>CM024598.1:11251166-13651166 GCA_014182555.1 Eucalyptus erythrocorys | reverse complement strand
AACATTTTCCTATTGATATAGAGTAACTAATGTCAATCTGAAGTTTTCCTCTCCACAAAATCTCTCATCAAATTTCATGATCAGTCGAATAAATATATCAATTAGCTCTTTTTACTAATAAAACTACTGGGGTTTCAATTTGAAGTTCAAGCTCATGCTTCCTTAGAGGTTCACATATCGAGGTTCAGGAGCATGTCATTCCAAAAGCCACAAACAAGAAGATGATGAAATAAATGCATCTGCAGCAATTGATGCACTTCGTCAATTGCAGTGTTGTCAGAAATGGCTATGATGAGGCCTTGTATTAATATTCCCTGAGGACTGTTCCTGAAAATTTTACTCCAGTAAATGTAATTAATGTTTTGCTGGAGATATAGAATCTGCACAGGAATGGTCTTAATGATAATGTAAGGCATTTTTTTTTTTTGTTTCTTTTTGCCAGAGCTCTAAGTTGCATTTTGTGGCCTTATAATTCTGATCTCTAATTCTGATCTCTATTAGAGAATGCATATTCATGTGCTTTGAAAGCACTGGATAATTGAGATGTTCTGAAGAATTTTTATTAGGACTGCAGGCGACCATGTTCAATGACGCAAATAGCGAATTCGATGTTCTTGTTGCTAGTGACGCCATTGGAATGGGTCTCAATCTGCAAATTTCCAGGCTGATATTTTCATCAATGACAAAATTCGATGGTGCCGAGTTTCGTGAGCTAACTGTACCAGAGATTAAGCAAATTGCAGGTACGTATGTTTTCATGTCGGCAAAATAACAACATCATCTGTTAGCGTTGTATGCTTTGCATCTACTTGAGGGTTCATATGTGTGCAATTTTTTTCACCCTTATCGTATGCCAAAATTCTGCTTGCTTTTGTTTCTACCTTTTTCCCTTGTATGAAGTCTATTTATGAAATGGTTTTCAATGATCAGGTGTTGATATGTTGCTATTTAGATGGTTTGTGATGGCTGAACGTTGTTTCACTGGGAAAACACACCCCAATGCGCAAGCCAAACCTATTGATAAGCTCACTGAAAAAGCCTGTGCACCGCAGATGTTTAATTTTTAACCAATTAGCAAAAGTTCATCTACAAAGCACAAAGGTGCCAGTACCCATCAACATAACATTATTTGCATGAGGGTTTCATCAAATCTGTCCTAAAAAATATCAAAAGATGAACAGGTCATCGGATCTAATGGAATTTTGATGCTTCAATAGCCTAGCTAGATATTGGATTTATTGTATGAAGTCATGCGGTGGACAGGGTTATATGAATCATATAGATGGAGTTTTTGGTTGATCGGTTTAGAATCTGACGCTCACCACGTGCAGATGAGCCTAATATTGTCAGAAACTGTTAATTTATGGGTTGCTTCTGCTACTTCTTTTTAGCCATATCATTGTTCACTAAGGAAATTAGGCTTCAGAAATATGTCATTGAAAATTTTTAGCCTTATGGGTGGTGCGCCAAAAGCCATACCTTGCTCCAGTTCTTGCTTAAAGGTCACTAGAAATGGTTTACTTGGGCAATTGGTCACAAGGAGTGTGTGCTTTATAAGTTTCAAGTAGTCAACTTATTCATGTGAATGGGGGTAATAACACTGTAAACTGTAGTATATTCTCCTGGTGACAGCTGCTTGTCATATGCATGCTTCAATATGTAATGTCTGTACATCAATGTGCAAACTCTAGTGTGATTTTGTTATTCACTGCTAATCGCTGAAACATTTTGGGAGTGATGCTCTATATAAACTGTCTGTAAATTGGCTTTAATGTAGGGAGGGCTGGCAGGTATGGATCAAAATATCCTGTCGGTGAAGTGACTTGTGTTGACGAAGAGGATTTACCTTTGCTTCACGCAGCTCTGAATGCCCCATCTCCTACTCTAGAGGTGACCTTTCAATGCTTGTAGAGATCGTGACTATAATTCCTACATGCTTCATGTGGTTTCTAGGGCCAATTATAGTCCAACCAGAATTCATGGATATTCTAACCTACTTATTTTCCCTCACGTTATATTTTGCAGCGTGCAGGATTATTCCCAACCTTTGATCTTTTACTGTTGTACTCGCATTTAAACCCACAATTTGGTTTTCGGCAGATATTGGTAGGTTGATTTTTTCGCTAAATTTGGTTCTATCTGTTCTGCCCGCTAGTTAATTAAATCCCTCTATTGCCTTCCTTTGGTACTGATGTCAAGTTTCTCATTTTAACCTTTTGCATTCATGTTTCTGGCTCCTGGGATGGTTAAAGGCAAGGCAAGAATAACCTACACCTGTCTAGTCGTAGCTAATTTAAGGCTACTTGGGTCCTTGAGGGCACTTTATCCTTTTTTCCCTGTCCCCCATGTCCATTTTCAGCTGCACAGACCCCCATGAAGGGCAAGAGAATCGAGTGATTTACATGGGGCTATCCTTATCTATATTTACATATCACGATGTCCTTTCCTATAAACTGAAATCATTGATAGTTGATTGGATAACAATGCTAATGATTGTTTTGGTACACAATCTAGTAATATGAAACATATTACAAGCTGAAATGATAGAATGCTTCAGGGACTGCTTATACATTGTAAATTGAAAAAAAAAAAATTGCCTGGAAATTAGAAAATGATTATGCTCGCAAGTTGAAATAAATCATCTCTTATGTTCTGGACCGCGTGACATCAAATTATCAAGAGAATAGAGAGAAAGACAAGTGGTACTAATGAGCATCATGGCGGATATTACCCAAGTAACAGATTACTTTACCCCTTCATGATTTTGGTTGTGTAGTGGGTAGATACAAATTGTAATTTCCTTCAAATTAACTTAGATGTGGCGAAATACACATGATTAGTACCAGTCTAGTCCTGTTATAGCCTGCGGTGCAGGGCTAGTAACAGTTAATGCTTTGAAAAAAGGTAGATGGTCAATCCTTAGAAAAACTGTCAGCACTGTTACATTTCTGTTTTGTCTTTAATATGGCAATCCATGGGGTATAAATCTTTTTCATTCCCTTTCTTTTCTATTCCTTTTCAACTTATAAATTTTTCTTCAAACATCCTCAACAGGAGCATTTTCTAGAGAATGCCAAGCTATCTGAAAACTACTTCATTGCTGACTGCGAAGATATGTTGGTATGTTTTCCCTTTGTCCTCATTTATAGGAAAGTAGGTGGTCTGGCAGGATAAACTGGTTCTCTTAGCCTGTTAAGATTGACCTCATGATTGATTTAAACCTTGTTTCAATACATATCAGAAAGTGGCCACTATTGTTGATGAGTTGCCCCTCGCTTTGCATGACAAGTACCTTTTTTGTCTCAGGTAATACTGTTCACCGGTAGAGTTGCCTTTAGTCATGTTTTGACCTATTTTGTCATAATGGAGTTACCTATAAAGAGATGCTTCCTCTCCCTTTTTGCCAATGCATGTATGCAAGTACACAAGCACATGATTAAGAGGGAAAACCTACTCCATCAAAGTTTCATTTACCTACTAGTAGAAACTGGTCTGCATGAAATTTTGGCCATGGCCATGTGAATTGTATCGCAGTAGTTCAATGTTGCTAATTCATGAGGTTTGAATTCATTAGCACATGTATTTTGCAGTCCAGTTGACGTGAACGATGACATCTCAACCCAAGGTCTTATACAGGTTAGATGAATGGTTAAAATCCTGTTGATCTTTCGTGAATATTTATGGCTATTCCAAATCAGAGAACTAAGATGCTCAAACGATTTTGGTAAACTAGTTTGCACAGAACTATGCGAAGAGAGGCATAGTTCACCTCCGAGAAATATTTACTCCGGGGACACTTCAGGTGCCAAAAACGCATACAGCAATGAAGGAACTTGAATCAATTCACAAGGTTAGAATATTCGCTTGCTCATCTGAATCTTATACAATGTGAGTTTCTGCTGGTTAAGATGTTTCATCTCTTTTAGATTGAAAACAGGTCTATTCTAGTTTGTTTAGATAAATCCAAGTTTTTGTAGGGTCTGAAATGAGAATAGAGCAGATAGGAGAATTCTGTCAGTGTGAACTTGTAACTACATCTATTCAATCTAAGGTTATCAATTTAATTGTCCTTTTTTTTTTGTTGGTATTTTTACAAGTGATAAATTAGGAATTAATCCTAGAAAGTCAGTAAGACCAACTCATAGGCTTGAGCAACAGAGTGAGTGGATATAGAGGGTCGAGGAACGCCAAAAGGGGAGGTCTAGATGGCAAAGTTATCATTTTAAATAAAGCTTTGGAAGTAGTGTAAAAAAACATTCCCTTCTAGAATTTGCACCTGTAAGGTGAAGGTGTCCATACTCAGCAGCTTCAGGACAATGTGCAAACTGAATTTCACTACAAAAAAGCTGGATGAGTCAAAATTGTACCTGTGTATTATTTGCTTCAGTGAGTATCCAGAAAACAAGCTGCTTAGTGCTTGTGCTTTTGTTCCAGAGGCTGGTTGATCAGATGATAAAAGGAAGTTCTAGGCAAATTTTGACCCTAGATGACAAAGAAAGGATGACATGATGTTGCTGTGATGTTTGGAGAAAGTGAGCTAAGCAGAAAATAAGACAAATTACTAAAGGATCTCTAATTTATTCAAGATGGAACCAAGGATATTTGCTTTTAGGTTGTCTAATTAGCTATTTATGTTTCACTACTCCCACTGTTCTGAGGAAGCACCAAACAAAAGAAGGTGGACGTAATTGAACTATGTGAAGAACCATGATATTTGAAGTTGCATGTTTCTTCGAACCATGCATAATAACTTATTTAGTTCTAGCTAAAAGCTTTCATCTTCCTTTCTTGGAAATGAATGATAGGTCTTGGAGCTGTATGTTTGGTTGAGTTTCCGAATGGAGGATTCATTCCCTGACTCTGAGCTGGCAGCTTCCCAGAAGGCTATCTGTGGCCTGTAAGTAGCCCTGGGCTTCAAGTGGCTTATGGGTTTGGGTTTGGCTTTGGGTTTGGCTTGACTTTATTTTAATCTTCATCGCCCCTCCAAAAATGTAGGTTGATCGAGGAGTTCCTAGAGAAATACGGGTTGCAGATGCCGAGGGGAAAAAGGTCGCCGTTGCGCAAGAACTCTAGTTCTGTACTCCAGTAAGACGACATATTGGATTACCGCAGTTCGCTCAAGCCTTGGGCATAGATGCCTGATGGAAGGTGGACTTGCAAGAGATCGGTGTGTGCTGTAAGACGCCCTATTCCCATTTCACCAGCCTGGTAGAGTAAACCTGCCGAGGACCGAAGGAAAATGAAAAGAACCTTGGAGATCTCTGACCGCCTCCCCACCCCCACAGACACACCACAACAAAAGATTAGACTAGGACCACACTGCAATCAAACATTACACTGTACACTCAGACATTACATCCAGTCCCACAATGTGTTTCTATAGTTGTTTCCTTGGGAACTCTTCTTGCAATCCAGTGCGCGTCATTCCTTAATTGTAAGTTGAGTTACAATGTACATTACTGCTGATAACGGTTCTTTCAATTAACAATGATATTCCTCATGTCAGAAAAATGTTCTTGATTGCATGCGCAGAAACTCCTATCTGTGTGCTTGTGCATGTCAGCACCGAGGCGTCCTGTGTATCAGTGTCAAGATGGTGTAGGCTTGCTTGCGCCTGCATGTGGCCATCCACAAGTGTAAGTCGCAGGTGACTTTGTGGGCACTCACGCGTGCACATGATTGTGTTAAGAAAATACTAGGCAGGACCAACGAAATAGCTGTTGCCTTGTAGTCAGGAGACCGCCCTCACTAGACCGAAGTGACGACCCCTTGTTGATGGATGCACGGAAGACGCATAAGGACAGGAAGATAATTAGTATCTCTTTAACTCCTATATTGTAGGTAAAATGAAGTTTGAAGCCGTATAATCTTGCTTTGGCATGTACAAAGAGATGCATCAATCAAATTATACCTGATAAGTGCAAACACATCTCTATACTTAACCGCGAAATTAGTCGGATACAAGGCATTAAACACATGGATACGAGTAATGGGTTTCAGACAACAGAACAGCACTTGCAGTAAGAAAGAACAGAAACCATCAAAGAAAGCAACATATTAAGATCCTCTTGCTAAGCACTGGTGTCAACTGAACTAGCCCTCAAATCTGCATTTCGATCTGCACAACCCTAAAAAAAGGTTGAGATTAAGACACAGTGGAGAATAATAGCGATCCATGGACCATAACAGCATGGTTGGGTCTGACAACAAGCAGATTGGTTAATTATGGTCCTTGTTACTGATTCCGTCACTCTGCATACATCTAGACTCCGGCCAATAAATAGCAGAAAAACGCAGATTTGTGGAACCCATTTTTCACAATGGCCATTCGCGTCACCCCGCATGTATCTAGACTCCGGCCAATAAATAACAGAAAACGTAGATTAGAGATACCCATTTTTGCAATGGCTATTCGTGTCACTCTGCATATATCTAGACTCCAGCCAATAAGTAACAGAAAACGCAGATTAGTGATACCAATCTTTTCGCAATGGCTATTTGCATTTCATTTAAATCATCACATCTAAAAGCTGCCTTATTTATGTCACAGTAAATTTAACAAGCTGTAGAAAAGGGTGTTGAGGGATCAAAACCCTTCACCATTAGAATGAATCTTCGCAAAACTGTAGCCCTTCGTCGGCTTACTCGGGTAGTCCAACGGCACCCCACTCATCCCAATCACATTGATAGAGCTGGAATTCTCAGTGCTCCATGTCTTGCATTGAAATTTCCCGAAAATCATCATGGAAAGTGCAATGCGTTTCACTTCCTATGGTAATTCATTTGGGGGATTCCTGCTGACTCGATTATCCAGACCAAATTCTCTAAGAATGCCATGGTGGTTGAAAAATCGTATCTTTCATTTTTTGGCCTACCAAAAATCACCGCAGGAACAAAACCCTTTTTTGAAAAAGTGAAACCGGTTATTATCTCTTATGGTGATTTCCCGATCATATACTTTTGACACTAGTTTAGCATATGTGTGGCAATCAGAGCATATTCTCAGATTCTTCACAACCCGGACTGGCATCTTCTGACCTGTGCTAATAAGTGTGTAAGCTATGGCCAGCTTCTCGCTGTGTCGACTCAGCAAAAACTTCTTCTCATGGTCATCCACATCAAGCAGAACATTTCTCAGATCGGGAACATGGCCTGCATCCCGTAGTTTGCAGTTTATTTCATCCAGCATCTGGGCAATGCGGCTCATTTCCGGGTGAGATTCATCTCCTGAGGAAAACTGATGAACTACTCCATTTACCTCTGCGGAGCTCAACCCCAGAACCTTGTGCATCCCTCTCTCTTTCATTTTTAGCCTCACTTTTGCTACTTCTGACCATTTTCCCTCAGACGCATATATGTTTGACAAAACCACTGGGATCCCAGTCCTATCTGATGTTAATTTAGGAATTCTGTTGGCAGCATAAGCCGCAATCTCCACATTCTTGTGAGTCCGGCATGAGGATAGAAGTGAACCCCAGATAATGTCATTGGGTTCAATTGGCATGCTCTTTATGAAGTCTAGTGCTTCCTCCAACAGTCCAGCTCGGCCAAGCAAATCAACCACGCATCCATAATGAACCACCTTAGGTGAAATACCATATACCTCCTCCATGGACTGGAAAAGTCGGCGGCCTTGTTCAACTAATCCGCTGTGGCTGCATGCTGTAAGGAGTCCGACAAATGTCACGTCATCAGGTTCAACTCCTTGAGTAAGCATCTCCTTGAACAGCTCTAGTGCTTGTTTGCCATTTCCTTCTGTGGCCATTGCACAGATTATTGCAGTCCAAGATGACACATCCCTTTTCTCCATCTTCTCAAATATTTGCACTGCCATCTTTGGATCACCGCACCGACCAAACATGTCTACAAAGGCTGTGTCAAGGAGTATATCACGTTCAATAGCATTTTCTTCTGTGTAATGATAAATCCACTTTGCAAGACCTAGAGAACCTAAATTTCCACAGGCAGATGCAACACTGACTATTGTCACTTTATCTGCTTTTATTCCCTCCCTCTGCATCATTCGGAAAAACTCAATTGCTTCCTCAAATAAACTCTCCTGAACTAAAGCACCAATCATGATGTTCCAAGATACCAGATCTCTTTCAGGCATCTCATCAAAGATCTCCCTAGTTGATCTCACATCACCGATTTTAACATAACCTGCAAGTAGTGAATTCCACGACACAACAGTTTTATTTGACATAGAATTGAAAATCGTGCAGGCTAGTCCTGATTCGCCACATTTCATGTACATGTCGATCATTGCATTGTTAATGTTATCGTCTTTTTCTTGTAATCCATTTCTCAAAATGTAACCATGGCAAGCCTTCCCAAAGAAGAGTTCATTTAAAGCGGCACTCGCTGAGATTGCGGACAACATTGTTACCCTATCTGGTAGTGGTCCCTGTTCCAGCATTTCATCCAGGATAGCCAATGCTTCCCTTGGCATTCCTCTTTTGACATAGTGCGACATGATTGTGTTATACAAGACCAAATTCCTCTCAACACAACCGTCAAAAATCCGCTTTGCAGTAACAAAAGCTCCACATTTCATGTACATGTCAACAAGAGCACTCACCATATGACCATTAGGCTCAATATCTAAATTGCCGATATAAGAATGAACCCGCTCGCCTAATTTAAGATCCTGCAACTTGGCACATGCAGCAATCACGCACACCATCGTAACCGAGTTGGGCACCGCACCTTCCTCCACCATATCAAAGAACAACGAAACCGCCTCCTTCGGACAGTCCCTCCGGGAGTAACCACAAATCAAACTGGTCCAGGAAACGACGTTCCTCTCGTGCATTTTATCAAACACCCGGCGGCCATCCACGACATCCCCGCATTCAAAGTGAAAATGAATCAAAGTATTCGCCACGAACATATCCTCCGCGAACCCCATCTTCACTATCGCCCCATGAACTTGGACCCCCTCGCGAAACCACGAAACCTTCGTGCAAGCGCTCAACAGGAACGGGAAAGTGTACTTGTCCGGCATCACGCCCATCTCCAACATCCGAACGAACACCAAGATGGCCCTACCCCCCAGCCCGGCGAAAGAGCAAGCTCTGATCAAAGAATTGCATACGAACAACGACCCGGCAACGCACTCGTCCTCCTTCCACCCTTCAAACACCTTGAGCGCGTAGTCCAGGCTCTCGGGCGTGCCCACCTCGGCGCACTTGGCGATGAGCTCGTTATTGTGGGTTGGGCCTTTCTTGGCGACGCGGCAGTGCAATTGCTTGATCTCCTTCAGGTCCCGGCCGCCGCTCCTGAGGAAGGCGCTCGGGGCGGCCGCGTCGTCTGCGACGGGGGAGAGCCCATTGAGGTTGGAGACGGCCGGCGAGTCCCGAACGGCCGAGACTGGGGGAGACGAGCAGAGGGTGGCGAGGCTTGAGAGAGCCATGGCCGGTCGATGTCGAAAGCGGCGGCTAACGACTGTCTAAAAACGCGAACTTTAACGTCCTGGAGCCGCGGCCGCGGCCGGAAACTGCCGGGGTCGGTTGCGTGCTCCGGCCCGCCGCCGGAACGTCGCCGCGACGCTCTCCCCGAGACGGCCTTTGTCTCCTCCGGTGCAGCTCGAACGAGGCGGCGGCCGGCGAGTCCCGGCGAGGTTGCAGAGGCGGCGGCCGGCGATGACGATGAATGAGCTGTCCGAAAACTCTCTTTACAGGCAACTGAACTTTCAAAAGTTACACGAGAATTTTTCCTTTTATTTTCCATTTTGCCCTAGCATATTGATTTTTTTTAAGGTTTAAATTATAATTTAATTTATAATTATCCGATCCAAAGAATAAAGTTTAAGTTATAATTTTTTTTCTTCATTATTTTAGTCGATTCGCTATTTCTTTTTCCAGAATGGGATAAGACAAACTGAAGCCGTAGTTAATAAAGGAAAGTGAGAAATAATGGACTGGCCTTGGGATAATCATTATAATTAATATAATAATCAGCAACAGAAACCACAGCAATGATATGGTTGACTTGCTGAAAATATTTAAATATTCTCCCAAGAATTTAAAATTATCATAGGAGTATTTCAAAATTTTTGAATTTACTTTTCCTTTATTATATTCGAATCTATCTTAATCTGACTTTGATTGCAATTTGGGGGTCTCAATCTCAAAAGACACTTGAGAAGTAAAGGGGGCGCAATAGTTATAAAATAGGCCAGAGGGCTTCTCCTAAATGATGTAGGACAGCTAAGATCCCTTTAAGATGCACTATCAGCAATTGCCTTGGCCGACGAACCATCACAAAGAAAGAGCAAGAAAAAGAGAAAATAGAAAAATATAATAAAAGTATTAAAAAATTAAATAAATAAAAATTTTAAGAATCCTACAAAATGTATTTCTATCCCAAGAATAGAAATTTTGTGCATTTTTTAAACGTATTCTTTTATTCAGAAATTATTCCCGAAAATAGAATTAGAAAAAATCATTTTTAATAAAAAATTATTCTCGAAAAAGAGAACCTTTGCTAGACGCATCCTTAATTTTGGACTTTTTCTTACTGTGATTTTGAATGGAACTCTTTATGGAGTGTAAGGGTATTGACTATGGAATGGAAGATAACTTCAAATGTAGCTTCCATAATTGATCCGAGAAATGAACTCGCCATTATTGTGATTAGAGTTTTCAGATCCTATCAAGGGGATCATTGGAATTTTCATGCAGATGCGCAACCAAAAGAGAGGAGCTGAAGAGGTTGCGATGGCATGGGGTAGCGGCTTTGTGAAAAAAACATAGATGGACATTTTCCAACATTTAAAGAAAAGAAAATATAACGACCATTTTGGATCTTCCTCCTAATTAAAATTTTGTAGTTATCGGCTAGAATGATGTGACTATGTCCACAAATAGTAAAGTCCATGAGGTGAATGATGAACCATTTTTTAAATGGATTTCACCAAAAAAATGTCTTTGGATATTGGTCATGCAACAAAGTAATAAGTAGTTCTTCAATAATGATCAATGAACCTTTCTCTTTCTAAATCCTAAATGAGGGTTTCCTCTCTTTTCTTTTGAAGCCGGCACCTTTATGTGATGCTAGTGCTCAACCTCTCTCTTTCTAAATCCTAGGTGAGGGTTTCCTCTCTTTTCTTTTGAAGCCGCCACCTTTCTACATTGCCATCTTTGAGCTCTCTCCCTCTCTCTCTCTCTCCGCCACCTTTATGCAGTGCTAGCACTCAACCTTTCTCTTTCTAAATCCTAGATGAGGGTTTCCTCTCTTTTCTTTTGAAGCCGCCACCTTTCGGCAATGCCATCTTTGAGCTCTCTCTCCCTCTCTCTCTCTCTCTCTCTCTCTCTCTCTCTCTCTCTCTCTCTCTCTCTCTCTGCCACCTTAATGCAGTGCCAACGCTCAACCTTTCTCTTTCTAAATCCTAGATGAGGATTTCCTCTCTTTTCTTTTGAAGCCGCCACCTGTCTGTAGTGCCGTCTTTGAGCTCTCTCTCTGTAGGAAGATATGCGTATCAGGGCCCACCGGATTACTATTGATCTTGATTGATCATGATCTCTGTTTATATGTAAATTAATTATCACATCTAGATTTAGATTGATAGAGTAAATCAGAGATTGATAGAATAGATCAATTATTCCTTTATTCATAGCAAGGCTTGTATTATATCTGCATTACATTGTACAAGTTACAATACAGAGAAAATTACACAAAATTTTCCTACTGAAACTTCTCCTTTCTCTCTTGCTCTGCGCTTTCTTACATGGTATCAGAGCTTCGTTGATCCTTGATTTGCTTCTGCTTCAAACCTCATCGAGGAAGAAGTCTTCGAGTTTGCAAATCAAACAACATCTTAGCGTCAGACATATTCTCGAAGGGAAGAAGATCGATAAACTCACCATGACTTCTTCGCGGGATTCTCGGCCAAGCTGTTGAAGACAGGATCGCCGAAAGAAACAGCCCTCGGTCCTCACGGATCCGAGCATCTCTGTTCTGCGAATTTGCCAACAATGAACAACAAGCCGTCTTACCTTTGCCCCAAAGCAATGGCAACCCATGCGGCTCGGTACCAATTGGGGCAACCCACAATGGGTCAACCATACCAAAGTGGATCCCATATCCGTATCCATTTTATCTCGGGTCGAGCCGAATCCATCATCGCCCTATCTCATGGGTCACCAGAGTCGCGATGGAGGCACACCAGCCACGAGTGGGGCAAGCCAAGCCATCGCGATGGAACAGACGGGCGGATCGAATGAGTCGGGTACCGGAGAAAACCAATCGGGTCAAACCCGAGAAGTACAAATGCGGAGCATCTAATCGGGTCAAACGAATCGGGTCAAGGGACGAATCCCTACCCGAGTTTTGTACCCGGATTCCAACCGATCGGGTCAAACGAATCGGGTCAAGGGACAAATCCCTACCCAAGTTTTGCACCCGGGTTCTTACCCATTCCAGCGGCGGCGTTCACCGGGCGACCAGAAATCGGCGATCCATTATTCGTCTCTAACGCTGACGGACCGGAGCTTCGACTGGTACATCAGCAACTGACCGGAGCAGAAACATACTCAAAATGGTCTCAGGAACTCCGGCGGGCATTAGCGACGAAAGATAAAGACGGATTTCTCGACGGGACGATTCCGATCCCCTCGGATGAACGCCTGGCCCGACACTGGAGAAAATGCAATCGACTTGTCCGAACGTGGATCGGCAACTGCATATCCCGAGGTCGCGGCCGGGCTTCCACCTGAGAGGACGCTAAAACCATGTGGGAAAATATTCGAGAAATGTATGGAAAAATGGATCAAGCAAAAATCTTTAATCTTTTGCAGGAAATCAGTGAGTTGAAACAGGGAAACTCGACGGTCACGGCCTGCTTCAACAGGCTATCGTCTCTTTGGAATCAACTCGAGGCGGTTGAGGAAAAGCTCGAGAGGCCAGAAGCAACCCTCAGACACTACAAGAAGATCAAAGAGAGAGAAAAGGCCACCAGATTCCTGCTGATTCTTAACGAATCGTATGTTACCTTTCAATCACAGATCCTCGCCATGGATGCGATGCCATCGATTGGTAGAATCTTTCAACTGGCGATGCAGGAGGAGACCCAGAGGCTCACAACCACAAAGAACGGCGACGGCGTCGCATTGGTCGCTCGAAGGGAAGGGAAAACCCTAACCCTAGCACGAGAGAGAGAGGCGAAACCCGTTAGGGTTTGGAGGTGAGATCGACGCCAGCGCCCTTAAAAGGGATCCAATGAACGGCGGAGATTATATCCAGGGATCCAACGACCTGGATTATTCGCGAGGATCCAGCGGCTCGGATTTCATCCGAAGATCCAGCGGCTCGAGATCTCATCCACGGATTGAGCGGTCAGATTTCGCGCGAAGATCGGACGGCCATCATGCGATCGCGAGAGCTTCGGATCCGACGGTGGAAATCAAATCTCCGTTAAAGGGATGGACGGCCAGATCTTTGCCACGTCATCCGAAATTTTGGAAAAAATTTTAAAGGCAAGGGTAAATTTTTTTGTGATTATTGCAAACGTACTAATCACACCATTGACATTTGCTGGAAATTACATGGAAAACCGGAGAAAAGGAGAAAAAAATTTCCACAAAGCATATCAAGTCATTTGGACCAGTGGGCCGAAATACGATCGACCAATTACACATGGCCAATTTCAGCAACTTATGCGAGACAATGCAAAAGATGGATACTTCCAACAAAGGGGGAGTTTTTCGGGTATTTCACACTTTGCCTAATTAACTCTATTTCAAGGAAGGAATGGATTATAGATTCTGGAGCGACTGATCATATTATATGTGACAAGGGATTATTTACAAATCTACATGAAAATTTGGATTTCCCTGTCACCATACAATTACCAAATGGTCATGTCACTTATGTCAGAATATCCGGCACAGTGAAAATCAGCTCCCAACTTATTCTCCAGAATGTGCTCTATGTTCCAGAATTCCAGTTCAACCTCATATCTGTATCTAAAGTCTGCAAGGAAAATTCATGCCAAGTGATATTCGATGCTGACACATGCTTATTTCAGGCCCGTTCGACTGGGAGACTGATGGGCTCGGGTAATCTCTTTGAAGGACTCTCTTGGAAGAGTGATTTAAATTCCTTGAATAAAAGATCATTGTGCAATTCTTTTACCAATGATAATAATATTACCATGCATATGAGATTGGGTCACAAAGTGCTGTTTTTCCATATCGTGAATGTCAAATTTGCCCTCTTGCAAAACAATCACGCACCCCTTTCAATTCTAGCACTTCAAGGACTAGTCAAATTTTTGCCTTAATCCATGTGGACATATGGGGACCTTATCATACAGCTAATCATGACGGCTCCCGTTATTTTCTTATGATAGTGGATGACTATTCAAGAGCAACATGGGTGTTTCTTATGCAATCCAAGCAACAGGTTTATTCTCACCTACAAAATTTCATCCTACTATCCAAGAATCAATTCAAGAAATCTATTCAGCGGATTCGCACCGACAACGGGAAAGAATTTTTTAGTCATGAATGCTCCCTATTGCTCAACTCCCATGGAATTCAGCATGAAAGTTCTTGTGTATATTCACCACAACAAAATGGTGTGGTTGAAAGAAAGCATCGTCACTTGCTGGAAGTTACTCGTGCCATCAAAATTCAGGCATCTATACCAGACGAATATTGGGGTGAATGCATCATCACAAAGCAACCTATCTCATCAATAGAATGCCTACCGAGAATCCCGAAAGGACGGACTCCATTCGAGCTGTTATTTGGGAAGAAGCCGAGAATTAAATCATCTAAAGATATTCGGCTGTCTTTGTTATCTGCAATCATGGGACCTCGTGACAAGATGAGTCCACGGGCACGACAATGTGTATTTATGGGATATCCCAATCTTCAAAAGGGCTACAGACTACTGGAGATTGCGACAGGAGATTTTTTTGTAAGTCGTGATGTCATTTTTCATGAAAATACATTTCCTTTTTCTACAAAAGATACTTCCCATGAAGACACAGCGACAGTTCCCAAAACTCCCATATCTCTCCATGATGAGGCATTGAACCAGCATCTTTCCTATATTCCGATGATGCAGCCTACAACTCCCATTCGTCATACAACTCCAGCCAATGGAAATCTTCTCACAGGAAATTCAGTTTCTTCAGAACTTCTTCATGAAGAATCAATGGGAACAGACCCTGTTAATCTAGATCCTCCGGCGGAACTTCTTGAAGAGATCACTGATATTACAGCGGCACAACCCATTATTGAAAGTGATCCTCCCTGGAGATCTGGACGAGCAACAAGACCACCAACTTGGACAAAGGATTATGTATGTGCTGCACACAATTCCCCAGGTATTCGATATCCAATATCTTCATTTGTTTCCTTTGATAGACTGTCTCGGGAACACAAGTGTTGCATTAGTCGGTTGTCAGATGACACTGAACCTTCTAGCTACGAAGAAGCTTCCAGGCATCCAAAATGGCAAGAAGCCATGAAAGCGGAATTGTCAGCCCTAGCTGAAAATCACACATGGGATCTAGTTCCATTGCCGGCTCACCGCAAACCCATAGGATGTAAATGGGTTTATAAAATCAAATATCGAGCTGATGGCTCCGTGGAGCGTTATAAGGCCAGATTAGTGGCTAAAGGGTTCACCCAGAAAGAAGGCTTCGATTACCACGAGACGTTTTCTCCAGTTGCCAAAGACGTCACGGTACGTTCCTTCTTGGCCGTTGCTGCAATTAATGAATGGAATTTACATCAAATGGATGTTCATAATGCTTTTCTCCACGGAGATCTCGATGAGGAAATCTACATGGATATTCCTCCAGGGATACGGAGACAGGGGGAGAATAAAGTATGTCGTCTCCGCAAATCCCTTTATGGATTGAAACGAGGCATCAAGACAAAGTGGTATGCCAAATTCGCCAATGCTCTTACAACGGCGGGATTCAAGCAATCCAAGCATGACTATGCTTTATTCACGAGAACTAAAGGTATGTCATCTATTTATTTGATGATTTATGTTGATGACATACTAGTCATGGGAAATGATAGAAACTCCATAGAGACTTTCAAGGAATATTTGCATGCCACCTTTCATATCAAAGACTTAGGAGCACCCAAATATTTCCTTGGAATCGAAATTGCTCGATCTGACAAGGGGATTTCTCTTAGTCAACGGAAATTCGTTCTGGAGATTATATCAGAAGCAGGTCTGTCAGGATGCAAGCCAGCTGTAATTCCTATAGAACATAATGCAAAATTCACTCTTTGCAGAGTATGATAAAGGGATATCTCGAGATGATGATCCTCTACTCAATGATCCGTCAGGCTATCAAAGACTTGTTGGGAAACTCATATACCTGACAATGACTAGGCCTGATATATCATATGCAGTCTAGACACTTAGTCAATTTATGCATCAACCAAAGCGCTCTCATTTGGATGCAGCCTTAAAAGTCGTCAAATATCTAAAGAGATGCCCAGGGCTAGGGATATTTCTTTCTAAAAAGTGTGATATGAAGATGACGGCTTATTGTGACGCGAGATTATGCGACATGTCCGATTACTCGAAGATCATCGTCTTGGATATTGCATAAAAATTGGAGAATCCCTCTTGTCTTGGAAAACAAAAAAACAAGCAACCGTGTCTTTATCCTCGGCCGAAGCAGAGTACCGAGCTATGGCCAAAGCCGCTTGCCAAATAGTTTGGATCCGTGGATTACTCAAAGATCTTGGAATAAAAGTGCAGGGACCCACAAGATTATATTGTGATAACGATGCGGCTCTTAAGCTTGCAACAAATCCTATAGTGCACGAAAGGACCAAGCATATAGAAGTGGATTGTCACTTTACACGGGAAAAGATTCAGGAAGGGATTATTGAGACAAGAGGAATCGGAACGTCAGAGCAACCAGCAGATTTATTCACAAAGCCTTTGTGTCAAAGACAACACGCATATCTACTAAACAAGCTAGGCGTCTTAGACATCTACAAGCCACCAGCTTGAGGGGGAGTGTTGGAAGATATGCGTATCAGGGCCCACCGGATTACTATTGATCTTGATTGATCATAATTGATCATGATCTCTGTAATTATCACATCTAGATTTAGATTGATAGAGTAAATCAGAGATTGATAGGATAGATCAATTATTCCTTTATTCATAGCAAGGCTTGTATTATATCTGCATTACATTGTACAAGTTACAATACAGAGAAAATTACACAAAATTTTCCTACTGAAACTTCTCCTTTCTCTCTTGCTCTGTGCTTTCTTACACTCTCTCTCTCGCATCCCCCTTTTTGAAGCTTTCCGTCTTTTTTCTCTCTCAATTTGTTGTGGAAGTTTGTGTGTGTGAATAAATTTAAGTAATTGATTTTGGGTGAAGTGGAGACTAGTTCCGGCATTCATTCTATGACGACCTAATCCTTGTTTTTTTGGGGGGGCGCGTGCCTTGGACAAGGAGTAGCTCCAACTTAAGGATGACGATGAGAGTAAGAATGAACTGAATCTCACATTATCTGAGTATGGTGAGGTAAAGTACTATATATATGATGACACTTGTCTTAACTTATAATGAGGTATTTTTTTAGGTAAAGTGCAAAAGAACAAAGTTGTGTGGGCTCCAACCCAAAGCAAACAATAGCGTTATGAGTGAAACTTGGGCATAATATTGTAATATCAGAGCCAATAGTCTGGTTGGAAATGTGTGGTTTAGTGATGAATCAAGCGAAGCTAGTGGGCCCGTAACGACTTAGTCCTAAAGGACGAGAGTGAGAGGCTTGGACAAGGAGCGGCTCTGACTCTAGAATGATGATGGAGGTAGAAATGAACGGAATTCCACATCGCCTAAGTGTGGTGAGGTGAAGTGCTATATATGTGATGACACTTGTTCTAACTTGTAATGATGTTGTAATGAGGTATTTTTTAGGCAAAGCTCATAAAAACAAAACTTCGCCTAAAAGAAAAAAAAATGCGAGTTCCGACCTAAAATAGACAATATCATTTTGAGCTCTGAGAAACACATTTAATCGACAATTATCGAAGAGGATGTTCATAATGTGGCCTCACAACTTTTTTCGAAATTAAGCCGCTCTTTTCCCCTGACTTTAGATTTAAGTCCAAGTTTTGGGGGCTTTACTCCCTCGAACTAAATCTAATATAGATTTGGGAGCTCATTACATGTATTTGATCTATGTTCTTTCAACATTTTGATGTTAGTGTTTCTACATGGCAATGGTGATAAGGACCTTAAACTTAGACGCACGCGTGCACATACCACAAACCATTGTAAATGGAGTTGGAGATCCTGACATATGTTCGTTATTGAATTTGGTGATCATCCACCAATCATTTACAATGTCAAATTTCTTCTTGAGGGATGAGAGTATGTTCCTATTCGCAGATTGTGCTTTGTTATTTGCTTTTTGGCTTTTGATTTGTTTTGCAGTTATTCAGGATCTGCTTTGATGTGTCTCTTGAGTATTATTTTGATATACAAATGTCATATGTTTTTTGACCAAAAAAAGTAATGACCAATTTTAAATAGAATTAGTCACTAACATGTAAGATCAATTTATATGAAACATGAAAATTGAAACTAATCCTGATTACATTATAACTCCTCGAGAAATAAGTATTTCTAATCAAAAGCATGGATTGAGAAATTTTCACCTTTTACTTTTCTTTAATCTAAATCTTGCAAGGGAATAACTACTTTTGATTACCTTTGCTCCGCAGTTATCTGGATTTGCTTACGTTTGAAGTAATATTCTAAAAAATAAATGGAATTTTTCTTGTGAAAAAGAAAAAAAAGAAAAGAGGAAAAGAAGAAGAAGCTCGAAGTGTCTTAAAATTCGTATTGTTGTTCACCTTGAATTATTCTCTTAAATTTTTTAAATATAGTCATATTTTAAAATTTTAGAGGAAAGCATAAAATTGTTTGTTCCTTTTTAAAAATCACGAACAAAGGGCCCCTAAGAATAGCTCTAATGATAATTTCTGACAATCTTTGCCTAAGCTTAGCATGCTATTTAAAAAAAATTGTTAGATATCATAAATAAAATTGATTTAGTCTAGACGGCCACATGAGAGCACCAAGCTCAAGAAAGATATTGTTTGTTTCGAGCTCCACATCACCCGTTCGACATAAATTATGTCTCTAGTTTTATTAGTTCGCATTTAAAAAATTAAGTAAAGCAATTTTTTTGTAGTTGCAAATAAATTATTATTGATAGAAGTACACAATATGAAGAAATTATATAAAAACTTATGGAAAGAAAAAATTTCGAGGTATTTGCAGTTTTTTTTTTTAAATAATGTCATAATATGATGGAAAATTTCCAAATTTAAGTATTAAAAAACGTGAGAGTTAGAATAAAATTATGAGTTTACGAATTCGTACATGAACATAATATTCGTAAAATTATTAATTAATGATACTCAGAGGAGAAAACATGATGAGGACTCACCATAATATGCAAGGGATCCAAACTCCTCCCTACTTCGGAACAGTGCTTGTCCTAGGCACGTGTCCTTCACTCCGTTCGACCCTTAATCTAGTGTTTTGGCAAGCAAGCAAGAGAGAAGGCGAGTGAAAGCTGCTTTATAATAAATCATGAATTTTTCGACGGTGATTACATTGTTTTCACTGGGGACGACTATGGTTTTAGGGTAAAATCTAAGACTGAAGAACCGGACCAGTGAAATCTATTTGGTTCCAAGTCTTAGGGTATGCAGAATAAATTCGAGGTTTCATAAATTGGAAATTTATATTAATAGATAAGTTTGAGATTCTATATCCTGAACAAGTTTTTGTGTTTTTTTTTTATTAGTCTATGTTTTCATGTAATTCTATGATATTTCATGGCCTCCAATAATGAGTGTATAATCTAGATTTAACAATCTAAGCTTTAATTTTATGACTAAAAGTTTTACTTTGTTGATATTTTATATTTTTTATGTGTCTAAATATAAGTTGTAGTTAGTAGATTGTAACAATAAGTGATGGTCATTAAAGATGATAATTCATTATAATCGTTCTATTAATAATATAGGTGAAACTTGAATAGACTTTAAAATCGATACCAGAATCGATGACAGGATGGTTTTAGGTTCCAGGATATGTAAAATATATTTCGGGTTCTAAAAAATGAAAAACCTGTTTCAGCGAATAGGTTTTAAATTTCATATAAAACATATTTGGAATTTAGAACCACTAATCTCTAGTTTCCACTTTTATCACTTCAAGAGAAATTCTGTGATCAAGGAATCGTTTCTTTGTGCAGGAGGACCTCAAGGGAAGACTGCTATTTGCCAAGTGACCCAGTTGGGGTACTTCCTTACATATCCTCCCCTCACACGTTCGCAAACCGTGGAATTCGACGAGGCAGAACAAATTTGCACACTCCAGAATTTCCCCAAACAGGACAAACAACACGAATTGATTTCAATGAGATTGAAATTTGTACGTACGAAGTTAAGCCAGTCTAGCTCACCGTCAGATGTCCGTGCTGAGGGATTCGGTTTTGGAAGATCGCTAGACCGAACGAGTAACTCATATTCGGCATCGAGCTCATGTCGTTCCGGTCTCACAAGATGTCATAAAGAGCTACACTTCTGTGCTCGTTGGGGGGGAGATCAGACAAGATAACGTACCAACAATAGATTTGACAACTCACCTCTCACACTGTATACTCCATTGAATCAGTTTGCATACTAAACCTAAACAAGCCCTTCATCCGCTAAATACCAGTTATATTCAAGTATGCCAGTTTCGCCCGCTCTTCCCCTCATGGCCACTTGAACTCCATTTTACTTTTGGTATGCTGCAGAACTATAGCAGCCCCCTCCATAGAAATTATCGAGTTAACCTCCAGAAAAGTTCCTCTAAATAATTTTTTTGGTCCCACCCCTCTCTTTTATGTACATATAAATGTGTAGTGCTCATGAGGATCAAACCCTGGATCTGATACTCTCCAGCCCCACCCCCAATCCCTTTACCAGCAAGGCTGCATATGCCTGTCGGCCTCTATATAACACAAGAAGCTATCTTTATACAACAAAATAACATTGACACGAAATGAACAAGGATAACCTTGTTGTTTAGCTTAGAATCTAAGCAAGAAGAAAGCATTTTCCACGGGACTAGAAGGTTTGGATCTAGTCATAAGAAGAATGATTCACTCCATTAAATAACCTAAATAGGAAAGAGTTATAAAACTTAACCCAGGTTTAGCTCTCTATAAGGCACTACTGATCAAGCTCCTTTCGACCTAATTCAACTGAACTACAAATGGTTATGTAGTAATGACCTAACCAACACAAAAAAGAGAATGGCATCTTTCACAACTCCGCCTTTTTCAATTCTCAGAAATTGAAGTGGGGGAAAAAAAAATCAAGGACCACGAACTGGACGGAAACAGAAGCAACCGCTGCGAGCCTGATCATCGGGAATCATCCCTCCGCCTTTGCTGGTGTCGATTGCCTCCAACAAATGGACCACCTCATCCATTTCCAGACGTTTGTCTGGGTTTGCATCCCAACATCTGCGCATGATGTTTGCCAGAGCGCTAGGGCAGCATCGAGGAATTTCAGGTCGCAAGTTCTATTAGACACAAAACCAAACGCAAAATAAGTCATTTGTTGTGGATTGAATTAAAATGCACAGAAACTAAAAGACTTGCCATTTTATGTACGATGCTGAGCTCAAACTACAAAATAAAATGACAGCTAAACAGCTTATCCAAAAGATATATATATATATATATATATATATATATATATATATATATATATATATATGTAGAACACGAAGAAAGAGTGCAAATGTTGAAATTCTAAAGAACCAACCTGCAAAACCACTGCAGATGAGACATCAGCAAAACTTAGATTCGGATATGGCATATCACAACAGTAAATTTCCCATAAACATATGCCGAAGCTGTAGACATCGCAACTTCGATTATAAGGCTTGCCATCAAGAACCTACATCAGGTATAACGTATCACTCATCGATAAGTTTTATGTCAGCAATACCAAGTACTATGTTAGTTGTCTCGTAAAGTTTCAACAAAATTTGATGAAGTAAATACCTCAGGAGCCATATAACCGAGGGTGCCAGTTTCACCGGTCATATCTCTTGGATTTTGAGCTTCGACACGTGCAACTCCAAAATCAGCAATTTTCAGATTCCTCCTAGAATCTAGCAACATGTTTTCTGTCTTGACATCTCGATGCACGATCTTCTTTGAATGAAGATAGCTCAAACTGCAAACCAGCATTTTTATAAACTCATTTCTCAAGTGTCCTTTTTTTAAAGATGGTCCAAGCAAGGTTTGATGGGAAAGAATGTTGATAGTCAGCCCTTGGAGAGACCTCTATTTTGATATTTTTGAAGCATGAAGGATGAAAAAGAATGCCAACACTCACCCTTTTGAGAGATCTAAAGCCAGCTGGATGACAATGTTGAAGGGAAGTTTCTTGCGGCTGTTCCGTATCAGGTATTGTTTTAGAGTCCCTCCTTGTAGATACTCCACAACAACACAACATGCTCTAGTTGGATGAGATTCAGAAGCTTCACCAGAACCGGTCTTTGGGGGGATTTTAAGATTCGCAGTTCCCATAGAAGCTCCAACAAACTGCATCCAATGTAGCAATTATTACAATCATTTAAAGCAACAGAACAGATTAGATTTTCAAATGTATCATGGTAAATAGGTATGTGAAACATAGGCCTTTGCAACATCATCTCTTCATTCAGTCTGATGTCACCAGAATTATTTTGTAAAATGAAAGATACAAGGTAAAAGGCTAAGAGTTATGTACTTTCGTCACATTAGGATGGTCAAGCTTGTGCCAAACAGCAACCTCTTGCTGAAACGATGCCCGCAAGGCAGCAGTTTCAGCTGCTGTGTTAAGACCATCCTCGCCCCAGTCCAACAACTTCACTACGACACCCAAAACGGCATAGTGGTAAGGGAAAAAGGACTCATATGATCATATAATACTTAAATCAATCACCATAGCTCAAAATAACGCAACACTCCAGCACAACACACAAGAGGCATCAAAGTATAGAAAGCAGCTCAAGCATAGGAAGGTCTGCCTTTTAATCACTATAAACACATATGGTGCTGACATAGTACCTATCGATCAAGTTTTATTGGCTTGTCAATCTATTAAAGTAAACCCAAAACGAGATCATTAATCAATCACATGATGATACCATATCAAGATGGCATGTGGAAGAACAGCTAACCAAATGCAAGAAACTATTTGATGTCACAAATCATAATAGACAACAGACACTGCAATTACACACTTATAGTCATTTGCAACTTGTAAATCACACAACTGCCATGCCGAGATAAGACTCTACAGTCCATGATTCGATCTCACATCCTATACGGCCGGGAAATTTTGTGGCCATGAAATAGGTGCATCAAAGCATTGATTAATGAGAGAAAGAAGGTGATGGACTGATGACGAACTGATTATGATGATGATGATGTACCTGCAACATCTTTCTCATCATACGTGCCCCTGTACACAGTGCCATAAGTACCCTGAGCCACAACATATCTGATATTCAATTTGGACAAATCAATCTCCCACTCTTCTTTAGGCCTCTGGTTCTCCATGACGCTTCTAGACCAGACCCTGCTCAGATGCTTCTCCAATTGAATGTCCAGACTCCTCAGATCAAACTTGTCAGCCCTCAAAAACATGTCCTTGCTGCTCAGGTTCCCGGAGCCCTTAATCTTTGAACCTGACATCTCCGGTGTTCTCGCTCCGCCAGAATCAGCTGTTTTTGCGGAATCCATTGCCGACTGAGCCTCTCAATACCCAGAAGCTCTAACCCGGAAACGCGTTTCCACCAAAACAGTAGAAACCCGTTTATAAAGATCGAATTTTGAAATCAAGATCCTCCAAAAATCCAAGGATCTTCACCAACACGGAGATTTTCAGAAATCAAACACCAGCTGAATTTCAGATAAAATTACTCGAGTTAAAAAAAGAGCAAAGAACCGGGACGAAATGAGACAGCAACTTATAGCAAAAAGACAGAAACTCCGGGTCCTAATTGTATTCCTATTCGTATGCTGATTCTGATTCTCGATTCTCGATTCTCGATTCTCGATTCTGATTCTTAATTTTCTAATTAACTCCCTCCAAAATTGACGACGCAACGATCCAAAATAACATTCTTCGGAATCCCCCCCCGCAGCACCGAAAAAACAAATATAATTTGACTTTTCGCAGCCCGCAGCCTCTGATCCTCACCAGTTTTTCCCGGACTTGAATTTCATCGAATGTGAACAGTAATTATCAAGAAAAACCGACAGGAAACGAAAAGTAAACACGTCGAAAGAGACCCACGATCCAACCCGCACGCGATCGAGACCAGAGACCCACAATTCTTCCCCCCACGACAGCAAAACGAAAAAAAAAAAATCGACCCTTAAACGCGACCGAACACCGCTGAGATCGAAACCCGAACGGACACGCGTGCTCGACCCATCACAAGCACGACCGCGAATGAAACAATCCAACGAACGAGAGCGCCAGCGGGGGAGAGAGACGGAGACGGAAAAGTTGACTTTGAACCTGTCCGCGGAGGAGGAATCGGAAAGGCAGAAGAGTCGGCGGGCGGGGGTCAAGAAAAGCCGTCGTGAGTTTAAAGCCACGACGAGAGGACCAGACCCGTTCACGTCATGGCTCCATTTCTCATCAGAGCTCCTGAACCTGCCCCAGACCCAGATGAAACCAGAACAAGAACAACGAAATGGAGGCCAAAAGATGGAAAATTTAAGGCAGGCAGATGAGAGAGAGAGAGAGAGAGAAATTTGTGGCAGGGGAATGCCCAAATTTAAGCAAGACGAACGAAACAGGAGAACAGAAAAAGACACAGTAGAGAGAGAGAGAGAGAGAGATTGTGCTTCCTAGAGCAAGGTGGTTCTCACTTTTAATTATTTAATAATTTCAATTGGCTTTCGGGGAATATAATGATGGCGAGAGAATCCAAGAAAGGAAAAAAAATCGAGGGAATGTTGGGGAGGCCAGGACAAGGTTTAGCTCCCGGCTGTCGAGGCCTCCTTCCCCCAACGAAATTACCTGCCTTTTGCAGCCCACGAACGGCTGGTGTCCTCTCCACTCACTAACCCCACCCTTTGCTGGCAAAAATAACTCGCGGCTGCTTTTCCGTTTTTAACCATCGACCCCCCAACATTTATTTTTTGTCCCCAAAACTGCATACTGAATAAGGGCCGAGTGGTTTCCAATTTAGAGAATGCTATCTAGAGTAAAAAGAATCCATTGGAATTGATTTTGTCGCATTGATGCGGTCGTGTGTGGAGAAGAAAAAAAAGTATCTAGCCAGTGATATGGTAGGTGTTGACCCAAAAAAAAAAAAAAATTGATAAGTTCTAAATTTCAAAAATTAAAAAACATGTTTCGACAAGTAGATTCTACAATCTATATAAGTAAAACTTGAAACTTTAAAACCCGAAATAAGTTTTTATGTTTTTCTTTTTTTGTCTATGTTTTCATGAGATCCTAAAATATTTCATGACATTTGATAATGATTGTATAATTTAGAACCATCAGTCTAAGCTTATATTTTATTACTAGGGCTTTTATTTTGTTAATGTTCCAAATGCATGGTGTGTGTACATATAAACCGTGGTTAGTAGATTGTAACGGTAAATGATAATAATTAAAAGTGATAATTTATTATAATAATTCGATTAATAATATAGATAGAACCTATATAGAACTTGAAATTGACTTTGAAACCTATAACAAGGTAAGTTTCAAATTCTAAGTTCCAAGTTTCAAAAATTAAGGAATCTGTTATAGTGGATAGGTTTTGAGATCCAGATAAAATTTAGAGATAAGTGCATTGGAAGTCTAAAATTTGTTATGAAAATGCAATTAAGTCCTAAAACTTTCAAAAAGTGTAATTAAGTTCTAAAACTTGTCACAAAGTGCAATTAAGTCCTAAAACTTTTAAAAGTGCAATCAAGTCCTAAAACTTATCAAAATGATTCAATCTTAGTCCTTCTATTGATTGCACTATTAGAAAGTTTTAGGACTTGGTTGTACTTTCGAGATAAGTTTTAGGACTTAGTTGCACTTTCGAGACAAATTTTAGGACTTTATTGAACATTTTGAAAGTTTTAG
Source organism: Eucalyptus erythrocorys (assembly GCA_014182555.1). NCBI lineage: Eukaryota > Viridiplantae > Streptophyta > Magnoliopsida > Myrtales > Myrtaceae > Eucalyptus > Eucalyptus erythrocorys. The sequence continues at coordinate 13,624,992 of CM024598.1, read as the reverse complement.
GACTTTATTGAACTTTTGTAATAAATTTTAGGACTTAATTGCACTTTTTGAAAGTTTTAGGACTTAACTGCATTTTCATGATAAGTTTTAGGACTTCTAATGTACTTATCCCTAAAATTTATAAGGAACTTGAAATGGTTTATTCCTAATTCTTGTGGATCAAATTAATTTGATGGCTCCTTTCACATTTCATATGATAATTAACAATGTGGATGGGGCTTCATCAATTATGGTGGTCACTCATCGATTAGTGGGTTTCAATAAGACAATGGGAAGGTGCATCGCCCGTCGTGCTTTGTTTTCCTTTTTCCTTTTCCTTTCACTTTTAGACATAAAAGGATTTAGGGACATGGCAATGAAGTGCCACGCTATTTATACTTGTCCTATTTGGCGGCGTACTGCTTATGTGTAAAATCCAAAGGCCGAAAGAGCTCCACAAAACATTCTCTGGCCAATCATTGAACCTTTGGGAATCATCCGTGCATCAATCTCTAATATAAATGGGAACAATAGCTGGATAATGTCTATCAATTCCCTGGCATACCAAATATATACATGATATATGTACATACGTTTAAACATGCATATATATATATATATATATATATATATATATATTCCTCATTATGGCCCCTAGATGAGTCACTAGCTTTAATGTTCTTTTATTTAATAAACTTTTTGGTAGAGACTGATGTCTTTTTAGTGCACATCAATTGAAAGAGCCAGGATAAATCTTATTATTCCATCTAGCAAACTTTCTTGTTTAGTTCAATGACAATAGCTGGATAATGTCTATCAACTCCTTGTGTGTTTAGATACGAGCCACAATGTCTAATTGTTCTCATTGAATTTTTCTCTAGGGTAGAGCCTGATGTTTTTGTAGTTCATACCTTTTTGAAGGACAAGAATATTACATAATAATTATTCCATCCAGCCGAATTTGGTTTTCAGTTATATCTTTTCTTTTAGGAGAAATTACACAAATTCTTTTTGAATTTTGAGGGTAGGATACATTTACCCATAAACTTTCAAGTATTAAACACTACCCCAGAACTTTCATTTTATTACAGTCATTAACCTACGTTATTTTATATGTTTCAATATGTCAATGCACACAATCTGTAAGGGATACAAGTATATAGTTCATCTCATATTTAGAAGGAAATCTCTCATTTACCCATAATGCTGTACATAATTGAAAAATATAGAAAACGGCAGAAAATAGATTAACTAAATATTAATTATAGAAAAATAAATATCAATAGTCGTATGAAACAAAATCTGATTATAGCAACATTAATGAAATTAAAAAAGATATTTTAAGAAAAAATTGAAAGGTGTTAATAAAAAAGGTGAAATGACAAGGTTTGGTTAGTCATTGTGATATTTAAGGACTAATCTGATGTAACTTAAATTGATTGACTAAACATTTTTAGAAAAAATTAATAAGAGAAAATGATAACCTCAACTCATGAAAGCAAACGATTAGCCAATAAGTGATTTAATTTTTTTTTTCGGTAAGGGTGATTTTTAAAAATTTTTTGGTAGTGATTCAGTCATTTTTTGCCTTAATTAACGATTTAAAAGTACCCAATAAGTATCCAACTTGTTGTTATTTGAACTTTTTTGTTGTTGAGGCATTTTTCCTTTTTACTTAAATAATGATATGGAAAGTCACAAAAATAGAAGGTGAAAACACCTCAATAATGAAAAAGGTGAAATGACAAAAGTTGGTATAACATCTAAATGCTTAATTGTGCAACAATATCAACCCATGAAGAGCCGAAACAAAAAAGTGGGTTGACTCATAAAAAAGAGAGGAAATGGTGTCCTTGACTCATAAAAGTAAAAAAGATTAGCCGAAATATAAAGTGAATGGAGCGAAAATTTCGAGAAGCAAACATTTGTACGGAGAATGAAAGTGGGTTCACGGTAAGAAGCTTCTCTCGGGCTTTTTTTTTTTTTATAACCAATTGAGTTAATGAAAAGAAAGGAAAGAAAACATAAGAAATGTCTCTTTGTGGTCCTTGTGAAGCCACGTCACGAGGCGACTAGGTACGGTGTTTCTCTTTCGCTACCTTTTTGGGTTGAACGAGAATTAGATCCACCGATGCCATTGATGCTGTCGTTGGTGAAGAAAGAACCGGAATGCCACGAATTCTCAGCATCTGCCCATCCAATCAAACATGTATTCTATGCCTTGAATCTTCCCTTCCTATGAACCAACCTTCACGAGTTGAAGACACGCAGGATCTCAGCATCCTTTTAAGGCATGTTTGGTCGAATCTAATTGAGTGCCCCCACTTTTCATTGCACCCATAGAAAAATTTAAAGAAAATGTCTTGCTTTATAAGAGTCATAATTAGCAATGGCTATGGGCCTTGCCGCGATGCTTGACGTTTTTATGTGCCTCTAGTATGTCAAAGGAATTCTTGTATCTGAGCCGGCACTGCCCATGGCAATGATAGGCCATGCCAGCCCTCATGCTAAGCTAGGGCATATTATGCTCGGGCATGGTTTTTAATTTAATTTTTTATAATTTGTAAAATAATTAAAAATACATTTATTTAACTAATGCATTTTTTTTTGTCTGATATACTCTAACTCTTATTTTTATAACTTTTACCCTGCCTCTTTACAAAGCGTAGAAGTCAAATTCCTAAAACTAAATTTCATGACTATGTTTTATGGAGAGTATAGATTATTGCTAGAAAAAAAATAACAGCAACAGCAACAACAACAATAATAATAGGCAAAATGCAATAGGTAAGACTCGACTTAGACAAAAACATCTCATTAGAAATCAAATTACACCACACAAATTGCACCGGTTATAATAAAATAATATAAGGCTCTTACTTAGAGAAATATATTTTATATAATATTACATTATGAAAAGAGAATTACAAACTTAAATGCCACGGACCGCTTTCTCTGTCACCGCGAATCGAATGAGATATTGTTGTGCTCCTCCACTGCCTCCAACTAAATACTCTTCTCTGGCTTCACTATTTCCATCAACTAAGATTTGCCCATGGCAGTCATTTTCAAATTCTTGTCGGACAACCTTGATTGTTGGCCCCAATGATTCGATTAGTGCATCAATGTTCTCGTGGCTAACTTTCTCAATGTAGCACGAGTCATCATTATCCATCATGGACGTAGAAGAGCCAAGAGAACTCATATGAACCGCTCTCTTTTCTGTATAAGATTCCAAGCTTTTTTTTTTTTTTTTTTGGGAGGGGGGGGTGTGGGGCGCGCTTTTTTTTTGGCTCAGTCCGTGGGGCAGAATTGCTTGCAACGTATACCTAGTGATTGTCCAGCCAACTTCACACCACGGCCACTACTCTTCAACATCGACGGAATTACGAGTCCCGAATTCTCGTTATATGGTGCAAGTAGTGATTGTCCAGCCGGCTTCCCACCATGGCCAGTATTTCTTGCACATTGACAGAATTACGAGTCCCAATTACCAGCCCCTCTATCTTGAATCTCGGATCCGAACAAGTAGATGCCATACAAAAGAGGATGAATTTCCTCGAAGTACTTGAGCAGTTTCTTTTAATGACAATAATGACGGGACCCAAAAAGGGTAACGCCGCACTATGCAGCTTACACGAAAGAACTGGCCATTGCAAACTAGCCACATCTGGGCGACCGTGTTCCTAGCAATCACATTGTTACGGGGGCTTTATCCAAAGTAATGGAACATGCTTTTGCCCACTAATGCCAAAGTCTTTCACCAATCTCATGATTTCCACACAGATATTTTGTGATTTGTGGCGATGTGGATGCTTAAACAACAGAGTTCGGTGATGTAGTAACCAATATGGCCCTTTCTAGCACACAACAATAGCCACAATCTAAATGGATTCACTCTACCTATTTAAAAAGGAAGAGTTTCTGGGTAGTCACGAAGCCTACATTTTGCTCTTGGGCTTGAAGGAAATTGCTTGATCTCAGGACGGACTTCCAACAATACTTTAAATGGTAGGTGGGTGATGGCCGGTCCATTTCTCTTTGGTTCGACCCCTGGCATCCTCATGGACCTTTAAACTTGCTCTTCACAGACACTTATATTTACCTTTCAGGGCTTTCTAGGTAGGCTTTGGTAGCAAACTTATTTTCTGCAGCAGGCCAAGCAACCAAAGCTGTCCTCCAATCTTGGATGCATCCCTTCCCCATTCTTACTCAGATCCCTAACAAGCTAACATGATTGCAGCTCTCCTCAGGTACTTTCTCTATTTCTTCAGCATGGGAAACCATTCATCGGAAGGGCAATTTGGTTCCGTGGTTCTCTTTTGTATGGAATAGAATGCTCATCCCCCAGTACCGATTGCATCTATGGCTTATCACAAGAAACCGGCTACCTATCTAGGTTCTGCTACTTTCCTATGGTAGAATTGCAAATGTGTCTTGTGCGTTTTGCAACTCTTCACCGGATTCTAGAGATCACTTATTTTTTGGGTGCCATTAATCTACTAGCCTTGGCTTTTTTTGGGCTTCAAGATGCAACCTCTTGTGGCAAAATAGGTTGTAAATGGAAACTTTACAATGGGCCATGAAATTCCTTACAGGCAACGAATTCTATCAAACTATTGCTCAGTTCTCCTTTGGCACTCTATGTCATATAATTTGGAAGATTAGGAACAATATCCTGTTCCGAGGACAAGCCTTGTTCATACTGGCTTTGAAGCAACATCTCATCAAAGTTATCAAGGATAAGGCTCTCACTTTCAACCAGGTTGCGGACACTCCAAGGAACAAGAGGATACAAAGAAGTTGGGGACTTGATCCCTCTATTTTCTCTTCCTAGGCGTCAGGTCTTCCTTAGAGCTTGCTTGGGGGTTGTCGTTGTCCTGGGTTGCGAGTAGGTGGACTTAGTGAAGTTGGGGGCTAGATCCAGCTTTTTTTCTCTTCAGAGGTTCTTGTTGCTGTAGCAGATAGGAGGACTCAGAGAAGTTGGGGGCTACATCCAGTTCTTTGGAGGTTGCCGTCACTTGATGCTGTGAGGGTTGCCGCTATTTTGCTATCTGGCTTCCCTTTCCTCTATCCTTTCTTGATTACTGCCGTTGTTTCGCTGCTTGTTGCCGTTGTTAGACTATTTGGTTGCCGCTGTTTGGTTGTTTGTGTTTTCATTTTATTTCAACACCCTTCCACTCGTTATAACATGTTTGTCATTGTAAGTGTAAGTTTTTTGGTGCTAAGAATCCCTTGCTATATAGTTTTTGGGTTAAAAGTCAATAAATTACTTATCTTACCAAAAAAAAAAAAAAAAAAAATAGCCACGGTCCTTCAGGTTGGTCTTCAAGTTTGAAGTCAATGACACTCAAAAGTTATCTATGGATAGCAGCTGCAGCGACTTTGCTCATTTCTCCTTTTGTAGACCCTTGTATTTCCCAGTATTCGGGATCCTTGTAATGCATTTGTAATTCGACCGAACGCCACTTGACGAACTCAACGAACCCTGGATCTTGGGTGCGCCCAAATGGTACCTCGGCCTGGAGTCTATACTGTTCATTTGGGCATTGAGCCTGAGCATTGTTGTCCTTGAACGGACTACTATCGTGGCCTGTTTCAACGGCGGTGGACCTCCCCTTGGGCTTGGCCATTTCAGGGAGATATTTCTCTTAGCACCTCTTCATGTGGCCTGTGTAGCCACTAGATTTTGCGGGTAATTTTACACCCCACGCCATGTAAATGGCCTTCTCCTCGCCACTGGGGAGGACCTCGATGCTGAACATTCGCCAAATCTTGGACCTTCCAACACGAAGACTACCCAGTATTGGTTGGAGTAGGCTACTCTTCGTAGTCGGAGGTCTGGGTCTGGGAATTGAGTTGGTTAATGTAGCCGAGTTGGGTCCGTTGCGTACTCGGAAATTTGAAATGTCGTATGTAGAATTCGGGATTTTTTAAGGAATTACAAGAGAGTGATAAGTAATAAGAAATGGATGGAGGCGATGATGGAGGAGGAATTAAAGTTGGAGTTGTTTTTTTTTTTGGTGTGGTCGAACGATTACATTCTGCCATATTTATTTTGTTTTTCTTAAAAGGTTAATGTTACGAAAAAATCAAAATTAGTACTCTTGTAACAAATTTATAACAAACTAATTTTTTTATTACCAAAAATCTTAAATTGGTACACCCGTGACAAATTTATCCTAATTAGTTTCTATTAACTTTTATTATGAAATTGTTGAATCAAATGATACGTGACAATTGCTGAGTGTTCCGATCAAGGGTTTTACCCTCTTTTTATCACAAGTATATCAGTTTTGATGATTTTTTGTGGTATTAATCAAATTTAATGAAAACTGACAAAGAGTAAATTTTTGTCAAATTTGTTATAAATGCGGAGTTATTGATAATCAAAAAATTAGTTTGATATGGATTTATCGCATGTGTATTAATTTTGGATTTTTTGTGATATTAATCATTCTTTAAATGCGTCGGGATCTTTGAAAAAAATTGGGGCCGTTTCCCTGTTTGGGCCCAAGGGAATGGCCTAGGCCCAACTGGGTCATAGAGAGGCCGTGCACGGGTGCCCTTGGAAGGCGATGGGCTATGCTGTGCTTGGGCCAATACGGTGGAGAGGCCGTTACTGGTCATAATACCGTACTAGAGTTTGTGCTATTGGGGTCCACTTGGTCAACTTCTTGCCGGGTTGGTTCTACAATGTTGAAAGTCAAACGAGTGTTTTGGGAGCTCCTGCGTGCTAGACTTTGGAACGGGTTGTTGTGTTTGGTAAGGGTTTTGGGGAAAATCTCCGGGGAAATGCCAAAAACATTTGATCAAATGATAGATAATTGAGATTTGACGGAGAGTGATAGAGATGACATCAATGACGATGGAAACGAGTGACCATGGTAGTATGCACATCTCAAGGTTTAGCATTCGATGGACTAGCCCATATTTCGTTTTCTCATCTCGAAGATTAGTTTTTACCTAACTGTCTTGATCGTTGTTCACCAATAATGCTGGCTCGAACTGTAAAGCTATCCCTAATGAGTTGACGCAAAGTCTCATTCAATATATCAAAATATTCGTTACAGTTTACAGTAATTTGAACTATACACTCTACTTTACTTCTAAGATTAAAATCAATAAACTACTTGTTATACATCCATTTTTCACACAGATAAGGATCAAGAATAAACTCATGGATTTAAATCAAACCGAAAAGAAAAAAAAAATGTTCCATTTGTACTTGTATTACGGGTTTCCAATTCAACAGAAGAGTTCATCGTACATGTTGCTTCCGAGTAAAACAGCATCCATGTAACAGAACACACGCGGTGGACATGATTAAAGATAGAGAGTTCATTTTCAGGAAAGGAACTCAAGAAAACAGCAAGAGTTCGCACGCAGTCCTCCAAGTTATTGAAGGAGGTTGGACTACTGATGTCTCAATTTGCAGTTGATGCTTACCTCCGATCATCGTGAGCGGCTGAATTGTTGTTTCTCGTTACAGAGCTTCGAGTGATTAACCTCTTCCTTCCTCGTCGGAAACAAAACTCGAGGCGAAAATCACAAGGCAAAGCTTTTAGTATGCACAAAACGCCGAGGCTCGGCCCCGCGCCCTCTCCTCTTTTGCAAAAGACCCCCCTGCACTTTGAGCTCAACTACAGTTTTTATTCGGTCGTCCATGTTTTTATTTTCCACAAAAGCCAATCCGCACGAATGATATATTCATCTTCTTCTGGTGGAACAAAAGCTGTGGCTGAAAATACCCAAGAAGAAGCTTTCGCAAATCTCAATTATTTGATAGTTAAAGAGCTGCACAATAACACCATCTTGCCTCTTCTTCGGCAGTTGTTGATCCACTGGTTTGATTGGGCTCTGACACAGCCCCCCTCGCTTGAATCCAAGGCCCAGTTAGATCGAAGCAGGATTCAGAATTCATATGTGAAACAGCCTTCACTACTCCTTTTGGTTATGTGAATGAAATGTAATGCCTTATGGTTTTAAAAAAATGCCCCTTTAGAATTTCCAAATATGATAATGATATACTTGAAAACTATGTCACTTTTTTCAATAGTATATATAGATGATATATTAATATTTGCAAAATCTATAGAAGCATTTTAAGGATTTCACTATTTTATATTATTATCATTATTTGGAATAATAGATTAGTATTTATAGCAGCAAATATGAAATATGCAAACTAAAGTAAGGCTTTCAGGAATTAAAATATATGTCAAACAACTATTGAACCTTTTTTTTTTTTTATTGGGTAAATGGTAAGAATTATATTAACTAAAGCCAAAGAGAAGCAAGAAGCTATACAACAAGAACTCAGTGCCAAAAACTTACACTCACGAGGATAAGAATAGTTAGAGTGAATAGAAGGGTGTCAAGGTAAAACAAGACGACTTGCACAGGAGTAGAGGAACTATTAATCACTATTAATAATAGATTAGTATTTTTAGCACCTATTAATAACTATAGAATTTGCAAATAACTTTCCTGGTGAAATTAAAGCAAAAATGCAATTGCATATATTATTAGGATGCTTAAACTATGTTTCAGATTTTATTTCAAGTCTTAAAACCTTATGTACACCTTTATGCTTGTATGGGAATTTGGAATGGTCCTCAAAACAACTATTCGACTATTAAAAATCAGATGATCTCCATTGATTGTGGCGATCAAAAGTCTAAAGGTGATATTTAAAAGAGAAAAAGTCACAAAAAGTCTAAAATTATACTCACTGTAACACATTTATCCTGAACTTTTTTATTTTACATCAAAAATCTGAAATTATGCATACTATAACATATTTACTACGAACTTTTTCTTTTGATATAAAAAAACCAAAACTTGTAACTATGTGACATATTTACCTCCATCAAGGTTTTTTTAGATAATTTTCCATCCAAACTAATATCATTTTTTTTTCACTTAAACCACGTGAGCGTCAAGTCAACAACATTTGCTTTTTTGAGATCAATGCAAGTAGATTTTTAATGGTCCTCATTGACACAATATTGGCGGAAGGTAAATTTGTCTTAGGAAATTGTTTAGGATAAATTTATCATAGTTGGCATATTTTAATTTTTTTTATGGCTTTTGCCCTTTTAAAATAATTTTTTATTATTTTATTTTTATGAATTGATTGCAAAGCACCAAAAGAAGTTTTTGCAAATATGTTAAAGATGGAGCCTGCCAAGAGGCGCATAGGTGTAGTCAAAAAGGAATTTTAAAATCTATGTCTCCAAAGATCTTTGTGTAGATTTTCTTTAGGATTAGGGAAAAAACCACCAAAAATCCTAAACTATGCACAAAGTGACAAAAATACCCCAAACTTTTTTTTTGCACCACCAAAAACTCCCAAGTTTGTCATCGTGACACATTTACCCCATCGAGGGTATTTTCGTCTTTCTATTTGTTTTTTTTTTTCTTTTCTCTTCCCTTCGCCGGCTCGGGGAGGGAAGCCGACGTCCGGCGAGGGCTGCCCTCGCCGGCGTCGGCCCGTGCGAGGGCCGCCCTCGGCGGGCGCCGGCGAGGGCGGCCCTCGCCGGGGTGGGGCGAGGGCCTCCCGCCGGATCCGGCGAGGGCACCCTCACCCGACGCCGGCAAGGGCGCCCTCGCCGAAGTAGGCGAGGGCGGCCCTCGCCCGACGCAGCGAGGGCGGCCCTCGTTGGCGTCGGGCTAGGACGGCGTCGGGGCCGCCCTAGCCCGACGCCGACGAGGGCCGCCCTCGCTGCGTCCGGCGAGGGCACCCTCGCCGGCGTCGGGCGAGGGTGCCCTCGCCGGATCGGCGAGGGAGGCCCTCGCCCATCGCCGGCGAGGGCGGCCCTCGCTGGGCCGACGCCGACGAGGGCGGCCCTCGCCGGGCCGACGCCGGCGAGGGCGGCCCTCGCCGGACGCCGGCTTCCCTCCGCCGGAGCCGGTGGAGGGAAGAGAAAATTAAAAAAAAAAAAAAAAAAAAAAAAAAAAAAAAGAGAAAATGTTTTTAAAAGTAAAATGACCAAAATGCCCTAAGATTTAGGGTAAATGTGTCACGAAATGAAAGTTCGGGGTTTTTGTGTCACAAAAAATAGTTTGGGGTAAATGTGTCATGAGATGGCAAAGTTTGGGGTTTTTGGTGGTGCAAAAAAAAAAAGTTTGGGGTATTTTTGTCACTTTGTGCATAGTTGGGGGTTTTTGGTGGTTTTTTCCCTTAGGATTAATATCCTAAAAAGCCCCAAACTGGTATACCCGTGACAAATTTACCAAAAACTAATTTTTTAATAATCAAAAACCCAAAACTGATACATTTTTGATAAATTTACCCAAAACTGATCTAGTTATGACACATATATATTTTATTAATTTATGCTAAATTTTATTATGAAATTGTTGAATTATATAACACGTAACAATTGATTGGTGCACTATGGGATTTGTTCTCTGTTTGTCACAATTATATTATTGTTTAATTTTTTATAGTATTAATTCACTTTAATGGAGGGTATATTTATCACCAACATACCGATTTGGGATTTTTGGCAATCGAACAAATTAATTTGGATTAAATTTATCACAAGTGTATCAGTTTGGGGTTTTTTATGGTCATTTGGGGTAAATTTGCTAGGTATATCAATTTGAGTTTTTTCGTGGTCAAAAAATTAGTTTGAGATAAATTTATCATAGGTATATCGGTTTGAGATTTTTTGGGGTATTAATCATTTTCTTTATTAGTGTTGGTTGTTACAGTTCAAGCATGGATTACCATTAGAAAAGGGAAAATCACATAAAACTTATCCGAACTTTGGGATTAATACAAGTTTATCCCCAAACTTTCAATTGTTATATGTTGGGATTAATACGTGTTTGTCCCTAAACTTTCAATCGTTGTATGTTATGCCTTGAGATTTTATTTTATTACAGCTGTTAACTACTGTTACATTTTTTTTTTTTTTTTTTTGGTTGGCAATATGCTATAGTAAAAACATTTAAGGGGTAAATATGTATGTTTATCTCAATTTTTTGATAGAAGTCTCTCTTTTGTCTTTGATTATGATAAAATGAAAAATCTAGGAAAATAAATTGATGGAAACTTTATTATCAAAAGAAATGTTAATTATTAACGTAGATGAAAATATTAATAGAATAATAAGATATTTTTAAGAAAAAATAACACAATTTAGTAAAATGAAAAAGGCCAGAATAACAAGAAGGAAAATAACAAAAAGTGGAGGATCATTACGTATTTTTAACAAATAATTAATACAAAAAAGACTGATCAAGAGATAATATAGAAAAATCACTTTACTTTTCAGTTAATCATTTCCTTTTATGAGTTGAAGCAATAATTTCCTTTTATAACTCTTTTTAAATATCTTGTTAATTAATTTTTTAAAAAAATTAATTAAGCCTTTAAATGTACATAATGAGTAACCAATTATTGTTATTTCACCATCTTCTTATTGAGAGTTTTCTTTTTCTTTTTCCATTTGTGTCCTTTCATCTCATTTTTTTTTTATTAAAATCTTTCTTTTATCCTTGATTTTGGTTAAAAAAATTTAAAATAAAGAATGGAGAAAAATTAATTATTTAGAATATTAATATTATAAAATTAAATGTCACTAATAATACTTCAACGAATACTATTAATTTGTGAAAATATTTATAAAATTAATAAGAAATTGAAGAAAAAGAAACACAATGTTGTAAAAAGACCTAAATGACAAAAGGGCAAATACAAATCGGTACTCATTATGTATTTCTAAATTGTTAATTAATGAAAAAGATGAAGATGAATAAGTAATGAGTAACCAATTTTTATCATTTCATATTTTTGTTATCAAGTCCTTTTCCTTTTTATATGGTTTGTATTTGATTCTTAAATATCTTATTTAGTTGTACTAAAGTGGCTATATTTATCAAACTTTGTTCAATAATACGACTACTACTTATACTTTTCTAGTATTTAATTTAATTTCTCCCATTTATATAATATTTCATTTATTTCATAACAATTGTGGGTACAAGAGATATTTCCTTAAAAAATAAGATGAAATATATACTTGTACACCTTACGAGTCATATGCATTACACATGCTAATAGAAGAAAATAACGTCAGGCTAATAGATATAATAAAATGAAAGTTCAGGGAGGTGTTGTGTAACAACTGAAAGTTTAGGATAAACCTGTACTACCCTCAAAATTCGGGAGGATTTGGCTTTATTTCCCCTTTATAAAAATGACTAAGTACCAAATTTAGCTAAGTACCATATTTAGCTGGATGGAAAAATCAATATGCAATATTCTTGCTATTCCATAGGTATGCACTACCAAAAAGTTATTCAATAATAATAATAATAAAAACCCTGTGGTTTCTTTACACTAAGCAGTAATTGATAGACATTGTCCAGTTTTGTCATTAAACTAAGCACTAAAGTTTGCCGGATGGAATAATAAGTAACATTCTGGCACTTCCATCGACATGCACAAAAAACTTCAGGCTCAACTAGCGGGCTTAACCACTGGGATTTGCCCCAGTGGCCACTCTTCCAACATGGAAGGGGGAGGTGAGGGGTTCAAACCCCATCTTCTTAGGAGTGGGTTTCGACGCCCACGCCCTGCAAGAGGCAGCGCAAAAGTCTGAGAGTGAATGTAGAGTAGGTATAGAGTAAGACTGACAAAAAAAAAAAAAAAAAAACTTGCGGGCTTAATTAGGCATCATGTATGTATATGTATGTTTCTAATACATAAGGGAAATGGTATTCTGGCACTTCCCATTACCCTGTTTTTCCCCGTAATGGCTCAATATATTCTTCTCTGCTGGCTTTAACTATTATATCTGAGGTGACCGTCAATAGGGCTGGTAGAATTGTTGGGTACAACGGGCAAAGTTATCCGACAAGAAACTAGAGATGACTATCGTTGGCAGATCCTATCTAATGGAAATTCTGAACCCAAAAGAACATTCTCAAGTTGAGGCAAGGGGGGAGGATGACACCATCTCACCCAATTCATGTTGAAGGAGGGAGCGGCTTGTAACATTGAGACTTGCATTTTTATTTCAAGATGTAATTTTTGTATGAGATGTATTTATGTAGGTTTGAATGTTATATATTTTTATTTCAAATAATGGAATTTGTGTGGTGTAATTTGATTTTGTAATGAGATGTATTTGTCTAAGTCTAAATCTTATGTACAGTGTTTCGTGTTAATATTCTTTTTGCAGTCATTCCTATTTCAGACTCCCTATGAAAAAATAACCATGAAGTAGGAATAATTTATCACTATTGAGCTTTTGCTTAAATTTTTCATCAAATAATTGATTTTTTAAAAAATATAAAAAAGAAATTAGAAGCCATGCTCAAGCATAATATATAAATCAGAAGAGGCAATTTGTCATTAGCCATGTTTCCAAAAATATTGTCGACTTATCATTTTTCTACTTTTTATTTGGATTAAGCATGTCAAATATCTTTTATGTCCAAATATTCTTGCGGCCATTCGATTCAAGTTCACAAATAAAATTGATCACTTATTCCGAATAAAATATGACCTGAATACATTGATAACTAATTAGCTTTCAAAGTGAAAAATAGGGCAATAATAAAGTAAGTAGAGGACAACATCCAAGTCTGATTTACCTTACCAAAAAAAAATAAAAAATCCAAGTATGATTTCTCATAATTTCTGTTAACAAATTGGGTCTGCATGACAACTTTCTAATTTTTCTGTTCTATTATTCTTTTATTCCTTAAAATAGAAAAAGAACAAAAATCTGCTTGGTAACATCAGTTAGTTTTTCTATTTATCGGAATAAAAAAATGGCTTGGGAATGGATTTGGTACCGAAACAAGAAGTAGAAAAAGTAGCTTCTTGCTCTCTTGTGCTCATAAACAATTTCTAAAAATAAGTCATTTACTTTCTTTTCTTTTTCTTTTTCCTTTTCTTCTTCGTTCTCTTCTAATTGGTCGGTGGAGACTTGTCGCCCACCGTTGCCATTGCCACCGAAGCTCATCGCATGCCACCCGTTGTTGCCTGACGACCAGCTATAGGAGAAAGAAGAAGAGAGAAAGAAAGAAAAAAAAAAAGAAAAAAAGAAAAATCTCAAAAAAGTTACTAAAAATTTTAAAGAAATTCTACATCACAAACAAACTTATGAATTGTACCATATACATTCTTGTTCTTTTTCTATTCTGAGAATAAAAATTTTGTACAGTTACTAAATGCATAGTTTTATTCAGAATTTATTCCAAATAACAGAAATAAAAAGGAATTATTTCTGAAAAGAAATTATTTTTAGGAATAGAAATAATACTATGGATCCATTCATTTCGCGAAAAATAATTTCCAGGAAAATGTTTTCCGAATTTTTCGGCGTTCGTTTCACGGAAAATGAATTCCTTGGGAAAATGTTTTCCATGAAAGGAAAAAAGTTTTCTAAATTAGGGAAAAATATTTTCCACTTTTGAAAGTGGAAAACATTTTCCTCTATTAATCTCTCCTATCTCATACCTCCACAAATCCTCACTTTCTCCTCCCCTTTTTTCTTCTTCTTTTCTTTTTTATTCGAATTATTTTTAATTTCTTTTTCTTTTTTAATTCAAATTATTTTTAATTTTCTTTTTTCTTTTAATTTTCTTTTTTTTTTTCCTTTATTTCTCATTTTCTTCTTTCTTAGCTAGTTGTCGGCCGTCACCGGATGAACCTCAAGCTCATTGATCTTAATCTCGCGCTCGTCGATCTGGCAAGCCTTGAGCTTGACGGTCATGCTTGCCAATCTGGTGTGCGGAAAATATTTTTCCTATCGAAGACCGGAAAATATTTTTCGAAATATTTTCAAGTTTTAGCCGAATCCTAGAAAATATTATCATTTTCCTGAAAAATAACTCTTAGGAAAATATTTTCCGGAAATAGCCCATTTTCTGCAAAACGAACGGACCCTAAATGCACCCTTATTTTCAGGTGCCAAAAGGAAATAGAAAAGCTTCAATTCGCATTTCTTAGTATGGCATAATTACAATTTACGTCAGGATTTTTAAAAACTGCATTTGGATCCGCGGAAACTAAATTCTTGCTTTTCCCTTAGGCTGATTATAGTTCTACGTTTTATCATTTTGACTCTGCCTACCTGGAAATTTACGGGGAAAACGTGATGACATCAATGTATTAAAGAAATAAAGCAGGTGTGGGGAGAAGTATGCAGAGAGTCGGGGTGAGCAAGTAGCTCATTTGGCTAAAAGGGATCCATTAATTTACGAGACTTATTGGTGCCAATGTTTAGGAGAGCAATTTCTTTTTCTTTTATTATTGGACATTTGCAATCACTGTGCAAATCCACTTGTGAAAAGCATAACTTTTGTAACTCTGAATGTGAACCGTGAATCTTAATTATGAATTTGCAATAAGAAATGAATACTAATTTTTCCTAGCAAATATTATAATAGGTAAGGTAGAAATCTCTATCGCCCACAAATTTCAGAAAGGAAACTGCAACCTCTCTGAAAAGACACGTATTACCGTAGAGCCCGCCTACCAAAGGCACATAGATTCCGCCAATTAGAAATTTTAGAACTGATGTCCCCAAACACCTAAATCCGAATTTTATTTGTGAGCGTTAGCTGGAGAAAATCATTAAAAAGGGAGAAGATTACACAAAATTCCTTCAAATTTTGGCCGTGGAAAACCATCAAAGTCGCTGGGATATTCTCTAGATAGTACAAAACAAGCACTTGTGGATAAAAAAAGTATTTTCCTTTCATTTGCCTAACCTCTTACATCCTTGAAAGTCTTGGTTTTTGTTTGATCTCTTTGATAAGAGGAAAATGCAAAAAAGTCATAAACCTATTATATTGATACCAATTTAGTTATAAACATTTCAATCGAACCAATTCAGTCCTAAACATTTTCATATTAGAATCGCTTTTGTCCATCAAGCCAATTTTGGCTGGTTGACGTTGATATGAACGTTGACCATTCGACCAATGCTCATATGGTAATTTTTTAATAATTTTTATTATTTTCAAAATTTTTATTAATTTGTTCCTTTTCATTTTCCTTCTTTGTCCGTATCCTTCCTCCTTGGATCCCTGCAGTGGCCAACGAGGCTTCGACAAGACTTGTTGACCATTGGGCAAGGGCCAAGAAACCTATGCCGGCAACTAGCGATGGTTGTGGTCCTTGGCCAGGGCCACGGGTGAGGCCAACCTTGCTCTGGCCTTACTAGAGCCTCATCGGCCACTATGGGGATCCAAGGAGGAAGAAGAGCAAAAAGAAAAGAAAATGGAAAAAGAAAAGAAAAAAATTATTTAAAAAATTTGTAAAAAAATATTAAAAATTGTTACGTTAGTGTTGGTTGAATGGCTAGCGTCCACGTCAATACTTACTAGTCAAAATTGGCTGGATGAACTGAACTGATACCAATGTGAAAATATTTAGGACTGATTTGATACCAATGCAATAGATTTAAGCATTTTTTGGTACTTTTCCCCTTTGATAGGTAAGAGTCTTGAGCTTCCCAAACTTCATAGTTTTCTCTCTCCATTAACTCATTATCGCTTTGCTTCATCATAACGTTTGTTATTCTTTATGGTGACCGATTCAAATATGGCCATTAGAGATGTTGTTTCGACTTCCTTCTGGTAGGTCCTTTTTGATAGGTTGAGTTCTCTGGCATTGAATTTACGTGCACTGAGAATGCATCAGCACCACCCTCCTTGATGAGTGGAAGGGGATGCTGGTCACAATCAAAGTAATGCTAGATGATGGAGAGGAAAAGCAACTGACAGGTAATTATCAGGTGAAGCTGTGGCTAAACAACTTTAAGGATTTGGCCTATGACATGTAAGACTTGCTCGATGAGTTTGAGATGGAACCTGCTTAGGCCAAGTCAGAGGCAGAATCTAGCACAAGGAAGTTCCTTTTCTTAAGTCGATCGCGCTTGCTCATGTTCGACACCAAGGTACAAGGGATCAAGGGTCGGTCGGAAGCGATTGTCACCAGGATGGCTCCTCTAAGCTTGAGAGAGAATGCTGTGGATAGATCCAACTACACAAACAAAAGGCTCCCTAGTACTTCTTTGCTAGAGCCTTAGCTTTCTGGTGGGGAGAAGGAAGAAGCGGAAATACTCGAACTATTGGCCGGTGAAGCCAAAAATGGCAATAGTGCGCTGAGCATAGTCCTCATAGTTGGGATGCATGGTGATGGAAAGATGGGCTTGGCTCAATTGGTTTTTAATAATGCCGGAGTGAATAAATGTTACAAGTAGAAGTGTGCTTTGTTGTAAAGGAAAGGCGGAGAATAGCTATCACGACCTAATTTCATCTCAAGGGTCACGAGCGACAAGGGTTATTTTCGCAACATCTCAGGTTTGTTGCTGTCTCGGTTCTTTTTATCTTGTTATCATGCACATGTGGAAACATGAACAATTAACTTCCCAGACAAACAATAGCTAAAAGACTAGAACCTACATCAAGCATAACACATTAATTTATATTATAATAGTACTTTTACAAGCCTTTTCTCTACGGGCCCTCTTTTCTTTTTACATCACAGTATGAGTTTTCTACATAGGCCAAGGGAAATCTTATCTCCTCTAGCATGATTGCAGCTCCCAATACTGATGTGAGACTTCCATGCCTATAAGACTAAAAGATGAGGAATGAGTTTTGGGGAAACTCAGTAAGTAAAATTCCTAATTCTTTACTAGAAAAGTATCTCATCATCGTTAAAGCCTAGCAAGTATAATACTCATAAATACTGTCAATGACAATGACTACATGCAAATGTCCATCGCAACATGCTTCAATGCATACTTACCTTTGGCTTATCAATAAATATAGCAACATATCATACTCATGCATATACTAGCACTCATGCAATTCATTTATCATTGTCTTGGCTCAACTAGGCCCTCCTTGCTCAACTGAGGCATCTAGCTTCAAGCAGGCATCCTGACTCAACAGGGCATCCCAGCTCAACCAAGGCATCCTGGTGCTAGCTCACCAAGGCATTTAAGCTCAACTCAGGCATCTTGGCTCAATTAGAGCATCTTGGGGCTAGCTTACTTGAGGCATTTGGGCTCAAACTCATGTATTCTGGCTCAACTAGGGTATCCTGGCTCAACTAAGGCATCACGTTCAATTAAGGAGGTATCGCCGCCAACGCTGTGTGGTGACGGACACTTTTTCCTCTTTAAGTGCATGCATAAAGGCATCACACAAGCCGGTTCTTATCTTTTCTCTTAGCCAACACATGTATGGCCCAAACGCATGCTCATTCGTTTGTGTGTGTCATGAATTCTTATACTTCACTAATACATAAGTTAGGAACGATCTTTGATCCGTAACTTAAATCAGTCACTTAGCACTGATCCTCGTACCGTATAAGGCTCAGAATGGCACGCCTTAATGCTGAACCAAGATCTCGAGGCTTGGGTACACCTTGTTTTCGTGACAATCCCAAGCTTGACGGACCTCGGCTCTAACCTGATGTGAATGCACATGTATCAAGAATGACCCTCAGCTCGCGGTTTGATCCAACATCAAGCAAAAAGTCCCCACATCCATTTGGATTATAGAAATCGACATGCTTTGTGCCTTACCAAGACCTCGTGGATTTGGGTGATCCCGTACCGATTAAGGCATAAGATTGACACGCCTTAATGTCGACTTAGGACCTTGAGGCCTTAGGCAATTCCCGCACCAAGTGAGGCTTGGACCCAACATCCTATTTATGTAGAAACCAAGGCTTTATGGCTTGGGGCGACCTTGCCTTGCAATGAACTCAACTTGAATGAACCTCAGCCTCATTCCGGGTGTGAACAACTCAAGCACACGTTCAAGCACAAACATGAGCAAAACCATATGTCACACCCGAAACCCTGGGTACACATATATCCCTTGGTAGTCGATTAAAAATGCAATATCCCAGGATGCGTCGTTGACCCTTTCTTTTTATCTTTCAATTAAGCACATACAAAAGCGAATTAAATAAACTCTCGGCCAACAATCAAACACAGGGATAGTAAAAACCTGCTAATGCTTTTTCACAAACCATACTTTATAAACATACCAAGTTAGCCCTAGAAGTTTATATACATAAGTTTGACCCAAAAAGAAACTACCAGACAACCTACACTTCGAACCCCTCCACCTTAGGCTCCGGATTCTGTATGACACCATCTGGGATGTCGATGTCCATGGGGCAAGCTACCTCCCCATCCTCGGTTCCGATGAGCGGTCCGTCAAAACCTTACAAGGGACCTTCCCAAGGACCGCTGCACTCTCTGATGAACCATGCTTTGAAGCAATGAGGTACCAAATGGATGAGACCTTCATCGACCCAAATTGTAGTCACCACTAGCTCACGAGTCTGGGTGGTCTCGGGAATAGAGAAAAAGGAAGACTCTCAGTCTATGTGCCATGGAACCCCAAAACGGATGGGATGTCTCTCCATACTAAGGACTTGAAAAATGGTTAACCACGACGGGGTGGGATAAACCTCAGTGAGTCAAAACCCTAAACCTTGATTAGGACACAATTTCGCCTCGAAGGCGGTCCTAAAGACACACCAGACAGAACTTACCTCGTAGGTGTGTCCTTGTATGTTAGCTAATCACACATGCTATTATCAATGCAGCAAGCGCAATTTAATAACCATAACACATCATTGTAATCACATGGGTCTCGATTATAAGATAAAACCGTTATGATATGTCCCATACCGTGCCACACAATTTTGCCCCATAATCAGGCGCAACTATCACAACCATTAAGGTGTGTTCCATTTATTACGATCCATCGGCCACGGCCAACATAACAGTCGGCAGTTATCCGGCATAATCGGGCATTGTTCATTTCATCGGGCACGGTAATGTCTACGCCTAGACGGCATTCCATAAAAGGGCATCGGCTTAGCCTCCATTGCGACTGGCATCCGTTAACGTGGGGCATCCCAACTTAATCAGGCATCGCCCCCCAACTCTCGTTAGGTGACGGGTTACGATAGTGACCACACGTGCACATACTTGGCCAAGGACACCGTGCCTTGCATTCAAATACCTCGTTTCAAATAATGAACTTGGCCAATTTTCTTCGTATTAAAAATCCCCAGTAAAATAATTGTGTGTAGTCACATATTTAAATTGAACCATTAAACATAGTACACTCCCATTTTAAAATTCCATAATTTTATATAGTACATAAAAATTGGTGTCAAAAACCGACACTTGGTATTTTTCTAATTAAATACCCATAAAATCGAGTTTTGCAATAATAATCAATCACTACCATCAAGCAATTAATTGCACATGTAAGCTATCAAATTCACATATAAATGCATCCATGAGAACCAGCGTAAAATTTCACAAAACGGCTAATCCGTCACTAATTACGCTAATTACGATTAATTAAATAAATTGCGATTAACTAAGTAAATCTAACTTAAGTAACCTAACTGTGATTAATTAACCTAACCATGGTTAACTAATCTAACCCAAGTTAACTAATCTAACCTAAGGTAGGCTAACCTAACTAAACTAACCACCTAACCAAGCTAACCTAAGTAAACTAACCAACCTAACTAAACTAGTCACACTAACCTAGGATTAACTAATTAATCATAATTACACTAATCTAACCCACTAAGCACAATTAACAACCTAATCCGAGATTAGGGAGTTAACTCACTAGAATTCAACGGCGATGGGCTCATGGCGACGGCAACGCGATGGTGGTGAAAACCTGAGACTACCACGTCTCCAATGGAGGCTCAACGGCGGAGGAAAATAGCCTTATAAGCCTTCAGCCAAGGCTGTTTTGGTTCTGTTTGAGGGGGCTGAGGTGGTGGCGTGAGGTGGTGAGGCGGCTATGAAGGGTGGCGGTTGCTAGTTGTGTGCTGATGATGAAGTGGCTATAGGTGGATGCGGGTGGGCTGGACACGGGTTGGCGAGCGGATGGCAACTAGAGCTGAAATGAACGGTGAGGGTCGGATAGGCGGTTGGACCCATGAAGGTGGAAAGTAGGTGTGGGGGTAAGTGGCTGGTGTAGGGACGGATGGGAGATGGAGATGAGAATATGGTGGTGTGGTTGTGGGATGTTGGTGTGAGGAGGTGGTGATGATGAAGGTGGGACACTTGGCTGCAGCAAAACATAAGGAAAATGGAGAATGAAGAAATGAAGAAGAAGGAGAAGTAGCAGGGGAAGTCGGCTGAAGCAGGGTTTGATCGTATGAGGGGAGGAGAGAGGGAAAGAGAGAAAGAGGGGGGAAAAGAAGGTCAAAGGGAGGGCTAATGAGAGTTTAAACAAAATATCAAGCCACTCATTGCACTTTACCCCCAAAGTTTTCATCCTCACAAGTCAAGGGCTCCTCGAATGAAAATTTTTCTCTTAATTCTCACAAAGCAAACCATTTTGGTAGCCAAATAGTCCATTAAATTAGCCACTCAGAATTTCACTTATTCTATTGGTTGTCCGAAAAAGATTTTTCCACAAAATTCCTGACTCAACGAAATTTCTCCGAAAGATGAGATGACGTCCTAAAAATGAATAGTGACACGCTTGAACGTCTGATTCCCGAAACTGAATTCAATTTCATGGTTAAAATCGATCGAACGCGAATTTAGTACAACCTAACCTACTGGGTAGCTTTTAGGGATTTTAACGCGTTTGACCCATGGTCAATGATTCTCGATCCACGTTTGTGCATCTTCGACTCGTAGAAGACTCTCGATTGTCATAAAAATCACAAGGTTTCAATTATGTGTCCCAAGTATAATGTCAATAGAAAATCGGGTTATTGTCATTTGATGCAAATATCGCGGTCATGTGGAACCATCTACAATTCGACTACATAATTCCATCAAATCGACTTATATCCAATCACAATTCGATTATAACGGTATCGTATTGACCCTTGTCGATTATTATGGTTGAACAGTCGGTTTTTGATTGAATTCTTTAGTTTGTCGCGTTTATGTCCCTTAACGGCCTCACCTAATGATTAGTTAACTTGTGAGGGGCTAGCTCAGAGTAAATTAATCATAAGCGCGTCGATGAAATAACCATTTCATATATTCGAGTTAGGGTCGAATTTCAAGATGTCACTCCAGACAAAAGATCTAACATCCTACCTATGACTTGATGAGGGAGCACCTAACTAGATTCGACAATGAAGACTATCCCCCTAGAGGAGACATAGGGATCTTACTTACCTTGGCAAACCTCAAAGACTAACTTAGATTAGCTTGAAGGATTGAGAATGCAAGGCCAAGAGAAAGGAAATGGAGGAGGAGGGTAAGTGTGAATGGCAAAGTGGGCTAAAGTGATGGAAATGAATGTGAGCCTCCCCTATTTATAGGCACCAAGCTAATTATTATTCACCAAGAAGTCCAATCACATTTCTTAAAGTGGCATGGCTATGGCATCGAGGTGGCACGCCTATTTTGCAAGGTGGCACGCTTAGGATCCTAAGAGAACACTTGCCATCTTCTTATTGGATCACCTATTGGCTTAGTCTCCAAGGCTCAACTTAAGCTTATGATGTGCCTATGGTCCCAAGGGACATATAAGCCCCTTTGATGCCTAATGTCCTCTTCTAATTGGTTGGCTATTGCCTTATTCACCAAGGCAATATTTTAGGGTCATTATAGCCTAAGAGTCTAGAGGACACCTAAGCATGCATTACTAACTTCTTCTCCAAAGCAAATCTCAAGTCATCATTGCCAAGCCAAATGGTCCACTCTAATTTTTCCAAGTGTCTCGTCTAAAGTCCTTAGTTAGCAAGCCTACTAGTCCAACAATTGCACCTAAGGAATGAGTTGGACAGCTAAAAGGTCACACTACAAGTCTAGCTTGTAGGCATCATTGATGGTGGCTCACTTTTCGCTCTTCCATTGGTCCACCTATACCCTACATTTAATGGAGTTTGACATTAATGATGCCATAGTTACCAACTCGGCAAATCTATACTCTTCGGTCATTAATGAGGGGTCCGTGTATTGTTCTTCGATTGGTCCATGTGTGTGTCACCTTTTCTAGAACTTCCAAGATATTTTTGACCTCTATCATGACTTTTGAAAAATCCAGGGACACCTTATCCTCCTTCATTTAATGAAGTTATTCTAGAATTTTCTTTACTTTATTCTTTCCTTCCTCAAGAAGGCGGTCTAGAAAATTCTATCATCCAAGTTGATTCCAAAATCGAGAAAGGAATCATTAGGCACATCTCGAAGAACTGAATCACATACACCGAGGTTCAGCCACTGTACCCCATGCTTGCCTAAATTGTCCCCTTGGGCGGTCAAAAGCCTAGAGGGTTGGTCATTGGTCGACTCCTTGGCCGGCCTTATGGTCGACACAGCTGCGTCCGTCTAGGTCCAGGATTGGCCCTCAGGTCGGTCCCTGGCCTATCATCGACTTTGCCGTGACCAATTTCCTTTATTTTTAGTCATTGGTCATTCAGTTGATTCAATGCTAATCTAAGGCTATCCATGGCCTAGCACTAAGTCAAGATACTCATGGACCTTAGAATTAGTGACAGAATAGCTGATCTATCTTTGGGCTCATTCGGATTGGCACCCGATTCACCCATATGGTTCATGGCCAGTGTATTACTGATCTACGATTAGACATCACCAATTCAAGAATCCTTTCTGATCACTAAGAATTAATAGGGAATGATATATTTTTGGTAGAAAGATGATCGCATTTGATCATATCAGATTGTCTGTGTATTAGTGCATAGCCGGACGGAACCACGCATGGTTGGGCACTATGACCGATCATGACTATCCGCCGATTCAAAATCATCCCATGTCCAATTCTCGTGATAAAAAAGTCATCTTATGAATTGGTGATCCTATTCCACCGGTATGCTCGGTAGAACATTCATGGCCAACACATCGATCATTTCGTGACTGGTCGGTCAATTGATCGATTGGACCATGACCGATCCTTGGTTCTTTATCGATCGAATCGATGGATCCATTTAGGACCTTATGGCCGATTCTTACGGGGTTGGAATTGAGGATGTTACAATAGCAATCGGGGATACTATGCTTTGTTATTTTGTTTAGTAATCTTAAAAGTCTCACGTTTTCCATGAAGTATTTTCATTTAAAATTGCAAGAACATCGTCATACAATACCATTCGCAATCCAATTATCTCAAGTAGGCAAGTCTTGTCATTATATCCCCACCAAGCTGCCAGAGCTCTTGTCACAGTTAATCTTCACAAAACCTAGCTCAGGTTACTCTACAAACCCTGTCTTTCATCCACCAATCATGACTTAGCTCTCTTACATTTTTAACAGGCAACAGAGTCTAAAAGAGCTTTTTCTAATTTGTGTAGTGATAGTTCCAGTATGGAGTGATTTATGTTTAATGGTTATTGCATTTCAAGTGTTCTAGATATACCAACAGGTGTAGGCAATCATTCTTAAAAGTTATCAACCTGTACCAAGTCATTCGATCTGCTAACATCACATTTGTAGATACCAGCCCATACGAATAAGTGTCTATCGCCAGTGTCTCCCATACTTGTTAATTAACATAATCATAGGAATTTTCTAGTCATCAAAAAATAAAAATCATCAACAGGGTATCCTGGTTCATTTTTTGTTGCAGTCAATTAGGTGTGTGTATAATTTTGTTTGATTACTCTTGCAATTCTTCATTATGCATGGAGGATCATTTTATTTAGGACTAATTGCTCATTCTATTTCAGACTTTTGGATGAGAAATATGAGGATGGTGGAAAGACTATTAATGGTGGAGGATGTAAGAAGCATGGAGTATTATGTTTCCTTTGTCTCTAATTTCTATTTGGATGAGAAATATGAGGGACATGGAAAGATTACCAAGTGATCTTCGCAGAAATCTCTCCTCTCTCAAACAGCTATCTTTTATAGTTATCGGTACTTGCCAGAGGATGGCTTTACTTCCTCTTTCAAGTATTTGGTATAATGCAATGTAAAATTCTGAAAGATCATTGCTTAAAACTCAATGGCGACTATTGGTGTTGTCATGCCCCAAACCTCGAGCGCACGCGCATCCCTCTACGGTCGATACAAATGCGACGTTCTCAGATTGCGTTACCAACCCATTCATTTTTAATGCACACGCGGAAGCGAAACAAATACCCCTGACAACAAACAACACGGGATAGGAAAGCAGTGCACATTCACAAAAGCACACTTTTATAAACATCGGGTTTTAGATACAAAAATGAGTTTGGTCAAAAGTCTACAAAAAAGTCGACTCTAAAAAAGAAGCTGTCCTACGACACACTAGTCAGACACATATGTCGATCCTTTGGACTCCACCTCCACAGACTCCGAGGTTACTAGTCCTCCACGACCACTATCTAAGAACCTGAAAATTTAGCCCATGACGGGGTGAGACAATGTTTCAGCAAGTCCACCCCCTAAACCCCTATTAGGAAAGAAATACGCTATCAGGGTGCTCTAGCCACACAGCCACACAAATAGAACTGAAGGAATTCGAGTCAGCGAAAGACGACTTACCTGATTCCAATGCGCAAACAGCAAATGGCCCCGGAACGAACGTTGAATTGCCGATCAAACACGAACAATACTTCCTCACGTTGGTCTGGATGCAATCACTAGGAAAACACCTGATTTCCACGGCGTAAATGCCGATTGTTCTTGCAAAATTGAAATGGAATGCCTTCTTCCTTTGATGATGGAAATGGAGAGAATTCTGGTGTGTGTATTTTGCCAACTGGTACATATAAGTGTCTACAAAAGGCTTTTATACGACTCCACGACACCCCTACAAATGGTGTCCCTTCATCGTACCGTATCAAGTCCAAATGGTGAGGTCCAATCGCACCTCATCATGGACGTACTAGCTGGTAGTACTACATCTCCCACTCAGACATGATGAGCTCGACAGTGCTCTATCAAGAATATAAGGCATTCAACATTCATCAATTTTACAAAACAATTCATACGGCAAATAAGCCGTGCGACCGGTGAGTACACCGCACTTGGGAGCTCAAATTATGCACCCTGTTAGGGATAACATAATGGCTTCAACCCTGAAAAGAAATAATCAATAGATGTCTCACAGTGCCCCAGACCTATTTTGTTACATTAGTCTAAGTATACCTATCCCTTAAAGGCTATACTTGACTATTCTCAAAATACCATGTATTTACAATTACATCCGCAACCACATAAGGCGATATAATTGGTCGAACAGTAAATACATGCGATGGATGTATAACAATAATAGTCTTCCTTCGCACTCATGTCTCTCTCCATTTTAGAACAACTGCTTTCCTAGTCACGTCCCATAAAGCCATATCTATTCATGACCGCCGATAACATGCTAAAGTAGCAACATTGATCTTTCACTTCGAGAACATAGTCGAAGTAACATAGGGCACAAAATGAGGTAAATTATAAATTACCTCAAGGGCTCACACGATGAGTAAATAGGGATTATTTCACTCACCTTCCCTTGTCGGTCGTATAATGCACATGTAGTATGAATTACATGCTATAGTGGATTTCTCTTTCTATAAGAGCGTATGTCATTCATTAAATACATCCACTATACGGATCTTAGCCTAAACATAGTCACGTGCTTCTCACATACTCATGTTTAGCTCGAGTACTATATCAGCTCGCTTTTTATAGCGCCCAATTAAGTACTCGCATCCGGCATCTTTCAGGCATACATGAATGTGGGATAATCATGTTCGGTCTTAATATAAACAAATTACAGACCTCATCTTGACTCCAATCAAGGCGACATATTTTATGTACCAAACTTGCTCTTCAGCATTTATTTGCACATAACGTCTCATCTCAACGTGCTAACTATAGCACTTGAGGCGATTGCTTGTGTGAGTGAGCCAATCATTGCCTGATGACATACCTTTCAATAATATATGTGTGTATGTGCTAGTCTTATAATGGATTTGTACTTATTAATAAAACATCAAGTCACTAATAATCAAACAAGTACAATACATATGTCCACAAATACATAAACCAATGATCCTCTACTATTACACATATCACATTCTACGCAATCCTAGTGACATCCTATGGGTCAAGAATATGTCTTTAGGAATAACCTTCGTAAGTGGATTAGCAATCATTCTATTAGTTGAAATGTATTGTAGGATCACTTCTTTCTACGCTATAACATCTCTGATGAAGTTGTTCCTTATGTCAATATGCTTCGTCCTTCCATGATACTTGAAATCTTTGACATAGGCAATGGCTGCTTGACTATCGCAATAAACTGTCACCAGTCTTGAAACTTCAGTGACAGTGGCTAAATCTTCCAAGAAGTGTTTTAGCCATACTGCTTCTTGCACTGCGGCAGAACATGCAATAAATTCTACCTCCATAGTAGATAATGCCGTGCATGTCTGTTTCTTGCTATTTCAAGAAATTGCACCTCCATTGAGCAAGAACGCATATCCAGAAGTCAATTTACGCTCGTCGAGGTCTCCACCCCAATCAGCATCTGAATAGCCTAATAGGCGTAAATCATTCCCTTGATAACAAAGTCGATAGTCCATGGTGCCCTTCAAGTATTTAAGGATCCTCTTCACTACTTTCCAATGTGCTTGACCGGGATTTGATTGATATCGGCTCATCAATCCCACGGCATAACATATGTCGGGTCGAGTACACATCATAGCATGCATCAAAATTCTGATCGCACTAGCGTAAGGAACAGTTTTCATTACTTTATTTTCTTCTGGAGTCTTAGGACACATCTCAGCACTTAGGCCTTCACCTTGCATGACAGGGGTATCAATGGGATTACAATGCTGCATATTGAAACGTTCAAGAATCTTCATAATATAAGACTCTTGTGATAAAGCAAGGAGTTTCCTAGATCGATCTCTTTCGATCTTAACTCCTAATATATAAGCAGCTTCTCCCATGTCCTTCATTTCAAAGTTGGAGGACAACCATTCTTTTATGGTGATAACCATAACCTTGTCATTTCCAGCCAACAGAATATCGTCCACATAAAGTGATAAAATCACAAATTTATCTTCGGACCGCTTGACATATACACAGTGATCCTCTTCGATCATCGTGAAACCAAAAGTTGTTATAGCTCGATGAAAACGAAGATACCACTGTTTAGATGATTGCTTAAGGCCATAAATCGAACGATGAAGTTTGCATACTTTATTATCTTGGCCTTTAGCTATGAAACCTATCGGCTGCTTCATATAGATTTCCTCATCTAATTCTCCATTGAGAAATGCCGTCTTTACATCCATTTGATGTAATTCTAGGTCCAAATGTGCGACGATGGCTAGAATAAGGCGTATTGAGGCAAACCTTACAACTGGTGAAAAAGTTTCCTCATAGTCTATACCCTCTTGTTGAGTATAACTTTTTGCCACAAGGTGAGCCTTATATTTTTCAATGGATCCATCCGCTCTTCGCTTAATCTTAAAGACCCATTTGTTTCCAATGGCCTTGCGATTTGGCGGTAGATCAACCAAGTCCCAGACGTGATTTGCCCTCATTGACTCAATCTCATCTTCCAAAGCTTTTCTCCATTCTTCCTTGTTAGAGGATGAGAGAGCCTCTTGAGCAGTCTTTGGCTCAGCATCGTCTTTCTGAGCAATCATAAATGATTCCCCTTCAATCTCAAAACGACGACGAGGAACACTTTTACGATTACTTTCACGCAACTGAATTTTCCTTGAATTCGGTTCGTCAGGCGATGCAACACTCCCACTAGGTCTTGCATGTTGAGGTAAATCTTCATTTCCCTCTACAACATTAGTGGGTGTGTTATCAAGATCTTCCATCTCATATAATTGGAAGTCCTTATCAATCTCACCTCTACTTAGAAAATCATTCTCCAAGAACGTGACATCTCGTGACTCCATTTCGGTCACACTTCCATCAGCTTGTTCACCTATGAACACATATCCTTTGGAGTGTTTAGAATATCTAATAAAGATACACTTCTTCCCTCTAGGGCCTAATTTGCCATATTTATGGGAAGAATCATGAACATAAGCTGCACACCCCCATGGACGTAGACTACTTAAGTCTGGTTTCCTACCAGTCCATAATTCATAAGGGGTGGAAGTGACCGACTTTGAGGGCATTCGGTTAAGTACATAGGCAGCAGTCAATAATGCATCTCCCCAATAAGAGATAGGTAAATTTGCTTGTGCCATCATGGACCTAACCATTTCCAATAGGGTTCTATTCCTTCTCTCAGCTACCCCATTTTGTTGTGGAGTACCAGGAATAGTCAATTGTCGTACAATTCCCTTTTCATCACATAGTCTTAAATTGCTCCGATAGATACTCACGTCCGCGATCAGCTCTCAATGCCTTTATTGTTTTGTTTAACTAATTCTCTACCATCGCTATATATCGTCTAAAGCAGTCCAATGCTTTTGACTTATGGGAGATCAGAAAGAGATAACCGAAACGCGTGAAGTCATCTATGAAAGTTATGAAATATGAGGCTCCATGCCTCGCCCTCACATTCAAAGGACCACAAATGTCAGAATGTATGAGTTGCAATGGAAGTTCGGCTCTAGTCCCTTTACCGAATGGTTTTCTAGTTGCTTTTTCAGCTAGACAATGTTCACATACAGGTAGATCAACATTAGTGAGTGATCCTAAAAGGCCTTCTCTAGCTAACCTTTGCATTCTTTGCAACTCAATGTGACCAAATCTAGCATGCCAAGTACTTGCACCAATCTCAACATTACTAGCAGATGCAATTAAAGAAAAACAACCATCAACATTAACATTGTACAGATTATAGTCAATGTCCAACACCATAAAACCATTCAATACATGACCTGAACCATAATAAACCGTTCCAAACAAAATGTCAACACAATCTCCATGGAAATTCAATACATAACCTAAGCTAAGAAGGACAACTACGGAGATCAAGTTTCGTCGAATATCTAGAGCATAAAGGACATCATGCAGGAATAAGTTTTGACCACCACGTAAAATTAATTTACATGTGCCGATACCCTTCATTTCAACTCTTGAGTTATTCCCAATATATATCCATCTTTTTCCAGGCGGTATCCGACAATACTCCACAAATGCTTCTCGATCTCTAGCTACGTGGTTTGTTGCTCCTGAGTCTACAGTCCACATTGGATGAGATTCAGCAAGCATCACAGTACTAGAAACAAAAGCATTATTTAAAATAATGGAGTAATAGGGTACCTTTTTTGGCTCAGTGTATTCACGAGCAAAATGACCCATCTTGCCACAATTATAGCACTCCATCTTGGCCTTGTCCTTCTTCTTAACATGCTTCTTGCGTTGGAAGGTCTTAGCCCTCTTAGATGCCTAATCAGTCTTCTTCCCTTTGTTGTTGAATTGAGAATTCCTTTTGCGC
This sequence comes from Eucalyptus erythrocorys, assembly GCA_014182555.1. Lineage (NCBI taxonomy): Eukaryota > Viridiplantae > Streptophyta > Magnoliopsida > Myrtales > Myrtaceae > Eucalyptus > Eucalyptus erythrocorys. The sequence goes on along the minus strand of CM024598.1, from coordinate 13,594,647 downwards.
TTGAAGCCCGAAGCTTTGCACGAACTCGATTCAGCAACATAAGCATGGGTGGAGGATCTTGCAGCCTCTAGGCGCTCATCCTCTAATTCCAAGTGACGCGCTATATCATCAAAAGTGACAATATTCTCATTATGCTTCATATTGATCTTCATATGCTTCATATTGATCTTCATATGCTCCCAATTGTCAAGAAGAGACCTTATAACAGCCTGAACTTGCTGTTCATTAGTAAGGGAATGATCTGCTGATTTTAGCTCACGAATAATATTTGACATCTCCCGAAGGTGCTGCCTCATCGTTACATTTGGGCGCTTTCGGAATGTGTCAAACTTGATGGTGAGTTTCCTCAGCTTAGTGGCAGATGTACTCCCAATCTTATCTTTTAAGGCAATCCACATAACTTGAGCTTTGTCATAACTTTCAAACTCACACATGAGATCATCTTGCATACAGCTCAGCAACGTGACGCGAGCAATGCTATTTTTCTTTTTCCAAGCTTGATAAGCTTCCAGATCTCTCATGTGTTGAGCTGAAGTCCCATGCTCAGGTTCATCCATGGTGTGGTTGAGGGTTTCCAAAATTTCTTACTCAAGGATATACTGAACCTTTCGGTGCCAAATATCATAATTGTCACCGTTCAGTTTCTCACCCTTATTGAGGTCAGCCACAATGGTCTTGGATGTCGAAGCCATAATAAATTTCTATAGCACATTGACATAATAAACGCATAATCAATACTAGCACACTTTACAGAGTAACACACATATTTAATTTGCAGCAAAGACAAACTAAATTAATGATAACTCAACAAAAGACACAGAGGCAAAAGTTCACTGTGTTCCCAATCAACTTCTATGTACAATTGTTCTATTATAATTAATTAGTCTAATTTGCACAAATTTTAAATTCTAGGTGAGAACTCTCACAAATTCTACCAACCTATGAACTCCCACTAGGAAAAATAATTACAAGTCCTTATGTAATTCTACATTTTTCCATCAACACAAAAATTATAGCATGATATGAACCAACGTACAAATAACAATCATGCTACAACTATTGATCAAAAAATAGCAATTCAACATTTAATGGATTTCCTACCATTGTTATAATTTTCCAGCAATTAGAAAATTGCATGTATATTAAAATATATACATCACATCATTGAACCAAGCTCTACACAGCATATACAACATCATTTGCACACAAGCCAGCTATTATATTTCTTAAATCACAAGAAAATACAAGCTAGAAATGAATAAATTGCATTTTATACCTTAAAATATGTGTACATAGGGTTTCATACCCAATTTTAGACATTTATAAAACTCAAATATGCAAAATAAATATACCACAGTGTCGGGAACATCCATACGAACCAAACACCACCAACTACTCTCCCATCGGAGCTCGCACGCGCCCACACGCGCCGCCTGAGTGCGTGGCGCGTGTGGCGCACGCGTCAGCGAGCCAAAAGGCTCCTGGCCGGTCCAACCGGTGACCGGTTCGACCAGTCCGACCGTAGACCGGTCCGACCGTTGACTGGTTCGACCGTAGACCGGTCCGACCGCTGACCAGTCCGACCGTTGACCGGTCAATCGGGTCGGGTCGGGTCAACCGGGTCGGGTTAACTAGTTCGGGTCGTGTGACGCGCAGCCGCCGGTCCACTGACCGGCGCGTGTGATGCACGCGTTGGCTGTCCAGCGCTCCAGGCGTGTGGCGCCCACGCGCAGCGGCTTTTGGCCACGCGTGTGGGCACATCCGGCATCGTCTCGCCGCGCTCGACCCACCGTCGGACTCGTCTCAACGAGTACTTTCATCATGTATATTCAAAAGTTGATTTTGGCCGAAAAAATATTTCGAAAATTGGCCAAAACCATATGGATGCGCGCGACCCCGAACCCGTTCTTTGCTCCGGTCCAATTTCGAGTTTTCATATGGTAATTCCGACCATCAGAGAGTCAAACAGTGTAGATTTCATATTCTTGATCTCAATTTCAGATGGTAAATGAGAAAATTCAATGAAAAACAAGGCAGAAATCACGATCGGGCTCTGATACCAATGAAGGAATTCGAGTCGGCGGAAGACGACTTACCTGATTCTAATGCACAAACAGCAAATGGCCCCGGAACGAACGTTGAATTGCTGATCAAACACGAACAACACTTCCTCACGTTGGTCTAGATGCAATCACTAGGAAAACACCCGATTTCCACGGCGTAAATGCCCATTGTTCTTGCAAAATTGAAATGGAATGCCTTCTTCCTTTGATGATGGAAATGGAGAGAATTCTGGTGTGTGTATTTTGCCAACCGGTACATATGAGTGTCTACAAAAGGCTTTTATACGACTCCACGACACCCCTACAAATGGTGTCCCTCCATCGTACCGTATCAAGTCCAAATGGTGCGGTCCAATCGCACCTTATCATGGACGTACTAGCTGGTAGTACTACAAGAACAGATGACTTACCTCGCCTCAGTTCCTTCTTGCACGTGAGCATAGTTTATATCACAAGTGCATATAATTAATGCACATAACAATTGAAACGCCTCAACAACTCAATCAATCACAAGGGTCTTGATTATAAGGCCAAACCGTTATGACACGTCTCATATTATGTCACACAATTTTGTCTCATAATCAGGCACATCAAACTCAAACAATTATGCGTTCCAATTGTTAATTAAGCCCGTCAAGGGCACCACCGACTCCCATGTTCGGCGGTCCACTGGCGTAGCCTGGCATCATCTCTTTTCCCCATTGAGAATGGCTACGTTTCTCAAAGACGACTTTCCCGAAGGAGCATAGGTCCAGAATCTATTGCGACCTGAAACCCAATGAATGGGTAACCCATATAGGGTAATGTCCATTTGACTTAATTCGGGGATGGGTTCTCTTAACCAACACACGACAATTCAATCTCGACCTAGGACATCGTGTATTGCATTCAAATGCCTCAATTAAAGTAATGATCCTAGCCTATTTTCTTCGTATTAAAAACACCCGGAAAATAGTCATGTGTGGGTACATGATCAATTCGAACTTTAAAAGTGATATCTCTTCTTTTCAAACCCTACTAATTGATATAGTACTTAAAATCCATTTTCGGTGTTAAAACTTGGCACCCGGGATTTTCTGAATGAATATCATATTTTCACAATCATTACTCAATTTTCACAATCCAACAATCAATTGCATAATCTGAACACACCAATGCAATCCGCACGAAATTCCGGTCACCGGCTATCTCGGTCAATTTCCGGAAAAAAAATAAATAATTAGATATATTCCGAAAATAAATAAATAAATAATTATTATATTAATATAATTTAATAAAAAAATATTGATAAATTCGAAATAATTAATTAATTTAAAATAATTAATAAGGGCCTAATCAAGATTACACTAATTTAATCACTCAATTAGCCTTAATTAATTATCCACTAAACTAATAACATCCCTCAATCTAATTAACAATTAACTAAGCTAATCTAACCACCTAACCATACTTACCTTAATCTAAACACCCCTTAAGTATAATTAACCTCATAAGTAAGGTTTAGTGAGTAAACTCACCGGTTTAGCGTTCCGGTGAGTTCATGGCGACTGCGACTCCAAGGTGGGCAGCGACACCAACCAAGGTCGGGAAGGGCTCGAAAATGGGCCACGAAGTCCTAGAACCTTGCTGGTCTTCTGCTTTTGTTCTTGGTTGAACCGAAGAAAGGGAATCGGTGGCTGAAATAGCGAGGAAGGGTTGATCGAAGCTCCAGCGAGTGAGTGACTAGCAACCGGCGGCACTTGAGGGTTAAGGGGGACTTGTTGGTGGTTGGGATGGGCGGAGGAAGGGTCAGAATGGGAGGAAAATCGCGAAATAGTGCACTCCAAGAGAACTCTAGGCGGTCCGGCGAGTAGCGACTTCAGGCCGGCGGATAGGATGGCCAGCGGCTTCGTTCGGCGAACGGCGAGGTGCTCCCGTACGGTTTGGATGTGCTTAAGACAATGGTGGGTGGCACTAGAGCTAATTCTCACGGGAAGGCAACTTTTAACTCAGATCTTTGGAGAAAGGTCAGCTGGAACAAAAAGAGGCAGAAGAGAAAACAGAGGGGGAAATAGCAGGCTCGGCTGGTCTAGTAGGTGTGTGACGGTGGAGGGGAAGTTGTTGCTCGATTTCTTGGTTCTCTCAAGCTCCAAAAGTGAACAACCATGGGGAAAGCAAGTCTCAAGGAGGAAGAAGGCTTCAGCTAAAGCAAGCGGGTCCCCAAAGGCCTCTTAAGCCTTCAACACTTGGCCAAACACTCAAGTGGTTGCCCCCACCACTTGCTTAGCCATCCTCAACCACTTTGGCAGCCCCAAGCTTCCCCAACAAGCTTCTCCACATGGCTGAAATGTTGCACCCCCCTAGGCCTATGAATTTTGTACACTTGCTCATCAAATCCATCTAATTCCTTTTCAATTCTTCTCTAATTGGATCCAAATGAGCTCAAATCAAAGCCTATAAATTCATCCAAGGTGTCCTCGCTTAAACCCACATTTTTCCTTATCTAGTAAGCCAACTTTGATCCCAAAAATGCGACCAAAGGTAAGCCTACAAATTTCCCGATCCAAAGTAACCATACTTTGCATTTTCATCGAAAATCTCGGTTTGCAGAAAAATCTTCGGAGGATGAGTCGACGTTTCTAAAATGAATGGTGACATTATAAAACTTTCAATTTTTGAGATCGGGTTTATATTGCAGTTAATTTCAATCTAGCGTGATTTTAACGCATCCTAATCTACTTGGTAGTTTTCGGGAATTTTTAGTGTATTTGACTCGTGGTCGGTTATTTTCAAGCCAAAATGTACATTTTCGACGAATTGGCGACTCTTGATTGTCGTGGAAATCTCGAGATTTTAAATATGGACACAGGGTACAGAAAAAATAGAATAATCAATCTAGTGTTGTTCGACGAGAATTTTACAATATGGTGGAATCACCCACACTAATCACATATCTCAATCGAATCAATCTATCTCTGATCTTTGATTGATTTTGACAATACCGTATTGATCCTTGCAGATTAGCACGATCGAGTAGTCGGTTTTTGGTCGAACCATATAAGGTTTGGCTAATGGATTGTTAAGTCTAGACTTAACTCGGGTTCTCCCAAGCCCATACCAATTAGCGACTTTAAATTCAAGTTCTTAACATGCAATTGTTTTTTTAATTGGGAGTCGCCACTAATCTATTTTTGGTGGGTCGACTTGAAACCCAAGTAAAGTAACGGGAGTTTTACTTTACTCCTACGAACCCTAAACTATGGTTACGGGGACTTGGTTACACTAGATTTCTCTAATGCCCTTTCGGTACCATTATTTTATTTTCAAAAAAAATGTTTGGCAAGCAATTTGAATTGATTTTAATTATCTCCCTAACATGTGAGGTGATCATACGGGTGCACAAACCACCAATTTAACATCCAAGAAAACAATAAATAAAATTACAGGACTTACCTTGTAGCAACGAAAGCATCTGCGTTGTTAGATTAGAATTTACATCTACAATCCTAGATATGATTTCTAATTAACACGCAATTTCTCTTTTTGTTTTCACTTTATTTAATGAGATCCTAATCTATATGCAATGCACGCTAGTAATATAATATGACATGGCAACATGACCTAAATTACATGACATGGCAATATGATCTAAACTTTATGACATGAATAGAGTAAATCCTAAAGAAATGTAATAATTAAATGCAATCTAAATGACCTAATTTTATTAACGGGTAATTTCTAATTAAATGTGACTAAAAAAAAAAAAAAACTAAATGACATGCATTTGATATTTCTTCTTTTTCCTAAAAGAATGCAATTTATCCTAAAGAATGGAAATGATTTATCCTAAGACATTTTTGGTATTTTTCATGAAATTCAAAATTAAAAAAATATGAAAATTACCTAATTAAATTAAGATTCTATTTAATTTGCATTAGGAATTAGGTTAAGCTAAATCCTAATTTAAACTAAAATATTATCTTAATCCAAATAATCCTAAAATGCAATCTATCTAAGAAAATACCTAAACTTATAATAAATTAAAAACTATTACATAAAATTAAACTATATGGAATCTTATCCTAAAATGCAATGAAGTGCAAAATATAACATATGCGTGATGACCTTTTTTGTTGTTTTTTTTTTTTTTTTTTAATTTTCGAAATTAATAATTGCCAAATAATTAAACATGCAATCCAAGTTAAAAAGCTAGCAACTTGAATTAATTGATTCAATTTTTGATTTTTTTTTTGGGTTTTTTTTTTAAATTCAGAATAAAATTTCTATTCTAAACATGCAAACCCTAAAATAAGAAATAAACTTCATTCTAATCTAAAAAATTACCTTAGATGACATGATAGTAAATTAACGCAATATTGATCCCAAATTGACGAACCATATCTCGCACATGAGATCGGGTTGGCCAATTTCATAAAAATCACAAATCGGATCTCGGGCGGAAAATCGAATTGGCAATTTTTTAGTGATTGCGAGTCGGATTTCGGGCACGAAAATCAGATCGACAATCATAGATTTCACATGCTATTTCATATAAGGCAATCTTAATTTTACATTATGGGATAATAAAACTACAAAAGAGAAAATAATAAAATAACCGCCATAATAATAAAGCAACGAAAGATAAATAAAAGAAAAGAAAAACAAAATTTACCTAAATTATGGCTTTTTCTTCTTTTTTTTTTTTTTTATAAAGAAAAAGAAAAAGGGGATGGTGAACAAAGGTTGATGGACATTCGGTGGCCACAGATGGTAGAGTGAACGTGAGGACCTTCCTTGGTGTCTTATCTCTCTCCTCATTGCTTTGACTCCCATGGTGCTTTTGCTTTTTCTTTTCCTTTCACCCAGTACGTGGCTTCCTTCTTTTGACCACGCAATAAAACAAAAACCACCAATTCCTCTTCTGCACTCCAACTTTTCGTTCCCACTATAGCGTTATGCTTAGCACTTGGACTTACCCAGTCCAAATCACTGCTGGGTCATCGCTTGGACTTGGGTCGAGGTAGCAGGGACGGCATTGGGTCTGGACCGATGATCGTCGGGCACCGAGCGGACCTGCGATGGATTCCGATGGCATCGGGCAGCATGCACGGGTGACAGGCGGAGGCACGGCAGCACTCTGGCAAGTGGGATCGGCGAGCTGTTGCAGGGGTCGCTTGGGTTGAAACGGCGAGGAAGCTCGAGCGTCGTCGAGGTTGGGGTGGAGGCGCAGCGTTCTGGGGAGGTCGGCATTTGATTCGGGACCTGCTAGCGTCGAGGACGGTTGCAGGGAGGTGGCGTCACGGCGTCAGGTCATGGCGAGGCGGAGACGCGGCGTTGTGGCAGAAATCGGAGCGGCTCACAGGTTACGGGGGTGGTTGTGAGTGACGGCGGATCTCGAATCAGCGAGCAGGGCTCGGATGGCTTGCGGAACGGAGATGGTGTCGCGGCATGGGCTCCTGTGAATTACTCAGACGCGGCAAGGTGGACGCTTGGCAGACCTCGGGCCCAAGACGGCTACGTAGACGGTGGCCGGCGGTCGACGCAGGTGTCGCAGACGGAGGCCGGCGAAGGGGAGAACCCCGCACGAAGAAGACCATCTTTTTTTTTCTTTTCTTTTTTTCTCTCTCTCTCTCCCTCTCTCTTTCCCCTTCACTTGTCTCCCTCACATCCCTTTCCCCCTTTTTTACTTGATCAAGTAGCATTTTATAGTATGATCTTATTAGGGAAAGAAAATTTCCGCATGAAATCTTTAATGACCATGCAATTTCTCTCATTTTGAGGCAAAAAATATATTGTTCTATATATCCTCCAAATGCAATATTCTAGTTTGATTATTTTGATATTTCCTCTAAAATCTTCCAATCTTCTGTGAAATATATCACTTAATGTATATATCACATAAATATATGAAATGTTTATCGAATATTGGAAGGATATTACGAATCTTTTCCAAAAATATCAAGTAAATCAATTGTTGGTCATTAGAGAACAATGGGCTTAGGCCAATTCATCAAATTAAAGTTCTGAACCATCAACTCGAACTCATCTGTAACCGGCCCAATAAATAAATGCAAATGCACCTAAATCTATATGCCACGCAATTAACTATTTTTTTCATGGATAAAATTAACCCATAATTTTTAATGCAATAAATGACTAATCGGGTCGCCAAAATTTAGGTGTCAACAAGTCTATAGCATTAAAATTCCATAACAGTTTCACCTGAGAGATTAGTTAACTTGTGAGTGGCCAACTCAAAGAAAAAGACTATAGGCACGTCGATGAAAAGCCCGACTCATTCAATTGAAAACAAAAGTGGAAAAATCAAGATGTCACAGGTGTCATGCCCCGAACCTCGAGCCCGTGCCCATCCCCTGGCGGTTGATAAAATTTGCGACGTCCTAAGACGTGTCGCTGACCCATTCATTTTAATGCGTATGCGGAAGCAAATTTCTAATCCCTGACCACAACAAACATGGGGTAGAAAAGCAGGACAACAAATTTCAAATCAATCAACACAGCTTTTATAAACAATCTGGTTTACAAAATAGAGGCTAACTCTAGGGTCTAAGTATAGGAGGTCTATCTCCAAAAGAACTTCTGAGCTACCCATGCTCCTAACTCTTTTGTCTCAAGCTCCGAGTTCTTCGCACTAGGGACTTGAAAAGTTAAGTCCACGGCAGGATGAGAATGTCTCAACAAGTTCACCCCCTAAACCCCGACTAGGAAGGAAATACACCTAAAGACAGTTTGTGCACACAATACAGAAGACTTACCTTGCCTCAATTCCCTCATGCATGTTAGCACAATTCATATATCACATAAGTGCAGTAACAGCACCCAAGCATTTGGAACATTTCATTCAATCTTAGTCAATCAATCAATCAATCAATCAATCAATTAATTGAATCAACATGAGTAATCCATCATTCAATCAACAATCGCTCACAGGGGTCCCATAATCAGACGCGGACAATTCATATCGGTGGTTCCATCTACACCCCATATTTACTCTCAACATTCCAATTCACTATTAGACTCAAGGCTCTAGAGATAGTTTCCATGCGACTCAAGTCGCCCTATAACACTTAGCCCTTGATTACAACAAGTAATGATATAAGACACTAGAGGCGACTCACACGAAATCTCACTATCGTGTAGTACTTAGCCATTCACTACGAAGAATGATATTATAAGGCACTAGGGGTAACTCACACGAAGTCTTGCTATCGTGTAACACTTAGCCCTTTACTATGCATGACAATACTACAAGGCATTAGAGGTAATTCCCATGCAAGTCAAGTCGTCATGTAACATTTAGCCCTTGATTGAAGTAAGCAATAGTGTAAGGCACTAGGGGTAACTCATACGAAGTCTCATCCTCATGTAGTACTTAGTCCTTTAGCTGCTCACAACCCATTGGGTTCCCTTAACACGATGATTATCCACTCATGGCCAAGGATATTGTACTTCGTACTTAAATTCCTTAATTAAAATAATGCATTGGCCTATTTTCTTTGTGTTAAAAATAACCGATAAAAACAATCGCGTGTGGGTATAGGGTCGGCCTGAGTCAAAAATATAATATCTTTCATTTAGAAAATCCCACTATTTATATCATCTACAAAGACATTTTTGGCGTAGGAAATCGACGCCCAATAATTTTCTAATTAATTACTAAAATTAATAAATTTTGGGATATATATCCAAAATTACAAAACACCCAATTTGCACAAACCCAAACTCAATTAAATAAACCAATCATACCATTGCAATCAGCACAAAATTCCGTTCACCAGTGATCCTAGTATAATTTTCGGAAAATAATAAATAATTAAATAATTACCAAAATTAATTAAATAAATACAATTAAATGCCATAAATAGAAACTTAGGCTGGAAATGCCTAAATAAATATTGAAACGGGCTCGGAAAATTTTTGAACCAATCTAGGTAAATAGTATAACTTATCTATTCTCTAATTACGCTACTCTAACCACCTAACATGCAAAATTGAATAATTAAATTGTTAATCCGTTCTAACTAACCACTTAAACAATACTTAGTCTCAACTAATCACCCATTAAATGTCATTAACTCCCTAAGCACTTAGTGAGTAAACTCACCGGTTTTGCGCAAAAAACGGTTCACGGCGACGGCAGCATGACGACAGCCGAAACTCAGGCTTACGACGGTGCCAACGGAGGCTCGGATTAGGCCGAAAATAGCCAAGGAAGCTCACAGTTGAGGCAAACTTGATGCTTCGATTTTGTAGAGAGCTGCTGGTCGGTTTGGATGGGCTGGTCTCAGCTCGAGACTGGGCTAAATTGCAATTGAAGATGGGCTGGGCCGTGAAGACGACAACCTGTTGGGCTGAAGATGGGCCGACTGAACTGGTGTTGTTATGACTGGAGTGCATGGGCTAAGGGGTTTATGATGGCATCGACAGGTGCTGGTGGCAAGGCGTGAGGCTTGTGAAGTCAGCGTCATTGCTAGAAGTTGATCGAGGGGAAGAAGACTTAAGGAGGATCGATGGAGATGGGCTTCATGCATGGGACGGTGGTTGCTTCGATGGATGATGAAATGGAGGGGAGCAGCTAGCGAGAGGTGGAAATGGACGAGGGAGGGGATGGATGTGGGTGGTTGAGATGGGCCACAATGGAGTAGTTTCGGTGGAGTTGCAGCGTTGACCAAGACTAGTGATGTTGAGGACACGTGGGCTGACATGGGCTAGTGTTATGGGTGGAAGATTGCTAGGCGGTGGAGCAGCAGAATTCGAAGGGGGAAATCTGAACTCGAAGGAAAGAAAATGAAAGCAAAATAGAAACCGAAGGGGGTTGGGCTCAAAGGAAAAAGAAGGGAAGGCGGTGAAGGAGGGGCGGCTGGCTTAGCGTGCCTAAGAAGCTGAAGAAAGGGGGCATAAAGTCAAATAAAATATCTCTAATCATCATTGTATGCCCCAAAGGTCCTATGCCCCAAAGTCCTTAGGCCACCCTTAGGCATCCCAAAAATGTCTAGCAATCTGCCCATATGAATTTCCTACCATTTTTTTTTTAATTCTTCTCCACTTTAAGCCCATTTGAGGGCAAAAAAATCCCATGGAGGCAGCCCTTGCGAATTTACACCAAGTCTTCACAACTTACTTCCATTTGGTAGCCCAAAAATCCAATTAAAAGGCCCCTCTGAATTTCCTCTCTTTTCCGAATCGTTCAAAGTTGATTTTCCATAAAAATCTCGGGCTCACCGAAAATTCCTCAAAGGATGAGTCGATGTCCCTAAAATAAGTTGTGATATGACAGAACTTTCAATTTCTGAAATCGGGTTCAATTTCGCGGTTAATTTCAATTTGACGCGATTTTAGCGTGACCTAACTTACTAGGTAGCTTTTAGTAATTTTTAGTGCAATTGACCCATGGTCGATTATTTTCAAGCCACATTGTACATCTTTGATATATTAGTGACTCTCTGTTGTCGTGAAAATCTCGAGGTTTCAAATATAAGCATAGGGTACCAAAATGACAGAAAAATTGGTCTAGTGCCGATCGACGAGAATTTTGGAATTAGGTGGAATCACCCACGCTTTGATCACATATCTCAGTCGAATCGATCTATCTCTAATCTCTGATCGATTTCGATAGTGCCTTAGTGACCCTTGCAAACTAGCATAGTCGAGCAGTCGATTCTTGGTCAAATTCTTAAGTCTATTGCATTTATATTTCTTAATGGCTTCACCCGGTAGGCTAGTTATCTTGTGAGTGGCCAACTCAGAGAAAAGAACTATAGGCGTGTCGATGAAAAGCCCTACTTATCCAATCAAAATCAAAACCTGAAATTCAAGATGTCATAATTAGCACCTCATCCAAGAAATCCCACTCATTGTAATTGATTGAGTCCGGATTAAATAAGAAGATTTCTCTCCAATGTCTAATTTTTATTCTTTGGGTAATGGTTCGGACTTCTTTCTTTCTTCCACACTTGTGATTATGCTACTACTGCTACTCAAAAATCCATTTCTATTACGAATCCTCAACTCAATGCTAGAAAGTTCATGTTTGTCTATGGACAAGCCTCACATAATTTGCCACAAACCAGCTAGACTTTTGGGTTACTCTATTTTGTTTGATATGAAGCACACAATGCTAATGTGGTCTGGCAAGTCCACCATTGTTTCATACGAGTGACTATTCCTCAAAACAAATAATACTTGCATGGACTCGCTCACTGTGACATCCCCCCTTATCCCCCTCACTTTTGTCTTCCTCCCTCTCTCTCTCTCTCTCTCTCTCTCTCTCTCTCTCTCTCTCCTACTTCTCCTTTCCCTTACATTTCCTTTCCCCCATTTTTCTTCCATCCATTCCCCTTCCCCTTTCTCTCTCTCTCTCTCTCTCTCTCTCTCTCTCTCTCTCTCTCTTTCTTTCTTTTCTCCCCTTTTCCCCTCACGTTACCTCCTGTGGTCCCTTTCTTTTGTCCTTTCTTCTTCTCTCTCTCTCTCTCTCTTCTTTTCCTTCCCTCTCTCTCGACCGAACCCCTCTTATTCTTCTTCTTCTTCTTCTTCTTCTTTTTCATTTCAGCACCACAATTGTTGGCTGCTGCTTCACCCGCTAGCACCATCGTCACTCCACGCCCAACTCCCCCTCACCATCATCATCACCACCTCTTGGCCTCCCCACCTTCAGCAGATGGGATTGCATGGCGCCATGGCAGGAATCGCAAGGGCTGTGTCCTCATCCACCCTCCCTTGGCCATGAGTTTTAAGGGCTGTCGCGCCATTGCTCGCTTGACATCACCGCTTGCTCACTGCCTCTTGTCGCCGCTCGCTTAGCCATTTGTGCCGCCGTTGCTTCAAGCTGCCGTGATCCACCACTCGAACCAAGCCTCCCCTGCCCCTTTGGCCGTGAGCTTCAAGAGCTGCTACCACTATCGTTGAGCTTCCGTTTGAGCCACAAGTGTTGCATTCTCGATGCCGTCTTGTTGCCGTCACTACGGGCTCTCCGTCGGCGAAAATCGGCGAGTTAACCTCCTAATCATGGATTAGAGCATTAATTGCGTTTAGGGGTGATTAGTTTGATATTAATAGTGATTAGTATTAGTTTATTTTAGTTTATTCTTAATTGCGATTAAGAATGGTTTATATTAATTTTAATTAAGATTAATTTAAGTAATTACGATTAGATTAATTAATCGTGGTTAGATTAATTAATTGAATTTAGTTTAATTAATCATAATTAGCCTAATTAATCGTGATTAGTTTAATTAATCACCACTAGCATAATTAATGACGGATTAGCCATTAAGTAAAATTTTATACTCGTTCTACTAGATAAATTTACACTTAATTTTGATCGTTTGAGCATGTAATGCCATGATGTTGGATTGCTCATATCATGTATTTTAAATGCTATTTTTCAAAGATGATTTATTGGTAAGAAAATAGCAAACTTTGAGATGTCGTGTTTGGACGCCTTATTTTACGTAATAAAAGGGGCAATGATGTTTTAAAATGAAAGTGTGCAAAGTTTGATGGGTTGATTTTAAATATGTGACAACGTGTGACTATTTTACTGGAATTTTAAATGTAAAGATTTTCCGAGATTTGTTATTTAACCACAAACTCTTTTACATTGGGCTTCTTGACGGAAGATAAAAATTGGCTTGAATGTTGGTGTGCTTGTGTGGTCATTTAATTGAACTCATCACCCAACAGGAGTTTGGGGACATTGCCCGATGTTTATCAGATGCCTGGCGGGGGTTCGGATGCCAAGTTGCAATTGAGGCCGGACCGTGGCTCCTTTATGGAATGCCGTCTAGGTGGGGGTTTTAGATGATGCTGTGCCCGATAGGGCGGGACGATGCCCGGTCATGCCGGAAGACCGCCGACTCGTGTGTTGGCCGTGGTCTAAGGGGCCGTAATAATCGGAACACATGTGAATGATGGTAATGCATTGCGCTTGATTATGGGAAAAAACTGTTAGGCATGGTATGGGACGTGCCAAAATAGATTTTTCCTTATAATCGAGACCCGTATGGATGCTTGGTGCATGAGAGTTATGTGTTCTAATTATTGATTATGCTCGTTATATTGATAATGGCATATGTGAAGTGCTAATGTATAGAGGTGTGCCAAGGCGAGGTAAGATTGTATGCCATTGCATGATTAGGCTGTCTCCGAGGTGAATATGTGTCCTAATTGAGGTTTAGGAAGTTGACTTGCTGAGATTTTATCTCACCTTGTTGTTGTTAACTATTTTCAGGGCCATAGCGTGGAGATCTACTAAGTGTGGATGTGGTGGGCACAAGATGCGACACTTTTTGGCTGGCCTTGCCGTTAGTGAAGTTTAGATTAACCCTAATCCTTGAAGGTTTTTAAGAGGGTCGATAGGAAGTGGTCGTAGAAAGGTTTGTAATTATTAAACTTCCTAGGGGTAATAGTGAACAAATAAATATGTTGTTTTCAGCAATATATGTTGTGTTTTACTATCCCTGTTGTTTGTTTATTGACTGGGTGTTTATTTTAACTAATTCCGTATGTGTTTAATCGAAAGATAAAAAGAATGAGTCAGTGATACGTCCTGGGACGTTGCAATTTAATCGACCGCTGAGGGATGTTCACGTGCTCGAGGTTCGTGGCGTGACACTCACAATGCTGGAATTGTGATGCGTGGATGTGTCTGTCTAGATGATGATATATCTTGAACTTTGTTTGACCTAACTATTGCTTATCTATCTACTAATGGAAATGCACTATGCTTTGCATGAGAATCATGAAGAATTGTTGCTCTTATATTGATATTTTTTTCTGAAATTTCAGTGTTTGTCATTTTTCTTGTCCAAAGATCTTTTTTTAGTGCTCTAGCCCATTGACTTGAATTCTTTCTACTGTGCTTGTTTTGCAGAATATCTCACCGTCAAAGATCTTTTCTGAAATTTCAGCGCTCGTTATGTTTTCTCTTTCAAAGATCTTTTTTTTTTTTTTTTTAATACCCTAGCCTTGTGACTTAAATTCTCTCAATTGCGCTTGTTTTGCAAAATATCCCACTGTCATCTTTATTTGGCAAAATCTCTAAGGAGGATCAAATGCAAATGCTGTTGAGGTAGGCAAGTGATGTGCTTATGTTTATCTTTTGCAACTTGACAAAAGAAGACAAAAGGTTATTTATTTTGGTAGGTGTACCGATATGCTCAAAACTATTTCTTTTTTTTTTCTTTTTTTTTTGGTGCCACACTTCAAAAGATTCATCTATATCATGATGTCAATCATCGAAGTCTATATTCAAAGTCAAACGGAGAATCTTTCTTTCTTTTTTTTTTTTCCTTTTTTTTTTGGTCGGAGGAGAATCTTTCTTACTTCCAACAATAGTAGCTACTGTAAAGATGCATGAAATAGGCTTTAAAACAAGTGTTTTCAAGTTGGTGAATGTGACAACTAAATTTGAATGAGCCCTGTAGACTTTAATTTATTTAAACCTGACTTCCTTGTCAAAGTTCATAGTTTATCTTCTTCTTCTATTTAAATTGCCACACCATCTCAAAGTGCATTTTCTTTTTCCTTGTTATCAAGGAAAGATAGAGATGAGCAATCAAGTAGACTATGTTTTGTTGGTTTGTTAAGTGATCATGAAAGCCTCACTTTTGCCACAATGAATTTTGATTTAAGATTGTGAGAAGGCCGTTCATCCAGTACCACTTGAAACCATTTATCTAGGGTAGGCAAGTCCTATCACTATAACCTCGCCAAGCTGCTAGATCTCCTGTCATGGACAAGGCAACATGCAGGCACTATCATTGCTAGTGGGTTATCATGGGAACCTTGGATGGGGGAATATCAGCTTGTACTAGGAGGAGTGAGAAGTGAAAAAGAATTAATTTGCATCCTATAATGGCTCTGTCCTTTTCATTTGCTCTCTTTCGCTTTTGTTTCACTGTCTAGTCATAACATACAGTCCAGTCAAGTCACGGTCTTCTTGACTTTTCTTCCGCTTTTGCTTCACTGTCTAGTCATAACATACAGTCCAGTCAAGTCACGATCTTCTTGACTTTTATGGTTTATTTACATGAACAAAGCACTTGTGGATACAAAGCATCATTGAAAGTCTTCTCCTTTATTGAACTTTTTGGTAGGTGAAGGTCACGGTCTTCTTGAGTTTTATGGTTTATAGCTTTCTCTCTCCGTTAATTCATTATCACTTGGCTTCACCATGACCTTTGGTAGGTGAAGGTCACGGTCTTCTTGAGTTTTATGGTTTATAGCTTTCTCTCTCCGTTAATTCATTATCACTTGGCTTCACCATGACCTATGCTCATGTCTCAGCTCAATAGTGTTCTCCTCCTGCTCATTCGAAGCTAGAGCTCATGCTCAATAGTGTTCTCCTCCTACTCGTTCGAACCTAGAGATCGTGCTTGTTGGATCATTATAATTGATCTAATCACATTCATTGGTCTGCTCCAGGAAGTCTACTCGGAATAGGTAAGTAGTATCTATCTATTTTCTCTCTTTTTCATCCCCAAACCAATGCATCTAGAACTTCGCAACCTAAAGCATATGGTCGTTTGATTCCCCCCCCCAAAAAAAAAAAAAAGAAAAAAAAAACATCTTTGAAGTCTCCACATGGTCATCCTCATTGAAGGAGGAATCGGTAATCTTCTTATATCTTATGTAAAAGCCAATATTGATCGCATACTCACCAATAAAGCAAAAAAAAAAAAAAAAAAAAAAAAGCATTGAAATTTCAAGGATACTAATATATGGATGCGAAAAATGTCAACAAAACACTAATACGCACTGAAGTTTTTGACAAACATAGGCGTGTGTGCTAAGTCGGTCGTATATAGAAAATTCAAATTTTATCCTCTGTTTTGGATGCCCACAAGAAAAGTCTCGATATGAAGAAAAAAGAAGAACAATTGATGAACAATTGACGAAACAAGCAACTGTGGACAAAAGCTATTTTATTTTGATTTGTCTAACCTTTGGTGTGCATTCCTTGAAAGTCTTGGTCTTTTTTATGTTCTTTTTGGTAAATGAACATGTTGATCTCCCTAGACTTCATAGTTTTCTCTCTCCATTGACTCTTTTTTACCTCGCTTCAACATAACACCTTTGTTGTTCTCTACAGTGACTTATTCAACCATGACAATTGGAGAGATTGTTTTGGGTTCCTTTATGGGTTCCTTCTTTTCAGTCCTATTCCGCAAGTTGACTTCTCTCACATTAGTCTATGCACAGCATGAAGGAATTAGCACTGCTCTCCTCAAGGAGTGGAATGAGATGCTGGGCACAATCAATGCAGTGTTGACTGATGCCGAAGACAAGCAACTCAGTGGTAACCCCCTAGTGAAGCTGTGGCTAGATGATGTTAGGGACTTGGCCTATGATATGGAAGACTTGATTGATGAGTTAGTGACCAAAGTCGCTCAGGTTAAGTTGGAGGCAGAATCCAACACAAGCAAATGTTTGGAAAAATGGAAGTTCTCTTTCTTTGGCCGAGATCAGTCCTCCCGATCGAATCCAAACCTTGGCTCACTCATGTTTGAAACCAAGGTACAGGAGATTAGTGGTAGGTTGAAAGTGATTGTCACTAGGAAGGCTCCTCTAAGCTTAAGAGAGAATGTTGTGGACGGATCCAACTACACAAACAAAAGGGATCTAACCACTTCTTTGCCAGAGCCTCAATTTTATGGTAGAAAGAAGGAAGAAGCACAAATACTCAAACTATTGATAAGTGAAGTTGAAAATTCTGATGCCGTGTTGAGCATGATCCCCATAGTTGGGATGGGTGGTGTTGGAAAAACGGCCTTAGCTCAACGGTTGTATAATGATATCAAAGTATGTAGCTGTTTCGAGAAGAGAGTGTGGGTTTGTGTGTCAGATGTTTTTGATGTTCTTCACATAACAAAAACTATTTTGCGGTCAATCACCGGGTTGTCATGCTAGGGTGAAGATCTTAATGGGCTTCAAGTTAAGTTGAAGGGCTATCTATCTGGGAAGAAGTTTCTTGTGATTTTAGATGATGTATGGAATGAGAAATATGAAAAATGGACTGCCCTCTTAAAGCCATTTGAAGCGGGGGCTAAGGGGAGTAAGATCATCATCACGACTCGCAACCTTGCTGTTGCTTCCATAACTAGAGCATCACCCTATCATTTGAAGGAATTGTCCCTTGACAATTGTACAAGCTTATTAGCCTTTCATGCTCTTGGAGCAACAAATTTTGAGAGCCATCCGGATTTTAAAACAATAGGTAAGAAAATAGCTGAAAGATGTAAAGGTTTACCTTTGGCGGCAAAGATGCTAGGCGGTGCCCTACGTAATAAAAGGAATCCCAGTGAATGGGAAGATACCTTAAATAACAGAATATGGGATCATCCGATGGCAGAGAATGATGAAGTTCTCCCTGTCTTAAACTTGAGTTATGTCCATCTTCCTTGCCATTTGAAGAGATGTTTTGCTTATTGTGCAGTATTTCCCAAGGATTACGAAATTGAGAGAGATGAGCTGGTACTCTTATGGATAGCCGAGGGCTTTTTAGATACACAAAAAGTAAAGGGGGATAATTTCAAATTAGGACGCAATTACTTTGATGAGTTAGTATCCAGATCATTTCTTCAACAATCAAGTGTCGACGCATCTAAGTTTTCAATGCATGATCTTTTGAATGATCTAGCAAAGTCAATTGCAGGAAGTGCATACTTTAGCTCTGGGGAGTCTCACTTGGTAGCTAATGAAGAAGACACATCTCTTGGGAAAATTCGTTATGCATCATTCATCTCATCGCATTTTGCTACATCAAAATGCTTAAGAGAATATCACCGAATGAAGGTACTAAGAACTTTAATGCTACTGCATAATGGATTTAGAGGGGACACTTTCTCTATTTCCAACAAGGTGTTACATGACTTGCTAACGGAATTGAAGTACTTGAGGGTGCTCTCAATATGTCATTGTGACATCATAGAGGTACCAAATTGCATTGGTGATCTAAAACATCTTAGATATCTCAATTTCTCGTACACTGATATCAAATGGCTACCTGAATCAATTGTCAACTTGAGCAAATTACAAGTTTTGATCTTAAGAGGTTGTCAAAAACTTTCAAAGTTGCCTCAAGGCATCACAAAATTGGTCAGTTTACAGTTTCTTGATGTTAGAGATACAAGGAGTCTTAAAGAGATGTCATTGGGTATTGGTAATTTAAAAAATCTTATTATCTTGTCTAAGTTTGTGGTACAACCAGAGAAAGGGTCACGGTTAGAGGAGTTAAAGAATTTGCCACATCTTCAAGGAGAATTATTCATATCAGAATTGCAAAAGGTGGAAAAAGTTAGAGATGCAATTGATGCTAATTTGCATCAAAAGCAAGGCCTTACCAACTTATCCTTGCATTGGGATGATAATTTGGAAAATCTCCAGAATCATGAGCGGGAAGCACAAGTGCTTGACTTCCTACGACCTCACATTGATCTTGAAAATCTTAATATTTTAAACTATGGCGGTGCAAAATTCCCGTCATGGTTAGGTGGTCCATCCTATTCTAAGATAGTGTCTTTATGCTTGCGGGGCTGTCCTAATGTTATATCACTTCCTCTGCTTGGACAACTACCTTCATTTAAAGAATTATCTCTTGAAGGTCTACACACAATAAGAATGATAGGCTCTGAATTTTATGGAGATAAAAGGCCTTTCTCATCCTTAACAACTTTGAAGTTGAAAGAGATGTTATCATGGAAGAATTGGTCTCCTTATGTTGGGGGCCCAAAAGAAGAAGTCGCATTCTCCTGTCTTCAACATCTTGTTGTCCGGAGCTGTCCTTCATTGATTAGGACATTACCTCGTCACCTTGATTGTCTCATAAAACTTGAAATCCATTCATGTCCGCTTTTGAATAATTCAACGAATGAGGTTTGTTTTCCATCTCTCAGTGAGTTATACCTTGAGGGTTGTAACAAGGAAATCTTAAAGAGCTTGGTCAACCTAACTTCTTTGACCATTCTCAAAATTGAAAATCTTCCCGAGCTTGTTTGCTTTGATCATGTGTTTATGAGGTGCTTGGTCAAGCTAAGGGATCTTCATATAGGACGGTGTGACAAGCTTACATACTTGTGGCAAGATGAAAATATAATGCTAAATCTTACTTGCCTTCAAGAATTAGCCATTGAAAGCTGCCCTCGGTTCACATCTTTTGTGGTAGGAGAAGGAGAAATAGAGCTGCCGTGCAACTTTGAAAGGATGGAATTGAGTAATTGCATAAGTTTAGAAAAGCTTCCAAGCAAGATGCACACATTCAAACATTTGATCATTAGGAGGTGTCCAAAAATCTTGGGACCAACCATTCCTCTAGATGACCCTAATAACAATAACCTGATATCTCAACTTGAGTATCTGCGGATTGTAAATTGTGATTCTCTAATATCGTCTTTGTTTGCCAACGATAGACTTACTGCTTTGAAGAAACTTTGTATTTGTGAGTGCAAAGGATTGGAGTCAGTGGAAACGATCACCATAGAATCACTCAAAGAAATGACAATTGATGGCTGTCCAAATCTAGGAAGCCTACCACAGTGCCTTCACACGGTCTCCCATCTTGCTCATTTGGATATAAGTAATTGTCCAGCACTGGAGATAGATGAATTCCCTTCCCTTCCCATCACCCTGTCGTGTCTTATAATTAGTAATTGTCCGAAGATAAAGTCTTTACCAAATCAATGGCATCATCTTACATCCCTCGAGACGCTATTCATTGAGGATTGCCAAAATATCAAATGCTTCCCCAAAGGAGGTTTGCCTCCCAATTTGCATCGCCTTTTAATAAGAGGGTGTGAGAATCTGAAGCAACCAGTGAGAGAATGGGGCTTACACCTACTCACATCCCTCCGGTGTATGTTAATTGACTTTTGCATGGGAGGGGAAGGAGAGAAGGTATGGTTTCCTTCGGAGGACAGGGATGCGTGGAGTCTTATCTTTCCTTCCTCTCTAATGTATCTTCGCATTTGCAATATGTGGAATGTTGAAAGACTATCAAGCGGTCTTCTTAACCATCTCTCCTCTCTCAAACATTTATGGATCGACTCTTGCCCAAAGCTGAGGTACTTGCCAGAGGATGGCCTCCCTCCCTCCCTCCAAGAATTGTACATAGAGAAATGTGAGATTCTGAAAGATAGATGCTCAAAACTCACCGGTGACTATTGGCCCCTAATCCAAGAAATCCCTCTCGTCGAGATAGATTGGGTGCGGATCCAATGAATTGATTCTTTCATGCACCGCCAGTTTTCTCGGATTAAGGGTAAGTTTTTGGTTTTGAAGGCATCAATTTTGATTCCGCCTCCTCTATTCGATGCGTTATACAAATTGATATTTGTCATGGAGATATTTCCCATGAATTTCCAAAAACAACCCACTAAGGTCAACGAATGACAATTCGTTGGGGTTCTTTTTGTCTAGCAAACAAACTCAGTACTCATCCATTACTTCCAATTTTGACGACACGTCCTCTTCCTAGTATGCAAAGCTACCCAATGGGCATAAACATTTGCTTTTCACGAAATATGACTAAAATTCAGAGCTGAAAATTGATCTTTAGCTGCTTGAATCCTAGCAGGAGCTCCCTTTAGTCTCTAGTTGTACTGCTTGCGAAAGTTGATAATATCCTTGGATACCACAGCTATATCTATCTCCACTACAACCTTGGGCCAGCTTCTCTTTTGCCACTGCAACACTCTTTCCAACAAAAAGTAATTCAACCTCCTTTGCAAATTTAACTTGCACCACCACACCCCTGCAGGTAACCATGTCCCCTACCTAATTTGTGGCCACAATGCTTGTTCGTGAAACATAAAAAAAGTGATAGTTTGTTTCTTAAAGACAGTGTATTCATGCCTTAAAGTCCAATTCCATCTTCCCAACAATCCCAACAACAGCATGTTTTGTTTCTTTAATGTCAGACCCATCACAGTTGATATTCACATAGCCCAGCTTAGGTTTTACTACACGCCCTGCCTTTCAGCCACCCAATGATGACATAGCTCTCTTATATTCTTGCAGGCAACACACTGCAAAAGAGTTTTTCTTATCTATATTACTGATGGTCTCAGGATCTAGTGATTTATGGTTAAAAGTTGCTGCATTCGGAGCATTCCAGTTACACCAGGTGACAGCAATCATTCTTAAGAGTTATCAGCCTGCACTAATCATTTGATCTCATGACCTCATATTTGTAGAATATCAAGCTTGAACCGATAAGTCACCATCACTGGTGATTAGTGGTCTCCCATACGTATGTGCTAACATAATCATAAGAATTATTCTGCAAAAACAAAATCATCCAAAGGATCACTAATTGCTGAGAAAAGGAAAGCGAAGGATCCTGGTTCTTGTCTTATCTATTCATTTTTTGTTGCTGTCGAGTGGGTATGCATATAATTCTTTTTGTCCGATTACTCTCATAGTTGTTCATTATGCATGGAAGTATTTTTATTCAGGACTAATGAATCGTCCTCTTCCAGGATTTTGGATAAGAAATATGAAAAATGTGGAAGAACCATCAATAGCGGAGGACATAAGATGCGTGGAGCCTCCTATTTCCTTCCTCTCTAACCTCTCCTTGGATGAAAAATATGAGGAACGTGAAAAGAATATCAAGTGGGCTTCGCAGGCATCTCTCCTCTCTCAAACAGTCGTATATTTTACAGTTGCCGGATGTTGAGGTACTTGACAGAGGACAGCTTCCATCCCTCCCTCCATGTATTCCGCATAATTCAATGAGAGATTCTGAAAGATTGGTGCTCAAAACTCTGCCGCGACTGTTGGCACCTCATCCAAGATATCCCACTCATCGTAATTGATCAAGTTCGGATTCAATAAGAAGATATCTCTCCAATGTCTAATCTTTGTTCTCAAAACAAACAATACGTACATGGACGTGCTCTCGGTGCAGGAATTATGATGCTTGTGACACGGTCCATGAATCCTCCCGTACCCTATGTACCATTGGCAGTAAAGCTTGGGGTTATCGAGTGAAGAGTGAGGATGCAAAGAGGATGAACACAACTAGTCCGTGGGAGTGGCATTAGGATGGTTGGTACTAGGAGTTCTAGGATAAAAGGAGTATATTACTTAGGAGCTTTCAAGGCGGGGTTGGCCTCCCGTGCACAAACTGGTCGGGAGCTGATGCCGCTCTCCTGATGAGGCTAGGGCAGGCCGAAACCAGTTGTTGAGCCTAACAAGGGCTGCTGTCTCGTTTGATGGACTAGACGCCCGAGCGAAGCTGAGCGTGGTACGATCTCATATAAAAGCGCTATTCACCGTATTGTCCACTAGAATAACTATAGAAGAAAGGCTGGCCTAGTGGGTTTCGCTCGCCAAGCGCTACAAAGGTTGATCCACGGCCAAGGAAACTATTGACCCGTGACACATGGATGTGCCTGTCTTTATTGATAATATATCTTGAACTTTGTTTCATGCCCAAAAATTGCTTATCTTTCCACTTATGAAAATGCACTATGCTTTGCGTGAGAATCGTGAAGAATATCTTTTATGCAATTTCAGCGTTTATTGTGTTTTTCTCTTCCAAATATCTTTTTCCTAGGCCCCAGCTCATTGACCTGAAGTCTCTCAACTGTGCTTGCTTTGCAGAATATCCCACTGTCTTCTGCATTTGGCAAAATCTCTCCCGGTGATCAAATGCAAACATAGTTGAGGTAGGCAACTGATGTGCTTACGTTCATCTTTTGCAACTTGACAAAAGAAAAACAAAAAGCTACTAATTTTGGTAGTTGTACTAATATGCTCTATACTTTTTTTTTTTTTTTTTGCTGACATGCTCTAAAAGATTTATGTGTATCACGATGTTAATTATCGAGGTCTACATTCAAAGTCAAACGAAGCAGCTTTCGTACCTCCAACAACAGCAGCGACTGAAGAGATGCAAAAAGTGGGGTTTTTCGAGTTGGCATATTACAATCCATTTCAATCTGACTTCCTTGTCGAAGTTAACAGTTCATCTTTATTGTATTTAACTTCCACGCCATCTCAGAGAACATTTTCTTTTTCTTTGTCGCAAAGGAAAGACCGAGAGGAGCAATCAAGGAGACGATGCTATGTTACCATTTTGAGTAATTGTAAAAGTTTCACGTCTGCCTTGAAATATTTCAGATCGCGAGAAGGTCATCGTCCAATACCACTCGCAACCTAGTTATCTCGGGAAGCCAAGTCTCATCATGCAATACCAAGCTGCCAGAGCTCCCCATCACGGGCAAGGCAAGATATAGGCACTACCATCACTAATGGATTATCATCGTGACCTCGCGTTTGTGGAATATCAGTTTGTACCGTCAGGCCACCGTCGCCGGTGTTCAGTGGTCCCCTATAGTTCTGCGTTAACAAAATCATTAAGTCTCTTTAGGTTAGCAAAATCATCAAAACAGTTTCATTTTTACATGCAATAATTGACTTGAACATGCATGTTTCGAGAATACCTAAATGCCTCTTACCAATAAACCGCTCTAAGAAAAACGTCGAAGGAAACGTTGCCTATGAAGGTGACTATAAGGAGCGGTGCTGATGGCAACGGCTTGGCAGTGGCCGTGGGACGGTGGTGCGCTCTCCCGCCCCATTCTCGCTTCTTCTTCTTTTTTTCCTTTTTCAAGTTCTTGCTGTTTTTTCTTTTTGTTTTTCTCTTTGCTTTTTTTTTTTCTTTTATTGAACTTAAATTTGAAAAGATACACGAAATCTATACATTATTCATTAGACAAGTACAAGAGAGAATATTGAATGAAAAATTACTGTCCGATTAAGCAAGAAAAGAGTAGGACAAAAATTATAGTGACAGTAAATTTTTAAGCGTGGCATGTAATGCATGGAGAAATTCTACTAGTAATGGAAAAACAAAGGCATTCATGTAGGGACGAAAGAGGGGGGATGTAAGAAGTGATGTAACAATGTCAATTTGCATCCTGCAAAGTCTATCTTTTTCATTTGCTCCCTTTTGCTTCTGCTTCACTTTCTAGACAAAAAAAAAACATGATGTAGAGTAAAGTCTTGGCCTTCCTGAGTTTATGGTTTATCTGCATGAACAAAGTACTTGTGGACAAAAAATATCCTTGAAAGTCTTGGTCTCCGTTTAAAATCTTTGGTAGGTGAAAGTCTTGTCTTCTGGGACTTTAAAGTTGTCTATCTCCATTAACTCATCATCACTTTGCTTCAACATAACCCTTGATTGACAGTTCATCAAAAATTTATCTTACGAATGTTTTGTTGGTTTTTTTTTTTTTTTTTTTTTTTTTTTTTTTTGAGTATAGTCTTTCACTTGGCATCCATAGTGCTAAAAATTTGTAACAAAATGGGCGGCGATGATCTGCTAAAGGGTGCTGAAGTAGTTGTTGATGATCGTGAAGTGCTTGATAGGAGAATTGTGGTCCTTTGAATAAGAAAAAGTTAGCCAAAGCATTTGCTTGATGATTAGTTGGTGATATGTGAATTATTTACTATCTCCATAGTAAAATTAAGCAAATTGCTTCATGGATTCATTGGTCTACCCAACTCCTTTCCTTGTTTAACCCAAAGCATGTGTTTCCATTCTCATTATCGAACAGTCAAAGTTAGTTGTTTTTAATGACTTACACATATATAATAGAAAGTAAGATGCCATTCTTAGGTGGATTGTCTACATTAATTTCAATCAGTGCAAGTTGCACAAATATGCTTCTTTGTCAGTCCTATTAATTGTGGTTTGATTTACAGATATATAATAGAAAGTAAGATGTCATTGTCAGGTGGATCGTCTACATTTATTTTAATCAGTGCAAGTTGCACAAAGATGCTTATACGTCAGTCCTATAAATTGTGGTCTGACTTACAGATATATAATAGAAAGTAAGATGCTACTGTTAGGTGGATCGTCTACATTTATTTCAATCAGTGCAAGTTGCATAAAGATGCTTATTTGTTGGTCCTATAAGTTGTGGTCTGACTTATAGATATATAATAGAAAGTAAGATGCTATTGTTAGGTGGATCATCTACATTTATTTCAATCAATGCAAGTTGCACAAAGATGCTTATTTGTCAGTTCTATTAATCGTGGTCAGCCTCATTCATCACTGGACAAGAAAAGGGTCCGGCATCGCCAACTAACAATGTACAATTGACTAGATATACTCTAGGCATCACACTTATGAACGGTAAAATTGTGGAAAGGACCATGATTATGCTATCATGCGGTTTTCGATCATCAACTATTACTTCATCACCCTTCAGTAGATCATTGCTACCCATCTTGCTATGAATCTTTAGCACGGTAACTGCCATGTAAAAGCCTACATTGATAGCATATTCACCAATAATGCATCAAATGAAGACATTGAATTATAAGATTACTAAAACTTACAGATGCAAAAAAAAAAAAAAAAAAAATCTTCGTCTTGGTCTTTGTTTGATGTTTTTGGTAGGGGTGAGCATCGGTCTAGGGTCAACCTTGAACCGACTCTGGATCGGCCCAACCCTACCGGTCCTAGTCCAGTTCTCAGGGAGACTGGGTCGATCCTTGGTCTTAAGATTCCTAGAACAACACTGTGCAAGTTGGTCCTCATTCCTAGGAGTTTAGGGTCGATTCAACCCAGACCAGCCCTGACTATATATATAATATTATTTATAATTTTTTATATAGAGAAAAACTTAAAATAAAAGACGTCAACAATATTAAACAATTATTTAGTAAGTAGTTTAAGTAATTTTACATTGTTCTTTAATAATTTAGATTTTTAATGTCTTTTACGGCGTCAACAATCATAATTAACGAAAGTGGAAAATGTTTTTATGAAGAATCCTCACGGCATCCAAAAGGGCATAAACAACTTCTTACGGCATCCTCCTCTAGTACTCATTTTCTTCTATCTTATTTGTCTTCTTAGTCTTCAATTTGCCAAAATCGAGAGAAACAATTTCTCCGCTCTCCACTCAACACTCACCTCGCTCGCTTTGGGTCACTCGTGTTGCTCGCTAATGCTCGCTTGGCTTGCTCCCCTCTCAACACTCGATGCTTACTCTATTCGACGCTCACCCCACTCAACCCTCACCACTTACCTTTCTTATCTGACCTCGCTCATCATCGAACCTATTGAGTCGGTCCGGTCCTCAGTTGCCCTTTTAAGGAGTACAAAAAATGAAATAAAAAATTATCGGTTGGTCCCAAGTTGACCCTGGAATCGGACTAAACTCATTGGGTCAATCCGGTCCTCAATCGCTTTTTCAATGAGTATTAAAAATGAAATAAAAAATTATCGGTTGGTCTCGAGTTAACCCCAGAATCAGACTAAACCCACTGGGTCGATGCGGTCCTTAGTCTTAAGCTTAATAGGGTTGGTCCTCAGTCTCAAAAATTGAAAACTAGCACTGTACGGATTGATCCTAGGGTTAGGGGGTGGACCAGCCAATCCGGACCATGCTCATCCCTAGTTTTTGGTGGGTGGATGTCTTGGTCTTCCTAAGCTATATAGTTTTCTCTCATCCTGCTTTAAATAAGACAAAACTAAGCAAAAAGATAGAAAAAGTTCAATAAGTTGTGGACAATTTCAACTTTTGCTCATAAGTTCCTAAATTAAAAGATTCAACTTAACAAATCCGTATACACTGATTATAAGTTGTGTGCGTAGCATGGGGATAAGTTGTGTGCGTAGCATGGGTACTTTACAAGTGTGTACGTATTTGTTCAGTTGAATCTTATAATTTAGGAACTCATGAGCAACAGTTCAAATTGTCCACAACTTTTATGTATATATAAATTTGGTCAGTCCTCCTTGATGAGCCCTATCAATTATTTCTTTCCCTTTCCTAAAAGTTATTAATTTAAAAGACAGAAGATTTAATCTAAAATCTATTTAGATATGAACCCAATTAATGAGGTCAATTAACTATGAGATATGAAATTATATTAGATTACTAATATTTATGCGCGTGCTAAGCACAGATGAAGACATTGCGCACATATTTTCGGATTACATGTAATTAAAAATTAGGAATTGGAATAAAATGAACTGTTTCTGTGGTTGATTGTTTCCAAATAGTACTTAAACCTTAGAACTTGGCATATTTGAACCAGATATAATTCCTCACAATAAAAAGAAAATCGTTAAATGCGCTAATCTAATTTGGTCCCAAGAACGCGTCATTAGCACTTCAATACTTTTGACATGTGTATATAACTTTAGAACTATCATTTATAATCGCCTAGTAGTAATACATGACAAAGAAAATCAGAGAATATTTTTTGGCTTATAAAAAACATACAATTTGAATGTGTCTTATCTCAAGCATTTGGGATCTGGCTGAATAAGGAAAAGAAAAGACATTTAAGAGGAGGCACTTATTCGATTTTACATGCGAGGGGTTGAAGCAAAAACTCCACAAGAGGAACCCCATCAATTTCATTCTATATCCATGGCTTCCAAAAATATTCAAATCGACTGAAATAAAACCAGATAATGAGGTTGATGAAATTTCTTACCTTTGTGCTGGCAATCAAGTATCTAAAGTTTTTTTCAATTCAACCAATTACCTCTCATTTACTAATGGGGGTCAACATGAGACCTCCGTTGAAATCGCAAACGAAAAATATCAATATTGACACCAACGTATTAGTTAGTGATTAATTATCTGTATTGGTATCCAATATGTTTCTTGCAGTATTAATTTTGTCTCTTGCGGGTCAGAAATGACCTTTGAGACGATATTGATCCATCTTCAATGAATTGGAACAAATTATCCACGAAAAGTGTTATTTAGGCAATTTCGTTGTAATTGGATAAGAAATCCTAGTAAAGCTTTACATTATGTGTGCTCATATGGTTAGATCTGATGAAAATATTATGAATATAATTTCCAACACAAGTAAAAGCAAGGACAAATAAAAAGCCTATCTTCAATAAAATGTTTGATAACCCATTAAAATATTTCGAGGGTAAGGCTTAAATTTTAATGATCGAATGATTCCAAGAAAAAAACTCTAAACAAAATTGGCATTGAGAAACTTTCTAGCCTCTTTAGCCCCTAAAATCTTTTGACACATGGAATTAACAAAAATATCTCCTATTTCTTTCACAGGAGAGAATGAATAATCTTACAAAAGAAAATTATTAAAGGGAGACCAAGCAAAGAATTGAGAGGATAAGTTTGTAGAACAAATATAGCGTAAACAAAAGTATGTGTGAGATTTGAATCTAGACCAATGATTGTATGATAAACTCTTTGGGGGCAATGACATCGTGATTATATGAATTATTATCCCTTTCACAATAAAGTACCTGAACTTTTTATCGTTCAATCAATTACCTCAATTTTTTAAATGTGGGCCAACATGAAACCTTCATTAGAATTGCGGACAGAAAATGTTGACTGGACACTAATGCTGTTAGATGTCCATATTGGAGTCTAATACGATATCTCGTGATTATATGCTGAGATTGTCTAAGCTGACATACACATTTCTCTCCTCATCACCAATTTGCATAAATAAGTGAATCATATCAATAAAATCATTAGGACATGGCAATTTAAGTTACGGATGCCTAAAGTTGAGCAAAATTCGAAGAAAGAAAAAACAATTGAGATTAATCCAGACCTAACACGTGGAGGTTTTGCTATTAACGGAAAAAAAAAAAAAAAAAAAAAAAGAAGTTCAAATGCGGATGGAAGGGGCGGGATGTGAAAAGTGAATCAACAAGCTTTAATTTGCGTCCCGCAAAGGTTTGGTCTTCCCGGAATTTATTGAAGTTTCTTTCCCATTACCTCTTTTTCTCTTTTGCTTCACTTTCCAGACAAAAAGTTTGGGGAAATTCTCTGAATATTACCAAACAAGCACTTGTGTACAAACAGTATTTTATTTTGATTCCTCTAACCACTAAGGTGCGTGTAAGAGCACCCAAAGTTAAATGGATTACAAAGTGCTATAGCCTTGTCTCAAGAAAGCATCGTTACTACTTCAATACTTTTGATATATGTATGACTTTACAAATAATTACCCAAAATGTCAATAAATCTATTATACGGTAGCTAATTCAGTGATACTTTTTTTTCAATTTGACTAATTTAGGTATAAACCTTTAGACGATTTTGTTGAAAATTGCTAAATTGGCAGTCATGTCACATTAGATGGTCAGCATTCACATCAGTGATTTCCAACGAATTAGCCATAATGACTACATTGACAAATCGTTAAAAAATTTAGAACTAAATTGGCCAAATTGAAAATTTAAGACTGAATTGATCATCATTCAATGGGTTTAGAATTTTTTGGACAATTATACCCTAACTTTACAACTGTTATTAATGATCGACTTGTGGCGATCCATGATGAAGAAAATCAGGGAATTTTTTTGGCCCAAAAAAATATACAAACTATTGTCTACAAAAAAAAAAAAACACTATTTAGGCAAGTTAGTTGTAATCAGTAGACCAGACAGATAAATAAAGGACATATCAATGTGCTAGTGTCTTCAATTGAATAAAAGAAATCATGGTAAAGTTTTAAATTATGTGTGTCTGAACGATTACATGTGATAATAATATTATTTATTAACATAATGTCAAACCGACAAAAAATCAAGTAAATAGAAAGATTTTATATTTGATCAAATGTTTGATAATTTACTAAAATATTTCAACCAGGGGAAAAGAAGATTCTTAGGCTTACATAAATGCTAAGGTTCTGTTCTGTAAAAAATGAATGATTTAGAAAACATTTTCTTATAAATGATCCCTTTCTTTTATTAAAATAATTAGTTG
Organism: Eucalyptus erythrocorys; assembly: GCA_014182555.1. NCBI lineage: Eukaryota > Viridiplantae > Streptophyta > Magnoliopsida > Myrtales > Myrtaceae > Eucalyptus > Eucalyptus erythrocorys. Next base: position 13,563,839 of record CM024598.1, on the reverse strand, counting down.
ATGAAAAATGTTTTTACTATGAACGACAACTTATGTCAAAAAAATTTTGTGAACAGTGAAAATATTTTTTATTCATTCATTTTTATAAGCGATACAAGTGTTCATTTTTTGAAAAATGATTTACATATCATTCATTTTTCTTTAATAATGCAACATTGCCAATTTTCATTCTGCAAAGTGTCTGTCTTTTTTATTTACTCTCTTTCGCTTCTGCTTCACTCTTTAGACAAAAAGTACATGATGTCCAGTGAAGTCTTGGTCTCCCTGAGTTTGTGGTTTATCTACATGAACAAAGCACTTGTGGATAGGAAGTATCCTTGAAAGTCTGGGTTTCTATCTAAACTTTTTGGTAGGTGAAAGTTTTGGTCTTCCTAGACTTTGAAGTTTTCTCTCTCAATTAGCTCATTATCACTTTGCTTCAACATAATAACCCTTGGTTGACTCTATAGTGACCGGTTCACCAATGGCCTGAAAGATCTTTTAAGTTCCTTCTTATACTAATTTGTTGTATTGTTAATTTTAAGCATGACATGTAATGCTCGGAAAGTCTACTAGTTATGGGAAAAAAGACATTCACATAGTAATGGAAGAGGAGAGATTTGAAAAGTGAAGCAATTGAAGCCAATTTGCATCCTGGAAAGTCTCGATCTTCCTGAAGTTGATTAGAATTTCTTTCCCATTAGCGCTTTTTCACTTTTGCTTCACTTTATAGGGAAAAAGAAGAAGGACGTGCTAAGTCTTGGTCTTCTTGATGAAAAGTATTTTATGAGTATTCTATCATGACAAGCAATTTGAGTTAGACCAAAGAGCTTATGTTTTGATGCACATTGTATCCTTGAGTTATATAAATCAACTTTTCTTCTTTTTATCCATATCAAGACTTTTTGGCTGTCGTTTGAACGAGGGGACCTTTTCTTGTGGCCATCCAAAGCAGAGGATAAGACGTGATGTTTCTTTACATGGCCAACTTAGAAGGTATGCATATCATCATCAAAAATTTATAAGTTACAAATGTTTTGTTGGTTTATTTATTTATTTATTTTATTTTTTTAAGTATATGGGTGGCAATGATCTACTGAGGGGTGTTGAAATAGTTGTTCATGATTGTGAATCGTTTGATAGGAGAATTGTGGTCCTTTGAACAGAAAAAGTTAGTCCAAAGCAACTTGCTTAATGGATTAGTTATTGATTTTTGAATCATTTACTATTTCCAAAGTAAAATTAGGCAACTTGCTTCATGGATTTGCTGGTGTACCTAATTCTTTTTCTTGTTAGCATAAAGCACATGTTTCTGTTCTCCTTCTCGAACAATCTAAGTTGTCTTTGATGACTTGTAGATATGTGATGGAAAGTAAGATGTCATTGCTAGGTGATCATAACATTTATTTCAGTCAATGCAAGATGCTTGTTTGTCAGTCCTATTAATTGTGGTCAATTTCATTCATCGCTAGACAAGAAAAAGGGTCAGGCATCGCCAACTAACAATGTACAATCTACTAGAAATTGTACTCTAGGCATAACACCTTTGAACAAGAAAATCGTGCAAAGGACCACGATTCTCCTATCAAGTGGTTCTCGATCATAAGGTTACTGAGAATGTATGGCTGCAAAAATAAAAAAAACAAAGGGAAAAAGCCACGAAAAACCCCAAACTTTGCCCCGAGTGACACATTTACCCCAAACTTTTTTTTTGTGCCGTGAAATACCCTAAACTTTCCAAACCGTGACACATTTATCCCAAACTTTTTTTTGTGACACCAAAAACCCTGAACTTTCCAAGTGTAACACATTTATCCCAAAATTGGAGGGCATTTTGGTCTTTTCATTTTTAAAATTTTTTTTTTTTTTTTTTCTTCTTCTTCCCTTCGCCGGCGTAGGGAAGCCGGCGTCTGGTGAGGGTCGCCCTCACTGGCGTCGGGTGAGGGAGGGGTGCCCTCGCCGGCATCGGACAACCCTCGCCGGCTCCGCCATGGCCAGCGGAGGGAAGAAGAAGAAAAAAAAAGAAAAAGGAAAAAAAGAAACTAAAAAGACAAAAATGCCCTTATGGGGTAAATGTGTTACGATTAGGAAAGTTTTTGGTTTTTCACGGCACAAAAAAAGTTTGGGGTAAATATGTCACTTGGGGCAAAGTTTGGGGTTTTTCGTGACTTTTTCCCAAAAATAAATAAATAAATACAAGCCTCGGTGTTGGTCTTTGTTTAATGTTTTCAGTAGTTGAATGTCTTGGTCTTCTTGGACTAAATAGTTTTCTCTCTCCATTAGCTCACTGCTGCTTCAAATAAGATATAACTAAGCAAAAAGATAGGAAAAATTAAATAAGTTCTGGACAATTTCAACTGTTGCTCATGAGTTCCTGAATTGAAAGATTCAATTAAAAAAATACATACACCCTGACTATGAGCCGATGCACGGCATGGATACTCTACTAGTGTGTGCGTCTCTTACCTAATAATTATTAGTTAAAAAATAGATTAAAAAACAGATGGTTAAATTTAAATTTACTTAGATTAAAAAAATACATACACCTTGATTACCAATGTTCATGCACGGGCAACGCGCAGACGTAGACATGGGAATATTGCGCACATATTTTCGTGTTACATGTAATTAAAAAATAGGAATTAGAACAAAATGAACTGTTCCTGCGGTTGATTTTTTCCAAATATTACTCAAATCTCAGAACTTGGCATACTTGAACCAAGTATAATTAATTACAACAAAATGAAAATCGTCAAATGCACTAATCTAATTTGGTTCGTAGCGGCCTCAACTGCAAGCGATGTCAATTTTAATTGACTATTGAAAGTTAAAAAAAAAAAAAAAAATTAAGACTTACAACAAACCCAGTGAAAAAAGCACCAAAATTTCATCGAATGTGAACAGTAATTATCAACAAAAACCGACAGGAAATGAAAAGTAAACACGTCGAAAGACACCCACGATCCAACCCGCACGCGATCGAGACTAGAGACCCACAATTCTTCCCCCCACGACAGCAAAACGGAAAATATTCGACCTTTAAACGCGACCGAACACCGCTGAGATCGAAGCCTGAGCGGACACGCGTGCGCGACCCATCACAAGCACAACCGCGAATGAAACCATCCAACGAACGAGAGAGCGAACGGGAGAGAGACGGAGACGGAAAAGTTGACTTTGAACCTGTCCGCGGAGGAGGAATCGGAAAGGCAGAAGAGTCGGCGGGCGGGGGTCAAGAAAAGCCGTCGAAAGCTTGAAGCCACGACGAGAGGACCAAACCCGTTTACGTCATGGCTTCATTTCTCATCAGCTCCTGAACCTGCCCCAGACCCAGATGAAACCAGAACAAAAACAATGAAATGGAGGCCAAAAGAAGGAAAATTTAAGGCAGGCAGATGAGAGAGAGAGAGAGAGAGAGAGAGAGAGATTTGTGGCAGGGCAATGCCCAAATCCAAATATAAACAGACGAACCAAAGAGGAGAACAGAAAAGACACAGTAGAGAGAGAGAGAGAGAGAGAGAGAGATTGTGCTTCCTAGAGCAAGGTGGTTCTCACTTTTAATTATTTAATAATTTCATTGGCTTTCGGGGAATATAATGGTGGCGAGAGAATCCAAGAAAGGAAGAAATCGAGGGAATGTTGGGGAGGCCAGGACAACGTTTAACTCCCGGCTGTCGAGGCCTTCCCCCCAACGAAATTACCTGCCTTTTGCAGCCCACGAACGGCTATGTCCTCTCCACTCACTAACTCACCATTGCTGGCAAAAATAACTCGCGGCTGCTTTTCCATTTTTAACCATTGACCCCCCAACATTTATTTTTTGTCCCGAAAACTGCATACTGAATAAGGGCCGAGTGGTTTCCAATTTAGAGAATGCTATGTAGAGTAAAAAGAATTCATTGGAATTGATTTCATCGCATTGATGCGGTCGTGTGTGGAGAAGAAAAAAAAGTTTATCCAAGGCGATACGGTTCTTGTTAAGAGTGAGAATGGTTTTTGACTAGTGATATGGTAGGTTTTAAATGACAAAATTGGGAAACTTGTTTCGACAAATACATTCTAAATTCTAAGTAGCTAAACCTTGAAACTTGTAAAATGAAACAACTTTTTATTTTTATTTTTTTTTTGTCTATGTTTTTATGCAATTCTAAAATATTTCATGATGTTCGATAATGATTGTGTAATTTATAACCACTTGTCTAAGCTTCTATTTTATAATTGGGGCTTTGTTTCGTTAATATTTCAAATGCTTGGTGTGTGTAAATATAAGTTGTAATCAATATGTTGTAATCAATATATTGTAATAATAAATGATAGTCATTAAAAGTGATGATTTATTGTAACAATTCAATTAATAATACAGGTGGAATTTGTACAAAAACCTAAAACTGACCTTGAAATTTATGATATGGTAAATTTCAAGTTCTAGATTTCAAAAAATAAGAGACTTGTTCTAATGGGGAGGTTCTCAGGTCTAGGTAAAATTTATATGAAACTTGAAATAACTTATTCCTAATTCTTGTGAATCGGATTAATTTGATGGCTCCTTTCACATTTCATATGATAATTAACAATGTGGATGCGGCTTCATCAATTATGCTGGTCACTCATCGATTAGTGGGTTTCAATAAGACAACGGGAAGGCGCATCACCCGTTGTGCTTTTTTTCTTTTTTCCCCCTTTCTTTCCACTTCTAGAGATAAAAGGATTTAGGGACATGGCAATGAAGCCTGCCACACTATTTATACTTGTCCTATTTGGCGGCGTACTGCTTATGTGTAAAATCCAAAGGCCGAAGGAGCTCCACAAAACATTCTCTGGCCAATCATTGAACCTTTGGGAATCATCCGTCCATCAATCTCTAATATAAATGGGTACAATAGCTGGATAATGTCTATCAATTCCCTGGCATACCAAATATATATATGACATATGTACATACGTTTAAACATGCATATATATAGATATATATATTCCCCATTATGCCCCCCAGATGAGTCACTAGTTTTGATGTTCTTTTATTTAATAAACTTTTTGGTAGAGACTGATGTCTTTTTAGTGCACATCGATGGAAAGAGCCAAGATATATCTTATTATTCCATCTAGCAAACTTTCTTGTTTAGTTCAATGGCAATAGCTGGATAATGTTTATCAACTCCTTGTGTGTATAGATACGAGCCACAATGTCTGATTGTGCTCATTGAATATTTCTATGGGGTAGAGCCTAATGTTTTTGTACTGCATACCTTTTTGAAGGACAAGAATATTACATAATAATTATTCCGTCCAGCCAAATTTGGTTTTCAGTTACGTCTTTTCTTTTAGGAGAAATTACACAAACTCTTGTTGAATTTTGATGGTTGGATACATTTACCCATAACTTTCAGGTGTTAAACAATACCCCAGAACTTTGATTTTATTACAGTCATTAACCTACGTTATTTAATGTATCAGTATGTCAATGCACACAATTTGTAAGGGATACAAGTCTGTTATTCATCTCATATTTAGAAGGAAATCTCTCATTTACCTATAATGCTATACATAATTGAAAAAAATATAGAAAACAGCAAAAAATAGATTAACTAAATATTAATTATAGAAAAATAAATATCAATAATCATATGAAACAAAATCTGATTATAGCAAAATTAATGAAAATAAGAAAGATATTTTAAGAAAAAAATTTGAAGGCATTAATAAAAAAAAAAAAAAAAAAAAAAAAAAAGGTGAAACGACAAGATTTGGTTAGTCATTGTGATATTTAAGGACTAAATTGATGTAACTAAAATTGATTGACTAAAAATTTTTAGAAAAAAAGTAATATAAGAAAATGATAACTTCAACCCATTAAAGCAAATGATTAACCAATAAGTGATTTTTTTTTAAAAAAAAAATTTCTAGTGATTAAGTCATTTTTTGCGTTAATTAGCGATTTAAAAGTACCCAACGAGTATCCAACTCGTTGTTGTTTGAACTTTTTTGTTGTTGAGGCATTTTTCCTTTTTACTAGATCATAGTTCTTTTTCTTTAATATTTTATTAATTCTATTAATATGTTAACCTAGTTATACTTTTTATTTATAAAATTATCAATGATATTCATTTTTCTAATAATTATATCTTAGTTAATTACATTTTCTTTGAATTCTTTATATTTTTGTTTTTATTTAAAAAATGAAGGGTAAAAGAGGAATTCCTGTAAATAATTATATGGAAAAGTCACAAAAATAGAAAGTGAAAACACCTCAATAATAAAAAAGGTGAAATGACAAAAATTGGCATAACATCTGAATGCTTAATTGTGCAACAATTTCAACCCATGAAGAGCCGAAATGAAAAAGTGGGTTGACTCATAAAAATAAGAGGAAATGGTGTCCTTGACTCATAAAGATAAAAAAGATTAGCCGAAATATAAAGTGAACAGAGCGAAAATTTCGAGAAGCAAACATTTGTACGGTTTGCTTCTAATGTTTGCTTCTCGAAATTTTCACTCCATTCACTTTATATTTCGGCTAATCTTTTTATCTTTATGAGTCAAGGAAACATTTGTACGGAAGAACCTCTCTCGCATATGCGAGCTTTTCTCTCTATCTTTTGGTAGTATTCCCTTTTTCTTCAAAACCCTAAATCCCTATAGATCTACACCCCTCTTTCCTCAAAACCCTAAATCCTTGCAGATCTACAGTGTTTGATCACTGTCTCCTCGCTGTCTTCTCTTCCTTTTGCTTTCTACAATGAAAATATTAAAAAAAAAAAAATGCACATTCTCCGAGCCCTCATCTTTCTAGGGCTGGATAGTCGGCAGCCTTTGGCCCAGCTTTTCGGGTGACCTAAAATCGTTTGGCACCTTCCGAAGGCTTGGACTTTCTTCACGATCGTATGGAGCTGGGATAGTCGTCCGTGTTTTCTGATGGAACTTGAGGTCGGTTCTTAGTTCCCTTTTCAATAGTTTTCTGCCTATGGCTTTCAGCACTGGTTTCTTTGCCCCTTTTGGTGGTCGAGCCATGTTGGATTTACTAAGATCTGCACTGGAATCCATCATCGCACAGAGTTTGTCCTCGGCTTTTGTTCTGTTGATCGTCCTGGGTAGTTGGGTCCTGTTATATTAACTGATATCTGCACTGAAAGCCATCCTCGCATAACCTGGAAATCTGAGCTTTAGCCAACAGGGGAGTATGGATGACAATGAGTTGAGAGTTGCTGCACTCTGTAAACGATTGGGATACCTGTGGTCAGAGGATGTTATTGTAGAGGCTTCTGCTGAAATCACTCCACAGAAGAGGGCAGAGTGTCGAAGAATTCTATATGGCAAACTATACTCCAGACTACATGTAAACTTTTCAGCATTTTTGACCACAATGAAGAAAGCCTGGCGAACTAAAAATGTTACTTGTATTCAAAGAGAAACTGGACACTTTACTTTCATTTTTTAGTCAGAGGAGGATACACAACGCATTTTGAAGAACTCACCTTGGTCATATTCCTCTAATTTGCTAGTATTGCGTTCATGTCAGCCAAAACTCCCGGAACATTGTTATGAGTTTTCCAAAGCAGAATTCTGGGTGCGCATTAGAGGAATCCCACCTGGTTGGAGAACAGGGAAAGTACTCTGTGATTTGGGGCAAAGGATGGGCAGAGTTATAGAAGCTCAACTCGACCCCATAGGCACATCTCAGTATAAAGGAGGAAGAGTGAGAGTTGAGATTGATCTGACCTTGCCTTAGAAGTCAGGGGCTATCTTGGATCTTGGCAACAACTGGCTTTGCGTGGAATTCAAGTATGAGCGACTCCCCCATTTTTGTTACTCCTGTGGCCGGATTGGCCATTATGCTGCTGAATGTCCTGAAATCCTCTATGCAACTTCTCCTTGGGCTACTGATAATATTGGCCCCTTCGGACCCTAGCTGAAATCAGAGACAAGTGATCATAGCCCATACTGGGAGACTTTCTATGGCACAATTGAAGAGGAGTTGGTGGTCGAAGAAACTGTACCTGTGCCATCCAACCAGCCTAGCGGATTGGAGATTATAGTCAAGGAACCCCAACCTGAGATGCAGATGGTGGTATGCAGCAATAAACGAGCTGAAAGTAGTCAACATCAGGAGGAAAGAGCAGCTGAGGTTCATGTACCAGCAGCTATCCCAGATCGTGGCAAACAGGTGGTAATCCCTGAAGTACAAAAACCAGCATTATCCCAACTTGGCAAATGCAGCAAGAAACCTATGAAAGTGCAGAAATCAAAGAAACAAAAATGCTCTTTTGACACATCCTAGCTATTTCTAGACGAGGCAGACTTTCTGGACACTCCCGTGAAACTGATCAAAGATGGCAAAGACCGGGCTTTGGTGGCTAGCCCTAATAAGCCACCAAAGACGCCATGAAAATCGTAAGTTGGAATTGTCAGGAGCTGGGCAACCCCCTGACAATCTGTGAACTGAGAGCTATGATGGCTCTTGAAAGGCCCTGTTTACTCTTTCTTATGGAAACAAAAAATAAAGCAACATTGGTGGAAAATGTTTGCAGGAAATTACATTTTCAGCATCTCTTTTTAGTAAATCCTACAGGAATTGCTGGGGGGCTGGCCATTATGTGGCAAGAGGAGTTAAATTTGAAAGTGCAAGCCAGCTCAAAACATTTTATAGATGTGTCATGCACTGATCCTCATAGCAGAACCGACATGCAGATTACCTTTATCCACACCTCAACTGATTTTGGCGAAAGACTGGATCTATGGCAACAGCTGGGACACTTGAAACCTCATGCTTCAACTCCCTGGATGTGTCTAGGCGACTTCAACGAAATTTTGTATATTTGGGAGAAACAGGGGAAAAAAGAAGCTGATGTCAGAAGAATGTCAGCGTTCAGAGATATGCTAAATGGACTAGCCCTAATGGATGTGGAGAGTCATGGATGCACCTATACATGGACCAAAAATAGGGAAGGGGAGGATCTGGTCAAGAAGAGACTCGACCGTATGCTCTGTACCTTAGAGTGGAGAGTTACCTTTCCGGAAGCAGCAGTCCATGCACTACCGGCCATTGGTTCGGACCATAGCCCCCTTGTGCTTAGCCTTGATCCTGGTATAAGGCAAAGCAAGAAAATGTTTAAGTTAGAAGCCTATTGGACAGAACATGCAGAATATCAGGGTATGATCCAGCAAATATGGTCTCAAAACTCAACACAAGCAAAATCTTTCTCTAGAAAACTATGGGAAACCTCCCAAATGCTGGCCAAATGGAGCAAAACTACTTTCACCAATGCATCAGTGCAGATACAGCATCTCAGCAAATCACTTATTCACATAACTAACCAAACGCCTCATGCTACCAGCAAGGAACAAGTCCAGAAAATCAAGAACAAAATAGACACTCTGCACCAACAGGAAGAACAGTATTGGGGGATGCGTTCGCGCATTAAATGGCTACAATGGGGTGATAAGAACACCAGTTTTTTTCATGCTACAACTTTACAGAGAAGACAGAGGAACCACATTACAATGTTGCAACTAGAAGATAATAGATGGTGTCGGGACTCTGAGACTCTTTAGGCTCATATCCAGAACTTCTATAAAAATTTATATACGACTGAGGGCCCCAGAAATTACCAACCCATTCTCAGTCAATGTCCCTCACCTATCAACAACAACATAAATGCTGATCTGGTGGCCATGCCTTTGTTAGAGGAGATACACACTGCGGTTTTCCAGCTGGGTGCTTTGAAAGCACTAGGACCTGATGGTTTCAGTGGGATCTTCTATCAGCAATCTTGGGACTCTCTCAAATCTGATTTGCTGCTGCTTGTCCAGAATTTCTTTAAAAACAATACCCTTGACCCTCGCCTAAACCAAACCTACTTATCATTGATCCCCAAAGTCAAACACCCTGAAAATATCAGCCAATACAGACCAATCAGCCTATGCAACTTTAGCTACAAAATAATATCCAAAATCCTTGCAAATAGATTGAAAAAATGGCTGCCTTTTATTATCGAACCTGAGCAAAGTGCTTTTGTCCAAGGAAGGCAAATTCAGGACAACATCCTTATTGTCCAGGAAGTTCTCCACCAGCTGCGCACAAAAAAGACCAAAACAAAGCATCAGGCAATTCTAAAACTTGATATGAAGAAAGCCTATGATCGGGTGGAATGAGACTTTGTGAGGGATAGTATGCTGCATATGGGCTTCTGTACAAAATGGGTTTCAATGATTATGACGTGCATCTCTACAGTCTCTTTCAGTGTGAAATTCAATGGAGCACCTACCTCCTTTTCTCAACCTTCACGTGGTCTGCGACAAGGTGATCCACTCTCGCCCTATCTCTTCATCTTGATGTCCAATGTTTTGACCTGGATGATGAAAAAAGCATTAGTCGATGGCACCATAAAAGGCATTCAGCTAACTCAGCATAGCCCCCAACTATCACATCTCCTCTTTGCTGATGATGCAATCTTTTTTATGGATGGTACTTTAGTGGAATGTCAGAATTTATCTCTCATACTTAACCAATACTACTATGCTACGAGCCAAGCTGTTAACTTAAATAAGTCTGGGATATATGTTAGTGCACATTGTTCGGATCTTTTAAAGATGAATATGGCTTCAGAGATGCGCGTGAATGTGATGGAAAAAACAGGCAAATATCTGGGCCTTCCTACAGAATGGGGACAATCTAAGAAAGACGTATTTGGTTGGATACTAGCCAGAGTGAATTCTAAGTTAGAAGGTTGGAAAGAGAAATTGCTCACCAAGGCAGGAAAGGAGATCTTGATAAAAAGCGTTGTGCAGTCCATTCCTACCTTTGCTATGTCCATATTTAAGCTCCCAGTATCCATCTGCAAAGCAATAGAAAACAGAATAGCTTCAATTTGGTGGCAAAAAGGAGATGCTAAAAAGGGGCTGCATTGGAAACGATGGGAAATTTTAAAAACCAGAAAGGACAATGGAGGAATGGGACTTAAAGATCTGCTTACTTTCAATAGGGCCATGCTTGGAAAGCAGCTCTGGCGTTTGGCCAATTCTCCAACCGCACTTTGGAGCCGTGTCCTAAAAAGTATATACTTCCTCGGGCGATGTCCGGGACAGCATCTAAGGGTCGCAGATCATCGTGGGGATGGCAGGGACTCATGATTGGCAGAGAAACCATAGCAAACAATATCAAATGGTCAGTGGGGAATGGCGAATCTATACGCATTCGAGAAGATAGGTGGTTAACACAAGGGCTTATAGGTGGACAAGTAGCTACAACAGAACCCTTTCGGGTTTCTGAACTAATTAATTCAGAATCACGGGAATGGAAGCAACAGCTCATACAACAGCTTTATGAGGAAAACATAGCCAATGAAATTCTAGCTATACCACTGAGCCAACAACCAAAACCAGATTCCCTAACATGGATGGACAACAAAACAGGACAGTACTTTGTCAAAAGTGGCTACAATATTGCTACTCAACATGCCACAAACACAGATTTACAGCCACCTTCCTGTTCCTACAAACCGCCACGCACCTTATGGAACAAAATCTGGAGTCTTGACGTTCTACCCAAGATTCACACCTTCATATGGAGTCTTTGCCAGAACGCAATCCCAACCCATGAAAATCTGCATAAAAGGAAGATTATCAACGACCCATCATGCCCATTCTGTCACAATAGTGCTAAAACCACAGAACACTTGTTCTTCTTATGCAAATGGACAAGCAAAGTTTGGCAAGATCCAAGATTTGCAGAGATCCGCCCCAACAAATACCTCAAACGAGTAGATCAGTGGATCAAAGAAGCTTTTAAAGGTACAAACACTCTACCTTCTAGAGAATTTATGGCGATGGTCTTATGGAACATCTGGAAGGCAAGAAATCACTGGATCTTTCGAGGAACACACCCCAAACCAGCAGATCTGCTCATATCAGCACAAGAACAGCTTGCTTGCGTTAGTCGCAGACGGGGGAACAAACACGGACCGAAGAGAGAACAGAGCATACCCGTTCATTGGTGCCCTCCGGCGAAGCAGCAACTGAAAATCAACGTGGACGCGGGTTGGATTTCTGGCGATTTCCTCGGTTCGGTGGCAGGAATTGTGCGCGACTCCTCGGGCAAAACTCTTGAAGGCTTCTCTTCCACTATTAGGGTTTCAAACGCCCTGCAAGCCGAAACAGAAGCAATTTCCCACGGAATCCTTTTTACCCGTGATCTGCAAGTGGCCCACGTGCACGGAAGTGAAGACTTTAGTTGTGTTATCGAAAGTGACTGTCTACCGGCTGTTGAAATGACAATGGGCCGGGCTGATGCAGCTTGGAACGTAGCCACCCATGTCCAGAAATGTAAGGATTTGTTGGCCCAATTTCCGAATGTAACGCTCCAGCACTGTCCCCGGGAAACCAACGCTGCTGCTGACTGGATAGCAAAAAAACATCGAAGCAAACAGCTCCCTCTCCATTGGTGGCTTTGTCCCCCGCTTCCTTTATGGAATCTTTTATGTTCTGATCTATTGGGCTCCTCTACTTGTAAATACCATCCTTAATATATATAAATCAAGTGCCGTTTTAGACCCCAAAAAAAAAAAAAAAAAAAAACATTTGTACGGAGAATTAAAGTGGGTTCACGGTAAGAAGCTTCTCTCGGGCCTTTTTTTATATAACCAATTGAGTTAACGAAAAGAAAGGAAAGAAAACATAAGAAATGTCTCTTTGTGGTCCTTGTGAAGCCACGTCACGAGGCGACTAGGTACGGTGTTTCTCTTTCACTACCTTTTTGGGTTGAACGAGAATTAGATCCACTGATGCTTTTGATGCTGTCGTTGGGGAAGAAAGAACCGCAATGCCACGAATTCTCAGCATCTGCCCATCCAATCAAACATGTATTCTATGCCTTGAATCTTCCCTTCCTATGAACCAACCTCCACGAGTTGAAGACACGCAGGATCTCAGCATCCTTTAAGGCATGTTTGGTCGAATCTAATTGAGTGCCCCCACTTTTCGTTGCACCCACACAAAAATTTAAAGAAAATGTCTTGCTTTATAAGAGTCATAATTAGCAATGGCTATGAGTCTTGCCGCGAGGCCCAACATTTTTCTGTGTCCCCAGTACGTCAAAGGAATTCCTGTATCTGAGCCGGCACCGCCCATGGCAATGATAGGCCATGCCAGCCCTCATGCCAAGCTAGGGCATATTATGCTCGGGCCTGGTTTTTAATTTAATTTTTTATAATTTGTAAAATAATTAAAAATGCATTTATTTAACCAATGCATTTTTCTTTTTGTCTGATATACTCTAACTCTAATTTTTATAACTTTCACTTTGCCTCTTTACAAAGTGTGGAAGTCGAATCCCCAAAACTAAACTTCATGACTATGTTTTACGGAGAGTAGAGATTATTGCAGGAAAAAAATAGCAACAACAGCAACAACAAAAATAATAATAGGCAAAATGCAATAGGTAAGACTCTGACTTAGACAAAAACATCTCATTGAAAATCAAATTACACCACACAAATTGCACCGGTTATAATAAAATTATATAAGGCTCTTACTTAGAGAAATACATTTTATATAATATTACATTATGAAAAGAGAATTACAAATTTAAATGCCATGGATCGCTTTCTCTGTCACCGTGAATCGAATGAGATATTGTTCTCCTCCTCCACTGCCTCCAACTCAATACTCTTCTCTGGCTTCACTATTTCCATCAACTAAGATTTGCCTATGGTGGTCATTTCCAAATTCTTGTCGGACAATCTTGATTGTTGGCCCCAGTGATTCGATTAGTGCATCAATGTTCTCGTGGCTAACTTTCTCAATGTAGCACGAGTCATCATTATCCATCATGGACGTAGAAGAGCCAAGGGAACTCATTTGAACCGCTCTCTTTTGTGTATAAGATTCCAAGCTTTCTTTTTTTTTTGGGGAAGGGGGGTTTCTTTTTTTTTGCTCAGTCCGTGGGGCAGAATTGCTTGCAACGTATCCCTAGTGATTGTCCAGCCAGCTTCACACCATGGCCAGTACTCTTCAACATCGACGGAATTACGAGTCCCAAATTCTCGTTATATCGTGCAAGTAGTGATTGTCCAGCCTGCTTCCCACCATGGCCAGTATTTCTTGCACATTGACAGAATTACGAGTCCCAAATACCAGCCCCTCTATCTTGAATCTCGGATCCGAACAAGTAGATGCCATACAAAAGAGGATGAATTTCCTCGAAGTACTTGAGCAGTTTCTTTTAATGACAGTAATGACGGGACCCAAAAAGGCGTCACGTTTTTTAACTACTCATTCCTACGAAATCGAGAAGGGGAAAGACAAAACTTAATTGGTCGATGGATAGTTGCTCATCTCTGTGGCGTCGTTGAACACCTCCAGGAAGTGCTTGAATCGTTTGACAACCCTCCAATCAACCTGTAATAATGGAAAGAAAACGAGGTCAACACATCCATCTGATCGCAGGCCTTCTGCAACATAAGATAGGTGGAATTCCACCTAATTTTGACATCTGAGGGAGCTTTTTTGGGGCTCTTTTCCGCATTCCGTGCACATCGTCTCCATATCTTGAACCCTTAAAGGGGGCGGAACCTAGGTAGCGAACCCACCAGCTTATACAACTTACAGAAGAATCATAAAAATCTTTGAGAGTCTAAGACTATGTTGTGCGCAAAGATTGGTAACACCACACTATGCAGCTTACACGAAAGAACTGGCCATTGCAAACTAGCCACATCAGGGCGACCATGTTCCTAGCAATCACACTGTTACAAAGGCTTTATCCAAAGTAATGGAAAATGCTTTTTCCCACTAATGCCAAAGTCTTTCACCAATCTCATGATTTCCACATAGATATTTTGTGATTTGTGACGATGTGGATGCTTAAACAACAGAGTTCGGTGATGTAGTAACCAATATGGCCCTTTCTAGCACACAACAATAGCCACAATCTAAATGGATTCACTCTAACTATTTAAAAAGGAAGATTTTCTGGGTAGTCACGAAGCCTACGTTTTGCTCTTGGGCTTGGAGGAAATTGCTTGATTTCAGGAGGGACTTCCAACAATACTTTAAATGGCGGGTGGGTGATGGCCAGTTCGTTTCTCTTTGGTTGGACCTCTGGCATCCTCATGGACCTTTAAACTTGTTCTTCACGGACACTTATATTTATCGTTCGGGGCTTTCTAGGTAGGCTATGGTAGCAAACTTATTTTCTGTAGCAGGCCAAGCAACCAAAGCTATCCTCCAATCTTGGATACATCCCCTCCCCGTTCTTACTCAGATCCCTAACAAGCTAACATGGCTGCAGCTCTCCTCAGGAACTTTCTCTATTTCTTCAGCATGGGAAACCATTCATCAGAAGGGCAATTTGGTTCCATGGTTCTCTTTTGTATGGAATAGAATGCTCATCCCCCGGTACCGATTGCATCTATGGCTCATCACAAGAAACCGGCTACCTATCTAGGTTCTGCTACTTTCCTATGGTAGAATTGCGAATGTGTCTTGTGCGTTTTGCAACTCTTCACCGGACTCTAGAGATCACTTATTTTTTGGTTGCCATGTTTCTACTAGCCTTGGCTTTTTTTGGGCTTCAAGATACAACCTCTTGTGGCAAAATAGGTCGTGAATGGAAACTTTACAATGGGCCATGAAATTCCTCCTAGGCAACAAATTCTATCAAACTATTGCTCGGTTCTCCTTTGGCGCTCTATGTCATATAATTTGGAAGATTAGGAACAATATACTGTTCCGAGGACAAGCCTTGTTCGTACCGACTTTGAAGCAACATCTCATCAAAGGATAAGGCTCTCACTTTCAATCATGTTGCGGACACTCCAAGGAACAGGAGGATATAAAGAAGTTGGAGACTTGATCCCTCTATTTTCTCATCCTAGGTGTCAGGTCTTCCTTAGAGCTTGCTTAAGGGTTGTCGTTGTCCTGGGTTGCGGGTAGGTGCACTCAGTGAAGTTGGGGGCTAGATCCAGCTTTTTTTCTCTTCAGAGGTTCTTGTTGCTGTTGCAGATAAGAAGACTCAGAGAAGTTGGGGGCTACATCCAGTTCTTTGGAGGTTGCCAGTCGCTTGATGCTGTGAGGGTTGCCGCTGTTTTGCTGTATGGTTTCCCTTTCCTCTATCCTTTCTTGATTGCTGCTGTTGTTTCGCTGCTTGTTGCCATTGTAAGGCTATTTGGTTGCCGCTGTTTGGCTGTTTGTGTTTGCCTTTTTTTTTTCAACACCCTTCCACTCGTTATGACATGTTTGTCATTATGAGTGTAAGTTTTTTGATGCCGAGAACCCCTTACTATATAATTTTTGGTTAAAAGGCAATATATTACTTACCTTACAAAAAAAAAAAAAAAAAAAAAACAATAGCCACAGTCCTTCAGGTTAGTCCCCAAGTTTGAAGTCAATGACACTCAAAAGTTATCTATGGATAGCAGCTGCACCGACCTTGCTCATTTCTCCTTGTTTAGACCCTTGTATTTCCCAGTATTGGTGGTCCTTGCATTGCATTTGTAATTCGACTGAACGCCACTTGACGAACTCAACGAACCCTGGATCTTGGGTGCGCCCAAATGGTACCTCGGCCTGGAGTCTATACTGTTCATTTGGGCATTGAGCCTGAGCATTGTTGTACTTGAACGGACTACTATCGTCGCCTGTTTCAACGGCGGTGGACCTCCCCTTGGGCTTGGCCATTTCAGCGAGATATTTCTCTTAGCACCTCTTCATGTGGCCTGTGTAGCCAATAGATTTTGCAGGTAATTTCACACCCCACGCCATGTAAATGGCCTTCTTCTCGCCACTGGGGAGGACCTCGATGCTGAACATTCGCCAAATCTTGGACCTTCCAACACGAAGACTACCCAGTATTGGTTGGAGTAGGCTACTCTTCGTAGTCGGAGGTCTGGGTCTGGGAATTGAGTTGGTTAATGTAGCTGAGTTGGGTCTGTTGCGTACTTGGAAATTTGAAATGTCGTATGTAGAATTCGAGATTTTTTTAGGAATTGTAAGAGAGTGATAAGTAATGAAAAATGGATGGAGGCGATGGTGAAGGAGGAATCAAAGTTGTAGGAATTCTTCTTTTTTCCCGGTGTGGTCGAATGATTACATTCTATCACATTCATTTTGATTTTTTTAAAAGGTTAATGTTACGAAAAAATCAAAATTAGTGCACTTTTGACAAATTTATAAAAAAAAAAAACTAATTTTTTCATCATAAAAAACCTTAAATTACTCCAATCATGACAAATTTACCCTTGTTAGTTTCCATCAAATTTTATTGCGAAATTGCTGAGTTAGATGACATATGATAGTTGATGAGTATCGATCTAGGATTTTACCCTCTATTGATAATAGGTGTACCGGTTTTATGATTTTTTTATATTAATCTAATTTAATGGAAACCGATAAAGAGTAAATTTTTCACAAATTTGTTATAAATGCACAAATTTGCAGTTATTGATAATAAAAAAAGTTAGTTTGGTATATATTTATCACATGTGTACCAGTCTTAGATTTTTCGTGATATTAATCATTCTTTGAATACGACCGAGATCTTTGAAAAAAATTGGGGTCGTTTCTAGGCTAGCCTGTTTGGGCCCAAGGGCAAGGCCAGGCCTAGGCCCAACTGGGTCATAGCCCAACCTAGCACGGCTCCTCACGCAGAGAGGCCGTGCACTGGTGCCCTTGGAAGGGGATGAGCTATGCTGTGCTTGGGCCAATAAGGTGGAGTGGTTGTTACTGGTCATAATCCCGTAGTAGAGTTTGTGCTCTCGGGGTCCACTTGGTCAACTTCTTGCCGGGTTGGTTCTACAATGTTGAAAGTCAAACGAGTGTTTTGGGAGGTCTTGCGTGCTTGACTTTAGAAGGGGTTGTTGTGTTTGGTAAGGGTTTTGGGGAAACTCTATGGGGAAATGCGAAAAACGTTTGCTTGAAAGAGAGATTATTGAAATTTGAGGGAGAGTGATAGAGATGACATGAGTGACAATGGAAACGTGGGACCATAGTAGCATGTACATCTCTAAGGTTGAGCATTTGGTGGACTAGCCCATATCTCGTCTTCTCATCTCAAAGACTAGTTTTTACCTAACTATCTTGATCGCTATTCACCAATAATGCTGGCTCGAATTGTAGAGTCATCCCTAATGAGTTGACGCAAGATCTCATCTAATGTATCAAAATATTCGTTACAGTTTACAATAATTTGAACTATACACTCTACTCTACTTCTAAGATTAAAATCAATAAACTACTTGTTATACATCCATTTTTCACACAAATAAGGATCAAGAATAAACTCATGGATCGTTTACCTAAACTAAATCAAACCGAAAAGAAAAAAAAAAATGCTCCATTTGTACTTGTACTACGGGTTTCCCATGCAACAGAAGAGTTCATGGTACATGTTTTTATTTTCCACAAAAGCCAATCCGCACGAATGATACGTTCATCTTCTTCCGGTGGAACCAAAGCTGTGGCTGAAAATACCCAAGAAGAACCTTTCGCAAATCTAAATTATTTGATAGTTCAAGAGCTGCACAATAACACTATCTTGACCTCTTCTTTGGCAGTTGTTGATCCACTGGTTTGATTGGGCTCTGACACAGCCCCCCCTCGCTTGAATCCAATGCCCAGTTAGATCGAAGCAGGATTCAGAATTCATATATGAAACAGCCTTCACTACTCCTGGTTATGTGAATGAAATGTAATGCCTTATGGTTTAAAAAAAATGCCCCTTTAGAATTTCCAAATATGATAATGATATACTTGAAAACTATGTCACTTTTTTCAATAGTATATATAGATGATATGTTAATATTTGCAAAATCTATATAAGCATTTTAAGTATTTCATTATTTGATATTATTATTATTATTTGGAATAATAGATTAGTATTTTTAGCACCAAATATGAAATATGCAAACTAAAGTAAGGCTTTTAGGACTTGATATATGTCAAACAACTATTGAACCTATTAATAACTATAGAATTTGCAAATAACTGTCCTGGTGAAATTAAAGCAAAAATGCAATTGCATATATTATTAGGATGCCTAAACTATGTTTCAGATTTTATTTCAAGTCTTAAAACCTTATGTACACCTTTATGCTTGTAAACGTTGATGCTTTGAATATGGGATATGGAGGTGTATCGAAACATACAATAAATTCAAATTCTGACGGAAAAAAAAAATAAGTAGATGATATATGGGGATTTGGAGTGGTCCTCAAAACAACTATTCGACTATTAAAAATCAGATGATGTCCATTAATTGTGGCGATCAAAAGTCTCAAGGTGATATTTAAAAGAGAAAAAGTCACAAACAGTCTAAAATTATACTCACTGTAACACATTTATCATGAACTTTTTTTTAATCAAAAATCCGAAATTATGCATACTATAACAAATTTACTATAAACTTTTTCTTTTGATATAAAAAAACCCAAACTTGTAATTATATGACATATTTACCTCCATCAAGGTTTTATTAGATAATTTTTCATCCAAACTAATGTCATTTTTATTTCACTTAAACCATGTTGTCTCGATCTAAAAATTCAGAAACATCACGTAGGTTTTAAGTTAATGGACTGCTAAGTCTTAACTTAGCTCGAGCCCTCCCAGTCCCATACTAATTCGTGACATGGGTTCAAGTTTTTAATATACAAATTGATTTCATCTATGAGTCACCACTAATCAGTTTATAGTGGGTTCATTAGACACCTAAGTAAAATAATGGAAGAATGATTTTACTCCTACGAACCGGAGATTTTGGGTACGGGGACTTAGTTACACTAGATCTTTCTAATGCCTTTTCGGTACTATTTTTTTTTATTTTTTAAAAATATTTTTGCAGGCAGCTAAGATTTATTTTAACCTAAATTACTATCATGTAAATATGGTGATCACACGGATGCTCATACACTATTAAACATTCAAATAAAAATAAATAAATAGATAAATCGCATCAAAGGAATTAAATACACCAAGCAATTATTTTTTGGGTTTTCTTGAAATTAGAATTTTATCATAAAATGTGCATTTTAAATAAATGTCCTCATTTTACTAATAAACAAATTCCTATTATGCAAATTAATTAACATGCACCTAATATTTTGTATTTTTATTGAAATTCGGAATTAATAAAAACCCTAATTAAACTATCTAAAATGAATAATTTTCTAATTTATTTTAGGGATTAATTTAATTTAAACCCTATCCTATCTTAGAAAACTATTTAAAAAAAAAGTTTAGCAAGATGTGCCAACATTATTTAAAAGTTTATCTATATAAATACATACATATATATATATATATATATATAATCCTACTATATTAGAAAAAATTATCTACCTAAAAGTGCAATCCTAAAAATGCAATCCTAATTTATTAAACCTACATGCTCTGATGTAAGATTTTGATTTTTTGATACATTTTTTAGTGTTTTTCCAAGACAAGCAATTATTAGATAAATAGTATATCAAAACTAATCAAGGTATTCAACTAATGAATGATTAAAATAATCGAAAAAATGATCCATTATCTCACAGGTCAAATTAATGATTATTTTAGCGCTAAATACTACAACATATAAGAGAGGGTCAAAATAATTAAAAATCTGATCCGAAATCATACGGATCAAATTAATAATTATAATGATTTGACAATTAAAATACTATCAAAATGCTCAAAATTTAATATAATTAAAAAAATGATCCGACATATTATGGATCAAATTAATAATTACAATAATTTTAAGTAAAACCCTATGGATAAAGCCTCCAAAATCTATGAAATGAATATTAACGTCCAATATGGCAATTTAATTAACTAATCTAAAAAAATAAAAAAAAAAAATAGACTAAACTACCTAAGGGGACAAGGAGACTGCGGCGTCGACGGGGGGGAGCGGATCATAGGCGGAGGCAGCGGCGCGGATGGAACTCCGAGGGAGGCACGGGTGAGCGGAGGTTCGGGTACAGAGTTGATGTGAGGGCTCGAGCAGCGGTGACTGGCGTCGGACAGTGGGCTGCTGCAGGAGGCGAGGGGGAAAATCGGTGTCGCGGTGGGGAGTAGGCACGGGCGGACCAGCGGTGGCGATGGGCAAGCAGGTGGCAGGCGGTGGCGGCGCAGGTTGAGGCGCGGCGGCGGAGCTGCGGACGTCGTTGGTGCAGGCGCGGGTAAAGCGGCGGGAGCAGCGATGGCAGCGAACAGTGGCGTTGCGGGCTGCTGCAGGGGCGCGGAGGCGCGGCGATCAGCTCGGGCTGTTGGCGTGGGAAGGCGTGGCGGCAGTGGCGGCGCTCGAGCGTGCTACTAGTGGTCACTCAGGCGAGTGGCGGCGACTGGCAGATCAGCACCGGGCAGGGGGTGCTGTGCGGGTCGCGGGTTAGAACTGAGGCGTCGACCGGCGGGGGTGCTCGTGCAGGCGACGCAGACGGAGGTCGCGCGGGCTGAGGCGCGGGTTGCTGCAGGTGCTCGAATGGGCTGAGGCGCGGAGGCGGTCTGGGCGGTGGCGAGTGGGTTGCAGAGGCGAGAGCGTCGGGGTGGTCTTCGCTGGTTCAAAAGTGCTGCTGGCGTGGTGGCGGGTGAGCGGAAGCAGTGACCGGCAAGCAAGCGGGGGCGTTGGCGTCAGTGGCTGCGGGCGCGGAAGGCGGCGGCTGGTGCGGAGGTAGGCAACTCGAGCAACAGGGGGACACTGGAGGAGCCTCCTATGAAGAAGAAGAACAGTGTTCTTCTTTTCCCTTTTTTTTTTTACTACACGTCATCTCTACGTCTTTTCCACTGTCACTGACTTTTACTTCTTTCCCTCAAATAAACTTTTCTCTTCTCTCAGTTATTTTTTCTTTTTCCATTTCTCTCAACTTTTTCTCGCGAATTCTCTCGAAATTTTCTCCCTAATTTTTCTCTGAATTTTTTGAATTCGTTCTCCTCTTTTGCTCGAAAATTTTGGTCTCTTTTTATAATGGTTTCATATAACCGCTTTCTATGGCAACTTCTGAACTTCTATTTCTTGTTGCATTGATTTATGGCTGTATATCGAGCGTAATTTCGCAATCAGCTCGACTTTATTTTAATTCATTCTATTTTATCAAAATCCTTACCTTTTATTCACCTGATTTTTATTTGCTTCTGCATTTATTAAAATCTGAATATGCATTAAATTTCAAACTTCCATGCATAATCAATAAAATCAAATTTTCCTTTTTTTTTTTCTATTTTTTCCTTTTATTTATTCTAATGCAATTTTTATTTTCTTTATTTTCTTAGATTTGCCAAAATTAGGTGTCAACACACGTGAGTGTCATGTCAACAACATTAGCTTTTCCGAGATCAATGCAAGTAGATTTTTAATAGTCCTCATTGACACAACATTGGCGGAAGGTAAATTTGTCTTAGGAAATTGTTTAGGATAAATGTATCATAGTTGGCATATTTTAATTTTTTGATGGCTTTTGCGCTTTTCAAGATAATTTTTTATTATTTTATTTTTATGAATTGATTGCAAAGCACCAAAAGAAGTTTTGCAAATATGTTAAAGATGGAGCCTGCTAAGAGGCGCATAGGTGTAGTCAAAATGGAATTTTAAAATCTATGTCTCCAAAGATCTTTGTGTAGATTTTCTTTAGGATTAATATCCTAAAAAAATCATAAATCAATACACCTATGACAAATTTATCAAAAATTAATTTTTTAGCCATCAAAACTTCAAACCGATACATTTTTAACAAATTTATCTCAAACCGATACTGAGTTATGACACATATACATTTTATTAATTTCTGTTAATTTTACTATCAAATTGTTGAATCAAATAATACGCAATAGTTGATTGGTGTACCATGGGATTTATTTTCTGTTTGTCACGGTTATATTATCTTTGTAATTTTTTTTTATAGTATTAATTCACTTTAATGGAGGGTATATTTGTCACCAACGTCTTGGTTTAAGATTTTTAGCGATCGAACAAATTAATTTGGGTTGAATTTGTCACAAATGTACCATTATGGGGTTTTTTTATGGTCATTTGGGGTAAATTTGTCAGAAGTATATCAATTTGATGTTTTTCGTGATGAAAAAATTAGTTTGAGATAAATTTATCATAGATATATCAATTTGAGATTTTTTGGGCTAATCATTCTTTTCATTAGTGTTGGTTGTTACAGTTCAAACATGGTTTACCATTAGAAAAGGAAAAATTACATAAAACTTATCCGAACTTTGGGATTAATACAACTTTATCCCCAAACTTTTAGTTGTTATAAGTTGGGACTAATACGTGTTTGTCCCTAAACTTTCAATCGTCGTATGTTGTTCTTTGAGCTTTTATTTTATTATAGCCGTTAACTACTATTACATGTTTTTGTTGGCAATGTGCTATAGTAAAAACATTTAAGGTGTAAATTTGTATGTTTATCTCTCTCTCTCTCTCTCTCTCTCTCTCTCTCTCTCTCTCTCTCTCTCTCTCTCTCTCTCTCTCTTTAATAGAAGTCTCTCTTTTGTCTTTGATTCCGATAAAAAATGAAAATTCTAGGAAAATAAATTAATGAAAAATTTATTATCAAAAGAAATGTTAATTATTAACATAGATGAAAATATTAATGGAATAATAAGATATTTTTAAGAAAAAAACACAATTTAGTAAAATGAAAAAGGCCAAAATAACAAGAAGGAAAATAACAAAAAGTGGAGGATACTGATTACGTACTTTTAATAAATAATTAATAAGAAAAAGACTGGTGAAGAGTAGGTGTGGGGGTGAGTGGCTGGCGTGGGGACGGATGGGAGATGGAGATATGAATATGGTGGTGTGGCTATGGGATGCTGGCGTGAGGAGGTGGTGATGATGAAGGTGGGACACTTGGCTGCAACAAAACATAAGGGAAATGGAGAATGAAGAAATGAAGAAGAAGGAGAAGTAGCAGGGGAAGTCGCTGAAGCAGGGGTTGATTGCATGAGGGGGGAGGAGAGAGGGAAAGAGAGAAAGAGTTGGGGGGGGGAGAAGGTCAAGGGACCAATGAAAGTTTAGACAAAATATCAAGCCACTCATTACACTTTACCCCCAAAGTCTTCATC
This sequence comes from Eucalyptus erythrocorys, assembly GCA_014182555.1. Classification (NCBI taxonomy): domain Eukaryota; kingdom Viridiplantae; phylum Streptophyta; class Magnoliopsida; order Myrtales; family Myrtaceae; genus Eucalyptus; species Eucalyptus erythrocorys. Next base: position 13,539,812 of record CM024598.1, on the reverse strand, counting down.
CTCACAAGTCAAGGGCTCCTTGAATGAGAATTTTGCTCTCAATTCTCACAAAACAAACCATTTTGACAGCCAAATAATCCATTAAATTAGGCCCTCCGAATTTCACTTATTTTATTGGTTGTCCGAAATAGATTTTTCTGCAAAATTCGGACTCGACGAAATTTCTCCGAAAGATGAAATAATGTCCTAAAAATGAATTGTGACACGCTCGAACGTCTGAATCCCAAAACCGAATTCAATTTCGTGGTTAAAATCGGCGAATGTGATTTTAGTACAACCTAACCTACCGGGTAGTTTTTAGGGATTTTAACGCGTTTGACCCGTGGTCAATAATTCTCGATCCACGTTTGTGCATCTCCGACTCATAGACAACTCTCGATTGTTATAAAAATCACAAGGTTTCAATTACGTGTCCCAAATATAATGTTGATAGAAAATTGGGTTATCGTCATTCGATGCAAATATAGCGGTCGTGTGGAACCACCCGCAATTTGACTACGTAATTCCATCGAATTGACTTATATCTGATCACAATTTGATTATAACAGTATCGCATTGACCTTTGTCGATTATTATGGCTGAATAGTCGGTTTCCGATCAAATTTTCTAGTTTATCGCGTTTATATCTCTTAACGGCATCACCTAATAGATCAATTAACTCGTGAGGGGCCAGCTCTGAGTAAATTAACTATAAATGCATCGACAAAATAACCATTTCATATATTCGAGATGGGGTTGAATTTCAAGATGTCACACTATACAAAAGATCCAAGATCCTACCTACGGCTTGACGGGTGAGCACCTAACTAGACTCGACAATGAAGATAATCGCCCTAGAGGAGACATAGGGATCTTACTTACCTTGGCAAACCTTGAAGACTTAGATTAGCTTGAAGGATTGAGAATACAAGGCTGAGAGAAAGGAAATGGAGAAGGAGGGTAGGTGTGAATGGCAAAGTGGGCTAAAGTGGTGGAAAAGAATGTAAGCCTCCCCTATTTTAGGCACCAAGCTAATTATCATTCATCAAAGAATTTCAATCACATTTCTTAAAGTGGCATGGCTATGGCATCAAGGTGGCACGCCTATTTTGCAAGGTGGCACGCTTAGGATTCTAAGAGAACACTTGCTATCTTCTTATTAGATCACCTATTGGCTTACTCTCCAAGGTTCAACTTAAGCTCATGATGTGCCTATGGCCCCAAAGGACACATAAGCCTTTGGTTAGCTCTTGCCTTGTTCACCAAAACAATATTTTACGGTCATTATAGCCTAAGAGTCTAGAGGACACCTAAGCATGCATTACTAACTTCTTCTCCAAAGCAAATCTCAAGTCATCATTACCAAGCCAAATGGTCTACTCTAATTTTTCCATGTGTCCCATTTGAAGTCCTTAGCTGGCAAGCCTACTAGTCCAATAATTGCACCTAAGGAATGAGTTGGACGGCTAAAAGGTCACACTGCAAATCTAGCTTGTAGGCATCATTGATGGTGGCTTGCTTTTCGCTCTTCCATTAATCCACCTATACCCTGCATTTAATGGAGTTTGACATTAATGATGCCATAGTTACCAACTCGGCAAATCTATAATCTTCGATCATTAATGAGGGGTCCGTGTATCATTTTTTGATTGGTCCACGTGTGTGTCACCTTTTCTAGAACTTCCAAGATATGTTTGACCTCTATCATGACTTTTGAGAAGTCAAGGAACACCTTATTCTCCTTCATTTAATGAAGATATTATAGAATTTTCTCTACTTTATTCTTTCCTTCCTGAAGAAGGTGGTCTAGAAAATTCTATCATTTAAGTTGATTCTGGGGCCGAGAAAGGGATCATTAAGTACACCTCGAAGAATTGAATCACATACACCGAGGTTTGGCCACTGTACCCCATGCTTGCCCAAACCATCCCCTTGGGCAGTTGAAAACCTAGAGGGTCGGTCATTGGTGGACTCCTTGGCCGGCCCTACGGTTGGCATAGCTACGTCCGTCCAAGTCCAAGATTGGCCCTTGGGTCGGTCCTTGGCCTATCATCGAGCTTGCCGTGACTAATTTCCTTTATTTTAGTCCTTGGTCATTCGGTTGATTCAATGCCAATTCTAAGGCTATCCATGGCCTAGCACTAAGTCAAGACACTTATGGACTTTAGAATTAGTGACGGAATAGCCGGTCTATCTCTGGGCTCATTCCGATTGAAACCCGATCCTCCCATATGGTTCATGGCCAGTGTATTACCGATCCACAATTGGACATCACCAATTCAAGAATCCTTTCTAATCACTAAGAATTAAATAGGGAATGATATATTTTTGGTAGAAGGACAATCGCATTTGATCGTATTGAATTGTCCGTGTATTGGTGCATAGCCGGGCAAAACCACCCACGGTTGGGCACTATGATTGATCATGACTATTCACTCATCCAAAATCATCCCATGACTAATTCTCTTGATAAAAAAAGTAATCTTATGAGTTGGTGATCCTATTCCACCCTTATGGTCAGTAGAACATTCACGGCCGACACCTCGACCATTTCGTGACTAGTCAGTCGGTCGATCGATTGGACCATGATCGATCATTGATTCTTTATCAATCGAACCAATTGATTCCATGGCCAATGGCCCATGGTCAATCCATTCAGGACCTTATGACCGATTCTTACGGGGTTGGAATCGAGGATGTTACAATAGCAATTGGGGATACTATGCTTTGTTGTTTTGTTTAGTAATCCTAAAAGTCTCATGTCTGCCATGAAGTATTTTCATTTAAAATTGTAAGAACATCGTCATACAATACCATTTGCAATCCAATTATCTTAGGTAGGCAAGTCTTGTCATTATATCCCCACCAAGCTGCCAGAGCTCCTGTCACAATTAATTTTCACAAAACCTAGCTCAGGTTACTCTATAGACCCTCCCTTTCATCCACCAATCATGACTTAGCTCTCTTACATTGTTAACAGGCAACAGAGTCTTAAAGAGCTTTTTCTAATTTGTGTAGTGACAGTTCCATTATGGAGTGATTTATGTTTAGTGGTTATTGCATTTTGAGTGTTCCAGATATACCAACAAGTCTAGGCAATCATTCTTAAAAGTTATCAACCTGTACCAAGTCATTCGATCTCCTAACATCACATTTGTAGATACCAGCCTGTACGAATAAGTGTATATCGCCAGTGTCTCCCATACTTGTTAATTAACATAATCATAGGAATTTTCTAGTCATCAAAAAATAAAAATCATCAACAGGTATCCCGGTCCATTTTTTGTTGCAGTCAATTAGGTGTGTGTATAATTTTGTTCGATCACTCTTGCAATTCTTCATTATGCATGAAGGATCATTTTATTTAGGACTAATTGCTCATCATGTTTCATACTTTTGGATGAGAAATATGAGGACAGTGGAAAGATTATTAATGGTGGAGGATGTAAGAAGCATGGAAAATTATGTTTTCTTTGTCTCTAATTTCTATTTGGATGAGAAATATGAGGGATATGGAAAGATTATCAAGTGGTCTACACAGAATTTCTCCTCTCTCAAATAGATATCTTTTATAGTTATCGGTACTTGCCAGAGGATGGCTTTGCTTTCTCTTTCAAGTATTTGGTATAATGCAAATGTAAAATTCTGAAAGATCAATGCTCAAAACTCAATGGCGACTATTGGTGTTGTTACGCCCTAAACCTCGAGCGTGCGCATCCCTCTGCGGTCGATACAAATGCCACGTTCTTAGAACGTGTCGCTGACCTATTCATTCTTAATGCACATGCGGAAGTGAAACAAATACCCCCTAACAACAAACATCATGGAATAGGAAAACAGGACACATTCACAAAAGCACACTTTTATAAACACTGGGGTTTAGATACAAAAATGAGTTTGGTCAAAATTCTACAAAAAGGTCGGCTCTAAAAAAGAAGCTGTCCTACGGCACTAGTCGGACACATATGCTGATCCTTTGGACTTCACCTCTACAGACTCTGGGGCTACCGGTCCTTCACAACCACCATCTAAGGACCTGAAAATTTAGTCTACGATAGGGTGAGATAATATCTCAGCAAGTCCACCCCCTAAACCCCTATTAGGAAGGAAATACGACATCAGGGCACTTTAGCCACACAGCCACACAATTAGAACAGAGGACTTACCTCGCCTCAATTTCTTTCTGCATGTTAGCATAGTTTATATCACAAGTGCATATAATTAATGCACATAACAATTGAAACGCCTCAACAACTCAATCAATCATAGGGGCCCCGATTATAAGGCCAAACCGTTATGACACGTCCCACACACTTTTGTCTCATAATTAGGCACATTAAACTCAAACAATCATGCGTTCTAGTTGTTAATTAAGTCCTTCAAGGGCACCACCGACTCCCATGTTTGGCGATCCATTGGCATAGCCAGGCATCGTCTCTTTTCCCCATTGAACACGGCTATGTTTCTCAAAGACAACTTTCTCGAAGGAGCATAAGTCCAAAATCTACTGCAACCCGAAACCCAATGAATGGGTAACCCATATAAGGTAACATCCATCTGACTCAATTTGGGGACGGGTTCTCTTAAGCAACACACGACAATTCAATTTCGGCCTAGGACACCGTGCATTGCACTCAAATGCCTCAATTAAAATAATGATTCTAACTTATTTTCTTCGTATTAAAAACACTCGGAAAATAGTCGTGTGTGGGTACACGATCAATTTGAACCTTAAAAGTAATATCTCTTCTTTTGAAACCCCACTATTTGATATAATACTTAAAATTCATTTTCGGTATCAAAACTCGATACTTGGGATTTTCTGAATAAATATCATGTTTTCACAATCATCACTCAATTTGCACAATTCAACAATCAATTGCATAATCGGAACACACCAATGCAATCAGCACGAAATTCCGGTTACCGACTATCCCAATCTAATTTCCGGAAAATAATAAATAAATAGATATATTTTGAAATTAAATTAAATAAATAATTATTATATTAATATAATTTAATAAAATAATATTTATAAATTCGAAATAATTAATTAATTTAAAATAATTAATTAAGGGCCTAATCAAGATTACACTAATTTAATCACATAATTAGCCTGAATTAATTATCCACCAAACTAATCACATCCTTTAATCTAATTAACAATTAACTAAGCTAATCTAACCACCTAACAATATTTAGCTTAATTTAAATACCCCTTAAGCATAATTAACCTCTTAAGCAAAATTTAGTGAGTAAACTCACCGGTTTAGCATTTTGGTGAGTCCATGGCGACAACGACGCCAAGGCGGGTGACAATCCTTCTAGCGGCGACAACAACCAAGGTCGGGAAGGGCTCGAAAATGGGCCACGAAGTCCTAGAACCTTGCTGGTCTTCTGCTTCTGTTCTTGGTTGAACCGAAGAAAGGGAATCGGTGGCTAAAACGGCGAGGAAGCGTTGATCAGAGCTCCGATGAGTGGGTGATCGGCAACCGGTGGCACTTGAGGGTTAAGGGGGACTTGTTGGTGGTTGGGATGGGCGGAGGAATGGTCGGAATATGAGGAAAATCGTGAAATGGTGCACTCTAGGCGGACTCTAGGCTGTCTGGTGAGCAATGACTTCAGGCCGACGGATGGGATGGCTGGCGGCTCTATTCGGCGAATAGCGAGGTGCTCCCGTACAGTTTGGATGTGCTGAAGACAATGGTGGGTGGCACGAGATCTAATTCTCACGAGAAGGCAACTTTTAACTTAGATCTTTGGAGAAAGGTCAGTTGGAGCAGAAATAGGTAGAAGAGAAAACAGAGGGGGGAAATAGCGGGCTTGGCTGGTCTGGCAGGTGTGCAACGGTGGAGGGTAAGTTGCTGCTCGGTTTCTTGGTTCTCTCAAGCTCCAAAAGTGAACAACCATGGGGAAAGCAAGTCTCAAGGAGGAAGAATGCTTCAACTGAAGCAAGGGGGTCCCCAAAGGCCTCTTAAGCCTTAAACACTTGGCCAAACACTCAAGTGGTTGCCCCCACCACTTGCTCAACTATCCTTAGCCACTTTGGTAGCCCCAAGCTTCCCTAACAAGCTTCTCCACATGGTTGATATGTTGCACCCCCCCTAGGCCTACGAATTTTGTACACTTGCTCATCAAATCCATTTAATTCCTCTTCAATTCTTCTCCAATTGGATCCAAATGAGCTCAAATCAAAGCCTATAAATTCATCCAAGGTGTCCCCACTTAAACCCACATTTTTCCTTATTTATTAAACCAACTTCGATCCCAAAAATGCAACCAAAAAGAGGCCTACGAATTTCCTGATCCTAAGTAACCATACTTTTCTTTTTCATTGAAAATCTCGGTTTGCTAGAAAAATCTTTGGACGATGAGTCTACGTTCCTAAAATGAATTGTGACATTATAGAATTTTCAATTTCTAAAATTGGGTTTAAATTCACGGTTAATTTCAATCTGGCGTGATTTTAGCACGTTCTAATTTACCGAGTAGCTTTCAAGAATTTTTAGTGCATTTGACTTGTGGTCGATTATTTTCAATCCACAATGTGCATCTTCAACATATTGGCGACTCTCGGTTGTCATGGAAATCTTAAGATTTTAAATACGAACACAAGGAACAGAAAAGATAGAATAATCAGTCTAGTGTCGTTCGACGAGAACTTTGCAATAATGTGGAATCACCCACACACTAATCACATGTCTCAGTCAAATCGATCTATCTTTGATTTCTAATCGATTTTGACAGTGCCGTATTGACCCTTGCAGATTAGCATGGTCAAGTAGTTGGTTTCTGGTTGAATTCTTGAGGCTATAGCGTTAAAATTTCTAAACGGTTTCACCTGATAAATTAGTTAACTCGTGGGTGGCCAATTCAGAGAAAAAGGCTATAGGTGTGTCGATGAAAAACCCGACTCATTTAATTGAAAACAGTAGTGGAAAAATCAAGATGTCACAAGAGTCATGCCCCGAACCTCGAGCGCGTGCCCATCCCTCGGTTGTCAATAAAATTTGCGACGTCTTAGGACGCTTCGCCGACCCATTCATTTTAATGCGTATGCGGAAGCAAATTTCTAATCCCCTAACCACAACAAAAGTGGGATAGAAAAGCAGGACAACAAATTTCAAATCAATCAACACAGCTTTTATAAACAATATGGATGACAAAACAGAGGCTAACTCTAGGGTCTAAGTACAGGAGGTCTATCTCCAAAAGAATTTCTGAGCTACCCATAATCCTAACCCTTCTGCCTCAAGCTCTGGGTTCTTCGCACTAGGGACTTGAAAAGTTAAGCCCACGGCGGGGTGAGAAAATGTCTTAACAAGTTCACCCCCTAAACCTCGACTAAGAAAGAAATACGCCTAGAGACAGTCTGTGCACATAATACAAAAGACTTACCTCACCTCAATTTCCTCTTGCATGTTAGCACAATTCATCTATTACATAAGTACAGTAACAGCACCCAAGCATTAGGAATGTCTCATTCAATCTTAGTCAATCAATCAACCAATCGATTGAATCAACACGATTAATCCATCATTCAATCAACAATCGCTCACGGGGGTCCCATAATCAGACGCGGACAATTCATATTGGTGGTTCCATCTACACACGTTATTTACTCTCAACATTCTAATTCAATACCAGACTCAAGGCTTTAGAGATAGTTCTCATGCGACTCAAGTCGCCCGGTAACACTTAACCCTTGATTACAACAAGCAATGATATAAGGCACTAGAGGGGACTCACACGAAGTCTCACTATCGTGTAGTACTTAGCCTTTCACTACAAAAAGCAATATTATAAAGCTCTAGGGGTAATTCACACGAAGTCTCGTTATCGTGTAGCACTTAGCCCTTCACTATGCATGACAATACTACAAGGCACTAGAGGTAATTCCCATGCGACTCAAGTCGTCATGTAACATTTAGCTCTTGATTGAAGTAAGCAATAGTATAAGACACTAGGGGTAACTCACACGAAGTCTCATCCTCGTGTAGTACTTAGTCCTTTACTTGCTTATGACCCATCGGGTTCCCTCAACATGATACATATTACCTCAACTTTCAATAGTCAACATGCCCTGACTATAAATCATCACTTGATCATCCACTCACGACCAAGGATATTGTACTTCGCACTTAAATTCCTTAATTAAAATAATGTCTTGGTCTATTTTCTTTGTGTTAAAAATACACGATAAAAATAATCGTGTGTGGGTACATGATCGGCCTGAGCCAAAAATATAAAATCTTTCATTTAGAAAATCCCACTGTTTATATCGTCTACAAAGACATTTTTGGCGTTGTAAATCGACGCCCAGTAATTTTCTAATTAATTACTGAACTTAATAAATTTTGGGATATATATCCAAAATTACAAAACACCCAATTTGCACAAACCCAAGCTCAATTAAATAAACCAATCATACCATCGCGATCAGCACAAAATTCCGTTCACCAGCGATCCCAGTATAATTTTCGAAAAATAATAAATAATTAAATAATTACCAAAATTATTTAAATAAATACAATTAAATGCCATAAATAGAAACTTAGGCTGGAAATGCCTAATTAAATACTGAATCGGGCTCAAAAATTTCTGATAAATACTACAACTTATCTACTCTCTAATTATGCTACTCTAAGCACCTAACATGCAAAACCGAATAAGTAAATTGCTAATCCATTCTAACTAATCACCTAAACCATACTTAGTCTCAACTAATCACCTCTTAAATGTCATTAACTCCCTAAGAAAAGTTTAATGAGTAAACTCACCGGTTTTGCGTGAAAATCGGTTTACGACGACGGTGGCGCGACGGCGGCTGAAACTTGGGCTTACGACGGTGCCAATGGAGGCTCGGATTAGGCCGAAAATGGCCAAGGAAGCTCATGGTTGAGCTGAACTTGCTACTTCGATTCTGCAAAGAGTTTCTGGTCGGTCCGGATGGGCTGGTCTCAGCTCGGGACTAGGCTAATTTGTGATTAAAGATGGGCTAGGTCGTGAAGACGGCAACCTGCTGGGCTGAAGATGGGCTAGTGCTGCTGCTATTGGAACGCATGGGCTGAGGGGTTTACAGTGGCATCAACCGGCGCTGGTGGCGGGGCGTGAAGCTTGCGAAGTCAGGGTCATTGCTGGAAGTTGACCAAGGGGAAGAAGACTCTAACGTGTGGCGCTGCAAGGAGGATCGATGGAGATGGGCTTCGTGCATGGGACGGTGGTTGCTTCGGTGGATGATGAAATGGAAGGGAGCAACTGGTGAGAGGTGGAAACGGACTAAGGAGGGGATGGATGTAGGTGGTTGAGATGGGCCACGATGGAGCAGTTTCGGTGGAGCTACAGCGTTGACCAAGACCGGTGATGCTAAGGACGCGTGGGCTGACGTGGGCTGGTGTTGTGGATGGAAGATTGCTGGCAGTGGAGCATTAGAATTCGAAGGGGGAAAGCCTCAAAGGAAAGAGAATGAAAGCAAAACATAAATCGAAGGGGGTTGGGCTCGAAGGAAAAAGAAGGGAAGGCGATGAAGGAGGGGCGGCTGGCTTAGCGTGCCTAAGAAGCTGAAGAAAGGGAGCATAAAGTCAAATAAAAATCTCTAATGATCATAGTATGCCCCAAAGGTCCTATGCCCCAAAGTCCTTAGGCCAACCAATGAGGAATTAGGCTCCCAATTCTCCAAATTAATGCCTTTGGCAGCCCAAAAATGTCCAGCAATCTGCCCATATAAATTTCCCACCATTTCTTCTCAACTCTTCTCCACTTTAAGCACAATTGAGGGCAAAAAACTCCCATGGAGGCAACCCTTACGAATTTGCACTAAGTCTCCACAACTTACTTCCATTTGGTAGCCCTAAAATCCAATTTAAAGGCCCCTCCGAATTTCCTCTCTTTTCCAAATCGTTCGAAGCTGATTTTCCGTAAAAATCTCAAGCTCGCTGAAAATTTCTCAAAGGATGAGTCGACGTTCCTAAAATAAGTTGTTACATGATAGAACTTTCAATTTTTGAAATTGGGTTCAATTATGCGGTTAATTTCAATTCGACGCGATTTTAGCATAACTTAACCTACCTGGTAGCTTCTAGGAATTTTTAGTGCAATTGACTCGTGGTCGATTATTTTCGAGCCACATTGTACATATTTGACACATTGGTGACTCTAAATTGTCATGAAATTTTCGAGGTTTCAAATAAAAACATAGGGTACCAAAATGACAGAAAAATCGATTTAGTACCAATCGACGAGAATTTTGCAATTAGGTGGAATCACCCACACTTTGATCACATATCTTAGTCGAATCGACCTATTTCTAATCTCTGATTGATTTTGACAGTGCCGTATTGACCCTTGCAAATTAGCACGGTTGAGTAGTCGATTCCTGATCAAATTCTCAAGTCTATTGCATTTATATTCCTTAACGGCTTCACCTGGTAGGCTAGTTACCTTGTGAGTGGCTAGCTCAGAGAAAAAAACTATAGGCGCGTCGATGAAAAGCTCTACTTATCCAATCTAAATCAAAACCTGAAATTTAGGATGTCACAATTAGCACCTCATCCAAGAAATCCCACTCATTGTAATTGATTGAGTTCAGATTCAATAAGAAGATTTCTCTCCAATGTCTAATTTTTATTCTTCAAGTAATGGTTAGACTCACTCACTGTGACATCCCCCTTCTCCCCCTCTCTTTTGTCTTCTTCTTCTCTCTCTCCTCCTTCTCATTTCCCTTATGTTTCCTTTCCCCCCTTTTTTGCCATCTATCCCCCTTCCCCTTTCTTTCTCTCTCTCTCTCTTTCATTTCTCCCCTTTTCCCCTCACGTTACCTCTTGCGGTCCCTTTCTTTTGTCCTTTCTTCTCTCTCTCTCCCTCTCTCTTTATTTTCTCCCCTCTCTCTCGGCTGAACCCCCCCTCCTCCTCCTCCTCCTCCTCCTCCTCCTCCTTCTTCTTCGTTTCAGCTCTACCATTGCTGGGTATCGCTTCACTTGCCAGCACCATCGTCGCTCCACGCCTAACTCCCCCTCACGATCATCATCACCACCTCTTGGCCTCCCCACCTTCGGCAGACGGGATTGCATGGCGCCACGGCAGGAATCACAAGGGCCGCATCCCCATCCACCCCCCCTTGGCCATGAGCTTGAAGGGCCGTCATGCCATTGCTCGCTTGACATCACTGGTCATTCACTACCTCTTGCCACCGCTCGCTTAGCCGTCCATGCCACCGTTGCTTCAAGCTGTTGCGAGCCACTGCTCGAACCGAGCCTTCCCCGCCCCTTTGGCTGTGAGCTTCAAGAGCCGTTGCTACTATTGTCGGGCTTCCATTCGAGCCACAAGTGTCACGTTCTCGACACCGTTGCGCCGTTGTCACCGTGGGCTCGTCGTCACCAGAAATCGGTGACTTAACGTCCTAATGATGGATTAGAGCGTTAATTGTGTTTAATAGGTGATTAGTTTATTATTAACGGTAATTAGTATTAGTTTATTTTAGTTTATTCTTAATTGCGATTAAGAATGGTTTAGATTAATTTTAATTATGATTAATTTAAGTAATTACGATTAGATTAATTAATCGTGGTTAGATTAATTAATTGAGTTTAGTTTAATTTATCATAATTTATTTGTTTTAATTGTCATTTATTTAATTAATCGTAATTATTTTAATTAACTTCGATTAATTTTTTGATTTATTATAGTTAGGCTAATTAATTGACTTTCGTTTAATTAATCATAGTTAGCCTAATTAATCGTGATTAGCTTAATTGATCACAATTAGTGTAACTAATGACGTACTAACCGTTAAGTAAAATTTTATGCTCGTTCTACTAGATGAATTTACACTTAATTCTGATTGTTTGAGCATGTAATGCCATGATGTTTGATTGCTCATATCATGTATTTTAAATGCTATTTTTCAAAGATGATTTATTGGTAAGAAAATAGCAAACCTTGAGGTGTCGTGTTTGGACGCCGGATTTTACGTAATAAAAGGGCAATGATGTTTTAAAATGAAAGTGTGTCAAGTTTGATGGGTTTATTTTAAATACGTGACAACGTGTGATTATTTTACTGGAATTTTAAATGTAAAGATTTTCTGAGATTTGTTATTTAACCACAAACTCTTTTACAATGGGCTTATTGATGGAAGATAAGAATTGGCTTGAGTGTTGGTGTGGTTGTGTGGTCATTTAATTGAACCCATCACCCAACGGGAGTTTGGAGACGATGCTTGATGTTTATCGGATGCCTAGCGGGGGTTCGGATGCCGAGTTGCGGTTGAGGTCGGACCGTGGCTCCTTTATGGAATGCCATCTAGGTGGGGGTTCTAGATAATGCCGTGCCCGATAGGGCGGGATGATGCTCGGTCATGTCGGAAGACCGCCGAGTCGTGTGTTGGCTGTGACCCGAGGGGTCATAATAATTGGAACACGTGTGAATGATGGTAATGCATTGCGCTTGATTATGGGGTAAAACTGTTAGGCATGGTATGGGATGTGTCAAAATGGATTTTTCCTTATAATCGGGACTTGTGTGGATGCTTGGTGCGTGAAAGTTATGTGTTCTGATTATTGATTATGCTCGTGGTATTGATAATGGCAAATCTGAAGTGCTAATATGTAGAGGTGTGCCAAGGCGAGGTAAGATTGTATGCCGTTGCATGATTAGGCTGCCTCCGAGGCGAATATGTGTCCTAATCGAGATTTAGGAAGTTGACTTGTTGAGATTTGATCTCACCTCGTTGTTGTTAACTATTTTCAGGGCCGTAGCATGGAGATCTGCTAAGTGCGGATGTGGTAGGTGCAAGATGTGACACTTTTTGGCTGGCCTTGCAATTAGTGAAGTTTAGGTTAACCCTAATCCCTAAAGGTTTTTGAGAGGGTCGATAGGAAGTGGCCATAGAAAGGTTTGTAATTGTTAAACTTCCTAGGGGTAATGGTTGACAAATAAATATGTTGTTTTTAGCAATATATGCCGTGTTTTACTATCTTTGTTGTTTGTTTATCGACTGGGTGTTTATTTTAACTGCTTTCGCATGCGTTTAATCGAAAGATAAAAAGAACGAGTCGGCAATACGTTCTGGGACATCGCAATTTAATCGACCACTGAGGGATGTTCGCGCGTTCAGGGTTCGGGGCGTGACACTCACAATGCTGGAATTGTGATGCGTGGATGTGCCTATCTAGATGATGATATATCTTGAACTTTGTTTGACCCAACTATTGCTTATCTATCCACTAATGGAAATGCACTATGCTTTGCATGAGAATCATGAAGAATTGTTGCTCTTATATTGATATTTTTTTTTTCTGAAATTTCAGTGTTTGTCATGTTATCTCTTCCAAAGATCTTTTTCAGTGCCCTAGCCCATTGACTTGAATTCTCTTAACTGTGCTTGTTTTGCAAAATATCCCACTGTCAAAGATCTTTTCTAAAATTTCAACGCTTGTTATGTTTTCTCTTTCAAAGATCTTTTTTTTTAATGCCCTAGCCTCGCGACTTAAATTCTCTTAGCTGTGCTTGTTTTGCAGAATATCCCACCGTCATCTTTATTTGGCAAAATCTCTAAGGAGGATCAAATGCAAATGCTGTTGAGGTAGGCAAATGATGTGCTTATGTTTATCTTCTACAATTTGACTAAAGAAGACAAAAGGCTATTTATTTTGGTAGGTGTACTGATATTCTCAGGCTATTTATTTTGGTAGGTGTACCAATATGCTCAAAATTATTTCTTTTTTTTCTTTTTCTTTTTTTTTTTTGGTGACATACTTCAAAAGATTCATCTATATCATGATGTCAATCATCGAGGTCTATACTCAAAGTCAAAATTAGAATCTTTCTTTCTTTTTACTTTTTTTTGGGTCGGAGGAGAATCTTTCTTACTTCCAACAATAGCAACTACTGTAAAGATGCACAAAATAGGATTTAAAACAAGTGTTTTCAAGTTGGTGAATGTGATAACTAAATTTGAATGAACCCTGCGGACTATAATTTATTTAAACTTGACTTCCTTGTCAAAGTTCATAGTTTATCTTCTTCTTCTATTTAAATTGCCACACCATCTCAAAGTGCATTTTCTTTTTCTCTGTTATCAAGGAAAGACAGAGATGAGCAATCAGGTAGACTATGCTCTGTTGATCTGTTAAGTGATCATGAAAACCTCACTTTTGCCACAATGAATTTCGATTTAAGATTGTGAGAAGGTCGTTCATCCAGTACCACTTGAAACCATTTATCTAGGATAGGCAAGTCCTGTCACTATAACCTCGCCAAGCTGCTAGAGCTCCTGTCATGGACAAGGCAAGATGCAGGCACTATCATCTCTAGTGGGTTATCCTAGTGACCTTGGATGGGGGAATATCAGCTTGTACCAGGAGGGGTGAGAAGTGAAAAAGAATTAATTCGCGTCTTGCAAAGGCTCTGTCCTTTTCATTTGCTCTCTTTCGCTTTTGCTTCACTATCTAGTCATAACATACAGTCCTGTCAAGTCACGGTCTTCTTGAGTTTTCTGGTTTATAGTTTTCTCTCTCCATTAATTCATTATCACTTGGCTTCACCATGACCTATGCTCATCTCTTGGCTCAATAGTGTTCTTCTCCTGCTCATTTGAAGCTAGAGCTCGTGCTCAATAGTGTTCTCCTCCTACTCGTTCGAACCTAGAGCTCGTGCTCGTTGGATCGTTGTAATTGATCTAATCACATTCACTGGTCTTCTCCAGGAAGTCTACTCAGAGCAGGTAAGTAATATCTGTCTATTTGCTATCTTTTTCGTCCCCAAACTGATGCATCTAGAACTTCGCAACCTAAAGCATATGCTGGTTTGATCCCCCCCAAAAAAAAAAAAAAAAAAAAAACAACAAATGTCTTTGATGTCTCCACATGGTAATCCTTATTGAAGGAGGAATCGGTGATCTTCTTATATCTTATGTAAAAGCCTATATTGATCGCATACTCACCAATTTAAAAAAAAAAAAAAAAGCATTGAAATTTCAAGGATACTAACAACATATGGATGCGAAAAATGTCAACAAAACACAAATATGCATTGAAGTTTTTGACAAACATAGGCGTGTACTCTAAGTTGGTCATATATAGAAAATTCAAATTTTATCCTCTGTTTTGGATGCCCACAAGAAAAGTCTCAATATGAAGAAAAAGAAGAACAATTGACGAAACAAGCACCTGTGGACAAAAGCTATTTTATTTTGACTTGTCTAACCTTTGGTGTGCATTCCTCGAAAGTCTTGGTCTTTTTTTTTTTTTTTTTTTTTAATGTCCTTTTTGGTAAATGAATGTGTTGATCTTCCTAGACTTCATAGTTTTCTCTCTCCATTGACTCATTTTTACCTCGCTTTAACATAACACCCTTGTTGTTCTCTACAGTGACTAATTCAACCATGACAATGGGGGAGATCGTTTTGGGTTCCTTTATGGGTTCCTTCTTTTAGGTCCTATTCAACAAGTTGACTTCTCTCACATTAGTCTATGCACAACATGAAGGAATTAGCACCGCTCTCCTCAAGGAGTGGAATGAGATGCTGGGCACAATTAATGTAGTGCTGACTGATGCAGAAGACAAGCAACTCAGTGGTAACCCTCTAGTGAAGCTGTGGCTAGATGATGTTAGGGACTTGGCCTATGATATGGAAGACTTGATTGATGAGTTAGCGATCAAAGTCGCTCAGGTTAAGTTGGAGGCAGAATCCAATGCAAGCAAACGTCTGAAAAAATGGAAGTTCTCTTTCTTTGGCCAAGATAAATCCTCCGAATCGAATCCAAACCTAGGCTCACTCATGTTTGAAACCAAGGTAGAAGAGATTGGTGGCAGGTTGAAAGTGATTGTCACTAGGAAGGCTCGTCTAAGCTTAAGAGAGAATGTTGTGGACAGATCCAACTACACAAACAAAAGGGATCTAAGAACTTCTTTGCCAGAGCCTCAGTTTTATGGTAGAGAGAAGGAAGAAGCACAAATATTCAAACTATTGATTAGTGAAGTTGAAAATTCCGATGCCGTGTTGAGCATGATCCCCATAGTTGGGATGGGTGGTGTTGGAAAAACGGCCTTGGCTCAACGGTTGTATAATGATGTCAGAGTATGTAGCTGTTTCGAGAAGAGAGCGTGGGTTTGTGTGTCAGATGTTTTTGATGTTCTTCACATAACAAAAACTATTTTGCGGTCAATCACCGGGTTGTCATGCCAGGGTGAAGATCTTAATGGGCTTCAAGTTAAGTTGAAGGGCTATCTATTTGGGAAGAAGTTTCTTGTGGTTTTAGATGATATATGGAATGAGAAATATGAAAAATGGATTGCCCTCTTAAAGCCATTTGAAGTGGGGGCTAAGGGGAGTAAGATCATCATCATGACTCGCAACCTTGCTGTTGCTTCCATAACTAGAGCATCACCCTATCATTTGAAGGAATTGTCCCTTGACAATTGTACAAGCTTATTAGCCTTTCATGCTCTTGGAGCAACAAATTTTGAGAGCCATCCGGATTTTAAAACAATAGGTAAGAAAATAGCTGAAAGATGTAAAGGTTTACCTTTGGCGATGAAGATGCTAGGCGGTGCCCTACGTAATAAAAGGAATCCTAGTGAATGGGAAGATACCTTAAATAACATAATATGGGATCTTCCGATGGCAGAGAATGATGAGGTTCTCCCTGTCTTGAACTTGAGTTATGTCCATCTTCCTTGCCATTTGAAGAGATGTTTTGCTTATTGTGCAGTATTTCCCAAGGATTATGAAATCGAGAGAGATGAGCTAGTACTCTTAGCCGAGGGCTTTTTAGATAGACAAAAAGTAAAGGTGAATAATTTCAGATTAGGACGAAATTACTTTGATGAGTTAGTATCCAGATCATTTCTTCAACAATCAAGTGTGAACGCATCGAAGTTTTCAATGCATAATCTTTTGAATGATCTAGCAAAGTCAATTGCAGGAAGTGCATACTTTAGCTCTGTGGAGTCTCACTTGGTAGCTAATGAAGAAGACACATCTCTTGGGAAAATTCGTTATGCATCATTCAGCTCATCGCATTTTGCTACATCAAAATGCTTAAGAGAATATCACCGAATGAAGGTACTAAGAACTTTAATGCTACTGCATGATGGATTTAAAGGGGACACTTTCTCTATTTTCAACAAGGTGCTACATGACTTGCTAACGGAATTGAAGTACTTGAGGGTGCTCTCAATATGTCATTGTGACATCATAGAGGTACCAAATTGCATTGGTGATCTAAAACATCTTAGATATCTCAATTTCTCATACACTGATATCAAAAGGCTACCTGAATATATTGTCAGCTTGTGCAAATTACAAGTTTTGATTTTAAGAGGTTGTCAAAAACTTTCAAAGTTGCCTCAAGGCATCACAAAATTGGTTAGTTTACAATTTCTTGATGTTAGAGATACGAGGAGTCTTAAAGAGATACCGTTGGGTATCGGTAATTTAAAAAATCTTATCATCTTGTCCAAGTTTGTGGTACGACCAGAGAAAGGGTCACAGTTAGAGGAGTTAAAGAATTTGCCACATCTTCAAGGAGAATTATTCATATCAGAATTGCAAAAAGTGGAAAAAGTTAGAGATGCAATTGATGCTAATTTGCATCAAAAGCAAGGCCTTACCAACTTATCCTTGCATTGGGATGAAAATTTGGAAAATCTCCAGAATCATGAGCAGGAAGCACAAGTGCTTGACTTCCTACGACCTTACATTGATCTTGAAAATCTTAATATTTTGAACTATGGTGGTGCAAAATTCCCATCATGGTTAGGTGGTCCATCCTATTCTAAGATAGTGTCTTTGTGCTTGCGGGGCTGTCCTAATGTTATATCACTTCCCCCACTTGGACAACTACCTTCACTGAAGGAATTATCTCTTGAAGGTCTACACGCAATAAGAATGATAGGCTCTGAATTTTATGGAGATAAAAGGCCTTTCTCATCCTTAACAACTTTGAAGTTGAAAGAGATGTTGTCATGGAAGAATTGGTCTCCTTATGTTGGGGGCGCAAAAGAAGAAGTCTCATTCTCCTGTCTTCAACATCTTGTTGTTTGGAGCTGTCCTTCATTGATTAGGACATTACCTCGTCAACTTGATTGTCTCATAAAACTTGAAATCCATTCATGTCCGCATTTGAATAATTCACCGAATGAGGTTTGCTTTCCATCTCTCCGTGAGTTATATCTTGAGGATTGTAACAAGGAAATCTTAAAGAGCTTGGTCAACCTAACTTGTTTGACCATTCTCAAAATTGAAAATCTTGCCGAGCTTGTTTGCTTTGATCATGTGTTTATGAGGTGCTTGGTCAAGCTAAAGGAGCTTCATATAGGATGGTGTGACAAGCTTACATACTTGTGGCAAGATGAAAATATAATGCTAAATCTTACTTGCCTTCAAGAATTAGCCATTGAAAGCTGCCCTCAATTCACATCTTTTGTGGCAGGAGAAGGAGAAATAGAGCTGCCGTGCAACTTTGAAAGGATGGAATTGAGTAATTGCATAAGTTTAGAAAAGCTTCCAAGCAAGATGCACACATTCAAACATTTGATCATTAGGAGGTGTCCAAAAATCTTGGGACCAACCATTGCTCTAGATGACCCTAACAACAATAACCCAATATCTCAACTTGAGTACATGCAGATTGTAAATTGTGATTCTCTAAAGTCTTTTTTGTTTGACAATAATAGACTTACTTCTTTGAAGAAACTTTGTATTTATGAGTGCAAGGGAGTGGAGTCGGTGGAAACGATCATCATAGAATCACTCAAAGAAATGACAATCGATGGCTGTCCAAATCTAGGAAGCCTACCACAATGCCTTCACACACTCTCCCATCTTGCTCATTTGGATATAAGTAATTGTCCAGCATTGGAGATAGAGGAATTCCCTTCCCTTCCCATCACCCTATCATGTCTTATAATTAGTAATTGTCCGAAGATAAAGTCTCTACCAAATCAGTGGCATCATCTTACATCCCTCGAGACACTATTCATTGAGGATTGCCAAAATATCAAATGCTTCGCCAAAGGAGGTTTGCCTCCCAATTTGCATCGCCTTTTAATAAGAGGGTGCGAGAATCTAAAGCAGCCAGTGAGAGAATGGGGCTTACACCTACTCACATCCCTTCAGTGTATGTTAATTGACTTTTGCATGGGAGGGGAGGGAGAGAAGGTATGGTTTCCTTCGAAGGGCAGGGATGCGTGGAGTCTTCTCTTTCCTTCCTCTCTAATGTATCTTCGCATTTGCAATATGTGGAATGTTGAAAGACTATCAAGCGGTCTTCTCAACCATCTCTCCTCTCTCAAACATTTATGGATCGACTCTTGCCCGAAACTGAGGTACTTGCCAGAGGACGGCCTCCCTCCCTCCCTCCAAGAATTGTACATAGAGAAATGTGAGATTATGAATGATAGATGCTCAAAATTCACTGGCGACTATTGGCCCCTAATCCAAGAAATCCCTCTCATCGAGATAGATTGGGTGCAGATCCAATGAATTGATTCTTTCATGCATTGCCAGTTTTCTCGGATTAAGGGTAAGTTTTTGGTTTTGAAGGCATCAATTTTGATTCTGCCTCCTCTATTCAATGCGTAACACAAATAGATATTTGTCATGGAGATATTTCCCATGAATTTCCAAAAACATCCCATTAAGGTCAATGAATGACAATTTGTTGGGGTTCTTTTTGTCCAGCAAACAAATTCAGTACTCATCCATTACTTCCAATTTTGATGACACGTCCTCTTCCTAGTATGCAAAGCTAACCAATGGGCATAAACATTTGCTTTTCACAAAATACGACTAAATCAGAGCTGAAAATTGATCTTTAGCTGCTTGAATCCCAGTAGGAGCTTCCTTTAGTCTTTAGTTGTACTACTTGCGAAAGTTGATAATATCCTTGGATACCACAGCTGCATCTATCTCCACTACAACCTTGGGCTAGCTTCTCTTTTGCCACTGCAACGCTCTTTCCAACAAAAAGCAATTCAGCCTCCTCTAGAAATCCAACTTGCACCACCACACCCCTGCAGGTAACCATGTCCCCTGCCTAATTTGTGGCCACAATGCCTTTCGTTAGTTTGTTCGTAAAACATAGAAAAAGTGCTTTAGTAAATAGTTTGTTTCTTAAAGACAGTGTATTCATGCCTTAAAATCCAATTCCATCTTCATCCCAACAACAGCATGTTTCGTTTCTTTTATGTCAGACCCATCGCAGTTGATATTCACAGAACCGAGCTTAGGTTTTACGACACGCCCTGCGTTTCATCCACCCAATGATGACATAGCTCTCCTATATTCTTGTAGGCAACACACTGCAAAAGAGTTTTTCTTATCTGTATTACTGATGGTCTCAAGATCTGGTGATTTATGGTTAAAAGTTGCTGCATTCGGAGCTTTCCAGTTGCACCAGGTGACAGCAATCATTCTGAAGAGTTATCAGCCTGCACTAACCATTTGATCTCATGACCTCATATTCGTAGAATATCAAGTGTGAACCGATAAGTCACCATCACTGGTGATTAGTGGTCTCCCATACGTGTGTGCTAACATAATCATACGAATTATTCAGCAAAAACAAAATCATCCAAAGGGTCACTAATTGCTGAGAAAAGGAAAGCGAAGGATCCTGGTTCTTGTCTTATCTGTTCATTTTTTGTTGCTGTCGGGTGGGTATGCATATAATTCTTTTTGTCTGATTACTCTCATAGTTGTTCATTATGCATGGAAGTATTTTTATTCAGGACTAATTAATCGTCCTCTTCTAGGATTTTGGATAAGAAATATGAAAAATGTGGAAGAACCATCAATAGCGGAGGACTTAAGATGCGTGGAGCCTCCTATTTCCTTCCTCTCTAACCTCTCATTGGATGAAAAAATGAGGAACGTGAAAAGACTATCAAGTGGGCTCCGCAGGCATCTCTCCTCTCTCAAACAGTCATATATTTTACAGTTGCTGGACAGAGGACAGCTTCCATCCCTCCCTCCATGTATTCCGCATAATTCAATGAGAGATTCTGAAAGATCGGTGCTCAAAACTCTGCAGCAATGTCGGCACCTCATCCAAGAAATCCCACTCATGGTAATTGATCAAGTTCAGATTCAATAAGAAGATATCTCTCCAATGTCCAATCTTTGTTCTCAAAACAAATAATACGTACATGGACTTGGCCTTAGTGCAGGAATTATGATGCATGTAACACGGTTCATGAATCCTCCCGTACCTGTGTACTCTTGGGAGTGAAGCTTGGGGTTATCGAGTGAAGAGTGAGGATGTAGAGAGGATGAACACAATTGATCCGTGAGAGTGGCGTTAGGACGATTGGTGCTAGGAGTTTTATGATAGAAGAAGTATATTACTTAGGAGCTTTGAAGGCAAGGTTGGCCTCCCGTGCACAAACTGGTTGGGAGTTGATGTCGCTTTACTGATGAGGCCAGGGCAGGCCAAAACCAGTTGTTGAGTCTAACAAGGGCTGTTATCTCACTCAATAGACTAGATGCTCGAGCGAAGCTAGACATGATACGATCTTGTATAAAAGGGCTATTTGCCATATTGTTTACTGGAATAACTATGAAGGAAGGTTGGCCTAGGGGGTTCCGCTCGCCAGGCGCCACACGGGTTGATCCACGGCCAAGGAAACTGCTGACCGGTGGCACATGGATGTGCTTGTCTTTATTGATGATATATCTTGAACTTTGTTTCATACCCAAAAATTGCTTATCTTTCCACTTACGGAAATGCACTATGCTTTGCGTGAGAATCATGAAGAATTGTCGCTCTTGTATTGATATTTTTCCGCAATTTCAGCATTTATTATATTTTCTCTTCCAAATATCTTTTTCTTAGGCCCTAGCTCCTTGACCTGAAGTCTCTCAACTGTACTTGCTTTGCAGAATATCCCACTGTCTTCTGCATTTGGCAAAATCTCTGCTGGTGGTCAAATGCAAACATTGTTGAGGTAGGCAACTGATGTGCTTACGTTCATCTTTTGCAACTTGACAAAAGAAAAACAAAAAGGTACTAATTTTGGTAGTTGTACTAATATGCTCTATACTTTTTCTTTTTTTTTTTTTTTTTGGTGACATGCTCTAAAAGATCTATGTGTATCACGATGTCAATTATCGAGGTCTACATTCAAAGTCAAACGAAGCAGCTTTCGTACCTCCAACAACAGCAGCAACTGAAGAGATGCAAATATTGGGGTTTTCGAGTTGGCAGATATTTCAATTTGACTTCCTTGTCGAAGTTAACAGTTCATCTTTATTCTATTTAACTTCCCACGCCATCTCAGAGAACATTTTCTTTTTCTTTGTCGCAAAGGAAAGACCGGGAGGAGCAATCAAGGAGACTATGCTCTGTTACCATTTTGAATAATTGTAAAAGTTTCACGTCTGCCTTGAAATATTTCAGATCGCGAGAAGGTCATCGTCCAATAACACTTGCAACCTAGTTATCTCGGGTAGCCAACTCTCATCATGCAATACCAAGCTGCCAGAGCTCCCATCACGGGCAAGGCAAGATATAGGCACTACCATCACTAATGGATTATCATCGTGACCTCGCGTTTGTGGAATATCAGTTTGTACCGTCAGGCCACCATCGCCGGTGTTCAGTGGTCCCCTACAGTTCTGCGTTAAGAAAATCATGAAGTCTATTTAGGATTAGCAAAATCATCAAAACAGTTTCATTTTTACATGCAGTAATTGACTTGAACATGGATGTTTCGAGAATACCTAAATGCCTCTTGCCAATAAACCGCTCTAAGAAAAACATCTGAAGGATTGTTGCCTATGAAGGTGACTATAAGGAGCGGTGCTGATGGCAACGGCTTGGCAGTGGCCGTGGGACGGTGGTGCGCTATCCCGCCCCATTCTCGCTTCTTCTTCTTTTTTACCTTTTTCAAGTTCTTGCTGTTTTTTCCTTTTACTTTTCTCTTTGTTTCTTTTTTCTTTTATTGAACTTAAATTTGAAAAGATACACAAAATCTAGACATTATTCATTAGACAAGTACAAGAGAGATTATTGAATGAAAAATCACGGTACGATTAAGCAAGAAAAGAGTAGGACAAAAATTATAGTAACAGTAAATTTTTAAGCATGGCATGTAATGCATGGGGAAATTCTACTAGTAATGGAAAAACAAAGGCATTCACATTGGGATGAAAGAGGAGGGATGTGAGAAGTGATGTAACAATGCCAATTTGCACCCTGCAAACTCTATCTTTTTCATTTGCTCTCTTTCGCTTCTGCTTCACTTTATAGACAAACAGATACATGATGTCCAATAAAGTCTTGGCCTTCTTGAGTTTATGGTTTATCTGCATGAACAAAGTACTTGTGGACAGAAAGCATCCTTGAAAGTCTTGGTCTCTGTTTAAACTCTTTGGTAGGTGCAGTCTTGGTCTTCCGGGACTTTAAAGTTGTCTATCTCCATCAGCTCATTATCACTTTGCTTCAACATAACCCTTGATTGACTCTACGGTTATTGATTCACCCTTAGAGGGCAGGCATATCTTCATAAAAAATTTATCTTACAATGTTTTGTTGGTTTTTTTTTTTTTTTTTTTTTGAGTATAGTCTTTCATGTGGTATCCATAGCGCTAAAAATTTGCGGCAAAATGGGCGGCAATGATCTGTTGAAGGGTGTTGAAGCAATTGTTGATGATCGTGAAGCGCTTGATAGGAGAATTGTGGTCCTTTGAAAAGAAAAAGTTAACCAAAGCATTTGCTTGATGATTAGTTGGTGATATATGAATTGTTTACTATTTCCAGAGTAAAATTAAGCAAATTGCTTCATGGATCCATTGGTGTACCCGACTATTTTCCTTGTTTAACCCAAATCATGTGTTTCTATTCTCATTATTGAACGGTCAAAGTTAGTTGTATTTGATGACTTACATATATATAATAGAAAGTAAGATGCCATTGTTAGGTGGATCATCTACATTTATTTCAATCGGTGCAAGTTGCACAAAGATGCTTATATGTCAGTCCCATTAATTGTGGTCTGAGTTATAGATATATAATAGAAAGTAAGATGCCATTGTTAGGTGGAACATCTACATTTATTTCAATCGGTGCAAGTTGCACAAAGATGCTTATTTGTCAACCCTATTAATTGTGGTCAACTTCATTCATCACTAGACAAGAAAAAAGGGTTTGGCATCGCCAACTAATAGTGTTCAATCTACTAGATATACTCTAGGCATCACACTTGTGAACAGTAAAATCATGGCAAGGACCATGATTCTACTATCATGCGGTTTTCGATCATCAACCACTACTTCAACATCCTTCAGTAGATCATTGCTACCCATCTTGCTATGAATCTTTAGCACGGCAACTGCCAAGTAAAAGCCGACATTGATAGCATATTCACCAATAATGCATCAAGTGAAGACATGGAATTATAAGATTATTAAGAATGTACATATGCCAAAAAAAAAAAAAAAAATCTTGCT
This sequence comes from Eucalyptus erythrocorys, assembly GCA_014182555.1. Classification (NCBI taxonomy): domain Eukaryota; kingdom Viridiplantae; phylum Streptophyta; class Magnoliopsida; order Myrtales; family Myrtaceae; genus Eucalyptus; species Eucalyptus erythrocorys. The sequence goes on along the minus strand of CM024598.1, from coordinate 13,515,382 downwards.
TTTGGTCTTTTTTTGATGTTTTTGGTAGGTGGATGTCTTGGTCTTCCTGAGCTAAATAGTTTTCTCTCTTCCTGCTTTAAATAAGATAGAACTAAGCAAAATGATAGAAAAAGTTCAATAAGTTGTCGACAATTTCAACTATTGCTCATGAGTTCCTAAATTAAAAGATTCAATTTAACAAGTACGTACACATTGTAGAAAAGCAAGCTGAACTGAAATTGAGAGTTTGAAGGAAAGAGGAAGATCGAATTTGAAAAGTCACATTGTAGTTTTGTATTCACTGGTCAACCAACAGTTTCATTTTTACATGCAATAATTGACTTGAACATGCATGTTTCGAGAATACCTAAATGCCTCTTACCAATAAACCGCTCTAAGAAAAACATTTGAAGGAAATGTTGCCTATGAAGGTGACTATAAGGAGCGGTGCTGATGGCAACGGCTTGGCAGTGGCCGTGGGACGGTGGTGCACTCTCCCGCCCCATTCTCGCTTCTTCTTCTTTTTTTCCTTTTTGAAGTTCTTGCTGTTTTTTCCTTTTACTTTTCTCTTTTTTTTTTCCTTTATTGAACTTAAATTTGAAAAGATACACGAAATCTAGACATTATTCATTAGACAAGTACAAGAGAGATTATTGAATGAAAAATCACGGTATGATTAAGCAAGAAAAGAGTAAGACAAAAATTATAGTAACAGTAAATTTTTAAGCATGGCATGTAATGCATGGGGAAATTCTACTCGTAATGGAAAAACAAAGGCATTCACATTGGGATGAAAGACGAGGGATGTGAGAAGTGATGTAACAATGCCAATTTGCATCCTGCAAACTCTATCTTTTTCATTTGCTCTCTTTCGCTTCTGCTTCACTTTATAGACAAACAGATACATGATGTCCAATAAAGTCTTGGCCTTCTTGAGTTTATGGTTTATCTGCATGAACAAAGTACTTGTGGACAGAAAGCATCCTTGAAAGTCTTGGTCTCTGTTTAAACTCTTTGGTAGGTGACAGTCTTGGTCTTCCGAGACTTTAAAGTTGTCTATCTCCATCAGCTCATTATCACTTTGCTTCAACATAACCCTTGATTGACTCTACGGTTATTGATTCACCCTTAGAGGGCAGGCATATCTTCATAAAAAATTTATCTTACGAATGTTTTGTTGGTTTTTTTTTTTTTTTTTTTTTTTTGAGTATAGTCTTTCACGTGGTATCCATAGCGCTAAAAATTTACAGCAAAATGGGCGGCAATGATCTGTTGAAGGGTGGTGAAGCAATTGTTGATGATCGTGAAGCGCTTGATAGGAGAATTGTGGTCCTTTGAAAAGAAAAGGTTAACCAAAGCATTTTCTTGATGATTAGTTGGTGATATATGAATTGTTTACTATTTCCAGAGTAAAATTAAGTAAATTGCTTCATGGATTCATTGGTGTACCCGACTATTTTCCTTGTTTAACCCAAATCATGTGTTTCTATTCTCATTATTGAACGGCCAAAGTTAGTTGTCTTTGATAACTTACATATATATAATAGAAAGTAAGATGCCATTGTTAGGTGGATCGTCTACATTTATTTCAATTGGTGCAAGTTGCACAAAGATGCTTATTTGTCAACCCTATTAATTGTGGTCAACTTCATTCATCACTAGACAAGAAAAAAGGGTCTGGCATCAACAACTAATAGTGTTCAATCTACTAGATATACTCTAGGCATCACACTTGTGAACAGTAAAATCATGTCAAGGACCATGATTCTACTATCATGCGGTTTTCGATCATCAACCACAACTTCAGCACCCTTCAGTAGATCATTGCTACCCATCTTGCTATGAATCTTTAGCATGGCAACTGCCACGTAAAAGCCTACATTGATAGCATATTCACCAATAATGCATCAAATGAAGACATGGAATTATAAGATTATTAAGAATGTACATATGCGAAAAAAAAAAAATCTTGTTTTTGCTCTTTTTTTGATGTTTTTGGTAGGTGGATGTCTTGGTCTTCCTGAGCTAAATAGTTTTCTCTCTTCCTGCTTTAAATAAGACAGAACTAAGCAAAATGATAGAAAAAGTTCAATAAGTTGTCGACAATTTCAACTATTGCTCATGAGTTCCTAAATTAAAAGATTCAATTTAACAAGTACGTACACATTGTAGAAAAGCAAGTTGAACTAAAATTGAGAGTTTGAAGGAAAGAGGAAGATCAAATTTGAAAAATCACATTGCAGTTTTGTATTCACTGGTCGACCAATTATGACTGTCTTTGGGATAATCATAATTGTGAATACAATATATATATATATATATATATATATCATTGTTTAAAAGAGATGAAGAGAGATATAAATATGATCGATCGATCTAGGGTACTGTATACTAAATCTAGTCAGAGTGTGATGCCCATTATGAGCTGCTATATATTCCTAATTGATGTATGGCAATAAGCTCTTGAAGTATGCTGGTCGCACGGGGGATAAGTACACTAATGGTGCCATAAGTTGTGTACGACGCTCACTTTGGTGCTAAAAGTTTCAGTTGAATCACTTAAGTGCCAAATCGGAGGAAAAATGATCACTTTGGTGCCACTGGCGAAAAATTCCGGCCAAAATGATGACATGGCTTTTTTAAAAAAAAAAATCGATAGGACCTTTAAACGACGTCTTTTTCTGTCCTCCTTAAGAAAATGACGTCGTTGTGCTGTCCTACATGGATGGCTTCACAGAAACGACGCCGTTTAGCTCACATGGGGATTGAAATTAGGGTTTTCGCCGCTCAACCACCGTCGTTCGCCCGCCGTCGCTCGGCCACCGTCGCTGCTCGGCCACCGTCGCTCAGCCACCATTGTAGTTGCTCAACCAGGTGAGCGAGGAGAGATTGAGATTATTGCTCGAGCAATAAGTTGCAGGAAAAATTGAAGGCGAAGGCGGAGGAGGAGGAAGAAGATGGGTCGAAGGTGCCGCTGTGTGCTTTATTCTTTCTTGTTGTGTTCTTTGGTGCCGTTCTGGTTTGCGTCGGTCTTGCTGCTAGTCTTTATTTGCTGGTGTGGGTCTTCGAGGAAGAAGAAGCCACGAAGAAGAAGACATGTAAAATCTAGAATTCTCGGTATTAATTTCAATTGAATTAATTGGGCCGTTTCTATGCAATTGGAGCCGGAGATTAAAATTGAATACAAAATTGAGATGCAAGGTGGATTATTTGATGATGAAAAATAGCAATTGAGACATTGAGGTATCGAGTGATTTTATTAGAGTCAATTGAGAATGAATTAAGAGAAAATTTATGTGCAATTGGAGCCCTATTACTAAGAAATTCGTATGCCCCATGAATAGTGACTTTTGGACCAACTCAACATTCTAGAAGGGGCAATTTGGACTGAAATTAAGTTGGTGGGAGACAGCTGGTGGTGGGCCAAGAGAGAGAAGGAGAAAATCGATTTTGCTTTCTCCCCTCTCTCTCCCGTCGCTCTCATTCTACGGCGTCTTCCCCTTCTTCTCGGTTCTTCTTCAGCAGCAATCGAAGACCTTAGAAAATGGCAAGAACAGCCAAAGAAATCGTCGACGCACGCCTCACGCCGCCGTCCCAGCGAAGCCGGAGCTGAGGTCGTCGTTGCCGCCTCAAGCTGCACATCATCGCAGCTCTGTGACCACCGCACGCCCTCCGTCTTCTTCGGCTTAGCGTCCGCACCAGATCTGAGAAAATTCAAAAGCAGTAGCCACCATTGTTTGAAGGTCGAAGCAGCTCGCTGCCAGGCCATCGTCCCGTCGTCCGCGACTACCCAGTCGCGCGTCTACCGCTTGACGTCGTTAGAACAGCAGCGCCTTGGCCGCTCCCCTCCGTCTGTTACTCGAAATTCCAGATCTGGTGGAACGCCGAACAAAAACAGCAGCCGAGAATCGTCGCACGTCGCGCACCGCCTCCCACCGCCGCTGTGCAGCCGTCCTCTCGCCCTTCGCTTCTCTCCCTCCACTCGGCTCACACCCCACGAAGCAGAACCCCACACGCCCGAAGCTGCGTCATCCCCGTTTCTTCCCTGCCGAACGGACTCCAGCAGCTTCTGTGGGCTAGGACTTCAGCCCAGCTTCTTCAGATCTTTAGCCCAAGCAAATTCAGGCCTAAGCCAATGAAGCTTGCAGCATTTCGACCCAAAGAACCAGCCCATCTCAGTCCATCAAGTTAGTCCAGCAATCCTTCAGCCCAAATAAATTTCAGTCCATCAAGCCATGAATTTCAGCCTTTGAAGTCCAGCCCATGAGCAAGAAATTTATTGCAAATCAGCCCAAGAAATTAACAGCCCAAGCTTAAGCCCATCTTGAAGCCAATCCATTTCCAGCAGAGTTTTAGTTTGTAAAGTCCAACTCAGTTGTAAAGCCTAGAGATTTATGTGGGCCCGTGAGGCTTGTAGGCCCGGCCCAGGTGTCTTTTGAGGTCGTCGAAAATTCGGATTTTGGCCGCCTTCACGTTGCTGCCGTGGTTTCTGATCTTCGCGTTTATCAAGTGAGTTTTAGTCACTAATGCCTTCTTAGTTTGCTAATGATGCCTAAGGGTTGATTAGATTTATTTAATTGTGTTGACACCTAATTTTAGAAAAATAAAATTGCATTTTGAACAAAGAAAAGGCAAAAAAAATGAAAATGGGGGAAATTGATTTGATTGAATTGTGCAAGGAAATGTGGAATTCGATGGATGTCAGATTTTGTTAAATGCAGCAACAATTTGAAATCAAGTGAATAAGGGGCAAGAATTTTTGCAAAATGGAAGAAATCCGAGCAAAATCGAGCTGATTGCGAAATCATGCTCTGATTTATAGCTCTGATTTAATGTGACAAGAAATGGTAACTCGGGATATGCCATGTGAGGAGGCCGTTTTGAATCACTATAAAAGAGAGGCTTATTTTTCATGACAAAAGGGGGGGTTGGAAATTGTCGAGAGAGAATTGGTGAAAGAAAAAAAAATTCATTTTGGAGAGAAAAGTTCATTCAAAAAAATTCGCAAAAAAGTGGAGAATTCTTGAAAAGGGGAGCGTGAGAGAGAATTCGTACAGGGGGAAGTTCGAAAAATTCAGAGCAAAATTTTCGGAGAAGTTTGTGCGAAAATTCACACAAAGGAGAAAACTTGAAGAAAAAAAATTGCAAGAAGTAGGCCTCGTCCGTCTTGGTCAAAGAGAAAGCCTCTTCTTTTCTTTTTTCTCTGACAACTTGCAGAGAAAAGAAGAAGTCAGCAAGCTGCAAGGAAAAGAAAGAAGTCAGCAAAAGTACACAGAGAGGGACGTAGAGGGGACGTGAAGCAAAGAAAAAAAATTGATTAAAAAAAAATAGTGTCTTCTCCCCCAGCATTCTCGTCCACGCCTTCCTCCTCCGATGCCACAGCAGCCTGCACCAACGCCCCTCTTGTCCGGCCGCCCTCAACGACGCCCGCGCTCAACTTCCACCGCCGATCCGCAACATCCTCGCCGCGCCTCCGTGCGACGCGACTTGCAGCAGTCCAAAGCCCGCCGCTACTGCTCGTTCCCATCGCACAAGCCACCACCGTACCGAAGCTGCTCCCCGCGTCGGTCACGGCGTCCCACCAGCCGCCGGAGATCCCTCTCACCCACGAGCTCGCTGCGCTCGTTGACGCCTGCGCCACCTCTGCTCCGTTTGAACGCCGCTGTCTTGTGATGAGCCGCGCCCTTTGGTCCTAGCTGCTGCGAAGCCGTGCCGATCTCCCTCGCCGAGCCCCTGCCGCACCTTCGCCTCCCATCCTCGCGCCGATCATCACCGCCTAGCCCTCGTCGGAGCCCCAACGCTGGCCGCCGGCCATCCTCCGCTCGGCACCCTCCTGTCTATGTTATTTCTCCTTAGGTAGATTTTTTTTTTTTTAATTTTTAATTTTGCTTTTTACCTTTTTTGTAGTTTAGATTATTTCTTAACTCTTTTTATTTTTCTTGTCATTTTTCTATTTATTATATTTGATAGCATTTTTAGTTTAGGTATTTAATTTGAAACATTGAATATTAATATTTGTGCATTTTTGTAGGCATTATCCGTTAGGATTTCGTCAGAATTATTGTAATTATTAATTTAATCCGAGAGACATCGGATTATTTTTTAATTACATTAAATTTTGGGCTTTTTGGTGGAATTTTAATTGTTAAATCACAATAATTATTTAATTTGGTCCGTAAGACTTCGGACTAGATTTTTAATTATTTTGATTTGTTGTGATAATTAGGGTTAGGATAATCGTTAATTTGACTGTGAGACAACAGGTTATTTTTTCGATTATTTTAATTCATTTTTTGTTGTTGATAGTTTAAATTTAATATTTACTCGCCTTGAAAGAATCATAAAATTAAAAAATTAAAACCTTGCATGAGCACATAGTTTACTAATTTAGATATATAGATTTAAGTTAGACATGTAGGTTTAGTAAATTAGCCATGTAAGATTTAGTAAATTAAATTGCATTTTTAGGCTTAGTAAATCACAATTGCATTTTTAGGTTTAGTAAATTAGGATTGCTTTTTTTTAGGATTATATTCTTAGAAACCTTTTTTCAAATAGATTAGGATTGGACCTAGATAATTTCTTTTATAATTGTAGAAAAGTTGTCATTTAAAAATAAAAAATAAAAAATAGTTTTCTAAGTCAAAATAGGGTTAATTCAAATTAATCCCAAACGTGAATTAGAAAATTATTCATTTTAGATAATTCAATTAGGATTTTTATTAATTCTGAATTTCAATAAAAAAAAATACAAAAATACTAGGTACATGTTAACTAGTTTGCATAATAGGCCCATTTAATTAGAATTTGCACATTAATAAGATTAAGTCATTTAGTTAAGAAATGCATTTTTATAAAAGAATTCTAATTTTCAAGAAAACCCAAAAAAATGATTGTTTGCTTTGTGTGATGCAATTTATTTATTTGAATGTTTTAATAATGGATGAGCACCCGTGTGATCACCACATTTGCATGATAGTAATTAGGTTAAAATAAATCCAAGCTGCCTGCGTAAAACATTTTCAAAAAATAAAAGAAATGGTACCGAAAGAGCATTAGAGAAGTCTAATGTAACCAAGTCCCTGTACCCTTAGTCTCTGGTCCGTAGGAGTAAAATAATTCTCCCATTATTTTACTTAGGTGTCTAATCAGCCTACCGGAAAATAATTAGTGGCGACTCCTAGATAAAATTCATCTGCATGTTTAAAAACTTGAATCCTAAGTCGCGAGTTGGTATGGGCCTGGGAGGGCCCGAGCTAAGTTTAAAGCTTAGTAGTCCATTAACCTAAATTCTAGGTGGTGCACCCGGAAAAATCAGGTCGCGACAGCTTGGCGACTCCACTGGGGACTTGAGTTGAAACTCTTAGTGGACTTAGGCCAATTTTTTTTTTCTTTTTTGAAGAATGTTTTTGTTTGGCAGTGAGGATCCCAGGTACGTCCCTAACATTTAAGGTCTTAAATGTTCTTGCAGATTTGAGGTATAAGGGGAGTAGTGATTGCTAACCTTTGTCTTGCAGGCCGGAGTTAGGAATGAATGTTTTGAATTCAAATTATTGAAGTGTTGTTTGATCTAAACTGTTGTGCATGTTTTACTGCTTTTAGCACTACACTATTGCACACACAACCTGTGGCTGGACCTAGGCTGCGATAGGATTCCTAGGATGGTGTTAAGAAGAATACTTCCTCCAAAGCGAGATCGCTATATGGAGGTTGACCTTCTCTTCCCCGAAAGTTTTTCATGGTGTCAAATGTGTTTGTCCATATCCGCGAGACTGTGGGATTATTGGGCATTCCATTCGACTGAGCCGGAGTTAGGGAGACCTGACACGTTACGCGAGACTGCGGCGGTCAGATCATCCTCTTAGCTCCACTTTGCTAAGCCATTTAGAATAGAAATTGAGCCTCATATTTCATGCGTGTGTCTATATGATTTTCCATTGATTTTTCTTGGTAAAGTAAGTATTCTATCTCTATACCTTTTGTTGTGCTTTTGGTCGGTCCATGACAATCTAGGTTAGTCATTTTGATTTAATTCATTTGTCAATTAGGAATGAGATAAAGAAATTGTCATGCAATGAGTCATTTGGAAAATAAAAAAAATATAGAGAATTTGTTTTCAATTCATGTCTAGGAAATTCGATCTTGCTAGGGTGTCTATTTTTCTAGCTTTCTTTAGGAAATTCCATTCTTGTACAAGCTTTTCGTGAAACCAAAAATTGATTAGATTATTGTCATGGATTGGTTTTTTTATCTACACCTCATGCTGACATATTTTCATTCATTCAAATTAGGTCATAACGGATTATTCGTCCATTATTACACGATTAAGAGCAAGAATGGCCGATCAAACTAAAATGCGTGATCGTATCTCCTCAATGGAAGGACAACTTCAATAGTTGGCTACCTCTATGCAGCTTATAATGACTCAAATCGAATCCCTCCAAGTCAATCCAGCTCCTACACCCGTTCTCCCCCAGATTGTTGCCCCAAAGTAGACAGACAAGACCCAATTGGGTGATGACAACATGCTTGATTTAGGGGAAGGCTCAGTCCCAATCAATGTGGAAAAGCCTAAGCTTATCAACATCCCCAAGATGGAGCAAGATGATCGCTTCGCAAAACTCGAAGAGAAAATAAAACAACTGCAGGAGTCACAGAGCTCACTCCCGTTCGACCTCTCGGTTTATGAGAAGGTTAAAATGCCTAGCAAGTTCAAGATGCTAGAGTTTGAAAAGTACAATGGTACATCTTGCCCAAAATCTCATTTGCAGATGTACCACGTACGCATGGCCTAGCACATAAAAAATGAACCCCTCATGATTCAATCATTCCATGCGAGTTTGATTGGACCCGCGTTGAACTGGTACGTGATGAAAAAGGTCAATCTTCTTGACACCTGGAATAAAGTGGCGGATGCGTTCCTCAAGCAGTACAAGTTCAACATGGACATTGCACCTTCTCGAGAAGACCTGGAATGAATGGAAAAGAAGATAAGCGAGTCATTCAAAGAATACGCTGTGAGGTGGCGAAATCTGGCGGCTCAAATCACTCCTGAGCCTACCAATAAGGAGTTAATGAAGTTGTTTGTGAAAACCCTTCCGTCTGAGTTCCGTAACCGGATGGCCAATACGTATGTAGAAAGCTTCAACCAGCTTATTCCTGTGGGAGAGCAAATTGAGATGGGGATAAGAGAAGGGCGGTTTACCGAACCATCTAACAAGAGATTTTCTACCAAGAAGGAAAAGGACCCGGAAACTGAGATTAATATGGCCTACTCTCAATCGAATCGTGATACATCCAATCGTGCTCCGTTAATTAAGATTTCTACTAAGCAACAAGGTGGAGGACATCAGTTCTCGGGTCGACGACGGAGTGTTAGAAGACAGTTCACACCTCTTCCTGGACCCTTATCCAAAATTTTGCCTATCCTCCAAAAGAAGGGATTACTCTCTACTGAGCCAAAGCGACCAAGTCCCGAGCATCATCCTGCATATAATCCCTCCAATAAGTGTGATTATCACATGGGAGAGGTTGGTCACTCCACTGATGATTGCTATGTTTTGAAGCATAAGGTCCAAGACCTCTTGGATACAAAGGTGTTCTCTTTCAGCAATAATCAGAAAAATCCTCCGCTCAACCATGATGGAGGCACAAATGCTATTACTGAGTGAAGAAGTTTTTATCTTTTAGGATTTTAAGTTTTGTTTAGGAATTCCTACTTTTTGAAATTTTAATTGTCGCTTTCGCTTCTAGGGTTTGTCTTGCTTGCATTTTCCGTTCCAATAATGTAATTCATTTGATTCTATTCAATGAAATTACAATCTTATTTCCAATTATGAGGACATGATGAGGTAAACCAAACCAGTCCAATGACGATATCCAACAATGAAAAGAAAATATCATCCATGGAGAAATTCTAAGGACTGGGCTTCTTCATGCTTCCTCATAAAAAAAAATTCAAAAAAAAAAAAGAGAATAAAAAATCATTTTTGAAACCATTTTCAAAAGCATGCATTCGGTTAGTCCTGTTTAATTTTCTAATACATTTACTTCATGTTTCAGAGCATCACTTTCTCGATCTGATGAGAAAGCATCTGAAAAAGGCGTAGGAGGTTGCAATTGGCCCAACTATCAAGGACACATTTCTAATGTGACAAATTTTGGTAGTGACCCGACTGAGAGAAAATCTCGTCCCAAGCCAGAAATGGATATTCCACTTGTTTTTACTTTGATGTTGCATAGTATCATATTTATGCACGTTCTCTTGTGCAAGGGCAAAAGTGGATTTTCAATCTTGAATAATAGGGACAATCCAAAGACATCAACTGCTGAGGCAATCCTATTATGGAAAAAACATGAATGCTTAAAACCATTTTTTAGTGTGGAAAATTGTTTGTTTTAAAGTTGACAATTTTTCATACCTAGCTGTTGAGCTCTTTTAAAGAGGATGATGCATGGTGGCTCTTACATGTTTTGTCCACCAATTCCACTAAGGAACATTAAGATGGACTGATCTAATGAATGATGTGGAATGAATTCAGCATACTAAATGAGATACGTCAGGATGATGAAAGGCAAACCCTATCCTATACACAATCCCCTACTCATACACTTGTGAGGTGAGTGTAGGAAGGTTCATATCCACAAGGCAAAGAGTTCTCTCGAAAAAGGTACGATGACCGAAATGATGAAGGGCAGTTCATTTCTCTATCCCAAACACAATAGGTGATCCATTGCTTAACCCCTTTTAGCCTTATATACTTGTGGAGCTCTTTTCAAATTATCCCTGTCAAGAACCACCCCACATCGGGGCAAATTGGAAGTAAGGTGGCATCACAAGTTGAGAAAATGAAAAGAAATTTTCTTGCTTTCACTTGCATCAATCTTCAAGTCGTACTTTTACATTGAATTCATGTGGTAATTTAAGTGCCTTAGGACGACGAAGAGCATTTCTTTCTCTGTCCTATATAGTCATATCCTTTGCATAGCCCACTTGAGCCTACAATTTCATTTCTTCAAACCCCGTTGGTGGTCATCCCCCACATTGGGGCAAGGCAAAAGGCAGATGAAGACTCTTGAAAAGTTTGAGTGTCATTCAAAGTGTAATTGCTTGACACACTATGCGCAAGAATTGAAATCAACATAGAACTAAAGGGCATGAAAAAGCAGTGTGCCTAGTAAAAGCAAGGCCAAAGATGGTCGGTGACCAGAAATTCAACCGAGATGGTCGGTGACCGGAATTTCGTGCTGATCGTCGTGGTGCAGTCTATTTATTTATTTGAGCTTCAATTTGTGCTGAATTGATTTAACTGTGATTTAAGGATATAATCCTAAATTGATTTAATTATGTAATTTTTAGGATTTATTCCTAAATGATTTGAATTGTGGTAATTGATTGGTAATTATCGGGCGTCGGTTCACAGCGCCAAAGATGTGTTTTATGGGCTGTTGAAAATGGTGGGAAGTTGTAACACCTTAAAACCCCCCCTTAAGGTCATTACAGTCATACTTACTGTCTCTTGAGAGCTGTAAATTTGATGGGCTCTCTTTTTTAAAAAAAAAAAAAAACACAAAAGGTCCCAGCGAATATCATATGGCGGAAGCGGAGTCACGACTCTCCAATTCTCCTTCCAAACATAAGAGGGTTAATGCACACAACTAAACAATATAAGATAGTGGAAACCGGAACTCTTTGTTTACATATGTAAAGCATGGATACTTCTTTTCAGGGTAGACGTACAACCAAGAGCCATATCCTAGTCGTAGTGGCCCTTACTAAAAGGAAACATCAAAATTTTCTACCCTTCACAAAAGAAATCTCTCATACATGTCCTATCCATCCCTGGGTTCTGGTCTAGTAAAAAATTCTTCCACCTCCATCTCTTACTCCTGCTCCATGCCTACCTTCGTCCAGGTGCTCCAGGGGGCGGCGGCGGCAGCATGCCCCTCATAACTCCGTCCTGGCAGATGAAAACGGGGATAAATTCTTGAAACACCGGGCCGTCATCCAGACTCGCATCAAACCTCATCAGCACGCTCACGCAAAAGAAGACCAGCCCGGGAACTGTGGGGCTGTCGATGGGCATCACCCTCACCTCCAGATCGGAGGGTATACCATAGAAAGAGCCAGGAGCAACTGGGGACAGCGGCATGTCTAAGCTGAAATGTTAGTCCCCAAAAGGGGTGAGTACAACCACTCAGCAAAATATGATCTCTATAGCTACCCATACATCACACAAATAGACAAGTATATCACATTATCACATAACAGCAATAATCAGCATTATGGCATCATATAACTTCAATAGGTATATCGTCATATGACCACATCAACAAGCAACACAAGGTATCATATAATCTCAGCAGGTAAGATATTCACATATCAATATTCAGCCATAGACTTTCAGCCACTTATGCTTTCATATTATTCACAATTTAAGCATCCATCAAGTATTCGTGCCTATCATCAGACATACATATTTCACCATGTGCACATTACACAAATCAGCAATACTCATATATATGCATACATATCAAATTCTCGCATTCATATATGCAAATCCCGGTACACACCATCCGGGCTTCCGGCCCCTCCCACATTCCGGGCATCTCACACCCAAACCTGGCATCATGAGGAATTCACGGCACACACCATCCGTGCTTCCGGCATTTACACTCCCTGGTCGGGCATCTCGCACCCCAACTGGCATCACGAGGAACCACGGCACACACCATCCGTGCTTCCGGCATCCCCTACGCTCCGGGCATCTCAACTCCGAGGCCATCCAGATTTACGCTCACAGCGCTACTGGGCATCCGGCATTTTCACTCCCTGGCCGGGTATCCCGACACTCCCGGGGCATCATCGGCACACACCATTCGATGGCCTCTTTCATATGCATGATTTATAGCATATCACATGATACTCAGCATACATAACAGCATGCAATGTCACATTTCTCCACTCATATGGCATGAAATTCACATAACATGCTCCATTCAATTGATTCCCAACAATTCAGCATACACAGGTCTCTGAAATCATCTCAATTGAACATCAAATGCCTTTTCAAAAATTGTGAAACATACACACGCGATAGTCAAGACAATATGGAACATTTTTCATGAAGGATGCATCTCCTAATTGTCAACACATGAAAAGATATCATTCAGTCGTTGTAACACAGAGATTTCCAAACATTCCAGCTTGCGTGATCACAAAAGAAATCTAAATTGACCATCCAATTGGCCACTAAAAATTCTGGAATTTCACCACATCACCATTGAGACATTAAGGCACAACTTTCATTAAGACACTATGTTCAAACGATCCTCATATAGAAAGATATAAACTCAGCAAAACAGATTAGAGTTTAGGACTTCCCAGTTTGCACAGTCTTCGAATTTCATGAAATTAAATACACAAACGTCACTCAAAAATTACAAAATTTCAGTATGTCATAGCCAATAGTCTAAGGAACATTTCTTATGAATACATAATCACCAAATTCGTACTACATAATTTACTATAAAAATTACAAGCTCCTGTTTCAATTCCCGAACCGTACAGGATCAACTATCAATGAAATCTCCTCAATTAAGCAACTTAACTTCCTTATTTTTCACTGATTCTTGGATATGTTATAGTTCAGCATGTTGTCTACAACTTTTCTTTAGAGGTCGAAGCAAGAATCTCAAGAAAAAGTCACTTTATATGCCATACAACCTACTGACGTTCCACCAAGACGGTCCAGAATTCAAGTCCGTAAGAAAACATACAATTCACTAGGCTACACTGAATGAAATCAGCTCAATTTTCAGTATGTCGTTCATCAAGATGTTGTCTACATTTCATAAGAAGAAGTTGAGCAAGAATTCCAAACAAAAAGACACGTTCAGCAGCCAACAAGCATCAAAGGTCAGCAAGCAACTCCAATATACACCCGGTTCCAAAGACATTCGGTTTCACCCCTATAATCTTACTCAAATCACTTCAAATTCGACTATGTCATAGTTCAAGACGCGCTCTACAACTTCCATGAAGGAATCAAAGTCAGATTCTAACCCCTAAGAGCACCTACAAACGCATGCAAGCTACTGGCGCAACCTAGCTCTTCCCAAACCCGATTGCACCTACCTCAAACCCTCCTCAAAACTCCAAGTTCCAGCCATCAAATTCACATTTTCGACCATCACACAACACCACAACATGCATAGGTAGATGAGAGATTATTCTTACCTTTGGATTGAGCTAAATTGGTGAAGAAATGGCAGCAAGAAAGACACGGCACTTTCGGTTCTCCTCCTTTCTCCTTCATCTTCTCTTCTTCCTCGGTTTCTCTCTCTCTCTCTCCCTCTCTCTCTCTCAAGTCGACGAAGAAGCCTCACAAACCGGTGGCTCCTCCTTTTATACTTCAATTAATCATCATTAGGCTTCAATGATTAGTTGACATGCAGCTTGACACATGGCAACTCCCTTGGACAGCTTGAATTTTCCCTTGGCTTGCAATGGAAGCCTCGGCCGAGAGCCCCTCCTTGGGCTTTGCTTGGCGGCCCATTTCCTCCTCCTCTTGGGCCCACATTCGGCCCAAGTCCATTCCCCTTGAGCCCACTTCACTTAGCTCAAGTCATTAAACCTTAATTCCAAGATTAAACTATTCATCCTAGCTTATACAAATCCAATTAAAATTTCTAACCTAGCCACATTAATATGGCTACAAAGTTAATCAAAATAATTCAATTGTAACTTCATAATCCAATGACTAAAATCTCAAAACACTTCCATTGATCGGCCACAATCATCGCATCTTCAAGGGTTTTCAAAATTTTGGGATGCCACAGAAGTTCTAAAAGCAAAATATGATATTTTGGCTAAGGCCGATCGTGTCCCCCACACACGTGTATTTTATCGAAATTGATAAAGAAATTGGTGGTTGATCGAATGATTAGAACAGCATACTATATCATCCTACGGGCTCTGATATGTCAGCTTAGTGAGGGCAGTATACTGGTGTACTATATTAGCCTACGGGCGATATGTCAGCTTAGCGCGAGCAGTACACTTTATCAGCTTAGAGTGAGCATCGGGGTATACTATATCGGCTGCGGGCGATATGCCAGCTTAGTGAGAGAAGTATACCGGTATACTATATCAGCCTACGGACAATATGTCAGCTTAGCGAGAGCAGTATACCTTAACTCTACCAGCTTAGTGCGAGCTATACTATCTATTTATCAGCTTAGAGTGAGCAGTCCTGGACTATGGTCGGACTTATAGATAGTATTGAATGTGCCGACCAAGCATGGGTCGAGATGACATGTAATCAATTAGGTCGATTGATTATTGTTTTGATCTGATGTTGTGAATTGATTGATTGAATGGAAATGACCGTGAGTGGTCTTGTTGGCGTGTGATCGACTAAGTCGATTTGATCGATGCTTCGATCTATGATGTGATTACTTGGGTGCCTATTTGATATGTGCTAACATGCAGGTGGAATCTGAGGCCAAGGTAAGTCCTCTGACTCATGTTGTGCTTAGCCAGCCCTAAGGTGTATTAGTTTACTAATCAGGTCTTAGGGGGTAGAACTTACTGAGACATAGTCTCATCCCGGTTGTGGGATTATATTTCAGGCCCTTAGATTTCCGAAGGTTGGCCGGCATTTGAAGTTGAGGATGAGTGAGAAGAAGGAGATGAAGAGTTTGAAGAAAATGAGCTTAGTGGTGAAAGATCTGAGGAGGAATGGGATGATGATCCCGAGCATGGTCCTATCCTATTTATGAACCCTGTATTTGTGAAGTTGAGAATTTCAATAAATAAAATTGTGGCCTGTTTTTCTATCCCATTGTTTTATTGTCTGGGGATTTTTAAATACTTCCGCATGTGCATATAATTAAAGAAAGGGTCGGCGAAACTTAATCCTGGGATATCGCATTTTAAAATCGACCAAAGGTAAGGGATGTGCGCGTGCCCGAGGATCGGGGCGTGACATCCCCTTTTTGTGGTATCAGAGCGATGGTTAGGTATTGGAGTAATAAGGTGCGATGGCTTATGGGATAGTAGTAGGAAAGGCCTTTAAATTTATGATTGGCGCATGTCTTTGATAGTTGATTGGTAGAATTGTTTGCTATGTGTGAATCGTTTGCCTTTAACCTTGTGGTTTCGGAAGGCAGAGTGTTGACTCTGGCCAGTTCGACCGTAAGAGTACCGTTGCAGGTTGGTACTAGTGTGGCAGTGTTGAATGATTCTAAGTCTGATAAGATCGATCTGATGCAAGTGATCCTTGGGATCTGAATGAGTCAGTGAGATCAGAATCAAGTGTTATTGTTGCTACCTGTATTGAGGTCCAACCTGGAAGGTTGATCAGGAAACAGATTTCGATATTTGAGTCAAGATTCAGCGTAGACAGACTTGGAATTTGGTCAGGGAAAAGACTGATATTGAGGGAAAATATTCTATTCCACCCAAGAGGAAGGATGGAATATGCAGGTCAGCATTCAGAGAAATGGAACATGTTGTTCCATGGAAGATGGTATGAATCAGTCTCGTGTTTTTTTTAGGGCAAGAAATTGTGGTAAGTGTTGCCAGCACGAACAGTATTTAAGAGGTATCCGCATAAGTAGATGGAATCTCGATAATGGTTACTACTCATGTCACCGCCGATAGGACAGTTCGGAAGAAGTGTGCCATAGAACGCACAGTGGAATTTTTGGGATAGGTCTCCGTTACAAGAATAGTGCATGCTGGCATTTAGCAGGAGGTAGAAAACTCACCAGATGGGTGTTGAAATTGTGAAAGGGATCTTGGATGAATCTAGTATACGGATATGGCGAGAAGAACGAAAATATAATCGACTCAGCATTAGTCAGAGAAAGTGAAATGGGCTAGTGAATCAACCTAGAGGGGGGTGAATAGGTTGTTGCGGAATTCTTTTGGAATCTTTTTCAATGCAATACGTTAATATCAAAGATATATCAATAATAAACAGATTACGTATTCACAAAGTAAATAGAGTAGAGAGAGAAAATTGACACAAGGATTATAGTGGTTCGGCTTAGACCAAGCCTACGTCCACTCTCCACGGCGGCAGCCAACCGGGTGTAATCACTATGTAGCAAAAAGAGTGCCTTTACGGTAGACGGATTAGACTTCTTCAATTGACGAGTCTCTCCTACAGCCTTCTGCTGTCTTTGCTCTATATCTCACTCTCTTTGTTACAGAGTGTAAACATGAATGATTTTAGAGAACAAGTGATTTTGGAGATTCCAACATCAAGATTTCTCTACCGGCCTCTCCTTGTTTCCAAGCAGCGTCGATCCAACTTAAATAATCTCCGTGCCATCATATCCGTTGGCACATTCCAAAAATTCATCCAATCAACCCGTTGGACTGAATCAATTTAAGTGATCTCCTTGTCCCGAAAACGTAAGTAGACAGTAGCTCGTCAATCCTGTTCGCCCATACAATCAGGATCTTGAGTTCCCAAAATTAGATTCTTCCAAAAATAAACTTGATCTTCAACGGATAGAATCCGAAGAATCAAATCTTCCAAGCTCTTGATCATGACCAGAGATATTCCATGGTTAGGATTAGGAAATACGAAATCCAATATACGTAGCCATAAGAATAACTTGTAGCCAGACTGTAAAAAATATCGCGAACTATCTTCGGACTTAGATTTGGGTCTCGAGGTCGTCGGACTGAAGCGAGTCTTGAAGGTCTTCGAGACGGAAAGCGAGTCTTGGCGACATCGGACGGAAAACTTCGGGCCGAAGTGCAGGTGCAGGCTGTCTTTGAAAACCTTTAGACCTTGACAACTTCGGGACGTAGCCGGCGAGTCTTGGAATCCTTAGACCACCTTTGTTGAGGCTATTTTGTCAACTTCAAAACTCCAAGAGATTTTTCTTCAATAATCTCCCCTTTTTGATGGTGACAAAACCCTCGGCAATTTGTGAATTAAAAACCTGGGGAAAACTCATATATACTTTGAGGATTATATCGCAAAACAGTGTTAGTCCAATAACAATTATCCTCACAAGATATAGTAATCCGGCAATCAAATTCACAAGTCTAAATCCAGATCATCACATCAGCATAAGGTCATAAAAGTTCAAACAACCCAATTGAAATCCAAAATAAAATAGTCTAAATAAAATCAAAATCAAGTAAAATCAAAATAAAATAAAAAAATCTCCAAGCTTCCTCAGCTTCAAAAACTTCAAATCTTCAAAACCTTCAAAACCTGTAAACAAATCTGCGCAACTGTAACGACCCGGGCCCCACTATATAATATTGTCCGCTTTGGATGGGATTGCACGAAGCCATTTCCCTCCCTCACGGCTTTAAAACGCATTATACTTTTTAAGAGGGGCCCAAGCCATTATATACTGGCCCAAGACTTCCTCCCTAGGCGATGTTGGACAGGGACTCCTTCCTTGCGCACGTCCGGGGACTGAGGTGCGGACGCACCGCCATCCCTCTTCCCCGTGCACCGCCGCTCGGGCCGTCACACTGAAAATGGCTTCGTGCAATCCCATCCAAAACGGACAATATTATACAGTGGGGCCCGGGTCGTTACAAATGGTATCGAGCCGACTCCCGACCGCGTGTGAGGCCACAACGAGGGCGTATTTGTGCTCCCAAGGAGGGGAGAGTGTGACGGCCCGAGCGGCGGTGCGCGGGGAGGAGGGATGGCGGTGCGTCCGCGCCTCGGTCCTCGGACGTGCACAAGGAAGGGGTCTCTGTCCCACATCGCCTAGGGAGGGAGTCTTGGGCCAATTTATAATGGCTTGGGTCCCTCTAATCTGTATAACGCGTTTTAAAGCCGTGATGGAGGGAAATGGCTTCGTGCAATCCCATCCAAAGCGGACAATATTATACAGTGGGGCCCGGGTCGTTACAGCAACTCTCCCCCTTTTTGTCCCATCAAAGAGGTAGAGTAAAATTGAGATAAAGTTTTGAAAATTTTAGGGGCCTGCAGGGAAACGAACAAGCTGAAACTTGCTAAGCTCTGGGTGACTTGTCGAGTTTGGCAAGATTTTCCTTCATTGAAACCAATTCTGCACCGGTTTGATTTGACTCCACTTGAGCTCGCAGTTCATTGATCTGTTCTTGCATGTTCCTTTGAAGTACTCGGCGAGCGCCTTTTTCAGATCTCTCATCTCGAAGTCTATCCCAAAAACCTGTTTCTTCGGGTCCGACATAACATCCAACAGCTGTGAGAATCTTTGTGGAATTAGCATTGCTTCCACTTGGACCAGCGAGAATAGGTTTGAAAGCTAGGTGCTTCCCTCTCAGCCCTTTCTTTCTCAGCGGGTGAGGATTTTTCATGCTCTAGGAAGTGTGATGCATAAACCTCCTCAGGGTCGTGCAGACCTACTCACATCACCAAAATGTAGTGGCGAAATTGTCCCTTGTTCGAAGCAACTCCCCCGAATGAATGCCGGTGGGTGGAGTGGAAAATTCATCGCCAACATCCATATCAGCACAAGGATGTTTCTCGGTCTCTTCCCCAGCAAAAGATGGCTCAAATGCAGCATCCATATCCTCCTGCATTTTGCTTTCTTCCTCGGCCTTCCTTCTTCTTTCTTCTTCTTCTTCCTTCCTCTCTGTCTCTCTTCTTCTCTTCTTCTTTCTTCTTCTCTTCTCTCCTCTTCTTTTCTTCTTTCCTCTTTTTCCCTTCTCTCCTCTTCTTCTCTTCTCTTCCTTTCTTCTTCTTTTCTCTTCCTTTCCTCTTCTCTTCTTCTCCTTTCCTCTTCCTTCTCCTTCCTTTGTTTCTCTGCTTCCTTCTCCTCTGCTTCTTTTCTCACTCTCTCTTCGGACTGTTCTCAGGATTACAGGGCTCCTCATCCTAGAGAGAGTGGACAAAGTCATGGCATCTTCTTCATCCTCCTCTTCTTGCAAGATGATCTTTCTTCTTTTCTTTGCAGCCATGGGCTCTTTGCCCTTCCTTTTCAATGAAGCAGTGGGGATTTCTCTTGAAGGTGTTTGCCTCCTCAACCTTTCCGGTCTTTTGATCGGTTACGGAAGTTTCATCTTCATCACCATCTTCTCTCCAACGAGCATCAAATTCAACTTTGTTAGGCACAAAGATGCGGGGACTTGAATATCAAAATGCCTAAACAATTTGGTGATGATTGATGAATAGGGCAGTGACCCTTATCTTTTACCACCGTCCTATACATATGAAAGAGTATAACATGTGGAAGTGAAAAAGATCTGCCCTGGTTGATGGCAAACATCAGCTTTGCCTCTGTTTTGGAAACATCGGTCTTCGAGGTCGATTTTGGCCGAATGCAGTTGATGACAACTTTATGCAACAAGACATTGGTGGCATTCATCCTATTGTAGGATATCTTGCCTTCAAGCTGTACAATCTCGTACAATCTCCAAGGTTGCATAGGCTGTTGAGACTTTGATTGGCTGGAAACTCCTTTCCACACCAATGATGTCAGCCAGCAAGTCAACATCAACAACATAATCTTTGTCCATGAAAGAAAAGGACAATCGATTTGCATCCAAAAGGAAAGATTTGAGTAAAAATAAGCCGCCAACTCGAGTGGGCCACGGTCACATCCGTGCAGAAATTTTCCAATTGTAACCTAGCAAACTTCCCTCTCAAATTTATCTTTATCGAATCAAGGAAGTCAAAATCTACACTCCTTGGATTGACCACACCCCTCTTCAACAGCTTTGTATAAACTCGTTCATGCTCCCTCGACCGAAATAGACTTCCCGGAGGACAAACGGTATTAGCGGCTACACCAAAACGAGGTTCAAAATGAGAGAAAAGTCTCTCATCATCATCTAAAGTTTCAGCGGGAGCATTCTCAAGTGGATCACTCGAGATATTTTCCAGCGTCCTCGTGCGGTGCCTTCACCAACAACCTTCAGTTTTTCCATCTCCATCAAAAATAAATATTCGCTCTTATATCCTCTCTACCTCAAATACTCCTCAATCGTCTTAAGGCTGACCTTCCCGTCCTTGAGCCTTTTATAGAGATCGTAAGCAACATGTGGCTTAAGAGTTCTTACCGGTTCGCTTTGGTAACAACTTCCTCGGAATGTTGACGCCCGCTCTCGTTGAGGCGAATCTTCCTCTGTTAGGTCCACCCTTGTAGGACCCTCTTCTTTGTCATTGTGGGCCCCGCTTGCAGTGAGGACTTGCGAGACGACATTTTCGCGAGCAAGCAAGATTTCAACTTGAACGAGAGAAAAAATGGAAACTTTGAGGCAAAAAGGGACGAAATGGAAATGGCAAAGGGAGATTTTTAGGGTTTTGAGAGTGGAGTATGAAAATGAATCGTAATGGAATAGCTGAGAGTAAAAGTGACGGTTCGAGAGTATAAATAGTGAGAGAAAAATCACCGGAATACGAAACGTCGCCAAAAAGTGAGAGAAAAGAACTGCCAAAAATAAACCGTGAAAAGAAAACTGCCTTTTTGAAAATATAGACTGCCATTAATGCATGTCAGAAAAAGAGCGAAAAGAGATTTTGAAATACTAAAAAGTAATTACCAAAAAATGTGTTAAAGAGAGAATACGAAAAAGAAATTCGTAAAGAGATAGGATAAAATTGAGTCTGACGGATGTTCAGACTTTACCTTTGAGTCTGAACCCTTTTTCAGACCTTACCTTTGCGTCGAGTACAATCAGACTTTACATAGAGTTTGAAGTGCTTTCGAGACCTTGCTTTGAATGCGAGCCGTCTTCGGACCTAGTGATGAGTCTGAACCACCTTCAGACTTTAATCTTGAGTCTGATTATCTTCAAAGTTTACGATTCCCAATCTTGAACGAATTAATTCAAAGTGAGCCTTCTCTAGGGTTTTGTGAAAATATCCGCCAATTGATTCTTTGAATCTACATGCTGAATAACAACATCTCCACTTTGAACATGATCTCGAATGAAATGATATTTGATTTCAATGTGCTTTGCTCTTGAATGAAGTATTGGATTCTTTGTGAGGTTGATTGCCCTGGTATTGTCACATTTGATTTCCGTCTGTCTTTCATCAACTCCAAAGTCTCTCAATTGTTGTTGCATCCATAGAATTTGAGAGCAGCAACTTCCAAGAGCAATGTACTCGCGGCGGTTGAAAGAGCCACGGTACCCTGTTTTCTTGAGAACCAAGACACCATCCTATTTCCCAATAATTGACATGTACCTCTGTAGTGCTTTTTCTATCCACTCTACAACCAGCGAGGTCGGCATCGAATATCCAAGAAGAGTAAAATCTCCTTTCTTAGAATACCATAGACCTAGCTTAGATGTAGTTGCAACATATTTAATGATATGCTTTACAGCGGACATATGAGATTCTTTAGGATCAGATTGAAATCTAGCACAGATATAAACACTAAACAAGATTCAGGTCTAGAAGCTGTAAAGTAAAGAAGTGACCCGATTATACTTCTGTATAGCTTTTGGTCTACACTCTTCCCTTGTTCGTCTTTATCCAGCTTTGATGAGCTTGACATAGGAGTTTTTGTTTTCTTGCAATTCTCCATTCCAAACTTCTTGATAAGGTCTTTTGCATACTTCTCTTGATGGATGAATGTTCCTTCACTTGATTGATTGACTTGAAGTCCCAAAAAGAAGTTTAGTTCTCCCATCATGCTCATTTCAAATTCTTTCTGCATACACTTTGAAAAATTCTTGCAAAAGTCTCTCATTAGAAGAACCAAAAATAATGTCATCAACATAAATCTGAACAAGTATGAAATCCTTGCCTTCTCTTTTTATAAATAGTGTAGTATCTACTTTACCTTTAGAGAAGCCATTTTGAATTAAAAAATTGCTTAACCTTTCATACCATGCTCGGGGTGCTTGTTTTAAACCATATAAGGCTTTCTTCAGCTTGAAAACAAAGTTTGGTCTTTTAGGATCTTCAAATCCAGGTGGTTGTTCCACATAGACTTCTTCTTGAATGACTCCATTTAGGAATGCGCTTTTCACGTCCTTTTGGAATAACCTGAAATTTTTAAAACAAGCAAAAGCAAGAAGTAATCTTATAGCTTCTAACCTTGCCACGGGAGCATAGGTTTCGTCATAGTCGATGCCCTCTTCTTGTGTGTAGCCTTTTGCTACAAGTCTTGCTTTATTCCTTACCACTTTACCTTGTTGATCAAGCTTGTTCCTGAAAGCCCATTTGGTGCCAATGATTGATTTTCCTTTTGGTTTAGGAACTAGCTCCCAAACGTTGTTGATTCTGAATTGGTTCAGTTCTTCTTGCATTGTTTCGACCCAGCTTTCATCTTTCAAAGCATCTTCTATATTTTTTGGTTCGACCTCAGAAATTAGTGCAAGAGCACTAGAAGCTTCTTGTCTATTAGACCTAGTACGAACTCCTTCATCAATATTACCAATGATGAGGTCTGGGGGATGACTTGTAGTTGGTTTATCAATTTGGTGAGGCTCTTCTTCAGTTGGAATTTCTGAATTTATTTGAGGCTCAGTGTCTGAGGCTTGATTTTCTTCATGAGAATTTGTAGACACTTGTTCAGACTCTAAATCTTCAGGTTGAGTCTGATTTTGTAACAAATCTTCAAACTTCACATTCATGGATTCTTCCACAGTTTGAGTACGTTTGTTAAAGACTCTGTAAGCTTTGCTTGTCATGGAGTAGCCAAGGAAAATTCCCTCATCTGATTTTCTTCAAACTTACCAATTCGATCACTGGAATTCTTTAGAATAAAACATTTGCAACCGAATACATGAAAATATGAAACAATTGGCTTCTTACCTTTGAATAATTCATAAGGGGTCTTCTCTAATATAGGTCTTAGAAAGATTCTATTTATAATATAACAAGCGTAGAAGTAGCTTCAGCCCAAAAATGAGGTGAAATATTACTTTCGATTAAAAGAGTTCTTGCCATTTCTTGCAAAGAACGATTTTTCCTTTCTACAACTCCATTTTGTTGTGGAGTGTATGGAGATGAAAAATTATGTTGAATACCATTGTCATCACAATATTTGGCAAAATCATGATTTTCAAATTCTCCACCATGGTCGGTTTAATACTCGAAATTGCATATCCTTTTTCAATTTGAATTTTCTTTGCAAAATTAGTAAAATGAATCAAAGCATCAGATTTATTTGCAAGGAAGAGTACCCAAGTAAAATGAGAATAATCATCAATTATAACCAAGCAATATCTTTTACCTCCAATGCTTTCAACTCTAGTTGGTCCAAATAAATCCATGTGTAATAGCTGCAAAACACGATTAGTGGATACTTGATTTATAGATTTAAAAAGAACTTCTAACCTGTTTACCAAGTACACAGGAGTGCATAGTTCATGCTTTTGATACTTGAGGTTAGGAAGTCCTCGAACAAGCTTTTTGGATGATACTTTTGCAATTTGCTTGATTGACATGTCCAAGCTTCCTATGCCAAAGGATGACTTCATCTTGAATTGATATCAAGCATTGAGGACTATCGAGACTTTATATCTAGCAAATAGATATTCCCATGTCTTCGACCGGTGAAGGACTTGTGAAAAATCCTTGCTTGTTCGAACATGTGTCTTCTTGGAAATTTATTTTGTATCCGAACCGCATAATTGACTAATACTCGGTAGATTGTAGTTCAATCCCTCAACAAGAGAGACGTTGTTGATTGTGAGTTTTCCAATCATCACAGTTCCTTGTCCAACAATCTTACCTTTGTTGTTACCACCAAAGGAGACATTTCCTTATTTTATATGAGAAAATTTTGTAAAACAACTTGAGTCTCCTGTCATGTGTCTTGAACAACCACTGTCCAAATACCACTTAACTTTCTTCTTGAGGGTAACCTGCAATTAAGAGAAAGACTCATGTCTTCTTTGGTACCCAGATTTTCTTGGGTCCATAATTGTTAGTAGCATAAACAGTCTTTGCCCGGCTCTTCTTGAGGTCTCCAAACTTTAGGACATTCCTTTTCAAAATGATCTACACTTTTACATCTTGAACAAGTAAGAGCATGTACGCAACGGGTTTTACAAAAACCTTTTGGAAATGATTTTATAAAAAGTTTTTGTTGGCCTATTCCTTATTCTTTCCTTTACTTTTGGGAAATCGATCAAAGGAGCAGGTTTCTTGTGTCATTCCTAGACCGGATTTATTAAAGTAAGGTTTGGATAGAAAAAATTTTGTCCAACTTTTGAGAACCTATTGAAAATTTCTTTGAGACTTTCAATAAATCCTCTTTCAAGCAAGCATTCTCTTTTGAAAGTTCATTTCCATTTTCTTTTGAAGCAGCAAGAGACTTGTCTAAACTTTCAACTTTTTCAAGTAAAATCTTTTCTTGTTGTTTCATTTTGGAATTCTCCTTTTTTAATTCAGCGATCCTTTTAAGAGAGCCTTTAAGACTCGAGACAAAGTTCATCAATGTATTTTGATACCTTGACAGGAATTTTTAAATTTCTAACCTTGGTACCCTTTGTTCGAGTCCAGTCCGAGTCCGAGTCCGAGTCCGAGTTTGCCATAAGACATATATTTGCATATTCTTCATCACTCTCCTCACATTCGGTATCACTCCATGTTTCAGCTTTGAGTGCTTTCTTGAACTTTTCAGGTTTTCCTTTCTTTTTCTTCAATAAGGGACGGTTAGTCCGATGTGCCCCTTTTTCTTGCATTCAAAGCAAACAACTTCTTTGCCGGTATCTTCTTCTTCATTTGATCTCTTTTGAAATCTTTGATTATTTTGTTTCTTACTGTTGAATCTTCTACATTTTCTATTCAACCTTCTAAACTTTCTAATCGAAGTGCCAATTCTTCATCATCCGGATCTTCTTCCGAATCGTAACATCGAATCATCATTAGATTTTAAAACAATTGACTTCTTACCTTTTGTGTCAAATTCCTCATTAAATTGCTCGACTTCATAGGATTGAAGTGTGCCGACCAATTCGTCAACTGAAAGAGGCATGATCCTCTGTGTTTCTCTGATAGATGTCTTGACGTGATTCCAATCTTTGGAGAGCCCTCTCAACAATTTATTGACCTTCATAGGTCCCGAGATTGGATGTCCCTGGTATGCCAAGCCATTTACAATTTCGTAAATCGGCGAACATATCCGAGATGGATTCTCCTGGCTTCATTTTGAAGGATTCATATTGACCAAGAAGGATATTGATCTTGGTTTCTTTGACTCGATCCGTTCCTTCATAGGTGACATGTAGTCTGTCCCAAACTTCTTTGGCTGTTTCACAAGATGAAATTCTATTATATTCAGTAGAAGATAATGCACAATATAGAGAATAAAT
This sequence comes from Eucalyptus erythrocorys, assembly GCA_014182555.1. Lineage (NCBI taxonomy): Eukaryota > Viridiplantae > Streptophyta > Magnoliopsida > Myrtales > Myrtaceae > Eucalyptus > Eucalyptus erythrocorys. The sequence goes on along the minus strand of CM024598.1, from coordinate 13,489,152 downwards.
AGCCTTTGCATCAAGAGCTTGTCTCTTAGAAATTTCTGCTTGTGGTAATCCCGCTCCTTGCCTATTTCTTTTCCTGTGCTTGATGTAGCTTTAGGAATAATTTCGTTCTCCACTACATCCCATTCCATAGGATCTTTGGATCTTAGGAACGCCTTCATCTTGTTTTTCCATACGTTATACTCCTTGCCATCGAAGTAGGGAGGTCTGGTATTGCTCGCCCTTCAATTAAACACGGAGCCAAAACACTAGCCATAGATCTTTAGCTTCGAAGTAATAACACTTCTAACAAATAAGCAGCCTGCTCCGATACCAATTGAAATGGGCTAGTGAATCAACTTAGAGGGGGGGGTGAATAGGTTGTTGCGGAATTCTTTTGGAATCTTTTCAATGCAATACGTTAATATCAAGGATATATCAATAATAAACAGATTACGTATTCACAAAATAAATAGAGTAGAGAGAGAAAATTGACACAAGGATTATAGTGGTTCGGCTTAGACCAAGCCTACGTCCACTCTCCACGCCGGCAGCCAACGGCCGTAATCACTATGTAGCAAAAGAGTGCCTTTACGGTAGACGGATTAGACTTCTTCAATTGATAGTCTCTCCTACAGCCTTCTCGCTTTGTCTTTGCTCTATTTCTCACTCTCTTTGTTACACAGCGTAAACATGAAAGATTTTAGAGAACAAGTGATTTTGGAGATTCTAACATCAAGATTTCTCTACCGGCCTCTCCTTGTTTTCAAGCAGCGTCGATCCAACTTAAATAATCTCCGTGCCATCATACCCGTTGGCACATTCCAAAAATTCATCCAATCAACCTGTTGGATTGAATCAATTTAAGTGATCTCCTTGTCCCGAAAACGTAAGTAGACGTAGCTCGTCAATCCCGTTCGTCCATATAATCGGGATCTTGAGTTCCCAAAATTAGATTCTTCCAAAAATAAACTTGATCTTCAACGGATAGAATCCGAAGAATCAAATCTTCCAAGCTCTTGATCACAGCCAGAGATATTCCATGGTTAGGATTAGGAAATACGAAATCCAATATCTGTAGCCATAAGAATAACCCGTAGCCGCCTGTAAAAAATATCGCGAACTATCTTCGACTTAGATTTGGGTCTCGAGGGTCGTCGATTGAAACCGAGTCTTGAAGGTCTTCGACGGAAACCGAGTCTTGACCGACTTCGGACGGAAAAACTTCAGACCGAAATTCTGGGTTTAACTGTCTTTGAAAACCTTTAGACCTTGACAACTTCGGACGTAGCCGATCGAGTCTTGGAATCCTTAGACCACACTGTTGAGGCTGTTTTGTCAACTTCAAAACTCCAAGGGATTTTTTTCAACAGAAAGGATGTTTTGGGAAAAATTCTATTAGAGTATCGTAGCAGAGTTTTGATGAAGTTTGGAGAACTTCAGTTTATTGAAATAAGTGAAAGAAAGGGAATCACCAGCAATAGTCAAGCTTGACTAGTTGCTAAAATATAACTCTGACACCACATGAGTAGAATGGACTCATGGAGCATCTTGTTGTAATGGATTATGGTTATGGAGCAATGCAACTCAGTCTAAGAGCACATGAAAGTGTCGAGTTTATCGGGAGTCGAAATAAATCTTCGATTTCTTTAATCTCGTCGATCGAAGACAACCCATTTGCTCGATGGAGATTGTCGAGGTCACTTGATGATGGTTATAGTTAAGACAGATTGAAGAATTAAAGATAGAAGACATCTCAGTGGTCTAAGAATTTCTAGATGCTTATCCTTAGAACTGTCAGACAGTCGCTAGAGAAGGAGATAGAAATTACGATCGGGTTAGCACCAGCATGGAGCCACTCTCAAAGGCTTCTTACCAGTTATTGTTGTCTAAGTCGATAGAACCAATGGTGCAGACATGAGGATTGATGAGTGAGGAATTCATGCATATTAGTGCATCACTTTAAGGAAGATCAGTTTTATGGAGAGAGAAAGAAAGATGGTCCAGTATAATTATGTATTAACTATAGTCGACTCAATCAAGTGACAATCAAGGATAAGTGTTCATTGTCAAAGATCGACGAATTGGGGACTTGTTATAAAGAGTATTGATGTTTTCAAAGATCGACTTGAGGATAAGTTATCATCAGTTGAGAACCAAGAAGGAAGTTATACTGAAGACAGCATTTCACACTTGGTTTAGCCCTTGTGAGAATAATGTAAAGGAATCTCCATGGATCCAGCTAAAGTCGAATCAGTTATTGATGGATCGAGACCAACAACCATGTCAGAAATCAGAAACTGTGAGGATTGAACAGATTACTACAAAAAGGTTCATGAAAGAATTTCCAGCATCAATATCATCATGGACTTGACCTCTTAAGAAAAGAGAGAAATTCATCGGCATAGACAAGTATGAGGATGGTTTCCAGAGCTTAAAGGACTGGGTACGTATTGATGCAACATGAGAAGATTGTTGCATAACCATCCCGCCAGTTGAGATCTCAGGAGTTAATTTACCAACGCGTGACTTGGGACTCGTGGCATCAAAATTTTGCTTTAAAGATTTAAAGTCATCAATGAGATGAAGAAAGATTCCAGATCCTCATCGACTATTAAAGTCTCAAGTGTTATTCTTTCAGAAGGAGCTGAACATGAGATGGTGTCGTGAATCAGAATTTTGGTAGGACTATAATGGTGTTATCCAATGTTACCCCGAAAGAACGAAAGAAGCCACTAATGCTTTGAGTCGAGAGTCTACAATGGTGCCCAGACTAACTAAAGTATAGACTCTACTTAAAAAGGGGTTCAAATTTTGGTTTTCAAAATTGGGGTAGGCTACCCTTTGAATTTTATAGCCGCCCTCAAAATTGAACCAAATGTTCAAGTCAGAATCAGTACCTAGTGGACAGACAGAGATGGTCACAAGATCTTATAAGAGGATACTAGTAAGAAAGAATCTAACTTTAAGATTTTTAAGGATGGAACATTTAGGCTCCATGAGCGATTGAGTGCACTTGACAGTGTAGCACTCAGGGAAAAGATCTTGCCAGAAGTTCACTATAATATTGTAGTTTTGACCAGATGATGCAAGTAAGTCAAAATCGACATCAACTAGATTGGTAGGTTGATATGAAGATAGATACCGCCAGGCACTTTGTAAGTGCCGGAGTTGTCAGTAAGTGGAAGTTCAATAATGCAAACCAGGACTTCTATCATCACTTAAGAGTCCCCGAGGGGAATGAAAATATATCACAATGAAATATTGTGACGATCTTACTAAGGATTCAGGGGATTACTGATACCATTTGAGGATAGTGGTCGATCGATAGATGGAGTTGGTCCACTTCGATATAGTACGAATAGATCTTGTTTTGGGTGTGTGACATCTAGATTTTTGGATTCAGACTTGATTGGAGAAATTGGGCATTTCATCGGCGCGACTTTAGTACTTTTCTCTGAGTTGGCCACTCACGAGATAACTAGACTAGCTGGGTGAGTTATAAGGATTTTAAGGCAAATAGACTTGGGAATTCGACCAGAAACCGATTTCTCGACCGTGTTCATCTTCAGAGATCATTACAGCACAGTTAAAAAGCGAATTAAGATCAGAGATAGGTCAGTTCGATTAAGATGAATGACCAATCGTGGGTGACCCCACTAAATTGGAAAAACTCTCATTGACTGGCACTAATTTGATTTTACTATCGTTTTGGCGCCCTGTGTCCATATTTGAATCCTTGAGATTTTCACGACAATCAAGAATCGACGATGTGTCGAGTGGGTTCATTGTGGCTCGAAGAAAATCGACCACGGGTCATTTGTCCTAAAAAAAAAAAAAAAAGCTCTGAAAACTACCCAGTAGCCTAGGTCACACTAAAAGCGTGTCGGAGTGAAATTAACCGCCAATCTAAGTTCGATTTCAGAAATTGAAGATTTTGTCATGTCACAGAGTGGGTATACCGAGATGTGTGTGTGTATCAGATAATTCACCGGCATGGAGTGCTAGGGATGAATTATATTTCAAATCCAAATCAGAGATTATAAGTTTGGCAGAGTTTTCAGAGGGTTCTTTCTTAAGCAGTGTATAGCAGAGGGCACAGATTTTCAATGGTGAAAAGAAAGTAAAATGAAGAAAGATCACAGGGCAGAGTCAGCTCAGTAATCAGGGATTGCAGTGGTCAGAACGGTGTCAGAATGAAGACTGGACAGAACTGTCAGAAATTTTCAGTCATTGAGCTTGGAAGGTTCATTAGGGAGTCGAGAAAAAGAGATCAGATGTGAATGACAGAGTGTCATATATGAGAGGCTCAGTTCAGTTGTTGGTTTTGAAAGGGCAGATTTTGTATACCGAGGTAGGACTCGATGAGACAGCGTACCCCCACCTTTTCAACAGAGTATGTAAGGTTTAAATTTCGAGGACGAAATTTTTATAAGAGGGGAAGAGTTGTGACATTCAGAATTCTTGGTAATAATTTCAAATGAATCAATTGGGCCGTTTCTATGCAATTGGAGCCGGGGATTAAAATTGAATACAAAACCGAGATGCAAGGTGGATTATTTGATGATGAAAAATAGCAATTGAGACATTGAGGTATCGAGTGATTTTATGAGAGTCAATTAAGAATGAATTGAGAGAAAATTTATGTGCAATTGGAGCCCTATTACTAAGAAATTCGTATGCCCCATGAATAGTGACTTTTGGACCAACTCAACATTCTAGAAGGGGCAATTTGGGCTGAAATTAAGTTGGTGGGAGACAGCTGGTGGTGGGCCAAGAGAGAGAAGGAGAAAACCAGTTTTGCTTTCTCCCATCTCTCTCCCGTCGCTCTCTTTCTACGGCGTCTTCCCCTTCTTCTCGGTTCTTCTTCAGCAGCAACCGAAGACCTCAGAAAATGGGAAGAACAGCCGAAGAAATCGTTGACGCATGCCTCACACCGCCGTCCCAGCAAAGCCGAAGCTGAGGTCGTCGTTGCCGCCTCACGCCGCGCATCGTCGCAGCTCCGTGACCGCCGAGCGCCCTCCGTCTTCTTCGACTTGGTGTCCGCACCAGATCTGAGAAAATTTAGAAGCAGTAGCCACCATCGTTTGAAGGTCGAAGCAGCTCGTCGCCAGGCCGTCGTCCCGCCGTCCGCGACTACCTAGTCGCGTGTCTACCGCTTCACGCCATCAGAACAGCAGCGACTTGGCCGTTCCCCTCCGTCTGTTACTCGAAATTCTAGATCTGGTGGAATGCCGAACAAAAACAGCAGCCGAGAACCGTCGCACGCCGCACACCGCCTCCCACCGCCGCTGTGCAGCCATCCGCTCGCCCTTCGCTTCTCTCCCTCCACTCGGCTCACACCCCACGAAGCAGAACCCCACACGCCCGGCTGCGTCATCCCCGTTTCTCCCGCCGAGCGGACTCCAGCAGCTTCTGTGGGCTAGGACTTCAGCCCAGCTTCTTCAGATCTTCAGCCCAAGCAAATTCAGGCCTAAGCCAATGAAGCTTGCAGCATTTCGGCCCAAAGAACCAGCCCATCTCAGTCCATCAAGTTAGTCCAGCAATCCTTCAGCCCAAATAAATTTCAGTCCATCAAGCCCTGATTTTCAGCCTTTGAAGTCCAGCCCATGAGCAAGAAATTTATAGCAAATCAGTCCAAGAAATTAACAGCCCAAGCTTAAGCCCATCTTGAAGCCAATCCATTTCCAGCAGAGTTTTAGTTCGTAAAGTCCAACTCAGTTGTGAAGCCTAGAGATTTATGTGGGCCCGTGAGGCTTGTAGGCCCGGCCCGGGTGTCCATTGAGGTTGTCGAAAATTCGAATTTCAGCCGCCTTCACGTTGCTGCCGTGGTTTCCGATCTTCGCGTTTATCAAGTGAGTACTCACTGATGCCTTCTTAGTTTGCTAATGATGCCTAAGGGTTGATTAGATTTATTTAATTGCAATTAGGTGGTTAGATTATATTATAATAATTAAATTAGTGACTTATTAGTACTTGATAATTAAATTGACTGTGCATTTAATTAGTAGACATGTCCTAGTAATTATTGGATGCTTCTTGGGATTTTCCCAAACCCGATTGCACCTATCTCAAACCCTCCTCAAAACTCCAAGTTCCAGCCATCAAATTCACATTTTCGACCATCACACAACACCACAACATGCATAGGTAGATGAGAGATTATTCTTACCTTTGGATTGAGCTAAATTGGTGAAGAAATGGCAGCAAGAAAGACACGGCACTTTCGGTTCTCCTCCTTTCTCCTTCATCTTCTCTTCTTCCTCGGTTTCTCTCTCTCTCTCTCTCCCTCTCTCTCTCTCTCTCCCTCTCTCTCTCTCAAGTCGACGAAGAAGCCTCACAAACCGGTGGCTCCTCCTTTTATACTTCAATTAATCATCATTAGGCTTCAATGATTAGTTGACATGCAGCTTGACACATGGCAACTCCCTTGGACAGCTTGAATTTTCCCTTGGCTTGCAATGGAAGCCTCGGCCGAGAGCCCCTCCTTGGGCTTTGCTTGGCCGGCCCATTTCCTCCTCCTCTTGGGCCCACATTCGGCCCAAGTCCATTCCCCTTGAGCCCACTTCACTTAGCTCAAGTCATTAAACCTTAATTCCAAGATTAAACTATTCATCCTAGCTTATACAAATCCAATTAAAATTTCTAACCTAGCCACATTAATATGGCTACAAAGTTAATCAAAATAATTCAATTGTAACTTCATAATCCAATGACTAAAATCTCAAAACACTTCCATTGATCGGCCACAATCATCGCATCTTCAAGGGTTTTCAAAATTTTGGGATGCCACAGAAGTTCTAAAAGCAAAATATGATATTTTGGCTAAGGCCGATCGTGTCCCCCACACACGTGTATTTTATCGAAATTGATAAAGAAATTGGTGGTTGATCGAATGATCAGAACAGCATACTATATCATCCTACGGGCTCTGATATGTCAGCTTAGTGAGGGCAGTATACTGGTGTACTATATTAGCCTACGGGCGATATGTCAGCTTAGCGCGAGCAGTACACTTTATCAGCTTAGAGTGAGCATCGGGGGTATACTATATCAGCCTGCGGGCGATATGCCAGCTTAGTGAGAGAAGTATACCGGTATACTATATCAGCCTACGGACAATATGTCAGCTTAGCGAGAGCAGTATACCTTAACTCTACCAGCTTAGTGCGAGCTATACTATCTATTTATCAGCTTAGAGTGAGCTTGAGTCTGGACTATGGTCGGACTTATAGATAGTATTGAATGTGCCGACCAAGCATGGGTCGAGATGACATGTAATCAATTAGGTCGATTGATTATTGTTTTGATCTGATGTTGTGAATTGATTGATTGAATGGAAATGACCGTGAGTGGTCTTGTTGGCGTGTGATCGACTAAGTCGATTTGATCGATGCTTCGATCTGTGATGTGATTACTTGGGTGCCTATTTGATATGTGCTAACATGCGGGTGGAATCGAGGCCAAGGTAAGTCCCTCGACTCATGTTGTGCTTAGGCAGTCCTAAGGTGTATTAGTTTACTAATCGGGTCTTAGGGGGTAGAACTTGCTGAGACATAGTCTCATCCCGGTTGTGGGATTATATTTCAGGCCCCCTAGATTTCCGAAGGTTGGCCGGCATTTGAAGTTGAGGATGAGCGAGAATAAGGAGATGAAGAGTTTGAAGAAAATGAGCTTAGTGGTAAAAGATCTGAGGAGGACTGGGATGATGATCCCGAGCATGGTCCTATCCTCTTTGTGAACCCTATATTTGTGAAGTTGAGAATTTCAATAAATAAAATTGTGGCCTGCTTTTCTATCCAATTGTTTTATTGTCTGGGGATTTTTAAATACTTCCGCATGTGCATATAATTAAAGAAAGGGTCAACGATACTTAGTCCTAGGATATCGCATTTTAAAATCGACCAAAGGTAAGGGATGTGCGCGTGCCCGAGGATCGGGGTGTGACAAGACACGTAGACACGAGACGAGCCTTCTCAATTTGGGGATTAGGGTTTCAAAGTTGGGGGAAAGATGCCAAACGGCGTCGTTTTGGTGTTTGGATGCTGACTCAACTCTCCGACAAGCCACGTCGGCTTCAAAAATTAATAAACAAAGGCCACGTCGGATTTCCGGCCAATTTCGTCGGCGTTGGTACTTAAATGATCGTTTTTCAAAATTTTTGGCACTTAAGTGATTTAACGGAAACTTTTGGCACCAAAGTGAGCGTCGTACACAACTTATGGCGCCATTAGTGTACTTCTCCCGTCGCACGGATTATTCACCGGTATGAATGTTGAAGAGAGGTAAAGAGGATCCTGTTCGGCCCACCATGTGCGAGTGGGAGATGATGGTTTTATTAATTTATGTGATGGGCCTAAGTTGGCCCGTCCGCCCATGTTGGGCCTAAAAGCTTGGCCCACGAGATTAGGTGTGACATCCAGAATTTTCAGTACTGTTTTCTATTAAATTAATCGAGCATTTCATTGACGCGTCTATAGGGTTTTTCTCAAAACGAATCACTCTTGAGATAACTAGACTAGCTGGGTAAGCCATTAAAAACTTTTAAGGCAATAGACTTGAGAATTCGACCAGGAATCGACTTCTCGACCGTGTTCATTTTTAGATGTCATTACGGCATAGGTAAAAATCGAATTGAGATCAGAGATAGGCTGGTTCAACTAAGATGTGTGGCCGATCGTGGGTGACTCCACTAAATTGGAAAATTCTCGTCGATTAGCACTAATTTGATTTTTCTATCGTTTTGGTACCCTGTGTCTGTAATTGAGCCCTCGAGATTTTCACGACAATCGAGAGTCGCCAATGTGTCAAGTGGGTTCATTATGGCTCGAAAAAAATCGACCACGAGTCAATTGCTCTGAAAAGTTCTGAAAACTACCCGGTAGTCTAGGTCACGCTAAAAGCGCGCCAGAATGAAATTAACCGCCAATTTGAGTCAGATTTCAGAAATTGAAAGTTCTTTGGTGTCACGAGCTATTTTTGAAAAGACTTTTCGGAGGCCTCGAGATTTTTACGGAAATTGGGTGCGGAAGTCGCGGAAATTTGACAGAAATTCAGATTGGCTAAATTGATGGGAAATTGGACTTCCAGGCCGAGCCTTTGTGTGTCGAGGATTCATAGAAAATTTCTTGGGATTTTTCTATATCAAAATTTGGACCTCAATTTGGGAATTTATTGGAGAAATTGAAGTTCCAATGGTAAAATTCGTATGATTGGTTGAGGCAGCAACTTTGGGAGTTTAAAATTGTTTGTTTGTGAGTTGATAAGTTTGAATTTGCTTGGGGGGACAAAGAGGAGTGAATGGTGGTCTTGTGGGGCCAAAACATTAAATGTATTGGCTAAGATTTCTGATTTTTGGTCTCCTCTTAGCTGGCTTCTCCTGGACGTGAGCTGCATCTTCGGTCTTCATCATCGCTCGTCAATCTCCCCCTCCGCAACTTCATTTCTCTCTCCGTTCACTCTGGTTCTCACGGACATGAGCAAGGAAGCCAGAAATAAAAAAGAAAGCTGCCCACGCCCCCACGGAAGCCCTCTCTTCTTCACGCTGCCATCTGGCCACGTCTACTGGGTATATGGTCAACAAAACCAGTGGTTTCCCTCACCTTGTTGACCAAAATAGCTAAAGACGCCAGCATTGGAGGAAGCCCACCATCCCTGCAGCTCCGTCTCTCTTCCTCCACGCGTGTCTAAAGCAAAGGAGCTACCTCAGCCGCTGCACCGCCTTGCTCCCCTTTCATTCGTGGCAGTCTCCACGTGTCCACGACCTGCAGCTCACGGTCAACCCTCAGCTGGAGTCTTCAAGTGGAGCTGCGCAAGTCTCCAACCAAGCAACGCATAAAGAAATGGCCACCGCTTTGTCCGTGCCTCCTTCCTCCGCTGCACGTGGCCAGTTCCACCGAAGGAATCCCATAACCTCAACGAAGTGGTAGCATCGTCGAAGCCGTGAGTCCACGGTCTTCAGCCACGCATCTCCGTGGTCAAACGAAGCTGCCCCTCACCGTTTCTCTCGTTCAATCTGCGTGAAGACCGAAAACCACGAATCCAACGGCTTCGATTTTCTGTTGCTCGTGGACCGACCCCAGCGAGCCCATTCTGATTTCCTTCGGCCCAGCAGAATTTCAACTCGGCCTTGATGCTTGGCCTATTCAGTCTTTGAGCTTGGCAAGTCAATCCATCTCCAACAGTTTCCAAGTCCAGTGGAGACAGGCCCATTTCAGCTTCATTTCAAGCTAAGTTCAAGCTCAACACAAGTTTTTCCGGTAGGCCCAAGCCCCGAGTCCTGCGGGCTTGCAAGTTCTCGGCCCGGCCCAAGTTCGGCCACCGTTGCATCGTCGTCGCAGTGTCCCGGTCGTCGTTTAGTGCAAGTGAGTTTTACTCACTAATGCTTTCTTAGTAGACTAATTATGCCTAAAGGTTAATTAGATTTATTTAATTGCAATTAGGTGGATAGATTAGATTAGAATAATTAAATTAGAGACTTATTGATGCATGTTAGTCAAATTGAATGTGCACTTAACAAGTAGACATGTCTTAGTATTTATTGGATGCTTCTCGGGATTTTTCCCGTCCCTTATCGGGCTTCAATTTAATAATTCGGACCAAAGATGAATTTTTAGGAATTAAATACTAATTTTCGAAATTAATTTAATTAATTAATTATTTCTCGGAAATTTAACTGGGATAGCCAGCGACCGGGATTTTATGCTGATGATTGTGGTGCAGACCGTTTATTTAATTGAGCATCTTCAAAATTAATTATTTAGTTATTTATTTTCCGGAAATTCAACCGGGATGGCCGGTGACCGGAATTTCGTGCTGATCGTCATGGTGCAGTTCGTTTATTTATTTGAGCCTGACATTGTGCTAAATTGATTTAATTATGTATTTTTAGGATTTATTCCTACATGATTTTTTTTATAGTAATTGATTGGTAATTACCGCGCGTCGGTTCACAACGCCAAAAATGTGTTTATGGGCTATTGAAAATGGTGGGAGGTTCTAAAAGAAAAATATGATACTTTGGCTAAGGCCAACCATGTACCCACACACGGCTATTTTTATCGAGAATGTTGAATTGAAAGAGATAGTATACTATATCATTCGACGGGCTCTGATATGTTAGCTTAGTGAGAATAGTGTGACAGCCCGAGCAGTGGTGCGCGGGGAGGAGGGATGGCGGTGCGTCCGCGCCTCAGTCCCCGGACGTGCGCAAGGAAGGAGTCCCTGTCCCACATCGCCTAGGGAGGAAGTCCTGGGCTAGTTTATAATAGCTTGGGTCCTTCTAACCTGTATAACGCGTTTTAAAGTCGTGAGGGAGGGAAATGGCTTCGTGCAATCCCATCCAAAGCGGACAATATTATACAGTGGGGCCCGGGTCATTACAAATGGTATCAGAGCCGACTCCCGACCGCGTGTGGGGCCACAGCGAGGGCGCTGTGCTCTCAAGGAGGGGAGAGTGTGACAGCCCGAGCGGTGGTGCGCGGGGAGGAGGGATGGCGGTGCGTCCACGCCTCAGTCCCCGGACGTGCGCAAAGAAGGAGTCCCTGTCCCACATCGCCTAGGGAGGAAGTCCTGGGCTAGTTTATAATAGCTTGGGTCCTTCTAACCTGTATAACGCGTTTTAAAGCCGTGAGGGAGGGAAATGGCTTCGTGCAATCCCATCCAAAGCGGACAATATTATACAGTGGGGCCCGGGTCATTACAAGTAGTATATTGGTGTACTATATCGTCCTACGAGCTCTGATATGTCAGCTTAGCGCAAGCAGTACACTTTATCAGCTTAGAGTGAGCATCAAGGGTATACTATATCAACCTACGAGTGATATGGTAGCTTAGTGAGAGCAGTATACCTTTATCTTATCAGTTTAGTGTAAGCTATACTATCTATTATCAGCTTAGAGGAAGCAGTCCTAATATGAATGGACTTATAGATAGTATATAATGAGCCGACCAAGAAGGGGTCGAGATGACATGTAATCGACTAGGTCGATTGATCATTGTTTTGATCTGATATTTGTGAATTGGTTGATTGAATGGGAATGACCATGAGTGGTCTTGTTGGCGTGTGATCGACTAAGTCGATTTGATCGATGCTTCGATCTAAGATATGATTGCTTGGGTGCCGCTTGATCTGTGCTAATATGCAGGTGGAATCTGAGGCCAAGGTAAATCCTCTGACGCATGTTGTGCATAGGCAGCCCTAAGGTGTATTGGTTTCCTAATTGAGTCTTAGGGGATAGAACTCGCTGAGACATAGTCTCATTGGTTGTTGTAAAAACCAATTTCAGGCTCCTAGGTGGAAGATCCGGAAGAGGATGATTACCTGTTGGATGAACCTATTGAGGAGTTGGAAGAAGCTGAAGAGTCTGACGAGAATTGAGAGCTTATTCTCTTTTTGTGAATCCCTGTCTAGGTGTAGAAAAAGTGAGACTTTGAGATTGTAAATAGTTATGAAGTACTTGGCTTCTGCTATGTATAAAAGTTTGATTATGCATTTTCAATATGAAAATATGACCTTGCTTTTCTATCCCATTATTTTATTGTCTGGGGATTTATAATTACTTCCGCATGTGCTTAAATAATGAATGGGTCGGCGATACTTAGTCTTGGGATATCGCATTCTAAAATTGACCAAGTGAAAGGATGTGTGCGTGCTCGAGGATCGGGGCATGACATTAGGGCCCATAGATGAAGGGATATGTCGAAGAGTTATGACTTTTGGGGGAACGCTTTACGTCGAAGGGATACGTCCTTTGGAGGAGACGTATTTAAGGGAGAAAATAGAGGGAGGAAGCACCTTTTGGCATATACGTACGTTCCTCCTCCCTCTCTCCCTCCAAAAGAAGAACAATAACCAAAAGAGACGACACTTTTTCCCTTCAAGGTGAATTTACGTCATCAGAACGAATGGGATCAGTTTTTCTTCCTCATATCAATGTTGGTATTTAATCTGTGGCTAACAAGATACGTTCAATTCCGTGATGTGCTTTTCGATCGGTGATACATGTGATTTTCCCGGGCTCGTCTTCCGCACTCGTTTTAGGGATTCGATTTAGTGTCAAATCTAATTTTTGGGAATTAGTTATTCTCGACACAGACGATCACCTCTCTCCTTCATCCGCTTTTCTCCACCTCCTTGCCCTCACTGTCGAGGATAAATGAACTCCGTCGATGATGGCACTGGAGCACAGTGGCCAATGATGACTTCGCTAAAGACGACAATTGAGGCTATGATGGAGTCATGGGAGCTACAAGAATAATCTTAAACATTGAACGAGGGAAAGATGTCAAATGAACTCGAAGCGTGTGAGTTCAGCTCACATCCACTATTGGGAGGTAGACTCCATATGAGACCTAACTTTTGACACTGCCTGTGAGAAATTGTGAATCCTAAAATTCATTCTTTATGGTGTACATATCAAGTTAGGTCTGTTATTAAGTAAATAAAGGTAATTGACTTTGATGGTTGGCGTGACTAGTTGTGCCAGCTGCAACGGTGGTCGTAGCGTTGGAATGAGTAGTCCTAGCAGTGGTGCTAATAGCAACGGTGTGGTAGTAGCTATAAGATCGGTGGCACTCGCTCTTGCCCCGCATTCCAGCATTTTTCTTTTTTTTTTTTTTTTTAATCTTTTTAGCTTTTAGCTTTTCGTTTTTCATTTTTTATTATTTTAATAAAATTCAAAAGATACATGAAAATCTATACATAATTTTAACATAGAAGGAAAATAGAGACAAAATGAATGTAAAATCACATATGATTCAATGTGAAAGGAGTTGGACGAAAATTATAGTACTGTTAATTTTAAGTAAGAAAGTAGTTATCGATGATTATTGGCAATAATATTTCATTCAAACAAAATAAAAATTAGATCTAATGTGATGCATGGAAATTCAACAATTAATAGGAAAAAATGGAAGTAGAGACATGTGAAAAGTGAAACAATAAATGTGATCTCGATAAAATGAAATGGGTTTTTCATCGACATGCCTATAGCTTTTTTCTCTGAGTTGGCCACTCACGAGTTAACTAGCCTATTAGGTGAAGTCGTTAAGGAATCTAAATGCAATAGACATGAGAATTCGACCAGGGATCGACTACTTGACCGTGCTAATTTGCAAGGGTCATTACGGCACCATCAAAATTGATCAAAGATTGGAGGTAGGTCGATTCGATCAAGAAATGTAATTAGTGCGTGGGTGATTCCACCTAATTGTAAAATTTCTGTCGAACGGCACTAGACCGATTTTTCTGTCATTTTCGTATCCTGTGTCCGTATTTCAAATCTCGAGATTTTCACGACAACCAAGAGTTGCCAATATGTCGAAGATGTACATTGTGACTCGAGATAAATTGATCATGGATCAATTGCATTAAAAATCCCTAAAAGCTACCTGGTAGATTGAGACACGCTAAAATCACGTCAGATTGAAATTAACAGTGAAATTGAACTCGATTTCAGAAATTGAAAGTTTTGTTGTGTCACGACTCATTTTAGGAACGTCGACTCATCTTCCGAAAAATTTTCGGACATTTCGAGATTTTACGGAAAATCGATTCGGAAAACGAACGGAAATTTAGTTTAGCTCATATGGAGGGAATTTCGACTTCTAAGCCAAGCTACTAGATGATGGGAATTTATGGACATGTGTGAGATTTTTCTTCAACGAAATGGGACTTCAAATTGGAGGAATCGGAGAAGAAATTGAAGCCAAAGTTGAGTGCCAAAAATGTGAAATTTGGAGCTTTGGCTTGAGGGCTGATTTTTGGCATCAAGTTGGTTAATTTATGGATTATATTTGCCAGAAAGAAATAGGGGGACAAGGTTTTGATGCCTAGATATTTATCTTCGACCAATTCCTTTGTTCCAATCTCTTTGACCAATCAATCCAGTTGTTCTCCACGACGCTGCTTCTTTTTCATTTCTCTCGGTGCAGCTTCCTCCACGTTGCCAAGACCGCTGCCTCGGTCTCCTTCGTGCGACGCCTTCAGCTTCTGCTTACTTTGATTTTTCCTTCATTTTCACCCCTCACTTTCACGTGCTGCTCCATCAAAACTCCCCCTCTTACCCGTGAGCTTCAAGCTGCCGTGAAGACCCGAGCATCTCCACGTTTTCTTTCTCTCCATCGACACCTGTACCACCACCCTTCACCGAGAGTCCCTCACCCACTCACACGGTTCCACCTTCACCAATTTCCCCTCAACCCCACACGTTTCTTAGTCAAAATAGTGAAGCCTCTCTGTTTTGTTGGCCGTAAAACCCCCACATCTCGCCGTTCCCTTCAACCGAAGCATCACCGGGTCTTCTCTTCACGCGGCCACAAAGACAACTTGCTTTGCTTGTTGACCGCATCTCTCCAGCTCGCCGTCTCCACGAAGCCAAGCTTCGTTGCCGCGTCCACCACAAGTTCAATCGAGGAAAATCCAGCTCCTTCGGTCTTGAACCGTAGGCTTTGTTGGCTGATTTCAGCCGGTCCAAGCCCCCGTTGGCCTCGTCGTGAGCTTAAGTCTTGGCTGCCGTCGCCGTGCACCGATTTTTGTGCTAATCGGTGAGTTGCGTTCTAATCCTTAATTAGTGGGCTAATGACACTTAGAGGTATGTTAGTTAGCTAATTAGTGGGTTAGTTAAGTTAATTAGGTTTAAGATGATTTAGTTAGATTAAGTGTATAGTTAGTATTTAGTTAGTTTAATTAGTTTAGTTAGGTGGATTAGTTAGGAATTAGTTACTTTATTTAGTTAGTATACTTAGATTAAATTAAATAGGATGGTTAGATTTAATTTTTAGTTAGATTATTTAGTTTAGTTAGTTTAGGTTAATTTAATTAAATGCTTTAAATTTATTTATTTTGTTATTTATTTATTTTCTGATAATTTATTTAATTATTAATTATTTTCCGAAAATTAGATCGAGATAGCCGGTAACTAGAATTTTGTGCTGATTGCAATTGGATGTTAATTTGTGCAAATTAAGTGCTGATTGGAATTTTAAGTATTTAATTCCAAAATTTGTGAAATTCATTATTTATTCGGAAAATCTCGAATGTTGGATTTTAACACCAAAAATGGTTTTATATACTATATAAAACAGTGGGATTTTAAATCAGAGGTTATGAATTTTCTAGGTCCAATCTGACCGTGTACCCACACACAACTATTTTACCGTGTATTTTTAATACGAAGAAATAGGCCAAGATCACTATTTTAATGGAGGCATTTGAATGCAATGCACGGTGTCCTCGGCCGAGATTGATTGATCGTGTGTTGGTTAAGAAAAATCATCCTGGGCTGTTAAGTTGAACGTTACTCATTCATTGGGACTCGGGTCGTAGTAGATTCTGGACCTACTCCCCTTTGGGGAAGCCGTCTAATTAAGAGACATCGCCGTGCTCAAAGGAGGTGAGATGATGCCTGGCAATGCCAGAAGACCGCCAATTTTGGAGTTGGCCGTACCCTTAAGGGGTGTAATTAACAATTGGAATGTATGATGGTTGAGTTTGATGCACCTGATTATGAGACCAAAATTGTGTGGCATGGAACGGGTTCCTGGTGATTAATTGAATTGATGAGGTGTTCCGGTTGTTATGTGCACTGATTATATGCATTGCAATATGAACTATACTGACGTGCAAGAATGAAACTAAGGCGAGATAAGTCCTCTGTGCCAATTGAGTAGTTGCGTGGTTAGGACACTTCCGGGTGTATTTTCCTCCTAATCGGGCTTAGATTGTGAACTTGCTGAGATTTATATCTCACCCCATTGTGGACTTAAAATTTTCAGGGCCGCAAAGGGAGAACCTGGAGCTGAGCTGAGGTGACCTGAAGAGTAGGTCAGATAAGACAGCCTCTTTTTGAGAACTAGTCTTTTGGTTATAGACTTATGTAAATGACTCAGTATATTTATAAAAGTGTGGTTTGTTTGTGAATGTGATGTCCTGCTTTTCTATCCCAAGATGATTACTGTCAGGGGATTTATTTTCACTTCCGCATATGCAATAAAACGGAAAGGGTTGGCAACTCGTCCTGGGAAGTCGCAAAATATTATCGACCAGAGAGGGATGGGCACACGCTCGGGGTTTGAGGCTTGACAACAAACTCCAATTTGCATGCTGCAAATTCTTGGTCTTCCCGAAATCTCTTAAGTTTCTTTCCCTTTAGCGCTTTTTCACTTTCGCTTCACTTTCCAAACAAAAAAGCACATGATATCTAGTAGGGTATGTGGGAATATTCTTTAAATATTATGAAACAAGCACTTGCAGACAAAAAGTATTTTCTTCAAATTTATCTAACCTCTTATGCACAACCTTGAAAGTCTTGGTTTTTGTTTAAAGTCTATAGTAGGTGAAAAGTCTTGATCTTCCCGAACTTCATAGTTTTCTCCTCCATTAGCTCATTATCACTTTGCTTCACCATAACATCTGTTGTTTTTTCTAGTGACTAATTCAACCATGGCCATTGGAGAAATCATTTTGGGTTCCTTCTTTCAAATCTTGTTCGACAAGTTGAGTTTTTTGGCATTGGACTTTGTGCAATGGGATGGAACTGGCACCACCATCCTTGATGAGTGGAAGAAGAGGCTAGTCACAATCAATGCAGTGCTGGATGATGCAGAGGAAAAGCAACTTAGCAATAACGATAAAGTGAAGCTGTGGTTGGACGATGTTAGGGACTTGGCCTTTGACATAGAAGACTTGCTCGAGGAGTTCAAGATCAAAGCCACTCAAGCTAAGTCGGAGGCAGAATTCAGCACAAGTAGAGGTCGATGGAAAAGGAAGTTCCTTTCTTTTATACAACCAGGCTCACTCGTGTCTGACACCAAGGTTCAAGAGATCAATGGTAGGTTGGAAGCGCTTGTCAACAAGAGGGCTAATCTAAGCTTGAGCGAGAATGTTGTGGATAGATCCAACTACATCAACAGAAGGGATCCCACTAGTTCTCTGCCGGAGCCTCGGTTTTTCGGCAGGGAGAAGGAAGAAATAGAGATACTCGAACTATTGGTCCATGAGGTCAAAAATTCTAATGCCACACTAAGCATAGTCCCTATAGTTGGGATGGGTGGTGTTGGAAAGACGGCCTTGGCTCAACAGCTATATAATGATGCCAAAGTGAATAGTTATTTCGAGAAGAAAGCATGGGTTTGTGTGTCAGATGTTTTCAATGTCCTTGACATAACAAAGACTATTTTGCGGTCAATCACCGGGTCGTCCAACGAGGGCGAAGATCTTAATGAGCTTCAAGTTAAGTTGAAGGATAGTCTATCCAAGAAGAAGTTTCTTGTGGTTTTAGACGATGTCTGGAATGAGAAGTATGAAAAATGGACTACCCTCTTAAAGCCATTTGAAGCCGTGGCTAGGGGAAGCAAGATCATCATCACAACTCGCAACTTTAATGTTGCTTCCATAACAGGCGCTTTGCCGTATCATTTGAGGGAATTGTCCTTTGATCATTGTATAAGCTTATTGGCCTTTCATGCTCTCGGAGCAACAAATTTTGAGAGCCACCCAGACTTTGAAATAATAGGCAACAAAATAGCTGAAAGATGTAAAGGTTTACCTTTGGCAGCGAAGATGTTCGGCAGTGTCCTACGAACTAAAAGAAATCCCAAGGAATGGCAAGATACCTTAAGTAACAAAATATGGGATCTTCCGATGGCAAAGAATGATGAGGTTCTCCCAGTTTTAAAATTGAGCTATGTCCATCTTCCTTCCTATTTGAAGATATGTTTTGCTTATTGTGCGGTATTTCCTAAGGATTACGAAATTGAGAGGGACGAGTTAGTACTCTTATGGATAGCAGAGGGATTTTTAGATGGACAAGAAGCAAATGAGAATATCTTGAAATTGGGACGGAAGCACTTTGATGAGTTAGTATCTAGGTCTTTTCTTCAACAATCAAGTATCAACACATCTAAGTTTTCAATGCATGATCTTTTGAATGATCTAGCAAAGTCAATTGCAAGAGGGACTTGCTTTAGCTCAGGGGGGTCTTCGGTGGCAAGTAATGAACATCATGTATCATCTCTTGAAAAAACTCGTTATGCATCATTCATCTCATCGTGGTATGTCACATCAAAATGCTTGAGACCTTATCACAAAATGAAGGCCTTAAGAAGTTTAATTTTGGTGCGTAAGGGATCTAGTTGGGGATCTTTCTCTATTTCCAACAAGGTGCTGCAAGACTTGCTAAGAAACTTGAAGTACTTGAGAGTGTTCTCGTTATGTCATTGTGACATTGTAGAGGTACCGAATTGTGTTGGTGATTTAAAACATCTTCGATATCTCAATTTCTCATACACTAATATTGAGAGGCTACCTGAGTCAATTGGTGCCTCGTGCAAATTACAAGCTCTGATTTTAAGAGGTTGTCAAAAGCTTTCAAAGTTGCCTCAAGGTATTGGAAAGTTAGTCAGCTTACGATTTCTTGATATTAGAGATACAAGGAGTCTAAAAGAGATGCCATTGGATATCGGTAATTTAAAGAATCTTATTATCTTATCCAAATTTGTGGTGGGACTAGAGAAAAGGTTGCAGTTAAAGGAGTTGAAGAACTTGCCACATCTTGAAGGAGAATTATTCATATTAGAATTGCAAAATGTAGAAAAAGTTATTGATGCTAATTTGCTTCGAATGCTAGACCTTACCAACTTATCCTTGCGCTGGGACAAACATTTGGGAAATCTCCATGATCATGAGCATGAAGCACAAGTGCTTGACTCTCTGCAACCTCACATTAATCTTGAAAGTCTCACCATTTTGAACTATGGTGGTGCAAGATTCCCATCATGGTTAGATTGTACATCCTATTCTAAAATAGTGTCTTTATGCTTGTGGGACTGTCCTAATGTTATATCACTACCCATACTTGGACAACTACCTTCACTTAAGGAATTATCTCTTAAAGGTTTACATGCAATAAGAACGATAGGCTTTGAATTTTACAGAGGTAAAAGGCCTTTTTCATCCTTAACCACTTTGAAGTTCAAAGAGATGTTGGCATGGAAGGATTGGTCTCCCTATGTCAAAGGCCCAAAAGAAGAAGTTTCATTATCCTGTCTTCAACATCTTGTTGTCCACAACTGTCCATTGTTGGTAGGGACATTGCCTTGTCAACTTGATCATCTCATAAAGCTTGAAATTCATTCATGTTTGCATTTGAATAACTCAGGCAATGATGTTTCTCTCCCATCTCTCCGTGAGTTACACCTTGAGGTTTGTGACAAGGAGATATTGAAGTGTTTGGTCAACCTAACTTCTTTGACCATTCTAAGAATTGAGAATATTTCAGAGCTTGTCTACTTTGATCATGGGTTTATGAGCTGCTTGATTAGGCTAAAGGAGCTTCATATAACACGGTGTGAAAAGCTAAAATACTTGTGGCAAGATGGAAATGAAATGTTAAATCTTACTTCCCTCCATGAATTAAACATCCATGCCTGCCCTCAATTCACATCTTTTACGGCAAGAGAAGGAGAATTAGAGCTGCCATGCAACCTTGAAAGGATGGAATTGAGTAGTTGCACGAGTTTAAAAAAACTTCCAAGCAAGATGTACACACTCATTAACTTGTCTATTTATCAGTGTCCAAAACTCATAGGACTAACCATTCCTTCAGATGACCCAAGCAACAATGACTCAATGTCTAACTCGATGTCTCAACTTGAATCTCTGGGTGGACTTGCTGCTTTGAAGAGTTTTGCTATTAACAATTGCGAGGGAGTGGAGTCATTGGAAGAGATCACTGTAGAATCGCTCAAAGAAATCATGATCGTCAATTGTAAGAATCTGAGAAGCCTACCCCAATGCCTTCACATGCTTTATCATCTCACTAAATTGTTTATAATTAGCTGTCAATCACTAGAGATAGAGGACTTCCCTCCCCTTCCTCTCACCCTATCAAGTCTATTACTTAGTCGTTGTCCAAAGATAAAGAAGATAAAGTCTATTGCTAGTTGTAACAATCTCACTTCCTTGTATATAAATGAGTGTTCAGCATTGGAGATGGAGGATTTCCCTCCCCTTCCCGTCACCCTGAGGTCTCTTCAACTTCTTCATTGTCCGAAGATAGAGTCCCTACCAAATCACTTGCATCATCTTACATCCCTCTTATACCTATTTCTTACCTGTTGCCAAAATATCAAGTGCTTGCCTGAAGGAGGCTTACCTCCCAATTTGCGGTGCCTTTATATTCTTGAGTGCGAGAATCTGAAGCAGCCAGTGAGAGATTGGGGCCTACACCGCCTCGCATCCTTGGAGCAACTGAGAATTGACTTTCGCATGGGAGGGGAGGGAGAGAATGGGTGGTTTCCTTCGGAGGACGAGGATGCGTGGAGGCTTCTCTTCCCTTCCTCTCTAACCCATCTTAACTTGAGAAATATGAGGAATGTGGAAAGACTATCAAACGGCTTTTGCCACCATCTCTCCTCTCTCCAATGGTTGTGTATTGAAGATTGCCCGAAGTTGAGGGACTTGCCGGAGGATGGCCTCCCTCCCTCCCTCGCTCGATTGGGGATATATCATTGCAAGATTTTAAAAGATCGATGCTCACGACACACCGGCGACTATTGGCCCCTCATCGAAGAGATCCCGAAGATCAAGATTGTTTGACGTTCGGATCCAAGGAATTGATTTGTTCATCTACAGTCAGGTTTTCTAGGGTTCAAAGGTAAGTTTTTGGTAAGTTTTTGGTTTTGAAGGCATCAATTTTCATTCTGCTTCCTCAATCCGATGCGTAATACAAACTGATTTTCCCCCATGTAGATGTTTCGCACGAATTTCTGGGAAAATCCAAGGAATCCTTGACACCCGCTTTGACTGGGTTCAGATCCAATGAAGTGAAATCGATCCTTTGATGTATAGTCGGTTTTCTAGGGTTCGGGTAAGTTTTTTGGTCTTGAATGCATCAGTTTCGTTTCTCTTCTTCAATTCGATGCCTAATACAGAAATAATCTTTTCCGATGGAGAGGTGTTGCGTAGAATTTCCAGAAACCATCGACTGAAGATCAGAGACTGACATTTTCGATGTGTGTTCTCGTTGGGGAGGGGTTTTCGCACCCACAGTTGAAATAAGCAAATTCAGTAAGAAGAATGGGGGATCTAGATCCCAATTTTGACAGCACCTTCTCTTCCCAGTATGCGAAAAGCTACCTAATGGGCAAAAACATTTGCTTTTTGTGAAGTACAACTAAAACTCGAAGACGAAAAAATGATATTTAGTTGCTTTAATCCCAGCCAGAGCTTCCTTTTAGTCTCCAATTGCACTGCTTGCGGAAGTTGATGATATTCTCGTATGCCACAGCTGCATCCATCTCGACTACTGCCTTGGGCCTGCTTTTCTCTTTAGCCACTGCAATGCACTATGCTTTGCGTGAGAATCATGAAAAATTGTTGCTGGAACTTGCCAGAGTATGGCTTCATTTCCTCCTCCAAGTATTCGGCACAATTCACTATGAAATTCTGAAAGATTGATGCTCAAAACTCAGTGGTGACTATTGGCACCTCATCTGAGAAATCCCACTCATAGTACTCGATCAAGTTCAGATGCAGTAAGAAGATATCTATCCAATTTCTAATTTTTGCTCCAGGTAATGATTTGGACTTCTTTCTTTCTTGCACACTTGTCTTTTAGCTACTGTTGCTTCTCCAGGATCCATTTCTACTGTGAATCCTCAATTTGATGCTAAAACGTTCATGTTTTTCCATGGACAAGCTTCACCTAAATTTCCACAAGCCAACTGCTGAAGGTCCAATGTTGACATTTGGGTTGCTCTATTTTGTTCGACAAGGAACCACGCAATGAAATGGTTATAATTCTAATGTGGTATAGCAAGCCAACCAACCATTGCTTCATACAAGTGACTATTCCTCAAAACAAATAATACTTACATGGACTTGTTCACAATGCTGGAATTATGATGCTTGTATGTGCCTGTCTTTATTGATGATATAGCTTGAACTGTTTGTTGACCAAAAATTGCTTAACTTTCCACTTATGGAAATGCACTATGCTTTGCATGAGAATCATGAAGAATTGCTGCTCCTATATTGTTATTTTTCCACAACTTTGGTGTTTGTTATGCTTTCTCTTCCATATATCTTTTTTTAATTTTTTATATCCTAGCTCGGTGACCTGAATTTTGAACTGTGATTGTTTTGCAGAATATCCCACTGGTATCTTTAGTTGACAAAATTGGAGAATCAAATGCAAACAGTGCCTAGGTAGGCAACTGATGTGCCTATGTTCATTTGTTGCCAGTTGCAACTTGACGAAAGAAAAACAAAAGGCTATCTCTTATTGGTAGGAGTACTAATATGCTTTAAACTTTATTTTTTTTGGTGACATGCTCTAAAAGATTAATCTGTATAATTATGTCATTTATCGAGGTCTACATTAATAGTCAAACGAAGAAGCTTTCTTCTTCCAAAAGCAACAGCTACCGTAAAGATGCAAAAAATAGGATTTAAAACAGGTGTTTTCAAGTTGGCAGATATGACAACTAAATTTGAATGAGCCCTGCAGTATAAGCCATTTAAATCTAAGTTCCTTTAACATTTGTCATTTAGCTACTGCTGCTCTAGTATTTATTTCCATTCTGCTACCTCAACTCAATGCTAAAATGTTCATGTTTTTCCATGGACCTGCTTCACACAAATGTCCACAAACCAGTTGCTGAAAGTCCAACGTTGACATTTGGGTTCTTCTGTTTCCTTTACCAAAGAAGTACACAATGAAATGGTTATAATGCTAACGTGGTACAGCCGGTGACTATTCCTCGAACAAATAATCCCTACATGGACTTGCTTGTAGTGCTGGAATCAAGATGCATCAAATGTGCCTGTCTATATCAATTATATATCTAGAATTTTGTGTGATGGCCAAAAATTGCTTATCTTTGCACTTGGATGACACATAAAGAATTTGTAAATGGAAATGCACTATGCTTTGCATGAGAATCATGAAAAATTGTTGCTCTCATATCGATATCGTTCTGCAATTTCAGCATTTGCTGTATTTTCTCTTCCAAATATTCGTTTCTTATACTAGCTCATTGACTTGAATTCTCTCAACTGTGCTTGTTTTGCAGAATATCCCACTGTCTCTGTGTCTGGCAAAATCTCTCGGGCCGATCAAATGCAAATATTGTTGACGTAGGGAACTGATGTACTTATGTTCATCTTCTGCAACTGGACAAAAGAAAAAAAAAAAAGCTATTAATTCTGGTAGGTGCATCGATATGCTTTAATTATTTTTTTCTTTTGGTGACATGGTCTAAATAAGATTAATCCTCATCATGATGTTGATTATCAAGGTCTATATTCAAGTCTAATTAAGAAGCTTTATTACTTTGAATATCAGCTATTGTAAACATGCAAAAATGGGATCTAAAATGGGTTCTCAAGTTGGCAAATATGACAACTAAATTTCAATGAACCCTGCAGATTATAATCTATTCAAATCTGAGTTTCTTGTTAAAGTTCACAATTCACCTTTCTTCTATTTAAATCTCACACCATCTCAGAGAACATTTTCATTTTCTTTGTTGTAAAGGAAAGGTGGAGAGGAGCAATCAGGGAGACTATGCTTTGTTGCTCCGTTGAGAAATCTTAAAAGTCTCATGTCTGCCACAAAGTATTTTGATTTAAAATTGCAAGAAGGTCGTCATCCAATACCACTCGCAATCGAGTTATCTTGGGTAGGCAATTATCATCATTATCCCACTAAGCTGCCAGAGCTCCAATTAATCTTCACAAAACCTGGCTCAGGTTACTCTACAGACCCTACCTTGTCCACTCAATCATGATAGTGATTTATGCAGTGACAGTTCCAGGATCAAGTGATTTATGTTTAATGGTTACTGCATTTCGAGCATTCCAGATATACTGAAAGGTGTAGGCGATCATTCTTAAGAGTTATCAACTCGTACCAAGTCATTCGATCTCCTGACCTCACACTTGTAAATATGAGCCTGTACCAATAAATCTCTATCACTAGTGATTAGTGGTCTGCCATACTTGTTTGCAACATAATCATAAGAGTTTTCCAACAATATATATTTATATATATATATATATATATATATTCAATAGGGTATCATGGTTCACTTTTTGTTGCATTCAATTAGGTGTACATATAATTTTGTTTTGATCACTCTTGTAGTGGTCCATCTTTCCTCTCTCAAACAGCTATCTTTTGTAGGTTACCAATACTTGCCAGAGGATGGCTTCGCTCCCTACTCCAAGTATTCGACATAATGCAGTGGGGAATTCTAAAAGATCGATGCTCAAAACTTGTAGTGGTGATTGTTGGCACCCCATCCAAGAAATTCCACTCATTGTAGTTGATTGAGTTCAGATTCAATAAGAAGATTTCTCTGCAATGTCTAATTTTTATTCTTGGTAAAGCTTCAAACTTCTTTCTTCTTCCACAGTTGTCATTTAGCTACTGCTCCAGCTCCAAGATCCATTTCTATTACAAATCCTCAACTTGATTCTGCACATAATTTGTTGAAGAAAAATCTGTAACGACCCGGGCCCCACTGTATAATATTGTCCGCTTTGGATGGGATTGCACAAAGCCATTTCCCTCCCTCACGGCTTTAAAACGCGTCATACAGATTAGAGGGACCCAAGCTATTATAAACTGGCCTAAGACTCCCTCCCTAGACGATGTGGGACAGGAACCCCTTCCTTGCGCACGTCCGGGGACTGAGGCGCGGACGCACCGCCATCCCTCCTCCCCGCACCGCCGCTCGGGCTATCATACTCTCCCCTCCTTGGGAGCACAGCGCCCTCGCTGTGGCCCCACAAGCGGTCGGGAGTCGGCTCTGATACCATTTGTAACGACCCGGGTCCCACTGTATAATATTATCCGCTTTGGATGGGATTACACGAAGCCATTTCCCTCCCTCACGGCTTTAAAACGCGTCATACAGGTTAAGAGGGGCCCAATCCATTATATACTGACCCAAGACTTCCTCCCTAGGCAATGTGAGACAGGGACTCCTTCCTTGCGCACGTCCAGAGATTGAGGCGCGAACGCACCGCCATCCCTCCTCCCCGCGCACCGCCGCTCGGGCCGTCACACTCTCCCCTCCTTGGGAGCACGGCGCCCTCGCGTGGCCCCACACGCGGTCGGGAGTCGGCTCACGATACCATTTGTAACGACCCGGGTCCCACCGTATAATATTGTCCGCTTTGGATGGGATTGCACGAAGCCATTTCCCTCCCTCACGGCTTTAAATGGTATCGAGCCGACTCAGGGCTGCGTGTGGGGCCACGGCGAGGGCGCGTGCTCCCAAGGAGGGGAGAGTGTGACGGCCCGAGTGGTGGTGCGCGGGGAGGAGGGATGGCGGTGCGTCCGCGCCTCAATCTCTGGACGTGCACAAGGAAGGAGTCCCTGTCCCACATCGCCTAGGGAGGAAGTCTTGGGCCAATATATAATGGCTTGGGCCCCTCTTAACCTGTATGACGCGTTTTAAAGCCGTGAGGGAGGGAAATGGCTTCATGCAATCCCATCCAAAGCGGACAATATTATACGGTGGGACCCGGTCGTTACAAATGGTATCGAGCCGACTCCCGCGGCGTGTGAGGCCACGGCGAGGGCGCGTGCCTTAAGGGGGAGAATGTGACGATCCGGCACAGGACGATGACGGAGGGACGGACTAAGATCGCCTCGGCAGTACGCGGGCGAGGCTAAGGGCATTTCTCCTATCCCACATTGCTTAGGGAGGGAGTCTTGGGAGCCTTTATAAGGCTTGGGTCCCTAAGTATGTGTAACGCGTTTTAAAACCGTGAGGGAAAAGACCGTGGCTGGGATGGCGGTTCGTCCGCGCCAGGACGGATGACCCAAAGCGGACAATATCACACAGTGGGGGCCCGGGTCCTTACAAAATCCCTTGAAGTTTTGAAATTGACAAAACAACCTCGTCAGCATAGTCTGAAGAATCCAAGACTCAATCGTTTAAGTGTACTGAGTTCAAGACCCAAAGATTTTCCGTCTGAGATAGTCAGACCCAAAGTTCGGTCTGAAGCTTTTCCGTCTGAAGACAGTCAAGACCCAGTTTCAGTCTGAATACCTTCAAGACCCAAATCTAAGTCTGAAGACAGTTTGCGATTTTGACAGGCTGACAGCAGGTTATTTTTATAAAAAAGGAAAGTAAGTTTTGGATATTATATTTCCTAACTTATACATGGAATATCTCTGGCTGTGATCGTGAGCATAGAAGATTTATTTTTCGGGTTTTATCCGTTGAAGATCAAGTGAATTTTTGGAAGGATCTAATTTTGGGAACTCAAGATCCTGATTGTATGGGCGAGCAGGATTGGACGAGCTATTTTCTACTTATATTTTCGGCGATGAGAAGATCACTTAAATTGATTCAGTCCAACGAGTTGATTGGATGAATTCTTGGAAAGTGTCAACGGGTATGGTTGCATGGAGGCTATTTAAGGTGGATCGGTGTTGCTCGAAAGTGATGAGAGACTTGATAGAAAAATCTCGATGTTAGAACCTCTGAAATCTCTTGTTCTCTAAAATCTCTCGTGCTCAAATTATGTATCAAAGAGTGTCACTTATAGTGCGAAAACAGCAGGAAGCTGTAGGAGAGACTGTCTATTGAAGAAGTCTAGTTCGTGAACTGTAACAGCTCTCATTTGCTACATAGTGATTACAGCTAGTTGGCTACAAGCGTGAAGAGTGGACGTAGGCTTGGAATAAGCCGAACCACTATAATCTTTGTGTCAATTCTCTTTTACCCTACTCTATTTACTTTATGAATGCGTGATCTATTTGTTATTGATATATCTTTCATATTAAAGTATTCTACTGCAAAAGATTCCAAAAGAATTTCGTAATCACCTATTCACCCCCCTCTAGGTTGATTCACTAGCCTATTTCAATTGGTAGAATTGCTCTGAATGTTGCATCAATTACAGGGAATGAATTACCTGATGGAGTGGGAATGTCACGAGCTGATATTCCAAAGAGACAAGCCCTTGATGCAAAGGCTATCTATTATCTATATTGTGCATTATCTCCTACTGAGTATAATAGAATTTCATCTTGTTAAACAACCAAAGAAGTTTGGGACAGATTGCACGTCACCTATGAAGGAACAGATTGAGTCAAAGAAA
This sequence comes from Eucalyptus erythrocorys, assembly GCA_014182555.1. Classification (NCBI taxonomy): domain Eukaryota; kingdom Viridiplantae; phylum Streptophyta; class Magnoliopsida; order Myrtales; family Myrtaceae; genus Eucalyptus; species Eucalyptus erythrocorys. The sequence continues at coordinate 13,461,053 of CM024598.1, read as the reverse complement.
CCAAGATCAACATCCTTCTTGGACAATATGAAGCCTTCAAAATGAAGCCAGGAGAATCCATTACGGATATGTTCAGTCGATTTACAGAAATTGTAAACAGCTTGGCATACCAAGGACAGCCAATCTCAGGACCTATGAAGGTCAATAAACTGTTGAGAAGACTTTTCAAATATTGGAATCACGTGAAGACATCTATAAGAGAAACACAAAGGATCATGCCCCTTTTAGTAGATGAGTTGGTCAGCACACTTCAATCATATGAAGTCGAGCAATTCAATAAGGAATTTGACACCAAAGGTAAGAAGTCAATTGCTTTAAAATCTAATGATGATTCTGATGCTACAGATTCAGAAGAAGATTTGGATGATGAAGAGTTGGCACTTCTGATTAGAAAGTTCAGAAGACTAAATAGAAATGGCAGAAGGTTCAATGGAAAGAGACAAAACAATAAGAGATTTCAAAAGAAATCAAATGAAGAAGAAGAAGATACTAGCAAGGAGGTTGTTTGCTTTGAATGTAAGAAAAAGGGACACATTAGATCCAACTGTCCTTAATTAAAGAAAAAGAAAGGAAAACCCGAAAGGTTTAAGAAAGCACTCAAAGCTGAAACGTGGAGTGACACTGAATGTGAAGAAAGTGGAGAAAAGTATGCCAATATCTGTCTTATAGCTGATTCAGACTCAAACTCAGACTCTGACTCTGACTCAGACTCAAACTGAGACTCAAACAGCGGTATCAAGGTCACTATCAAGAAGAAAATCAAGTGGTATTTGGATAGTGGTTGTTCAAGACACATGACTGGAGACTCAAATTTTTTCACAAAGCTCTCTCATGTAAATGGAGGAAATGTTTCTTTTGGTGGTAACAACAAAGGAAAAATTGTTGGTCGAGGAACCGTGAAAATAGGAAACCTCACAATCAACAATGTTTCTCTTGTTGAAGGATTGAACTACAATCTATTAAGTATTAATCAACAATGCGATATTGGATACAAGATCAACTTTCAAGAAGAAACATGTTCTAGAACAAGCAAAGATCTCTCACAATCCTTTACTGGACGAAGACATGGAAACATTTATTTACTGGATGTAGAGTCTGACAGTCCTCAATGCTTAATATCAATTCAAGATGAAGCCATTCTTTGGCATAGGAAACTTGGACATGTCAACTTGAAGCAAATTGCAAAGGTTTCATCCAAAAAGCTTGTTCGGGGACTTCCTAACCTCAAGTATCAAAAGCATGATTTATGCACTCCTTGTGTACTTGGAAAACAAGTTAGAAATTCTTATAAATCTATAAATCAGGTATCCACTAATCGTGTTTTGCAACTATTACACATGGATTTGTTTGGCCCAACAAGAACTCAAAGCATTGAAGGTAAAAGATATTGTTTGGGTAATTGATGATCATTCTCGTTTTACTTGGGTTTTCTTTCTTGCAAATAAATCTGAAGCATTAACTTATTTTACTAAGTTTGCAAGGAAAATCCAAATTGAGAAAGGATATGCAATCTCAAGTATTCGAACTGACCATGGTGGAGAATTTGAGAATCATGATTTTGCTAAATATTGTGATGACTATGGTATTCAACATAATTTTTCATCCCCATACACTCCACAACAAAATAGAGTTGTAGAAAGGAAAAATCGTTCTTTGCAAGAAATGGCAAGAACTCTTTTGATTGAAAGTAATGTTTCTCCTCATTTTTGGGCTGAAGCTAATTCAACTGCTTGCTATATCATAAACAGAATTTTTCTAAGACCTATTTTAGAGAAAACACCTTATGAACTTTTCAAAGGAAAACAACCTATTGTTTCTTACTTCCATGTATTTTGTTGTAAATGTTTTATCCTAAAGAATTCTAGTGATCAAAGTGGTAAGTTTGAAGAAAAATCAGATGAAGGTATTTTCCTTGGTTACTCTATGACAAGCAAAGCTTTCAGAGTTTTCAACATACGGACTCAGATTGTGGAAGAATCCATGAATGTGAAGTTTGAAGACTCAGTTCAAAATCAGACTCAACCTGAAGATTATGAGTCTGGCCAAGTGTCTACAAATTTTCTTGAAGAAAATCAAATCTCAGACACTCAGCCACAAACCATTTCAGCAGTTCCAACTGAAGAAGAGCCTCATCAAAGTGAGAAACCAACTACAAATTGGAAGCACAAATCAAGTCATCCTGCAGATCTCATCATTGGCAATATTGATGAAGAAGTTCGTACAAGATCTAAAAGGCATGAAGAATCAAGCGCTCTTGCACTTATTTCTGAGATCGAACCTAAAAACATAGAAGATGCATTGAAAGATGAAAGCTGGATTGAAGCAATGTAAGAGGAATTGAATCAATTCAAAATCAACAATGTTTGGGAGCTAGTTCCTAAACCAAAAGGTAAATCAATCATCGGTACCAAATGGGTTTTTAGGAACAAGCTTGATCAACAAGGAAAAGTTGTGAGGAACAAAGTAAGACTTGTGGCAAAAGGTTACACACAAGAAGAAGGCATCGACTATGATGAAACCTATGCTCGGGTGGCAAGGTTAGAAGCTATAAGATTACTGCTTGCTTTTGCCTGTTTTAAAAATTTCAGGTTATTCCAAATGGACGTGAAAAGTGCATTCCTAAATAGAATTATCCAAGAAGAAGTCTATGTGGAACAACCACCAGGATTTGAAGATCCTAGAAGACCAAACCTTGTTTTCAAGCTGAAGAAAGCCTTATATGGCTTAAAACAAGCACCTCGAGCTTGGTATGAAAGGCTAAGTAATTTCTTAATTCAAAATGATTTCTCTAAAGGTAAAGTACATACTACTTTATTTATCAAAAGAGAAGGGAAGGATTTCATACTTGTTCAAATTTATGTTGATGATATAATATTTGGTTCTTCTAATGAAAAACTTTGGAAGAATTTTTCAAAGTGTATGCAGAATGAATTTGAGATGAGCATGATGGGTGAATTAAACTTCTTTTTGGGACTTCAAGTCAAACAATCAAGTGAAGGAACTTTTATCCATCAAGAGAAGAATGCAAAAAACCTTATCAAGAAGTTTGGAATGGAGAATTGCAAGAAAATAGAAACTCCTATGTCAAGCTCATCAAAGCTGGATAAAGATGAAGAATGAAAGAGTGTAGACCAAAAGCTATACAGGAGTATAATCGGGTCATTTCTTTACCTTACAGCATCCGGACTGATATTCGATTAGTGTTTGCATTTGTGCTAGATTTCAATCGATCCTAAAGAATCTCATATGACTCGCGTGAAGCGCATTATTAAATATGTTGCAACTACATCTAAGCTAGGTCGTGGTATTCCAAACAATGAGACTTTACTCTCCTTGGATATTTCGATGCCGACATTGCTGGTTGTAGAGTGGATAGAAAAAGCACTACGGTACTTGTCAACTATTGGGAAACGGGATGGTGTCTTGGTTCTCAAGAAAACAGGGTACCGTGGCTCTTTCAACCGCTGAAGTAGAATACATAGCTCTTGGAAGTTGCTGCTCTCAAATCCTATGGATGTAACAACAATTGAGAGACTTTGGAGTTGAGGAAACAAGTACAGAAATCAAATGTGACAACACAAGCGCAATCAACCTTACAAAGAATCAAATACTTCACTCAAGAGCAAAGCACATTGAAATCAAGCATCATTTCATTCGAGACCATGTTCAAAGTGGTGAAGTTGTGATTCGGCATGTTGATTCAAAAAATGAATTAGCAAATATATTCACAAAGCCCCTAGAAAAGGCTCACTTTGAATCAATTCGCTCAAGACCGAGTATCGCAAGATTTGAAGATGTTCAGACTCAAAATTAAAGTCTTGAAAAAGTTCAGACTCAACGTAAGGTCTGAAGGTGTTTTAGACTCAACGCAAAGTCTGATGACATTCAGACTCAACGCAAAGTCTGATGACATTCAGACTCAACGCAAAGTCTGATGGCATTCAGACTCAAAGGTAAAGTCTAAACACTTTCAGACTCGTCTTTTAGTCTTTTTACGTATTTTAATTTCTCCGTATTCCCTGCTTTATTTTATTTTTAGTAATTGCTTTTCAAATTTTCAAAATCTCTTTTTACTCATTTTCTGACATACAATTATGACAGTTTACATTTTCAAAAAGGCAGTTTAATTTTTCCAAATTCAAATTAGTTTTGGTAGTTTTTATTTTCCTTTTTACGCGACGGTTCAGTATCCCGATTTTATTTTTATCCTACTATTTATACACTCGAATCGTCACTTTCAACTGCTACTACTTTTTGAAATTCATCTTCATTCTCCTTCGCTTTCGAAACCCTAAAAACTCCATTTGCCGTTCCTATTCCACCTTTCTCGACACAAAGATTCCATCTTTTTAGCGAACAAGTTGAATTTTCACTTGTGCTCCAAGAATGTCATCCCGAAAGTCTTCCAGAATCGCCAGCAGGGGACCACAGAGACATCCAAAGGGTCTCACAAGGGTGGACCTCACGGGAGAAGATTCTCCTCGAAGGGAGACCGAAAGTCAACATTCTGAGGAAGGGGTCACTGAAGCAGAACCGATAAGAACTCTTAAACCACGTAATGCTTTTGATCTTTACAATAGATTAAAGGCTGGAGGAACGAGTTTAAAGACGATTGAGGATTTTTTTGAAAGAAATGGGTATAAAAGCGAGTATATTTTCTTGATGGAGATGGAGAAGTTGAAAATCGTTGATGAAGGGACTGCACAAAGGACACTTGAAAATATTTCGAGTAATCCGCTTGACAATACTCCAACCCAGACCCTAGACGATGAGGAGAGACTTTTCTCTCACTTCCAGCCACGATTGGGTGTGGCTGTGAACTCTGTTTGTCCTCCGGGAAGTTTGTTTCGGTCTAAAGAGCATGAGCAAGTATACACGAAGTTGTTGAAAAGGGGTGTAGTAAATCCGAGAAGTGTGGATTTCGACTTCCTTGATTCTTTGAAAATAAATCTTAGAGGGAAGTTTGCTCGGCTGCAATTGGAGAACTTCTGCACTGATATGACAAATGCCCATTCTGAACTTACGACATATTTTTACTCGAACTTGTCATTTTTGGATGCGAATCGATTGTCCTTTTCTTTTATGGATAAGGATTATATATTTAATGTTGATACTTTGGCTGATATTATTGGGGTGGAAAGAAGGAGTTTCCAACCAATAAAAGTTCCTACAGCCTTTGCAACTTTGGAGATTGTGCATGACAGAATGGTTGAGGGCAAAATATCTTATACAAGGATGAATGCCACAAATGTATAGCTGCACAAAATCATCATCAACTGTATTAGGCCAAAGACAACCTCGAAAACCGATGTCTCCAAGACCAAAGCCAAGCTGATGTTTGCCATCAACCAAGGCAGACCCTTTTCTCCCACATGTTATTCTTTTCCACATGTACGAACGGTGGTTAAGGATAAGGGTCAATTGCCTTATTCATCGATCATCACCAAGTTGTTCGGGCATTTCGATATTGATTCCGCACCTCTATGCCCGACCAATTTAAGTCTGATGCTTGTTGGTTACAAGATGGTGATGAAGATGAAGTTTCTAGAGCTAAATGCTGCACTGGAAAGGTTGAGGAAAGAGACACCTTCAAAGGCGATCCTCACTGCTTCTTCAAAGAGAAAGGGCAAAGAGCCCATGGCTGAGAAAAAGCGTCGAAAAATCATCCTGCAAGACGAAGAGGATGAGGATGATACCATGACTTTGTCTGCTCTCTCAAAATTGAGGAGCCCTGTTAGTTTGAGAACAGAGGTTGGAGAGAGGGCAAGAAAAGAAGCAGAGGAGAAAGAAGCTGAGAAGCAAAGGAAAGAGGAAGAGAAACAGAGGAAGAGAGAGAGGAAAGGAAAAGAAGAGAGGAAGAAAGAAAAAGAAGAGAAGAAGAATAGAGAAGAAGAGGAAAGACAGAGGAGAGCAGAAGAAGAAAGAAGAAGGGAAGAAGAAGAAGAGATGAGAAGAGAAGAAGAAGGAAGAAGGAAGAAGGATGAAGAGGAAAGCAGAATGCAGAAGGATATGGCTGCAGGATTAGAGCCACCATTTGCTCAATTTGGGGAAGAGACCGAGAAACATCTAAGTGCTGATATGGATGTTGGCGAGGAATATTCAACTCTGAAATGGGCTAGTGAATCAACCTAGAGGGGGGTGAATAGGTTGTTGCGGAATTCTTTTGGAATCTTTTGCGATGGAATACGTTGATATCAAAGATATATCAATAATAAACAGATTACGTATTCACAAAGTAAATAGAGTAGGGTAAGAGAGAATTGACACAAGGATTATAGTGGTTCGGCTTAGACCAAGCCTACGTCCACTCTCCACGCTGGCAGCCAACTGGTTGTAATCACTATGTAGCAAAAGAGTGCCGTTACAGTAGACCGACTAGACTTCTTCAATAGATAGTCTCCCCTACAGCCTTCTGCTACTTTCGCACTATATCTCACTCTCTTTGATACACAATTTGAATATGAAAGATTTTAGAGAACAAGTGATTTTGGAGATTCTAACATCAAGATTTTTCTACCAGTCTCTCCTTGTTTCCAAGCAACGTCAATCCACCTTAAATAGTCTCCGTGCCATCATACCCGTTGGCACTTACCAAAACATTCATCCAATCAACCCGTTGGACTGAATCAATTTAAGTGATCTCCTTGTCTCGAAAACGTAAGTAGACAACAGCTCATCAATCCTATTCGCCCATACAATCAGGATCTTGAGTTCCCAAAATTAGATTCTTCCAAAAATAATCTTGATCTTCAACGGATAAAATCTGAAGAATCAAATCTTCCAAGCTCTTGATCACAACCAGAGATATTCCATGGTTAAGATTAGGAAATACAAAATCCAATATCTTACTTTCCTTAGCCATAAGAATAACTTGTGGCCAGCCTGTAAAAATCGCGAACTGTCTTCAGACTTAGATTTGGGTCTTGAGGGTCATCAAACTGAAACTGAGTCTTGAAGGTCTTCAGACGGAAACTGAGTCTTGACTGACTTCAGACGGAAAAACTTTAAACCGAAATTGGTCCGATTTGTCTTTGAAAACCTTTAGACCTTGACAACTTCGGACGTAACCGATTGAGTCTTGGAGTCTTTAGACCGTCTTGTTGAGGCTGTTTTGTCAACTTCAAAACTCCAAGGGATTTTTCTTCAACAATCTCCCCCTTTTTGATGGTGACAAAACTCTCGACAGATTCGTGAATTAAAAACCTGCAAGGAAAAACTCATATATATTTTGAGGATTATATCTACAAAAAGCAGTGTTAGTCCAATAACAATTATCCTCACAAAATATAGTAATCCTGCAATCAAATTCACAAGTCTAAATCCAAATCATCACATCAGCATAAGGTCATAGAAGTTCAAACAACCCAATCGAAATCCAAAATAAAACAGTCTAAATAAAATAAAATTAAACTTCAAAATAAATCAAAATAAAAATTCTCCAAGCTTCCTCGGCTTCAAAAACTTCAATCAAATCTTCAAAACCTGCAATCAAATCGTGCAACTCTCCCCTTTTTGTCCCATCAAAGAGGTAGAGTGAAATGAGATAAAGTTTTGAAAATTTTTTAGGGGCCTACTGGGAAATGAACAAGCTGAAACTTGCTAAGCTCCTGGACTGACTTGTCAAGTTTGGCAAGATTTTCCTTCACTGAAGCTAATTATGCACTAGTCTGATTTGACTCCACTTGTGCTCTCAGTGCATTGATCTGTTCTTGCATGTTCACTGAAGTACTCAGCAGCGCCTTTTTCAAGTCTCTCATTTCGAAATCCATCCCAAAACCTCGCTTTTTCAAGTCCAAAGATAATATCCAACAGCTGAGTGAATGTTGTGCAATTGGCATTGCTTCCACTTGGACCAGCAGAATGGGTTTGAAAACTAGGAGCTTCCCTTTCAGCCCTTTCCTTCTCGGCGGGTGAGGATTCTTCATGCTCGGGAAGTGTGATGCATAAACCTCCTCGGGGTCAGCACGGACCTACTCACATCACTAAAATGTAGTGGCGATATCGTTCCTTGTTCTACAGCAACTCCCCCGAATGAATGCCGGTGGGTGGAGTGGAAAATTCATCGCCAACATCCATATCAAGCACGAGGATGTTTCTCGGTCTCTTCCCAAAGACAAGATGGCTCAAATGCAGCAGCCATATCCTCCGCATTTTGCTTTCTTCCTCGGCCTTCCTTCTTCTTTCTTCTTCTTCAGCTTTCCTCTGTCTCTCTTCTTCTCTTCTCTGTTCTTCTGCTTTCCTTCTCTCTTCTTCTCTTCTTCTTTCTTCTTCTCTTCTTCTCTCCTCTTCTTCTCTTCTTCTCCTTTCCTCTTCTCTTCTCTTCCTTTCTTCTTCTCTTCTCTTCCTTTCTTTTTCTTCCTTCTCTTTCCTCTGTTTCTCTGCTTCCTTCTCCTCTGCTTCTTTTCTCGCTCTCTCCTCAGCCTCTGTTCTCAGGATTATAGGGCTCCTCAATCTAGAGAGAGTGGACAAAGTCATGGCATCTTCTTCATCCTCCTCTTCTTGCAGGATGATCTTTCTTCTTTTCTTTTCAGCCATGGGCTCTTTGCCCTTCCTTTTCGATGAAGCAGTGGGGATCTCCCTTGAAGGTGTTTCCTTCCTCAACCTTTCCAATCTTTGCGATCGGTTCTGAAATTTCATCTTCATCACCATCTTCTCACCAACGAGCATCGAATTCAACTTTGTTAGGCACAAAGATGCAGGAACTTGAATATCAAAATGCCTAAACAGTTTGGTGATGATTGATGAATAAGGAAGCTGACCCTTATCCTTCACCACAGTCCTATACATATGGAAAAGAATGACATGTGGAAGTGAGAAAGGTCTCCGCCCCGGTTGATGGCAAACATCAGCTTTGCCTCGTTTTGGAAACATCGGTCTTCGAGGTCGATTTTGGCCGGATGCAGTTGATAACAACTTTATGCAACAAAACATTAGTGGCATTCATCCTAGTGTAGGATATCTTGCCTTCAACAGTTCTGTCTCGTACAATATCCAATATTGCATAAGCTGTTGAGACTTTGATTGACTGGAAACCCCTTCTTTCCACACCAATGATGTCAGCCAGTAAGTCAACATCAACAACATAATCTTTGTCCATGAAAGAAAAGGACAAATGATTTGCATCCAAAAATGATAGATTAGAGTAAAACTAAGCCGCCAATTCAGAGTGGGCCACAGTCATATCCGTGCAGAAATTTTCCAATTGCAACCTAGCAAACTTCCCTCTTAAATTAATCCTTATTGAATCTAGGAAGTCAAAATCCACACTCCTTGGATTGACCACACCCCTTTTTAATAGCTTCGCATCAACTCGTTCATGCTCCCTCAACCGAAATAAGCTCCCCGGAGGACAAACAGTATTAGCAGCCACACCAAAACGAGGTTCAAAATGAGAGAAAAGTCTCTCATCATATTCTAAAGTTTCAGCAGGAGCATTCTCAAATGGATCACTCGAGATATTTTCCAACGTTCTCTGTGCAGTGCCTTTGTCAACGACATTTAGCTTCTCCATCTCCATCAAAAATGCATACTCACTCCTAAACCCCCTCTCCTTCAAATACTCCTCGATCGTCTTAAGGCTAACATTCCCATCTTTAAGCCTTTTATAGAGATCGTAAGCAACATTTGGCTTAAGAGTTCTTACCAGTTCTGCTTCGGTAACAACTTCCTCAGAATCTTCCTCCGTTAGGTCCACCCTTGTAGGACCCTCTTGGTGTCTCTGTGGTCCCCTGCTTGCAATTCTGGAGGACTTGCAAGATGACATTCTTGTAGAGCAAGCAAAGTTTCAACTTGATCGTAAGGAAAAATGGAAACTTTGAGACGAAAAAGGGACGAAACAAAAAAGGCAAAAGGAAATTTTTAGGGTTTTGAGAGTGAAAGAGTATGAGAATGAATCGCAAGGGAGTAGCTGAGAGTAAAAGTGACAGTTCGAGAGTATAAATAGTGAGAGAGAAATCACCAGAATACGAATCGTCGCCAAAAAGTAAAAGAAAAGAACTGCCAAAAATAAACTGTAAAAGAAAACTACCCTTTTTGAAAATATAAACTGCCATTAATGCATGTCAGAAAAAGAGTGAAAAGAGATTTTGAAATACTGAAAAGTAATTACCAAAAATATGTTAAAGAGAGAATACGAAAAGAAATTCGTAAAGAGATTAAATAAACAGTCGACGGATGTTCGGACCTTACCTTTGAGTCTCGAACCCTTTTCGGACTTTACCTTTGCGTCTCGAGCACAATTAGACTTTACGTAGAGTCCGAAACACTTTCAGACCTTGCTTTGAGTCTGAGCCGTCTTCAATTCAGACCTAGCATTGAGTCTGAACCACCTCCAGACTTTAATTTTGAGTCTGATTATCTTCAAAATTCACAATTCTCAGTCTTGAACAAATTGATTCAAAGTGAGCCTTCTCAAGAGGTTTTGTGAATATATCCGCCAATTGATTCTTTGAGTCTACATGCTGAATCACAACATCTCCACTTTGAACATGATCTCGAATGAAATGATGCTTGATTTCAATGTGCTTTGCTCTTGAATGAAGTATTGGATTCTTTGTGAGGTTGATTGCGCTGGTATTGTCACATTTGATTTCCGTATGTGTTTCATCAACTCCAAAGTCTCTCAATTGCTGTTGCATCCATAGAATTTGAGAGCAGCAACTTCCAAGAGCAATGTACTCGCCCGCGGTTGAAAGAGCCACGGTACCTGTTTTCTTGAGAATCAAGACACCATCTTGTTTCCCAATAATTGACATGTACTGTAGTGCTTTTTCTATCCACTCTACAACCGAGGTCAGCATCAGAATATCCAAGGAGAGTGAAATCTCCTTTCTTAGAATACCAAAGACCTAGCTTAGATGTAGTTGCAACATATTTAATGATATGCTTAACAGCAAACATATGAGATTCTTTAGGATCAGATTGAAATCTAGCACAAATGCAGACACTAAACAATATATCAGGTCTAGAAGCTGTAAGGTAAAGAAGTGACCCGATTATACTTCTGTATAGCTTTTGGTCTACACTCTTTCCTTGTTCGTCTTTATCCAGCTTTGATGAGCTTGACATAGGAGTTTCTGTTTTCTTGCAATTCTCCAATCCAAACTTCTTGATAAGGTCTTTTGCATACTTCTCTTGATGGATGAAAGTTCCTTCACTTGATTGATTGACTTGAAATCCCAAAAAGAAGTTTAGTTCTCCCATCATGCTCATCTCAAATTTGTTTTGCATACACTTTGAAAAATTCTTGCAAAGTTTCTCATTTGAAGAACCAAAAATAATGTCATCAACATAAATTTGGACAAGTATGAAATCTTCGCCTTCTCTCTTTATAAATAAGGTAGTATCTACTTTACCTTTAGAGAAGCCATTTTGAATTAAAAAATTGCTTAACCTTTCATATCATGCTCGGGGTGCTTGTTTTAAACCATATAAGGCTTTCTTCAGCTTGAAAACAAGGTTTGGTCTTTTAGAATCTTCAAATCCTGGTAGCTGTTCCACATAGACTTCTTCTTGAATGACTCCATTTAGGAATGCGCTTTTCACGTCCATTTGGAATAACTTGAAATTTTTAAAGCAAGCAAAAGCAAGAAGTAATCTTATAGCTTCTAACCTTGCCACAGAGCATAGGTTTCGTCATAGTCGATGCCTTCTTCTTGTGTGTAGCCTTTTGCTACAAGTCTTGCTTTATTCCTTACCACTTTTCCTTGTTGGTCAAGCTTGTTCCTGAAAACCCATTTGGTGCCAATAATTGATTTTCCTTTTGGTTTAGGAACTAGCTCCCAAACGTTGTTGATTTTGAATTGGTTTAGTTCTTCTTGCATTGCTTCGATCCAACTTTCATCTTTCAATGCATCTTCTATATTTTTGGTTCGATCTCAGAAATTAGTGCAAGAGCACTAGAAGCTTCTCGTCTTTTAGACCTAGTACGAACTCCTTCATCAATATTGCCAATGATGAGGTCTGGGGGATGACTTGACTTTTGCTTCCAATTTGTAGTTGATTTGTCAATTTGTTGAGGCTCTTCTTCAGTTGAAATTTCTGAATTTGTTTGAGGCTCAGTGTCTGAGGCTTGATTTTCTTCATTGGAATTTGTAGACACTTGGCCGACTCTAAATCTTCAGGTTGAGTCGATTTTGTAACGAATCTTCGAACTTCACATTCATGGATTCTTCCACGTTTGAGTGCGTTTGTTGAAGACTCTGAAAGTTTTGCTTGTCATGGAGTAGCCAAGGAAAATTCCTTCATCTGATTTTTCTTCAAACTTACCAATTCGATCACTGGAATTCTTTAGGAAAAAACATTTGCAACCGAATACATGAAAGTATGAAACAATTGGTTTCTTACCTTTGAGCAGTTCATAAGGTGTCTTTTCCAATATAGGTCTTCGAAAAATTCTATTTATAATATAACAAGCAAGTAGAAGTAGCTTCAGCCCAAAAATGAGGTGATACATTACTTTCGATTAAAAGAGTTCTTGCCATTTCTTGCAAAGAATGATTTTTCCTTTCTACAACTCCATTTTGTTGTGGAGTGTATGGAGATGAAAAATTATGTTGAATACCATTGTCATCACAATATTTGGCAAAATCATGATTTTCAAAATTATCCACCATGGTTAGTTTTAATACTCGAAATTGCATATCCTTTTTCAATTTGAATTTTCTTTGCAAACTTAGTAAAATGAATCAATGCATCAGATTTATTTGCAAAAAAGAAAACCCAAGTAAAACGAGAATAATCATCAACTATAACCAAGCAATATCTTTTACCTCTAATACTTTGAACTCTTGTTGGCCCGAATAAGTCCATGTATAATAGCTGCAAAACACGATTAGTGGATACTTGATTTATAGATTTAAAGGAATTTCTAACCTGTTTACCAAGTACACAAGGAGTGCATAATTCATGCTTTTGATACTTGAGGTTAGGAAGTCCTCAAACAAGCTTTTTGGATGATACTTTTGCAATTTGCTTCAGATTGACATGTCCAAGCTTCCTATGCCAGAGGATGACTTCATCTTGAATTGATATCAAGCATTGAGGACTCGTCGACCTTATATCTAGTAAATAGATATTCCCATGTCTTCGACCGAAAGGACTCGTGAAAGATCCTTGCTTGATCCGAACATGTATCTTCTTGAAAATTGATTTTGTATCCAAAATCGCTTAATTGACTAATACTCAATAGATTGTAGTTCAATCCTTCAACAAGAGAGACATTGTTGATTGTGAGATTTCCAATCATCACAGTTCCTTGACCAACAATCTTACCCTTGTTGTTACCACCAAAAGAGACATTTCCTCCTTTTATATAAGAGAATTTTGTAAAACAACTTGAGTCTCCTGTCATGTGTCTTGAACATCCACTGTCCAAATACCACTTGACTTTCTTCTTTAAGGTAACTTGCAATTAAAAGAAAGACTCATGTCTTCTTTGGTACCCAGATCTTCTTGAGTCCATCATTGTTAGTAGTATAAACAGTCTTTGTCCAGCTCTTCTTAACAGGTCTCCAAACTTTGGGACATTTCTTTTCAAAATGATCTACACTTTTACATCTTGAACAAGTAAGAGCATGTCTACCAACAGGCTTTACAAAAACCTTTTGGAAATGATTTTTAGAAAAAGTTTTTGTTGGCCTATTCCTAATTCTTTTCTTTACTTTTGGGAAATCGATCAAAGGAACGGTTTCTTGTGTCATTTCTAAACCGGATTTATTAAAGTAAGGTCTTTGAATAGAAAGAATTTTATCCAACTTTTCAAATCCTATTGAAAATTTCTTTGAGACTTTCAATAAGTCTTCTTTCAAGCAAGCATTCTCTTTTGAAAGATCATTCTCATTTTCTTTCGAAACAGCAAGGGACTTGTCTAGACTTTCAACTTTTTCATGTAAAATTTTTTCTTGTTGTTTCAGTTTGGAATTCTCCCTTTTAGTTCGAAATCCTTTTAAGAGAGCCTTTAAGACTCGAGACAAAGTTCATCAATATATTTTGATACTTTGGTAGGAATTTTTAGATTTCTAACCTCGATACCATTGTTTGAGTCTGAGTCTGAATCTGAGTCAGAGTCTGAGCTTGAGTCTGAGTCTGAGTTTGCCATAAGACATATATTTGCATATTCTTCATCACTCTCCTCACATTCAGTGTCACTCCACGTTTCAGCTTTGAGTGCTTTCTTGAACTTTTCAGGTTTTCCTTTCTTTTTCTTCAATAAGGGACAGTTGAGTCTGATGTGTCCCTTTTTCTTGCATTCAAAGCAAACAACTTCTTTACTGGTATCTTCTTCTTCATTAGATCTCCTTTGAAATCTTTAATTGTTTTGTTTCTTTCCGTTGAATCTTCTACCTTTTCTATTCAACCTTCTGAACTTTCTAATCAGAAGTGCCAAGTCTTCTTCTGAATCTATAACATCAGAATCATCATTAGATTTTAAAGCAATTGACTTCTTACCTTTTGTGTCAAATTCCTCATTGAATTGCTCGACTTCATAGGATTGAAGTGTGCCGACCAATTCATCTACCGAAAGAGGCATGATCCTCTCGTGTTTCTCTTATAGATGTTTTGACATGATTCCAATCTTTGGAGAGCCCTCTCAATAATTTATTGACCTTCATAGGTCCCGAGATTGGCTGTCCTTGGTATGCCAAGCCGTTTACAATTTCGTAAATTGACTGAACATATCCGTGATGGTTTCTCCCGGCTTCATTTTGAAGGCTTCATATTGACCAAGAAGGATATTGATCTTGGTTTCTTTGACTCGATTTGTTCCTTCATAGGTGACGTGCAATCTGTCCCAAACTTCTTTGGCTGTTTCACAAGATGAAATTCTATTATACTCAGTAGGAGATAATGCACAATAGAGAGAGTAAATTTGTAACGACCCGAGTCCCACTGTATAATATTGTCCGCTTTGGATGGGATTGCACGAAGCCATTTCCCTCCCTCATGGCTTTAAAACGCGTCATACAGGTTAAGAGGGGCCCAAGCCATTATATACTGGCCCAAGACTTCCTCCCTAGGCGATGTGGGACAGGGACTCCTTCCTTGCGCACGTCCGGGGACTGAGGCGCGGACGCACCGCCATCCCTCTTCCCCGTGCACCGCCGATCGGGCCGTCACACTCTCCCCTCCTTGGGAGCACAGCGCCCTCGCTGTGGCCCCACACGCGATCGAGAGTCGGCTCTGATACCATTTGTAACGACCCGAGTCCCACTGTATAATATTGTCCGCTTTGGATGGGATTGCACGAAGCCATTTCCCTCCCTCACGGCTTTAAAACGCATCATACAGGTTAAGAGGGGCCCAAGCCATTATATATTGGCCCAAGACTTCCTCCCTAGGCGATGTGGGATAGGGACTCCTTCCTTGCGCACGTCCCGGGACTGAGGCGCAGACGCACCGCCATCCCTCTTCCCCGCGCACCGCCGCTCAGGCCGTCACACTGCCGGGCCCCACTATATAATATTGTCTGCTTTGGATGCACGGCCCACCGGCCCGTCCTCCCTCACGGGTTTGTTTTCGGCGCAGCGGAAGCATACGTGAAACGCGTCATACAGGTTAAGAGGGGCCCAAGCCATTATATACTGGCCCAAGACTTCCTCCCTAGGCGATATGGGACGGGGACTCCTTCCTTGCGCACGTCCAGGGGCGAGGCGCGGACGCACCGCCATCCCTCTTCCCCGCGCACCGCCGCTCGGGCCGTCACACTCTCCCCTCCTTGGGAGCACAGCGCCCTCGCTGTGGCCCCACACGCGGTCGGGAGTCGGCTCTGATACCATTTGTAATGACCCAGGTCCCACTGTATAATATTGTCCGCTTTGGATGGGATTGCACGAAGCCATTTCCCTCCCTCATGGCTTTAAAACGCGTCATACATATTAAGGGACCCAAGCCCTTATAAAGGCCCCCAGGACTCCCCCCTAAGCGATGTGGGACAGGAGAAATGCCCTTAGCCTCGCCCGTGTACTGCCGAGGCGATCTTAGTCCATCCCTCCATACTGCTCCGAGTCTGAGTCGTCACAAAATAGCCTTTGCATCAAGAGCATGTCTCTTAGAAATTTCTACTTGTGGTAATCCTGCTGCATCAGCTATTTTTTTTCCTGTGCTTGATGTAGCTTTAGGAATAACTCCGTTCTCCACTACATCCCATTCCATAGGATCTTTAGATCTTAGGAACGCCTTCATCTTGTTTTTCCATACGTTGTAATCCTTGCCATCGAAGTAGGGAGGTCGGTATTGCTTTGCCTTTCAATTAACCCCGGAGCCAAAACACTAGCCATAGATCTTTAGCTTCGTAAGTAATAACACTTCTAACAAATAAGCAAACCTGCTCGATACCAATTGAAATGGGCTAGTGAATCAACCTAGAGGGGGGTGAATAGGTTGTTGCGGAATTCTTTTGGAATCTTTTGCGATGGAATACGTTGATATCAAAGATATATCAATAATAAACAGATTACGTATTCACAAAATAAATAGAGTAGGGTAAGAGAGAATTGACACAAGGATTATAGTGGTTCGGCTTAGACCAAGCCTACGTCCACTCTCCACGCTGGCAGCCAACTGGCTATAATCACTATGTAGCAAAAGAGTGCCGTTACAGTAGACGGACTAGACTTCTTCAATAGACAGTCTCTCCTACGGCCTTCTGCTCCTTTCGCACTATATCTCACTCTCTTTGATACATAATTTGAATATGAAAGATTTTAGAGAACAAGTGATTTTGGAGATTCTAACATCAAGATTTTTCTACCTGTCTCTCCTTGTTTCCAAGCAACGTCGATCCACCTTAAATAGTCTCCGTGCCATCATACCTGTTGGCACTTACCAAAACATTCATCCAATCAACCCATTGGACTGAATCAATTTAAGTGATCTCCTTGTCTCGAAAACGTAAGTAGACAACAGCTCATCAATCCTGTTCGCCCATACAATCAGGATCTTGAGTTACCAAAATTATATTCTTCCAAAAATAATCTTGATCTTCAACGGATAAAATCCGAAGAATCAAATCTTCCAAGCTCTTGATCACAGCCAGAGATATTCCATGGTTAAGATTAGGAAATACGAAATCTAATATCTTACTTTCCTTAGCCATAAGAATAACATGTGGCCAGCCTGTAAAAATCGCGAACTGTCTTCAGACTTAGATTTGGGTCTTGAGGGTCATCAAACTGAAAGTGAGTCTTGAAGGTCTTCAGACGGAAACCGAGTCTTGACCGACTTCGGACGGAAAACTTCAAACCGAAATTCTGGGTCCTTGTCTTTGAAAACCTTTAGACCTTGACAACTTCAGACGTAACCGACTGAGTCTTGGAGTCCTTAGACCGTACTGTTGAGGCTGTTTTGTCAACTTCAAAACTCCAAGGGATTTTTCTTCAACAGACTCCACCCACTGGCATCAACACAGGGGGAGTTTCTGCAGAACAGGGAACGATATCGCCACTACATTTTAGTGATGTAAGTAGGTCAGGTGCTGACCCTGAGGAGGTCTATGCATCTCATTTCCCAGAGCATGAAAAATCCTCACCAATAGAGAAGGAAAGGGCTGAGAAGGATGCTCCGAGTTTCCAAACTCCTAGAATTGAATCGGCTGGTCCTAATGGAGGTAACGCTAATTCGACAGCTTTTACACAACTGTTAGATGTTATGTTGGACCTTAAGAAGCACGTGTTTGGAATGGACTTCGAGCTGAGGGATCTAAAGAAGGCGCTGCTGAGTACTTCTGTGAATATGCAAGATCAGATCAACGCACTAAGAGCTCAAGTGAAATCAAATCAGAACAATGCAGAGTTGATTTCAGTGAAGGAGGCTCTTGCTAATCTCGAGAAGACAGTACAGATGCTCAGCAAATTTCAGCTTGTTCGCATCCCCGGAGAGCCCTAAATCATTTTCAAAACCATCCATCTTTCACTCTATCTCTTTGATGGGACAAAAAGGGGGAGAGTTTGCAGATTTGAAGCTTGTTTTTGTTTTTGAATTTCTATTTTGTTTGTTTGCTTAAACTATTTTTTGATTTTGATTTGGATTTGGCTGTTTACTTGAACCTCTATGACTTTATCCTGATTTGATGTTTGGATTTCTAGACTTGTGGATTTACATTGCAGGATCATTATATTTGTGAGGATAACTGTTGTTGGACTAACATGTTCTGTTTTGCAAAAATAATCCTCAAAGTACATATGAGTTCTCTTTGCAAGTTATAAAATCGCAAATCTACTAAGGGTTTTGTCACCATAAAAAAGGGGGAGATTGTTGAAGAAAAATCTCTTGAAGTTTTGAAGTTGACAAAACAACCTCGTCAGCATAGTCTGAAGAATCCAAGACTCAGTCGTTTAAGTGTGAAGAGTTCAAGACCCAAAGGTTTTCCGTCTGAAGACAATCAAGACCCAGTTTCAATCTGAAGACCTTCAAGACCCAAATTTAAGTCTGAAGACAGTTTGCGATTTTGACAGGCTGACAGCATGTTATTTTTATGGTTAAGGAAAGTAAGTTTTGGATATTATATTTCCTAACTTATCCATGGAATATCTCTGGCTGTGATCGTGAACATAGAAGATTTATTTTTCTGATTTTATCCGTTGAAGATCAAGCGAATTTTTGGAAGGATCTAATTTTGGGAACTCAAGATCCTAATTGTATGGGCGAGCAGGATTGACGAGCTATTTTCTACTTATATTTTCGGCGACGAGAAGATCACTTAAATTGATTCAGTCCAATGAGTTGATTGGATGAATTCTTGGAAAGTGTCAATGGGTATAGTTGGACGGAGGCTATTTAAGGTGGATCGGTGTTGTTCGAAAGTAATGAGAGACTTGATAGAAAAATCTCGATGTTAGAACCTCTAAAATCTCTTGTTCTCTAAAATCTCTCGTGCTCAAATTATGTATCAAAGAGTGTCACTTATAGTACGAAAATAGTAGGAAGCTGTAGGAGAGACTGTCTATTGAAGAAGTCTAGTTCATGAACTGTAACAGCTCTCATTTGCTACATAGTGATTACAGCTAGTTGGCTGCCAGCGTGGAGAGTGGACGTAGGCTTGGAATAAGCCGAACCACTATAATCTTTATGTCAATTCTCTTTTACCCTACTCTATTTACTTTATGAATGCGTGATCTATTTGTTATTGATATATCTTTCATATTAAAGTATTCTACTGCAAAAGATTCCAAAAAAATTTCGTAATCACCTATTCACCCCCCTCTAGGTTGATTCACTAGCCTATTTCATAATTTGCCACAAAGCAGCTAGACATTTGGGTTTCTCTGTTTTGTTTGATAAGGAAGCCCACAATGAAATGGTTATAATGCTAATGAGGTACAAGTAGTCCACCATTGTTTCATACGAGTGACTATACCTCAAAACAAATAATATTCACATGGACTTGCTCACAGTGCTGGAATTGTGATGCGTGGTTGTGCCTGTCTGGATTGATGATGTATCTTGAACTTTGTTTGGTGCTCAAATATGGCTTATCTTTTCACTTATGGAAATGCACTATGCTTTGCGTGAGAATCATGAAGAATTGTTGCTCCTATACCGATTTTTTTCTGCAATTCCAGCATTTGTTGTATTTTCTCTTCCAAATTTCTTTTTTTTTTTTTTTATGCCCTAACTTAGTGACCTGAATCCTCTCAACTGTGCTTGTTTTTTTATGCTTGATTTGCAGAATATGTCACTGTATTCTTTATTTGGAAAATCTCTCAGGAGGATCAAATGCAAATACTGATGAGGTAGGCAAATGATGTACTTATGTTCATCTTTTGCAACTTGACAAAAGAAAAACATAAGGCTATCTATTTTGTAGGCGTGGTGATATGCTCTAAACTGTTTTTTTGGTGACATGCTCAAAAAGATTAATCTGTATCATGATGTCAATTATCGAGGTCTATATTCAAAGTCAAATGAAGAAGCTTTCCTTTACTTCCAACAACAGCAGCTATTGTAAAGATGCAAAAAGTAGGTTTTAAAACAGGTGTTTTCGAGTTGGTGAATATGACAATTAAATTTGAATGAATCCTGCAGATTATGATCCATATAAATCTGACTTCCTTGTCAAAGTTCAAAGTTCATCTTTCTTCTATTCAAATTCCCACACCAGCTCAGAGCACATTTTGTTTTTCTTTGTTGTCATGGCACGGCGGAGAGGAGCAATCGGGGAGTTTATGCTTTGTCGCTCTGTTACATCATCATGAAAGCCTCACGTTTGCCGCGATGTATTTTGAGATAAGATTGTGAGAAGGCCATCATCCGGTACTACTCACAACCATTTATATATGGTAGGCGAGTTTCGTCACTGTGAGGTTACCAAACTGCCAAAGCTCCCGTCAAAGATAAGACAAGATTCATGAACCATCATCGCTAGGGGGATATCCTTGTGACGTCACATTCATGAAATATCAGCTTGTGCCAATAGGCCATAATCACTGGTGATCAGCGGTCCCCCATAGTCCTGCATTAGCATTATAATTAGGGTCATTTGGGAAGAACAAAATCATCAAAACAATCACATTTTTTAGGCTTACAATTGGAAGTATCCCGGTATGTCTTGTTGATTTTTGATTGAAGTTGCGTGAGCATGTGTATGATTTGTATGTCTGATTGCTCTTGTAATTGTTTATTTCGAATGACAAAGTAATTTTTACTGTGGGCTACTTGATTTTCTCATCCCATCATCTGTTTTTGTACCCTTTTCATCTCACATGCCATACATTAATATTTTGGTTGAACTTGAAGAGTTTGATACAGTGACTGATTCTTTCAAGATAATTATATTGATGATTGGGGATAAGTACACTAATGGTGCCATAAGTTGTGTACGGCACTCACTTTGGTGCTAAAAGTTTCCGCCGGATCACTTAAGTGTCAAAAAATTTGAAAAATGCTCACTTTGGTGCTAACGTCGATCTGAACTGACAGAAATCTGACGTAACCTTTTTTTTATTAATTTCTTATACTGATGTGGCTCGCCAGAGAGTCCAGTCAGCGTATAAACCACCAAACGACGTTGTTTGGCATTTTAAACCCCAAGTCGAAACCCTAAATCCCCAAATCGAGAGAGAGAGGCCATGGCGGTGGCATTGTCTTCTTCCCCAAAGAACAACACCAGCAGAGAGAGAAGCCATGGCGGCATTGTCTTCTTCTCCGAAGAACAACACCAGTAGAGAGAGAGAGAGAGAGAGAGAGAGAGAGAAGCCATGGCAATGTCGTCTTCTTCCCCGAAAAACAGCACCAACAGAGAAAGAAGCCATGGCGGCGGCGTCTTCTTCCCCGAAGAACAACACCAGCACCAGCCACTCTTTGAACAAAGCGCAATCCACCATCTCCATCTGCGCCCCCTTATTTCCCTCGCACTCCTCATCTTCTCTCTCTCTCTGCACCTTCAATCCCCTTTCTTCCTCCTCCTCCTCCTCCGCCCTTGCCTCCTATTTTCTCATCACTTCTTGGCCAAGCGACGGTGGCCGAGCACGATGGCCCAGTGACGGTGGCCGAGCAAGCTAGGTCGGTGAGGATGAACAAAAAAAAAAAATCCTAATTTCAATCACAAATGAGCTATACGGCGTCGTTTTTCTTAAGCCATCCACATAGGATGGCAAAACGACGTCATTTTCTTAAGTAGGACAGAAAGCGACGTCGTTTAAAGGGTTTATCAAAATTTTCTTTTAAATATGAAGTCACGTAATCATTTTGGTCGAAATTTCTCGCTGGTGGCACCAAAGTGATCGTTTTTTCTCCGATTTGGCACTTAAGTGATCCGGCGGAAACTTTTGGCATCAAAGTGAGCGCCGTACACAACTTATGACACCATTAGTGTACTTATCCCTAATGATTGCGATCCACAAAAGTTGGGGCATTAAAGAAAATGTCTAGGCCCTTAGTGAATTGAACTCCGATTAACGTAAAGAAAACATTGTTCTTTTTGTTTTTTATCTGTTTTGCCTTTTATGCAATTAAAAAGCAATTTTTTCTCAACAATTTGTGAGAATTTTAGATATCTTCAAAACACCTATCTTCATCTAGTCAACTAATCCGACGTTAGTTGCCTTTATACAGAGTTTTACGAATCTTCTTGTTTTTCCTTTACAGTATGTGTTTATAGTTTACATGATTGAGTTGAATAATGATTGTTTCGAGAATACCTAAACATTTGTCACCAATGATTTAGATTTATTGATTTTTCAAACAATACTGTATGATATAGTAATTTATAGATGTAAATCAATTATATAAGCATATTCATGAGTCGGGGATATCATTTATTAAGGTTAAAATAACTTTTGAAAAATTTCCCCTTGTCAAAAAAAGAAAATAAAATAAAAGGCTTTTCCGGAACTTCAAAATTTGCGGATGTCAAAAAATAATGACAAGTCAACTTTTCATTATACATTTTGCCCAAAAAAAAAAAACTTTTCATTATACATAACATGACATTGTTCTTTTCTCTTTGCCAAAAAAAATTGATATGGCATAAGAGGATGCGACTGATCTTGATATTTAAAGTAGGCTCCAAATACGAAGAAGCCAGTAATATCGACATTTCATATGTGAAGCGATATTGATACTGTGGAGCTTATATATTTCGCTTAATAGAATTCCTAGTTTAATACCAAAGAGAAACCAGGAAAGAGAAGACTTCCTAGTTAGTTCCCCGAAACAAGCTCCTTCTTCAAATTGTATAGTGTGAAGTAAAAGTTAAAATTTAAAAAAAAAAAAAAAGGAATATTTTATACATATATTTTCGAAATGTTTCAGGTGTTCTCGGTGCTAAATGCAGATTCAACCTGAATTTAACAATTGCAACAGTAGTAAGCCCTAACACCGTGCTGCAAGTGCAATGGCATTGAATGGGCCGTCGTTGTCATGTTGGGCCTCAAAAGGTAGATAGCCCCAACTCTTGGGCCTTAATTTCAAAATGGATCCGATTTTACTCGGACTTGACATACAATTCGGGTAATAAGGTAAAGGAAGTTGTTTGGCTGGGACAACACTCACTATTAGTATTTGTAGAACTATTGAATGGGCAAGTCTAGACGGACCAAGTCGGATATCGACTATTAAAATTCTTACCCGGCCCAGCCTATGATTTTGGAAACTATTATACTTTCTTAGTATGAATAACAGCGTCAATGCAAGCCAAAGCCCAAGCAAAAATTGCTTGTCCAGGCTCATTTGGGCTGTCCATTCGCCAAACAAAAAAACCACATATGAAGAGTCTTGGTAGCTCCAAGCTCTAAGAGAAGAGTCATGGCCCCAAGCTTGCCCAATTGTTTTCCCTTATATTTGGGCTAGGTTTAGCCGAGCCCAATTTAACACTTGAATTCAGGCTAAGCAATTCAAAATATCTGGTTTTATCCCAAGGAAAAAAAAAAAAAAAAGATATATATATATATATATATATATATAATGTTTAATATCGATGTGGGTACTCTTGGGCCTAACTATGTGAAAAAACACACAATCAGATATGGAGAAAAATGATTTATTACAATGACTCTCTCTAGATTTAGTTAATGAGAGGCTTGTAATCATTCTAATTCCCTCTCCTTCCTTATTCTAGCGTAATAAGATGAGCCGTCATCATCACCTAACAACAATTTAATTAGGATTGTATGGTGAGTTGACCGAAAGAATATCAGCATCCATGGAAAACCTCAAAAGGAGAAATTTTCTCCCACAATGACAAAACTTGATCCTCGGCATTTTCGTCAAAGGATTCAATGTGAAACAAAAGCCATCCAGCAACACACCACCACGGGGAAAATTATCTAAAAAGTCCCAAATCTATTATATTTTTGTCAATTCAATTTTAAATATTTTAATTTTGTCAATTCAGTCATAAACCTTTTCACTTCTTGCTAATTCAATCCATCTGACCAATTTTGGATAAAAATTGCTGACGTGAACAGCCGACGTCAATGTGAAACTTTTTAATAATATTTTAATTTTTTTATATTTTTCTTCTTTTTTAAACATTTTCCTTTTTTGGGGGGCTTTCAAATTTGGGTAAGCAACCCTCGCCGGATCTAGCCGAGCAAGGGCGAGGCAAGCCCCGCTTGGCTAGACTTGATGATGGCATTGCGGCCCTCCCCGTTTCTAGGCGAAGGCTCCCACACCCTCGACTTGGCCGGCAAGGGGCGTGACGTCCTCGACTAGAGCAGGCGAGGGCCGGCTGGTCCTCGCCCGTGGCTGGCAAGCCCAAAAGAAAAAGCCAAAAAAATTTAAAAAAAAGAAAAAGCAATAAAAAATAAAATATTATTGATATATTATTTAAAAAGTGCAATGCAAGCGTCGGTCGTTCATATTAATAGTTTTCCGTCAAAATTGGCTAGATAAACTGAATTAGCAAAAAGTAAAAAATTTTAGAACGAATTAACACAAGTACGATAGGTTTATGACCTTTTAGACAATTTTCCCCACCACCATGCAAAACAAATAATCACCCTCCTATTAAAAAAAAAAAAAAGATTAAAAAAGGTAAGAAAAGCCAAGTTATAGGCTTTGAAGTCCGATTTTAATTTATTTTTAATCAATCACATTTTATTTGCTGATGTTAGAAAGTTTGAACCAAACATTGAGCTAATAAGTGAAGAAAGACCGCCATGGGATGTTTCAATACTCCCTTGTGATATTTTAACATCCTCTCTCGCGTGAAAGTTGAAAAAAAAAAAAAAAGGGGTAGACTTGGTTCATATTCCATATTAGAAATTCAAATTCAAAATATTAAACTAATAAATAGCAAGAAATTACATATGCATAAATTGCATATAAATCGAATAAACAAGTGATGGAAAATACCTTAAAAATCTAGAATTGACCTTGCTTACTATTTGGAGTTTTCCCAAGCTCCCCTCCCATTCATTTTACCTTTTTTAGTTTCAATTAGGTAATCAAGTCTTTAAAAACAGTACATCCACCGTTGGATGATGTGAACTTCACATGGATACCAACTTTGATTATACAAGTGAGAAATCATGAATCCCAAAATTCATTCTTTATATTGCGAATTCCCCTCTAGATCAAGTTAAACCAGTTATTAGGTAATTAAAGGTAATTGGATGTGATGGTTGATCTAGCTAGTTTCGCTAGTTGTGATAGTGGCAACAACATTGGAATGAGTCGCCTTGGCGGTGGTGCTGACGCCAACAACATGGCAGTGGCCGTGGGTATGGGGGTGCTCTCTCCTGCCCCATTCCTTCATTTCTTATTTCTTTTTCAGTTTTTGCTTCTTTTTTTTTTTAGCTTTTCCTTTTGCTTTTATTAAGCTTATATTTGATAAGATAGATGAGAATCTAGACATAATTTTAATAGACAAGTACCATAGAGATAAATGAATGAATAATTAAAATATGATTAAATGTGAAAGCAGTTAGACGAAAATTATTGTTGATTTTGAGCAAGAGGACAAAAATCAATGCTGATCATTAAAAAATATTTCAATCAATGGAAACGGAAACAAAAAAAATGTAAAAAGTGAAGTAGCAAAGTCAATTTGCGCCTAGGAAAGTCTTGGTCTTCTTGAGTTTATGTTATACGTGGCCACGACAATGCTAAAAGTTCACAGCAAGATGGGTGGCTATGATCTACTGAAGAGTGCTGAGGAAGTAATTAATGATCAGGAGCTACTTAATAGGAGAATGATAGTCCTTTTGAACCCGATTTTCCTGTTCATGAATAGATCATATTGTTAGATGGTTATTTGTGGCTCCTTTATTATTGATAGAGTAAAACAAAGCAACTTGCTTAATGGATTGGTTGGTGTGGTTGGTGTGCCTAACTTTTTTTCTTGTTTAGCTCAAAGCACGTGCTTTTGTTTTCCTTATTGAACAGAGAAAGTTAGCCGTCTCTGATGACTTGTAATTATATAATGAAAAGTCTTGGTCTTCCTAAGTTTATGATTTATATACATGAACAAATATATGATTATGGAAACTACGAATATCTGAGGATATTCTCTAAACATTATGAGACAATCACTTGTGGACAAAAGGTATGTTATATTGATTCGTCTAACCACTTATGTGCATTATTGAAAGTCTAGGTTTTTGTTTATTGTTTTTGGTAGGTGAAAGTCTTGGTCTTCCGCGCCTTTTGTAGTTTATTTTATGTTGATTATGAAAATCTGACAATCAAGTATATTGTCAAGAAGCTTTTCAATCTTTACTCCTTATTCCACACATTTTATCATCTAAATCAAAACCGCAAATACAAAGGATACTCTGACCGGAAAAAAAAAAAAAAAAAAAACAAACAAACAAAACAAAATACAAAGGATACTCTACGCCCGACCAAAGCTCTAAACTTCAACTTCTGACTTTCATCGATTACCAAGAACTTTGCTTCTTGTTTTTTGGATCCAATTTGTCCGCGGTTTATGCTACATCATACTGTCCCATTACATGCTTGTAAGGGACTGACAATGTGAGTATAATGCTATTATTACTCATTTATTTGGTGAAGTCAGTGTCCGTTTCTTCTTCTTTTTTATATATTTCTGTTTTTGGGTTGACATTAAAAACGGAGCTCTTGATTTGGTGGGATATAAATGAAGGGTGGAAATTCACGAGACATAAGTGGGGTACCATCTGCTCATTTGAGTGTACAAGAATGTTCATGGGATTCATTGGAATTGGGAAATGTGGAGCTGTAGATTGGGTCACGCATCAAGTTCGAGGACCGTATTTTCTTAAATCACCCACCGCCTCTGAGAGACTAATCAAGCCATTGATTAGGTCGCCAAGGCCTACCAAAACAAGACTCTCCTTACCAATTAATTGTCTTTATCCCATCTTTCCCTATGGAATATTTTATGTTCAAAAACTCAATTGTCTAACCCCAGTAAGATTCGTTTCTTCGTATGAATGAATGAGTCTTTCAACCAAAGAAAAAAAGAAAAATTTGGGAAGTGGTTGACTTTGTCATATCAAATTACTAGTCGAATCTTGAATAAATCTTAGGTATTCTAATCTCGCTCAAATTTGCATCTTTATTTTATGTCATTACCTTACTTGTCAATTTGATGAAAGAGGTCATTTTCTGATGAGTAGCTCGAATTAGCATTGGAAATTGTTCGTTTATGTATGTTTTCAAAGATGGGTGCATGGTATTGGTGCTTGATTGACCCATTGGACAAGGTATCATGTCTCGAATTCAATTTGATATACAATTCCACAATACAAAGCCTTGATATGACTATATTATCGTTGTTGGAGTGTTTTAGTTATTGATTTGAGGGAAGGATGGTGCTTGAAAATCATTTTTGCTTCATGTATCATCCTTGTCAATTTGTAATTTTGCTACCAAGTTTCGATGATCTTTTCTGGAAAGAAATGGTTTTTTGAAAACTTGAAATGAACACAGTTGTGGGAAGATACTTACGTTGGGACATTAACCAAATTGCCTAAATACAGTTTTGGTTCTTTTAAAATTGATGTTCAGGCAATTTACCTCTCTTAGTTTTTTGTGGCAATGCAATGTTCTAACATTGTCCGCTTATACAATAAAACCTTTCCGTGCCTACCATTACTTGTAGTGTCAAATCGATAATGTGGCGCCACATTGGCAAATTTACAATGAAATATAGAGGGAGAATATGTAGGAAGAGAGAGGTGGTGGGAACAGTTGCCAAGCCTTGCCCAGATGCAAGTTAATATCATGTCTTGTTTTTGGCGTAACTTTTAGGTTTCCCCCCCTTCCAATGCCCAAAAAAAAAAAAAAAAAAAAAAGATTGTGTCCTGTACTGGACAAGTATCAAAGACAAAGGGACACAACAGAAATTATGCTGTAATATCTTCAACTACTTTGTCCTTTATCAATGAATCTTATATGTCTGAAAAAAAGATTTTTATGTCCCCTCAAAATGATTGCCTGATAGGTCATTTATCTACCCAATTAAGTCACAATGCAACAAAACATCACAAATATCATTATTTTCTTCAATGATAATATCTTAAGAACTATTAGTACTTACTACTTAATAATGGGTTCAATGAGTAGAACACTCGACACCATTTGTGTATCAAGAGAAAATCAGGCACCACGTGGGTTCATGGATATTGCTGTGTTGGGAAAGATGAAATCTTCTTATTCAAAACCCAGCACGTAAATTGCGAATCATCACTATAATTTTAATTTGAGCCTTGTCAACGAATATTTCGAGAGCACTTCTCAATTGTACTTAATAAAGAAATATTATTGTCCTCAAAACATTACACAAAAATATAAGGGAGATAGTACATCAAATAGAACAATATTTCTCTATTCAAATATTTAACAAGTATCCTAGGACCACATGTTAAAGAAGTCCTAATGATTTTAGTAAATATCAAGCGCATCCATTTAACTTTGCCCCAGCCTAAAATTGAGAAATCGAACTTCACAAGATTTGCTCAAAAAAAAAAAAAAAAAAAAAAAAAAAAAAAACTTCACGAGGGACTTATAGGCTATGTAGCACCAACACAGACACGCGACACGCGACACGACACGACATGACATGCCGACACATCATTTCTTAAAAATAGAGAATTTTGACATATTCCGACAAGTTATATATTAAATATATTTTTATATATAAATACATAAATAATAATAATAATAATAATAATAATAATAATAATAATAATAATAATAATAATAATAATAGCCTAGAATTAATTTACACGAAAAATATTAAATAATATCATTCATTATTTTAATTTATTATAATAATACACAAAACTTAGAGGAAAAAACATTGTTTAAAGAAAAATGTTGAAATGATATTTTTAAATTTATTTATTTATCATATATAGCATTTTATATTACTTCTTTCATAGTAAAAGACTTTAAAAAAATAAAACAATTCTAAAAAAACAAAACTGAAAAAAAAAAAAAATATTGACCCCGTGCATGTATATTTATAGCAATTTATTACTTCTTTTGTGTATATTTATATTTTGACCCCTCAAGTATTATAAATTTTTAAAATTAACCTTGTGCGTGTCGGTGCGTATCGGAATTCTGGACTCGCGTGTCAGAGCATGTCGGAAAGAGTTGACCACGTGTCGGATTTTTCGACACTCGTTGACCTCGTGTCGGAGCGTGTCGGATACGTGTCGGAGTGTCGGACACGACATGAAAGCTTTCGGAGAGTGTCCGTGCTACATAGCTTATAGGCCAGGGTAGACAAGGGTGGATCCCAAGAAATTTTTTAAATGAAATAAAAAGAAGAGGCTCCAATGTGAACAAAAATAGTCAAATCAAATCCGAATAGGGAGCCGCAAAGGGAGCGGTTGAGATTGTTGGATGGGCGTGAGGTCCGTCTTGTAATTATGCACCCACCGTCTGGATAAGCCAATCATAGTGCGGATCCATAGCACGTTGCGTGGACCTGAAGACTACCTGATAATTCGGCCTTTGAGAACGTGTGCGTGCTTTTTACAGTGAGGAAGCTTCGAACAGAATAACCCACTTCAACAGAAAACAAAAAACTATTATTATTATTATTATTATTATTATTATTATTATTATTATTATTATTCGGAGAAGCTATATAGAATGAGATTTTTTTTAATAAAGATATTTTAATATGTAGAAGAGAGAACCGTGTGATTTTGGAGTATTTCATCACGAAGAGTATGCGAGCTTATTCATAGAATTTACAAAATAACCATTTATAGCAACAAAATCGAACGAACATCAATTTACGTAGTGTTGAAATGATTAATCAATTTCGCGAGATGAATAATTACTTATACATGTGTTGTAGACTGACGTTGACCAATTTGAAATGTGTATAAATGTATTTAAAGTACACGGTTATTATTATTTTTTTTTTTTAATATCTCCTTAGTAGCCTCCTAAAAGTTCATAATTCTAAGTAAGATAAGATGACAGTTTATCTCCTTTGGCTTTTTTTTTTTTTTTTTTTTTGCACTTGGAAAAATTACTGACATCCTTTCATATTTTTCCCATTAAGATCATTGTTTTGCTTATTTCCTAGCCTTTGATTTTACAACATTAAATTTGGAGCATGAGGCAAATATTACATGTAAGGACTCCTGCTTCAGATTCTCTTTTACAAAAGAGAAAAAAAAAAAATTCCACACTTTGGGTTGCTAAACCCTAAAAAGCCCAAGTCGTCATGTTATGTTCCATACTCCGTGAGTGAGTCTCTCGTATTTGTTGACTCCTCCTTCTAAGCTCTAATTCGCAATAAATAATTTTTAGAGGGGTCAATTTCAATTTTTATTTTTTGCAGGTGTCCAAAAATATTTTTATCGTATGCAATTTATTGGTGGTGCTGTGAAGCCAAGAACGCATCACTAGATTGACCATCTGCTCAATGTAATCCCCTGAAGCGAATTCAGGGTTAATACATTTTTTAGAAATGATTTATTAAAAAAAAGAAAGTGTGAATGAAAAGTTGCTATTTTTTCATTGTGCAAAGCTTACTACAAGAAAGTAAAAGAATAAGGGAAGCACAAACCTAGAAAGAAATTATTGACATCTAAATTTTTGTTCACAAATCATGCAAGCATTTTGGATATATATTAAAAAAGAACAAAATAGATAGAAGTAATAAACAAATAAATGGATGGCGGATAAAAGAAAGAAAAACAGAATAATTTTAATTGAATCTCTGGCCTCAATCTTATAAATGGATTAATTATATTAAATAAATAAATTTAAACATAATATAAATGTTTTTTTAATGAGTCATAAACGGATTTATAACTTATTCAAACTCAACCTACCTCTATGACTCTCTCTTTATTTTTTATCACCTTAACTCGATCTTGCGCTCGCTCGCTCCATACTCTCATTTCTATTTGGGCATGATTTTCGTAGAGTTAAAAATGAAAGTGCCGTAACAATATTGATTGGAATAGATATTGGCTATTTGAGTCTGACTCATTTTGGATTTGGCTCAAATCTGACTTGACTCACCCGTTTAGCGGGTCTACCCGGGTCCATGAAATAGAAACCCGTGAAAGCCCAGGAAAAAGCTCGGCTTCTCCATCGGCATTTCTCCCTCGCAGAAGCCGTGATAAGATGATGGAAGGAGAATCTTAGCGATGGAGATAGCACTGAGTTCGGCAGAGCTCCAGCTCAGTTCCCGACGTCTCTCGGCCTTTGCTCCGACGACAACGATGACTCCTGCTTGGCTCCTCGCCGTTCGATCGCTAAAGCCAAGTCCTCTCTCTCTCTTTCTATGGTTTTCGGCTTTCGGTTCAATGAATCGAGCTGAGCTCTCTGTTTTTTTTCTTGAATTTCCAGAGGAGAGGCTTCTTCATCGACTTTCCTCCTTCTCGGTTTCTGTTGATGTCCTGGACCTTGATTGTTGCTGATGGCGATAGCTGATGGCGATAACTGCTTGAAGATGGCGTATATTAGTTCTTTAACGGGGAGGCGTTTTACCAGTTCGACAGAATGCCTGACTCAGTCATAGATAGTTAATTCCTATTGCATTCTGCTTACCAACGTTTTGATGTCCCATTGAAGTTGCACTGCTCGTCTCTTACTGCATTTCCCGTATAAAGTTGATAGAAATGCGATTATGTGTGGTTGTAGTATGTCAAATGCGGGTCACGTGCGTTTGATGTTCGCTGTTCATGCGTGCATTTGCTGCGTTAACTGACATTGAAGATGTACCTGGTATTACTCCTCTAAGCTGCTGGAGGTGAGAAGTTCTGGTACGGATGAACTACATATGACGTTATATACATAGCCCTTGAGGTGCATAAATATGCATAGTGAGATGGGCATGTGTGGATATTGATGGCTCATCAAATTGTCATCGTTTCCAGCCTTGACTATAATAAGGGTGTTTGCTGGCCGCTTTTGTTCACATGGGGAATGTGAGGATTTCAATCTCATTTCGGTAGTGTTCTATTGTGTGAACATATAGAGAGATGCTGCATTGATGTTACATTTGTTTTCCATCAAATTGGGGCAAGTCAAGGCTTGAAACATATAAAAAATAATGGTATTACATGTTGCCCTGATTCGAGTCAAGTAAAGCCATTAGTGGTCTGGTGTTACTTGTGCGTAATTGGACCTCCTCAGTATGTATATCCATGTAAGAAAGTGACGCTTTGGATTCATTATGATTTCATATTGGATTGTCACATTGTTATGCTTGAAGCGTGCTTAAGTTGTCCTAGTAGCTTGCTGTCCATATGTATTTGTGCAGTGAATGATAAACTTGCATTTATGGCTGGTGGGCTCTTCGTTCGGTTGAAGTGGTTATTGGCGCTTTCTGTTCGGCCAATGTGGGTGCCGCTTTTCTCATATAGGACAATAGTGCATGGATGAAAGTTGCTTTCTTTGAGGTAAAGAAGTTGAGTATATTGAGCTAAATCTTCACTGCAATATGTTGACTTCTTCTCAACTTGCCCATCATGCTTTGAGATTGTAAAATATCAGCCCTCGTTTTATTGGTGGTGTAGTTGGTTGTTCATCCTTTAAAAATTAGAAAATTAAAAATAAATGTTAAGAACTTACTGGTTTCAATTAGGTAGTCAAGCCTTTAAGAATAGGTTTATTCACTGTTGGATGAGGTGGATTTCACATGAAACCCAACTTTTGACGACGCAAGTGAGAAATCATGAATCCTAGAATTCATTCTTCATGTTGTGAATTCCCCTCTAGATCAAGTTACACCAGTCATTAGGTAATTAAAGGTAATTGGATGTGATGGTTGATATGGCTAGTTTCACCGGCTGCAATGGTGGCAACAGCATTGGAATGAGTTGCCTTGGCAGTGGTGCTGACGCCAACGGCATGGCAGTGGCGGTGGGAATGGCGGTGCTCTCCCTTGCCCCATTCCTTCTTTTTTTTCTTTTTTTTTTTCTTTTTCAGTTTTTTGCTGTTTTTTTTTTCTTTTTGGCTTTTCTTTTTGCTTTTATTAAGCTTAATTTGATAAGATACATAAAAATCTAGACATAATTCTAATAGACAAGTACCATAGAGATAAATAAATGAATAATTAAAATATGATTAAACATGAAAAATGTTAGACGAACATTATTGTTTTGAGCAAGAGAACAACAATCAATGCCGATTATTAAATAATATTTTATTCAAACGAGGAAAAAAAAAAAAAAACCATGTGAAAAGTGAAGTAACAAAGCCAATTTGCGTCCTGGAAAGTCTTGGACTTCTTGAGTTTTTGTTATATGCAGTAATCACAGTGCTAAAAATTCGCATCAAGATGGGTGACAATGATCTGCTGAAGGGTGCTGAGATAGTAGTCAATGATAGGGAGCTGCTTAATAGGAGAATGCTAGTCTTTTTTAACACGATTTTCCTGTTCATGAGTTTTATGCATAGACCATAATTTCCAGTAGATCATACTGTTAGATGGTTATTTGTGACTCCTTTACCATTGCCAGAGTGAAACAAAGCAACTTGCTTAATGGATTGTTTGGTGTGGTTGTTGTGCTTGACCCTTTTTCTTGTTTAGCTCAAAGCACGTGCTTTTGTTTTCCTTTTTGAATAGAGAAAGTTAGCCATCTCTGATGACTTGTAGTTGTCTACGAAAAGTCTTGGTCTTCTTAAGTTTATGATTTATGTACATGAACAAATATATGATTGTGCAAACTACAAATATATGAGGATATTGTCCAACTATTACAAGACAAGCACTTGTGGACGCAAAGTATTTTCTATCGATTCCTCTAACCACTAATGTGCATTCTTGAAAGTCTCGGTCTTTGTTTATTGTTTTTGGTAGGTGAAAGTCTTGGTTTTCCTAGCTTTTATAGTTTTCTCTCTCCCTTATCTCTTTATCACTTAGATTCACCACACCCATGCCCATCCTCCTGCTCAATAGTTAATGAGAGGCTTGTAATCTTTCTAATTCCCTCTCCTTCCTTATTCTAGCGTAATAAGATGAGCCGTCGTCATCACCTAGCAACAATTTAATTGGAATTGTATGGCGAGTCGACCAAAAGAATGTTAGCATCCATGGAAGACCTCAAAAGGAGAAATTTTCTCCCTCAAAAGACAAAACTTGATCCTCGGCATTTTCATCAAAGGATTCGATGTGAAACAAAAGCCATCCACCAACACACCACCACGGGAAAAATTATCCAAAAAATCTTAAATTTATTATACTTTTTCGAATTCAATCCTAAACCTATTAATTTTGTCAATTCAGTCATAAACTTTGTCATTTCTTGCTAATTCAATCCATCCGGCCAATTTTGGATGAGAATTGATGATATGGACGATCAACACTAATGTGACACTTTTTTAATAATATTTTAAAATTTTTATTAACTTTTTTTCTTCTATATTTTTTTTTTTTTTTTAAATTGCTCTTTTTTTTTGGGGGGTTTCGAAACCGGGCTGCAAGGGCTGTGACGCCCTTACTAGATCTAGCCAGGTGGGGGCCTTGGCGGCCCTCGCCTGGCCAAACTTGGCAATGGTGTCGTGGCCCTTCTAGGCGAGGGCTCATGCACCCTTGTTTGTGCCGGCGAGGGGCACAACATCCTTGACCGGAGCCAATGAGGGCTGGCTAGTCCTCACGCATGGCTGGTGAGCCTAAAAAAAAAGCCAATTTTTTAAAAAAGAAAAAACATTAAAAATAAAATATTATTGATATTATCTAAAAAGTAACATCTCGGCGCCAGCCATCCATGTCAATAATTTCCAGCCAAGATTGATTAGATTGACTGAATTAGCAAAAAGTAAACAAGATTTAAGACTGAATTACCAAAAGTAAAATAGGTCTAGGACTTTTTGGACAAATTTCCCCACCACCATGCAAAACAAATAACCACCCTCCTATAAAAAGAAATTAAAAAAAGGCAAGACAATCACCAACTATACTGAACCAGAAAAGCCAGGTTATAGGCTTTAAAGTCCGATTTTAATTCATTTTTTATCAATCACATTGTATTTGCTAATGTTAAAAAGTTTAAACCAAACATTGAGCTAATAAGGAAAGAGAGACTGATATGGGATGCTTCAATACTCCTTTGTGATATTTTAACATCCCCTCTCACATGAAAGTTGAAAAAAAAATGGGTAGAACTTAGTTCGTATACCATATTAGAAATTCAAATTCAAAATATTAAACTAATAAATAGAGGGAAACTATATACATAAAGAGCATATAATCGAATAAACAAGTGATGGAAGATACTTTAACAAGCCAGAATTGACCTTGCCTACTATTTGGAGTTTTCCCAAGCTCCCCTCCCAATCATTTTACGTTTCTTAGTTTCAATTACGTAATCGAGCCTTTAAGAATAGTGCATCCACCATTAAATGAGGTGGACTTCACATGAAACCCAACTTTTGAGGATACAAGTGAGAAATCGTGAATCCTAGAATTCATTCTTTATGTTGCGAATTCCCCTCTAGATCAAGTTACATTAGTCATTAGGTAATTAAAAGTAATTGGATGTGATGGTTAATTTGGCTAGTTTTGCGGGTTGCGATAATAGTAGCAACATTGGAATGAGTCGCCTTGGCGGTGGTGCTAATGCCAACAGCATGGCAGTGGCCATGGGAATGGCGGTGCTCTCTCTTACCCCATTACTTCATTTTTTATTTCTTTTTTCAGTTTTTTGCTTTTTTTTTTTTTTTTTAGCTTCTCTTTTTGCTTTTATTAAGCTTATAGTTGATAAGATACATGAAAATCTGGACATAATTCTAATAGACAAGTACCATAGAGATAAATGAATGAATAATTAAAATATGGTTAAACGTGAAACCAGTTAGACAAACATTATTGTTGATTTTGAGCCAGAGAACAACAATCAATGTTGATCATCAAATAATATTTCATTCAATCGAAACGAAAAAAAAAATTGTGAAAAGTGAAGTAACAAATTCAATTTGCATCTTGGAAAATCTTGGTCTTCTTGAGTTTATGTTATATGTGGCAATGATAGTGCTAAAAATTTGCAGCAAGATGGGTGGTGATGATTTGCTTAAGAGTGCTGAGGTAGTAGTTAATGATTAGGAGTTGCTTAATAAGAGAATGCTAGTCCTTTTGAACACGATTTTCTTGTTCATGAGTTTTATGCGTAGAACATAGTTTCCAATAAATCATACTGTTAGATGGTTATTTGTAATTCCTTTATTATTGCAAGAGTAAAACAAAACAACCTACTTAATGAATTGGTTGGTGTGGTTGCTGTGCCTGACCCTTTTTCTTGTTTAGCTCAAAGCACATGCTTTTGTTTTCCTTATTGAATGGAGAAAGTTAGCCGCCTCTTATGACTTGTAGTTGGATAATGAAAAGTCTTGGTCTTCCTAAGTTTATGATTTATATACATGAACAAATATATGATTATGCAAACTACGAATATCTAATGACATTCTCTGAACATTACAGACAAGCACTTGAGAACCAAAGGTATTTTATATCGATTCCTCTAACCACTTATGTGCATTCTTGAAAGTCAGGGTCTTTGTTTATTGTTTTTGGTAGGTGAAAGTCTTGGTCTTCCTTTTGTAGTTTATTTTTAACTTCTTGCAAGAGCAAGTCTTGGTCTTCCTAACCCTAGTAGGGTTCGTTTTCTGGTGTGAATGATTGTGTCTTTCAACCAAAGAAAAAAAAAATTGGGAAGTGGTTGACTTCGTCATATCAAAATACTAGTCGAATCTTGAATAAATCATGGATATTCTGATCTCGCTCAAATTTTCATCTTTATTTTATGTCATTACCTTACTTGTCAATATGATGAAAGAGGTCATTTTCTGATGATTAACTCGAATTAGCATTGGAAATTTTTCGTTTATTTATGTTTTCAAAGATGGGTACATGGTATCGGTGCTTGATTGACCCATTGGACAATGTATCATGTCTCGAATTCAATTTGATATACAATTCCACAATACAAAGCCTTGATATGACTATTATTATCATCGTTGGAGTGTTTTAGTCATTGATTTGAGGGAAGGACGGTGCTTGAAAATCATTTTTGCTTCCCTGGATCATCCTTTTCAATTTGTAGTTTTGCTATCAAGTTTCGATGATCTTTTCTTGAAAGAAATGATTTTTTGAACACTTGAAATGAACAATTGTGGGAAGATACTTACGTTGGGACATTAACCAAATTGCCCAAATACAGTTTCGGTTCTTTTAAAATTGATGTTTAGGCTATTTACCCCTCTTACTTTTTTGTGGCAATATAATGTTCGGGAAAAGTACCAAAATAGTCTTAAACCATATGTATTGGAATCAAGTCAGTTCTAAACTTTTCAATCCAATATAGTCTTAAACCTTTTCATATTTGTATTAATTCAGTCCATCTGACTAATTTAAGTCGGAAATTGCCAATATGGCCGTCGGCAGTCTTATGTGGCGCCATGTGGATAAATTTTATAAATTTTATATTTTTTTAGATTGTTTAAATTCTTTTTTTCTCTTTTTTTTATTTTCATTTTCTTTTCCCCTAGCCCTTGGCTGGTGACCTCGCTAGCTGGCAGACCATCGCCGATCGGCCGACCATCACTGGCCACAGGCTAGCTGAGGCAAGGGGCGCCGCACCCTCGCCGACCACCGGCGAGGGCCGCCGCGCCCTCACCGCCCACAAGCAAGGGCGTCAGCCCGCCAAGGCGAGGGCCGAAAGGCCTCACCCGTTGGTCGGCGAGGGTGCGGCGGCCCTCGCCCGGATCTGGGCGAGGGCCACCCCCACCCTCGTCGGCCACAGGCGAGAGCTGCCACGCCCTCATCAACCACAAGCAAGGGCCAAAACCCTTGCCCATTGGCCAATGACCAGTGACCTCACCGGCCAAGGGCTAAAGAGAAAAAAAAAAAAAAGAGAAAAAAAGGAAATAATAAAAATAATAAAAATAATAATTTAAAAAATCTGAAAAATATAAAAAAATTATAAAATTTGTCCGGATGGTGCCACATAAGACCACCGGTGGCCACATCAACAATTTCAGGCTTAAATTAGTTTGATAGACTGAATTGGTACCAATATGAAAATGTTTAGGACTAAATTGGTCCAATTGAAAAGTTTATGACTGAATTAGTACCAATACAAAAGTTTATGGCTGTTTTGGTACTTTTCCCTATAATGTTCTAACATTGTCTGTTTGTATAATAAAACCTTTCCGTGCCTACCGTTACTTGTAGTGCCAAATCGAAAATGTGGTGCCACATCGGTGAATTTAGAATAAAACAGAGGGAGAATATGTAGGAAGAGAGTGGTGGTGGGAATGGCTGCCTAGCCTTGCCCGGACACTAGCTAAGATCGTGTCTTGTTTTTGGCGTAACTTTTGGATTTCGTCCCTTTCAATTTTTAAAAGAGAGAGAGAGAGAGAGAGAGAGAGAGAGAGACACAGAGAGAGACAGAGACAAGAGATTGTGTCCTGTACTGGACTAAGTATCAAAGACAAAGGGACACAGAAAAAATATGTTGTAATACCTTCAACTACTTTGTCCCTGACCAATGAATCTTATACGTCTGAAAAAAAAGATATTTATATCCTCTCAAAATGATAGGCCTTGTCTACCCAATTAAGTCACAATGCAACAAAACATCACAAATATCATTATTTTCTTCAATGATGATATTTTAAGAACAGTTGGTACTTACTACTTAGTAATGGGTTCGATGAGTAGAACACTTGACACAATTTATATATCAAGAGAAAATCAGGCATCATGCAGGTTCATGGATATTGCTATGTTGGTAACCCAATGCGTAAAATTGCAAATCATTGCTATAATTTTAATTTGAATCTTATGAACGACTGTTTCTAGAGCATTTCTCAATTGTACTTGATAAAGAAAGATTATTGTTCTCAAAACATTACTCGTAAAAGAGATGGGGGAGACAGCACATAAAAAAGAGCAATATTTCTCTCTTTAAATAGTTAACAAGTATCCTAGGAAAATATGTTGATGAAATCCTAATGATTTTAGTGAATCTTGAAAGCATCCATTTAGCCTTGCCCCAACCTAAAATTGATGCATCGAGCTTCACGACACGTGTCGCAGGACTCATGGACAAGGATAGATAAAGGTGGGTCCCAGGAATATAACAAATTTTAAAAAGAAATAAAAAGAAGAGGCTCCAATGTGGACAAAAATACTCAAATCAAATCCGATAGGAATTAGGAAGCCGTCAAAGGGAGGAGTTGAGATTATTAGATAGGCGTGAGGTCCGTCTTGTAATGATGCAGCCACTGTCCATCATCAATCATGCGCGAGAGCTGTTTTCTTAACAGAAAGAAAAAAAAAAAAAAATAACTATTATTATAATTCGGAGAAACTATATAGAATGAGATTTTTTTAATCAAGATATTTAAATCTAATAATAAATATGTAGAGGAAAGAACCGTGCGATTTTTTTATATTTCACCATGAAGACTACGTCGGTCCTAAGCATGACCTTAAAAGGCTTCCGAGCAACGCAGGGAAAACCTGTCAGGGGTGAGAGTCCCTAGTTGCTGGCGAGTTGTCGAAGCCAATCGGTCTCGCGAAAACCGGTAATGGCAACCCGCGGGGGTGATTGCAAATTACCCAAAGTAATATGCCTCCCCCGGCCATGATCTCTGCGATGCCCTTCTCCTAGCATGAATGAGATTTTTTTAATCAAGATATTTAAATCTGATAATAAATATGTAGAAGACAGAACCGCGTGATTTTTTTATATTTCACCGTGAAGACAACATGACTCTACTTATAGAATTTACATAATGACTATCTATGGTAACAAAATTGAATGAATGTTTATTTACGTGATGCTGGAATAATTGAATTAATTCCATGGAATGAATAGTCACATATCCATGTGTTGTGGACTGAGAGGGTAGCATTGACCAATTTGAAGTGTGTATAAATGTATGTAAAATACGTGATTAAATTTTTTTTATGTCTCCTCAATAGCCTCCTAAAAGTTTATAATTCTAGGTAAGAGGAGATGTCGGTTTATCTCCTTTGGCTTTTTTGCTGTTTTCTCTTTTGCACTCGGAAAAATTACTGCCATCCTTTCATATTTTGCCATTTAATCATTTTTTCCTTATTTCCTAGCCTTTGATTTTACAACATTAAACTTCGAGCACGAGGCAAATATTACAAGTAAGGACTCATGCTTTAGATTCTCTCATATGAAAGAGGGAAAAAAATCCAATTTAAATTTAATTTTGATCAATCACATTGTATTTGCTAATGTTAGAAAGTTTAAACCAAACATTAAGCTAATAAGGGAAGAAAGACCGATATGAGATGCTTCAATATTCCCTTGTGATCTTTTTAACATTCCCTCTCACATGAAAGTTGAAAAAAAAAATTGGGTAGAACTTAGTTCGTATACCATATTAGAAATTCAAATTCAAAATATTAAACTAATAAATAGAGGGAAATTATATATACATAAAGAGCATATAAATCGAATAAACAAGTGATGGAAGATACCTTAATAATCCAGAATTGACCTTGCCTACTATTTGGAGTTTTCCCAAGCTCCCCTCCCAATCATTTTACGTTTCTTAGTTTCAATCACGTAATCGAGCCTTTAAGAATAGTACATCCACCGTTAGATGAGGTGGACTTTACATAAAACCCAACTTTTGAGGATACAAGTGAGAAATCGTGAATCCCAGAATTCATTCTTTATGTTGTGAATTCCCCTCTAGATCAAGTTACACCAGTCATTAGGTAATTAGAGGTAATTTGATGTGATGGTTGATTTGGCTAGTTTTGCCACTTGTGATAATGGCAGCAAAATTGGAATGAGTCGCCTTGGCAGTGGTGTTGACGCCAACAGCATGGCAGTGGCCATGGGGATGGCGGTGCTCTCTCTTACCCCATTACTTCATTTTTTATTTCTTTTTTCAGTTTTCTGCTGTTTTTTTTCCTTTTCTTTTTAGCTTCTCTTTTTGATTTTATTAAGCTTAAATTTGATAAGATACATGAAAATCTGGACATAATTCTAATAGACAAGAACCATAGAGATAAATGAATGAATAATTAAAATATGGTTAAACATGAGAACGGTTAGACGAACATTATTGTTGATTTTGAGCCAGAGAACAACAATCAATGTTGATTATCAAATAATATTTCATTCAATCGAAACGAAAAAAAAAAATTGTGAAAAGTGAAGTAACAAAGTCAATTTGCATCTTGGAAAGTCTTGGTCTTCCTGAGTTTATGTTATATGTGGCAATGATAGTGCTAAAAATTTGCAGCAAGATGGGTGGTGATGATTTACTGAAGAGTGCTAAGGTAGTAATTAATGATCGGGAGTTGCTTAATAAGAGAATGCTAGTCCTTTTGAACACGAGTTTCCTGTTCATGAGTTTTATGCATAGAACATAATTTCCAGCAGATCATACTGTTAGATGGTTATTTGTAACTCCTTTATTATTGCAAGAGTAAAACAAAGCAACCTACTTAATAGATTGGTTGGTGTGGTTGCTGTGCCTGACCCTTTTTCTTGTTTAGCTCAAAGCACATGCTTTTGTTTTCCTTATTGAATGGAGAAAGTTAGCCGTCTCTTATGACTTGTAGTTGTATAACGAAAAGTCTTGGTCTTCCTAAATTTATGATTTATATACATGAACAAATATATGATTATGGAAACTATAAATATCTAATGACATTCTCTGAACATTACAGACAAGCACTTGAGAACCAAAGGTATTTTATATCGATTCCTCTAACCACTTATGTGCATTCTTGAAAGTCTGGGTCTTTGTTTATTGTTTTTGGTAGGTGAAAGTCTTGGTCTTCCTTTTGTAGTTTATTTTTAATTTCTTGCAAGAGCAAGTCTTGGTCTTCCTAAACCTAGTAGGGTTCGTTTGCTGGTATGAATGAATGTGTCTTTTAACCAAAGAAAAAAAGAAAAAATTGGGAAGTGGTTGACTTTGTCATTTCAAAATATTAGTCGAATCTTGAATAAATCTAGGATATTCTGATCTCGCTTAAATTTGCATCTTTATTTTATGTCATTACCTTACTTGTCAATATGATGAAAGAAGTCATTTTCTGATGATTAACTCGAATTAGCATTGGAAATTGTTCGTTTATTTATGTTTTCAAAGATGGGTGCATGGTATCGGTGCTTGATTGACCCATTGGACAAGGTATCATGTCTCGAATTCAATTTGATATACAATTCCACAATACAAAGCCTTGATATGACTACTATTATCGTCGTTGGAGTGTTTTAGTTATTGATTTGAGGGAAGGACGGTGCTTGAAAATCATTTTTGCTTCCCTAGATCATCCTTTTGATGATCTTTTCTCGAA
Organism: Eucalyptus erythrocorys; assembly: GCA_014182555.1. NCBI lineage: Eukaryota > Viridiplantae > Streptophyta > Magnoliopsida > Myrtales > Myrtaceae > Eucalyptus > Eucalyptus erythrocorys. The sequence continues at coordinate 13,418,851 of CM024598.1, read as the reverse complement.
AGAAATGGCTTTTTGAACACTTGAAATGAACCCAATTGTGGGAAGATACTTACGTCGGGACATTAACCAAATTGCCCAACTACAGTTTCGGTTCTTTTAAAATTGATGTTCAGGCAATTTACCTCTCTTACTTTTTTGTGGCAATTTAATGTTCTAACATTGTCCATTTGTACAATAAAACTTTTCCGTGCCTACCGTTACTTGTAGTGTCAAATCGATAATGTGGCGCCACATTGGTGAATTTAGAATAAAATAGAGGGAGAATATATAGGAAGAGAGTGGAGGTGGGAATGACTGACTAGCCTTGCCAGGACACTAGCTAAGATCGTGTCTTGTTTTTGGTGTAACTCTTGGCTTTCGCCCCTTTCAATTAAGAACGAGAGAGAGAGAGAGAGAGAGAGAGAGAAGAGATTGTGTCCTGTACTGGACTAAGTATCAAAGACAAAGGGACACGACAAAAATTATGTTGTAATACCTTCAACTACTTTGTCCCTGACCAATGAATCTTATACGTCTGAAAAAAAGATCTTTATATCCTCTCAAAATGATAGGTCTTGTCTACCCAAATAAGTCACAACGCAACAAAACATCACAAATATCATTATTTTCTTCAATGATGATATTTTAAGAACAATCGGTACTTACTACTTAATAATGGGTTCGATGAGTAGAACACTCGACACAATTTATATATCAAGAGAAAATCAGGCATTATGCAGGTTCATGGATATTGCTGTGCTGGGAACCCGATTCGTAAATTGCAAATCATCACTATAATTTTAATTTGAATCTTATTAACGACTATTTCTAGAGCATTCCTCAATTGTACTTTTTTTTTGTCAGTCCTACTCTAGACCTATTCTACAGTCACTCTCAGATTTTTACCCTGTCTCTTGCAAGGCGTGGAAGTCGAAACCCACTCCTAAAACTTGCCCGTCCCCACTCCATCCCTCCCGAGAATGTGGGGGTTCGAATTCCTCACCTCCCCTTTCCATGTTGGAAGGGTGGCCACTGGAGCGAATCCCAGTAGTTTTCTCAATTGTACTTGATAAAGAAAAATATCGTTCTCAAAACATGATGAGGAGACAACACATAAGAAGGAACAATATTTCTCTCTTTAAATATTTAACAAGTATCCTAGGACAATATGTTGATGAAATCCTAATGATTTTAGTGAATCTTGAAAGCATCCATTTAACCTTGCCCTAACCTAAAATTGATACATCGAGCTTCACAACACGTGTCGCGGGACATATGGACAAGGATAGATAAGGGTGGGTCCCAGGAATATAATAAATTTTAAAAAGAAATAAAAAGAAGAGGCTCCAATGTGGACAAAAATACTCAAATCAAATCCGATAGGAAGCCGTCAAAGGGAGCGGTTGCGATTATTAGATAGGCGTGAGGTCCGTCTGTAATGATGCACCCACTGTCCATCATCAATCATGCGCAAGAGCTGTTTTCTTAACAGAAAGAAAAAAAAAAAAAAAAGTAACTATTATTATAATTCGGAGAAACCATATAGAATGAGATTTTTTTAATCAAGATATTTAAATCTGATAATAAATACGTAGAAGAAAGAACCGTGTGATTTTTTTATATTTCACCATGAAGACCACGTGAGTTTACTCATAGAATTTACATAATGACTATCTACGGTAACAAAATTGAATGAACGTCAATTTACGTGATGTCGGAATAATTGAATTAATTTCATGGAATGAATAGTCACATATCCATGTGTTGTGGACTGAGAGGGTAGCATTGACCAATTTGAAGTGTGTATAAATGTATTTAAAACACTTGATTAAATTTTTTTTATCTCTCCTCAATAACCTCCTAAAAGTTCATAATTCTGGGTAAGAGGAGATGTCGGTTTATCTCCTTTGGCTTTTTTGCCGTTTTTTTCTTTTGCACTCGGAAAAATTACTGCCATCCTTTCATATTTTGCCATTTAATCATTTTTTCCCTATTTCCTAGCCTTTGATTTTACAACATTAAACTTCGAGCACGAGGCAAATATTACATGTAAGGACTCATGCTTTAGATTCTCTTATATGAAAGAGGGAAAAAAAAAAATCCACACTTTGGGTTGCTAAACCCTAAAAAGCCCAAATCGTCGTTTTATTTTTCTATACTCCTAAAAGTGAATGACTCTCATATTTGTTGACTCCCCCTTCTAAGCTCTAATTCGCAATAAAGAATCTTTAGAGGGGTCAATTTCCAATTTTTATTTTTTGCACGACCAAAAATATTTTTATCGTATGCAATTTATTGGTGGTGCTGTGAAGCCAAGAACGCATCACTAGATTGACCATTTACCCTAGTGGGGCACCAATGTAACCGCCGGAAGCGAATTCAGGGTTTAAATGTTTTAGAAATGATTTATTAAAAAAAAGAAGCGTTTTTCATGGCGCAAAGCTTACTACAAGAACGTAAAACAATAAGGGAAGCACAAACCTAGAAAGAAATTATTAACATCTAAATTTTTATTGACAAATGAAGCAAGCATTTAAGGTAATTTAAAAAAAAAAAAGAACAAAAAATATAAAAGTATTAAACAAATAAATGGATGGCAGATAAAAGAAAGAAAAAGAAAATAATTTTAATTGAATCGCTTGCCTCAATCTTACATATGGATTAATTATATTAAGTGAATAAATTTAAACATAATATGAATGTTTTTAAATGATTAATACATAAGTATACAACTTATTTAGACCTTATTCACATCTGTAACTTTATTTCCATTCTTTATCACCCTCACTCGATTTCGCGCTCACATGCTCCACTTTCTCGTCCCTATTTGGGTATGATTTTTCGTAAAATGAGTTGAATAAAAGAAGTGTTCTAACAATATTAGTTGGGACGAGTATTGATTATTTTCGATATAGCCCAAATCCCATCCGACTCCCCATTTAGCGAGTCTATCCGAGTCCAGGAGAATAGTGACCCATGAAAGCCCAGGAAAAAGACGGGAACCTCGGCCTCTCCATCGGGATTTCCCCCTCGCAGAAGCCGTGATAAGATGATGGAAGGAGAATCTTAGCGATGGAGATAGCACTGAGTTCGGCAGAGCTCCAGCTCAGTTTCTGACGTGTCTCGGCCTTTGCTCCGACGACAACGACTCCTCCTGCTCGGCTCCTCGCCGTTCGATCGCTAAAGTCAAGTCCCCTCTCTCTCTCTCTCTCTTTCTCTATGGTTTTCGGCTTTCTGTTCAATAAATCGAGCTGAGCTCTCTGTTTTTTCTTGAATTTCCAGAGGAAAGGCTTCTTCATCGACTCTCCTCCTGCTCAGTTTCCGTTGATGTTCTGGACCTTGGTGTTGCTGATAGTAATGACTGAAGTGAATCGCCGCTTGAAGATGGCGTTATTAGTTCTTCAACGGGGAGGCGTTCTACCAGTTCGACCAAATGCCTTACTTAGTCATAGCTAGTTAATTCCTATTGCAATCTGTTTAGTGTTTACCAATGTTTTGATGTCTCATTGAAGTTGTACTGCTCGTGTCTTACTGCATTTCCCGTATAAAGTTGATTGTAATGCGATTATGTGTGCTTTTAGTATATGTCGAAGGAGGGTCACGTGCATTTGATGTTCGCTGTTCATGCGTGCATTTGCTGTGTTAACTGATGTTGAAGAGGTACATGGTATTACTCCTCTAAGCTGCTGGACGTGAGCAGTTCTGGTATGAATGACCTACATAATGTTATATACATAGTCCTTGAGGTGCATAAATATGCATAGTGAGATGGGCATGTGAGGATATTGATTGCTCATCAAATGGTTATCGTTTCCAGCCTTGAATATAATAAGGGTGTTTGCTGGCCGCTTTTGTTCACATGGGGAATGTGAGGATTTCAATCTCATTTCAGTAGTGTTCTAGTTGGGTAAACATATAGAGAGACGCCGCATTGATGTTACATTTGTTTTCCATCAAATTGGGGCAATTCAAGGCTTGAAACATATAAAAAACGATGGGCGTTCCATGTTGCCCTTATTCAACTTAAGTAAAGCCATTAGTTGTCTGGTGTTACTTGTACATACTTGGACCTCCTTGGCATGTATATCCATGTAAGAAAGTGACGCTTTGGATTCATTATGATTTCATATTGGATTGTCACATCGCTATGCTTGAAGCGTGCTTAAGTTGTCCTAGTAGCTTGCTGTCCGTATATATTTGTGCAGTGAATGATAAACTTGCATTTGTGGCTGGTGGGGTCTTCGTTCTGTTGAAGTGGTTTATGGCGCTTTCCGTTGGGTCCATGCGGGTGTCGCTGTCACTTCTTTCTCATTTACGACAATAGTGCATGGATGAAAGTTGCTTTCTTTGAGGTAAAGAAGTTGAGTATATTGAGCTAAATCTTCACTGCACCATGTTGACATCTTCTCAGCTTGCCCTTCATGCTTTGAGATTGTAAAATAACAGCCCTCGTTTTATTGGCGGTGCAGTTGGTTGTTCATCCTTTAAAAAATAAAATAAAAAAATGCTAAGAACTTACTAGTTTCAATTAGGTAGTCGAGCCTTTAAGAATAGGTTTATTTACTATTAGATAAGGTGAACTTCACATTAAACCCAATTTTGGGCAAATTGTGAATCCTAGAATTGTTTCTTTATATTGTGAATCTCCTCTACATCAAGTTACACCAGTCATTAAGTAATTAAAGGTAATTGGATGTGATGGTTGATCTAACTAGCTTCGCCAGCTGCAATGGAATGAGTCGCCTTGGCGATGGTGCTGACGCCAACAACATGGCAGTGGCCGTGGGAATGGCGGTGCTCTCTTTTGCCCCATTCCTTCATTTTATTTTATTTTATTTTATTTTTCATTTTTTTGCAGTTTTTCCTCTTTAGCTTTTCTTTTTGCTTTTGTTAAGTTTATATTTGATAAGATAAATGAAAATCTAGACATAATTCTAATAGACAAGTACCATAGAGATAAATGAATAAATAATTAAAATATAATTAAATATGAAAAAAATTAGACAAACATTATTGTTGATTTTGAGCAAGAGAACAACAATCAATGCTGCTTATTAAATAATATATCATTCAAATGGGAAAAAAATCATGTGAAAATGAAGTAACAAAGCCAATTTGCATCCTGAAAAGTCTTGGTTTTCCTGAGTTTATGTTATATGTGGCAATGACAGTGATAAAAATTAGCACCAAGATAATGTGGCAATGATTTGCTGAAGGTTGCTGAGGTACTAGTTAATAATCAAGAGCTGCTTAATGGGAGAATGCTAGTCCTTTTGAACATGATTTTCCTGTTCATGAGTTTTATACGTAGACCATAATTTCCAGTAGATCATACTGTTAGATGGTTATTTGTGACTCCTTTACTATTGCCAGAGTAAAACAAAGCAACTTGCTTAATGGATTGGTTAGTGTGGTTCGTGTGCCTGACCCTTTTTCTTGTTTAGTGCTTTTGTTTTCCTTATTGAACATAGAAAGTTAGCCGTCTCCAATGACTTGTAGTTGTATAATAAAATGTCTTGATCTTCCTGAGTTTATGATTTATATTCATGAAAAAATATATGATTGTGGAAATTACAAATATCTTAAGACATTCTCCAAACATTACGAGAATAGCACTTATGGACAAAAAGTATTTTATATCGATTCCTCTAACTATTGATGTGCACCCTTGAAGTCTTGGTCTTTGTTTATTGTTTTTGGCATGTGAAAGTCTTGGTCTTCCTAGCCTTTATAGTTTTCTCTCTCCCTTAGATTCACCATCACCCATACTTGTCCCCCTGCTCAACGGTGCTCTCCTCCCGCTCGTCTGAACTTAGCGGTTGTGCCTGTTGGAGTCCTGTCATTGATCTCATCCCGTTCACTGGTCTGCTCCAGCAAATTTACTCGGAAAAGGTAGAGACATCTATCTTCTTGCTCTATTTTTCCCTCAAACTGATGCAACCGCAACTTTGCTATCTAAAGCATCTGGTGGGCGTTTATTACCCGAGAGCAACCACCTGTTCTTTCTGAAATTTTTCTTTTAATGGAGGCAAAGAAGAGGCTACAGCAGCAACAGAACTTTGGTTCTTAAACCGATTTGATGCTTATCTATGATCTTGATTAAAGTTGATCTCAAATACTTGATGTCAAGTTCAATAACATAGAATTGTTTACTTCAATTTTTTTTAGATATTAATATTAGGACATTAAGATTAATTTTTAATCTCTCTATCATTGATCTCTTTACCAAAAATGCACTGACGTGGAATGATTTTACTAAGTACAAGTTTGGGATTTTACATGAAACAATCACATATCAGTTTGGAATTTTAGTCCATTAAATTGGGTAAACAACAATAAATATCGTAAGAGGATAGCTTCATTCCTCTTAGAAGAGATTCACAGGAAATTCACGTTTACTATAATTTCGCGGTACCAAACAAAATAAATAACTTTTGTTGTGTCTCTTCACATATTTACTGTTATAGTAAGAAGTCGTTATATAGATATAGTAGATTTACCATCAACCAAAAAGGTAAGGTGATTTAATAAGGTGCTTGTGATTTAGTATTCTTTTAAGGTGTGCCACTTTAATCAATCGAGTTAAGTCAATTCGCAAATTAAACTTCACATGAAGTAGTTTCTACTGAAGCCCCAAGGGTGTTGCATGTGGACGACTTGTTTTCATCGTGTGAAAACCAATGATAGTTTAGTGCTGGAAAACTTATCCATGTATTTTCTTTCAAGATAGAGAAAAATGTGAAGGTGTTCGTGATTAAAAAAAAAATTAAATTTTGAATTATGGAAATTAAAATTGTGCTTTGTTAGAAAAAGACCACACGATGACTTAGTGTTTTGTTAGAGAAAAAGGTATTCTATGTCGGAAATTTTTTTGGTATTGTTCATCTTTTATAACGCGCATCAATCTGGTATTGCACAGACTTGGCACATTATTCAACCCTAAAAAGCCCAAATTGTCATTTTATATTGTACTCCTAAAAGTGAGTAACTTTCTTATTTTTGTTGACTCCCCCTTTTAAGTTCTAATTGATGCTAAAGAATCTTTAGTCGGTCAATTTTAATTTTAATTGAAGGCGTCAAGAAAATTTATGATATATAATCAATTGGTGGGGTTGTGAAGCCAAGAACACATCACTCCATGGATTTAAGCTCTCTCTAAAAGTTATGATATATAATCAATTGGTGGGGCTATGAAGCCAAGAACACATCACTCCATGGATTTAAGTTCTCTCTGTCTCTCTGTCTCTCTCTATATCTATATTATATACATGTATATAATATATATGATATCTTTTCCCTATGAGCCCAGGAGAGAGAGAGAGAGGGGGGGAGGGGGACCAATAATGCATGTAACCGGGTAATTAAGGGTTTAGTACATGTTTTAGATATAATTCATTGAAAAAAAAAAAGTGTAAATGAAAAGTAAATGTTCATTCCCACTACCAGAAAATAAAAGATATGACAGAGAAAAGGGAAAGGGAAAAAAATACAAAGTCACCAGCCGAAAGAAGTGAAATGCTCATACCAAAAAAGAAAAATCATATTGTTAAACAGATAAATATGGTTCTAATCTCCTTGTGAATTTTTCATTATGATGTTACCAAATTATGGAAAACTCGTCATTTTTTTTTTCCTTAATCGTAGACCAATATAAGACAAAAAGAAAAGAGGGACATTTGCTTTAATCCAAGGTAAATAGGAAATACATTGTTGATGGAGAGCACGTAATGTCTGGGTGAACTTCACACGATTCAGAATACAAAATGTTTAAAGAACGCTTCTAGGGGGGATGCCTTCTTGCTGCACAAAAAGATTTAGATAAACAGACGAAAGGCTGGATGGAAAGCACGTGCTCTCCAAACGATTCCGCTCATTGATCGCATATTGTGGATCTGCGATCAATATAGGCTTTAAGTGGCAGTTACAATGTTAAAACTTCGCAGCAAGATGATGGCGATGATCTGCCGAAAGGTGCTAAGGTAATAGTTGATAATCGGAATCGCTTGATAAGAGAACGATGATTTGATGCATAAAGTATAATTTTCAGTAGATTATGTAATGTTAGTTAATGATTACTGACTCCTTCACTATTTGCAAAGTAAACTAAAGCAACTTGGTTAATGGATTAGTTGGTGCGCCTGACCTTTTTTCTTGTTTAGCCCAAAGCATGTGCTTTGTTTTTCTTATTGAACGGACAAAATTAGCCGCCTTTGATGTCTTTACATGGTCATTCACATTGAAGGAGGAACCGATAATCTTCTCATATCTTAAACATATGCAAATTTTCAGTACTGTAACCGCCACGTAAAAGCCTATATTGATCGCATATTCAACAATAAAGCAGAAAACAAGGATAACGAAATCATAGAGATTCTAATAATATATGAATGCGTGAAAAGCCAACACAACACTCGTAAGTAATGAAGCTTTTGACGAAAATACGTGTGAGCTCTAAGTAGGTCATACGAAGAAAAATCGCATTTATCCTTTGTTTTGGATGCCCACAAGAAAAGTCTGGATCCGAAGAAAAGGGAGAACAATTGACAAAACAGGCACTCTTGGACAAAAAATTATTTTTAGTTTGATTTGTCTAAACTTTAGTGTGCATCCCTTGAAAGTCTTGGTCCTTTTTTATTCTTTTTGGTAAGTGGACATCTTGGTCTTCCAGGAATTCATAGTTTTCTCTTTCCATTAGCTCATTTTTACTTTGCTTTACCATAACACCTTTATTGTTCTCTACAGTGATTGATTCACCCATGACCATTGGAGAGATCGTTTTGGGTTCCTTATTTCAGGTCTTGTTTGACAAGTTGAGTTCTTTGGCATCGAACTATGTGCAATGGGAAGGAATTGACACCACCATCCTTGATGACTGGAAGAGGATGCTAGTCACAATCAACGTAGTGATGGATGATGCAGAGGAAAAGCAACTTAGCGGTAATTGTCTAGTGAAACTATGGCTCGATGATGTTAGGGACTTGGCCTTTGACATAGAAGACTTGCTCGATGAGTTCGACATCAAAGCCGCTCAAGTTAAGTCAGAGGTAGAATCCAGAACAAGTAGAGGTCAATGGAAAAGGAAGTTCTTTTCTTTTACACGACCAGGCTCACTAGTGTCTGACACTAAGGTCCAAGATATCAATGGTAGGTTGGAAGCGATCGTCAAAAGGAGGGATTATCTAAGCTTGAGAGACAATGTTGTGGACAGATCCAACTACATCAATAGAAGGGATCCCACCAGTTCTCTATCGGAGCCTCGGTTTTTCGGCAGGGAGAAGGAAGAAATGGAGATACTCCAACTATTGATCCATGAGGTCAAAAATTCTGATGCCACACTAAGCATAGTCCCCATAGTTGGGATGGGCGGTGTTGGAAAGACGGCCTTGGCTCAGCAGGTATATAATGATGCCAAAGTGAATAGCTGTTTTGAAAAGAAAGCATGGGTTTGTGTATCAGATGTTTTCGATGTCCTTGACATAACAAAAACTATTTTGCAGTCGATCACCAAGTCGTCTGATGACGACAAAGATCTTAACAAGCTTCAAGTTAAGTTGAGGGACAGTCTAGCTGGGAAGAAGTTTCTTGTGGTTTTAGACGATATCTGGAATGAGAAGTATGAAAAATGGACTGCCCTCTTAAGGCCATTTGAAGCGGGGGCTAGCGGAAGCAAGATGATCATCACAACACGCAACCTTAATGTTGCTTCCATAACAAGAGCTCCACCATATCATTTGAGGGAATTGTCCTTTGATAATTGTATAAGCTTATTGGCCTTTCATGCTCTTGGAGTAACAAATTTTGAGAGCCACCCAGCTTTTGAAATAATAGGCAAGAAAATAGTTGAAAAATGTAAAGGTCTACCTTTGGCAGTGAAGGTTTGGGGCGGTGTCCTACGTACTAAAAGTAATCCTGATGAATGGGAAGATACCTTAAATAACAAAATATGGGATCTTCCGACGGCAGAGAATGATGAGGTTCTCCCAGTTTTAAAATTGAGCTATGTCCATCTTCCTTCCTATTTGAAGAGATGTTTTGCTTATTGTGCGGTATTTCCCAAGGATTACGAAATTGAGAGGGATGAGTTGGTACTCTTATGTATAGCAGGGGGATTTTTAGATGGGCAAAAAGCAAATGAGAATATCTTGAAATTGGGACGAAAGCACTTTGATGAGTTAGTATCTAGGTCATTTCTTCAACAATCAAGTATCGACGCATCTAAGTTTTCAATGCATGATCTTTTGAATGATCTAGCAAAGTCAATTTTGGGTGGGACTTGCTTTAGCTCAGGGGGGTCTCAGGTGGCAAGTAACGAACATGATGTATCATCTCTTGAAAAAACTCGTTATGCATCATTCATCCCATCGCGGTATGTTACATCAAAATGCCTGAAACCATATCAAAGAATGAAGGCACTAAGAAGTTTAATTCTAGTGCGTGATGGATCTAGAGAGGGCTCTTTCTCTATTTCCAACAAGGTGCTACATGACTTGCTAACAAACTTGAAGTACTTGAGAGTATTCTTGTTATGTCGTTGTGACATCGTAGAGGTACCGAATTGTGTTGGTGATTTAAAACATCTTCGATATCTCAATTTCTCGTACACTCATATTGAGAGGCTACCTGAGTCAATTGGCGCCTTGTGCAAATTACAAGCTCTGATTTTAAGAGGTTGTCAAAAGCTTTCAAAGTTGCCTCAAGGTATCACAAAGTTAGTCTGCTTACAGTTTCTTGATATTAGAGATACAGAGAGTCTAAAAGAGATGCCGTTGGGTATCGGTAATTTAAAGAATCTTATTATCTTGTCCAAATTTGTGGTAGGACTAGAGAAAGGGTTGCAGTTGAAAGAGTTAAAGAACTTGCCACATCTTGAAGGAGAATTATTCATATCAGAATTGCAAAAGGTGGAAAAAGTTATAGATGCAGTTGATACTAATTTGCTTCAAAGGCTAGGCCTTACCAACTTATCCTTGCATTGGGGTGAACATTTGGGAGATCTCTATAATCATGAGCACGAAGCACAAGTGCTTGACTCTCTGCGACCTCACACTAATCTTGAAAATCTCGCTATTTTGAACTATCGTGGTGCAATATGCCCATCATGGTTAGACTGTACATCCTATTCTAAAACAGTGTCTTTATGCTTGTGGGACTGTCCTAATGTTATGTCGCTGTCTATGATTGGACAACTACCTTCACTTAAGGAATTATCTCTTAAAGGTCTACATGCAATAAGAATGATAGGCTCTGAATTTTACGGAGGTAAAAGGCCCTTTTCATCCTTAACTACTTTGAAGTTCGAAGAGATGTTGGCATGGAAGGATTGGTCTCCTTATGCTGGGCGCCCAAAAGAAGAAGTCTTATTCTCTTGTCTTAAGCATCTTGTTGTTCGAGATTGTCCTTTGTTGGTTGGGACATTGCCTTGTCAACTTGATCGTCTCACAAAGCTTGAAATTCATTCATGTCCGCATTTGAAAAACTCAACCAATGATGTTTGTCTTCCATCTCTCCATGAGTTGTTCCTTGAGGATTGTAACAAGGAGATATTGAAGAGCTTGATCAACCTAACCTCTTTGACCATTCTTACAATTAAGAATACTGCAGAGCTTGTTTGCTTTGATCATGGGTTTATGAGCTACTTGATCAAGCTAAAGGAGCTTCATATAGGAGGGTGTGACCAGTTAAAATACTTGTGGCAAGATGGAAATGAAATGCTAAATCTTACTTACCTCCAGGAATTAACCATCGTAAGCTGTCCTCAGTTCACATCATTCGTGACAGGAGAAACAGAAATAGAGCTGCCATGCAACCTTGAAAGGATGGAATTGAGTGGTTGCACCAATTTAGAAAAGCTTCCGAGCAAGATGTACACACTCCGTTATTTGTCTATTAGATGGTGTCCGAAACTCATAAGACCAATCATTTCTTCATATGACCCCAACAGCAATGATCCGATGTCTCAACTTCAATCTTCATGTACAAGTATATGTGATTCTCTGACATTTTGTATTCAAAACTGCAAGGGAGTGGAATCATTGGAAGAAATCACCATAGAATCACTCAAAGATATGAGAATTTACGATTGTCCGAATCTAAGAAGCCTACCACAATTTCTTCACATGCTCTCCCATCTCACTCAATTGAGTATATCTGACTGTGGTCACATAGAGGACTTTCCTCCCCTTCCCCTCACCCTATCGGAACTTACACTTCAGAGATGTTCGGGGATAAAGTCTATCACTAGTATCGCTAGTTGTAACAATCTCACTTCTTTGGGTATAATTAGGTGCAAGGCATTGGAAATAATAGATTCCCTTCCCCTTCCCATCACCTTGTTGCGGGTTTGTCTCTCTCACTGTCCGAAGATAAAGTCTCTACCAAAGTGGCGTCATCTTACATCCCTCCGATCCATAAGCATTATGTATTGCGAAAATATCCAATGCTTGCCTGAAGGAGGTTTGCCTCCCAATTTGCAATCGTTTTATTATTATAAGGGCGAGAATATGAAACAACTAGTAAGAGAATGGGGCTTACCCCTGCTCACATCGCTCACATATCTAGATATTGACATGAACATGGGAGAGGAGGGAGAGGAGGGAGAGGAGGTGCGGTTTCTTTCGGAGGAGGAGGACGAGGAGGATGCTTGGAGTCTTCTCTTTCCTTCCTCTCTTACCTCTCTTTGGATTGGCCATATGAGAAACGTGGAAAGACTATCACATGGCCTTCAGAACCGTCTCTCCTCTCTCCAATCGTTATATATTGCCGATTGCCCGAAGTTGAGGGACTTGCCAGAGGATGGCCTCCCTCCCTCCCTCGGACGATTGTGGATATCTGGATGTTAGATTTTGAAAGGTCGATGCTCAAAACACACCGGCGACTATTGGCCCCTCATCCAAGAGATCCCTAAGATCGAGATTGATCGCATTCGGATCCAATAAACCTGGTATGGTCAGGTTTTCTAGGGTGTGGGTAAGTTTATGGTTTCGAAGCCATGGATTTCCCATTCTGCTTCCTCAATTCGACGTGTGATGCAAACTGATTTTCCCTTCATGTAGATGTCTCACATAAATTTCTGGGAAAATCCAAGAAATCCCTGACATGCGCATTGATTGGTTTCAAATCTGGTGAAGTGAAATTGATCCACTTTGGCTTTCATTTGCTAACTGCCGCGATTCATCCTTCAATGTGCAGTTAGTTTTCTAGGGTCCAAGTAAGCTTTTTGGTCTTGAATGCATCAATTTCACTTCTGTTCTTCAATTCAATGCTTTGTGCGAATTAATTTTTCTCCCGTGGAGAAGCGTCGCATGGAATCTCCAGAAACCGCCGTATTGTGAAATACAACAAAAATTCAGGGGTGAAAGAATGATATTTTAGTTGCCTGAATCCCAGCAAGAGCTTCCTTTAGTCTCCAATTGCGCTGCTTGAGGAAGTTGATGATATCCTCATATGCCACTCCTGCATCTATCTTATCTATTGCCTTGGGCCTGTCTTTTTCTTTAGCCACTGCAATGCTCTTTTGACTAGTAAGTAATTCAGCATCTTCTGTAGGCAACCATCTCCCCTATTCTTAGGAGTTATCAGCCCATACTAATCATTCAATTCCATGACCTCACATTTGTAGAATATCAGCCCGTGCCAACAAGTCACCGTCACCCGTGATTGGTGGTCTCCCATACTTGTGAGTTAACATAATTGCAAGAATTTTTCAGCAAAAAAGAACAAAACGAAAATCATCAAGAGGGTATCACTGTTCATTTTTCGTTGCTGTCAATTGGATATGCCTATAATCTTGTTCTGATCACTCTAAGCATGAAAGGCAATTTTTATTCAAAACTAATTGATAGTCCTCTTTCAGATTTTTGGGTGAGAAATACGAGGAATGTGGAAAGATTATCAATAGTGGAGGATGTAAGAAGCATGGAGTATTTTGTTTCTCTTATCTCTACATCTCTCTAGATGAGAATTATGAGGAATGTGGAAAGATTATAAAGTGGTCTTCGCAGCCATCTCTCCACTCTCGAACAGCTACATTTGATAGATTATCGGAACATGCCAGAGGATGGCTTCTTTCCCTGCTCCAAGTATCCAACATAATTCAATTTCAAATTCTGAAAGATTGATGCTTTAAACTCAGTGGCGACTATTGGCACCTCATCTAAGAAATCCCACTCATCATAGTTGATTGAGTTCGGATCCAATAGGAAGATATCTATCCAATTTGTAATTTTGCTCCAGGTAATGATTTGGACTTCTTACTTCTTTCTTTCTTGCACACTTGTTTTTTAGCTACTGTTGCTACTCCAGGATCCATTTCTGTTATGAATCCTCAATTCGATGCTAAAAGGTTCATGTTGACAAGCTTCACCTAAATTTCCACAAACTGCTGCTGAAGGTCCAATGTTGACATTTGGGTTGCTCTGTTTTTGTTTGACAAGGAGGCAAGCAATGACATGGTTATAATTCTAATGTGGTACAGCAAGCCAACCAACCATTGCTTGATACAAGTGACTATTCCTCAAAACAAATAATACTTACATGACTTGTTAACAGTGCTGGAATTATGATGAGTATATGTGCCTGTCTGTATTGATGATATATCTTGAACTGATTGATGACCAAAAATTGCTTATCTTTCCACTTATGGAAATACACTATGCTTTGCGTGAGAATCATGAAGAATTGTTGCTTTTATATTGCTATTTCTCCACGACTTTGGTGTTTGTTAAGTTTTCTCTTCCAAATATCTTTTTTTAGTTTTCTGTATCCTAGCTCAGTGACCTGAATTGTCCCAACTATGATTGTTTTGCAGAATATCCCACTGTTATCTTTATTTGGCAAAATTTCTCAGGAGGATCAAATGCAACCAGTTCCAAGGTAAGCAACTGACGTGCTTTTGTTCATCTGTTGCAACTTGACGAAAGAAAAACAAAAGGCTATTTTTTATTGGTAGGAGTACTAATGTGCTTTAAACTGCCTTTTTTTTTCTTTTGGGCGACGCTCTAAAAGATTAATCTGTATTATTATGTCAATAATCGAAGTCTATATTAATAGTCAATCAAAGAAGCTTTCTTACTTCCAAAAGCAGCAGCTACAGTAAAGACGCAAAAATAAGATTTAAAACAGGTGTTTTCAAGCTGACGAATATGACAACTAAATTTGAATGAGGCCTGCAGCATAAGCCATTTATATCTGAGTTCTTTGTTAAAGTTCATGGTTCCTCTTTCTTCTATTCCAATTCCCACACTATCTCTGAGCCCATTTTCTTTTTCATTGTTGTCAGGGAAAGGCGGAAAGGAGTAATAAGGAAGACTATGATCTGTCCAAATTCTGGACATATTTCTATGCGAGATTCTGAAAGATTGATGCTCAAAACTCACTAGCGACTATCGGCCCTCATCCAAGAGATCCCTCTCATCTATATTGATGGTGTTCAGATCCAATGAATTGAAATTGATCATACCCGAGCCATGACAAAAGATTTATCTCCATTGACTACTTTGCCTTCTTCAGGTAATTCTTTTAACTTCTTTCATTCTTTTGCTTCCATTTGCTATCTGCTGCAATTCGTTGTTCCACCTAAAGTCAGCTTTCTGGGGTTGGGGTCAGTTTTTGGGTTGGAAGGCATCAATTTCTGTTATGTTCTTCAGTTCAATGCTTAATACAAATTGAGTTTTTCCCGAGGAGATGTTTCTCATGGAATTTCCAGACACCAGCCGCTGGAGGTCAGAGACTGACATTTGGGTGTGTCACGTGTGTCCTCGATGGGGTTTTTTCTTTTTACTCCAGTAACTCAGTGTTGATATAAGCAAATGTGATAAGAAGGATGAGGGATACAGATATAGATCCCAATCTTGGCACCGCTACCTAATGGGCTCAAGCATTTGCCTTTGTGAAATACAACTAAATTTAGAGCTGCAAAATGATCTTTAGCTTCCTGAATCCTGTCAGGAGTGTCCTTTAGTCTTTTATTGCACTGCTTGGGAAAATTGATGATATCCTTGTATACCTCAGCTGCATTCAGCTCCCCTACTGCCCTGGTTCAGCTTTTTCTTTAGCTACTTCATTGCTCTTTCAAACAGCAGGTAATTCAGTTTTCTCTGCAGGTCTAGTTTGCACTGCGACACCTCTGCAGGTAATCATCTCCCCCGTTTCATCTTTGGCCACTGTCCTCACAGCAGCCATGTTTAGTTCCCTCTATAAGACCCATCACGGTGAATTTTCACAAAACCTAGCTCAGGTTTACTCTACACGCCCTGCTTTTGCCTACCCAATCATGACTTATCTCTCTTGCATTACAGGCTACACAGTCTAAATGAGCTTCTCTAATATGCGTGAGTGACAGTTTCAAGATCAGGTGATTTATGGTTAAAGTTTACTACATTTTGAGCGTTCCAGATATAACAACAAGTGTAGGCAATCATTCTTAAGCATTGTAAGGCCCTACCAAGTCATTCGATCTCCTAACCTCACTTTTGTAGAATATCAGCCTGTACCAATAAGTCACCACCACCGGTGATCAGTGGTCTCCCATTCTTGTTGGTTATCATAATCATAAGAGTTTTTTAGCAAAAGGAATAACCATCAAAAGCGTCACTAATTCCTGACAATAATAGAGCAAAGTATCCATGTTCTTGTCTTGGTTGTTCATTGTTGTCCAATCACTCTCATAGTTGTTCATTGCTCATGAAAGGTAATTGTTATTCAGGACTAATCAATTGTCCTGTTCCAGATTTTTGGACGAGAAATATGGGGAATATGGAAAGACTATCAACAGCAGAGGATGTATGATGTATGGAGTCTTCTTTTTCCTTCCTCTCTAACCTCTCTTTGGATGAGAAAATATGAGGAGTAGAAAGACTATCAAACAGTGATATTTTGTGAGTAGCTTCAATTTTGGGTACTTGCTGGAGGATGGCTTCCCTCCCTCCCTCAAAGTATTCTGCATAATTCAATGTGAGATTCTGAAGCATGGATCCTCTCTTTTCGATGACTATTGGCACCTCATCCAAGAAATCCCACTGATTGTGATTGATCTAGTTTGGATCCAACAGGAATATTTCTCTCCACTGTCTTGAGTTTTGTTCTTCAGGTAATGATTCGGACTTCTTTTCTTTTACTCTGGTCATTCAGCTACTGCTGCTCCAGGATCCATTTCCATTCCGCTTCCTCAACTCAATGCTAAAATTTTCATGTTTTTCCATGGACATGCTTCACATAAATGTCCATAAACCAGCTGCTGAAGTTCCAACGTTGACATTTGGGTTGCTTCTGTTTTGTTTACCAAGGAAGTACACAATGAAATGGTTATAATGCTAACATGGTACAGCCAGTGACTATTCCTCGAACAAAAAGTACCTACATGGACTTGCTCGTAGTGCTGGAATTATGATGCGTCAAATGTGCCTGTCTATATAGATTATATATCTGGTAGTTGTGTGATGGCAAAAAATTGCTTATCTTTGCACTTGGATGACACATAAAAATTTGTTAATGGGAATGCATTATGATTTGCTTGAGAATTATGAAAAATTGTTGCTCTTAAACTAATATTGTTCTGCAATTTAATCGTTTGCTGTATCTTCTCTACCAAATGTGTGTTTTTTATGCCCTAGCTCATTGACCTGAATTCTCTCAACTGTGCTTGTTTTGCAGAATATCCCACTGTCATCTGTATTTGGCAAAATCTCTTGGGAGGATCAAATGCAAACACTGTTGAGGTAGGCAACTGACGTAGTTGTTTTCATCTTTTGCAACTTGACAAAAGCAAAAAATGAAAAAGCTATTAATTTTGGTAGGTGGTCCAATTTGCTCTAATTTTTATTTTGTTTTTGGTGACATGCTCTAAATTAGATTTATCTATATCTTGATGTTGATTATCCGGGTCTGTATTCAAAGTCTTCTTCCTTTCAATGACAGGTACTATAGAGATGCAAAAGTAGGGTATAAAACAGTTTTCCGAGTTGGCAAATATGACAACTAAATTTCAATGCATGTGGTTGTTAAAGTTCACAGTTCATCTTTCTTCTATTTAAATTCTCACACCCTCTCAGAGGACATTTTCTTTTTCTTTGTTGTAAAGGAAAGGCGGAGAGGAGCGACCAGGGAGATTATGCTCTGTTGCTCTGTTGAGTCATCATAAAAGCCTCGCATCTGCCACGAAGTATTTTGATCTAAAAAAATTGCGAGAAGATCGTCATTCGAAACCACTCGCAACCCAGTTATCTCAGGTAGGCGAGTCTCATCACTATAACCCCACCAGCACGTGGTCCTCATGACCTCGCATCTGTGGAATATCAGCTTGTACAATTACGCCACCATCACAAGTGGTCAACGCTTCCACCATAGTTCTGCATTAACATAATCATAAGGGCCAATCAGGAAAAACAAAATCATCAAAAGGCTCATTGAATTTTCAGATTTGGAATAGTAAGTACTCTTGTAATTTCTTATTGTTTTTGGCTGCCTCGGGGCAAGTATGTATATAATTTGTTCGTCTGATTACTCTTGTAATTGTTTATTTCGCATGACAAAATCAAAGTTGAATGTGGATTCCATGCAAAAGTGCCAAATCCTAACATCATAGTTTCGTAGGCATTGAGTGGGCCGTGATGGTTCGGCCTCAAAACGTGGATAGCCCAACTCTTGGGCCTTAATCTCAATGGATGGCATTGCAATTAGACTTGACATACAATTCAAGTAATAAGTTCAAGAAAGTCATTTGATTGGGACTTCACTTTAATTAATAATTAAAGTATCATTCAATAGGCAAGACTAGATCAGTTACAAGCATTAAAATTCATACTAACCCTAAACTATGATTTTGGAAAACATTATACTTTATTCACGTGAATAATAGCTCTCGAGTGAGCCTGAGCCCAAAAAGATAATTACTTGCCCAGGCTCGTTCAGATTTTCATTTTGCTAAAATATAAAGTCATATCAGGCAAGTCTTGGTAGCTCCAAGCTCTAAATGTACGATCATCGGTCCAAGCTCGCCCATATATTTCTTACAATTGGACTAGGTCGAGCTGGCCTCAATGGGCACTTCTTTTTCTTTTATTTTTTTCTCTCAAGTCTATTCATATGAATAAGTTTGTTTCACATTTGCGGGCTATTTGAAATATTCAGCTTCACTTTGAGAGAAAATACGTGCTAAACGATATTAATGTGGGTACATATCATGCAACCTCAACGTTTAGGGCCTAACTATAGTCGAAAACCCTCAATCAAATATTGAGAACAATGATTGGTCACAATATTTAATTAATGACAAGCTTGTAATCTTTCAAATTCCCTCCCCTTCCTTGTTCTAGCGTAATAAGATGAGTCGTGGTCATCACCTAACAACGATTCAATTGAAATTGTATGATTGTCGATTAAAAGAATCAGCATCCATGGAAACCACAAAGAACCAAAATTTGATCCTCACCTGCTCTACATGGATTTTTCCAAGCTCCTCTCCCCACCATTTTATTATATTCTTCTGTAGTTTACGTTTTACTTCTTGCAAGAGCAACTATGTTGATTCTGAAAATCTGACAATCACGTATATTGTCAAGAAGACTTTCGATCTTTGCTCCTTATTTCATACATTTTATCATCGAAATAAAAGCCCTAAAGACAAAGGACGCTCTATGCCTGACCAAAGCTCTAAAGCTTCAACTTCTAACTTTCATCAAACGGTGTTTACCAAGAACTCTGCTTCTTGTTGTTTGGATCCAATTTGTCATTGTTGGAAGATATGATTTTGTAATCTATGTTGGTAGGGAATCATGTATATTTTAGGATAGAAAAGGATAGGCAAATACTCAATTTCCTTTATTAATTTCTCCTTTGTAAATTAAATACATGAGATTGTACAGAAATAAAATCAATGAAAAATAGAGGCACAATTTTCCTCTCAAAGCTCTTCCCTATATTCTTCAATCTAGTCTCGTGACATGGTATCAGAGCCTGCTTCGAAATTCTGATCCTACAGTCGCTTCCGCCTTCTTTTCTCGATTACTGCTCGTGGAACTCCATCTGCAAAATAGAGTTGCCATAGGAATCATCACTATAGAGGGAAGAAACGTATTACCATGCCTAAAACACAGTACCCTACCTCAACCTCGAATAACCAACCTGCAAGAGAAGTTACGCCAGAAGAGCAAGGTATCCAGGATTCACCAGAAGAGCAAGGTATCTAGGATTCATCTACTGTTACCCCTGTTACTCAACAAAAATTCAGCCAGGCACAAACCCAAAACGTGCAATGGCAACAGTTCCCGGCTCAATTCAATCTGGGGCAGCCCTTCATGGGCCATCCATACCAGTGGATACCATATCCATGGTTCCATTCATCACAGCCAAGAAGCTACCAAAGCAGTGTTGGGGCTAATGGAGGTTCGCCAACCGTCAAATAGGCAAATCCTGCCATCAGTCCAGAGTAGATGGGTGGATCAGCAGGAGTCAGGATGGGAACGAATCCCTACCCGACCTTTCTCAATGCGGGTCATGCGGCGCAAGCAAATCAAGGTACCGGGCCGAATGGTTCGGGCATGGGGGGAAATCCTTACCTGAATCTCGGACCCAGATTTTTCCCATATCAGATCTTTGCCACTGGTGGTCGATCGAAGCCTGGTGACCCACTTCACACGACAAATGCTGACAGACTAGAGTTAAAACTCATCAGCAGAGAGTTAATCGGTGCCGACAACTACTCGAATTGGGCGCGTGAGTTCCGGCGCGCACTAGTAACCAAAGATAAAGAGGGCTTTCTGGACGGAACAATCCCAATTCCATCCGACGAGAGGATGGCACGACTTTGGAAAAAACGCACCAACTCGTCAGGACTTGGATAGGGAATTGCATCTCATCCGAAATCGCCGCTGGTCTCCCCCCAACGGAGGATTCAAAACAAACGTGGGAGAATATTAAAGAAATGTTTGGAAAGCTTGATCGGGTGAAAATTTTCACGTTAACACAGCAGATCTTGGAATTAAAACAAGGGAATATGAGCATAGCAACCGTCTACAACAAGCTCTCGGCTCTGTGGAACGAGCTTGAAGCAACTGAGGAGAAATTCGAATGGCCGGAGCCAATTTTGCAGCAGTACAAAGCCATGCGAGAAAGGGAAAAGGCGACGAGATTTCTACTTATCCTCAATGAGGCTTATCTCTCGTTTCGATCTCAAATCTTAATGATGGAACCCATGCCGAGCCTCAACCGAATCTACTAACTTGCCATCCAAGAGGAGAATCAGCAAAGGACAACGGATCTTAGGGTTCCCCAGGGAGACGGAGTCGCTCTGGCTGTAAGAGGGCAGATTCAACTTCCACCGAAGAACAGAGGAAATAGAGGACAGCAAGGAGGAGAGTTAGGGTTCCTCGACGGAAACCCTAGCAATTTGGGTTTTATAGGGCGATCGGACGATCCTCATCCGTCCCTACTAACGAGCGGATCCAACGGCCCACGACAACACGACTTCCATGGGCCGAATGGGCCGCATGGAAATAATCCGCATGGGCTAGATGCCTTGCCTGGAAATCTCGCCAGTGAAGTGGAGAATAATTATGGGCCAACCTTGGCCCAAGTCCTGCAGCCCACAAACAAGCCTGTCTCGACTGGGGGAAATTTCATTCCTAAAGGCAAAGGTAAATTGTACTGTGAATATTGTAGACGTCCACATCATACAATAGAAAATTGCTGGAAGCTGCATTGGAAACTTGGAGAAAAGGAAAAAGGAAAAATTTCAACAATTTTTCAGGTGTTAGGGCAACTATCAGACAAGACAATTACTCATGATCAATATCAAGAGCTGATGGAGGCACTAAGGAAATTGGACACTTCTGACAAGACTGGGGGTTTCACAGGTACATCTCATTGTTTGATGAATTTAATTTCGAGGAATGCATAAATTATTGATTCATGTGCCAGTAATCACATTGTTTGTGATAAGAATTCCCTTTCCAACATTAAAAAATTATCATCTTCCATATCAGTGCAACTCCCAAATGGAAATACCACACAAGTTGAAATGATTGGCACTGTAACTCTTAGTCCACTCATTGTGCTTAAAAATGTGTTCTATGTTCCTGATTTCCATTTCAATCTCGTGTCAGTATCCCGAGCTTGTGAAGAAAATTCTTGTCGAATCTTATTCAATTCTGATGAATATTTGTTTCAGGCCCTTTCGACTGGGAAACTAATGGGCTTGGATAGATTATTCCAAGGACTATATTTCTGGATGGATATTTCGAAAAGTCTCAAATTACTTTCCAATAATTCTTTGTGTAATTATGCTATCAATAAAAGGACTTTTCTTAATCATCAAAGACTGGGTCATTCTACTTTATTTCCTTGTCCACAATGTCCCATTTGTCCATTAGCAAAGCAGACACATCCCTCCTTCCATAACAGTACTTCTCAAGTCGATGAAATTTTTTCATTGATTCATGTCGATGTTTAAGGACCTTATCATACCTTGAATCATAATGGGTCTCGATTCTTTCTCACCATTGTAGATGATTTCTCACGAGCTACATGGATATTCCTAATGCAGTCAAAAAATCAAGTCCTTTCTCACATAAGGACTTTGCTTGCCATATCTAAAAATCAATTTGGGAAATCCATTAAATGCATTCGCACTGATAATGGAAGAGAATTTTTTAACAGTGAATGTGCTTCTTTCTTTACATTGAATGGGATTTTGCATGAGAGCTCCTACACATACACACCACAGCAGAATGGAGTCGTTGAGCGGAAACTCCGCCACCTCCTTGAAGTAGCACGTGCTCTTAAGTTTCAGGCATCTATACTTGAGAGTTTTTGGGGGGATTGTGTGGTCACAGCAACATATCTGATCAATCGTATGCCATCACGCATTCTCAAAGGAAAAACTCCCTTCGAGATATTGTATGGAAGGAAGCCGGATCTAAGTCATCTCAGAGTTCTTGGGTGTCTATGCTACGTGACTATAGTAGGGCACAAAGATAAAATGGGACCTCGTGCACGCCAATGCATATTCATGGGGTACCCAAATATGAAACAAGGATATAGGGTGTATGAGCCATCCACAAGAGAATTCTTTATCAGCAGGGATGTGGTTTTTCATGAAGATATTTTCCCTTTCCGAGACATGAATCTTTCATCTGAAGATGAGAGGACAACTAATAAGCCGTTTCTATCAGAAGATGATCTCGCCCCATGAGGATCTTATATTGTTGTTCCTCCTCCAAGGCTTCAGGAATTATGTGCTACGCCAGCTCCAATTTCCACTGAGGATATTCGGGAAACTTCACCAATGGCAGAACCATCAACAAAGAGGGATCCTCCAATGGCAACTCCTCCAGAACCAAGTCACACTGACAAGTCCTCCTTGACTCAGCATGAAGAACCTCGGCGATCTGGTCGAATTAGTCGTCCACCAATTTGGACAAAGGACTATGTATGTGCTTCTTCTGGGTCATCAAGTACTTGCTACCCTATCTCTTCGTACGTTTCATTCGATAGGCTATCATCGGAGCATTTATGTTGCATGAGTAGTATTTCTGAGGAGCCTTCTAGTTATAATGAGGCAAAAGATGATCCTCGTTGGCAGAAGGTCATAGAATCTGAATTACATGCATTGATAAACAATCATACATGGGATGTTGTATCATTGCCTGATCATCGCAAACCTATTGGATGTAAATAGGTATATAAGATAAAATACAGAGCAAATGGTTCTGTGGAAAGATACAAAGCCCGGTTGGTGGCAAAAGGCTTCACCCAGTGAGAAGATTTCGACTATCATGAGACATTTTCGCATGTAGCAAAATATGTCACGGTTCGTACTTTTCTATCTATTGCTACTTTTCGTGACTGGTCATTACACCAAATGGATGTCCATAATGCCTTCCTGCATGGTGATCTGGATGAAGAAATATACATGGAGCTTCCACTAGGATTACGGAGACAGGGGAAATCGAAGGTATGTCGTCTCCGCAAATCCCTTTATGGATTGAAACAAGCTTCCAAAAAGTGGTACGCTAAGTTCACCAATGCACTTACGACCGCTGGGTTCAATCAATCCAAGTATGACTATGCCTTATTCACTTGGACAAAAGGTATGTCATCTATTTACTTGATGATCTATGTTGATGATATTTTCATCATGGGGAATGATGATTCTACTGTGAAGAAACTTAAAGAGTATCTGCATTCGACTTTCCATATCAAAGACTTAGGGCCACCTAAGTATTTTCTTGGAATTGAGATAGCTCATTTAGATCAAGGAATCTCATTAAGCCAGCAGAAATTCGTGATGGAGATAATATCAGAAGCAGGATTATCAGGCTATAAGCCATTAGTCATTCCTATTGAGCAAAATGCCAAACTGACTTCCATCGGGTATGACACTGGCGTATCCTCTCCTTCTGATGATCCGCTGTTGCAAGATCCCTCGGGATATCAGAGACTTGTAGAAAAGTTGATCTATCTCACCATGACTAGGCCAGACATTTGCTATGCAATGCAGACTCTCAGTCAATTTATGCACAGTCTGAAGCAATCTCACGTGAACGCAACTTTGAAGATTGTGAGATACTTGAAGACTTGTCCAGGTTTGGGAATACTTCTTTCTTGAAAGTGTAACGTGGAAATGACAGCCTATTGCGATGCAGATTATGCAACATGTCCTATGAGTAGGAGGTCTATCATCGGTTTCTGCATCAAATTTGGGGAATCATTACTTTCATGGAAGACAAAGAAGCAGTCTACTGTATCTTTATCTTCAGCTGAAGCCAAGTACCGATCCATGGCCAAGATTGTTTGTGAAATTGTCTGGTTAACAGGTTTGCTTCTGGATCTCGGAGCTCTTGTTAAAGGACCGACTTTACTCTTTTGTGATTATAATTCAACACTCAAGCTTGCAGCAAATCCTGTACTGCATGAGAGGACGAAGCATATAGAAGTGGATTGTCATTTCACTCGAGAAAAGATTCAAAAAGAATAGTCGAGACGAGAGGAATCAGGATTTCAGAGCAACCCGCTGATATATTTACTAAGCCTCTTTGCCAAAGACAACATACATATCTTCTAAGCAAGCTAGGCGTTTTGGACATGTACAAGCTACCAACTTGAGGAGGAGTGTTGGAAGATATGATTTTGTAATCTGTGTTGATAGGGAATCATGTATATTTTAGGATAGAAAAGGATAGGCAAATACTCAATTTCCTTTATTAATTTCTCCTTTGTAAATTAGATACATGAGATTGTACAGAAATCAAATCAATGGAAAATAGAGGCACAATTTTCCTCTCAAAGTTCTTTCCTATATTCTTCAATCTAGTCTCGTGACAGTCATTTTATGGAAAGAGAGAGAGAGAGAGAGAAAAGTTCATGCGACATCATAGTGTCCATTACATGCTTGGACTGACTTTGTCTATTTCTTCCTCTTCCTTTTATATTTTTCTTTTTATGGGTTAACATTGAAATGGAGCTCTTGATTTGGTGGGACATAAATATGGGGGTGGAAATTTGCGTGACGTAAGTGGGGATATAACCACTGGGATTCGCCTCAGTGACCACCCTTCCAACATGGAAGAGGGAGGTGAAGGGTTCAAACCCCCACCTTCTCAGGAAGGGATGGGGTAGGGACATGCAAGTTTCAGGAATGGGTTTCGACGCCCACGCCCTGCCCCTGCAAGAGGCAGGGCAAAAGTCTGAAAGTGAGTGTAGAGTAGGTATAAGATAGGACTGACCAAAAAAAAAAAATGGGGATATCAGCTGCTCTTTAATGCATACGAAAATGTTTCTAAAATAAATTGGAATTGGAAAGTATGAAGAGCTTTAGATTGGACCCTTCATCAAGTTCGAGGACTGTGTTCACTTAATCTTCAAAGTTAATTCGTATATTGAGAGGTGACTAACTTTTCTCGTCTCAAAATATTTGTCGATTCTTGAATAAATCTTGAGCATTCTGATCCTCACTTAGATTTTCATATTTCTTCTTTGTCATCACCTCACTAGCCACTTTGATGAAAGAGGTTATTTTCTTATTATCAACACGAATTAGCATTGAAAATGGTTCGTTTATTTATGTCAAGATGGGTGAATAGTATCGATGCTTGATCGGCACATGAGACAAGATATCATGCCTTGAATTCAATTTGATATACAATGTCATAATACAAAGCCTTGATATGACTTCCTCATCATCGAAGTGTTTTAGTTATTGATGTGAGCAAAGGATGGTGCTCGAAAATCACTTTTGCGTCCATGTGTCATCCTTGTTAGTTGTAATTTCGTTGTCAAGTTTTGATGATCTTCTCTCAAAAGAAATGATTTTTTGAACACTGAAATGAACACAATCGTGGGAAGATACTTACTCAAGGTCATCAACCAAATTGGCTAAATATAGTTTTGGTTCTTTTAAAATTGATGTTCATGCAATTTAACTCTCTTACTTTTTTGTAGCAATGGAATGCTTTAACATTGTCAGTTTGTACAATAAAACCTTTCTGTAGCTACCATTACTTACAGTGTCAAATTGATAATGTCGCGCTACATTGACAAATTTGGAATAAAATAGAGGGAGAATATGTAGGAAGAGAGATGTGGTAGGAACGGCTACCTAGCCTTGCCAGGATGCTAGCTAAGATCGCGTTTTGTTTTTGACGTAACTTTTGGGTTTCGCCCCTTTCAATACCCAAATAGAAAAGAGACATTGTGTCCTGTACTGGACAAGTATCAAAGATAAAAAAAAAAAAGGACACAATAAAAATAATGTTTAAATACTTCAACTACTCTGTCCTGACCAATGAATCTTATACGTTTGAAAAAAAAAAAGATTTTTATGTCTTCTCAAAATGATAGCTCGTTTATCTACCTAATTAAGTTACAATGAAACAAAACATCGCCAATATCATTATTTTATACAATGATAATATCTTAAGAACGGTTAGTACTTACTACGTAGTAATGGGTTCAATGAGTAGAACACCTGACACTATTTGTGTATCAAGAAAAAAAATCAAGCACTATGTGGGTTCATAGATATTGCTATGTTGGGAAAGGCAAAATCTTTTTATTCAAAACCCAATGCGTAAATTGCAAATCATCACTTATTTATTTTTATTTTTTGAATCTCGTTAACAAGTATTTCGAGAGTATTTCTCGATTGTACTTAACAAAGAAAGATTATCGTTCTCAAAACATTACTTGTAAAAAATATGAGGGAGACGGTATATCAAAAAAAACAATTTTCTCTATTTAAATATTCAATAAGTATCCTAGGACAACATGTTATGAAATCCTATTTTTACTAAATATCTAGAGCATCCATTTAATTTTGCTCCAACCTAAAATTGGTGCATCGAGCTTCACGACACGTGTCATGAGACTTATGAACAATTATAGATAAGGGTGAATTCCATGAATATAATAAATTTTAAAATGAAATAAAAAGAAGAGGCTCCTATGTGAACAAAAATAATCAAATCAAATTCGATAGGTACTGATCAAAAAAATCCGATAGGTGTATTCAAAAAAAAAAATCCGATAGGAAGCCGTCAAAGGGAGCGGCTGCGATTATTAGACAGGCCTGAGGTCCGTCTCGCAATGATGCACCCACTGTCCATCATCGATCATGCGAGAGAACTGCTTTTCAACGGTGGATAAGCCAATCATAGTGCGGATCCATAGTAAGTAGCGTGCACCTGAAGCCTACCAGATAATTCGGCCTTTGAGAACATGTGTTCGCTTTTACCGTGAGGAAGCTTCGAACAGAATAACCCACTTTAACAAAAAAATAAATAATAATTATTATTATTATTATTATAATTCGGAGAAACTATTTAGAATGAGGTTTTATTTTTTAATCAAGATATTTAAATCAAATAATAAATATGTAGAAGAGAAAACCGTGTAATTTTTGTGTAATTCATTATACTGAGCACGTGAGCTTTACCCATAGAATTTACAAAATGACTATTTACGATAATGAAATCAAACAAAGGTCAATTTACATGGTGTCCAAATAAATGAATTAATTTCGTGGGATACGCTGGGATTGAGAGGGTGGTGTTGACCAATCTAAAATGTGTATAAATGTATTTAAAGTACGCGATTAAATTTGTTTTTATGTCTTTGAGCCTCCTAAAAGTTCATAATTCTAAGTAATATGAGACGTGGGTTTACCTCCTTTGGCTTTTTTTTTTTTTTTAAATTGCACTTGGAAAAATTACTGCCATCCTTTCATATTTTGCCATTTAATACCATTTTTTTCCTTATTTCCTATCCTTTA
The DNA here is from genome assembly GCA_014182555.1 of Eucalyptus erythrocorys. NCBI lineage: Eukaryota > Viridiplantae > Streptophyta > Magnoliopsida > Myrtales > Myrtaceae > Eucalyptus > Eucalyptus erythrocorys. The sequence goes on along the minus strand of CM024598.1, from coordinate 13,390,611 downwards.
ATTTTACAACATTAAACTTCGAGCACGAAGCAAATATTACACGTAAGGACTCATCCTTCAGATTCATTTTTACAAAAGAGGAAAAAAAAACCACACTTTGGGTTGCTAAACCCTAAAAAGCCCAAGTCGTCATTTCATGTTCTATACTCCTAAAAGTGAGTGACTCTATTATATTTGTTTACTCCCCCTTCTAAGCTCTAATTCGCAATAAAGAATCTTTAAGAGGGGTCGATTTTCAATTTTTACTTTTTACAGGCGCCCAAAAATATTTTTATCGTACGCAATTTATTAATGGTGCTGTGAAGCCAAGAACGCATCACTAGATTGACCATTTGCTCTAAGGGGGACCAATGTAATCACCATAAGCGAATTCAGGGTTTAGTACATGTTTTAGAAATGATTTATTTAAAAAAAAAAAGCTTGAAGGAAGGGTTAATATTTTTTTCATCGTGCAAAGCCCACCACAAGAAAGTAAAAGAATAAGGGAAGCACAAACCTAGAAAGAAATTGTTGACATCTAAATTTTTGTTGAGAAAATGAAGCAAGCATTTTGGATAATATTTTAAAGAAAAAAATAACAAAAAAGATGGAAGTAATAAAAAAAATAGATGGCGGATAAAAAAAGAACAAGAAAATAATTTTAATTGAATCTCTGACGTTGATCTTACAAATGGATTAGTATATTAAGTAAGTGGATTTGAGCATAATATGGATTTTTTTTTTTAACGACTCAAAAACAAGTTTACAACTTATTTAAACCTAATTCACCTCTATAATATTCTGTTCATTCTTTATCGCCGCCAGTCGATATGGCGCTCGCTTACTCCTTTGCACTCTAATCTCTATTTGGTCATGATTTTTAGTAAAGTGAATTAAAAATGGAAATGTTTTAATAATATTGATTGGGATGGGTATCAGTTATTTTCGACTTAGCCCAAATTCGACCCAACTCGCCTGTTTAACGGGCATACCCGAGTCCATGAGAATAGAAACCGTGAAAGCCCAGGAAAAAGACGGGAAGCTCGGCCTCGCCCTCGGCATTTCTCCCTCGCAGAAGCCGTGAGAAGATGATGGAAGGAGAATCTTAGCGAGGGAGAGAGCACTGAGTTCGGCAGAGCTCCAGCTCAGTTTCCGACGTCTCTCGGCCTTTGCTCCGACGACAACGGCTACTCCTGCTCGGCTCCTCGCCGTTCGATCGCTAAAGCCAAGTCCTCTCTCTCTCTTTCTATGGTTTTCGGCTTTCTGTTCAATGAATCGAGCTGAGCTCTCTGTTTTTTCTTGAATTTCCAGAGGAGAGGCTTCTTCATCGACTCTCCTCCTTCTCAGTTTCCGTTGATGTTCTGGACCTTGGTTGTTGCTGTTAGTAATGACTAAAGTGAATCGCTGCTTGAAGATGGCGTATGTTAGTTCTTTGACAGGGAGGCGTTTTGCCAGTTCGACAGAATGCCTGACTCAGTCATAGATAGTTAATTCCTATTGCATTCTGTTTACCGACGTTTTGATGTCCCATTGAAGTCGCACTGCTCGTGTCTTACTGTATTTCCCGTATAAAGTTTATTAGAATGCGATTATGTGTGCTTTTAGTGGGTCAAATGCGGGTCACGTGCATTTGATGTTCGCTGTTCATGCGTGCATTTGCTGTGTTAACTGACGTTGAAGATGTACATAATATTAGTCCTCTAAACTGCTGGACGTGAGAAGTTCTGGTATGAATGACCTGAGTCTGATGTTATATAGTCCTTGAGGTGCATAGATATGCATTGTGAGATGGGCATGTATGGATATGGATTGCTCATCAAATTGTCATCATTTCCAGCCTTGAATATAATAAGGGTGTTTGCTGGCCGCTTTGTTCACATGGGGAATGTGAGGATTTCAATGTCATTTTGGTAGTGTTCTAGTTGTGTGAATATATAGAGGGATGCCGCATTGATGTTACAGTTGTTTTCCATCAAGTTGGGGCAATTCAAGGCTTGAAACATATAAGAAATGATAATATTCCGTGTTGCCTTGATTCGAGTCAGCAAAAGCCATTAGTTGTCGGGCGTTACTTGTGCATACTTGGACCTCTCCTTGGCATGTATATCCATGTAAGAAAGTGACACTTTGGATTCATTATGATTTCATATTGGATTATCACATTCTTATGCTTGAAGCGTGCTTATGTTATCCTAGCAGCTTGTTGTCCGTATGTATTTGTGTAGAGATTGATAAACTTGCATTTGTGACTAGTGGGGTCTTCGTTCAGTTGAAGTGGTATTGGCTCTTTCTGTTGGGTCAGTGTGGGTGTCGCTGTCAATTTTTTTCTCATATAGGACAATAGTGCATGGATGAAAGTTGCTTTCTCTGAGGTAAAGAAGTTGAGGATATTGAGCTAAATCCTCACTGCAATATGTTGACTTCTTCTCAGCTTGCCCATCATGCTTTGAGATTGTAAAATATCAGCCCTCGTTTTATTGGTGGTGTAGTTGGTTGTTCATCCTTTAAAGATTAGAAAATTAAAAATAAATACTAAGAACTTACTAGTTTCAATTAGGTAGTCAAGCCTTTAAGAATAGGTTTATTCACTATTGGATGAGGTGGACTTCACATGGAACCTAACTTTTGATGACGCAAGTGAGAAATTGTGAATCCTAGAATTCATTCTTTATGTTGTGAATTCCCCTCTAGATCAAGTTACACCAGTCATTAGGTAATTAAAGGTAATTGGATGTGATGGTTGATATGGCTAGTTTCGCCAGCTGCAATGGTGGCAACAGCATTGGAATGAGTTGCCTTGGCAGTGGTGCTGACACCAACGGCATGGCAGTGGCGGTGGGAATGGCGGTGCTCTCCCTTGCCCCATTCCTTCTTTTTTTTTTTTTTTTTCAGTTTTTTGCTGTTTTTTGTTCTTTTTAGCTTTTCTTTTGCTTTTATTAAGCTTAATTTGATAAGATACATAAAAATATAGACATAATTCTAATAGACAAGTACCATAGAGATAAATGAATGAATAATTAAAATATGATTAAACATGAAAAAAGTTAGACGAACATTATTGTTTTTAGCAAGAGAACAACAATCAATGCCGATTATTAAATAATATTTTATTCAAACGAGGAAAAAAAAACCATGTGAAAAGTGAAGTAACAAAGCCAATTTGCGTCTTGGAAAGTCTTGAACTTCTTGAGTTTTTGTTATATGCAGCAATCATAGTGCTAAAAATTCGCAGCAAGATGGGTGGCAATGATCTGCTGAAGGGTGCTGAGATAGTAGTCAATGATAGGGAGCTGCTTAATAGGAGAATGCTAGTCCTTTTGAACACGATTTTCCTGTTCATGAGTTTTATGCATAGACCATAATTTCCAGTAGATCATACTGTTAGATGGTTATTTGTGACTCCTTTACCATTGTCAGAGTGAAACAAAGCAACTTGCTTAATGGATTGTTTGGTGAGGTTGTTGTGCTTGACCCTTTTTCTTGTTTAGCTCAAAGCACATGCTTTTGTTTTCCTTTTTGAATAGAGAAAGTTAGCCATCTCTGATGACTTGTAGTTGTCTATGAAAAGTCTTTGTCTTCTTAAGTTTATGATTTATGTACATGAATAAATATATGATTGTGGAAACTACAAATACCTGAGGGTATGGTCCAACCATTACTAGACAAGCACTTGTGGACGCAAAGTATTTTCTATCGATTCCTCTAACCACTAATGTGCATTCTTGAAAGTCTTGGTCTTTGTTTATTATTTTTAGTAGGTGAAAGTCTTGGTCTTCCTAGCTTTTATAGTTTTCTCTCTCCCGTATCTCTTTATCACTTAGATTCACCACACCCATGCCCATCCTCCTGCTCAATAGTGTTCTCCTCCTGCTCGTCTGAACCTAGCACTCGTGCTTGCTGGATTGCTGCCATTGATCTCATCCCGTTCACTGGTCTGCTCCAGGAAGTCTACTCGGAAAAGGTTAGAGACATCTATCTTCTTGCTCTATTTTTCCCTCAAACTGATGCAGCCGCAACTTTGCTATCTAAAGCATCTGGTGAGCATTTATTACCCGAGAGCAACCACCTATTCTTTCTGAAATCTTTCTATTATGGAGGCAAAGAAGGGGCAACGGAGCAACAGAAGTTTGGTTCTTAAACCGATTTCATGCCTATCTATGATTCTAAATAAAGTTGATGTCAAATACTTGATGTCGAGTTTAATAACAAAGAATTGTTGCTTCAATTTTTGTTAGATAGTAATATTAGGAGATTAAGATTAATTTTTAATCTCCTTATCATTGATCTCTTTACTAAACACGCACTGACATGGAATGATTCTACTAAGTACAAGTTTGGGATTTTACATGAAATAATCAGATATCCATTTGGAATTTTAGTCCATTAAATTGGGTAAACAACAATAAATATCTTAAGAGGATAGCTTCATTCCTCTTAGAAGAGATTCACAGGAAATTCACGTTTACTATAATTTCGCGGTGCCAAAAAAAATAAATAACTTTTGTTGTGTCTTTTCACATATTTGTTGTTATAATAAGAAGTCCTTGTTATATAGATATAGTAGATTTACCATCAGACCGCAAGGGGTAAGGTGAATTAATAAGGTGCTTGTGATTTAGTATTCTTTTAAGGTGTGCCAGTGTAATCAATCGAGTTAAGTCAATTCGCAAATTAAACTTCACATGAAGTAGTTTCTACCGAAGCACCAAGGGTGTTGCATGTGGACGACTTGTTTTCATCTTGTGAAAACCAATGATAGTTTAGTGCTGGAAAACTTATCCATTTATTTTCTTTCAAGATAGAGAAAAATGTGAAGGTGGTCGTGATAAAAAAAATTTTAAATTTTGAATTATGGAAATTAAAATTGTGCTTCATTAGAAAAAGACCACGCGATGACTCAGTGTTTTGTTAGAGAAAAAGGTATTCTATGTCGGAAAATTTTTTGGGATTGTTCATCTTTTATAATGCGCATCAATCTAGTATTGAACAGACTTCGCATATTATTCAACCCTAAAAACCCAACTTGTCATTTTATATTGTACGCTCCTAAAAGTGAGTAACTTTCTTATATTTGTTGACTCCCCCTTTTAAGTTCTGATTGATGCTAAAGAATCTTTAGTCGGTCGATTTTAATTTTAATTTTTGAAGGCGTCAAAAATATTTATGATATATAATCAATTGGTGGGGCTGTGAAGCCAAGAACACATCACTCCATGGATTTAAGCTCTCTCTCTAAGTTATGATATATAATCAATTGGTGGGGCTGTGAAGCCAAGAACACATCACTCCATGGATTTAAGCTCTCTCTCTCTAAGTTATGATATATAATCAATTGGTGGGGCTATGAAGCCAAGAACACATCACTCCATGGATTTAAGCTCTCTCTCTCTATCTATATTATATACATGTATATATGATATCTTTTCCCTATGAGCCCAGGAGAGAGAGAGAGAGAGAGAGAGAGAGAGAGGGGACCAATAATGCATGTAATCGGGTAATTAAGGGTTTAGTACATGTTTTAGATAATTCATTGAAAAAAAGTGTAAATGAAAAGTAAATGTTCATTCCCGCTACCAGAAAATAAAAGATATAACAGAGAAAAGGGAGAGGGAAAAAAAAAATACAAAGTCACCACCTGAAACAAGTGAAATGCTCATGCCAAAAAAGAAAAATCATATTGTTAAACAGATTAATAAGATTCTAATCTCTTTGTAAATTTTTCGTTATGATGTTACCAAATTATGGAAAACTCGTCATTTTTTTTCCTTAATCGTAGACCAATAGAAGACAAAAAGAAAAGAAGGACATTTGCTTTAATCCAAGGTAAATAGGAAATACATTGTTGATGGAGAGCACGTAATGTCTGGGTGAACTTCAAGCGATTCAGAATACAAAATGTTTAAAGAACGCTTCTAGAGGGGATGCCTTCTTGCTGTACAAAAAGATGTAGATAAACAGACGAAAGGCTGGATGGAAAGCACGTGCTCTTCGAATGATGCCGCTCATTGATGGCATATTGTGGGTATGCGATCAATATAGGCTTTAAGTGGCAGTTACAATGTTAAAACTTTGCAGCAAGATGATGACGATGATCTGCTGAAGGGTGCCAAGGTAATAGTTGATAATCGAAATTGCTTGATAAGAGAACGATGGTTTGATGCATAAAGTATAATTTTCAGTAGATTATGTAATGTTAATTAATGATTATTGACTCCTTCACTATTTGCAAAGTAAACTAAAGCAACTTGGTTAATGGATTAGTTGGTGCACCTGACCTTTTTTCTTGTTTAGCCCAAAGCATGTGGCTTTGTTTTTCTTATTGAATGGACAAGATTAGCCGCCTTTGATGTCTTTACATGGTCATTCACATTGAGGAGGAACCGATAATCTTCTCATATCTTAAACATATGCAAATTTTCAGCACTGTAACCGCCACGTGAAAGCCTACATTGATCGCATATTCAACAATAAAGCAGAAAACAAGGACAATGAAATCATAGAGATTCTAATAATATATGAATGCGTGAAAAGCTAACACAACACTCGTAAGTAATGAAGTTTTTAACGAAATACGTGTGAGCTCTAAGCTGGTCATATAAAGAAAAATCACATTTATCCTCTGTTTTGGATGCCCACAAGAAAAGTCTGGATCCGAAGAAAAGGGAGAACAATTGACAAAACAGGCACTCTTGGACAAAAAACTAATTTAGTTTGATTTGTCTAAACTTTAGTGTGCATCCCTTGAAAGTCTTGGTCCTTTTTTTTCTTCTTTTTGGTAAGTGGACGTCTTGGTCTTCCTAGAATTCATAGTTTTCTCTTTCCATTAGCTCATTTTTACTTTGCTTCACCATAACACCTTTGTTGTTCTCTACAGTGATTGATTCACCCATGACCATTGGAGAGATCGTTTTGGGTTCCTTCTTTCAGGTCTTGTTTGACAAGTTGAGTTCTTTGGCATCGAGCTATGCGCAATGGGAAGGAACTGACCCCACCATCCTTGATGATTGGAAGAGGATGCTAGTTACAATCAATGCAGTGGTGGATGATGCAGAGGAAAAGCAACTTAGCGGTAATTGTCTAGTGAAGCTATGGCTCGATGATGTTAGGGACTTGGCCTTTGACATAGAAGACTTGCTCGATGAGTTCGACATCAAAGCCACTCAAGTTAAGTCGGAGGTAGAATCCAGAACAAGTAGAGGTCAATGGAAAAGGAAGTTCTTTTCTTTTACACGACCAGGCTCACTTGTGTCTGACACTAAGGTCCAAGGTATCAATGGTAGGTTGGAAGCAATTGTCAAAAGGAGGGATTATCTAAGCTTGAGAGACAATGTTGTGGACAGATCCAACTACACCAACAAAAGGGATCCCACTAGTTCTCTGCCGGAGCCTCGGTTTTTCGGCAGGGAGAAGGAAGAAATGGAGATACTTGAACTATTGATCCATGAGGTCAAAAATTATGATGCCACACTAAGCATAGTCCCCATAGTCGGGATGGGTGGTGTTGGAAAGACAGCCTTGGCTCAGCGGCTATATAATAATGCCGAAGTGAATAGCTATTTCGAGAAGAGAGCATGGGTTTGTGTCTCAGATGTTTTTGATGTCCTTGACATAACAAAGACTGTTTTGCGATCGATCACCGGATTGTCCAACGAGGGTGAAAATCTTAATGAGCTTCAAGTTAAGTTGAAGGATAGTCTATCTGGGAAGAAGTTTCTTGTGGTTTTAGACGATATCTGGAATGAGAAGTATGAAAAATGGACTGCTCTTTTAAAGTCATTTGAAGCGGGGGCTAAGGGAAGCAAGATCATCATCACGACTCGTAGCCGTGAAGTTGCTTCCATAACAGGAGCTTCGCCATATCATTTGGGGGAATTGTCCTTTGATAATTGTATAAGCTTATTGGCCTTTCATGCTCTTGGAGCAACAAATTTTGAGAGCCACCTCGCCTTTGAAATAATAGGCAAGAAAATAGCTGAAAGATGTAAAGGTTTACCTTTGGCAGCGAAGTTGTTCGGCGGTGTCCTACGTACTAAAAAAAATCCCGAGGAATGGCAAGATACCTTTAATAACAAAATATGGAATCTTCCGATGGCAAAGAATGATGAGCTTCTTTCAGTTTTAAAATTGAGTTATGTCCATCTTCCTTCCTATTTGAAGAGGTGTTTTGCTTATTGTGCGGTATTTCCTAAGGATTACAAAATTGAGAGGGACGAGTTGGTACTCTTATGGATAGCAGAGGGATTTTTAGATGGACAAGAAGCAAATGAGAATATCTTGAAATTGGGACGGAAGCACTTTGATGAGTTAGTATCTAGGTCATTTCTTCAACAATCAAGTATCGACGCATCTAAGTATTCAATGCATGATCTTTTGAATGATCTAGCAAAGTCAATTTTGGGTGGGACTTGCTTTAGCTTGGAGGGGTCTCAGGAGGCAAGTAATGAACATGATTTATCATCTCTTGAAAAAACTCGTTATGCATCATTCATCCCATGGCGGTATGTTACATCAAAATGCCTGAAACCATATCAAGGAATGAAGGCACTAAGAAGTTTAATTCTCACGCGTGATGAATCTAGTCGGGACTCTTTCTCTATTTCCAACAAGGTGCTCCATGACTTGCTAACAAACTTGAAGTGCTTGAGAGTATTCTCGTTATGTCATTGTAACATCATAGAGGTACCGAATTGTGTTGGTGATTTAGAACATCTTCGATATCTCAATTTCTCATACACTCATATCAAGAGGCTACCTAAGTCAATCGGCACCTTGTGCAAATTACAAGCTCTGATTTTAAGAGGTTGTCAAATGCTTTCAAAGTTGCCTCAAGGTATTGCAAAGTTAGTCAACTTACAATTTCTTGATATTAGAGATACAGAGAGTCTAAAAGAGATGCCATTGGGTATCGGTAATTTAAAGAATCTTATTATCTTGTCCAAATTTGTGGTGGGACAAGAGAAAGGGTCACAATTGAAAGAGTTAAAGAACTTGCCACATCTTGAAGGAGAATTGTTCATATCAGAATTGCAAAAGGTGGAAAAAGTTATAGACGCAGTTGATGCTAATTTGCTTCGAAAGTTAGGCCTTACCAACTTATCATTGCATTGGCGTGAACATTTGGGAGATCTCCATAATCATGAGCGCGAAGCACAGGTGCTTGACTCTCTGCGACCTCACACTAATCTTGAAAATCTCGCTATTTTGAACTATCATGGTGCAATATTCCCATCATGGTTAGATTGTACATCCTATTCTAAAATAGTGTCTTTATGCTTGTGGGACTGTCCTAATGTTACGTCGTTGTCTATGATTGGACAACTACCTTCACTTAAGGAATTATCTCTTAAAGGTCTAAACGCAATAAGAATGATAGGCTCTGAATTTTACGGAGGTAAAAGGCCTTGTTCATCCTTAATCACTTTGAAGTTCGAAAAGATGTTGGCCTAGAAGGATTGGTCTCCTTATGCTAGGTGCCCAAAAGAAGAAGTCTTATTCTCTTGTCTTAAGCATCTTGTTGTTCGAGGTTGTCCTTTGTTGGTTGGGACATTGCCTTGTCAACTTGATCGTCTCACAAAGATTGAAATTCATTCATGTCCGCATTTGAAGAACTCAAACAATGATGTTTGTCTTCCATCTCTCCATGAGTTGTTCCTTGAGGATTGTAACAAAGAGATCTTGAAGAGCCTGATCAACCTAACTTCTTTGACCATTCTTACAATTAAGAATCTTGCAGAGTTTGTTTGTTTTGATCATGGGTTTATGAGCCACTTGATCAAGCTAAATGAGCTTCATATAGGAGAGTGTGACCAGTTAAAATACTTGTGGCAAGATGGAAACGAAATGCTAAATCTTACTTGCCTCCAAAAATTAATCATCGTAAGCTATCATCAGTTCACATCATTCGTGGTAGGAGATATAGAAATAGAGTTGCCATGCAACCTTGAAAAGATGGAATTGAGTAATTGTACAAGTTTAGAAAAGCTTCCAAGCAAGATGTACACACTCAGTTATTTATCTATTAGATAGTGTCCAAAACTCATAAGACCAACCATTTCTTCAAATGACCCCAACAGCAACAACCCGATGTCTCAACTTCAATCTTTATGTACGGGTAAATGTGATTCTCCGACATTTTATCCCTCTGCCAAAGGTAGACTTGCTACTCTAAAGACATTTTGTATTCAAAACTGCGAGCGAGTGGAATCGCTCGAAGAATTCACCATAGAATCACTCGAAGATATGGGAATTTACGATTGTCCAAATCTAAGGAGCCTACCACAATTCCTTCACAAGCTCTCCCATCTCACTAGATTGAGTATAAGTGATTGTTGTCAAATAGAGGACTTGCCTCCCCTTCCCCTCACCCTATCAAGTCTTAAACTTCAGAGATGTCTGAACATAAAGACTATCACCAGTATCACCAGCTGTAACAATCTCACTTCTTTGTATATAAGACAGTGCGGGGAATTGGAAATAATAGATTCCCTTCCCCTTCCCATCACCTTGTCGAATGTCTATCTCCTTAACTGTCCGAAGATAAAGTCTCTACCAAAGTGGCGTCATCTTACATCCCTTGTGTCAATATCCATTGATCATTGCCAAAATATCCAATGCTTGCCTGAAGGAGGTTTGCCTCCCAATTTGCAACTGTTTCAATGTGAGTGCGAGAATATGAAACAGCCAGTGAGAGAATGGGGCTTACCCCTGCTCACATCCCTCATGTCTCTAAGTATTGACGGAGGAGAGAGAGAGAAGGTGCGGTTTCCTTCAGAGGAAGATGAGGACGAGGAGGATGCTTGGAGTCTTCTCTTTCCTTCCTCTCTTACCTGTCTTCAAATTGGCCATATGAGGAACTTGGAAAGACTATCAGATGGCCTTCGCAACCATCTCTCCTCTCTCCGAATTTTAGGGATTTCAAATTGCCCGAAGTTGAGGGACTTGCCAGAGGATGGCCTCCCTCCCTCCCTCGAATGGTTGTGGATAAAAGGATGCGAGATTCTGAAAGATCGATGCTCAAAACACACTGGCGACTATTGGCCCCTCATCCAAGAGATCCCTCTCATCCTCATTGAGCCAATGAATTGATTCATCCTGGTACGGTCAAGTTTTCTAGGGTTTGGGTAAGTTTATGGTTTCGAAGGCATCGATTTTCCATTCTGCTTCCTCAATTTGATGTGTGATGCAAATTGATTTTCCCTTCATGTAGATATCTCACATAAATTTTGGGAAAATCCAAGAAATCCCTAGCATGCGTATTGATTGGTTTCAAATCTGGTGAAGCGAAATTGATCCACTTTCGCTTTCATTTGCTAACTGCCGCGAAGTTTTCTAGGGTCCAGGTAAGCTTTTTGGTCTTGAATGCATCAATTTCGCTTCTGTTCTTCAATTCGATGCTTTGTGGGAATTAATTTTTTCCTATGGAGAAGTGTTGCATAGGATTTCCAGAAACCACCATATCGTGAAATACAACTAAAATTCAAGGGTGAAAGAATGATATTTAGTTGCCTGAATCCTAGCAAGAGCTTCCTTTAGTCTCCAATTGCGCTACTTGAGGAAGTTGATGTATCACCCATGGGATCTCCCCCATTTCACTTCTGGCCTCAATCCCAACGATGACATGTTATGTATGACCCATCTTAGTTAATCTTTGCAAAACCCAACTTAGGTTTACTCCATGCACGTGCCTTGCATCCACCCAATCATGACTTAGCTTACATTTTTACTGGAAACGCACTCCAAAACAGCTTTTCTAACTTGTATAAGTGACAGTTTCAGCATCCAGTGATTTATGGGTAAAAGAAATTGCATTTCGAGCTTTCCAAATTTACCAACAGGTGTAGGCAATTATTCTTAGGAGTTATCAGATCTTACAAATAAGTCACCATCACTGGTGATTGGTGGTCTCCCATACTTGTGAGTTAACATAATCGCAAGAATTTTTCAGCGAAAAAAACAAAAAGAAAATCATCAAGAGGGTATCCCTGTTCATTTTTCGTTGCTGTCAATTAGGTATGCCTATAATCTTGTTCTGATCACTCTAAGCATGAAAGTTAATTTTTATTTGGAACTAATTGATAGTCCTCTTTCAGATTTTTGGGTGAGAAATATGAGGAATGTGGAAAGAGTATCAATAGTGGAGGATGTAAGAAGCATGAAGTATTTTGTTTCCCTCATCTCTACATCTCTTTCGATGAGAACTATGCGGAATGTGGAAAGATTATCAAGTGGTCTTCGCAGCCATCTCTCCACTCTCAAACAGCTACATTTTATATGTTATTGGAACGCGCCAGAGGATGGATTCTTTCCCTCCTCCAAGTATCCAACATAATTCAATTTCAAATTCTGAAATTGATGCTTAAAACTTAGTGGCGACTATGGGCAACTCATCCAAGAAATCCCACTCATCATAGATGATCTAGTTCGGATCCAATAAGAAGATATCTATCCAATTTCTAATTCTGCTCTTCAGGTAATGATTTGGACTTCTTTCTTTCTTGCACACTTGTTTTTTAGCCACCGTTGCTGCTCCAGGGTCCATTTCTATTCTGAATCCTCAATTCGATGCTAAAAGGTTCATGTGGACAAGCTTCACCTAAATTTCCACAAACCACTACTAAAGGTCCAATGTCGACATTTGGGTTGCTCTGTTTTGTTTGACAAGGAGGCAAGCAATGACATGGTTATAATTCTAATGCGGTACAGCAAGCCAACCAACCATTGCTTGACACAAGTGACTATTCCTCAAAACAAATAATACTCACATGACTTGTTAACAGTGCTGGAATTATGATGCGTATATGTGCCTCTCTGTATTGATGATATATCTTGAATTGATTGATGACCAAAAATTGCTTATCTTTCCACTTATGGAAATACACTTTGCGTGAGAATCATGAAGAATTGTTGCTCTTATATTGTTATTTCTCCACAACTTTGGTGTTTGTTATGTTTTCTCTTCCAAATATCTTTTTTTTACTTTTCTATATCCTAGTTCAGTGACCTGAATTGTCTCAACTGTGATTGTTTTGCAGAATATCCCACTGTTATCTGTATTTGGTAAAATTTCTCAGGAGGATCAAATGCAACCAATTCCGAGGTAAGCAACTGATGTCCTTATGTTCATCCGTTGCAACTTGACGAAAGAAAAACAAAAGGCTATTTTTTATTGGTAGGAGTACTAATGTGCTTTAAACTGGTTTTTTTTTTTTTTTTTTTTTTTTTTTGGGCGACATTCTCTAAAAGATAAATCTGCATTATTATGTTGATAATTGAAGTCTATATTAATAGTCAATCAAAGAAGCTTTCTTACTTCCAATTCCAAAAGCAACAGCTACAGTAAAGACGCAAAAATAAGATTTAAAACAGGGGTTTTCAAGTTGGCGAATATGACAACTAAATTTGAGCGAGGCCTGCAACATAAGCCATTTATATCTGAGTTCTTTGTTAAAGTTCGTGGTTCCTCTTTCTTCTATTCCAATTCCCACACTATCTCAGAGCACATTTTCTTTTTCTTTGTTGTCAGGGAAAGGTAGAAAGGAGTAATAAGGAAGAATATGATCTGTCCAAATTCTGGAGATATTTCTACGTGAGATTCTGAAAGATCGATGCTCAAAACTCACTAGCGACTATCGGCCCCTCATGCAAGAAATCCCTCTCATCTACATTGGTGGTGTTCGGATCCAATGAATTGAAATTGATCATACCCGAGCCATGATAAAAGATTTATCTCCGTTGACTACTTTGCCTTCTTCAGGTAATTCTTGTAACTTCTTTCATTCTTTTGCTTCCATTTGCTATCTGCCGCAATTCGTTGTTCCACCTAAAGTCAGCTTTCTGGGGTTGGGGTCAGTTTTTGGGTTGGAAGGCATCAATTTCTGTTATGTTCTTCAGTTCGATGCTTAATATGGATTGATTTTTTTTCCCAAGGAGATGTTTCTCATGGAATTTCTAGAAACCAGCTGCTGGAGGTCAGAGACTGACATTTGGGTGTGTCACGTGTGTCCTCAATGGGATTTTTTCTTTTTACTCTTGTAACTCAGTGTTTTTTTTTTTTTGGTAAAGTTTGTAACTCAGTGTTGATATAAGCAAATGTGATAAGAAGGATGGGGGATGCAGATATAGATCCCAATCTTGTCACAGCTACCTAATGGGCACAAGCATTTGCTTTTTGTGAAATACAACTAAAATTCAGAGCTGCAAAATGATCTTTAGCTTCTTGAATCCTGGCAGGAGTGTCCTTTAGTCTTTAATTGCACTGCTTGGGAAATTTGATGATATCCTTGTTACCTCAGCTGCATTCAACTCCCCTACTGCCTTGGTTCAGCTTTTACTTTAGCTACTTTATTGCTCTGTCGAACAGCAAGTAATTCAGTTTTCTTTGCAGGTCTAGTTTGCACGGCGACACCCCTGCAGGTAATCATCTCTCCCGTTTCATCTCTGGCCACTGTCCTAACAGCAGCCATGTTTAGTTCCTTCTATAAGACCCATCACGGTGAATTTTCACAAAACCTAGCTCGGGTTTACTTTACATGCCCTGCCTTTGCTTACCCAATCATGACTTATCTCTCTTGCATTACAGGCTACACAGTCTAAATGAGCTTCTCTAATATGTGTGAGTGACAGTTTCAGGATCAGGTGATTTATGGTTAAAGTTTACTACATTTTGAGCGTTCCAGATATAACAACAGGTGTAGGCAATCATTCTTAAGCATTGTAAGGCCCTACCAAGTCAGTCAATCTCCTAACCTCACATTTGTAGAATATCAACCTGTACCAATAGGTCACCACCACCGGTGATCAGTGGTCTCCCATTCTTGTTGGTTATCATAATCATAAGAGTTTTTTAGCAAAAGGAACAACCATCAAAAGTGTCACTAATTCCTGACAATAATAAAGCAAAGTATCCTTGTTCTTGTCTTGGTTGTTCATTGTTGTCCAATCACTCTTATGGTTGTTCGTTGCTCATGAAAGGTAATTGTTATTCAGGACTAATTAATTGTCCTGTTCCAGATTTTTGGACGAGAAATATGGGGAATATGGAAAGACTATCAATAGCAGAGGATGTATGATGTATGGAGTCTTCTTTTTCCGTCCTCTCTAACCTCTCTTTGGATGAGAAAATATGAGGAGTAGAAAGACTATCAAGTGGCCTTCACGGCCATCCCCCATCTCTCAAACAATTATATTTTGTAAGTAGCTTGAATTTTGGGTACTTGTCGAAGGATGGCTTCCCTCCCTCCCTCAAAGTATTCCGCATAATTCAATGTGAGATTATGAAGGATGGATCCTCTCTTTCCGGTGACTACTGGCACCTCATCTAAGAAATCCCACTGATTGTGATTGATCTAGTTTGGATCCAACAGGAAGATTTCTCTCCACTGTCTTGAGTTTTGTTCTTCAGGTAATGATTTGAACTTCTTTTCTTTTACACTGGTCATTTAACTGCTGCTCCAGGATCCATTTTCATTTCGCTTCCTCAACTTAATGCTAAAATTTTCATGTTTTTCCATGGACATGCTTCACATAAATGTCCATAAACAAACTGCTGAAGGTCCAACGTTGACATTTGGGTTGCTTCTATTTTGTTTACCAAGGAAGTACATAATGAAATGGTTATAATGCTAATGTGGTACAGTCCTCGAACAAAAAGTACCTACATGGACTTGCTCGTAGTGCTAGAATTATGATGCGTCAAATGTGACTGTCCATATAGATTATATATCTGGAATTTTGTTTGATGTCCAAAAATTGCTTATCTTTGCATTTGGATGATACATAAAGAATTTGTAAATGGGAATGCATTATGATTTGCATGAGAATTATGAAAAATTGTTGCTTTCTGCAATTTAATCGTTTGCTGTATCTTCTCTACCAAATGTTTGTTTTTTATGCCCTAGCTCATTGACCTGAATACTCTCGACTGTGCTTGTTTTGCAGTATATCCCACTGTCATCTGTATTTGGCAAAATCTCTTGGGAGGATCAAATGCAAACACTGTTGAGGTAGGCAACTGATGTAGTTGTTTTCATCTTTTGCAACTTGACAAAAGCAAAAAATGAAAAAGCTATTAATTTTGGTAAATGCACCAATATGCTCTATTTTTTTTTTTTTTTTTTTGGCGACATGCTCTAAATAAGATTTATCTGTATCTTGATGTTGATTATCCTGGTCTATATTCAAAGTCTTCTTCCTTTCAATAACAGGTATTTGTAGAGATGCAAAAGTAGGGTGTAAAACTGTTTTTCGAGTTGGCAAATACGACAACTAAATTTCAATGCACGTTGTTGTTAAAGTTCACAGTTCATCTTTCTTCTATTTAAATTCTCACGCCATCTCAGAGGACATTTTCTTTTTCTTTGTTGTAAAGGAAAGGCGGAAGGAGCGACCAGGGAGATTATGCTCCGTTGCTCTGTTGAGTCATTATGAAAGCCTCGCGTCTGCCACGAAGTATTTTGATCTAAAATTGCGAGAAGATCGTCATCCAAAACCACTCGCAACCCAGTTATCTCAGGTAGGCGAGTCTCATCACTATAACCCCACCAAGCTGCCAGAGCTCCTGTCGCGATTGAGGAAAGATACGGGCACTACCATTGCACGTGGATTATCCTCATGACCTCGCATTTGTGGAATATCAGCTTGTACAATTACGCCACCATCACAGGTGGTCAACGCTTCCCCATAGTTCTGCATTAACATAATCGTAAGGGTCAATTGGGAAAAACAAAATCATGAAAAGGGTCACTCCTTTTTCAGATTTGGAAGAGGCAGCACCCTAGTTTTTTTTCATTGTTTTTGGTTGCATTGGGGTGAGTATATATATAATTTGCTCGTCTGATTACTCTCGTAATTTTTTATATGGCACAACAAAATCAAAGTTTAATGTGGATTCCACCCAACGGTGCCAAATCCTAACATCATACTTTCAGAGGCATTAAAACGTAGATAGCCCAACTCTTGGGCCTTAATCCCATTGGATGGCATTGCAATTAGACTTGATATACAATTCAGGTAATAAGTTAAAGAAAGTCATTTGGCTGGGACTTCACTTTAATCAACTTAAGAACCATTCAATCCAATGCTTTGTGCAAATTAATTTTTCCCATGGAGAAGTGTCGCATAGAATTTCCAGAAACCTCCGAATTGTGAAGTACAAGTAAAATTCAGGCTAAAAGATTGATATTTAGTTGTCTGAATCCCAGCAAGAGCTTCCTTTAGTCTCCAATTGCGCTGCTTGAGGAAGTTGATGATATCCTCATATGCCACTACTGCATCCATCTTATCTATTGCCTTGGGCCTGTCTTTTTCTTTAGCCACTGCAATGCTCTTTTGACCGGTGAGTAATTCAGCATCCTCTGTAGGCGACCGTCTCCCCTTTTTCATTTTTGGCCTCAATCCTAGCGACGACATGTTATGTAAGACCTCGCCTCAGTTAATCTTCATGAAACCTAGCTCAGGTTTACTCCACACCCTGCCTTTCATCCACCTTATCATGACTCAGCTTACATTTTTATCGGCAACACACTCCAAATATACCAACCAGTATATTAGCCCGTACCAATCATTCAATTCCATGACCTCACATTTGTAGAATATCAGCCCGTGCCAACAAGTCACCGTCACCCGTGATTGGTGATATCGTGTACTTGTACGTTAACATAATCGCAAGAATTTTTCAGCAAAAAAAAAGTTATAAAGAGGGTTTCCCGATTCATTTTTCGTTGCTATCAATTGAGTATGCATATAATTTTGTTCTGATCACTCTAAGCAGGAAATTTAATTTTTATTCAGGACTAATTGATAGTCCTGTTTCAGAATTTTTGGATGATAAATATGAGGAATGTGGAAAGGCTATCAACAAGTGAGGATGTAAGAAGCGTGGAATATTCTGTTTCCTTGATCTCTACGTCTCTTTGAATGAGAACTAGGTGGAACATGGAAAGATCATCAAGTTGTCTTCGCAGCCATCTCTCCACTCTTGAACAACTACATTTTATAGGTTACTAGAACTTGCCAGAGGATGGCTTCGTTCCCTCCTCCAAGTATTGGGCATAATTCACTATGAATTTCTGGAAGATTGATGCTCAAAACTCAATGGCGACTATTGACACCTCATCCGAGAAATCCCACTCATCGTAGTTGATCAAATTCAGATCCAACAAGAAGATATCTATCCAATTTTTAATTTTTGCTCTTCAGGTAATGATTTAGACTTCTTTCTTTCTTGCACACTTATTGTTTAGCTACTGCTGCTGCTCCTGCTCCAGGATCCGTTTCTATTTCGAATCCTCAATTCAATGCTAAAAGGTTCATGTTTTTCCATGGACAAGCTTCTCCCAAATTTCCACAAACCAACTGCTGAAGGTCCATCGTTGACATTTGGGTTGCTTTGGGTTGTTTGACAAAGAAGTACGCAATGAAATGGTTATAATTCTAATGTGGTACAGCATGTCAACCAACCATTGCTTAATACGAGTGACTATTCATCAAAACAAAAAAATACTTACATGGACTTGTTTACAGTGCTTGGATTATGATGTGTATGTGCCTGTCCGTATTGATGATATATCTTGAACTGTTTGATGGCCAAAAATTGCTTATCTTTCCACTTATAGAAATGCACCATGCTTTACGTGAGAATCATGAAGAATTGTTGCTCTTATATTGTTATTTGTCCCCAACTTCAGTGTTTGTTATTTTTTCTCTTCCAGTTATCTTTTTTCAATTTTTTATATATAGCTCAAAGACCAGAATTCTCTCAATGGTGATTGTTTTGCAGAATATCTCATTGTCATCTTTATTTGGCAAAATTTCTCAAGAGGATCAATGCAAACAGTGCCGAGGGAGGCGACTGATGTGCTTATGTTCATCTTTTGCAACTTAACAAAAGAAAAACAAAAGGCTATTTATTATTGGTAGGCGTACTACTATGCCCTAAACTGTTTTTTTTTTTTTTCACGACATGCTCTCAAAGATTAATCTATATCACAATGTCAATTATTGAGGTCTATATTCATAGTCAAACGAAGAAGCTTCCTTACTTCCAACCACAGCAGCTTCTGTAAGGATGCAAAAAATAGGATTTAAAATGGGTGTATTCGAGTTGGCAAATGTGACAATTAAATTTGAATGAACCCTTCAGATTATAAGCCATTCAAATTTGACTTCTGTTGAAAATCAGAATCAAATTTTCTGGTTATTTTGTTTCCAGATTTTTTAGATTTTCCAAATCTTTCAGATTTTCTAGATTTTCTAGATTTTCCAGATTTTATTTTTCCAAATTTTGTTTGTTAGCTTTTAGGAATGTGTTTATTACGTTTTAGGGTAGTGTAGCAACTATAAAAAGGTTACATGCCTCATGTAAATATTTATTCCCTGGAGAAAAAAAATCTCAGAGCAATTTCTCCTAAATTTTTTCATGGTATCAGAGCACGATATGGACCATTCTCTTCTACCTTATTTCTGAGAGTTTCCACCATGACAAAATACCCTAGAGCTGCCATGGCAAGCGAGGTTGAGAGTGAAACCTCATATCCTAGAGCTCAGAACTCTCCTCACATTACCCAACCTATCAATATATCCGAAGGTGGAACTCTTCTCATCACCGGTCATAAACTTACCGATCACAACTTCAATCAATGGTCCCATTCTGCCATGATTTTCGTTTGCGGAAAAGGTAAAGAAGATTACCTAACTGGAGCTGTTGTACAACCTGAGGAGACGAGCCCAAATTATCGAACATGGAAGGTGAAAAATAACATGGTGATGTGCTGGCTACTGAATTCAATGACAAATGAAACAGGGGAGAATTTCATGTACTACAAGACAGCAAAGGAGATTTGGGATGCTGTTCATGAAACCTATTCAAACAAAGACAACACCTCAGCCATATTTGAGATCCAGGGCATTCTCCATGATCTAAGGCAAGGGGAATCTTCTATCACTGATTATTTTAATCAACTCATACGTCATTGGCAGCAACTTGACATGCTGGAAGATATGATGTGGAGTTGTCCTGAAGATAGCAAGCGGTACAAGCAGATTCAAGATCGAGAACACATCTACAAACGCTCTGAGATCCGGATAGCAAGCGGTACAAGCAGATTGTAGACATGGAGGACAAGCAGAATTGGTGTTTGTTTGTTGTGACCCGAGTGAATGAAAAGTGTCCCAAAAATAATATTCCTCACAATTCTCCCCCTAAATGGTATTTTTGGAGTGAAATGGCTGGTGCTCAAAGAGGGTAACATCCATGGTGGTATAAAAACGCTTTGTTTGTGGGCTATAACACTTATATCCACTTTGATTTGGAGCGTAGCCTAAAAACACACATTTGAGGGACTTAGGATCTAGCTTGCTACGATGTTGCTGATTTATATGAACAAATGCTGTGCAACCGAATACTTTGAGTGGGATGTGTGAAGCAAAACGAATATGTGGGTAGCTACGAAGTAAACTCTGAAATGGTGTTTGGAAATCTAGGACACGGGAAGGCATACGATTGATGAGATATGTGGCTGTCAACACTGCTTCTCCCCAAAAGTATTTAGGAACATGGGTGGTTAACATAAGAGAACGAGCGACTTCCAAAAGATGCCTATTTTTCCTCTCCGCTACTCCATTTTGTTGTGGAGTATCTACATAAGAGCTAATATGTATGATACCATGGCTGTTTAGATATGACCCGAGCTGTGAGTGAAAGTATTCTCTCCCATTATCTGTTTTGAATACTTGAATTTTTGTGCTGAATTGGGTTTGGATCATTAGGATAAGGTTTGAAAAATTTGGCCAATATCTGATTTTTCTTTCATTAGGAAGAGCCAAGTGAGTCTTGTATGATCATCAATGAAAGTAACAAACCACCTAGAACCATAAATGTTATTGACACGAGAAGGCCCCCAAATATCGCTATGAATCATGTGAAATGGATGAGAAGACTTATAAGGCTGCAAAGGATATGAACTACGAGTATGTTTGGATAATTGACACACCTCACATTGAAATTTTATTGAATCTTTATTGAACAACGAAGGTAGCAACCTTTTTAAGTATGAGAAATTTGGATGACCTAACCTATAGTGCCACAATCTTACGTCACTCTCTTCTTTAGCACGAGATGCTACACATGACAGCTTCTTGTTTTTTCATTCTGAGGCATTAACTCGTAGAAGATAGAGACCCGCATCCATCTTAATATTGCCAATCGTCATCCCCGAATTCAAAACCTGAAATTCACATGAGTGTGGGAAAAATTTAGTAATGCAGCCTAAATCTTTGGTTAACTTGCTGATGGAGATAAGATTATAGCTGAGTTTGGGAATAAATAATACTGAATTCAATGTTATATCTTTTGAAATAACCACTGATCCAACACCAGCCACCTTTGAGCAAGAACCATCAGCAATTCGAACACTAGTGTCATTTTGACATGGCTTGTACTCGTTGAACACCGTGATATCTCCGGTCATGTGGTCGGATGCTCCTGAGTCTACAACCCAAGAGGTGATCTTCTCCTGTTTAGCACTAAAGGCATTTAGAGAATTACCTCGTTGTGCTATTGTTTCTATACTAATCCCTTCTGGATGGGTCGCCTTCTGAACTGATTCTTGTAGCAGCTTTTTTAGCATCTTTAATTGCTCTTTGTTGAAGGGACTCGAATCTACCGAAGCGATTGTTTCGGTTTGGACTACATTGCTTTTGCTCTCAAGATTTTGAGTAGGATGTGAGGCTGATGGCTTCCAATCATCTGGCCGACCATGAATTTTCCAGCATGTGTCTTTTGTGTGACCCGTTCGTTTGCAATGATCACACCATGGACGACCACCCCCGCATGGTTGTTGTTGTTTGATTGACTGCCTCGACTGTAGGATGGTTGAGATCCTTAAGCTATTAGAGTAGAATTTGCTGGATTGATCTAGTTGTTTGAAAAACCAAGCATCACCTTTTCGCCGAGTCTCTTATCTCCTGACCTCAGCAAAAACTTCTCATACACTAGGTAGGGGTTTTATGCTCAGAATTCGTCCACGTACCTCATCAAGCTCTTGATTCAGGCCTAACAAAAATTTGTAGATGCGTTCTCGATCTTGAATCTGCTTGTACTGCTTGCTATCTTCAGGACAACTCCACATCATATCTTCTAGCATGTCAAGTTGCTACCAATGACGTATGAGTTGATTAAAATAATCAGTGACAGAAGATTCCCCTTGCCTTAGATCGTGGAGAATGCCCTTGATCTCGAATATGGCTGAGGTGTTGTCTTTGTTTGAATAGGTTTCATGAACAGCATCCTACATCTCCTTTGCTGTCTTGTAGTACATGAAATTCTCCCCTGTTTCATTTGTCATTGAATTCAGCAACCAGCACATCACCATGTTATTTTCCTCTGTGTCTACCCATTCCAACATCTGAGAGTCATCCAACATCCGAAAGTCTTTTGTGTCCACCAATTTAAGATGCTACACAAGACAAAAGTAAATAGGTAATTGTCTACTCTAGGCGGAAAACTCAAAAGGAGTTGGAGGACCGTATTACATCGAAGCCGGCTCAAGAGACAGACCTGAATTCAAGACCCACAATAGATGAAGGTAATGCTCCTATAAGCTCAGAAAATTTTGTTGTACTTGATGATCTTGATCAGCCCATTACTCTTAGGAAATGGAAGAGACAGTGCACTCAATATCCTATTAATAATTTTGTATCTTATGAAAAGTTGTCTCCTAAAAACAAGGCATTTGTTTCAACATTGAGCAACATTCAAATTCCCAAGAATATCCAAGAGGCACTTGCTAAATCCAAGTGGAAAAAAGCGGTTCTTGAGGAAATTCATGCACTTGAGAAGAATAATACTTGGGAATATACAAAATTGCCAGCTGGTAAGAAATTGGTGGGATGTAAGTGGGTCTTTACAATTAAGCACAATGCTGATGGTAGTGTTGATCGTTTCTGTTGAAGAAAAATCCCTTGGAGTCTTGAAGTTGACAAAACAGCCTCGTTAGCAAAGTCTGAAGAATCCAAGACTCAGTCGATTAAGTCTGAAGAGTTCAAGTCTAATGGTTTTCCGTCTGAAGACAGTCAGACCCAAAATTCGGTCTGAAGCTTTTCTGTCTGAAGACTGTCAAGACCCAGTTTCCGTCTGAAGACCTTCAAGACCCAAATCTAAGTTTGGAGACAGTTTACGATTTTGACAGGCTGGCGACAGGTTATTCTTATGGTTAAGGAAAGTAGGTTTGGATATTATATTTCCTAACTTATCCTTGGAATATCTCTGGCTGTAATCGTGAACTCAAAAGATTTATTCTTCGGATTTTATCCGTTGAAGTTCCAGTGAATTTTCGGAAGGATCTATTTTTGAGAACTCAAGATCCTGATTGTATGGGCGAACAGGATTGACGAGCTATTGTCTACTTACGTTTTTGACAACGGGAAGATCACTTAAATTAATTCAGTCCAACGGGTTGATTGGATGAATTCTTGGAAAGTGCCAACGGGTATGTAGGCACGGTAGTATTTAAGGTTGATCGGTGTTGGACGAGAACAATGAGAGACTTGATAGAAAAATCTAGATCTTAGAACCTCTAAAATCATTTGTATCCCAAAATCTCTCGTGTTCAAATTGTGTTTCAAGAGAGTCACTTACTGTGCGAAAACAGCGAGAAGCTGTAGTAAAGACTGTCTATTGAAGAAGTCTAGTTCGTGGATTGTAAACAGCTCTCATTTGCTACATAGTGATTACAGCCCGGTTGGCTGCCGGCGTGGAGAGTGGACGTAGGCTTGGAATAAGCCGAACCACTATAATTCTTGTGTCAATTCTCTTTACCCTACTTTATTTACCTCGTGATTGCATGATCCATATATGGTTGATATATTCGTATGTTGGAGTAATTTTTAATTAAAGATTACGAAAGAATTCCGCAATAACCTATTCACCCCCCCTCTAGGTGGATCTACTAGCCAATATCAATTGGTATCAAAGCCCGGTTGCTTATTTATTGGAAGTGTTTATTATTTCTAAAGCAAAAGATCTATGGCTAGTATTTTGGCTCCAGGTTTAATTGAAGAGCAAAGCAATACAAGACCTCCCTACTTTGATGGAAAGGAGTACAACGTGTGGAAAAACAAGATGAAGGCATTCCTAAGATCCAAAGATCCTATGGAATGGGATGTAGTGGAGAATGGAATTGCTCCTAAAGCTGCATCAATCTTAGGGAAAGAATTATCTAATGGAGTGGGGCGCCGCACACTGATATTTCAAAGAGACAAGCTCTCAATGCAAAGGCTATCTATTCCTTATATTGTGCATTATCTCCTACTGAATATAATAGAATTTCATCATGTGAAACAGCCAAAGAAGTTTGGGATAGATTGCACGTCACCTATGAAGGAACAGATCGAGTCAAAGAAACCAAGATCAATATCCTTCTTGGACAATATGAAGCCTTCAAAATGAAGCCAGGAGAATCCATCACGGATATGTTTAGTCGTTTTACAGAAATTGTAAATGGCTTGGCATACCAAGGACAGCCAATCTCAGAACCCATGAAGGTCAATAAACTGTTGAGAGAACTATCTAAGAAGTGGAATCACGTGAAGACATCTATAAGAGAAACTCAAAGGATCATGCCTCTTTCGGTAGATGAGTTGGTCGGCACACTTCAATCTTATGAAGTCGAGCAATTCAATGAGGAATTTGACACCAAAGGTAAGAAGTCAATTGCTTTAAAATCTAATGATGATTCTGATGCTACAGATTCAGAAGAAGACTTGGATGATGAAGAGTTGGCACTTCTGATTAAAAAGTTCGGAAGGCTAAATAGAAAAGGCAGAAGGTTCAATGGAAAGAGACAAAACAATCAGAGATTTCAAAAGAAATCAAATGAAGAAAAAGATACCAACAAGGAGGTTGTTTGCTTTGAATGCAAGAAAAAGGGACACATCGATCTAACCTGTCCCTTATTGAAGAAAAAGAAAGGAAAATCGAAAGGTTCAAGAAAGCACTCAAAGCTGAAACATGGAATGACACCGAATGTGAAGAGAGTGATGAAGAGTATGCAAATATCTGTCTTATGGCAAACTCAGACTCAGACTCAGACTCAAACTCAGACTCAGACTCAGATTCAAACAGCGGCATCAAGGTTAGAAATTTAAAAATTCCTACCAAAGTATCTAGGTATATTGATGAATTTTGTCTCAGTCTTAAAAGCTCTCTTAAAAGGATTACTGAACTAAAAAGGGAGAATTTCAATTTGAAACAACAAGAAAAGTTTTTATTTGAAAAAGTTGAAAGTCTAGACAAGTCTCTTGTGATTTCAAAAGGAAATGAGAATGAACTTTCAAAGGAAAATGCTGGATTGAAAGAAGATTTGTTGAAAGTTTCAAAGAAATTTTCAATCAGTTCTAAAAAGTTGGATAAAATTCTTTCCGTTCAAAGACCTTATTTTAATAAATCTGATCTAGGAATGACACATGAAACCGTTCTTTTAATTAATTTTCCAAAGGTAAAGGAAAGAATCAAGAATAGGCCAACAAAATCATTTTATAAGAGTCATTACCAAAAAGTTTTTGTAAAGCCTGTTGGTAAAAATGCTCTTACATGCTCAAAATGTAAAAGTGTAGAACATTTTGAGAAGGAGTGTCCCAAGGTCTGGAGACCTGTTAAGAAGAGCTGGGCTAAGACTGTTTATGCTACTAACATTGATGGACCCAAGAAAGTTTAGGTATCAAAGAAGACTTGAGTTTCTCATTTAAATGCAGGTCACTATCAAGAAGAAAATCAAGTGATATTTGGATAGTGACTGTTCAAGACACATGACGGGAGATTCAAATTGTTTCACAAAACTCTCTCATGTAAAAGGAGAAAATGTTTCGTTCGGTGGCAACAACAAAAGAAAAATTGTTGATCAAGGAACCGTGGAAATTGGAAACCGCACAATCAACAATGTTTCTTTGATTGAAGGATTGAACTACAACCTATTTAGTATTAGTCAATTATGCGACATTGGATACAAGATCAACTTTCAAGAATATACATGTTCTAGAACAAGCAAAGATCTTTCACAATCCTTTACTGGACGAAGACATGGAAACATTTATTTGCTAGATGTAAAGTCTGACAGTCCTCAATGCTTGATATCAATTCAAGATGAAGCTATTCTTTGGCATAGGAAGCTTGGACATGTCAACCTGAAGTAAATTGCAAAAATTTCATCCAAAAGGCTTGTTCGGGAACTTCCTAACCTCAAGTATCAAAAGCATGATTTATGCACTCCTTGTGTACTTGGAAAACAGGTTAGAAATTCTTATAAATCTATAAATCAGATATCCACTAATCGTGTCTTGCAGTTATTACACATGGATTTGTTCGGTCCAATAAGAACACAAAGTATTTGAGGTAAAAGATATTGTTTGGTAATAGTTGATGATTATTCTCGATTTACTTGGGTTTTCTTTCTTGCAAATAAATCTAAAGCATTAACTTATTTTATTAAGTTTGCAAAGAAAATTCAAATTGAGAAAGGATATGCAATTTCAAGTATTCGAACTAACCATGGTGGAGAATTTGAGAATCATGATTTTGCTAAATATTGTGATGAATATGGTATTCAACATAATTTTTCATCCCCATACACTCCACAACAAAATGGAGTTGTAGAAAGGAAAAATCGTTCTTTGCAAGAAATGGCAAGAACTCTTTTGATTGAAAGTAATATTTCACCTCATTTTTGGGCTGAAGCTACTTCAACTGCTTGCTATATTATAAACAGAATCTTTCTAAGACCTATGTTAGAAAAGACACCTTATGAACTGTTTAAAGGTAAGAAACCAATTGTTTCATATTTTCATGTATTTGGTTGTAAATGTTTCATCCTAAAGAATTCTAGCGATCGAATTGGTAAGTTTGAAGAAAAATCAGATGAAGGAATCTTCCTTGGCTATTCTATGACAAGCAAAGTCTTCAGAGTATTTAACAAATGAACTCAGACTGTGGAAGAATCCATGAATGTGAAGTTTGAAGACTCCGTTCAAAATCAGACTCATCCTCAACCTGAAGATTATGAGTCTGGCCAAGTGTCTACAAATTCCCTTGAAGAAAATCAAATCTTAGACACTCAGCCTCAAATCAATTCAGCAGCTCCAACTGAAGAAGAGATGCATCAAAGTGACAAACCAAGTACAAATTGGAAGCACAAATCAAGTCACCCAGCAGATCTCATCATTGGCAATATCGATGAAGGAGTTCGTACGAGATCCAAAAGGCGTGAAGAATCAAGTGCTCTTGCACTCATTTCTGAGATCGAACCTAAAAACATAGAAGATGCATTGAAAGATGAAAACTGGATTGAAGCAATGCAAGAGGAATTGAAGCAATTCAAGATTAACAATGTTTGGGAGCTAGTTCCTAAACCTAAAGGTAAATCAATTATTGGTACCAAATGAGTTTTCAAGAACAAGCTTGATCAATAAGGAAAAGTGGTAAGGAACAAAGCAAGACTTGTCGCAAAAGGTTACACACAAGAAGAAGGCATCGACTATGATGAAACCTATGCTCCGGTGGCAAGGTTAGAAGCTATAAGATTACTTTTTGCTTTTACTTGCTTTAACAATTTCAGGTTATTCCAAATGGACGTAAAAAGTGCATTCCTAAATGGAATTATCCAAGAAGAAATCTCTGTGGAACAACCACCAGGATTTGAAGATCCTAAAAGACCAAACCTTGTTTTCAAGCTGAAGAAAGCTTTATACGGCTTAAAATAAGCACCTCGAGCATGGTATGAAAGGTTAAGTAATTTCTTAATTCAAAATGGTTTCTCTAAAGGTAAAGTTGATACTACTTTATTTATAAAAAGAGAAGGCAAGGATTTCATACTTGTTCAAATTTATGTTGATGATATAATATTTGGTTCTTCTAATGAAAAGCTTTGCAAGAATTTTTCAAAGTGTATGCAGAATGAATTTGGAATGAGCATGATGGGTGAATTAAACTTCTTTTTGGGACTTCAAGTCAAACAATCAAATGAATGAACTTTTATCCATCAAGAGAAGTATGCAAAAGACCTTATCAAGAAGTTTGGAATGGAGAATTGCAAGGAAACAGAAACTCCTACGTTAAGCTCATTAAAGCTGGATAAAGATGAAGAAGGAAAGAGTGTAAATCAAAAGCTATACAAGAGTATAATCGGGTCACTTCTTTCCCTTACAGCATCTAGACTTGATATTTTATTTAGTGTTTGCATTTGTGCTAGATTTCAATCTGATCCTAAAGAATCTCATATGACTGCTGTGAAGCGCATTATTAAATATGTTGCAACTACATCTAAGCTAGGTCTATGGTATTCCAAGCAAGGAGATTTTACTTTCCTTGGATATTCTGATGCTGACCTTGTTGGCTGTAGAGTGGATAGAAAAAACACCACAGGTACTTGTCAACTTTTAGGAAATAGGTTGGTATCTTGGTTCTCAAGAAAACAGGGTACCGTAGCTCTTTCAACCGCTGAAGCAAAGTACATAGCTCTTGGAAGTTGCTGCTCTCAAATTCTATGGATGCAACAACAATTGAGAGACTTTGGAGTTGAGGAAACAAGTACAAAAATCAAATGTGACAACACAAGTGCAATCAACCTCACAAAGAATCCAGTACTTCATTCAAAAGCAAAGCATATTGAAATCAAACATCACTTCATTCGAGATCATGTTCAAAATGGTGAAGTTGTGATTCAGCATGTTGATTAAAGAATCAATTAGCAGATATATTTACCAAGCCCCTAGATAAGGGTCACTTTGAATCAATTCGCTCAAGACTGAGTATCACAAAATTTGAAGATGTTCAGACGCAAATCTAGAGTCTTAAAAAGTTCAGACTCATCGGAAGGTCTGAAGGCGTTTCAGACTCAACGCAAGGTCTGAAAGTGTTCAGACTCAACGGAAAGTCTGACGGCTCTCTCAGACCCAAAGGTAAAGTCTGAAAAGAAGTTCAGACTCTGAGGTAAAGTCTGAATACTCTCTCAAACTCTGTCTTTTAGTCGTTTTATGTAATTTTATTCTTTCTCGTATTCTCTGTATTATTTTTAGTTAATAGATTTTCAAATATTCAAAATCACCTTTTACCCAAATTCTGACATACAAATATGGCAATTTATATTTACAAAAAGGCAGTCTTTTTCGAAATTACGGTTTATTTTTGGCAGTTTTTATCTTTACTTTTTGGCGACGATTCAATATCCCCGTATTTTTTTTAGACACTCGAATCGTCACTTTCATCCTCTACTTCTTTTACTTTCATCTCCATTCTCTATCGCTTTCAAAACCCTAAAAGCTCCGTTTGCCATTCCTGTTCCATCATCTTTCTCGATAAAAATCCCACCTTTCTTAGCGAACAAGTTGCTTTTTCGCTTGAGCTCCAAGAATGTCGTCCAGGAAGTCTTCTAGAATCGCCAGCAGGGGACCACAACAACAATCTCAGGGTCCTACAAGAGTGGACCTCACGGGAGAAGAATCTCCTCGAAGGGATACAGAGGGTCAAACCTTTGAAGAAGGGATTACAAAAGCAGAGCCGATAAGAACTCTTAGGCCGAATGTTGCTTTTGATCTTTACAAAAAGATGAAAGATGGAGGAGTAAGCCTGAAGACAATTGAGGAATATTTGAAAGAAAGAGGATTTAAAAGCGAGTATTTGTTATTGATGGAAATGGAGAAGTTGAAAGTCGTTGAGAAAGGTACGGCTCAAAGAACGCTCGAAAAAATGTCGAGTAATCCGCTTGAAAATACTCCAACCGAGACCCTAGATGATGATGAGAAGCTATTTTCTCACTTTCAGCCGAGATTTGGTGTGGCTACTAACTCTATTTGTTCTTCGGGAAGTTTGTTTCGGTCTAGAGAGCATGAGCGAGTATACACGAAGCTGTTGAAGAGGGGTGTCGTCAATCCAAGAAGTGTGGACTTTGACTTCCTCGATTTGTTAAAGATTAATCTTAGAGGGAAGTTTGATAGGCTACAATTGGAAAGGTTCTGCACGGATACGACTATTGCTCATTCTGAACTTACGGCTTATTTCTACTCAAATTTGTCGTTTTTAGATGCGAATCGTTTGTCCTTTTCTTTCATGGATAATGATTATATAGTTGATGTCGACTTGCTGGCTGATATTATTGGGGTGGAAAGAAGAAGTTTCCAACCAATCAAAGTATCCACAGCCTATGCAACTCTAGATATTGTGCGTGATAGAACTGTAGAGGGCAAAATATCCTATACTAGAATGAGTGCCACCAATGTATTGCTGCACAAAATCGTCATCAACTGCATCCGGCCCAAGACAACCTCGAAGACCGACGTTTCCAAGACAGAAGCCAAACTCATGTTTGCCATCAACCAAGGTAGACCCTTCTCACTCCCACATGTTATTCTCTTTCATATGTACAGAACTGTGGTTAAAGACAAGGGTCAATTGCCTTATTCATCAATCATCACCAAGCTGTTTAGGCATTTCGATATTCAGATCCCTGCATCTCTATGCCTGACCAAGTTAAGTCTGATGCTTGTTGGTCAAAAGATGGTGATGAAGATGAAGTTGCCAGAGTTGAATGTGGCACTGGAAAGGTTGAGGAGGGAAACACCCTCACATGAGATGCCAACTGCTTCTTCAAAGAGAAAGGGCAAAGAGCCCATGGCTGAGAAAAAGCGACGAAAAATCATCCTACAAGATGAGGAGGATGAGGAAGATGCCATGACTTTGTCTACTCTCTCCAAGTTGAGAAGCACTGTCAGCTTGAGAACAAAGGCTGAAGAGAAGGCAAGAAAAGAAGCAGAGCAGAAGGCAGCTGAAAAACAGAGGTTGGAAGAAGAAAAACAAAGGAAAAGAAGAGAAGAAGAAAGAAGGAGAAGGGAAGTAGAACAGAGAGAAGAAGAGGAGAGACAAAGGAAAGCTGAAGAAGAAGAAAGAAGAAGGAAAGAAGAGGAGGAAGAAATGAGAAGAGAAGCAGAAGGAAGAAGGAAGAAGGATGAAGAGGAAAGCAAAATGCAAGAGGATATGGCTGCAGGATTTGAGCCATCAAATGATCAATCCGGGGAAAAGACTGAGAAACATCACCAAGCTGATATAGATGAACCAAGCTGATATAGATGAAGGCGAGGAATATTCTACTCCATTCACTGGCATTAACACAAGGGGAGTTGTTGCTGAGCAAGGGACTATTTCGCCTCTACATTTTAGTGATGTGAGTAGGTCAGGTGCTGATCCTGAAGAGGTCTATGCATCTCACTTCTCAGAACATGAAGAATCCTCACCAATCGAGATGGAAAGGGCTGAGAAGGAAGCTCCTAGTTTTCAAACTCCTAGAACCGAATCTGCTGGTCCAAGTGGAGGTAATATTAACACGACAGCTTTTACACAACTGTTGGATGTGATGTTGGACCTCAAAAAGCAGGTTTATGGGATGGACTTCGAGCTGAGGGATCTCAAGAAGGCACTGCTGAGTACTTCTGTCAATATGCAAGATCAGATCAATGCACTGAGAGCTCAAATGGAATCTAATCAGCACAGTGCAGAGTTGATTTCTGTTAAAGAAGCTCTTGCCACACTTGAGAAGACAGTACAGGATCTCAGCAAATTTCAGCTTGTTTGCCTTCAGCCTTAAAATCATTTTCAAAACCTTCCTTCATTCAATCTATCTCCTTTGATGAAACAAAAAAGGGGAGAGTTTGCAGATTTGAAGCTTTAAGCTTTACTTGCTTACTTTTATTTGTTTTACTTTTTTTTTTATGAACTTTTATTTGCTTAGACTGTTTTCATTTTTGATTTGGATTTGGTTTGGACTATTGACTTAATCCTGATGATGAGTTGATATTTGGAATTCTAGACTTGTAAATTTGCACTGCAAGATCATTATATTTGCGAGGATAATTGTTGGACTAACATTCTGTTTTGCAGAAATATTCCTCAAAGTATATATGAGTTTTCTTTGCAGGTTTTAAATTCGCAAATCTGCCGAGGGTTTTGTCACCATCAAAAAGGGGGAGATTGTTGAAGAAAAATCCATTGGAGTTTTGAAATTGACAAAACAGCCTCGTTAGCAAAGTCTGAAGAATCCAAGACTCAGTCGATTAAGTCTGAAGAGTTCAAGTCTAATGGTTTTCCATCTGAAGACAGTCAGACCCAAAATTCAGTCTGAAGCTTTTCCGTCTAAAGACTGTCAAGACCCAGTTTCCGTCTGAAGATCTTCAAGACCCAAAACTAAGTCTGGAGACAGTTTACGATTTTAACAAGCTGGCGACAGGTTATTCTTATGGTTAAGGAAAGTAGGTTTGGATATTATATTTCCTAACTTATCCTTGGAATATCTCTGGCTGTGATCATGAACTCAGAAGATTTATTCTTCGGATTTTATCCGTTGAAGTTCAAGTGAATTTTCGGAAGGATCTATTTTTGGGAACTCAAGATCCTGATTGTATGGGCGAACAGGATTGACGAGCTATTGTCTACTTACGTTTTCAACAACGGGAAGATCACTTAAATTGATTCAGTCCAACGGGTTGATTGGATGAATTCTTGGAAAGTGCCAACGGGTTTGTAGGCACGGTAGTATTTAAGGTTGATCGGTGTTGGACGAGAACAAGGAGAGACTTGATAGAAAAATCTCGATCTTAGAACCTCTGAAATCACTTGTACCTCAAAATCTCTCGTGTTCAAATTGTGTTTCAAGAGAGTCACTTACTGTGCGAAAACAGCGAGAAGCTATAGTAGAGACTGTCTATTGAAGAAGTCTAGTTCGTGGATTGTAAACAGCTCTCATTTGCTACATAGTGATTACAGCCAGTTGGCTGCCAGCGTGGAGAGTGGACGTAGGCTTGGAATAAGCCGAACCACTATAATTCTTGTGTCAATTCTCTTTACCCTACTTTATTTACCTCGTGATTGCATGATCCATATATGGTTGAGATATTCGTATGTTGGAGTAATTTTTAATTAAAGATTACGAAAGAATTCCGCAATAACCTATTCACCCCCCCTCTAGGTGGATCTACTAGCCAATATCAATTTCAAGGCAAGGCTGGTTGCTAAGGGATTCATGCAATCATCTGGTATAGACTATGAAGAAACCTTCGCTCCGGTGGCCAAACTAAACTCCATTCGGGTGTTGCTCTCCCTTGCAGCTAACTTGGACTAGCCTCTACATCAATTAGACATAAAGAATGCCTTCTTGAATGGGGAATTGGAGGAAGAAGTCTTCATGGAGGTTCCACCAAGAATTGACACTAAAGAGAGCTTCAACAAGGTATGCAAACTCAAGAAATCCTTATACGGTCTAAAGCAATCACCTCGTGCTTGGTTCGAGAGGTTAACAAGGGTCGTTAAGAAGCTGAATTTCATTCAATGTTAAACAGACCATACAATGTTTGTCAAGAAGTCAGCTGAAGGTAAAAGATCAGTAATGATTGTATATGTCGATGATATAATCCTAACTGGTGACAATGGAGGAGATTGGAAAACGAAGAATATCTTGGCAAAAGAATTTGAGGTTAAAGACCTAGGTCAACTCAAATACTTCCTAGGTATGGAGGTAGCTCGGTCATGGAAAGGAATTGCAATTTCCCAACGCAAATATACTCTTGATCTCTTGAAGGAAACTGGTATGCTTGGATGTAAACCAGCTGACACACCCATGGATTCTACAAATAAAACCAAGATAGAAGAAGAAGGACCATTAACGGACAAAGGGAGGTATCAAAGATTAGTTGGCAAACTAATCTATCTCTCGCACACTCGGCCAGACATTGGTTTCATAGTAAGTATGGTTAGTAGATACATGAACCGACCAACAGAGAAACACATGCAGGCAGTTTTTTGAATCTTACAATACTTGAAGAAAAGTCCTGGAAGAGGGCTCTACTTTAAGAAAACAGATGAAAGAAACGTGGAGATATTCACAGATGCAGATTGGGCTAGATCTCTCATGGACCGAAGGTCGACAACAGGGTATTGTAAAGTAAAGAACAGCGCAAGTGTCATAACTTGGCACGGGGGGACACTTAAGTGCCATAACTTCAAAACGGTATACTTGAGTGCCAGTTTCGAAATTAAATGAGACACTTAAGTGCCACTCCGGCGAAGATTCGACCAAACGGCTGACGTGGCGATTTTCCGGCAACGAAGGTCCAAAACGGCGTCGTTTTGCACACTAACGTGGCGAGAAAACGCAAAAACGACGCCGTTTTGTCGCGATGTGTAAAAATTATATAAAAATTAATTAAATTAAATTAAAACTTAATTTTATTTAAAATATTCTTAAAAATTAAAAAACTAAAAAAAAAAAAAAGGGGGAGGCCGAAGGGGCGGCCGAGGGCTAAGCCCTCGCCGCCGCCGCCTCCCGCCGTCGCCGGAAGGGCCGGCGAAGGAGGGGGAGGGTCGGCCGGGGTCGCCGGCCCCCGGCCGACCGGCGGCGAGGGCCCGCGAGCCCTCGCCCCGAGATCCGGCGAGGGCTCGCGGCCCTCGCCGCCTCCCCCGCCGTCGCCGAGAAGGGCCGGCGAAGGAGGGGGAGGGTCGGCGGGGTTGCTTGGCCCCGGCCGACCGCCCGCGCCTCGCCGCCGATCGGCCGGGGGCCGGCGACCCCGGCCGACCCTCCCCCTCCGTCACCAGCCCTTCCCGGCAACGACGGGGGGAGGCGGCGGCGGCGAGGGCTTAGCCCTCGGCCCGCCCGACCCCGATGCCCTTTTTTTTTTTTTTTTTAGTTTTTAGTTTTTTTTTTTTAATTTTTTTTTTTTAGAATATTTTAATTAAAATTAATTTTTATTTAATTTAATTAATTTTTTATTATTTTTACACGTCAGACGCGAAACGGCGTCGTTTTTGCATTTTTCGCCACGTCAACGTGCAAAACGACGCCGTTTTAGACCTCCGTCGCCGAAAAATCGCCACGTCAGCCATTTGGCCGGATTTTCGCCGAAGTGGCACTTAAGTATACCATTTTACTCCAATATTGGCACTTAAGTGTACCATTTTAAAGTTATGACACTTAAGTGTCCTTCCGTACCAAGTTATGGCACTCCATGTGTCCCAAACTCGGGTATTGTACCTTCATTTGGGGCAACATGGTTACTTGGAGAAGCAAGAAGCAGCCTGTTGTTGCTAGGAGCAGCGCTGAAGTGGAGTTTAGAGCAATGTGTCAAGGAATATGTGAAGGCATATGGCTGAGAAGAATCTTAAATGAACTATGATTCACTAATACCAATCCTATGTCATTATTATGTGACAACAAAGCTGCTATTGAGATTGCCAAGAACCCGGTTCATCATGATAGAATAAAGCATGTGGAGATCAATCGACATTTCATCAAAGAAAAACACGAGGAAGGAATCTTGAAGCTCTCGTATGTTCCGACCAATCATCAAACAACATACTCACCAAGGTTTTATCCAAAAATAGTTTTGAGACTCTAAGGTGCAAGCTGGGTATGATAGACATTCATAACCCAACTTGAGGGGGAGTGTTGAAAATCATAATTGAATTTTCTGGTTATTTTATTTCCAGATTTTTTAGATTTTCCAGATTTTATTTTTCTAGATTTTGTTTGTTAGCTTTTAGGAATGTGTTTATTACGTTTTAGGGTGGTGTAGCAGCTATAAAAAGGTTAGATGCCTCATGTAAATATTTATTCCCTAGAGAATAAAAAATCTCAGAGCAATTTCTCCTAAATTTCTTCAACTTCCTTGTCAAAGTTCAGGGTTCATCTTTTAATTCAAATTCCCACACTACCTCAGAGCACATTTTCTTATTCTTTGTTGTCAAGGAAAGGCAGGAAGGAGCAATAAGGAAGACTATGGTTTGTTCGAATTGTAGAGATATCTCTATGCGAGATTCTGAAAGATCGATGCTGAAAACTAACTGGCGACTATTGGCCCCTCATCCAAGAGATCCCTCTCATCTACATTGGTGGTGTTTGGATCCAATGAATTGAAATTGATCACACCTGAGCCATGACAAAAGATTTATCTCCACTAGCTACTTTTCCTTCTTCAGGTAATTGTTATGACTTCTTTCATTCTTTCGCTTCCATTTGTCATCTGCTGCAATTCGTTGTTCCACCTAAAGTCAGCTTTCTAGGGTTGGGGTCAGTTTTTGGGTTTGAAGACATCAATTTCTATTCTGTTCTTCTGTTCAATGCTTAATACTGATTGATTTCTTT
The DNA here is from genome assembly GCA_014182555.1 of Eucalyptus erythrocorys. Classification (NCBI taxonomy): domain Eukaryota; kingdom Viridiplantae; phylum Streptophyta; class Magnoliopsida; order Myrtales; family Myrtaceae; genus Eucalyptus; species Eucalyptus erythrocorys. The sequence goes on along the minus strand of CM024598.1, from coordinate 13,354,465 downwards.
CCAGGGAGGTGTTTTTCAAAGAATTTCCAGAAACCAGCCACCAAAGGTCAGAGACTGACTTTCGAGTGTGTCATGTGTGTCCTTGACAGGGTTTTTTCTTTTTAGGCCAGCAATTCACGGTTGAAATAAGCACCTGCGATAAGAAGGATAGGTGATGCGGATGTAGACCCCAATTTTAGCAAAACTACCTAACGGGCACAAGCATTTGGTTTTGGTGAAATACAACTAAAATTTGGAGCTGTAAAATGATCTTTAGCTTCTTGAATCCCAGCAGGAGCATCCTTTAGTCTTTAATGGCGCTGCTTGGAAAAATTGATGATATCCTTGTATAGCACGGCTGCATTCAGCTCCACTAATACCTTGGTTTAGCATTTTCTTTAGCTACTGCAATGCTCTTTGAACAGCAAGTAATTCAGCCTTCTTTGGAGATCTAGGCATCACCACACCCCCACAGGCAATCATCTCCTGCCTTTCATTTTTGGCCATAATCTTGACAACAGCATGCCCGGTTCCTTCAATGTAAGACCCATAACAGTTAATCTTCGCAAAACCTAGCTTAGGTTTACTCTACACACCCTGCCTTTCGTCCACCCAATTATGACCCAGCTCTCTTACTTTTTTACAGGATACACAGTCTTAAAGAGCTTTTTCTAATCTGTATAAATGATATTTTCAGGATTAGGTGATTTGTTGTTAAAGATTACTGCCTATTAAGCATTCCAGATATACCAACAGGTGTAGCCAATCATTGTTAAGCATTATGAGTCCATATCAAGTCATTTGATCTCCTGACTCACATTTGTAGAATGTCAGCCAGTACCAATATGTCACCATCACCAGTAATTAGTGGTCTCCCATACTTGTCAGTTAACATCAACATAAGAGTTTTCCAGCAAATCATCAACATGGTATCCCGGTTCATTTTTTGTTGCAGTCAATTAGGTGTGCATATAATATTGTTCTGATCACTCTTGTACTTGTTCATCGTGCATGAAAGATAACTTTTATTCGGGAGTAATTGCTTGTGCTGTTTCAGACTTTTGGATGAGAAATATGAGGACTGTGGAAAGACTATCAACGCTGGAGGAGAAGAAGCATGGAATATTCTGTTTCCTTTGTTTCTAATTTCTCTTTGGATGAGAAATATGAGGAATGTGGAAAGCTTAAGTGGTCTTCACAGCCATCTCTCCTCTCTCAAACGGCTATCCTTTATAGGTTACCGGTACTTGCATAAGAAGATTTCTCTCCGATGTCTAATTTTTATTCTTCAGGTTCTGGTCCATACTTCTTTCTTCCACACTCAGTCATTTAGCAACTGCTGCTGCTCTAGGATCCATTTCTATTACAAATCCTCAACATGATGCTAAAAAGTTGATGTTTTTCCATGGACAAGCTTCTCATTATTTGCCACAAACCAGTTAGACATTTGGGTTGCTCTGTTTTGTTTGATAATGGAGCACACAATGAAATGGTTATAATGTTAACGGGGTACAGCTAGTTCACCATAGTTTCATATGAGTCACTATTCCTCAAAACAAATTATGCTTACATGGACTTACTCACGGTGCCGGAATTGTGATGCGCAGATGTGCCTGTCTGGATTGATGAGATGTCATGAACTTTGTTTGATGCCCAACTATTGCTCATCTTTCCACTTATGGAATTGCACCCTGCTTTGCATGAGAACCATGAGGAATTGTTGCTCTTGTATTGATATTTTTCTGCAATTTCAGCATTTGTTATGTTTTCTCTTCCAAATTTCTTTTTTTTTTTTTTTATGCCCTAGCTTAGTGATCTGAATTCTCTCAATTGTGTTTGTTTTGCAGAATATCCTCACTGTCATCTTTATTTGGCAGAATCTCTCAGGAGGATCAAATGCAAACACTGTAGAGGTAGGCAAATGATGTGCTTATGTTCATCTTTTGCAACTTGACAAAAGAAAAGGCTATTTATTTTGGTAGTTGTAGTGATATGCTCTAAACTGCCTTTTCTATAGACCTGCTCCAAAAGATTAATCTATATCATCATGTCAATTATCGAGATCAATATTCCAAGTCAAATGAAGAAGGTTTCTTACTTCCAACAACACCAGCTATTGTAAAGATGCAAAAAATAGGATTTAAAACAGGTGTTTCAAGTTGCTGAATATGATAATTAAATTGAATGAACCTGCAGATTATAGTCCATTTAAATCTGACTTCCTCGTCAAAGTTCATAGGTCATCTTTCTTCTATTCAAATTCCCACACCAGCTCAAAGCACATTTTCTTCTTCTTTGTTGTCGAGGAAGGCGGAGAGGAGCGATCAGGGAGACTATGCTTTGGCGCTCTGTTAAGTCTTCATGAAAGCCTTATGTTTGCCACGCTGTATTTTGATTTAAGCTTGCAAGAAGATGGTCATCCAAGACCATTGGCAACCCAATTATCTCGGGTAGGCAAGTCTTGTCACTATAACCCCACCAAAGCTGCCGGAGTTCCTATCACGGACAACGCAAGATACAGGCACTGTCATCGTTAGTGGGTTATCCTCACGACCTCACATGTAAAGAATATCAGCTTGTACCATTAGGCCTCAATCACTGGTGATCAACGGTCCCCCATAGTTCTGTATTAGCAGAATCACAAGGGCCCTTCAAAAAAATACAAAATAACCATAACAATCACATTCTTTAGACTTGGTTTGGGGAGTACCCTGTTTTGTCTTGTTGATTTTTGGTTGCAATTGGTTGAGTATGTGGTTGACTATGTGTATAATTTGTTTGTCTAATTACTCTTCCAATCGTTTATTTCGCATGGCAAGGTAATGTTTACCGTGGGCTATTTGATTTTCTCATCCCATAATTCATTTTTTGGTTCCCATTTTTCATCTCACATGCCATATGTCTATCTCTTGGTTGAACTTGAAGAGTTCGATATAGTGACCGTGATTCAATGGAGATAATTATAATGACGATTGTGATCGGCGAAAATTGAGGCTTTAAACAAAATGTCTAAGGCCATAGTGAGATGAACTCCAATTAAAGTGAAAAAAAAAAAAATGTTACTCTTTCCATTTTTTAATCCGTTTCACTTTTTATGTAATTAATAAGCAGTCTTTCTCAGCGATTTGTAAGAATTTTAGATGTCTTCAAAGTACTTATCTTCTAGTCAAACCAAGTTGGTTGTCTTTATATGAAGTGTTATGAATCTTCTTGTTTTTTTTTAACAATATGTATTGATATTTTATATGACTAAGTTAAATAATGAATGTTTCGGGAATACTTACATATTTGTGGCCAATGATTTAGATTGGTTGATTTTCCCAACAACACTGCGTGATATACTAATATATGGATGTAAATCAATTATATAAGCAGAATCATAAGTCAAGGATATCATTTGCTAGGGTTAAAATTAACTTTTGAGCAATTTTTCCCTTGTTAAAAGGAAAATGGAAAATGGCTTTTGCGAAACTTCAAAATATGTCAATGTCAAACGATAATGACAAGTCGACTTTTCATTATCCATGATATAACATTGTTCTTCTTTTTTTCTTTGCCAAAAAAATTACATGACATAAAAGCAATCCATTGCAATCAACTAGTCCTAATATTTTTTGAAAAAAAAAAAAAATCTAAATATTTGAAGCTGGGTCCAAATAAGAAAAGGCTGGCAATATCAACATTTCGCATGTGAAGCGATATTGATACTTCAGAGCTTATATATTTTCCTTAATAGAGTTCCTAGTTTAATAACAAAGAGAAGCCAAAAAAAAAAAGAGTTCATATTTAGTTCCCCCAAAACATGCCCCTTCTTCAAATTTAGTATGAAATAAAAGTGAAAATTTAAAAAAAAAAAAATTAGGAAGATTTTCTACATAAATTTTCGAAATGTTTTAGGTTTTATTAGCGTTAGATGCAAATTCCTGATTATGACAATTGTAATTTGATTAAGCCCTAACACCATGCTTCAAAGGCATTGAATGGGCCGCCGTTGGCGTGTTGGGCCTCAAAGGTACTTAGCCCAAACTCTTGGGCCTTAACGCCAAAATAAATCGGATTGCACTTGGACTTAATATAGAATTCGGGTAATAAGGTTAAAAAGAGTTGTTCGGCTGTGACAACACTCACTATTTGTAGGACTATTGAATGGGGAGCTTGACGGACCAAGTCGGATATCGACCATCAAAATTCTTACCCAGCCCAGCCTATGATTTTGGGAACTATTATACTTTCTTAGTATAAATAACAGCGTTGGGGCGAGCCCAAAAAGAAAGGTGCTTGCCCAGACTCGTTCGGATCTTGCATTCACCAGACAATAAAACCACACCGGGCAAGTCTTGGTAACTCCAAGGTGTAAGAGGAGTCAATGCCCTCAAGGTCGCACAACTGTTTTCCCTTATATTTGGGCTAGGGTTGAGCTGAGCTCGATGAGCAATTCTTTTTTTGCTCTCAAACCTGCTCAAATGAATGAATATGTCTCACATTCGAATACAATGTGGGCTATTCGAAATATCCGTTTCAATCCCAAAAGAAATTATATGATCAATAACATACTTGACATTAGTGTGGCTATTTTTCGCGCGAGCTTCAAATTTAAAGGTCTAGCTATGTACGGAAACACACAATCAAATATGGATAACAATGATTTATTATAATTGCTCTCTTTAGATTTAGTAGATGGCAGGCTTGCAATCTTTCTAAGCCCCTCTCCTTCCTTATTCTAGCATAATAAGATGAGTCATCATCATCACCTAACAACAATTTAATTGGAACTGTACGGTGAGTCGACCACAAGAATACCAGCATCCGTGGAAACCCTCGAAAGACAAAACTTGATCCTCGGTATTTTCGTCGAAGGATTCAGTGTGAAACAAAAAGCCGTCCAGCAACATACCACCATGCAAAACAAATAACCACCCTCCTATAAAAAAAAAAAAAATAAAAAAAAAAAAAAAGGCAAGAAAATCACCAACTATTATGCAAACAGAAAAGCCAAGTTCTAGGCTTTAGAATATTCTTATGACAAAAGAAAAATATGATGATAATTCATTTATAATCAATCACAATGTGCTACTTAAACATTGAGCTAATAAGTGGGGGGAGACCGATATAGAATACTTCAATAGTCCCTTGTAACACTTTGACACCCCCCAACTCTCTCGCGTGCAAGTTAAAAATAAAGTGGATAGAATGTGGCTTTTATCATGTATTAAAAAATCTAATTCAAAAACTTAAATTAATAAATAGAGGGTGACCATAAGTACATAAATAATATATAAATCGAATAAACAAGTGACGTAAGATACATTAACAGCTTGGAATTGACCTTACCTACTATCCGGATTTTTCCCGAGCTCCGCTAGCCATCATTTTACATTTTTTAGCTAATTTTTTTGACTTCATGCGAGAGCAACTACATTGATTCTGAAAATATGAGGAGCAAAAAGTCAAAAATGTTGGGTCAACTAAACTTTACTATATATTTGGTCTGACCGCGAGTCTGACAAGTCACATAATGTCAAGAAGACTTCCGCTCTCTAGCCTTTATTCCATTTTTTTTGCCCTAAAAGAATCTGACTAAGTATCATCGAAATCAAAACCCTAAATATAAAGGACACCCATGCCTGACCAGAGCTCTAAAACTTCAACTTTTAACTTTCATCAAACTGCGTTTACCAAGAACCCTGCTTCTTGTTGTTTGGATTCAATTTGTCATTTTATGGAAGAGAGAGAGAGTAGAGTAGAGAGAGAAAAGTGGCATGTGCTAAAAGCACGCATGTAATGGACACTATGATGTCGCATGAACTCCCCCCCCTCTCTCTCTGTCTCTGACAAAGTGAGTTATGATGCTGTGATTGCTCGTTTATATGGTGAAGTCATTGTCTATTTCTTCTTCTCTTTATTATTTTTTTTCTCTTTATGGGTTGACATTGAAACGGAGTTCTTGATTTGGTGGGATACAAATGAAAGGGTGGAAATTCACGTGACAAAAGTGGGGCTCCATCTGCTCATTTATGTGTACAAGAATGTTCATGAGATTCATTTGAATTGGGAAATGTGAAGATGCTTTTAGATCAGATCACACATCATACTCGGGGACGGTATTTTCTTGATCTTTTAAAGTTAATTCCTATATAACTCGGGAAGTGATTGGCTTTATCATGTCAGGATATCAGTCAAATCTTGAATAGCTCTGTGCACTCTGATCTTGATCAATTTTTTATATCTATTTCTGGCATCACCTTACTCATCAATATGATTAAAGAGGTCAGTTCTTCTTATATTAATGCATAGCTCATTTCTTCTTATATTAATGCATATTAGCGTTGGAAATTCTTCGTTTATTTCTGTCATCAAAGATGAGTGAACAGTATATGCTCAATTGGCACACAGGATATGGAGTCGTGTCTCAAAATTAAATTCGATATACAATTTCATTAGATGAAGCCTTGATATGACTGTAATTACCATCATGGGAGTAGTTTTAATTATTGACAAGAGGAAGGGCGATGCTTGAAAATAATGGGAAAATTACCAAAAAAAGCATAAACCTGTTGTAAATTCAATCATAAACTTATTTTTTTGGCCAATTGAATCTTAAATATTTTATAATTGCATCAATTTAGTCTTTCCAACCAAAATTGGTTGGCTGGTGATGACGTAGCTGTCGACCGGTGTGGGCAATAATTTTTTTAATAATATTTTATTTTTTCAAATTATTTATTAATTTTTCTCTTCTTTCTCCTCCCTCCTCCCTCCTCCTTCCTCTTCCTCCTCCTCCTCCCTCCTTCTTCCTTTGGCTCCGGCGACCGACTAAAGGGGAGGGTTGGCCGGTCACTGGACTAAGGTGGCCAAGCGAGCTTGCCTCGCCGTCACTAGGTGAGGGCAAGCTTGCCCAGCTATTGGTGGGGCGAACCCCCACCGAATCTAGCAAGCGCTCGCCTCACCATTGGTGGGCAAGAGGTGAGGACGAGCTCGCCTTGCCCAGATCCGACAAGGAGGTAAGCCCTCACCAAATCGACGGCGGTGAGGCCCCCTTGCCAGATTTGGTGAGAGCTTACCTCACCAGTGGCTGGGCAAGCTTGCCCTCGCACAACAACAACGAGGCAAGCTCTCACCAGATCCGGCGAAGCCCGCCTCGCCAGTGGTTGGACAAGCTCACTTAACTGCCCTAGTATGACAACTAGCCAGCCTTCCCCTCTGGCCAATCGCCAGAGCTAAAGGATGAAGGAGGGAGGGGGAAAAACATAAAAAAAAGATTAACAAAAATTAATAAAGTAATTCAAAACTAAAAAAAAATTATAAAAAAATTGTCGTCAATGCCGATTGATGGCCACGTCAACGTTGCCCAGCCAATTTTGGCCAAAAGGAATGAATTTGCATAATTATAAAAGATTTAGAACTCAATTTGCCAAAAAATAAGTTCACGATGAATTAACACATTTATAATAGATTTACGTTTTTTTTTTTTTTTTATAATTTTCTCTGAAAATAACTTTGTGTTTCATGCAATACATTCTTGTCAATTGTAGTTCGCTACATTTTCTTGAGAGAAATTATTTGTTTCCTTTGAACATTGAAATGTGAACACAATTGAGCGAAGATATTTATCGATGTACTTAAATGCAGATGCCGACCAAAAGGGTTAAGTGTAGTTTTAGTTCTTCCACTATTGTTGTTTTATGCAATTAAGGGATAATGATACTACAAGTGTCATAATTTTTGTGTGACGATCACTTGAGTATCATAATTTTTTAACCGTTTGAGTGTTATAACTTCTGAAAAACATTAACTTGAGTATCACAACATTCAATCGATCGCTTAATTGTTAAAAATTATTGAAAACATTCCCCCATATATCATAAATTCGATGTGGCATAGCACTTTTAATGTACGTTTTCAGAATGTTATTCTACTTAAGTAATTGATTAAAAATTATATAACACTCAAGTAAACAAGAAAAAAAGTTATGACCCTCAAGTGAACGTCATATATAAGTTATGACACTTAGGTGATCGGAAAAAAAAAAAGTTATGGCACTCGAATGATAAAAAAAAAATTTAAGTATTGAAGTGATCGAAAAAAAGTTATAACCCTCAAGTGAACATTATACGAAAGTTATTGTAGTTGTGATGCCGTTATCTCACAACTTAGTTCTCTTGCTTTTTTAAGCAATCTAATCTTTTAACTTTATTAATTTGTACAATAAAATCCTTTCCACACCTGCCATTACTAATACCGTCAAATTGACAATGAAGTAATATTTGACACGCGCCACTAACGTGACACCACATTGGCAATTTGGGAATATACTGGAGGGAGAAAATATACCAGCTAACTAGCCCTGTCTAGACGCTAGATAAGATCATATGATATGCTAAAGAAGTTTCGATGACCAAAAGCCATGGCAAATATTATGTTAAAATAAACCCAACAACTTTTCTATGGCCAATAAATATTATTTTTCTGAAAGAGAGGTTTTTATATCTGCTTAAAATGTTAAGCAATCTATTCACTCGATCAATCACAATGCAATGAAATATCATAAGCTTCATTATTCTCTCCAAAGATATCAATCAATCAATCACAAGGCAATAAAATATCTCGATAACATTTAGTATTTAATGATTGGTTTGATGAGTAAAAAACTCAGCACCATTTTTATTTGAAGTTAAAACTAGGCATAATAGGGGTTCATGGAAAGAAAAGATCATCATCTTCAATGCATTGACTATACATAACAAAATGGCAAATAGTACATTGAAGAAGAAGCATTTCTTTATTGAGGTGTTTATAGGGGTGATCGGGTTCAGGGTGAATAGGGTCTAGACCTAAACCTTGTACCCGACTCTATTATAACCGATTCTCTTTTTCTGGACCCTATACTCGACCTTGTTTGTATTGAACTCTATACCCAACCCACCTTGTTTTTCTAATCCGGTTCCAGGGTCAACCCTGTTTTCATTGGAATCTGTTTTGCAATCTCCCGATATCCTATACGACTTTAAATATTATATTAATACACGAGAAAATAACGTAATCTTCATAATTTGTATTGAAACATTAAGCATTTGTAATAAATAAATATATGAAACTTTTTACTAAACGAAAAATTAAGGATTCATAGTGCTAATTATAAAAAATAAAATCATAAGGCAAATAATTAGCCACAAACATGGGTATAATATTAGTCTTATTCTTACAACTACTACATGAAGCTATTCATTTATGCAAGCATAATTCCTCCTACAAAAGAGAAATTAGGTGAGCCAATCCATATGATACACAAGAATTTGGCGGCAACAAATATCATCCGTCCATCAAACAGTGTGAGAGGGAGCTAGTGAGGGAGGGAAGCAAGTGAGGAAGAGGAATGACAAAGGAGGAGTGCCGTGCGTGTTTGAGAGAGCTAAGAGGAAAAACGTCATATGATTGCAAGAGTAAGAATAGAAATCGGGAGCAAAAGAAGGGTTTTTGACCTCTACTTCCAAAACCGGTCTGGGAATCAATTTCTGAGTGGGTAATCATTTCGGAACCTGTTCCCGAACCAATTTAAGAAGGGTCCAAATTTTGGGAACTGGTTTCTGGACCGATTTCAACAGGAATCGGTTCCCGACCTTCTTTTCGAGTAGGCCGGTCCAAGAACTGGATATACTCAGTCAAGTTGCACACCCCTAGATGTTTTATGGGGAAAATTATTTCAAATTCTAAATTTATTGTACAGTGGCCAATTCAGTCATAAACATCTTAATTATATTAATTTAGTCATAAAACTTTTGATAATTTACCAATTTAGTCATAGACTTTTCAATTGTGTCATTTTAGCCATGGACCTTTTGAGGATTTATCAATTTAGTCATTTCGACCAATTTTGGTTTGATACCGCCAGCATGGATAATTTTTGTAAATCTTTTTTAATTTCATGAAAACTTTTTATGGCAATGGGTGGTGGAGGGAAAAAGAAAAAGGAAAATAAAAAATTATTCACGTCTGTGTCGATCGTACTACATAGGATAGAATAACCATTTTATGGATTTTCAATCAAAATTGGTTGGATTAACTAAATTGACAAATTGTTAAAATGTTTAAAATTAAATTGGCATAATCGAAACCTTTAAGACGAAATTAACAAATTATCAAAAAATTTAAAATTAAATTAACACAATGAAATGTATATGACTGAATTGATCAACGCACAATATGTTTAGGATTTTTCGGACCTCACCTTTAATAAGCATCTCTTATGAGTCTAGGATTGATTCATCGAGCCACATCGGGGCATGCCACGTGTCGCAAGACCCATGAATAAGGGAATATAAATGCTGGGTCCCAAGAACTATAAAATTAAAAATTGAAAAAGAAAAAAGGAAAAGATGGACCCCGATGTGAGCGGCCAACGAACCCTATCATGTCGTCTAGTGTCCCCTCATTCTTAGGGAACGGCAATAATAATCAAATCCAAATCCTAAGGACGCGGTCAAAGGGAGCAGTTAAAAGATTATTCCGTAGGCTCGAGGTCCGTCGCCTAATCATGCACCGCCCAATCATCGATCACGCGCGAGTTTGCTGCTTTTCAACGGTGGACATCCCAATCATGGTGCGGATCTACGGCTGGTAGCGTGGACCTGAGGCCTACCGGATAACTTAGCCTTCGAAAACATTTGCGCGCCAAAATGCTTTCTCTCTCCGACCGGACGGCACGTGACAAACGTAAGTGAGAGAGAGAGGATGTCGGGCAGGTGAAGGTAGATCCGGGGGGGGATTGTCCAGCTTTTACAGTGGAGGAAGCTTCCAACCAAACGACACACTTTGACAGACAAAAAATAATAATGTGATTTTTTTTAATCAATATATATATATATATATACACACACACATAGAATTTTATAGAATGTGATGTTTTTTAATCAATATATATGTAAATTGGATAACAAATATACGGGAGAAAGAACCATGTAATTTATGTATATATCATGATGAAGAATACATGAGCTTATTTTAGAATTTATAAGATAACAAGTTAAAGTAACAAAATCGAATGAACATCATTATATATAAAGGTCGAATAAATTAATTTTGTTGATAAATAGTCACATATGTGTGCATTCCGAGCGAGAGGGTAGTATTACTTGATTTGAAATGCGTAAAAATCACACATTCATAGAAAAGAATTGATAATTATAATTTAGATAAATTATATAAAATGTGATGTCTTTCAATCAATATATTTAAATGGGATAACAAATACTCGGGAGAGAGGACCATGTAATTTATGTATATTTTGTGTATTTCATAATGAATAGTAGATGAGCTTATTTTAGATTTTGTAAGATGATTACTGGTTAAGGTGGCAAAATTTAATGAACATCACTTTACTCAAAGCTCGAATAAATTAATTTTGTGGATAAACAGTCACAAATATTATGTTCATGGGGGAGCGAGAGGATAGTATTTTTGGATCTGGAATGTGTATAAATGTATATGAAATAAGTGATTAAAATTTTTATGTCATCTCAATATCCTCCTAAGTTCACAAATAATATGTGCATTGTAAATTGAGAGGGGTAGTATTGCTCAATTTGAAATGTTTATAAATGTATCTGAAATAAGTAATTAAAATTTTTATCTCTCCTCAATAGCCTCCTAAGCTCATACTTCTAGGTCAAACATCGTATGCAAGACGAGACATCATTCATCCCCTTTGCCTCTTTACACTTGAAATTTTTTATTGCCAACCATTCATATTTTGCCATTTAATATCCTTTTTTTTTTCTAGTCTTGATTTTACAACATTAAACTTCAAGCTCAAGGCAAGTATAACATGTAAAGAATCCAGCTTTAGATACTCTTTTACAAAAGAAAATAAAAATTCACACTTTGGGTTGCTAAACCCTAAAAAGCCCAAGTTGTCATTTTATATTGTACACTCCTAAAAGTAAGTCTCTTATGTTTGTTGACCCCCCCTTCTAAGTTCTAATTCATTAATAAATATTTTTTAGATGGTCACTTTTTATTTTTATTTTCTGGCGTCCCAAAAATAACTTATTATATGCAAATCAACTGGTGGGACTGTGAATCCAAGAACACTTCACTAGATTGATTTTTGCTCTATTTTATTTTCCTTTCAAAGAGAGAGATAAAGAGTGAGGGGACCAATAATGCGTATGATCCTTTGAAGCGAAGTAGGGTTTTTGGTTACGCGTTTTAGAAATAATTTATAAAAAAGTGTGAATGAAAAGTAAATGTTTTTCATTGTGCAAGCCCACCGCGAGAAAGTAAAAGATATGATAGGGAGAAGGGAGAGGGAAGGAAAAAAAATATAAAGTAAAAGGCAGTTGGAAAATATAAATATAAACAAACAATTGATGTACTTTATAACATAATTAATATTGTTTTTTTTTTTTTGTAACCTAGGGAACCCGTACGGCCAACAGCCGGAGAGTAAACCCTGGAGTGACGCTAGCGGAGGACCCACCACTCCGACGTCACACTTAAGAATCCCTAACGTCGGTGAGGGGATTTGAACTCCTCCTCTTGTGTTAGGGGGAGAAAGCTCAAACCATCGCAACCACCATAGGCGGTGGTACATAATTAATATTGTTATTCCGCTTGTGGAGCAATTATTTTACACCGTCAATGTATCAAATTTTGAGCCTGTGAAATTGGGTATGCAACAATAACTATCGTAAGAGGCTAGCTTCATCCCCCTTCTACCAAACATTCACGGGAAAGTCACGTTTGATATAATTTCGGTGCCAAAAAGTAATTTTTAATTCTTAGCTACAGCTTATCGACAACAATGTCATCATTGCTAATTTTCCAGATAATATGTAGTTACGTTTATGATTGATGCGAGAATTAGTTTCATAAAAAAGGCCATTATTCTAATTAATTAGGAGCATTGGGATTCCTAATGAGTATATTAGACCGCCGAAATCGGGAACCGCTTGAATTGATTTGGATTGGACCAGTTGGTTTGGTCTGATACTTAGTGACATCGGTCCGGTTCCTAATTCCATAAAAAAGTTCAACCAAAAAAAAATTCCATAAAAAAGAAATTGGTGATTTTTGGTGCAATTCCCAATTCTCGGGAACCCAATTGACACTTCTTAATATATATATATATATATATATATATATATATATATATAATTTCATAAAAATAGTAATAAATTTTAAAATATACTATTGTATTTCTTAAACACATAAATATAAATTAAATTTAAACTGAAATCTTCATGGAATAAAAAAGTGGCTAATTTTGTTGGACCGGACTGTATGAAGAGCTGATCACCCCTAATTGGGAAGACTAATATAATAGAAGTACACATTTAGTCATATTTAGACTTAATGTTGGTTGACTTAGAATGTTTTGATAGGCTATATTCAATGAAATAAATAACTTTTATTATGTCCTTTCATATATGCACTAATATAATAAAAAGTCCTATTGTATTTTTTTTTTAATGAAATCTCAAACTTGTGTTTTGTTTGGAAAAATACAATCCTAGATCCGTGTATCTTTAGGAAAAATATTTCTACGTTGGTTTGGAAATTGTCTTTTATAATCCATGTTGATCTCACATTAAATGGATTTTTAATATTATTGAACATATTCCTTGAATTTATACTTTACACAGTGCTAATTATCTTCTTTCGTATTCATAAGATATGAGCTACTAAAAATACGTACATTAGATTTTATTTGGCTTTATCGGGTAAACTTAGAGTCTAAAATTATATCATTTCCATCCATGGCCAAAATTTAAAATTGACAAATTTTCCCAATGCAAGGCGCCAAAGATTAATTACTTTAGTTTAGTGAGTTTGAAACCGAAAACCATGACAGGAAATACAATTTAAATTGTGGCAAAAGGAAAGATATGATTTTAATAACATAATATTAATTATGATTTATGTCCTTCTTAATATTAAAACGTTTTGGATTTTCAATTAATGGCAATGAGATTTCGTTTATTTGTACACGGTTTTGTGCGTTTACCTTTTTCATGATGAGCGCTGAAATTAACATAGTAAATGCTGGGGAAACACATTAACAGTACCTGGACAAATTATGAAAATCGTAATAAATGGAGATTGCGAATTCAATTGAGAGAGATCTCCTCCAAGTGGTGATTAAATTATAAAATACGAAATTGAGCACATTTAATTGGGCCAACTGAATTATTATTCATGACATGTTAATACTTACCGACAACCGAAATTCCATTTCCATTCTTCTGGGTCATAATTACGCGATGATTTTTTCTAATTCAAAAAAGGAAAAGAAAAGCCCTTCTTTGCCCTTTTCAAATAAAGACTAAAAAGCATTTTCGCCATGCATAATCAGATTCATAAAATAAATGCATCAAGATTTCATTGTCATTCGACCTCATAATACAATCGTCCATGCTATACGTCATTTATTTGACATAATGTTACGGATTCATAATCAGATTCGACTTTTAATAAAGTTAAATTTATCGACAATCACTTTAAAATACTTAAAAAAAAAAACAGTCAATTTGCCAATTACAATTTCACATCTCAAATGGCTAGAGCTCGTATCATTTGTTCATCGAATGAAAATTTGGCAAGTCCGTGGAAGTTAAAAACTTAAAATCTAATAAGAAGTCATGTAAAAATATTACTTCATATATTCACCCGATGCCAAGATTAAAAAAGGGAAAAGATGATCAAGACACTGTCCCAAAAGCCAACATTTGTAATTTATCTTTTTTATTTATGGCAACACCGAACCCAAAAACATTTTCTATGCCATATTGTCCCCAAGAGCCAACATTTACAATTTATATTTTTATTTACGGAAACACCAAACCCAACAACATTTTACCAAAAAAAAAGAGACAAAAAAAAAAAAAAGAGAACACTTACTTTAGGGAAGGAAACGAGGAACAACATGAAAAAATAACGGACAGCTGTGGAGTTGCGAGGTGGGCCCCAGCTTACTAAAGTTTATCGCCACGAGAAAATCTCTCTCTCTCTCTCTCTAAAGTTTCTCTCTCTCTCCCGCCTTCCCGCTCCTTCTTGAATCTCATCTTCTGCTCTGCAATCTCCTCCACTTTTTCACTCTCCCTCTCTCGCTCTCGCTCTCCCTCTCTTCCTTCCTCCCGCTCTCGGAGGAGATACCCAGAAAGGGAGAGGCCTTACATAGAGAGAGAGAGAGAGAGAGAGAGAGAGAGAGAGAGAGAGAGAGAGAGAGAGCGGGGGGTGGGTTTGGGGAGAGAAATGTGAAGCAGCTTCTTCTCTGGAAATGGATACTCCAGAGAGGAACCAGATCGCCGCTCCCATCTCTAAATTCGAGGTACTTTGCGCTCGCCCTGCCGAGAATCTTGAGTACCCACTTCGGTTTTTTCGTCAATTTCATCTCTTTTGTTCCTTTTTCCCCGGGGGGTCGGGTTTGTTTTGGCAATTCTTGGATCTTTTGGAGCTTGGTTGCGGGTTGTTGACTCGATCCTTGCCTGGTCTGCATGCTCTTCTTTTCTGTCCCATCTGGGTCGTTGACCTTAGTTTTGAAATGGGGATTCTTTTTCCTTCGAGTTGATTGAAGTGTTTTCAGCTTCTTTTGGAGTTTTTGAGAAGAATTCCGGGGTGTTTTAACGGGGGAAAGAAGAAGCTTCGAATTGTTTAAGGTTGTTCGGAAGTGTGGTCTGAACTCCAGCTAATTTGAGTAGATCTCCACTCGGTGATGTAAATCTCTCTATATTTAGATCTCTGGCGGGTCAATGCTGGGTGGACCTTGCTTTTTCAGTGATAATCTCTCTCTTGATTTTACTTCGAGCTAGTTTGGGCCATGGTTTTGGAAATTCGAAGCAATTGTCTGGAGTTTCTGTCTAATTCTCCTTCTCGGGGTCAGAAATTTTTGACTAAGTGTTTAATTAGTCAAAAGTGGTGTTTTTTGGGGGAAATGTCCACAGATGGTTACTGGCGACCATTTTTATGAGTGAACTACAGATCCCGTGTTTAATGCACTCAAGGTTATATGAGGGCTCTGCTAGGTCTTAAGTGGTCATGCTCCTTCTTCTTTTATGTAATTTCTTTTCAATTCCCACATGTCGGTATTATCGTCTTGGATCGAGGAGTGGATCTGATTGAATGACCATTTTTTGTCGGTCTAACATGCCCACAAACAGCTTTGGCGGGCAGAGTTTATCATATATTCACAGTAGCTTCGCATTTGAGAGCTCTCGGTTGTGAGATTTTCTATATTCTGGCTTTTATTCCAGTTGGCATGTTTTATTGCAATAATTCTTAAAATATTTGACATGGAAATAAAGTATGCTGTTTTGCAGGATATGTTGTTATGCTCGATTAGTTTTTGCATTTTTCATGGAAGTAGAACTTGATTTGAGAATTGGCTAATTGAACTTTTTTCTTTAATTCAGTACTTTCTGGTTAAGAGTCTCCATCTTGCACTTGTTTTTCGTGCTTATAAATCTACTTTACGTCATTTCTGTGCATTTCTTTCTTCAGATAAATATATTGTGTGATCTGTGAGTAATAGTTTCCTAATGATTGCAGGACTCCCCAGTTTTCAATTATATCAACAGTCTCTCCCCCATAAAGCCAGTGAAGTCCATACGAATCACTCAGGCATTCAGCTCACTGACTTTTGGATCTCTTCCGTCCATTTTCACTTCTCCACATGTCAGTTCTTCTCACAAGGAATCGAGATTTCTGAGAAGGTGATTGTCTGTCTTTCTTGTTTAGTCCTGCACAGTTGGCTCAGACTGCCTTGCTTGTATATGTCTGCTAACAGATTTTTCTTGTTTCAGCCATCAAGACTCAGATCCGTCAAATATCAGAATTTCTTGTAAAGATGAGAATAAAATTCCTACAGCTGAACGTGATGTTTCAGATGTGGCTCAGTTGGCTGAAAATGAAAGTGAGCTGCAGGAAAACTTTGATATCTTGGTTCCCATCGGAGAATCTTCTGTTGAGCCAATTGATGAGCACCAAGAATTTGCGCTTGACCTGCCGCAATCCTTAAAGTACGACTGTGGCAGTCCAAATTCTGACCCAACGCCATGTAGCACTGCTGCAGATTGTACTGTGTCCAAGTCAGATGCTCCTGTTGTTGAAAAGAGTTCCCAAATAGACTTACCTGATGGTAGGTCACATCAGGAGGGAACTTCTCAACAGAAAAATGATACAGGGTGTGGATGGGAGAGTTTGGCTTTAGAGTCGACTGACCTTTTAATCTTTAGTTCCCCTAATGATGCTGCTGCTTTTAGGGGACTGATCCAGAGATCACCAGATGTAGAGGTGGGATATTTCACTTCTATGGTGTCAAATTTTCCTGAGAACGAGGTTAGTGATGAAGTGAAAAAGCAGTTACTGTATCAACTCACTTTTAACGAACAGCATGAAGCAGAGGAGCCTTCTTATCAGCCTGTAGATCCCAGCGAGCAGAAAGACACAAATGCTTTGCCGAATAGTGTCGCGATAAGCAATCTGGATAATCACACTGGTACTTATTTGAGTGTAAATATGGATAATGAGGTGGGAGCGCATATTCCATTTGCTAATAAGGTAAAAGACAACTCGATTTTTACTCCATGTATTCCCTCACAAAATTTCCTGTTTCTTATGTGCTGGCACAGCATGCAAACTATAGATATCTGCCTCTTCAATAAGTAGACCAGATGCACAGAATTCCCTGAACCAAAATTGCATGCTTTCTTCTCATTCTCACCAAAATTCTATTAGAACTTAATGCTACCGTTCCAATTGCTTTCTTTTTTTTCCCCTCAATTCATTTCTAATAAAATCAATTACTAATCCATCTGTGAACTCATTCTCACTGAAAACACATGCAATGTGCTTGTCTGTAACATGCTGTGATGATGCTGAAAGTGACTTTTAAATAGCATTTTCAACTTCCGAAGCATCTTCAGTCAGAAATTCATGAAAAAATCTCATCTCTGTCGTTAGTTTCTCAATACTTTTAGCTCTTGTTTTAATCTGAACAGTTTCAGCATTAGTCTTCCAGCTCCACCTCCAGCCATATGAAGAAACATTTCTTGCTTGTGTTTATTGCTGAAACACAGAATTCCGTTGGATTGTATAACAAACTAAAGTACCTCTGTCTGTTGATTTGTAGCCTATCTCTGATCTACCTCGTGGTATGAGAAGGCGCTGTCTTGATTTTGAGATGGCGGGAACTCAGCAGAAGAGCTTGGACAGTGGTTCAGGTGGTAATTCTTCACCACTACTTAAATCCGATGAGAATAATATCCCAAAAAATAAGCAACTGGTCGTTGTCAAAGGTGGAGGTGATTCTTCACGGTGTATTGTACCTGGAATTGGCTTGCACTTGAATGCTTTGACTTCAACTACAAAGGACTCCAGAATCATTAAACATGAAAGCTTGTTATCTGATGTCCAAGCATTAAACGTGCACATGTCCACAACCTCGTTGCAGTCTCCCTTGACCAATCAGGAGTCGCTTCACAAGTCTTTGACTTTGAGTAATGCTGAAGAAATGGACCACGATAATGGGCTTCAGGTTGCTGAAGAAGTTTCTCAAGCACCCACTGATCTGAACTATGAAGAGAATGGCCAGACTAGTCCCCGAAAGAAAAGGCATGCATGATCTGTTTTTAACTTGATGTTCAAGACCGTATATTCAGATACTACTTTTAATGCTTCGCTTCCCTTTCCTTATATGTGCCATTTGATTTGCAGGAGACGAATGGAGAATGGCGGAGAAAGTGAGACCTGCAAGCGCTGCAATTGTAAAAAATCAAAATGTTTGAAGCTGTAAGTTCACTTATTAAGGATTTTCTTTTTTAAACCCTGGAACTCTTTATTCACTGAATACCCTTTGTTGTGTTTAACGAATAGTATACTTGCCATCCAGTGTTGGCCAACAAGCCATGGAAAGCACTTATTCATAAAGTCTTTTATGATGTACAAAACCAATAATTTCACAATGCTGTACATTTCAAACCTAAGTAATTGGTCCTTTTTTTCTTGATCCGCTACAAAAGAATCCTGTGGCAGAAAACTGCTTGCAGAAGTGCTGAAATGATACATAGAAAGAAAACTGACCTGTGGTGTTATTCTATTGTCTGAGCAAAGTTATTTAGGCCCGAGAAGTTACAAAAAGCAATCTTATCATATGTAGAAGTTATGTAATCGTTTAGATCTGAACTTCAACCCTTTAATAGAAGACTTTGCACTGGGCCTTTCTATCCTCAGCGCAGGCTGAGTCTCCAATTCCCTTTGAGTGACAATTTCACAGAAGCCAAAAGGGCATCCTTGATGTCATTGTATTAGGTCATAGCTGGAGTGTAATCCTGATAAAATAGTTAAGAGATGATTTTTGTAAACAACCCAGAAAAGTAGGATGTTAAAAATTTTTCGTCAGCTGAGTCATTCCAGCAAAACTTAAAAATGGAAGAGACCCTAGAGACAAATCGTCCACCTAGGCCATTTTTGGCAAATCAAAACTGAATTAGATGAACAATTTTGGGAAATCTGTCTGCTATTAGTATGCTAGTTGACCTTTCAAAATTGTCTGTGCAGTTACTGTGAATGTTTTGCTGCTGGTGTCTACTGCATCGAGCCATGTGCATGTCAAGATTGCTTCAACAAGCCTATTCATGAAGACACCGTTCTGGCAACTAGAAAACAGATCGAGTCACGTAACCCGCTTGCATTTGCTCCAAAAGTCATTAGGTCTTCTGAATCTGCTTCTGAAATTGGGGTAAGAATATATGATATGTCAACTCTTTTCCTGCTCGTTGGCGAAAAGGGGAATAAATATGAAACACTGCCTACAATGTAATTTTGTCCTTTTGTCCCGTGCAGGATGATTCTAGCAAAACGCCAGCTTCAGCACGACATAAAAGAGGATGCAATTGTAAGAAGTCCAGTTGCCTCAAGAAATACTGCGAGTGCTATCAGGTTTTCCCTTTCAGAGTGTGCTGTCCAATTTGATCTTCTGCTATAATTCTTTATTAATGTTGGTTTTTGTTTTAAAAAGGGTGGTGTTGGATGCTCCATTAACTGTCGATGTGAAGGGTGTAAAAATGCATACGGTGCAAAAGATGGTAAGTGATCCTCACGTCACCCTAGCATGTGGCTCTTTGGATACCATCACCAACCTTCTACCTCTTTCTTCTACTTTATTCTGATGCGATTTTTTATACTATTTTATGGTCTCGAAACTAAATGAAATTCCCAGCTTAAAACTTTTCACTGTGGAATTCAGGTTCTGTTTTGAGAGGACCAGATTGCGAAGAAGAAGAAGAGACTGAGAAGTGTGAAAAGAGCAAAGTGGAGAAAATTCCTTGGAAAATGGAAAATGAGAATAATGATGAGCTAAATTTAGCTTCTGCTCTTCCAAGCACACCATCCGGGTTTCGCAGGTTTGGTTTACTTAAATTCTTTCCGTCCTTTAGTCTCTCTCATTTTAGCTCCTTTGCTAACAGATGTATTTTCTGGTCATTTAACTTTATCTGTGTTTTGCAGACCTTTGGTTCAGTTGGCATTTCCATCGAAGCTCAAGCAGCCACGTTCATCGTTTGTCACCATTGGATCCTCTTATGCATTGCACTCTAGCCAGAAAATGGGAAAACCGGATCTTCTACTACCGCCGCCACCGAAATTCGAAAAACTTCCTCTAACTAATATGGAGGACGAAATTCCTGAGATCCTCTGCAGCAGCAGCACGCCAACGGCCAGCATAAAGAGCACCTCTCCCAACAGCAAGAGGGTCTCTCCACCACACAGCGACTTTGGGACGTCCCCGAACCTGAGGAGCGGTCGGAGGTTGATTTTACAATCGATTCCGTCCTTTCCTTCTCTCACTCCTCAACACTAGAAGTGAGCCGTATCATGATTTTCTGCTCGAGAATCGCCTTGGTACTTCCTTGAACTTCGCCTCGTTGAGAGGCTTGTTGCTCAATTGCAATTTTTAAGTGTCTTTTTCTCTTCGTTGGACGCACAGTATAATAAAAGCTGTAGCATGCTCTTAAGAATACCGATGTATATTGTAAAATAGTCAAGTTTCAGTTGATTCAGCTCCACAGTTCCTTTTGCTTTCTCTTGACTGCATTCATTGTTTAAGAGTACTCTAAATTCCATTTTTTCAACCTTGTATCAATCTGGGAGGGGGAATGAGAAAGTATTATCAGATGAATCTTGAAATTTGGAAAAGGGTGAAATCTTTTCGTGCTTGATATCTGACTATTTCTTGAATGAAGGGCTTATGCCTTGGTATTCATAATTTTGGAGTGATCTGCTCCTGCAAATTCCAAGGCCTTGGTTCTTGACATATCGAGTTGTTCCTGAAGCTCTGACTCAACTGGAACAGCAAATTCAGCCTTTAAGCAACTGTACTCGGGCATGCCTGTTTATTTTCTCAAGAGTGAAGTGGAGGGAAAACTTCAAAAATATATTTTCGCAAGGATGCATAAAACATACATTATCTTTTTACTAACGATCATTTCTATATCTCCACTTTTGAAAATATCATGTACTTGAATTTTGCCTTTCAAATTTACTTTGCATCTTCATATCTATTATCTTTGCGTCCTAGTTTACGAAAATGCCATTTCCTTTCCAAAGAAGACCATCCCCAAATTCTGAATTCTCACATCAACTCAAAATACTCCAAACCAAACCAATCAAACCCTAAGCAAAATGTCAAAATGAATCTATAAGGAGGTACAATTTGGTTTTTTCAAGTTTTGTCTAGGTGCACGTGAATGGTTTTCGTAAGGTTAATGGGTCAAAAGTGAGATGCGTTTTTGATACTTTACCTATGTTTTGTGGTTCATTTGGTGATGATAATAGTTTGAATTTGTCCCGGCAAAAATTGAAACTAGGTTCTCGAATAGATTTCAAGTCCCAATTTCTCAATGTGACAAGCTGAATTAGATTGATAAATATCCCTATTTCCATCATTGGTCATTGGAAGCTTTCGATTCAATTTGGTTCTATTATATATGTCGCATAAACTTTAGGCTTATTCTTAGATCCCCCATTTTAAATTATTATACTTTTGCATAAACATAATTAAATTGTTATTAGATTTGAGGCATAGACTTTTAAGACTTGTTTTTATTAGTAGTAGATTATGAAATGGTTACATATTAGGAGTGATGTTTAACGATCGTAACTTAGTAAAATAACCAGTGAATTCTTTAATAATTATAAAGAAATTTTCAATTTTACCAGTATGCCGTTTTTTTTGTCACTAACACACTAACACTATAATGAAATTAACTGGTTTGAATACCTTGTGATTTCAAACAGTTGTTCCCACTTATTTATTAGTAACTCATCATTTTTCCCAAAATCGATCGCTTGAAATAATTAGTCGATAAAAAAATAATTCTATTTTTTGACAATAATTTTTATTTAATCATTTTCATGAACAATGAGAATGTTTTTTTGTTTATTCATTTTTGTAAGCAATACCAATGATTATTTTTAGAAATTTTCAGATCATTCATTTATTGCTAATCAAACAGAGCCTAACTAACATGCCTACCAAATAATAATTTTACCATTCTCAAATGTATGTTCAAAATTCACTTACTGATGAAATGATGATTTGACCACCCTCAAATCAAATACTACATTACTTTGACCTTGGTAAATTCCTTGCGTTGCCGGTTTCTCGTTACCGTGCTGGCCTCCGCTAGTAAGTTGCTAATTTCATTGATAAGATTTGTTCACAATGGTTTACAGTTAAATAATCGGATAACTTGCCAAATTACTCACTTGGTCGGTAGATTATTTCCCTAAAAGCTAGCATTCTTTGGTGGGTTCCTAATTTCAGTAAAAGGTTGCTAAATTTAACAACGAGATTTTACTTCCAATTTTGGTAAATTACTAGAGGATTGCGTGTTGGTAAGTTCCTTACTAGGAGAGAAAACTCACCACCCTAAAAGCGAGTCTACAGTAGCAACTTTATCTATTTTCTGGTGCGTTTCTTTCTTAAACAATACGATTCAATTCTCAATTACTACATCCTAAACAGTTTGAAAGTGTCCTATCGACTTTTATGTTCACAAATTTCTCAACTTGTTGGTGACTTACTTAATTAAAATCATATTTACGACGGTAAGTTACTTATTATAATTATAAGATAACTTTGATTTTAATTATAAGATTAATATCGCGAAAAACCCCAAATTGGTACACCTATGATAAATTTACCAAAAATTAATTTTTAACTACAAAAAAATCCAAATTGAAACATTTATGATAAATTTACCAAAAACTTCAAACCGATATACTTATGATAAATTTACCCTACGTTTGTTTTTGTTAATTTTACCGTCAAATTGCTAAGATAGATAACACTTGAGCTACGTTTGGTCGTCCGAATTTCTAACCAGAATAGAACTAGATAGGATAGGATATGAAATCCTCGGATCTTTTTATATTCTATTCATTATTTGGTGAATTACTGTATTAAAGTCGGATATATTTACATCATATTATATATATTTTAATATAAACAGCATATCATTGTAAATTATCCTAAAAGTTCATAAATTGAGATGGTGAAAATCTCCGTGACACTATTCCTTAATTTATTTTTATTTTTCCTTTTTTTAAAATTATTTTCTTTATTATTTCTTTTTCCCCTTTCATCATTCTTTAATAAAATTTTATTAAATAGTAAACTGTACTAACATACCTAAAATACAAAAATACCTAAAATATATAGATTGAATGTTTATTATAAGATAGAATTAAAGTTGAATATAAAAATTAAAATAATATTAAATTAAAAAATAAAATTTTGTTTTCAATTTTTAATTTCTTAAAATAGAATTCAAATATTATTTATATTGAAATATAATTTTAATTTTGTTAATTTAAAAATTTGTTATTCGAGAAAAATAACTTTTCTACTATGAATATTATAAATCCTATTCACTTTCATCCCACTTTTCCCATGGGATAATTTTATCTAACCTATATCCCTCTTATATCCAATTTTATCCTATCCTAAGCAAGCACCAAGTATAGGATATGATAAATCATATCATATCCCGAATTTTATCCCGATTTGTCAAACACAACCTTGGTATTTGTTAGGTGTACCAGTTTGTGATTTTTCTTTGTGCTAATCAAATTTAACGTAAATTAACATATGATAATTTTTTTATGGATACACAAATTTGAGATTTTTGTAATAAAAAAATTGGTTTGGGATAAATTTATCACAATTGTACTAGTTTAGAAATTTTTATGGTAAAAAAAATTAATTTAGACTAAATTCGTCACATGTATACTGGTTTGAAATTTTTTGTGGTATTAATCCTTTATTATAATAGCAAATTCCTTGCATTGTCAGTAACTAACTAATTGTGGGTGAACCTACGTTGGTAAGTTTACTAATTTCACCGATAAATTTTTGCTTTGAATGGTTAATTTATTAAATAAGTAGATAACTTAAATTTCATCTGAAGTTGGTAAAAATAAAATCCTTGCTCTTGTCGTCACTTACACAATGTTTGTTAGAAGGGATTAGGCGGGAAGAGTTATCAAACTAAATTGAAGATATTTCTCGATTTTCCGAGGAAACTGCCGTTGAAGTATCAACTGAGGTCGTTTCTAATTCGATATTATTAGCAAAAGATCCGATGTGGTCTCTCCCTAAGCCTCAGTTGCAATTCATTGAAATCTTTTTCAGTTGCCGCTAGATTATATATCGGGGAAGAAAAAATGAATAATATTTTTTAACACGTGGCTTTATCACAATTTGACTCCACGGTTATAAATATAATCCGCAGAATGTGGTTAAAATTATCTTTTTCTCTCCATTTCTTTTAATCAATTTGCAAAGGTTAACGTCGAATTAAACAATCGCAGATTGTAGCCAGCCATTAAAAATCACTTCCATTCCATTTTTAAGCGCTAAATTTACTGACTTCTGCTAAACTCTCTTGAACACCTCCTCGTAATCGAGATTAAGTAACGCTAAAGTGTAAACATCAAGTTAAGACCAAGATTATATGATGGATCCATGCCAGCTCTGTTTTCCTATGTTGTCCCAACTTGTGCCCCCACACGTACTATGTTGGATCCATGCCAGCTCTGTTTTCCTATGTTGTCCATGTAAGCCGCGCCTCGCAGGACTTCCACGAATGACTTGGGCAGAAATGTGATGAAAGATATAATTAAAACCGGTACATGATGCAGGTTTTGAAGATTTTGGTGACGCCCAAACAAGGTTCGGAGGTATCAATGTATCATCGTCAGTGGACAGACTTTTGGTGGTATTTTCCCTATTGTAAATTCACCATGAGAGGCATGGGCCGAAAAATCTAGTCTCAGTAATCACACAGTAGGTGTCCCTTTAAAATTAGACAATAACATAAATGACGCCTGCTACATTGCAAAGGCACTCCACGAACACTTAATTAAAAGTCAGTCTTACAAATGACAAGGCAAGACAAACTGCCTAACCCCCGGATCACCAAAAGCAAAGAGCATTTGTGAGCTCTCAAATGGTACAGAACTGCAGGGACAAGGAGGGGTTCAAAAAGGGTAGGAAGGATCCATGTAGCGATATCGATCTCGCAGAATCTAAGCAAAATTAAAGGAAGAAAACGTCGATTACGGAACTGGCTTGGATTAAACCGGG
Organism: Eucalyptus erythrocorys; assembly: GCA_014182555.1. Classification (NCBI taxonomy): domain Eukaryota; kingdom Viridiplantae; phylum Streptophyta; class Magnoliopsida; order Myrtales; family Myrtaceae; genus Eucalyptus; species Eucalyptus erythrocorys. Next base: position 13,328,847 of record CM024598.1, on the reverse strand, counting down.
CATTAACTAGAGATTATGTCAATAGCTTGTCCTATCGAAAAGCATCACCTCCAGCAATGCTGCAACGCAGCAAGCAAAAGGGTTTTAGCTTAAAACACCTCTTTATACCAGACCAAGTGAAACAATACAGAGAGATACTGCAGAATATTCTAATTCTCGTCTGAATCATTAATAAGTATGGAAGGAGCTATGTAACCATCTTCTCAGCTAAAGAACAAAACAACATCGCTCAATTATCAAAACCCATTAATTCTTGCTGAAGCAAAACATCGTCTGGTCTGTAGAAAGGACTTCAAAACTCAATATGAGAACAATAGAACCCTAAATTTAAGCTCCAATGACTTCGGTGGCAACCTCGGCCACTGGTTCGTCAGCGGGCCTATCCAACTTGACGCCAATGTCTTCTGAATAATCACCATGGACCTATCATGACAGCAGGATAAACAAAACAGTTAGGTTACAGATTTTACAATGAATTAACAATCACAAACTACACTATCCAAATAAAAATCACTTTCATTTTATTTTCAACACTAAATTTACTGCCATCTTCAATAATATCTGATTAACTCTCCCTGTAGTTCATACTGAGCGACTCTATAAAGCAAACTCAATCTTGTTATCCAGTCAAGCACAAAATGAAAACCAAGGTTCTATGCAAACCATTTTACTAAGTAAACCACACTAGGCATGTGTCATTAATAGGCTCTCAAAACTCATCACCTCCATCAAGAATGTAACTTAGAATTTTTTATTTAAAGCAAATATAAGTATTTCAGTTCATGAAATTAGGTTAAGAAATTGTCCCTCAATATCTCCGTCACAACTAAGAAATTAAAATAAATAGAAAAAGAAACATACCTCCATCAATTTTCCGAGATCAAACTTAGGAGCCTTCAGAATCTTGACCTTCCGAATGAAAACATTCTGCAGAGGATAGATGCTTGATGTTGCCTTCTCAATTTCCTTCCCAATCATCTCAGGAATGAACTTCCTGACCAATTCCTTCAGGTCGCAAGTAGTGGCCTGGTTGACCATAATTTCCCTCATCTTCCTGCGAATCTGGAACAAAAGCATTTCTACTTTAAATCACCACCATAATTGCATAGCCAATCTCTTAAGGAAAAGTATATATTGGCACATCCAGCCACTGCCACAATGTAAATTATTAGAGTATATACATTATAGGGAGCCGAGCAGAACAAAAATTTAAAGAAGAAAGCAAACATATGATGTTGAGCATGCCATCAATCGTGCAGATTAACTGTAATGCTTCTATTGATATGGTAAGAGACTGTTATTCTATCATAGACCACAGAAATAACGTATTCTGCATGACGGATAAATCACCTGTCTAATCTGGCTGGATTGCGCATAGCAGGTCCTCTTGACCTGATTCGGGCGTCTCTTGGTGAAGCCAATGCAGAACATCCTCAAAGTGTAATTATCCGTTGTCTTCACATCAACATGAGCTTCAATCAATGTCTGCCATTTTCTCACCAAGGACCTCAACTTATCCGTTGTGAAGTCCATTCCCTGAAATTATAAAAAGTAAAGGCATAGGTCAAATTCATTTCAAAAGGTGTAGATTATACTCAAAAAGGATGATGACCATGTTAACTTAGCCTTACCCAGAAACCTAACTAAAAAAAAAAAAAAAATCTTACCCAGAAATTAGTCAGGACATTCCTTCCCTGAACATCTTCACTCCTCAGACGAATCTTTCTGTAGGCATGGTCCTCATCACCCTGAAGGTCAGCCAATGACACCTCAAACACTCTGTGTTTAAGACCTTCTGAAGCAATCTGCAAATGTGCAAAATTGGCATCATGTTAAAAGACACTAATAGGAACAAATAACTTCCAGACTTCTAAAAGCTGTGTGAAGAGGGGGGTTGCCGACAAAGATAACACCAACAAAGGTGTTATAAGTGAATAAAAAGAATATCAAAAAGGCATTGACTTCAAATTATCCTTATTCTTTTACCCTAATAAGATCCTTACAAAGGGCATGGCAAGATCAGCCCTGAATTTTCTCTAAGAAACCAGCTATGAGCACCACAGAGAGAACGACAAATGACATGTTCAGCATTGCGCATTGGAGATATTCACAGCTTAATCCCCAACAGTAAGACCTTAATGCCTTGTTCTTCGAGGGGAGTATCACAAAAGCAATCGACAGTATTGGAGCAAATAAGCTCAACGAAGCTGCTCTACACATCAACCACTACACAGATAAATACAGCAAGAAAACTAAAAACGATGTCTTAAGTGTTACCTAGACCACCATTCGAGCAATGGCATTTAGATCGAAGTCCAAACAAGCAAAGAGATTTCACAACGAGCATTACACACATACACTGAAAACTTCCTCCATTTTCAACCAAGCCAATCAGATTAGATCAAACGAAAGCGAAAACAGAACACACCTTGGTACCCTGAGTACGCGAAACAAGAGTCTTGCCCACGTTCTTCACGGAGAACACGGATGGGGCCTTGATATCATACCAGTCCTTCTTGGCAAACGGATCGACCCTGCACAAATGCCCCCACAACAACAACAACAAAAGACGGACAAAATCAGAACAAACCAGAACATTCAACAGATCTACGAACACCCAATGAGCCCCCCACAAAAAAAAAAAAAAAAAAACAGGAACACCGAAACTCACGCCTTCTTCTTGCCTCCCTTCTTCCCCTTGGAAATCCTCTTGTTCTTCCTGCATCAAAACCACCGACCCATCAGTCCAGACGCCAAAGTTTCGCACGGCAAGAACCGACCCACGCGAGAGAGAGGGAAGAGTTACCCGACGGCCATGGTTGGGAGGAGACTAGGGTTTGGCTCGGAGCGAAGGAGCTGCTGGCGACGTCTCTACGAGCGAACTCCCCCTTCGACGCTCTGGTGCAAGCGAAAACCCTAATACCAGCTCTCGCGAGTGTGCGGGATATTTATATGGGGGGTGGGCGAAAGATGCGGTGCGTGCGCGTCCTCCGTTTATGCGTGGACCTGGGGCAGAAGGGTAATATTCTTTTTTGTGAAAAATGCCAACAAATCCCAAATTATATTATCGCGATTAATTTATTACGAACTTTTTTGAGGTATTAAATATTCCAAACTATTTCTAATATGATACATCTACTCTAAACTTTTTTTTTGTGACACAAAAAATTGTAGATTTATACTTTTATGATACATTTAATCTTCGATATTTTTATGTTGAAAACTATTTTTGAAAATCTTATGTGGCTGTTAATTTGGACAATGGACTTCAAACGATACTGACGTGGCACCAATGTAGACTAAGTGAACAAAAACAATGCCATTTCTTTATCTGGCATGGTTGAAATATTTAGGAATGTTCTTTCTCCTTTACTTTATGTTCCAAACTCTCCATCCTTATGTTTTCTCTACTGAAGCTCCATGCTCTAGCTCTCTCTTTGACTTGGCCCACATTTAAAGCTTCATTGCTCTCTGCTCAAGTGCTCTATCTGAAACTCCATTTGTCTACATGAACATCATTGTTTTCCCCTCTTGCGGTTCATTGAACTTGACTTGGGGCTCTAGGGTTATTATCCTACTCAAATCTCTCTCTTCTCTCAAGAAAGTTCAATTTGCACAAAGCTTGATTGCTAGTTTACTAGTTGAAGGCAATTTGGGGCTTTAATTTGTATGTTAATTGACTCTCTCTCTCTCTCTCTCTCTAGGAACCTTGACTCAACTGAAGTTCAATTTGTTCGAAACTCATTTGCTTGTTGAAGCCAATTTAGGTTTCTTTAGAGGTTTCCCGTTTGTCCACAAAGAAGATCAACTCCGTGATTTGGGGCTTTTCTAGTTTTTTTTTTTTCTTTTGTTTTGCTAGTCTTGATTCACCAGCATTCTATGAGTATTCTCTTCACCGAACTTTACTTTTAATGTGTTCGTTTTGGCAATTTTGCTATCGCAGTGAATTGAAGCTATCGGTCGAGTCAAGCTTCCTTGAAAGGGAGAATCAACCAACATACAAAGCCCTAAAACCCCAAATCACCTTCAGCTAGTCAGCCAAAAAACGAGTTTCGAGCAAATTGAGCTTGCGAGAGAGGGAAATGACGTTGTTTGTGTTGACAAATGGAGCTTCGGATAGACAACTCGAGCAAGGAGCAATAAAGCTTTGAATGAGGACCAAGTGAGAAAAAGAGAGAAACATGGAGCTTCAGTAGAGAAAACTCGAGCATGGAGAGGTTGGACATGCGGCGAGGGGGAAGGATAGATGAAGCCCAAGCAAATGGCGTTCCCTAATATTTTAGCCACATCAAATTTAAAAAAAAAAAAAAATGCTATTTTCCTTCACTTAGGCTACGTTGGTGCCATGTTAGTGCCATTTGAAGTCCAACGTTCAAGTCAACAGTCATGTAGGACTTTTAATGGTGATCTTTGATGAAAACATAACGGAGGGTAAATGTGTTATATCAATATAATTTTGGAATTTTTGGTGTCATAAAAAAATATTTGGGATAAATATGTCACAATATAAATAATTTGAAGTTTTTAGTGTCACACATAAAAAGTTTAGGATAAAATGTATCACAATAAGCGTAATTTGGATTTTTTGTAGCATTTTCTCTTTGTTTTTTTATATTAGCGTGTGATTGTGAGTTTCGTTATGATATTGACCATAGTCTAATGTCTTTGCAAAAATTAGGGATGTGCAACCAGTTTAATTCTACTTGGAAATTGGCTTGGGCTGCCCATAGAAATAGGCTAGCTCTTAGTTCCAAATTTTTTGAACCGGTATATGAGGGTAAGTTTTAGGTTCTCATTGTTGAACCTACACATTCACCCACCCACTTGGGAACCAGTTCGAACCTATTTTTTGTTGGAAGAGTGATTAATATTCTTAATTGAGCTTAACTTCCTTATCACCATATATATATATCATATTTATATATATATATATATTGTATTGATGTTTTACTTAAGTCGTTTTGTCACTTATAATATCTTGCTATAATTGTTATTTGTCATGATTTTTTCTTTTTTAAATGAAGCAAAGAAATCAGTCTTGGGACTAAAAAAATAGGTTAGTCCCAGGATAAACAATATAGATTTTGAGTTCAAAAAGTAGAAATCAATTCTAATAAACAATATAGGTTTTGAGTTCAAAAAAGTAGAAATCAATTCTAATAAGGTAGGTTCTGAGATAGAAATTTGAAACTTATCTATCCTGGTACCGATCAACCCTAGTAAAATATCATTTTATAGTTATTGGACTTCTAACATGCGTATGTGGAGCTAATTTTACAATCGAAATTTTCTATATGCCATTCCTAAACAATTTAGATGGTCCATGCCCAACCCAACTGAATGCACATCCAAGCCAAACCCATCCAAAAAACAGAGAAAAAGGCCCAAACAGATATGAAACTCTTTTCTTGTTCTTTAAACTAACCTGCAAAGAACATTAAATAAAGATAAAAATATCAAATGTCTCTGGCTTCGTTGCCGCCGCCGCCACACCCGATCCGCCTCTCTCTTTGTCCCCTAGCTGCAGCCCCCATCGCCCCTTCCGCTGGTCTCCCCAACCATCGCCAGTTCCAAGCTCCCTCACGTCCTCTCCGCCTCCGGCGCCTCTTCCAACTCCACCTCCAATCGCAAGCCTCCTTCGTGCGTCGGTGGCTCGTACCACCACCATCGTAGGTACAACAAGAAGCCCATGAAGCTTCCTAGCATACTCTCTGATCAAGCCCTAACTACGATAGTTATGCGAATGTTCATGGGGAAAGAGTTTGAGCGATGAACCAAATTACCGGTGACGAGATTGAAGTCTCAAGGCACAATTGCTTCATCCTTCTTGAACGGAAAGATGGGTCTGGGCTACAGGATTCAGGTCTCATGTCCGTTGTAATGGAAGCACAAGACTCCGGCGTGATTACTTTGTCCATTGCGTGAAGGAAAGATGGAGACCAGTGCTTGCTTGTGAGACTATCATCGGCGAGACCTTGGTTGTTGCTGGCGAAGCCACCGGCGATATGGGCTACCGCAGGCGACATTGCCGACGACCTTGGGTTACCCCTGTTTCTTCGCCCTTCCCCACCGCAGACGATGCAGGTAGGGTTTCCTTTATTCTTCTTCTATTTTTTCCATTATACATTCCTTCAACTAATAACCTTTTCTTTTTTCGGACCCAAAAAAAAAAAAAAAAAAAAAAAAAACTAATAACCTTTTTAAGCTAGATGGGTTATAAATGTATTTATTTTTTAGACCCTTTTAAACTCTCGTATAATTAGGCTTACAACTTAAACCCATTAACAACTCATTTATTAAAACTTAACTAAATCATATATGACCCAACTCATTATATATAGGTTAAGAATGTGTTTTTAACCCATTTTGACACTTCTAGACATGGCAAATCTTTTTTTTCAATTTAGTTGTGGTAGCAAGTTTTTATCATAATATTAACAAGCTCCGAATGATGGGACATAGCGCCGGTATTTGTGGGTAACATATGGAAGGGGAAGTATGTAGGAAAAAATAGAGAGAAATGCATGAATTAAAGAAAATTACTTAAATCAAAAGGATTTGTTTTAGAAAGGTGCTGGCTTAAATAATAGGAGAGGTTGCTTCTCTTTTCATGATCTTAGGTTCAAGTCTTACTAGAAACAGTCTGAATAAAATATGAAGTGCGCCCCTAAAATCGGGCAAAGAGGTAGAGGTATGCAAATACTAATCCGAAAACCACTTAATTGTTAAACATAAATTGTGTATTTCTAACTTTGTCTCTAATTGGTGGGAAAAAAAAAAAAAACTACGTTTTCTAACTCCATCAAAGCAATTTGTCAGGTAATCACAAATGAAATCATTTTTTTGTATTTTTAGCTAGCATATAAAATCTTAAATTCTTTCTCTCTATCCCTTCTTAGCTTAATTGAATAGAAGGGAGAGAGCGATTGAGGGTGATTTTATTTATGTTGAATAAATATCGTTTGTCGGCTAAAAACCACATAGGAATGATTTACGTATTCATGATGAATTGGGCCATATGTATAACATCTGCCTGCTTAGTTTAGAAATAATTAAACAGAACAAATTTGAAGGAAAGGGTAAATGTTGGAATTCGATGAGCCAAATTCATCGACAAAGTTACGAGATTTATTGGGTATCAACTTATGTAGAAAAGACAGAATTCCGCAATTAAACAGAACTGAATTGATGAATTGAACTAGAACTTCACTCTTTGAAAATTTTGGAACTTATTTATTTTATTTTAGATACATATCAGAAAACTCACATAACATACTCTATTTCAAACTGACGTAAAAACAAGAATTACCTCCCAATTATGATCTCCTTAATTTTTCATTCCCCAAACTATTGCTGCCACTTATGAAGCATGCTACGTGTGTTCATTTTACATATTGGAACCGATCATAGGCTTGAGGGCTCATCAAGCTGTTAGGGCCCGAAATGTAAATGAGTTGAAGACGTTACTCTGTATGGAAAAGCTTCAATTGACTATCTTGGTTTGGCCTATGCAGAGAATTTGTATATATTCATGAGAAAATTGGAATTGCCGTCTGCAATTCTTGCATTGAATTTCAAGTTGCATCTTCCACCTACATATGGTTTACCGAGTTGCTATATTCTTTTCCCAAATTACTCCATTCTCAATATTGGATTTGGTTTTTTTGGGTGTAAATTTTGGGTCTACAAGAGGGCAAATAGGTCCTGTTAAGTCAGGGAGATGCAAAATATGAGTTATGAAAGTGACAAATATTTGATACGGAAAGCAAATTTGAGAATGATTTTTGCAGTAAATCCTGTATTCTTTGTCATCGGTAGACTTGAGTATAGCAAACCTGCGCATATGATCGGGCCTACCATCAGCAACCAATGCATACTTTCACGTAGGGGTGTCGAACTAAACTGAACTGTTAGGGAAAACTCTTGAATGAAACCAAATGCGACCCAAACCGAATACGAACTGAAACCTCGATTTGGTTTGGTTTGGGTTTTCGATTAGTTTTCGATTTTTGTTTCTTCTTTTTTTTTTTTCCGTTTTTTTTCTATTGTATATTTTAAGAGTAATTTTTCCGGGCCGGGCTTGGTTCGGATTTTCGATTTTCGGTTTTCACTTTTGTTTTCGCTTTCTTTTCTTTTGGTTGTTGTATTATAAGAGTAATTTATACTAGATTCTATACTAGAGTGAGAACTGAACCCAACATTAAAATATTTTTGATACATTTGGGGCATGGCAAAACCAAGAAAAATCAAGCCATGAAGATGGAGTTTCATAATTTCCACATTCAGAACAACTTCATCGTATTTAATTACAAAATGGGTAGATAAAAATAACCACAACTGAATCCAAATCTAAGAGCTAAAATGCATTTCTAGCAGAGTAGCAGAGGACAGTTTACAGGAAAAATGTAGGAATATTTTACACATTTTGTCTCCTCTAAATTGGGGTTAGAGGGCAATGCAAATTTGAACCAACCCCCGAGATGCAAGAAAGGCCTCATTCCAAGCCCCCTAATGAAATTCTAACCCAAAAAGAATGTATGATCCTCACATCCCCAAGGCCCGCTTCATGTATGGATGGCCATTGCAAGTTCTCACATGTCTAGGCCCATCGTAATTAGCCCATAGAAAGCCATGCAACATAAGAGCCCACAGAATGTATACCTAGGCCCATAGTCCTACTGCCTACGGTCCGTCTCCGCTTCAAACTTTTTTTTTTTTTTTTTTTTTTTTTTGGGGTCAAATGTGGGAGATTTAATGAAGCTATCAACCTCTAGCCCAACTTCTTTTCACTTCTTGATCCTCATGAATAATGCCATGGCTGGTTTTTTTTTTTGGTCGAATGTGGGAGATTTAATGAAGCTATCAACCTCTCTGCCCAACTTCTTTTCGTTTCTTGATCCTCATGAATAATGCCATGGCTGGGTTGCTATCTTAGACAAAACCCACCCACCAATCTGTCATTTGCCTCTGTCCTTTCTCGTCATCAAAACGTGTGCATAAAGTCTCTGTGTTTTTCGGTCAAGAGCATTGTTGTTCTGTCATTTTCAACAGCAACACTGGAAGCATGAATACAAACATGAGCGCATCTCCATTTCTTTCAACTTTGATCGAAAGGCTTCCGATGGAAACTGCACAAGATTTTCGTTATCCGCCATTATTTTTTGCACGTTTTACAATGTCGAGAATGAAGCGTTGTGAGCATCATATGGGGGAATGAAATTGACTCAGTCAGCTTTTCTAGACAAGATGAAGTAAAAATTGAATGACCGTCCCTTTGATAAATACAATGGAGTTTGCTTTAAGTTAAAGGGGAGACAACACTTTCTTCAGGGACATGCTCAGCTACATAAATTCAAGATGAGAAAGTCAAAAGAGAGAGGCAAGAGAGAAATACAGATTTTACACTTAGGTTGCATCAAGTAGGTGCTTCCTATTTTTTGAGAAAAAGAAAAAAAAAAAAAAAAAAAGAGGGAGGATTGGGAAATTGTCAGAAAACTCAGTAGTTGACTTCCTGAGAAGACTAGCTCTAGACTCTCTTCAATCACACCTTTGCTTTTGAAGATGGGCAGTGAGTTTGATACGGCAGCTTCTTTATTGTCATCCACAGTGGTCACAGAGAAAGCACTCATTAAAGGAAGCACAATCAGTACCTGTTTTCATGAACCTGCATTAAAAAAAAAAAACAGTAATTACTTAGCATATATTAAGTTTCTCTTTTGATGTGTCTTTACCATTTTTAGAGTTAGCACTACTCACATCAAATGAAACTAGGGATCTGCAGTAATTGGCGTTTGTGAGCACTGTGCTGGTGGATCCACACTCGCTCTCCTTAAGTGACATCGTCGACTTATCCAGCTTGATTGACCAGGGATACTGGTAGTTTTGGGCCGCCGACCCGACGTGCGACGATGACCGCTGCATCCTCATCGCGCGTGGCACGTTCCTCCCCTCCATCGAGGGCCTTCTCCGGCTCGGCTGCCTCTCGTAGTAATTTTCTGGCCTCTGTTTTGGCGCGCTCTGGGATCGGGCCTTGGCCCGGGAGGACTCAGTGTTGGCCATGTAGTTTGGGTACAATGGGTAGTCGTAAGAGAGGGATTCTGCATACTCGGACCTAGGGAAGGCGAAGGGTATCGAAGCAGGGTCGGGCTTGGACACGGCTGAGGAGAACTGCGGGCTGCTCTGAGCTATCCCGAGGGAGTAATCCTCGAAGTGGCCACTGCAGGTTCTTGGGCTGAGCTCCATAAGGGCTGACGGCGCCGGGGATATCTGGTTGTTCTCGGGCTTGAAGTATGCCCGGTGCGCCGAGAATTTGGGATCGATCCACTCGGGCTCTGGATGAGTGGAGTAGCTATTCCTGCTCTTTGTGCTTGCTTTTGATTCCCCTATGTCCATTTCTACAATCTTTATATTCTCCTCCATCATTTTCTCAGATTCCTAAATGCATAAATCAAAGATTCAGTCATCATTTCCTAATAAGATTAATATCAGATATTGGATCTTACATGGTCACTGTTCCATCATGTTAGGTGACTAACAATACAGAATCCAAAGAAATTGGATCTTACATGGTATATGTTGTGGAACTGATTGTCTTGAGTGGATTTCCGGTGTGTCGAGAGTCTTGGGTTGGTGGGCTTTGGGACCTCGGCGCTGCGTAGCCTGTTTGCCCGGGCCCTGGCCTGGACCGTCACCAATGCCTGTATGCACCGGAGAGTTGCCGTGGCCTGTTTCCTCACCAGGTGACCCCTCACCAACGCCTGCAACTTCACCAGCCCTTTCAACGCGCGAAGTGCTTTCCTCGCCTGAGAAACAATCCCAAAAAACAGATCAGATCACACCAATCCCGTTGACTTGGCTCTTGTTGGAATGGGCTACTCGTCCGTGTCTCAAGGAATGGTACATCTACTTTAATTTGTGATCTCTAGGAGTATCGCATTTTTTACCAAGTAAGATCTGAAAACTGATTGGATCTTGATTGCAGCAGCCTCCTCAATGGCGCTGCCTCTTCCGTTAGCAGCTGCAGTCAGCCGGATCACGGCAGCCGCAGCCTGTGCAGCTGCCACCGCCGCATCGGCGGCAGCAGCAGTTGCTGCTGCCACGGCCATCGCGTGCTTCTTTTGCTCATTCTCAGAGTCTAGGGTGGCCAACAGGGTTGGTGGTGTTGCAGTGGTAGAGGCAACAAGTTCTGAGGAATTCAGGTCCTTTGGAGGAGTTGCTGGTGCGGCGGACGATCGCCGGAAGCTCCACCGCCGCTTCTCCCTTGGAGTCGTGGGCAGGAATGAGATCGGGGTCGTCGGGTTTTCGGACGGAATCGAGGATGGATTGTGGGAGTGATTGGCTGAGCTCTTGTCCTTCTCTTTGTGATCCCTGTCTTTCTTGCCCGTCAAGAAGTGTCTGAGCCACTTTCCTGTCTTTCCCATTTCCCTTTCCTCTCCTCAAATCCGCCTAAACTGCCAAGAAGAGCATGGACGAGGAGGAGGACGAGGCAAACGAACACGAATTGAAGCCAATGCTTAACCACTTGTTTGGAGCACTACTACTGCAATGGTCTTTCTTATTATAAAGCACAACTCAGCTGCAAGATTTTCTTTTCTTGTTTCTGGTTTGACAGCCTCATCTCACTGTCTCATTACTCTCTCTCTCTCTCTCTCTCTCTCTCTCTCTCTCTCTCTCTCACAACCACCGTATGCAGAGAATTATTATGGGTCTTCTTAACACAGGTTTTAGAGAGAGGTATTTTGTCCTGTGGTGGGAGGTGTGAGGGAAGCTGAGAGGAAGCAACATGCATAAAGCCGCACCGCCGATCCCTAGGATAGCTAAAGAATTGGTGAGTTGTGTGATACCTTACCTTCCTATGACATTCTTTGAAAAGTTCTCAGATTGGAGGAATTATTTTTTAATCTCGAGTTACTATCGATAAATGCTATCTTATCTGCATTAGTGATTTAGTTAATGTATTCAACAGCTTTCACTCTGGCTTTCACATTTAATGTTCACCCAATCTCATTCCTATACCCATCTTGCCCTGGCCGCCTGCCCCCACTAGTCCCGTCCGGGGCTGATTTGGTAATTTGGGTAAGGGTATTGGTGCAAATTAGGCGTGGGGTGATGATCAGAGACCATGTGGAAATGGGTCAAAAGAACATGGGGAATCCTTGTAAAATACTCATTTTAAAGATTCGGGGGAGAAGATGTGCATTTGTCCCACTTGGAGATTCATAATGGGGTCATTGTATTGCGAGCTCTATCCTTAATTTTATTTATTATTTCACTAATATTTTATAAATTTGTTGGGGCTTACAAGAGATTAGAAGAGATTAGAGAGACATTGAGGTTGTGGGATGGTGGGGCCCATGTAAGGGGCAAAGGTCCCTTAATCTGGATGGTTTGCCAACCGGGCCTGCACGTGCTCTCGACCAAAGCGCACACGCACATGCAACGCAAGAGAGTAAGCACTTGCCTGAACCGGATGCACGAGCAAGCCCGGCGAATCCCAGTCGTGGGATGAAGCCGGTCCTACATGAGTCGTGCACGATTCAACGGCCGAGATTTACTGGGCTCATCTGCACCCGTAATGTGCACTAGTTTTGCAGAAAGAAGAGAGGTGCTTTTCCTGATGATGTGTACTTTAGGGTTTGAGGTGAAGGGCTTTTTCCATGTTGTCTCCAAACCTTGATATTCGGCAAGATGCAATTACCCTCCATCAAGTCATCTTTCACGCCATTCCGTCTCTCTCAGTTTATGCATTTCCCAAAAGAGCAGAAGTAAGTAACCCCCAGTGGGCAAAGGCAATTTAACTTGTAGAACAGTTGAAAAGTGTTAAAGAGGAGTTTCTATCATCCATAGACTTAAGCATTTAGTGAGTCATATCAATCTTTTTGTCAAAGTGTATTGTGCCAAAATATCTTCCATTACATGCCTTACCCAACAGCTGGTATGGCAACCTAATAATACTGTGCATTTTATCTTACGAATTCCTCATTTCAGAATTAGGAAAGAATTAGTGGACTAGGGACCAGCTTTCGTTTCTTTATAAAGAGCCCTTACTTGGATAGGCAAATTGACATTACAACATAAATTGACACAATTAACAATCCTCAAGAATGGTGCATCTGACAAGTTTGCCGCCGCACAATGGAAGAGATGGCATCTTAGAGTATTTTGATTAGTAGCAATGTGATTACGACATACGACCTACTGTATCCAGATAAAAAATTTGACCTTTGAAGAGTTGAAATATTGACTCATAGGAATACTTTAAAAATTCTTCTATTTTTTCCTTCAACCAGAATATCACTTTGCATCCTCCATTTTGAAAATTAGAATCTACAGTGAGGCACTGGATTGTATTTCGCACGTGAGTTTATTCACCAAACAATCACTTTCTCTTCTTAGAAATGCATATCACTTCTCTCTTCCCAACCAACAACTTTTCTTAGATCCACTGTCCAAACGCGAACTCAGCTGTCTTTGACTCCGTCGCCCCTGCCAGCCCTGCTTCGCGCTCGTCGCCAGAAATGACTTGGCATTTACTACTGTTACTAGGAACCATTTACTGCCTAGCATTGGCTGCAGAAGCGGGTCCATCAGGTGTAATGCCTGTGCCCAAGGAGCCATCGCCGAGGGATGGACACGCAACGTGGGATATCAGTTGTTGGGGAGGCAAGCCAAATCAGAGACTTCAAAGCTTCCATATTTTCAGCTTTTAGATAAAGCCAACGGGACCGCCCCAGGGTACAATCTGAAGGTTGGCCCTTCTTCATTTCGACATGAATAATAATGGGAAAGCCACGCTTTGTCTGCAATAGACGGGTGGTGCAGAATTTCTGATGGGGTTAGCTCAGAGGAGTTCAATGTGTTCAGTCGCTATCAAATGTCTCAATATGCGGAAGCATCAAATCAATATCTGAGATGTCATTGCCGAGTGTACCTGGTTCTTGAAAGCTTGCTAGATCAAGCCCTGATTCGTTTCGTGGAAAATGAATAATTTTAAAAATATTTTCCTAAAAACGAGTGCATGAAATAATTAGCTTTTGAAAAATATTTTCATGAGTTTTTTCATGGGTGATGAAATTTTATTTTATTCATTTAATTTTTATAAGTGACACGAGTGATCTTTTTTAGGAAATTATTTTTCAAATCATTCATTTTTTACGAAACGAACAGAGTTTTGAAAGAAAAGGGGAAAGACGATTAGGCCTTGCTCTTGTATGGATTGAGAGTTGTACAAGTTGGGCAAATTCACCCGATAATTCCCAAAGATCTTTGACTGCATAGACTTGAGTATGTTGAGAAGCAGCAGAAGTAAATTTACAAAAGCATTGTTGTAACTGCACACACGACGCGATCCTAATAACACTACTAGGTAGGAACATCTTTTCCCTAATGAATGATGGGACTCAATAGTTTACTCATCTTTAAGAATGGGAAATAGCATGATGTTCCACATGAATTTTTCGTGTAAATAAAAATGGTTTAAATGGGGTTGGGACTTCCCTTGCCCATTGTTAATGTTAGGTGGAAAACACCGACGAAACATCAACTGCCCATAAACGAACCCATCACCGTGACTTCCTAGATGCTAGCGGGGAAACCTAACACCGGTCATATGCTTAACCCTAGATTACATGGTATTTGTTGCAATAGTTGGAGGATTTTCTCGTCTTGTACTCAGACAATAATTAGGATTATTTTTGCATAAATGGGTCCATTTCCTAGATCCGATCAAACCAAATCAGATAAATTCAGGATAGAGGATTTGTGATGAATTATTTCGTTGAAACCTGACTAGAAGAAATTGCATCAAATTTATAAGAACTCAAGCCCCTATTCATTAATTACCAACTTAGCCTAGCCTTTGGGAATTGAAACTATGGTACCTATAGGACCAGTGTCCTTCTGCATAAAATGTATAGTACCCCAACGATACTTATGAACGTCATGCGAGTCATATTGTGACGAACATGAAATGGTTACAGGCAAGTATTGCTCCGTAGTGTGAATCTAATTAAGGAGGTGGCTTTATTTAATGTAGACTCCACGAACAAAGAAAAGAACGATAGTTTGAAAAGTGAGCGATAAGTTGACCATTTCGAATACTCATTCATGATAGGAGGCGCAATCGACAAAGGGATTGATAAACTATTCAAGGGTCCACCGGGTACCAAGCGTGGTAGCTCAATAGTAAAATGATTGCACTATGTTTTACGAGATGACAAAATTTAAGTTACATCCTCAGTCATTTCCTCGTTAGCTTTATGCCTTAGGCACAAACCGCTCTCGCGTCCTGAATTAACTCACTTGAGAGGTGGTATGTCCTCTACTGAACTTCACGGTTTTGTTCTTTAGTGTACATATAGGATGCTTCCCATTCTGGTATTGCTCTTACTAAAGCATGCTTAACAATAGAGTTCTAATGTTAAATGTCCTCTTTTTATTTTGTGAACTTATCAACGATAATTCCAGCTGATTTAACGGGTTTGATTGGCACGTCTACCAATCAGCATTCAATTTAAAGTCTATATATATATTTTTTTTCGTCAAAACATTGATGTTGATTTACCACCAATTATTATATGGCTTCTCACAAGCAGCTTGGGTTCGACCATGAACATCTTGGAGAACTCTCCACCCTTAGGACATGGTCGATCTTGAGAAGCCATAGTTTCATTCCTTAATTCCGTCTTTCATATGATGTCAGCTTGTGCTGCTCTTTCCTTTTCTCTATATCTTCTGTTAGTTATTGACTCATTTTATGAGGTCGAATATCGCTTCGGTCTACAGCGAGGTCGAACCTCACTTTACCACGAGGTCAATGTCTCTTTGTCACCCGAGCCCGTTTTCTTGCCTTGTTGTTGTTGTTTTTTTTTTTTTTTTTTAAATATATTTTAAGGTAAAATTTCTTGCCTTGTTGTTGACGCGCTGATTAAGATAGAAAACTCAAGATTAGGGTTTCTGGTCGCGATAAAGCCATTTTTCAAACAAAATGTGTTAGTTTTCGTTTCTTTTATTGGAGAATGTCATTTTTAGATAATTTCCTAATTGTTTCCAATAAAAATCCGAAAAGTCAAATGGTTGTCGTTCCGATAAAAACCCAAAAAATCAAATAATTAACTTTCAGGTTGACCAAAGCAAAAGTCAAACCCCACATCAAAAATTGAGTCACATAAAAAGATTCCTTTTAGTCCCAATTTAACTTTAGGATAATTTTTTTTTTTTTTGTAAAAATCGATTAAGAGCCTTGTTTTCCAATTTTTAGTTAAGGGGTTAAGATCAGCCAAAAATAAAATTACTTTCATTCTAGTCATAACTATGCTTAGTTCCCTCTATGATATTTGATCTAAGAGATCATCATCCATTCACTCGTTCAATCAATTTTGAGATCGGGAGTGCCGAAATATAGATTCTCATTTTTAGCCCTAATTAGGGGTCTGGATCAATTCTACATGATTTGCAAACGAACATTTTCATTCCACTCATTTTTTTTTGGAATATATCCGAATCAAGGGTTAATTTTGGGGGATTCACTTGAAAATGTTTCAATTTGAGGAATTTAGCTTACTAGAATATGAGAAAACCAAGATAATGAACTTTAATTGATGAAATTCAAGTTGACTCATTTGAGACTAATGTATAATTTCAAAAATTGAGGTTTAATTTCATCGTTAGACCCCAATTCAATTTTAGCATAAAAATTGCGCTATCAATTCAAGGTCAATTTGAGTGCAATAGGTTACTCTAGGTATGGGCAATTAATTTGATAGGTGCCTCACAATTTTAATTAAATTCAATTTCAATTAATTTGCATCTTTTGGACTGCCAATTGCGTAAAATTTTCCAATTTAGCCTAGGAAATCCGATTACGTGTACCCATGGCATGAGGCCAATGTTCTTCATGTTTTTTTTTTTTTTGGTCAAAAGGATGCTTAGTATTGAAACTTAATAATCAGTGCTTATAAGAAACAACCCCATAAAGATCCGAGCATAATATAGAGTATAAAGTAGAGGGGGGTGTATTCCACCAAGTAAGAGGAAGTTTTCGAATCCGATGTTGCCGTGCAATCCAATCTGCCGTTGCATTAGCTTCGCGTGGACAGTGGGCCAACGAGACTAGGGTATTTTGGGCCAGCAAACTTTGGCATTTCGATACAAACACGGGCATGTTCCATGAAGGCGCGGCTCGGCCCGAAATCATCTCGACTGCAACTGAACTGTCGCTCTCAAGGATCCACGGAACTTTTCAGCTTCCAAAGTTGTCCACATGTCGAGATTGGAGCTCCTGTATATAAAGAAGCCCATGCCGTATCACCTCCGCTTCCGCCTCATTTGACGAGGAAGCCCTAGCTGTTGAAGCAAAACCTTCGAGAACTCTCCTAGATGCGTCGCGCACAACTCTAGCCACAGAACAGAGAAACTCCCTTTCGCACCAAGCCGCATCCACATTTAGTTTCAGTGCTTGCTGTCTCGATGGTTTCCACCGTACCAGGTTGTCTTTTTTAGCTCGTCGTCTTGTGTTTGCTGTTCTTTGTTTCATCTTTGCACTACTAACACAGATCTGGTTGTCAGGTAGGAGTGTTGCGAGATCCACTGGCCTGGGATGTAGATCTGGTGGTTCCGGGGTTTGTCGCTGTTTAGGTATGTTGCATGAGGTTTGTCTTGTGTTCTGTTTCGCCTTTCCTCTACTAACACAAATCTGCTTTCCTTTTCTCGCGAGATCCATTGGTCTGGGGTTTAGATATGATGGTTTCAGTTGCAGGTTCATTATTGCCTGACCTCTGTTAGCCCAGATCTACTTTTCTGTTGGTGCGAAATCCCCTGGCCTGGAGTTCTGAGGTGGTGTGTTGAGAGATATCCTTTGTTCAGGTTTGTGACAGAGGATTTGATGTATGTTCTGTTTCGCCCTTCCTCTGCTTACCCAGATCTGTTTTTCATATGCAAGACTTACCAGATCTGCGAGCATGGGATATCTAGTGCGAAAAATCTATTCATTCCTCGCCTTCCATATGTGCCACAAAACCAGCCCAATAACCTCTCGTTTAGGTAATAGTTGAGCTCCTTGGAACACTTCGCATAACCACTGATCTGTTCGCTTGATAGTTTTCTTGGGTTGTATTGCTTCAAATCTCGGATCTTGCCATATCACTCGTGTCCATTTACATAGAAAAAGTAGATGTTCTGTTGTTTCTATGCCAGTGTGATAGAATGGACATAACGGATCTGTGATTATGTTCCGTTTATGCAGGTTTTCCTTGGTGGGTAAGGCGTTCTGGCAGAGACTCCAGAGGAAGGTACGGATCTTCGGTGGTACTTCTAGACTCCAGATTTGGGTCCATAGGTTGCGTGGTACTTTGTATGAATAAGAGGGTCAGTCTAGATCTGTGCCCTTTATGCTCAAAGTTGCTTTGTTGTATCCACTTTTAACAGAATATTGCCCTGTTGTGTTACCTGTCCATATGAGTGTGTCTGGCTTGGATTGTTGACTTAGAGGGATAGCTAATATTTCTTCTGCTATTTTTGTATCAAAAAACTGTTGAATTTGCTGCTGTTTCCATTCTCGGGTTTCTGAATCGATTAGCTCTGACACCATTAAAGGCTCAGATTGATGTGCTTGTCCTCCAATGATCCCCTATTTTAGCCATTTGTCTTTGCGAATGCAAATAGACTCTCCATCTCCTACTGACTATTGTATATTATCCATGATTGTATCTCTACCGAGCATGATTCCTTGCCAGCCCCAAGATGGCCGGCGACCCCTGCTTGCTGACCAGACATCCCCATTGGGAAAGTAAATCCCTTTGAGTGTTCTGCTCCAAAGGCTATTTGGGGAATTGGCCAATCTCCAGGCCTGTTTGCCGAGCATGGCGCGGTTAAAGGTAAGCATGTCTTTAAAGCCGAGCCCTCCCATATCCTTCCTTGTTTTCAGTATTTCCCATCACTTCCAATGCATTCTTTCTTGTTATCCCCTTTCTGCCACCAAAAAGACGCAATACGTTTTTCTATTGATCCGTAGTTGGAAGTAGGGATCTTAAATATGGACATGGCGTATGTCGGAATGGATTGCACTACACTCTTAATCAAGACTTCCTTGCCAACCTTGGTAAGTAGTTTCTCCTTCCAACCTGCCAACCTTGTATTTACTCTTTCTACTATCCATCGACACACATCTCTCTTTGACTGACCCCATTCTGTGGGTATGCCCAAGTATTTACCTGTTTTCTCCATCACATTGACTCTAAATTCTGTGGCCATGTTTTGTTTTAAGAGTGGCGGACAGTTGGCACTGAAGAATATACCTGACTTGTTAAAATTAACTGCTTGACCAGTAGTGTAGCAGTATTGATTGAGTGTTAGTGCTAAGTTCTGACACTCCACAAGGGTTCCATCCATGAAAAAGATAGTGTCATCAGCAAAGAGAAGGTGAGTTAATTGTGGACAGAGTCGATTGATTTGTATATCTTTTATGGTCCCATCAGCTAACGCTTTTTTCATCAGCCAGGTTAATACATTGGATATCAGGATGAAGATATAGGGCGATAGTGGATCACCTTGCCGGAGTCCTCTTGTTGGTTGAAAAAAGGAGGTAGGTTCCCCGTTGATCTTCACACTAAAAGAAACAGTAGTGATGCATTGCATTATTAGGGACACCCATTTAGCAGAGAAACCCATATGTAGCATGCTATCCCTCACAAAGTCCAATTCCACCCTGTCATAAGCTTTCTGCATGTCGAGCTTCAGAATTGCCTGATGTTTGGTTTTGTTTTTTTTTTTTATTTGCAGCTGATGTAGAACCTCCTGTACAATAAGGATATTGTCCTGAATTTGCCTTCCTTGTACAAAGGCTGTCTGTTCTGGTTCAATGATAAGTGGCAGCCATTTTTTTAGTCTGTTGGCTAGGATTTTTGATATTATTTTATAGCTAAAGTTGCATAGGCTAATGGTACGAAATTGGCTGATATTTTCAGGGTTTTTTACTTTGGGAATCAGAGCAATGTGTGTTCGGTTCAAACGGGGATCAAAGGTATCTTTCTAGAAGAAGTCTTGAACAAGATGCATTAGGTCAGTTTTTAGGGTTTCCCATGATTGTTGGTAAAAGGCGCCATTAAAACTATCAAGACTAGGGGCTTTTGCTACTCCTAGTTGAAAAGTAGCTGCTTTGATCTCCTCCAGTAAAGGTACAACCACTAACTCAGTATTGATATCTTCGGTAATAGGTGAGGGGCATTGATCAAGTACTGGTTGGTAATGTCTTGTTCCTTCAGACTTATATAAGTTCTTGTAGAAAGATTGAATATGGTTTTGAAGGGTCACTGAGTCTCGACACCAACTTTGATCTTCTAGTTGTAGCATTGTAATACGATTTTTCTGTCTTCTCTGTATAGTTGTGGCATGAAAGAAACTGGTGTTTTTGTCTCCCCATTGTAACCATTTGACACGTGAGCGCATTCCCTAAAACTGTTCCTCCTGCTTTCTTAGAATCTCAATTTGATGAATGAGATCCTGCACTTGCTTTTTGCTTGTCAACTGATTTGTCTGATTTGTAAGATTTGTTAAAGCTTGGCTGAGCTCTTTTATCTTTAATGGGGCGTTGGCAAATTTTTCTTTACTCCATTTGGTCAGTGCTTGTTCTATCTCCCATAATTTGTTTGGAAAGGAGGATATTTGGCTTGGTGGTGTAGACCAAAGTTGTTGGATAACTCCCTGAAATTCTGCATGTTCTATCAAGAACACCTCCATTTTGAATTCTTTCTTTCTTTTCCTTGCTCCAGGGTGTAGGCGAAGAACAAGGGGGCTATGGTCAGATCCAATAGCTGGAAGGACTTGTACCTCTAAAGCAAGAAAGGTAACCCTCCATTCTAAGGTGCATAACACTCGATCAAGGCGTTTTTAACCAAATCTTCCCCCTCCCTATTATTAGCCCAAGTAAATGCGCATCCTTGGCTGTCTACATCCATTAGGGATAAGTCATCAAGCATGGTTCTAAATGCTGTCATTCTTCTGTTGTCATGTGCTTTTTTCCTCTGCTTCTCCCACACATACAAAATCTCATTGAAGTCTCCCATGCAGATCCAGGGGATGGATTGATGAGGTTTCAGGTTGCCAAGCTGTTGCCAAAGAGACAGTCGCTCCCCAAAATCAGTTGATGCATGGACAAAGGTAATATGCATTACTTGTCTACTGTCAGGGTCAGTACAGATCACATCAATAAACTGAGTGGAATGTGCTTGCACCTTTAATTCAACTTCCTCTTGCCATAATATAGCAAATCCCCTTGCTATTCCTGTTGGGTTAATTAAAAAGAGACACTGATATTGTAATTTTCTTCGAACATTTTCCAGCAACGAAGCTTTATTTTTGGTTTCCATGAGAAAGATGACATTGGGCCTTTCAAGAGCGGCTAAGGCTCTCAATTCTTGGATTGTCAGGGGGTTGCCTAGCCCCTGATAATTCCAACTTACTATTTTCATGGTGTCGGGGGTGGCTTATTGGGGCAAGCCACCAAAGCCCACTCGTATCCATCTTGGACCAATTGCACCGAGGTCTCCAGAAAATCTGCATCATCGAGCAGAACAGAGGATGTTTCTGGTATGCATTTCCGTTTCTTTGTCTTCTGTACTTTCATGCTTTTCTTACTGCACTTCCCTACTTTTGATAAGACTGTTTTATGTGTTTCAGGGCCTGCTACCTGTTTGCCATGCTCTCGATGCTCTTCTTTAGTAGGTGCACTTTCTGGCCTTGCCTCTTGTTCAGAGCTGCGTTCTATTCTTTTTACTGCCTGCACCCACTTGTAAATAAGAGACAGTCTCCCAAGCTACTATTTCCATTCCGCAGGGTTGACTGGATGGAACAGGTATAGTCTCCTCTACTACCAGCTCTTCATCAATTTTTCCATAGAAGGTTTCCCAGTATGGACTGTGGTTGCTTACTTCTGCTTTCAGCTAGGATCCATAGGGTCCTACTTTATCCTTTGCCCAGGGAGAATTCACATAAGGGACTTCAGGGCAATCAGGTGCATAATGGCCTATCCTTCCATAGGAATAACAGTAATGTGGAAGCCTCTCATATTTAAACTCCACCCAAAGCCACTTGTTGCTGATATCTAGAATAGCCCCTGCCTTCAAGGGTAAGTTCAAATCAATTTCAACTCTGACTTTGCCTCCCTTTTGCTGATGATCTAGTTGAACTTCTATTACTTCTCCTAACCTTTTACCCAGATCCTGATAAACTTTTTCAATTCTCCATCCAGGTGGTATTCCTCCTATACGCACCCAGAAGGCTGCTTTAGAGAAGTCATAGCAGTTCAGGAACTTCAGGTTCGCATTGTTGCAGGACAAGCAGATTGTTAGAGTAAGACCATGGTGAGTTCTTCAATATTCGCTGTTTATCCTCCTCGGTCTGAAAAATAAATGAGAAATGACCTAGTTCCTTTTGGGAGCAGATGACTGTTTCAGTTTTCCAAGATTTCTTCATGGTGGCAATAAAGGCTGTATAATTCACATTTGGGCGAGAATAGAGCTTGCCATACAGGGTTCGAAGACATTCTTCCTTTTTCTGTGGGGTAATTTTAGCTGAGACTTCTACTACATCTTCTTCAGACCACAGGTGCCCTAACTTTTTACATAAAGCAGCAACTCGCAAGTCATTGTCTTCTTTACTCCCCATTAGCTATTTGCGAAAATTGACTAAGCGAGATCACTTTCTACTAACAGCATACAGCTCGAAGATTCACTCGGCACAACAGATGAAGCCAATCAAAGCCTCAAGAAATAGCCCCCTACTGAAGATTCGCTCAAGATCAACTTCAAGACAAAGCCGTAGCTGAGAAAAGGACGTTCACCTAAGATCGCTGAAAACCGAGGAGCTCTCGAGAAAAGACGCTGTCAAACCCTAGCTTGTCGGCATGTTGTGATGGTCCATTTTTGTTTGATTTTTGGTTTTTATGAACTGTAAGAGGAAAAACGAAGGAAGAAAACAAAAGGAAAACAGCGAGAGCACTATAGATCGACTGAGATTTGGGGTTTTTTGGAGTTTAGGGTTTTAAGGAAAAAGCAGCACTACCAAGAGGTAGAGAGAAAATCCCGATGGCTCTCCTTGTCTCTGCGAGGTTTTCTCTCTACCTCTTGGTAGTGCTACTTTTTCATTAAAACCCTAAATCTCACTCTACTCCAAAAAACCCCAAATCTCAGTCGATCTACAGTGCTTTCACTGTTTTCCTTTTGTTTTCTTCCTTCGTTTTTCCTCTTACAGTTCATAAAAACCAAAAATCAAAAAAAAATGGACCATCACAGCATGCCGACAAGCTAGGGTTTGACAGCGTCTTTTCTCGAGAGCTCCTCGGTTTTTAGCGATCTCAGGTGAACGTCCTTTTCTTAGCTACGGCTTTGTCTTAAAGTTGATCTTGAGCGAATCTTCAGTAGGGGGCTATTTCTTGAGGCTTTGATCGGCTTCATCTGTTGTGCCGAGTGAATCTTCGAGCTGTATGCTGTTAGTAGAAAGTGATCTCGCTTAGTCAATTTTCGCAAATAGCTAATGGGGAGTAAAGAAGACAATGACTTGCGAGTTGCTGCTTTATGTAAAAAGTTAGGGCACCTGTGGTCTGAAGAAGATGTAGTAGAAGTCTCAGCTGAAATTACCCCACAGAAAAAGGAAGAATGTCTTAGAACCCTATATGGCAAGCTCTATTCTTGCCCAAATGTGAATTATACAGCCTTTATTGCCACCATGAAGAAATCCTGGAAAACTAAAATAGTCATCTGCTCCCAAAAGGAACCAGGTCATTTCTCATTTATTTTTCAGACCGAGGAGGATAAACAACGAATATTGAAGAACTCACCGTGGTCTTACTCTAACAATCTGCTTGTCCTGCAACAATGTGAACCTGAAGTTCTTGAACACTGCTATGACTTCTCTAAAGTAGCCTTCTGGGTGCGTGTAGGAGGAATACCACCTGGATGGAGAATTGAAAAAGTTTATCAGGATCTGGGTAAAAGGTTAGGAGAAGTAATAGAAGTTCAACTAGATCATCAGCAAAAGGGAGGTAGAGTCAGAGTTGAAATTGATTTGAACTTACCCTTGAAGGCAGGGGCTATTCTGGATATCGGCAACAAGTGGCTTTGGGTGGAGTTTAAATATGAGAGGCTTCCACATTACTGTTATTCCTGTGGAAGGATAGGCCATTACGCACCTAATTGCCCTGAAGTCCCTTATGTGAATTCTCCCTGGGCAAAGGATAAAGTAGGACCCTATGGATCCTGGCTAAAAGCAGAAACAAGCGACCACAGTCCATACTAGGAAACCTTCTATGGAAAAATTGATGAAGAGCTGGTAGTAGAGGAGACTATACCTGTTCCATCCAGTCAACCCTACGGAATGGAAATAGTAGCTCGGGAGACTGTCTCTGATTTGTAGGTGGGTGCAAGCAGTTAAAAAAGAACAGAACGTAGCTCCGAACAGGAGGCAAGGCCAGAAAGTGCACCTATTGAAGAAGAGCATCGAGAGCGTGGCAAACAGGTAGCTGGCCCTGAAACACAGAAAACAGTCTTATCAAAAGTGGGGAAGTGTAGTAAGAAAAGCATGAAAGTACAGAAGACAAAGAAACCGAATGCATACCAGAAACATCCTCTGTTCTGCTCGATGATGCAAATTTTCTGGAGACCCCGATGCAATTGGTCCAAGATGGATACGAGTGGGCTTTGGTGGCTGGCCCCAATAAGCTACCCCCGACGCCATGAAAATAGTAAGTTGGAATTGTCAGGGGCTGGGCAACCCCCTGAAAATCCAGGAATTGAGAGCCTTAGCCGCTCTTGAAAGGCAGCAATAGAAAATTACCAGATTGCATTTAAATAGTTCAATTGGCCTAATTCAAAATTGGACTGTTTTCCTTCAGGTTAGACCATTTTTACTCAAATTAGATAAGATTTCTTTTCAATTTGGTCCATGAGTGGGGTAAATTGCGTAAAATTCAAGAGGATAGGGACCAAACCGTCCAAGGGGTGGTCGACCTGGCCGAATTGGTTTGGACTGGTCAAATCAGTTTGACTGGTCACTAGTGGAGGAGGCCGATTCGGCCCTTCTTTGGCCGGTGCTTGGTGACTGATGACCACTACATGGTGCCTCGCCATATGTACGACTCCCCCATGGCCTCCAATTTCTTAGATTTTGCAAATTATCCCTGGTTTTGAGAAAATGCCCCTAAATAGACCTTAAGTCACAAAATCGATTCGGACTG
Organism: Eucalyptus erythrocorys; assembly: GCA_014182555.1. Classification (NCBI taxonomy): domain Eukaryota; kingdom Viridiplantae; phylum Streptophyta; class Magnoliopsida; order Myrtales; family Myrtaceae; genus Eucalyptus; species Eucalyptus erythrocorys. The sequence goes on along the minus strand of CM024598.1, from coordinate 13,303,622 downwards.
TTCTGGTGAGTCATCACTGTCTAAGTAAGCACATGTCAAATTCCAATCTTACTTAATCACCAAGGAAATTAGTTAGACTTGTAACATCAATCCTTAGTCGTCGCATTGAATCGATGGCTAGGATTTGATAATAAAACCCATTTTCCCTCCAAATTTGAGTGGGGCCTCACAAATTTTAAATCAATTCTCTCTCTAGCTCTCTATCTCTCCTCTTTCCTTCTCTCTCTCTTTCCAATGCGGCTTCATTGATCATCACTTGTTTCTGACACCACATCGGCTTAGCCACCTCTGCCTTGACACCTCCTCAATGGTTGCAAGTGCCACCTCCGCCTGTTGACGGAAAGCTGCTAAACGACGACTTTTTCCTCTCAATACATCCAATTTTTTGGAAAGCAAGTAAACTTGGAAAGTATTTAATTATGGAAACCAAGATCCTGATTATATGGGCCAACAGGATTGTCGAGCTTTTATCACAATCTTCAAACGGCTCGAGATCTCTTTGATTGATTCTATCCAACGGGTAGATTGAAAGACTTCCTTCGGAAAGTGCCAACGGTCGAGAAGGCATAAAGGAGTATTTAAGGTGGACTCTCTAGTTGTTCGAAAGTGTGTGTGAAAGAAGAATTCCAAAGTCTAAAACTTCCCATTCTCTTGTTATTCCATTTACTGAGCTCAAAGTTGTACTCAAAAGAGAGAGAAACTTATAGTGTGACTTCATGAGAGAGTAGTAGAGACTCTTTACTATAAAGTTGAGATCACAAGACTGTAAAATCTCTTTTGATTCTCAGTGGAATCTAGTTAGAAGGCTGTTAGTGTGGAGAGTGGACATAGACTTGATCTAAGTCGAACCACTATAAATTTCGTGTTCTTATTCTCTTCCTTGAACTCTTTTATTTCGTTCATAGTTCTATTTAACTGCTAAAAAGTCTGAACTCGCTTAAAGTCTGTTGTTCTTCAGACTCTGTTTTAGAAGCAAATTAATTCTACTATTTTTTGCGAAAAATTGTCTTCACACCTATTCACTCCCTCTAGGTGTTCATACTAGCACTTACAGAAGAGTTCTTTAAAAATTTCATGAAGAATGCATACAAAGATTTACATCACATGAATTTATAAAAAATCGAACAATGCCCAAAGATTAGTTCTGGAAACTGGATTTTTAGCAAGTCATGCAACTTCAAGAGGGCCAGCACAAATAGCAAATCACGTTTTCATATTCTGAAAATTTTTGACAATGAAGTTAAGCATGTCCCAAACAAATCTCATGAAGACCCTCTCACCTAATTCGGCATGCATGATTTTGTAAGAATAAGCAAACTTGTAACGGTCATCGTGGGAAAATCAGCATTACAGAAGTAACCATATTTAGTTCATAGCTATTTTTACCATCCTAAAGCAACTCATTCGATCTGATATTTCTATACAAAATTGATCAAGAAATGTCCCACAATTTTCATGTAGACATCACATCCTGATTTAGAACATATAAATTTATAGAACACCACAAATTGACTAGTGTCATTTAGGAATAGACAATTTCCAGAACCTAGATTGTTCGGTTTCAAGCAATTCATATCAACCTAATGCACTTCTTTCTACCCAGAAATTGTAGGCAATGCAGATCATAAGGTGAAAAGCAACATTCAGGAAGACCTCGACCTCCAATTCCAAGTGTTTGATTTTACAAAAATTATTGATTACATGCATACCAGTCATAACAACCAATTTCCAGTAACAAATATGTTCCGTTTAAGCAGAACTGACCTAATCTAATCATGTCCAATCCTCGAGAAAATTATATATTTTGTAGATAAGGAGGTAATGAACAAATTCTAAGGAGACTTCAACCAAAAATTTTGAATGTATGATTTTACAAAAATTGGGGAATGCAAATAGGTCAATTAGCATAGCAAAGTCACAATAGTGAACACAGATGTTCTAAACGCAATTGACCTATGTAAACTAGCTTCAATCATCACGGAAATTTTATATGTTGTAGATTTGAACCTAATGAATAATTTGCATTGAGGCACTGACTTAAGAATATAAACACAAGAAATCATAGAAAATTGGCAAATAGAAAAAGGTCATAGAAACGGAACACTTGCAGAACACGTCAATTTTCTAGATTTGACTTCAATTTTGCAAGACTCATTTGACCTAGCAAATGATGGCCAAATTGAACAAACGAGTTCGTACGGAAATCTTGGAAAGTCTTCTACAAAACATTAGAAGGCATCAAAGATAGTCAAAATTAGATACAAGGTCAATTGAAGATGTTAAACAAATCTGTCCAATTTGTCATCCGAGTTTCCAAAATAGACAAACATGCAATCAACAAGCAATGCACTCATGTTCAATCATCATCAATAATCACTAGCTATCCTAATCATCATCTTAATCATCATCAGCTGTCCTAATCATCATTTTAAGCATGTAATAGTGTCCTAGGATTTGAATCAAAGCCCCGATCTTCTAGCATGATCTCGCTTCATCAGATTCTGGTTTAGTATGCACTATACCTTGATTTTCTTGAAGTTCGAGCCAAATCAAACTAAGCGATCACCACTTCGGGGTTTAAGATTCGTCTAAGGATGTAAAAACGAACTGAGGAACACCAAAGGAGGTTGTCGACCACTAGATTTGGCTGATCAAGTCATCAATTGAATCTCTAGCATCGAACGAGTCTATTGGAACCAATGAGGATGTCGTTGGTTTAAGGAGCTCCAACGATGATTTGGCCATCATTAAGCTAATGGATAGATTGTTAATTTTATTTGTCACCAAATTTGAATGGAATAGATGTGCTTTGATTTATTTATCACGTAGATTATTGAGTCTTTTATTCATATTCGCACACTTGCATGATCATCTCACAAGTTAGTGGATAGATCAAAATCAACTTAAATGGCTACAAAACATTTTTCCAATAAAAGAAATGGTACCAAAATAGCATTAGAGTAATCTAACGTAATCAAGTCTCCGAATCCACAATATTTAGTTCATTGGAGTAAATTAAATCTCCTGATATTTTACTTGAGTTTCTAATCAACCTACAAAAATAGATTAATGGCGGCTCTTAAATGAAAATGATGTTGCATGTTAATAACTTAAACTTAAGTTACAAATTGCTATGCACATGGGAGAACATGAGCTAAGTATAAACTTAGTAATCCATTAATCTACTCTTATGTGGCATATCTTCACGAGGGTTGTGATTACTTAGGGTGCGTTTGGTAACGAATCTATTTAAAAATTGTTCCCAGGAACAATTTTTGAACAGAAGAACGCGTTTGGAAATTATACAAAATTTATGTTCCTAGAATAAAAAAGAACAAAGACATGTTTGGTAAACTTGTATAAATTTTTTTATTTCTTTTAATTTTTAATATTTTTATTATATTTTTCCTTTTTTTCTTTTTCCTTTTTCTTTTTCTCTTTGGCCGATTGGCGGCCATTGCTGTGGCTGACGACCGGCTGGGTGATATCTAGCGAGCTTGCCGAGGCCAGCCTGACCTCGACGAGCCTCGCCAGGCCACCGGCGAGACCTTGGCCTCGCGTTGGCTGGGGAGGCTAAGCCTCGCCGTGGCCGTGCGAGGCTTGGCCTCGCCTGGGTTGGGCGAGGCTAAGCTCGCCTAGCCACTAGTTAGGCTTGGCCTCACTGGGCCACCTCCAGGTGACCCGACGAGGCTCAGGTCAACAAGCCTTGCCGTGGCTTGGCCTTTCCGGGGGCTGACGACGCTCTGGCGAGGTCGCCGGCCCTCGTTTGGCCGGTTGTTGGCGCCGGCCATGGCCAAGGCTAGTGACCGGCAAAAGGAAGAAGAAAAGAAGAAGAAAAGAAAGAGAAAATAGAAGAAGAAAAATGAGAAGAAAAATAAGTGTTTCTCGGAAGTGTTCCTAGGAATAAGAAACAAGTTTTTTCTATTTCTTGTTTTTGTTCCAAATCTGTTCCCGGGAACAAAAAAGTAAACAAACGTGTTTCTATTTTTTTCTTTGTTCTATTTTTTTTTGTTCCTTGAAACAAAATAACAAAAATTGTGTTCTGGGGAATGAAAAGAAAAATTTGCCAAATAGGGCCCTTATCGACTCCACTGAGGATGAAAAAACACTCTTAGTGGAGTTAGGTTGATTTTCTTGCTTTGAAAAATATTTTTCTTTGGCCGTGAGGATATTGTACATCCCTAATATTGAGTGTTAAATGTTTTTGAAATTGGAAGCAACAATGAGTGGAGTGATTGCTGACCATGGCTTGTCGATATGTGTTGAATAATGAATGTTTACTTTCTGAATATTGAAATAGTGTTTGATGCAAACTATTGTTCATGTTTTTAATGCTTTAGCACTACACTTTTGTATACACAATCTACTCTAGGACCTGGGCCACATAGGATCTCCTAGAATGGTATTGAGATGAATTCCACTCCGAATGCATGCCCGCATTATGAGTCACCCATCTCATTCCTGAAATTTCTTTATGGATGTCAAGGGTATCTTCCTTTGTTTATAAGCCTACGACACAGGTTGGCTTTGTGACCATGCTGGAGTCATGAGGACCTGACTTAGTACGAGTGTCTATGGCTAGTGCGGCTAGTCCCATCATTCTCTTGGCTCTACTTTGTTAATCTATTTAGAATAGAAATCGAATCACATGTTTCATGCATATGTCAATTGATTGCCATCATTTTCTTATTGAAGCAAGTTTTCAATCCCTGCACTTTGTAATTTACTTATTATGCACTTAGAATCTATCACATCAACTAGTATATCAATTTATTGTGTCGATCTTAGTGTACCAGGCATTGCTGGCAAATAACCGGTCCAAAGATAAGTCATTGCTACGAAAACGGGAGCAGAGCACAAAGAAAGCAATAGAAACGATCCATGCACAAGATCAACAAATGAAGGAAGACTCAGCGATGTCCATGGTCCGGTAAGTCAGTCCTTGTCCACCATGCAAGGGCTTCATCATCCTAAAAACACCCCAGTCCTACTCAAATAAACACAATTTTATTATTCATGAGTTTAAAATGCTTAACTTATTATCCCGTAAATACATGAACTGCTGCATTTATTATACCAATTTAAGGCATTTTTAATAACATAGTAGAATAATTGCACTCAGCTCTTTTACCACACACCCCTAGTTATGTTTCCCCCATTGTTTGGTCCTTTTCATTGCCTTAAAAACCACATAGCAAACAAAAATAAATTCGTACAAAAGCTCAATAAAATAATCTTCGGGAAACGCTATGGTATAAGACGCATGGAACCCTAAAGGTGGTGTTGTCCTTGTCCTGCCAATCAATTATGGAGGAATTAAGAAGTCTCATCTCATCATCAACATCGATTTTCTGTAATGTGGAAAGGATTAGTTGGCAATCACGTGGCGTGTATATTTCTTGGTCCTTTGACTCGTTGTTTTGTTTAGGGAGACACTGCACCTATTGAGATTTGTCACTTTACTTGGTCTAGTCACTTGAGTACATCATCATGTCTTCCTCTGAAATAGATATAAAATATATGGGACACATCTTGCAAAAGCATTTTTAATCTAATTGTAGATAGTATGGATGGAGAAGAAATATAAGAGTATTTGTTTCACGAAAAATGAATGATTTGAAAATATTTTCTAAAATGTCCCTTGGACCACTTATAAAAATGAATGAATGAAAAATATTTTCATTGTTCATGATAATATTTAAAAATAAATTATTGCCAATAATAGAAATATTTTCATTTACTAATAATTTTCACGATACAAGAGATAATTTTAAGGAAAGTATTTTTCTACCATTCATTGTTTGCAAAACAAATAGAGCCTAAGATAAAGATTAACTTCTTAAACTTCTTATTATAGATCATTAACATGGCTAGAAGGTCAATTTTCATTATCTTCATGTCCCATTTGATGGGTCGTTTTGCGTGAGGATTTTGTTGGGAAAGCGAAAACGTCTATGACAAACAAGCATTGTCTCTAAAAATAAATTATGTACGTCCTTCTCAAAGGGTAATAGGTAGTGGGGTCCATTGATACTGCAGCCATTTTGCTTTTGTTAGATTTCAGTATAATTTTTTTTAGTATTTCTATTTAATAGACTAAATTTTACCCCGTGTAATATAATAGTTTTCAAATCTAGTTCTAAACTCAGGAGTTCTTCTCTCCTAGTTTAGATATGAGAGTTTAATAATGTTTTTAGGGATTTAATACCCCCGTACTTTGTCCGTGTACAATTCATTTGCCTCCAGTTTCAATGATGATTGTAACTATGAAGATTTGCTCTTCTAAAGGTTAGATCCATATCTATTCAACCTATTTTAATTGTCTACATATAGCAATGGTGTAGAGGAAACCGAACCTAGGCACGCGATAATCATAGTTATTGGAGAAGAAATTTCCAATATATGCACATTACTGACGACGATATGAGATCTAGTGATTGATCACCAATTATTTTGCTTGACAAATCCGTTCTTTTAGAATGAGTGTATGCTTAACCTGCCGGTGCTTTATTGATCCTCTTTGTTTTATGGATTTCGCTTTGTTTTTTAGTGTTTTGGCCTTTGCTTTATTTCGATTTTTTTAACCGTGAAAATCTATATACTTCTCATGTATCCTTTGGAGTCATGGATACAAATTTTTTCGACCAAAAAAAAAAAAAAACTTCTTAATCCCATAAATATTTTTAAATGAAAGCACAATTAATTCTGCTCGATTAGGTCGGTCCTACACTCGATTCAAGCTTTTTGGGCGAGCGTTTTTACTCTTCCAGCCTCGGTCATCCTCGGGATAGAAAGCATCCTTAGGCGGTTTATTTGGAAAGGCACCTCCCTTGGCAAAGGTGGTGCAAAAGTCTCTTGGACGGACGTCTGCTTGCCCAAGGAGGAAGGTGGCCTGGGTATTAGATCTCTCAAGGACTGCAATAGAGCATCCATGCTTAAGTATGTTTGGATTCTCTTTACGGATAAGGAATCCCTTTGGTGCCGTTGGGTACATTCTATTTTTTTGAAGACTAAAAACTTTTGGGTCTCCCCACAACCTTCGGTTTGTTCCTGGGGGTGGAAGAAAATTCTTCAGCTTCGTAACCATTTCAGACTATCCTTTGCTTGGGAAATTGGGAATGGTTGTACCGCATCGTTGTGGTTTGACAACTGGCTGCCTTGTGGCCCTTTACATTTGGTGGTTCCTCATTCATTCTTGCTAGACCCGGACCCTCCGGCTCATGCAGAAGTAGCCTCCCTTTATTCTTATGTTGGCAGGTCAACTAAGCAAATGTTGGAGGAATGGGGCCTCTCCCTGCCTTCCCTCTCTTCGTTAGAGGACAGATTTGTATGGAAGGGGGATTCTTCGGGCGCCTTCTCGGTTGCCTCGGCTTGGCAACAGATCAGACAAAAAAAAAGACAAGGTATGGTGGGCTTCTTTCATTTGGGATTCGGCTCTTGCACCTCGTTTCCAATTTCTTTTGTGGCTTATCACAAAGAATAGGCTGCCGACCCAAATGCTTCTTCATTCCTATGGGAGAATTGATTATTCGGTCCGTATCTTCTGCATTGTGCAACCTGATTCTATAAATCATCTTTTTTTCGACTGTCAAACTTCTTCTACGTTGGTGTACTTCTGGGCTTCTAGATGCAATCTTCCATGGAAGAATAGTGACTGGTTAGAAAACCTATCTTGGGCGCAAAAATACCTTGCATGGAAGGACTTCTTCCACACTATAGCTCGGTTCTCGTTTGGGGCTTTTTGTTATCTAATATGGAAGAAGAGAAATGCAATGATCTTCCGTGGTGAGTCTCTCTCTATTCCAGCCCTCAAAACTCATTTGATCAAGATCGTCAAGGATAAAGCGATCACTTTTAGCAATGTGCCGTTGACGCCAAGAAACATGCGCCTTCAAAGAGGATGGGGGTTCGACCTGTCCATTTTCTTGTAGACTTGCTGCTGGTGGTCTCCTGGATTGCGCATTTTCCCTCTTCTTTTTGGAGTTCTTCTGAGGGTTGGCTGCCGAGACTAGTGGTTGTTCTCCTTCTTGTTGCTTTGTATTGCTCTTAGCCTTATGGCTTTTTGTGTGGCTCCCTTTCACTTTGTCTGTTTTGTAGATAGAGTGTAAGTTTTGGTGCCGTTTTCTGTACATTTGTCCAAAGCTCTTCTATATTTACTTATCTTTTACCAAAAAAAAAAAAAAATTCTGCTCGATTAGTCTTACATTTTGCCCATTTGGTTTAGAAGTATAGATAACTCCCACCCTCCGTAGATCCTTGTACTTTCCTGAACTTCAAGGTGTGATCTAGATTCCGAGAAAGATCAAGGGGAAAAGTGCAGATTCTAGAAGTAGGTGATGCGTAGGGTGAAATAAAAGAAATTTAGAGATAACTTTATGTTATTTTTATAGAAGAAAACCGAAGACAGAACATATGGATACAGCTTGTTATCTGAATACACACTATTCGCATAGTACAAATATTTAAAATTATTTGATGTTTTGATTGATGTTTTTATTTTTCATTTGGAGAGTTCATTGGATGAACTATATTAGAAAAGTTTAAATGCATGTGCATATGATCAAATAAAATATGGAGGACCCGTTTCGCCTTTTTTGTCTGCATGTCCTTAAGCACATGCAAGGTCGGTAAGGGTTTACGTCGTTGCTATGCTTTTTTTTTTTTGGTAATGAAAGTCGTTGCTATGCTTTTTGCCTTTGTATTTTCCAATTTTTCTTTTCCCCCCTCCTTCCTGGGTGTGAAGCAACTTAAATTCCTCTTGGCATGTCCTGTACTATTTTTCTAATAAAAGAAAAAGCCTATACCAGATGTTTAACCGTCAAATCAACAAATGTTTGAACATTTAAAACAACCCATGCTAAGGGTTGGACCTGTATATGTCCCTAAAAGGCTCAAGGAAGAAAAAAGAGGAGAACCCTCCGAGGGAGGGTGACCTCCAGTGAAACTTCCATACTCCTGCTCGATCGAGAAGAAAAACTTGGTGGGAAATTGGGGGAAGAATGTGTATGGGCACCAGCACATTAAATAAGGCGTTATCAGACTGGGTGCTAGGGTTATTTAGACTATCACTGGAAACCTTCTCTCGGTTGTGGCAACACGACCCACTAAACTGATCTATGCTTCACACAGTGTTATTCAACTAACTTGTCGGCCTAATACCCCTAGTTGAATGACATTGTTCACCCATTGCAAATAGAGATGATCAATGGGAGGGCGGCCCACAAAGCCCGCGAGGCTAGAAGGACAAATATCTAGCCAATGGGCTTTCATAAAAAAGTTGAGCCCGCCCAACTTCGGCAAGACTAGGAGGTTTTGCAGAGTTCCACTTAATCTTTTTTTTTTTTTTGGTTGGTAGTTCCACTTAATCTTTACTTATCACAATGATCACTTAAAAAACGATACCATAAAATGAGGAGAGTCTGTCTAAATAACCAGGTTTAGGAAAATTGACGGATTTTTCATGGCTTCATGTGAATTAGTAATAAGTCGTTTCCTACAATTTTCCTTCTTTCATTGATTGATAAAATGCAGATTTACTTATATCGAACATGTAATTTCTTAAGAACAAAAAAATATGGAATATCTTACATAAGCAATATTTGCGAAGACATACCTGCACGTCTCATTAGCCTACCAACATTAAAGACCAAATATAGAGAAAAGAACCTTAAAAAAAAAAAAAAAAATGGTCGAAGAACCTTAAATATTGAAAAGTGTGATAAACTAGAAGGGGCCTTGGAATGGCACGTCAGCCCAAAACCCAGAGACGAGATGTTGGCGATAGGCCCATGGTCACTGGACTTGCCAAAGACGTTGCACATTTTCCCCCGTTGCACGTGTGAGTTCCCCCCGTGGCCGGTGGCCCATACAGCCAAGGCGGCGCCGCTCTAGGAGAGGAGGAGCACATATGTGATATCCTCAATTTGAAATCTATCTAAGGAATAGAATTACGACGGTAATTGATAAATCATGTAAAAATAAGGAATGGTCACCTTAGGATAAAAATCAATTTTTCATCGACGGACTACGAATTATTGAAAAAAAATGGAAACAGGCTGTGAACGAGGAGCCATTAGGGCCCAAGCTGCAAGTGGGCCCAATAGGCCTCACGCCCATCATGGGCGGCCTGGGTGGGCCCATCAAGGCCAAAGCACACTTTAGCCTTTTGGAAGCTTGTACATTATATTCCCATGTGCATGAATAGTGCTTTGGACTATAGTTTAATTAAATCCCTAGATTGTTCCTTATAGAAGCTTGTTGGTTTAGGGCCTGCATGACAACATTCTCGGGAACAAGAATTTCTATTCTTTGATTCCGGGAATAAAAAAAAGTAGAAACCCGCATGATAGCGGGTATTTTTTTTTTTTTGTTCTCGGGACTAGAAATTCAGCCAAGAAATAGTTTTAAGAAACGAAGTAAAAAAAAGTTACTTCTCATTTCGGCCAAGAATTCCCAAGAACAAAAGTGAGAAATAGAACCGGCTAAACCCTAAAATTTCACCCCCTTTCATTTTCACGAAGCTTTCACCCCCTTCATCCGAAGAAACTCTCCGGTCGCCCCTCGCCGGTCTTGTCGTCGCCGGCCACGAGAAGGTAAGTTCTCCATTCCATTCCCGTTTTGCTGTTATCTCTCCCTCGCCGCGCTTTTCTCTCTCGCTTTCGTCCAAATCCTCCTCCTCCTCCTCCTCCTCCTTTTTTTTTTTTTGGGTTTGTGTTTTCCTCCGATGCCCCGCTGAAGTTTCGTTTCTTCTTCTTCTTCTCTTTGTGTGGGGTTTAGGGAGGAAGCATTGTGTTCCTTCTCGTAGAGATTGTCTCTCTCCCTTCTCTCTCATGAAGTTTGTTTCTCCTCCTCCTCCTCTTCGCATAGTTCGCCGGAGAAGACAGAGCCGCGACACCTTTCCTCCTCCTTTGTTGCCGCAACTAGTCTTGAGAAACGGTAGGCGTCTCTCTCCTTGGCAATTCTTGCTCTCTCTCTTTAGCGATTCTCGCTTTGTTTTTCATTGCTCCCCTTTGCCTTTTTCTTTAGGGTTTTGATTTGTCGCTTGATTGAGCGAGAGGGTTAGTTGTAGATCATTTGCGTTCGTTCGATTTCTTGCTGTTGTAGTTCGTCTCGTGTCGTTTTTGGAGGTGCCCTCACTTTCGCCATCGACGTACGGACTGGTGCTCTCGCTTCCCGTTCTTCTTAACAACAAATCTACAATGGGGTTCCCTGCAATTCTTCTTTCCTCGTGGGTTTCTCTCCCTTTGCGGAATCGAAGTAGTGTGTAAAAGCAAAAATGAGATTTTGGGGTCGATGGTTCGTGTGTTTCACATGTGTGGTTGAAGCGGTTGCTTGAGAAAGTTACCAGTGTCACAAAGCGGTGGGTTCTCAACTAGTGCCGTCAAATCCTCGAACATTCTTGAACTCGCTTGAAATGCTCCCCTTACCTTATCTATGCATTTATACCTGTCTGTCCCCAGCAGAGTTTTGGTTGGGCTTTTTCTCGAATATACGTTTTCCAACATCCATTCTTGAATTTTCATGCCTCTCTGTTCTCTTATACGAGGTTCTTTGAATTGAAAGATTTAGAAGCAACGTATTTTTGTTCACGTTCTCGGGTTCTAGCAATTTCATGATAAGCACTTCATGTTTTGATTGTTTTAAATTTGCTTTGACATTTATTATGTGATGAAGAAAAGTTGGTTTTTTTTTTTTTTTTTTTTTTTTTTTTGGTGTTTTGCTTCTTTTTGTAGGGTGGTTGTGTTTCAGAACGCACCTGAAGTTCGGATTTTGGTGTCGAAAAACTAGGAGATAAAGTAGCATTTTTTGACTCAAAGCAGGTATGATCATGAAAACTTTCACCCACAATCGGACATGCAAAGTTTTAATTTTTGGAACTGTGTTGGTGGCTTATGTGGAAATGAGTATGAATATGCGTGGAGCAGCCTCTTTTTACAACCTTTTTTAATTTATGTCTGTTTCGCTCACTCGAGGAGGCTAGTGGTTTCGAAATGATGGATGTGCTGAAAATGCATGACGAATGTGGGAGGGGAGAAGCAGATGGTTATGAGAGGGGTAGAGCTTGCGGGGTGTTGTGGTTCATCCGAGTTATAGATTACTCGGTACCGCATTTAGTGGCGGATCTAAGATCTAGTCTAGCTCTCTAATCTTGCTCTCGTGAGTTTTTTTTTTGCTTCTTCCTCTTTTTATTATTTATTATTTATTATTTATTTATTTTTTTGGGTTTCGGCTTCTTCTTCGTCTTTCTCAATCTCTACGTGCGTCCCTTTTGTGGTGCGCAAAGCGAAATAGATCTCATAGTTTCGTCTTCGGCATACCGGGCGGGCTGCTCCAGCAAATTTCTTTCTTTTTTTCAATCCAATTTTCGAGCTGCCGTGGATTGCCGTGTGCAGGTTGTTTCGATTCTTTTGAAATGAATCGAACGATTCCGTTTCGTTTGCTGTCCGGTCCGATTTGTTCCTCTGGTTTCTCTTTTACTTGAATTGAATCGCGTTTTGGTGATACTGTTCTAGTCATTTTGCTTTAGAAGATTTTATAAGTAGCCATTGCAAGAATTCTCTTTTCTTGTTCATGAGTTGCGATGCTGCATGAATTTCGAGGCTAGTTTGCAAGTTCCTCTTCATGGGTTGTGTGTTTCGTTGTTTGCCCGATCCCGAGAAGAAATTTGAGACTACCGAATTCTAAAGATGGTTATTTATTGATTTGTGGAAAATTTCTTCTTTCTAACTTTGCCCCTTTTCTTTTGCATGGATTTATCTTATTCACCGACGATTTGCAGGCTAAGGTAAGACTTGTGTACCTTGATCTAGATCTTTTTGTTCAGAATATCAGCTGTTTCATACATTAAATTTGATTAGGATAGTGTTGAGAGATCAGCATCACCTTTTATTGAACTCTGCTTGGTTTTGTTCTCTTATTGTAGAGACTGCTGGCCACATATGGATCTCTGATTTCTGTGATCAATATTGTAGTTCTGTTTGTGTACTTGATCCTTACCCCATCAAAATCCGGTGCTGCCAAGGGTAGCAAGAAGAGGCGGTGAAGCTGAAAGTTTTGCTCCCGAGATAGCCCGAGGCAAGGCCAGATCTTCAGCTCACGGGAATGTTTGTCCGTGTTTACCTTTTTAGAAAGAAGAGCTCCACTATTGAGATAGTTTTAAGTGATAGATGAACCAATTTATCCTTCGAGAGGCATGGCACGAACCACTGCTAATTTTGTGTTTATTTAGTTTACACCTTTACGGTTCTAATGGATTATCAATTTTGGATTGAGTGTTTATGTGCCACGTCCATGTGCTGCTGTATCTCATTTCTGCGTAAGTAGGCTTGGACATTTGATTATTCTGTCATTACCCCATAGGTTGCCATCTTCATGAATAAATGCCATGCCACGTGATTGCCCCGTTGAAATTTGTGTCTAAGAGCGGTTGTGATTGGTCACCGGTGATCTTTTGTTGTGGGATAAATATTACCCCATAGGTTGCCATCTTTATTAGTGTTGAAGCTTCCAACTTGCCACTAAAGTTTGGAGGGTAATAGATACTTGAATTTGCAATGTGGGCATTAGAAGGGTAGAAACTATTTTCAAATTACCTTTTACCCTCATTACACACTGGAAACAGCGCTCCCCTCGAGTTTTTGCAGGTTTTGAAATTTCTCTGCTTCGAAGTTGTAGTTTTAGGTATATTATTTTTATGGATATTGTTGTGGTAGATAAAGAGTAAATCGCGACACGAAAAGTTGAGCCAATAGTTGTTTTTTCGTGAATCCGTACTAAGACATCATTTTGCGGATATGTGAGTGGAGTCCTAGTCCCGCATTACCTTCCTTTCAAAGGAGCTGTCTCATTGAGCTTGTTGTTCTTAAGATGGGATGCATCGATGGTTCAAAATGCAAGAGACCAAGGTTTTTACTAAGTGTTTTAGGAGCATGCTATGAACTATATGCATAATGACAACAAAGTCACACCATGCATGCACCATTCGAACAGTTGGAAATTTCCAACCCTAACCCGACATCCATGTCAAGATTAAAAGAGACTAAAATCTCCAAGCCACACATGCATTAGAATTACAATTTTTTTTTTTTTAAAGAGTAAAAACTTAGTCCCAAGAAAATGAGCATAAATTAATTTGACTGACAATATCACGTGTGCTTTTTTCACAATATTTGCTATATCAAACATTAAAATTTGCAAAAAGAAAATATATTATTGAGAATTATAGTTTAAAACATCAGTTTGTGAATATTGATTCCAACAAAGCGCTACATAAATTCAATACGCTATAAAACATAAGTGAAGATCCTCACATATAGATATAAAATAATAGCTCACGTTCCATTACAATACCACCTATGTTACAAGCATATTCGACTAGAATGCTTACACCTAAGCAAATGTATTATTAATCTAATAATATTTTGATCTTGTCAATTTTATGTAATATTAAATTTATTCCTTTTTCTTATTTTAATTTTTTTAAAATAAAATTTGGAATAGAAATTTTGTGCAGTTACCAAACGTGTTTCTGTTCTTTTTTTGTTCCAGAAATAGAAATTTTGTGCAGTTATCAAACGGGTTTTTTTGCTCAGAAATTGTTCCCCAGCCAAGAAATAGAAAAGAACTAGTTCTGAAAAAAAATTATTCCCCGGCCGAGAAATGTTGCAATGCGCAGCCTTAATGAGACAAGAATTGTTATCTTCCAAGGAGGGATAGGAGCCTACTTGAAGAGGGAAAGGGGAGAGTCTAACTTGGCTAGTTTCCTAGTTCATTTCCAACTTGATCACATACTTGAAATCTAGCATAACTGAATAATGGATAGGAAGATTTTCAAGAACTCTTGGTGGCCATTCAAAAGACTTGGGCAAGAGTAATTCAAAGAATTTTGTATTAAGTTCATCAAAGTTTTGAGGAAACTTGGAAGAGAAGCACCTATTCTCTCACTCTTATCCCTCAACTCTTTCTCTCTTCCTCACGCCATCTCTCTCTCCCCGTCTCCTTCTCTCTCACCACAGACCCCCCCCAATTTCTCTCTCTCTCTGCCCTCACTCTCTCTCCCTCACGCGTCTCTCTCTCCCCCTCTTTCTCTCCCTCTCTTGATCGCTCATCACCACCGTCAACCGCCGTCTCACGGCATGGCTCGCCGCACATCATGACGCCGTTCACCATCTTGCTTGTCATTGTTCTCTATCCAACAGCACCACCGCCCGCCATTGCCGTTGCCGTCCACCACCATGACACACTACCGCCACCCAAGGTCGTGAGTCGCTGTTGCCGTTGCCATCCTCACCGCCGTCTCACACCGCTTCCTTGTCATGCTGCACACCACCGCCACCATCCATCACCGTGATCCATGTGCCATCGTCTCCACCACCGCTCACTGTCAAAGCTTAGAAGCCAATCTAGTGAGCGGTTT
Source organism: Eucalyptus erythrocorys (assembly GCA_014182555.1). Classification (NCBI taxonomy): domain Eukaryota; kingdom Viridiplantae; phylum Streptophyta; class Magnoliopsida; order Myrtales; family Myrtaceae; genus Eucalyptus; species Eucalyptus erythrocorys. The sequence goes on along the minus strand of CM024598.1, from coordinate 13,288,207 downwards.
CTTGAACCTTGATTAGGATTGTAGTTACGCTTGGAATTATGGTCAGAATTAAGGTTAATAATCATTAGATTAAGAGATAGATGGATTAGGTGATAGCTTATCTTGGTAAGTGATAAGTAATTGTAATGACTTATCTTGATAAGTAATAAGTAATGGTAATAGCTTATCTTGAGAAGTAATAAATAATGATGATAACTAGTCTTGGAAAGTGATAAGTTTTTGTGATAACTTTTCTTAAAAGTGATAAATAATAGTGATGGCTTATCTTGAAAATTGATAAGTGCTTGCGATATCTTCTTTTGAAAAGTGACAAGCTATGTTAAGAAGTAAACCCATGGCGTGATATTGTGTGGGATTGAGGGATGATTGCCATGAGAATGACAGTTAATAACATTTGTTCTAAAGTATTGTTTAAAAAGAAAGCTTAGAAAAGCATGAGAGGAATGATTCATGAAGTACTGCGGTGAGATGTCAAGTTTTATGCGTTCCCATTAATAATAATAAAATGAGTTTATTGTATGATTATTTTGGTGGATAAATAATCAATGGGTGATCATATGGAATTATTTTATGGTATTTTTGTGTGTAAAAATTGCTAGTGTATAATGTGTGAGGATTAAACACTTGCATTAGCTAAGTTGGAAGATAAAAATTGGCTTGAGTGGTTGATATGCTCGTGTGATCACTTAAGTGGTTCTATACTCGTATGACTACAAGGGACAATGTCCAATGGATTCCGGATGCCTAGCGAAGATCCAAATGCTGTTTGCGGATGGATTTCGAAACAATGCTCTTAATTGAATACTGTCTTCGAGTGAGGTCGAGACATTGCCGTCCCTGATGGGGGTAGGATGATGCCTAATTATGCCGAAAGATCACCAACGCGAGTATCAGTCATGGCCAAGAGTGATCATAATAACCTGGACTCGTGTGGATGCATTGTGTATAGAAGTAATAATGGTTGTGCCTAGATTATTTGTGTTTGTCATGTGTCTACTGGAATTGTGGACTCATGTGGAGAATCATTCATGTAATTGTTGGATACGTCATTAAGGCGTTGTATGGTGAGTTGCTCATTTCATACTTATAGATGATGCAAAGCAAAGATTTTACTATTGATCTACCATCGACAATTAAGTCGCTCATAGAGGGTGTCTCCAAGGCGAAGTACTCTCCTTCGCGAGGTTTAGGGAGTCCACTTATTGAGTTTTCTCACTTGTTGTGGTTTAAATTTTTCATGCCCAAATCATGAGTAGTCCATTCCGCCATGTGCATTTTGGGGTGTCCGTTGATTAGGACATTCAAGTGACCCCCTTCCCAATAGAGGAGACCAATATCATATACGAGAAGTATGTGACCATCATTTGAGTGGACGAGGGGCTAACAAGCTTGATGCTCCACCAGTTCACGGTGTGGTACATATGGTTTGGAGAAGAGCTCTTCAGCCCTCTCTACGGTTTGACGGGCCACCAAGCGGGGGATCTAGGAGTGCCATTTGAGACCCTATGATCATGGACATCCTTGACAACTCTGTTGCTGACCCGGAGTCTAACTCAGACTCGGAGCTCCATCCCAAGCCTGAGCCAATGTACTACGGCATGGACACGTATTAGGCACGTAGGGGAGGTATCACTTTTTGAGGTCGCCCTCGTACAATAAAGGAGCTAGGTTAACCCCCAACCCCTTTTGGTAATCGGAAAGAATCCGAGTTGCGGATGTGTAATTATTAAACTTCCGATATACTAAATTGATGTGTGTGTACTTTACCAAAAAAAAAAAAAAAAATTGATGTGTGTGTGTATATATATATATATATGAAAGTGTTTGTGTTGATATGTTTCCTTGCTATCCTTATTAATGTACATGATTGGATGGAGTTGATTCTGTTTTCACTTGTGTTTAACTGAAAAATAAAATGAATGGGTCGGCAACGAACTAAATGATCAAAAGAAAGAAGGGATGCCGCGTGTTGGAGAGTTAGGGCGTGACATGCCATGATGATGTCTGAGATTGCCACCACCTAGCCAGCACTCTGCTCTTGCCCGCCTTGGTGATGAATAGGAGGAGCAAGGAGAGAGCGGCGAAGCCGCACGTGACAGCATTTGGCCACCACAAAGTACTTGAAAATAAAAGAAATTAAGAACATATTTAAAAAAATTTCTGTTCAGAACTTTTCATGTACTGAAAAAAAAAAACTAATTATTCATTTCACGTTCTTGTTGCAATGAAAATGATAAAAAAATTATCGTATTTCCATCATCACCAAGAAAAAAGATTAACCCGTAATGAAATGAGGGCAGCTGATGCAACTTTTGATGCCCAAAGACTATCATTACAAGTGTTAGGATACACGTGTGATATGTGTTAGAAAAGTCTCACATTGGATAAGTAATGTGGTGTAGAATAGTTAATATATGTAAGTTGACCCATAACTCATTGATTTAAGTTTTTGAGCGAACGTGAGTCTAACTAGATTTACTAATGGGCTCAAGATCCCTTTTGGCGATCTTCCTAGGTGAAATTATCGACTTCTGATGTGCATTCCCAACAAATAATATCAAAACCAATGGTTGATTAGTGCTTCACTTCTGTTGTGTCGGTGGGCAATCTCCTGATGAAATTCTTTTGCCAAGCGTTCCCAACAAATAATATCAAAGATGATGGTTGATTAGTGCTTTGCTTCAATTGCGCCAAACTCACAAGGGATGTGATATAAAGTAATTAATATATTCAAATTAGCTCATATTCCATTCGCTTAAGCTTGCATATCAATCTCAATGGTTGATTGGCGCTACATAAGTGTAGCACCAAACTCATATGTGATGTAGTATAGAGTAGTTAATATATATCTAAGTTAGCTCATAACTCATTGATTTAATTTTGTATTTCAATCTCGCGTCTACCTTATTTTGCCATGGCTGTGATTATATTATAGAATGCCTTCATCGCATGTGCTGCTATGGAAAGTTTATTTTCTCTGGAAGTGATTCACTGATACAAGATCGCAAGAGCAATTCATAGGTGTGGATCCTACGCAGCGACTTCAATGACGCTACTGGAGTTTACTTCCACACTATCGGGCGATCGGCCGTCCTGTACTTCCTCGATGACTAGGTTGCTAAGTCGAGCAATTGTACTGGCTAGGGAGTTGCTCCGAAACTATCTCCGGCCCCTGATAAATCAACTTCGATTCATGTTCCAGACGGGATAGAGCTGTAACTTGTTCCATAATTGTGCAAGGGTTCTCTTCATCTAAAGCTGGTTAATTTTTCTCATCTTTCAGATGAAAACATAAGCGCAGCTTTTGACCTTTTACTGCAACTTGATAAACTTTCTGTTGAAATTGTCTAAGATGGATTTTCACTGATTAGTGTAGAAATTAGTACTCCTTTACCATCACACTCATAGACATTTCCATCTTCTTCCCTATTACCCTATGTATGTGCGGAAAAACTTGAGATGTTAGTTGTAGTATGCGAAATTGGGACCCTTATATACTTCATACCACGAGAAAGTCCTGCTTAATCTTCTCGACAGTGCAGTCTTTGACATTGTACATTGCAGCCGTCACCTTTATCCTGATACTCCCTTTGTGAGCCACGATGTGAGAGGCAAGAATTTCTAGTCAATGTCAGTCGAAGACGCTAGAAATTTCGTCGGAATGAAATCGTGATCACAAAGCAAGCGAGATTGCTGTCGGACAAAGTAACGCTGATAAATGTGCTGTTGGTTATTACTTGGTCAGATGACATCTTCAGCTTCTCCAGCCTCGCGCTCTCTTCTTCAAGGGACCTGATGTGAGGAATCGCTTCTTGCAAACCTTATGCCCTTGGAACCTGCAGAAACAAGAAATTAATAAACATGATCGATAAGACTAAATTGAGCCCATAAAATTTACTGGTATTTTGCTTGGCGATATCATTGACTTAGATAGTGAACTTCTAAAAGATAATTACTTAAGATGATGGAGATGATTTTGCTGTGCACCAACGATAAACATGGCTATTAGTATTAGGCTTGCAATTTGGTTTAGAATGCCGTAATCATGTCTGCGATTCATGTCGATTCTCACCACTGTTAAAAAGCACCCCAGTTTTTCACTCTACTGAATAACCTAGATTGACTGGGTTTGCTGGAATCAAAACCCAGGTCCCATCTAATCAAAATTGTATCCTTTTTATCCTTACATACTCTTAACAAAGTCGCGCGAAATGTAAAAGATGAATGGGAATGCGACAGAACCTTGGGACATATGCCAGGGACCATAGACCGGAGCTTTGAGTGCAACTCGGTGATATTCTCTGTCCTAAGCTTGTCTCTCTTCGAGCCCTCGAGTCTCCCTTAATCATCATACTCTGGCCTCCCCGCTTTCTCAGGCTCGATCCCTGCATGACAATGGCGGTCTTGCTGCGACCTTCCATGGCGAACTCCCTAGAACTTCTTGCCGCTCCGGGTCTAACAGAGCCTGTCTTCAGATTTCACATTCACTGAGACATGTCCGATTTATGTTATTCCATGAGTGTGTCCCATTTGATTTCACTTTCACTGAGACATGAAAATATTTTAGGCGATTTATGTTAGCATTTCTTTGTCCATGCTGAAAGTGAGTGAGGGAAATAGTTTTGCATTTTCCTAAAGTTGAACTAAACAGGCCGGATTGCTTTTCTACATAGGGCGGTAAGAAATGTGCAACTTACGGAGAGACAGGACAATGATTCTGAAAACTCAATCTCCCTCTCTCCCTCTCTCTCTCTCTACATGTGTCGTGTGTCTTCGTTTCGATATCTCTTTATAGTACCAAATCAAGAATAAGATGGTCCCATCGACTCCGCCTCTTGGCCACAGTGCGCTAAAACAAAGAATCGAGACAGCAAGATGAAGTTTTATACTTCGTGATCGACCAAGAATTCTTAAATGCATCGACCAAGAGCCGTAGCCGCACGCCGCAGCGTTAGCCATCATAAGTTATCTTGAAAAAAAGGGGGCTTTGAGGTTAGAACTATTGGTATCAGATGCCCAAGCTTCGTTGATTAAATCAAGTGCCATTTTCAACTGCCTCTTAGTTCTACTTATCACTTTCTCCACCAAATTTGTGAATAAAAATTACAACGTAAATTTCAAAAAAAAAAAAAAAAAAAAAAAATTGAAAAACTCATATAGCATTCCAGATGTTAATGTTTGAAACTTTTAATAGGTTTCATGTCATTGAGATTAAATAAAAATCAAAATTTGAGTTCCAAAAGATTTTAGAAAATATTGAAAATGAAAGTCAGTCTAAATAGATTTCATAGACGATAAATAATTTTCAAACTTTATTTATTGGTAACACGTAATATTTTCAAATGATTAAATCTTGATTATGAGCTTTCCTATGTTTGACAATTGACATACTCGTCGTCCAGCTATAGAAAATTCAACTTGGTTCCGTATTCTTTATGTGACTAAGCCTTCCACTTTTTGAGGAACAACGATGGGCTCCATAACCTCCCTAGGAAATATTTATTTCCACCTTGGCCGATTTCATCAAAGAGCTTATAAAACGCCTAATCCAAGACTCCTTAGCTTTTGAATAACGAACGAGATTAGTTCACGCTAGATAACCTTCCAAAAGGAGATAACGATCCCCTGTTGTCAAAGCGACTGGATGATAGTATGGGCCTGCTCCATTTTATGCTCATTACCATCAGATCAAAATCCTAAATTCAACCCTCATCCCAGTTCTTTCTTTCTCTTTCTTTGACCAAGATGTGATCACTCATGGATGGCTCCTTTGACATATCCAAACCAGAAAGGTAAATGAGCGAGTTTAGACAATGGACTTGCATATAATGCCCAGCTCACCTAACTATAGCTTGAGATTGGCCCAAATACTTATATGTAAATTGTATATCATTGGCATTTTTGGACATTACTATAGGCTCAACATTTGGGCCTAGCCGAGGTCGTTTAATGATCGACTCTACTTTGACCCTGTCACGCCCCAAAACTACAAAGAATGGGAATGGCACGACCATTCTTCCACACGAAGGATGCAGCCTCAAACACAATCAATAACCTAATATTAACTTATATATATCCCAAACTATATATACATATCAAATAAACCAACAAATTGATTGCAACATCAGAGTTTCTATAATCCACCAAAAAGAAATATACAATAAGAACTTAGCTAACTCAACCACTAGCAATAACTATGTATACAATTTCTTTAAACCATACCAAAAAATAGAACTCCCCAAAAGTTTCCCACCAACGGCGGTCTCACTCTATTTGCCGCTAATTGAAGAACCTGAAAAAATTAAAGTACAAGTGGAATGAGCAACAATAGCTCAATGAGTAGTACATATCTTATAAGCGGATCGAACAACCATTATGCATGTATACAAAGTAATACCAAACTTCATAACGCTGATTCAATATATAAAATACATATCAAATCATATAAGAGTTATTTCTTATCATCAAAGCTTTATACTAAATCACCATCAAAAGTTGAGTATCAATGGTCAAGTCCATTGAATAATCTCCATCAAATATCACATATCAATGGTCCATCCATTGACTAATTTATTACTCAATATTCTACCATGGTCACGACATAACGCCCGATGACAATGCGATCAAACTTTTCCCCTTGGCAAGGTCTCCACCTACAAAGCTGATGGTTATGCTTAGAAAGGTATCCTAAACCTTGTATGCATATCCTAAAAAACCCATCATTGGGTTCACAGTCATATTGAGCATAAATAACCATTCTCCAATACTATGAATCCAATTCAAAAATCAATATCATAAACCAAACAAATAACATTTTGCAGCATAGCCCATCATCCATTTCCCATCCATTTTTAGATCATCATAAATATTTTTATAAATATGTCGCAAAGCAATTTCATATATATTTCTTCACGAACTTTGTATAACATGCCTTTCAAACATTTACAATCAACCAAAGAGTAGTAATTGCTCGATCCGACTTTTATGCAATAAAAATGTTCTTCCGATTCAATATTTACACATATATATACTTCAAGACATGATTTTACAAAACCAAAGTAGATATAGTATCACTCACCTTGTCGTCTACGATCAAACGACGAACGATGCTCATATCATCGAACTCACGGCCCTATCAAATAATTGAGGAATAATGTTAAAATCAAAATAAAACTCTACCTCAACTACGAAATAACTAAACTACGCCTTAACTCAAACAAAGAGACTTCTACGCACTAACAAATCGCATAACCAAAGCGATTGTTCAAGCTGTTCACAACACGGAGTTTAAGCGTAAAACTTGATTGCGCCATAACTTTCTCCTCTAAATCCTGATTCGAAATAGAAAGCCTTCTAAATATATTACAAGAATCCCAACTTGATCGTCCCAAAATTAAGCTAAAAATGACAAAATATGGGCCCAAAGTTGTTGGATACATACTGTTCATTGCACACAGGAAACTTTGAAATTTTGTTTTGGACAAATCATAAGCTCAAATTACGATCCATAAAATCTCATGGCTTCACAACACCTTAAACTATCATTCCTACAAAAATATTGGGCTCAACAACTCCATAATTAGACTTCGCTGCTTGATTTTCCAAAAATTTCGAATTTAAGCCATAAACCCATAAATTACTTCAATTGGACAAATGAGAGGCCTAATCTTTTACCGAACACTGCGTTATGGAGTCAAGTCAGCTTGGTGAGGCATCCGTGAATACATGTACCAAAACCCTTTCCTTTCTTCCCTCCTCCTCCTCCTCCTCCTTCCTCTTTCTTCTTCCTCTTTTCTCCTCTTTTCTTCTGCCCGACCTTGTGCCCGAACGTGGGCTTTTTTTTCCTTTTTATCTCTTCCCCTTTTTTTTTCTTTTGCTTTCATTATTTAAAGTGGTCCCATCACCTTTTCTTTGACCTTTTCAAAAATCTCAAATATTACATACCCATTGCTCAGACCCACACTCTCACCATGGACCACAATCTTCACTTCACGCACGAATTTGAAGGCTTGGCATCCAGGGCCAAGGCGGGTGCCCCAAGAGATGGTCGCCGTGGCTTCTCCACGGCACGGGACTTGACTATAGTCTATAAGGACGGGATCCCGTCAGCCACGGACGACGATAGGGATCTTGCCGTTACTCCCCCGTAAAATTTATAAAGTTAGGATCAACAGGTGAGATTTAATTTTATTCAAGGCAAACACCACAGTTTTTCGAGAATTGGATTTTCAATAAATGTAGATGCCTCAACTACTCAACAACACGTGTAAGCAAAATAACCTCTTTCTGACCCAGTAAAAAATCTATCTGTATGGACTTCAGATTGACTCAGTGACTTCCACTTCCAACTCCCACCCGAAGTAAACCTAAGTCGTTCCGAATACTTCTCTAGTCTTTTGAGGACAAGCGAGAGAGACAAAAAACGGAAGCGGGTCGACCAGTCTTTCGTTATTGATCATCGGGTCGCCGCCCCGCAGCACTTGCTTATCTTGCCTTCTTGATCGGCGATGGCTTCGGCCGTCGTTGCTGCTGCTGTGGCTGCTGCTTGTCTCGCCGTGATCTTCGTTCTGCTGCCCACGCTTGCTCTCGGCAACATCTTGTCCCCTCTCCCTTCGCCCGTCGCGGGTTCGCGTCGTTACTTCCCCTGAAAACCATGCTCCTCTGTTTCGTCGTTTTCTGATTCGGTTACTGTTCTTGTGGGGTTTGACGATTTGGCTCGGAGAGGAGTTTGCTTTGTTTTCGTCTGGGGCTGTCCTTTTATGGACATTTGGCCAACTGGATGTTCTCGACTGCCGTTCGATTTACGTTTTTTAATTTGGTTTGTTTTGGTTCCTCGATGTTGCAGATGATGTGTGCAAGGGAGTGAATTGTGGGAGAGGAACGTGCAAACCCAGTGGGAATATCACTTTTTTGTATGAATGTGAATGTGAACCTGGATGGAAGCGTACTCTTTCAAGCACTGATCATTATCTGAACTTCCTCCCTTGTGTAATTCCTAACTGTAATCTCTCTCTCTCTCTCTCTCTCTCTCTCTCTCTCTCTCTGTGCAGTTGCTATTCAGGATTAGATGTTGAGATAAAAGTGAATTGCTGTGAAGCTATGATCTCGGTACATTTCTTCTGTTGGGTTTCTCTCTGTATTTTACCGATAGTTTTGTATGGCGAATGAAGAGATGGTAATGGATGATTCACAACAGCTAAGTTTCCAAAAGAAGACTTTACTAAATTACTGATAGTGGGGATAGATCAACTTCTGTCACACTGCCTAGATTGTCACGAAGTACATCCGACTTAGTTTCATGTTGTGCATAGAAGAATGTTTCCAGTATTTGCCGAAGAAAACAGAAACAAGACTTTATAAGCTGGGGTGATCCTTTGTCTGTTTGATCTGTCTGTTGATAATTTATTTTCAGCTAGTCATCCTTCAGGTGGACCATATGTGGAACCATCAGTATGCAGCATTTCCTAAATGGAAGATGAGGAAATCTAATCGGGTCATAGGGCATGATCAAATATGAGTCTATGAACACAATGGTTTTAACTGTTTATCTGTTTAAGCTATAATATAGTGTTAATTGCTCCTTTCTGCTTTGTTTGTATCAGTTTACTGGGTGGATTCTCTATGCATTTTAAATGAAGAAGGGAGTCCTAGATTGATCGTTATTAATATTTGAAGGTGAAAAGAAGCCCAAAATAATCAAAGAGGACTGTGTCATAATCATCAATTTCTAAATTATTATTTAGCTTGAGTTGGTAATGGAGGTCAATGTCTATGGTTTTGTGTTACTCTGAGATTTTGTCTGATGTTGTTACTGCAACAGAAGTCCGACCCAGAGCTATTAGTTGGAGAGAGACTACATGAAAAAGCATATTGAATTGATAGATGGGGGAGCCTCACACTTGAGATAAATTTAAGGGCGAAATTAGCTCTGGTGTCATGTCAAAAAGTTATGCTGAAAAAGTGAAGCTGCTAAGTGAACAGAGATTACTTGAATATAAGAGTTGTATAGGTCCTGTAGACAAGTGATGTGGGTTAGTTAACGTTAGAAAGAAAGTTAAACAAGCAACCATAACATGTGATGTTCATGCGAATCCTAATTGCTATTGATTTCTTGTCTAAAAAGTTATAAGTTGCTGAAAGGAAAGACTTAAAAGTTCGCTGTCTTAGTGCATGTTGGTTTGAGCCTCTGTGAACAATCCTACTTTCTCATCCTGTCTTCTTTCCTTGGATCTCTGACCATTACAGCTAGACTTAGCATAGTTTAACTTCTCTATGATTACATGTCTATAGTTAAACCAACACTCAAAATCAACGAATAGTGGAAAAACAAAAAACATGGACGGATACTGATCTTTTTAGAACTTATATTACCAGACTTGCTTTCACTAGTTGTTAGCCAAATGAGAGAGAAGAGTCCATTTAATGTTATAAAGATAGGTACTGTCAAGATCACAGAACCTGTCTACGTGTCCAGTTGTTTTAAATGGCAAGATGTCCTATTAAGTATCATCTATATGAGTTTGAAACTGCAGTTGACTGGGATCGACTAGACTTGAGGCAATAATCTCTTTCATATCCCAACATGCATCGTGTACAAAAATGAAATATCTGATACTTAACCTTAAAAATTTTAGTCTTATAGTTGTTTCTTTTGTTTGTTAACTTTATATGATTTGGTTGCTGCTCTGATACCATTTCTCTTGCTTCCCCATTTTTTGCAGGCACCCTCAATTTCTCATGCATGAAATCCCCTGCTTCAGCTGAGGAGAAAGCAAGACAAGCTAGCGAATCAATTTTGAACCGTAACTACTTGCCTTTGATCTGCTTGATGTCTCAAGTTGCTTTATGCTGGTTTGTAGATGAGTTCATGCTAAATTCGGTTGCCTTCTCCATTTATAGCCTGTCATTGGGCTGATTGCGGAGGTGGCTCCTGTAACAAGACTTCAATTGTCTCGTACAGTTGCCTATGTGATGAGGGCTACTACAATCTCTTCAATCTCACTGTTTTCCCATGCTACAAACAGTGTGAGTCCTCAATTGTTTTTCTCTAAACATGAAAGGAACAGTTTTTCTGTTTGTGTTTTTCTGTAGTTTAGTGGCTGTGAGAAATAGTTGTTCTCTACGGATTAATGGTTCCCTTTTTCCTAATGCACCAAATGTTGGTGAGCCTAATTAGCTATTCCCTTTTGAAGGTGGAATTGGTTTGGATTGCTCGAATCTTGGGATTTCATCTTCAAACAATACTCCTTCAGCACCCCCTTCAGCACCCAGTGATGGGTCTAGAGGTAAGGTTTAAGCAAAGTCCCAAACTAAATTGGCTTTTGAGCTCTCGGAATTGCACGAACGACTCTTTTGCCACTAGTGAAAAGTAATAGATATGCTAACAAAGGTTAATGAGTTTCATTTGTGCTCATGAAAAAAAAAGATTATTAATTTACTTAATTTGAGTCCAAGCACAGGCATGAAAAACTAAACAAAACTTATTCACATAAGTTCAGTCTTGATGTGGAAGAAATTGAGAAGGTGAAAGTTGCAGTTTATGTTTATCGAATAAAATCCGTCAAAAGCTGGCCAAAAAGGGGGGCAAAAATAGAATAACATCAGTCAAGAGACTTTGTTCTTAGGCTGAATCATGTTTTCAACGTCTCTCTTCTTTCCTTCTGCAACAGGCTCACTTATGCAAGGGAGTTATCGCTGGTTAGTTCCCCTGATGTTCTTTTTGGGCATTCTTTAGTGCCCATAAAGCAAAAGGCAAAGGAGAAAGCTGATATCTATTGTACCATGTTAGAATTGGAGATTGCGGATGACGTTTTTGTGATAGCCTTATTCGGAGGTCTGTTTGATGCGGGATGTTTATTGTACTCCAATGAGCTGTTGTACAGATTAGTTCGATTGAACACGACAGACAAGTGAATGGGCATAAAATTTTTCATGAGAGTGAGATATTAGTTGATTGTCCAATTCTCATGCTTGTATTAGTCCTTTCAATTCCTTAAGATCTTAGTACATGAATCGTCTTGCCCATAAGTTCTTTCTCCTTCTGCTTATTCCTATATTTCATAACAAGAATGTCGGAATCTTTCGCTGTTTAATTTTGCAAGAAGCTTCACCGTAACAGAATATTCTTGAGGTGACCTATGAGGATTCATCTCTGTTTATGTATCGCCTAAGCGGCAAGCTATCTTTCCCCGACATGGGATTAGGATGTTACAGTTGTGCATACTTTCTTGACCACATATTTGCGGAAAGTCATAGAAACATGTAATGTGCCTAATCGCTTCGTATCTTTCCTCATTGCTTCGCTTGTATTTTTTTTTTAATAGCGATAGTGTATGAGCAAAAGAGACATGATATCATTTTAGGACCTATGTTCATTCGGTACAACACTCTTCGCCCTTTTCACTGTTAACCAATGAGGGTCGATTTGCTGAGCATACTTCGTGCATGCAGAATGCAAATGATCGATAGTTATACCTTTATAGGATTCATTATTCAATTGATCGATAGGTTTTCATTTAAATTTGTGTGTTCCTTTATTCTTCTCAGTTTTAATTTTCATTGTAATTTCTGTATTGGTCATAACATTATATGATGTAATAAAGCTAGCACATCTACACAAAGTTTTCATTTGTAGCATGGATTGATTTCTGTGCTTCAAAAGGTAGATTTCCTCTTTTGGTCTTTCAATTCAATAAAGTTCTTGAAATTTTAATCTCTCTAATCAAATGTTTGAATTTACATATATCTTCTAATCCAATCCCTCACTCATCTAAGTCCAGATTAAATTTGCATACATCTTTAAACTTTCCACATCACATTCTTACAACCCTAATGAACATCTCCACTTTATTTTATTCCATTTGAAACTGGATATAGTTGATTAAAAAAGTTATGCAAATTCAAGGGTTCATCAAATAAATTAAAAGTTCGACGATTAAATAAAAAAAAATTACGTAAACTCAATGACCTAAAGCGGAATTTTCACCTAATTGAAATGCCCAAGAATTCTCTGATCTATCATGACATGTGGTGCGGTGGGACAGCTGCACAAGATTCTCTCTCAAAAAATGTTCCTCTCTAATCTTAGACCTTAAAGGATGGGTCTGTAAAAGCCACCTCCATGAAGAGCTTGTCTCAAGGACCTCATTGGTCATCACATCATAAATGAGTAGTCCCGCTAAAGGCCTACTTAGTAAACAATTTTTTTTTTTAAAAAAAATTTCTGCTTTTTTGTCCCTCAAACAAAAAAAGAATATAAATCTATTTGATAATATCAACTATTTTTTTTTTTGTTCCCTATAATAGACTAATGGCTAGAGAATAGATTTGAAACAAAACAAGAAGTTAACAAAAAAAGAAATCTAGTTTTTTGTTCTTGAGAACAAAAAGAGAAATAAGGTCATTTAAAAAAAAAAAAAGCTCAACATAATCTAATGTCCATCTTTATACAATTGACACAAGGTCTAGTCTCCCGACTCCATTCGAGTCCCTATTTTTGGGAATAAAAGAAAACTGAGAAATTTAGGAAAAATTTTAGAAATTGGATTTTGAGTGGTTTTGCTATATTGTGGTGTTAATTCTATTTAGAATCAAGAAATGTGAATTTTTTTTTATGAAAATTGATTAAAAATTGAATAAACCTTTTAGGCTTTATTTTATGGATTTTTAAATGTCATTTTCTTTTAGAGACAATGCTACATCGCAAAAGCTTGGCGACTCTGATCTCATTCCCTTAAGATTCTATTACAAACATCCTTTAAGATTATATGCAATTCTGTATTAATAGAAACTTAAATAGCTCTAAAAACAAGTGCTTTGCATTATCATTTGCTTTGTGTTTTTAGCAATCGAATCTTCATGTGCTCCATTGATTTCCAATGTCATTTCTTTGAAAGTTTGATGAATTTGTGCAAATAGGCACACCAACTTTAGGATCACCTCCATCTTTAGTTGTTCCGTCATTGTCCATTCCACTAAGTAACGTTTGCTCTTCTTCTTGCAACTGAAAAAGTTTGAAAGGTCTATGCACTTTTTTAGTACTATGCTCAAAGATTTATAATTAGCCTCCCCATATTGTAAGTTATATCTTTATTGCCATTTCCAGCCATCTATCTATGACAAACTATTAAGTTGGATTTTTTGAGGCCATCTCAGAGTACCAAAAGTCCAATTTTATCCTAACATGAATTGTTAAGTCTCCATTAAAATTTTTATAATTAAGTGAAAAAATAGGAAATAGAAATTTTTAGGGTAGTACCAAATGCATTTCTATTTTTGTTTTATCTTGAGAATATAAATTTTGTGCAATTACCAAACGTATTTCTTATATTCAGAAACTCGTTTATGGAATAGAATATATATATATATATATATATATATATATATATATATGAATATCGAAATATTATCAAAACTTTATGAATAAAGGCAACATCGAATTTTAGGGAAAGATGGAAGGTTTTAACAATCACGAGAGACTTTTTTTCTTTTATCGGGTTGAATTGTGGTAGGCAAATTACAAATGGTCCCGTTGACACAAATCGATCACATTTATTGATTGCCTAATGATTGGGTACACGCCATAGTCTGTTGAAGGTGAGGTTGAAGTTTAGGGTATAGAAAGTTTATTAGGTTTACGGTGGAGTAGGAAAAAAACCTAGGAAAGCGCAACACGAGTCATTATCCAGGGATTAAATTGTTTAATCCATTGAATCAGAAATCTTTTTAAATAGATGCAATCAAGTCTTTAATCTTCTCATCACTGGCAAACTGTATCTTTTCGATTTCTCGCAAAATTAAGCATTATCTTGATCGTAAATCGAGGAACGAGTTCGAAAACTTGACTGCAACGTAGACCCTATTTTCTTCCTTCCTGATATTAAGAAATCTCAGCCGTAGCCAAAAGAAATTTGCATCCTTTCAAATTTCTTCTAAAATTAAACATCATTTTGACCATAGTCAAGGAATAAGTGAAGAAATTGACTATGAGAGGAAAGATATCTTTTCAAATGTAATTTCTTTCATCCTTGATATCAAGATATTTTCTCCAATTATGTCAGTACGTATGAATATCCAAATTTTATAAGTCCCTGTTGCTTGTCACGGTTTTCTTGCGCTAACCTGTATACCCATCTGAATGTGGCCATCCCATCTACTCTAATCAGTAACGGAAGGAAATCTTTTTTGTGATCACTTCAAGTCCCAGCAAAAACATCACCTCAATATTTGTTTTTCATTTGAGATCTCCCTCATCTCTTTTATATACATATCCGTGAGCCTCACGGATATCAAATCCCAGATCTGGTACTTTCCAATTCCGCCCCCCAATCCCTTAAAATGCAAGGCCACATGCTTGTTGGCAACATCACCTTAATATTAGTGAGAATAGAGCCAACGAAATTTGAAGCCACAAAACAATCCGACATACGTTGCAAACGTACCAAGACTTATTCAGACTGAATAGTGATGAATTAACGCTCTCCAAGATCGAGTTGCAGCCAGAGGATTTTGAACCTATGACTAGACAATCCTAAATCACTCGAAAGTAAGTCTTACAACATTAGGCTCACAATCCAGTGATGTCATCCTCCGTTTCCTTAATAACTAGGGAAGAGTCGAGCTTTGGCCCCAATCATCATAAAATGAAATATTGCACTTGTAATGTATCCAAAGTTAAGATATAGTATTCTCACTAATATATGGAATGGATAATTATCCATGTAAAGCAACTTTAAATAAAAAATTTATAAAAAAATAATACTACTTAAATGATAATTAATCATTCCAACAACATACTATTTCAGTGTCAAACTTCCATAAAACAATTCTATGAACAACCCATGCTCCTTCTTAACATATATTAGAATAACATGTTGAAAGGGAATCGATGAAATTGTCATATCTCAAACTCTCATAAAACAGCTTGGTTAGCAAGTTTCCTCTCTTGGTTCTGTCGAGAGTTCTTTTCAGGCTTCCATCTTTCATCCTCTGCCTGTCTTCTCTTCCCTCACTTCAGCTCTCATCTTGTCTAGGCTTTCGATTTTCTTCCTCTGCTCGTCATCTCCTCCCTCACTTCAGCTTTCATCTTGTCTTCTCCGCCTGACCCTCTGGTGCATGGATAACCCCGGAAGACCTCGAGGAAGGAGGGCTGACTTGGGTATGGGTTTTCCTGCTCTGCATGTTGGGATTTTGCCCTGAATTGAGCCAAGGCTGGGCTCTTTCCTCCTCCGATTCTCATCGCTGGGTTGTCCCTCAGCCTTTGGTCCCAGTCGGCGACAATTGATCTTTCCTCCAGATTTGGTGGAGCTTGGACTCGACATCTCATGGGTAACGCCTTCCTTTAGTTCTGACACTGCTTTCTTGTACTGGTTTTTCTCTCTACGGCTCTCCCTGGCCGTAGTTTATGGTAGGAGTAACTATGAATCCTGATACCATGCATGAGATGGATCGGCTGTCGGCGTTGTGTGCTAAATTGGGTCGTCTGACTACAGAACAGAATCTTGAGATTTGGGATGATGCGCCACCACCTGAGAAAATTGAGGATTGTCGCTCAAGTTTAGTTGGCCGTGTCATGTTTGACCCCCCTATTAATGTCTTGGGTTTTCAAACTGCCCTAAGACGCGCTTGGCGCACAGACCATGTAGACATCACTCAGAAAGACACCGGATTATATGTTGCAAAGTTTCGGTCCTATGCCGAAAAATAGAGGATTGAAGCAGGGGGTCCTTGGCTGTTTTCTGGTCACCTGGTTATCTTCAAACCATGGATCCCTAATACCCCCCTGCAATGTTATGACTTTTCCACCTGTTTATTCTGGATTCAAGTGTTCGGCCTACCCTTAGAATGGACTACAGAACATATGCTTCGCAAAGCAGTCCAAGATATTGGCAAAGCAACTGAAGTTCGATTGGACAACAGAGATGGTAATTCTAATGGCGCAGGTAGGATACGGGTGGAAGTCAAACTCACCGAGCCATTGCGCACTGGGAAGCTCATCCGTCTGCATGGTAAGACTCTGTGGTTAGATTTCCGCTACGAGAGGCTCAGCCACTTCTGTTTTACCTGTGGGATATTAGGACACCATGCGGCAAATTGCAAGAAAATGACAATAGCATAAGCAAGAGTTGATGGACACTTAGCTTATGGGCAATGGCTTCGTGCCGAGGTTAAGGAATACAGCCCCTACTGGCATACCTTTTATGAGGCTCGGCCCCCTCCACCACCACTGGACGAGCGTGTTCCCGAAACTCCCCCCTCTCAGATAATCCAATTCCCTTTGATGCTTCCGGCTCCCTCTCTGACGGGGGCTATTCCTAATCCTTCCGCCAATGTGCCCAATCCTCCAAGGCTAGGGCCGTCTCAGGAACATCCAGGGACATCTCATGGAATTCCAGGGTCATCACAGTCTATTGCCCACCACACTGCGCTGATCCCTGCAGCTAACAAAATGAAGGGGATTCAGAACCCGGAAACCCCCACCCCTAAACTCAAAAAATCGAAATTCTCACGTATACCCCCCAAGGCAGGTATCTCAAAGAAACAAAAACGACCGAACACTTTTGAGGCAAACCCTAGTCTCTTTGATCAAATAGACGATGCTGACCTTATGGAGAACCCGATCTTCGGCGAGATTGAAGCTGGAACATGGGCTTTGGCGACTGGCCCTCAACAGCCACCACCTCAAAAATGAAGATCCTATGCTGGAACTGTCAGGGTTTGGGGAATCCCCTGACAGTTCACGCTCTCAAAGCCCTGGTGGCTAAAGAAAAACCCCAATTGGTAATTTTGTTGGAATAAAAAAACTAAGAGCAGAAAGTCCAGCAGTAGCAAATAATAGTCTAAAATTCATGCACACATACACAGTCAATCCCATAGGAATAGCGGGGGGTCTCGCCATTTTCTGGACGGACTGTTTGGCTGTTAAGGTGTTACAAGCGTTGCAGCATATCATCGATCTGACAATACGAGAAGGGGAGGGAGGCATGGAGTTTCGACTTACTGGTATTCACGCCCCCTATCTTTTTCATGCGAGATAGTTATTATGGGATGAAATCAGACATATCCACAATTCTAATACGCTGTCGTGGCTCATGATGGGCGATTTTAATGAGATACTTTACCCGTGGGAGAAGGTTGGCAAGAAACTAGCCGATCCTCTTCGATGTCCTCCTTCGATCCTTTATTACCGATTGTGAATGTATGGAGCTCACTTCTAAAGGATGTCAATTTACCTGGATGAACAATAAAGAGGCAGGGGAGCTGGTGAAGGAGAGGCTAGACAGAGTCTTCTGCTCTATTAATTGGAGATTGGCTTATCCAGATGCCGAGGTGTTTGCCCTTCCAGCTGTTAGTTCAGATCATTGCCCTATACTTCTGGACACCACAGCCCCTGTCAAAAGAAGGCATAAATCCTTTGTTTATGAAAGTTTCGGGGAGAGAAAAAGCATGCCAGAACTTATCTCAAGAGTATGGCAGATACTCGCCCCGACTTTTGCTTCAAACCTCGGCAACCGCTCGGGCTTTACAAAAGTGGAGCCGCCGCCACTTCTCCCGGGCTGATCTCCAAATATCTCACCTGCAACAACAACTTCAGAATATTACCAATGACAGGCAGCTTCGATGTGATAAAGCAGTAGTGTCCAAAATCAAGGAGGAACTCCGATTCACCTGGCAGCGGGAGGAACATTACTAGGCAATGCGATCCAAGCTTCATTGGCTCACATGGGGTGATAAAAATACCAAATTTTTCCATGCCTCTACGGTGCAACGACGACAACGCAACAGAATTAGCATTTTACAGAATGATCAACAGCAATGGATCCGAGATCCTCAGGAGGTACAGCACATGACCCTTACCTTCTTTTCTACTCTGTTTTCCTCTGTGGGCCAGAGAAATTATCATCCTGTCATTGATCAGTGTTCACAGTTAGTAACCCCCGAAATGAATGCCCAGTTATTACAACCTGTCACTCTAGAAGAGCTTCACGAGGCTGTTGTTCAATTAGGACCAACTAAGGCTCCAGTGCCCCGACGGTTTTAATGGACTTTTTACAGGACTAATTGGAATACACTTAAAGAGGACTTGTTTACTCTAGTTCAGAATTTTCTCCGCCTCCGGTCTCCTACCAAAAGCTTTAAACCGAACTTACCTTGTGCCGATCCCAAAAGTTCCCCACCCTGAGCGTCTTGATCAATTCCGACCCATCAGCTTGTGTAATTTCACCTATAAGATCATCTCAAAATTATTGGCCAATCGCCTCAAACGTTGGCTTCCTTCTCTGATTTCTCCTGAGCAAGCAGCCTTTGTTAGTGGGCGTCAAATTCAAGATAATATCATGATCGTCCAAGAAATGATACATCAAATCAAGATTCACCCATCGTCTCGACACTATAGAACTATCCTCAAAACTGACATGCAAAAAGCCTATGATAGGGTGGAGTGGGATTTCTTGAAGGATTATTTGCTGAAATTGGGATTTCATCTAGCTTTTGTTCAATGGGTGATGCAATGCATATCTACAGTGACCTATAGTGTGAAGATGAATGGGGACCAGCTCCCTTATTTTCAACCTACGTGTGGGTTGAGACAAGGTGACCCCATCTCCCCGTATATTTTCATTCTTTTAGCGAATGTGCTGTCTTGCCAGATTAATGCTGCTGTCTCTATGGGCCACCTCAAAGGTATCATAATTAATCGAAGGTGCCCCACTCTATCTCACCTTTTATTCGCCGATGATGCTATATTTTTCTTAGAGGGGAGCATTTGTGAGTTTCAGAATTTTAGTAACATCCTAAACCGATCGCATGGCAACGGGTCAAGCTCTCAATCGTAATAAATCAGGACTTCTCCTAGAAAAGCACCGCCCTATGAGTCTCAGGAAAACTTAGCGAGGGAACCGCGCATTCCAATCATCGCAGTGCGGAAAATACCTGGGGATACCATCCGAGTGGGGCCGATCCAACAAAGAGATGTTCTCCTGGCTGGTGGGACGCGTTCACTCAAAGCTGCAGGGTTGGAAAGAGAAACTTCTATCAAAGGGAGGTAAGGAGACTCTAATTAAGGCAGTTATACAAGCAATCCCTACATATGCAATGTCGATGTTCAAGATCCCGGTGTCCATTTGTCAAGCGGTAGAGAGGAGCATAGCTCGATTCGGTGGAAAAATGATCAATCACGGGCTGGTATTCATTGGTTAGATTGGTCCAAGTTAAAACTTAGAAAACTCGAAGGTGGCTTAGGTTTCCGAGACCTCATTCAGTTTAACCGAGCCATGCTTGGTAAACAAGCATGGCGGCTATGGCGTAACCCCACCTCATTATGGGCCAGGTTTTTAAAGGGCTATATTATCACTCAATGGAATTTCAACATGCAGCCAAGGGCTCAAGACCGTCATGGGGTTGGCAAAGTATTCTGTTGGGCAGGGATTTTATATTACCAAACGTGAGTTGGTCAGTGGGTGATGGCAGACAGATCCGAATAAGAGAGGATAGATGGTTACCTCGCGGAATTCTCGGTGGCCCAGCAAATCGTCATGATCCCGTCTTGGTTGCTGAGCTCTTAGACTTCCACCAAAATAGTTGGAACGTCTCTGCCCTTAAGAGGTTGTTTGATGACCAGATTATAGCCGAGATCCTCTCCATCCCTATCCGCCCACGGTATACTTCAGACAAGATAATATGGACAGCATCGGGGAATGGTAATTATTCTCAGTAAAGACAGCGTATCACACTCAAAGAACGGTTGACAGCCTCTCAAAGTTTTCAACGACCTTCTTCTTCCCACCAAACCCCTAAAGCCTTATGGAGCCGTATATGGGGACTGCAGGTGGAGCCTAAGGTCAGAATTTTCTTATGGTCGGCATGCCATAATTCCCTCCCATCTCGAGCCAACCTGTTCAGATGACATATTCTAGATAACCCATCCTGCCAGCTCTGTCAAGACAGTCCCCCTGAAACCCTTGAGCACCTATTCCTCTGCTGCTCCAGCACTAAAATGGTCTGGACTCACCCCTCAATCAATATTGTATAGCAGCCCAACAGATATACTCGACTAGACGACTGGTTAATGGCTCAAATCGAGGATCCCAATTCACCCAAACTGGAAGTGATCGCTTACCTCCTCTGGAATGTGTGGCGCCAACGGAACTCCTTCATCTTCCGCTAGCATCCCCTTAATCTGCAACTAGCCGTCGAAGCCGCCCTGTCCCAGCACCAAATGCTCCTTTCTTCGGCGTCGCTCGAGCAAAGCAAACAAGGAAAAACGAGTAAGTTAGGTCAGTGTTGGAGACCTTCAGATCTAGGGGTTATTAAATGCAACATAGATGCCTCTTACCGGCAGGGAAGCTCAGAGGGATCCATGGCCGCCATTTGCAGAGACCACCGGGGAGTGCTCTTTGATGCCTACTCCAGCAGTTTTTCCGCGTCTTCTGCTCTGGAATCCGAGGCTCATGCCTTAATCCTCGCTCTGCAGCACCTTATGGCAAAGGACCTGAACCAGATCCCGATGGTGATGGAGTCGGACTGCAGCATTCTCGTTGAAGCTTTGGCGGGGAAGACGTCACCTCCGTGGAGACTCAGACCCCTCTTTGCAGAGGCTGCGGCGACTCTGTCTTCTTTCCGAACCCTAGCTCTCTGCTTTTGTCCGAGAGAAGCGAATACGGTGGCTGACTGGGCTGCCAAGGCCCACGGGCGAGACGACTTGGCCCAGTTATGGAATCCCCCTCTCCCTTTTCAGTTCCGTTCTCTTTTGTACTTGGATGCTGTTAATGCTGGCTGTGTTCGGACTTCTTAGCTAATATATTATCTTTCGACCAAAAAAAAAAAAAAAAACACTCTCATAAAACAATTCTATGAACAATCCATGCTCATTCTTAACATATATTGGAACAATATGTTACAAGAGAATTGATAAGATTATCATATACTTAATTAATTACCAACTTATCTCATAAATATTTTACTCTACAAAGAATTAAAATCTCTCTAACGTGACAATAATTCAAATTTCTTTCTAAAATTAATTTACATCTTCTCTCTCTCACCACATTAACTTAATCTATTTTTATATGCACAGGCACGTGTTTTATTATGAGATTATTTAAGAGATCCTACGGTGGAGTCTAGAAAGCAAAAGCTTAGGTACTGGGGTATAATTATAGATCATAGAAGAGATTCCAAGAGGTTGTCCGCTAACAAATGAGACATTCGAAAAGCACTTACTTGCAAGTTTCACAAAGCAGCACCCAAGTTACTAGTGAATAATTTCATAAAACAGTATGGTGTGGATTTGAAAAGCGACATTGAGATGCCAGAGAATAATTTCTTGAAGAGCCTAGCTGCAAATTTCAGAAGCAACACTGGCCGCAGAGGTGCCAGGGAAAGACTTTGTAAAGCACTTTGGTGAGAAATTGAAAGCAGCATCGTCATGCGAAATTAAAAAGTGACGTATAAGGTGACAGAGAATAATTTTGTAAATCGCTGAGGTGCGAAATTGAAAGATCGAAAGGTAGCAACATGGTGTTAATGAATAATTTTGTAAAGTACCTCCCTCCACCTATATATATATGTGTGTGTGTGATCTTAAATTGTCATACGAGGTGCTAGGGGTGTGCAATTAGACCGGGTTTACCCGGTTCCTGGTCCGGCCCACCCGGAAAACAGGGTTGGGAACCGGTTCCGATTGAAATCGGTCTAGGAATTGGTTCTCAAAATTCAGACCCTGTTTGAATCGGTTCGGGAACCCGTTCTGAAAGATTACCCACCCGGGAGCCGGATCAACTAAACCTATTCGGGAACCGGTTTGAGAACCGATTTTTAAGGCAGCCCAAAAGTCCAAAAGGGCTGAAACCCTAATTTGTTGTCAGTGTTTTCCTTCGACGAGCTCCCCCCAATTGTTCCTTTCTTTACCCCTCACACCCGCAGACTTACTGTTTAACATTTACCGTTTTACGGGATTTGGTCTAAAGTGAGATAAAATGTTTCTTGATTAGTCTAATATGGGGTTGGCTAGTATGGGCCGAGTTGAGCCTGGCCCGTAATGAGGGGGACTGGCTGGAAACTCTATAAATAGTGCTCAAATCTCTCCTCTAACCCTAATCTCACATATTCTCACCTAAGGGGCGTTATTCTAACGCTAATCATGAGGGGCCGCCTCATTGAGCCAGTGATTCGGAGGGTAATAGAGAAGAAGGATTTGCGCAAGGAACATTGTGTTTCCGCTTCCACTCAAGAACGATGGATCCTAAATCAGGTGCGTCAATCTTTCTATTTACAATTGCATGTTCCTATTTTGGTTATGGAGATCTTGGGTTGTGCATAATCTGCACCCAACACGCGGGGCTAGGGAGGCTATCCTTCAGCTCCAAGAAGTTGAGCTGGGCGTCGTCGCCCTTGAAGTGCAATGTCGCCACGTCATAGGCAGCAGCAGCCATCTCGGGCGTCTCGAACCTCCCGAGCCAAATCCTCTCGTTCGTCCCGGGCATGCGGACCTCGGACGCCCACTTCCCCTCTTTCCTCCACACGCCCCGGTAATCCGACCTGGTGCCGCCACGGCTGCTGCTCTCATCCTCCATGAGCTCATACAAACAACTCCCCAAAAAAACCAGAAAACTTTCCTGAAAAGACTCTAATCTTTGTGACTTATGAGAATCAGGAACTCTCATGCGGTGATCAACAAGAAAGTTTACATGGTATTTAAAGAAATTCGGGAAGTAATAGATGATGGTCATCATGGCAATTGACGTACTCGACAAATCCCCTCTGAGTTTCATTTTGGAACATTTTTCCCACCCATGGCTCACTACGCCAGGAGTGAGAAAAACCTCACATATAACGTATCGGTTATACAACTTAATAGTCCAAGTTGTTTAACATATAAGTTAATTTTAAAATGGCGTCGCCACTAATTGATTTAAAATGGGTCAATTAGAAACCCAAGCGAAGTATTAGGAGAAATACTCGCTCCTGTATAACCAAAAAAATTAGGATCGGGGACTTGATTACACTAGTTAACCACTAATTCCCTTTCGATACCTAATCTTGTTTAAACCTTAAGGTTTTTTTGGATGTTTGAGGGATTTTTCATGCATTTTGTGAAGGAAAAACATTTTTTTGGATCTTTATCTATTTTTTTGAACATAAAAGGGATTTTTTTGGATTTTTTGGTATTTTTTACAAAATACAAGTCTTTTTGACTTTTTATGACTTTTTGGCCTTTTGGGAAAACATGAGATATTTTTTATTTTTATGATTTTCTAGAAAATAAAATATTATTTATTATTTATTTATTTTAGTTTTTGAAAATAAATTATTTTTTATTTTTTTCAATATTATATTATATTATTAAAAATGCGACTCGAGTTGGATCCCTAGGTTCGATACAACCTAAGTCATCAACCTGAAATGTAGACGGGCCCGCGTTGTGGGTCCAACTCAAATTTTTTCCTTCTTTTTTTAATCGCGGCCCACAAATAAGGGACACCAACCCCTAGGCCCACACGAGACCAGTCCGCACGCAATCAGCCCAACCGACATGTAGAGACCCTACCCAAAGGATGACCCGAACTTGGCCCGTTTTGAGGCCAAACCCTACTTGGTTCAGACCCATGCCCGACCCGATCTCCAGCCGATGACTCGGCTTGCAGCCACAACCCGATTCCTAAACCCTACCCGAAATCGTGACCCAATTTGATCTCACCGACCCGATCTGCTCGTAACCCTCGAGATTTGGCGATCCGCGGTGCCGAGGGAGGGTCGACTGGGACGTCACCGGGTGGTGACTCGACGGTGGCGACCCGGTGGACGGCGGTAGCTGGAGTTTTGACAAAAAAAGGGGGAGAAGCCTCCGAACAGCGGCAACGGGGACGGCCGTGCGAGTTAAGTCGCAAGGCGAAACGACGATTAGGGTTCTGTGAGGGAGGAGAGCTTCCGTTCAGTGACGACGGGGGTAGCGATGGCATACGTCGGTAGACGGCAACTGAGCTTGTGCCTGTCTCAGCGGGCTGCACCAGTCAATTTTGTGATGAAGGGCTTTGATTCGGCCGAGTCTTCGAACAATTGCAAATCTGAGTTGGGGAAGTAACGGCCGGCGTCGGGGATTAGGTCAAGGCAGCGAGGCTCGAGGCGGCTGTCTGGGGCTTAGTTGTGACGACGGGGAGGGGTGAGGACGGCGGCACGGCGAAATCCGGCGCAGCAGTGGCGGTGGGGGGTGGGACCTCCTCCGATCTCCTCTTCTCTTCAGCTCCTCTTCGTGGATCTGGAACTCTTTCCTCTCTTCCGACCTCGACTGCTCGTAGATCTAGGTTTTGCTTGCCACCAGCCTCCCCCGATGTCTCTCGGTGGGAGGTCGTTCAGCTTGCGACCCGATCTTCATGCTCACTCTTTGATTCCTCCCCCAAAGTCTCTCAAGGGGAAGATCTTGGAACTCGCTACTTTTGTGCCTCTTCTTCGACGGAGGTGGTGCCTCCTATTTATAGGTGAGGAGGCGGCCGGTCGATGAAGCTTCAAACGTCGATCCTCGGACGCCTAATGGCCTCCGCCAACCGAACCGGCGTCCCATCTGCCACCTGTCCATCATTCAGCGTGTCCCATCTAATGCCAGCTACCCCACGTGCGTCGCCGTCCGCCCATCCTTCCAGCTACGCATGTGTTGCTGAGGTAGACGGAGGAGGAAGAAGACTAAGGGGGGCCGGGCTTTGTTGTTTGGGCCGTGTAGGCCCACATGAGAGAAGGAGGGGCTGCCTTTTTTGTTTTCTTATTTTTGTTTTTGTTTGTTTCTCTTTTTTTTTTTATTATTCGAAAAAGAGGACAAAATAAAAGAAATAAAAGCCTAATTGATTAAAAAAATAATCAAAATTTAGGCGTCAACAGTTGCCCCACTTTGAAAGTGAGCTCACAGAGATTTCATTCAAAGACAAACCGTTGCCTAAATTGTATCCATGCATGTTCAGCAGATTATATTTTATTTGGGACCTATTGTCTTATGCAGAAAAATAGCAACATAACATTATATGTAATAAGACAGATAAAAAGATACCTGTAGTTACTTTCCGGAAGTGAGTGAGATAGGGTGTGAACCCCGAGTTTGGCAAGTATCAAGGCATCATCTTACCTGGTGACATGAGGAGGTTGCTTCTCCAAGACTCGAATCATTCTTCGATTGTCTTGACGGGAAATTGCTTTTCCAATATCTGAACCTTTCTTCAATCACCTACCAGAGCAGTGACTGGTTTGTCGAGGACTCGAACCTTTCTTCAGTCGCCTTGATAGGGAATTGCCTTCCAGGACTCGAACCTTTCTTTGGTCACCTATTAGAGTAATAAGTTGTTTGTCTCGGACTCGAACCTTTCTTCAGTCGCCTGTTAGAGCAATAAGTGGTTTACTTGACCTTTATCGAGGGACGTGCCGACCTTTCTCGGGACAATTGTTTGTGGGTGCCTGATCTTTATAAAGGACACCAGATGGTATTTGACCTTTTTCGGGAGATGCACCGACCTTTCTCAAGGCATCGATTTGTTGATGTGCCTAATCTTTGTCAAGTGCACCGGTTGATACCCGACCTTTCTCGGGAGATACACCGACCTTTCTCAGGGCATCAATTTTGGAAGATACTTGGACATTCACAGGCATTTCAAAAAGTACCTGGATATTCACAAGTACTAACCTAAAGGATATTTGGGCCTTTGTAGGCGTCGAAGAGTGTACTTGGATGATCACAAGTATGAACTCTTTTGAGTAACAAAAAATGATGATGTGGCATGTTATTGTTTTTTTGAAAAGTGAGGTGCTCAAGTTTTTGCCATACTAGCCATATCAAGAATAGAAATTTTAAAGGACATTAAAAGGAAAGTTGAAATGAAATAAAGTACAAAAATAAATAAATAAAGGAAAAGGCAAGATGATATCGAATCAAGTTTTGTTTGTTTGTGAGACAGGAACCTTAGATATTGCTTTAAATGGCAGCAGATCATGTCTTTGCCATATTGGTGAAGGTGGCGACGAGACCAAGGGAAAGAGGACGACAAGGCAAGCTCAAGGTCGTTTTGGTCTAGTCAACCGACCAGGCGGCATTGATGCTGGATTCCAGTAGCAAATTTGGCCTGCCGATCGAGCCTAATTTTTAATTTGATCTTTTTAATCCTATAAAAAGAATACCAATCGAATTTGTAAAGCGAAGATAGTATTAGATTCTTTCCCAAATCCAATTTGGCTGCATATCAGCCTTTTTTAAATTATTAATTTTTTTGGAATTTTTGTTATGAGCAGAAAAAAAAATGGGTTAGTCTAAAAACGGTAATCGAAATGGCAGTGCCATAAAAATTTAAAGGCTGAAGAGGGCAAAAAGGTAATCAACTGACAAAATTTGGAGGAAATTCAGTCTTGTGAAAGATTTGATGTGATTTCGACTGGATAGGATTTATTGATAACCTAAAAAGGTGGGAATAAAATTAAAAGTGAGAGACGGCCTACTCTCATTACCTCTTTCAGTTTACTATAAAGATGACTTTCATTATTTCTGAAATCGGTAGTAAAAATCTAAGAGATGGCCTTGGCTTTGACGATACTCATTCTATCAATCTTCACAATGCTTCACTATCAAATCGGTTCTACGAAGGCGCATCTCGACATGATGGGAACCAGGGTATATGCCTGGGGACAATCTTTCTACTCCGGCCGCAGTGGTCCGACTCTACAAGAATTACAAGATTGGGAGGACGCATGTGAAACCAAGACTTGTAAAACAAAGCATCGAGGGCCGACGCGGCGAAGACATGGTCCGGCACCAATTTGCAACTCTACAGGAGCAACATCAGTCTTCCGTGTGGTAACGAAGTCGTCTCCAGAGATGTAGCTCGGCATATATTATCGACAATGCAAAATCTTCAACCAACTTAAGAAATTATAAATATGATGGAGTGAGGGTTGCTGTGACAATCGCGTCCGGCACCGGAAGAGTTCTCACCTGCGGTCAGACAACTTATGGCCAAATAAATGGCACCTTTTCTTCTTTAGACACATTTTGCATTGTGCTAGAACCTTAAGTGGTCCACTCTCCGATGAAGCTTAGGCCGATAGGGTGGGATCAAAACTTCTTGTCAATCACTAGCTCATTTCCATTAATTAAGGTGTATCCATATTTTGTGTACACCTCATATCCAACTAATTGTGAGATTGTGTTATACTCAATTCGATGGTCTTGTCCGATGCTTTAAAATGGCAGCCTTAGTTATACGAACATGCTCGATGCGATTATGCACATTGTAATGGGCGATAGAGACAGAAGGCATGGGCAACCTGGACGGGGTGGTTCTTAGAGAGTGCTTGGCCGTCCGTTGAAAATGGGAAGATTTGAAACTTCCAATTTTAAACCACACGTAATATTTAAATTTAGGACTAATTAAATGAAGTAATTGAAAAATGGAGAAGGCAATTGAAATCAATACATAGGATTTAAAACTTGCAATTTATTTCTCCTTGAAATTGAAATTTATTTTATTCCCATTGTATGAAGCTTCATCTAAACTACTTACTGACTTGAAACTAGATCATGGTAGCTGAATAGGAACGACGTTAAAACAATTGGGGATACTCATTCATATAGTCCACCTCTCTTAATCAACCCTGTGAAAATACAGGATAAACCGGCGTCCCATCCGGATTGAACAAGCCGAAATTTCGCTCCACGCCCGGAGACTTTTGGTTCTCATTAAACATTGCAAAGATGAATCCTTCCAAGTAGTGGTCTGGCCTCTTAGGAGTTGCTTGCTTGGCTAGAAACTTCTTCACAAAATTTTGATTATAAGTTTGTGCAAGCTGCGGAGTGGTCAATTCTCCATTTCCGGCTGACGGCCAACCGCTCTCAGAAACCACCAGATCCACACTGCTCACACCTTCCTTCTCCATGGCCCAGTAGAAAGCATCCAAGATCGCGTCAAGCAGATTCGAATAGCTCAAGTTGCCATCCTGAACCACTGGACCGGTCGCGGTGAATTGAGCATAATCTAATCTCACGTTTTTTGGATCTGATGCATATGCATAATAAGGATATGCATTAACTAGTAATGGGGAGCTAGTGCTCGACAAGAAGTTTATGATTCCAACCATTTGGGCTCGAGCTGCATCAGTAAATACACCGCTCGAGGGTGGGTATGAACTCCCCAAAGTAGTAGTCGCAACTGCTGTGGACACCCTCAGTCCGGTATATTTATAATTGCTTATGACGGTTTGTAAATTTTGCATAGCCGGTAATATATATTGAGACAAATCTGAAGGAACGATTTCATTACCGGCTGTGATATACTGAAAATTGATGTCGCTTATGTAGGGTTGCACATTGGCGTCAAACCATGCCTTAGCCGAATCGACACTTGATGCTATGGATGGTAAGTCTTGGTCTTTTGTGCCTACCGTGACATCTATTCCACTGCCACGAAGTGCATTGAGCGCATCAGGGTTCGGGTCGAAAAGTCGTACTTTTCCAATGCCGTACTTCTTGAAGAGTTGGACGACCGTCGCCGGAGAGGGGAGATTGTCGCCAACCATTCCATAGTTCATACCGATGTCCAACTGTGCCATCGCGATTCTGATATTGTAGTCCAGCAATGCCACGGTTGATAGAACGAGGATCATCAAAGTTGGTGCCATATTTGAGACACCTATTTCAAAAGTATGAAAATTATCGTTAGTAATCTGAAAGATAAAGTAAGAATGAAGACCTATGGTATTAGATTGCGCACGGCTTCATGACATGGACCCCTTCAATTTGATCCTAATTTTCTTGCGAGAATTAAATAATTAAAGGATGCCTCTCCTTTATCGTGCCAAACATTTCAATGGTATGGCTTATAGAACCTCCAAGACATGATTAAAAAGGGGGCGGGGGGAAGAAAGATTTCCTCTCAGACTTTACCGTGAGAGAAAGAAACATGTAAAGACTTACAGGAGAGCTTGAATCAATGGAAATTAGAACAACTATCCTTGAGAACAGAAGACATTATATTGATCAACAGATGGCAAGTAATCACCAAAACAGGAATATTTGCCGTAATAGAATTCCATTAGGAGCATTAATTGTTTTAGATGAAATTTGAGATTCTCTGTGTCTAACCTGACTGTGTATGATTTCCAAGACAAGAATATTAGTTGTGTAAGAAATGGATTCCACTTTGGGCATTAAGTACAGGTATAATTCTTCCTATTCCCGTAAATAGTGCATATACTTCAATAGATTATTTGCTGTAATGGCAAGTAATCTCCAAAACGGGAATGTTTGCTGTAATGGGATTCTACTAAGAGCATCAATTGTTTTAGATAAAATTTGAGATTCTCTGTGTCTAACCTGACTGTGCATGATTTCCAAGACAAGATTATTAGTTGTGTAAGAAATGGATTCCACTTTGGGTATTAAGTACAGCTATAATTCTTCCTATTCCCTTAAATTGCGCATATACCTCAATAAATTATTTGCTGTAATGGCAAGTAATCTCCAAAACAGGAATATTTGTTGTAATGGGATTCCACTAGGAGCATCAATTGTTTTAGATCAAATTTGAGATTTTCTATGTCCAACCTGATTGTGTATGATTTCCAAGACAAGAATATTAGTTGTGTAAGAAATGGATTCCACTTTGGGCATTAAGTACAGCTATAATTCTTCCTATTCCCTTAAATTTGGCATATACCTCAATAGATTATGCACATCTAGTGAGTTTCCAAACATGACAAATCCTAGAGGGCACGAGGCGGATAAGAAACCCATCGAAGAGGAAGGGTATTTTACACAGTAGGCCAACCGAAGGCCCTTTACTTTGAGAAGCAAATGGCTGCGCTTTGAGATAAGTACGTGAGTTTTCAAGACACTTGTTCAGCACCTTGAAGCATTCTGACTAAACGTGAATTTGTACTTTAAAATTTATAGTGTTGGGAATAATGGATTCCCCAAAATTGGATTCGACACTAAATCGAACCCCTAAAACAAATGCAGAAGACGAGCCCGGGAAACACATGTATCACCGATCGAAAAGCACATCACAAAATCGAACGTACCTTATTAGCCACAAATTAAACACCAAAGTTGATTTTAGGAAGAAAAACTAATCCCATTCTCCCAAGGAGCATGATATTGCTATTGGGGGAGAAAACTCTGAAGGAGAGTACTGTTCTTACGTCGGTCTTTTAGGAGGGGAAGAGAGAACTTTTTCTAGAGAACGTACGTACGTCCAAAAGGTACCTTTCCTATTCCTTTTTCTTCTCTTAAATACGTTTCCTCCAAGAAACGTAACTCTTCAACGTAATACGTTCCCCCAAAAGTCATAACCCCTCAACGTAACACCTCTTCATATCTCAACCCTTCAGCACACCCTATCATCCATGGGCCCTTATCTTGTGGGTCGGGCTTTTAGGCCCAACATGGGCGGACGAGCCAACTTAGGCCCATGTACATAAATAAAATCCATCATCTCCCACTCGCACATGATGGGCCGAACAAGATCCTTTTACCTCTCTTCAACATTCATACCGGTGAATAATCCGTGCGACCAGCATACTTTGAGAGCTCGTTATCATACATCTGTTAGGAATATATAGCAACTCATAATGGGCATCACACTCTGAGTAGATTTAGTATGTAGTATCCTAGATCGATCGATCACATTTATATTTCTCTTGATCTCTTTAAAACAATGATATATATATATATATATATATATATATATATATATATATTGTATTCATAATCATGATTATCCCAAAGACAGTCATAATTGATCAACCAATGAATACAAAACTAGAATGTGATTCTCTAAATTCGATCTTCCTCTTTCCTTCAAACTCTTAATTTCAGTTCAGCTTACTTTTCTAGAAATGTCCCATTAGATCGAATCAATTCATGATCATTGGTGACATTCTAAGATAGCAAACACTGAATAGAAATCTTGAGAATAAGTAAGAGTCATGATGGCATACTACATATCATATCCTTATCTTAACACTTAGTTAAGGCAACATATATATTTTAAGCTTGAGCTCTCGATTATTACCTAAATAATAAGCTTAAAAACTGTCTCATCTCTATTCATCACATAGTAAATGAAGGCGATTGCCCATGTGAGTGGGCTAATCTTATATCTATTCGACATATTTTCTCAACTTAATTTAATGCACTAAGCATTAAGATGCATAAATGTCAAACAAAGATTCATAGGCATTAATAATGAAAAAACACAAATTCATTAATTGTGAACAACTCAAGGAAATTACAATATTCAATACATCAGCCTCTATGCAGTCCTAGAGATTTTACATGACCACAAAACACATCTCTAGGTATTGGCTTTGTCATAGAATCCGCTACCATTCTATGCGTAAAATAGTATAGTAAGTTCACATCATTTCCTGCAACCATATCTTTGACATAATTATACTTTGTATCTATATATTTAGTCTTACCATGATATTTTGGATCTTTGGTGTATGCTATAGCTGCTTGGCTATCACAGTTAACCAATAAGGAGTTTGCAGCTTTCTCAATAACACCTAAATGATCCAAAAATCTCTTAAGCCAAACTCCTTCTTGTACCACTATCGATATTGCCATAAACTCAGCTTCCATCATGGACAAAGCTATACACGTTTGCTTCTTACTGTTCCAAGATATGGCGCCATTGTTCAGTAAGAAAACAAATCCAGAGGTAGATTTCCTTTCATCTAAATCTCCTCCCCAATCAACATCCGAATAGCCTTCAAGTCACAGATCCTTTCCTTGGTAATTCAACTTGTAATCAGCAATTCCCTTTAGATACCTCAGCATTCTTTTAACGGCTTTCCAATGTGCTTGACTTGGATTGGATTGGTATCTACTCACCATTCCAAGTGCAAAACGTATATTAGGT
The DNA here is from genome assembly GCA_014182555.1 of Eucalyptus erythrocorys. Taxonomy (NCBI): domain Eukaryota; kingdom Viridiplantae; phylum Streptophyta; class Magnoliopsida; order Myrtales; family Myrtaceae; genus Eucalyptus; species Eucalyptus erythrocorys. Next base: position 13,255,322 of record CM024598.1, on the reverse strand, counting down.
CTTGTATACATCATAGCGTACATCAAGCTCCCAACAGCACTAGCATAAGGAACATGTTTCATTTGTTCCTTCTCCTGTGGAGTTTTTGGACACAGTTTATGGCTCAAACCCTCACCTTTTGCAATAGGAGTATCTATGGATTTACAATCTTGCATACGAAATCGTTCAAAAACCTTCCTTATGTATGTTTCTTGCGAAAGAGATAATGACCTCTTTAAACGATCTCTTGAAATCTTAACTCCAAGAATGAATTCAGCCTCACCCATATCTTTCATCTCAAAGTTGGAAGATAACCAACTCTTAACAGTATTAACAAACTCCATAATGCTTCCGGCAATTAGTATATCATCAACATATAATGATATGATCACAAATTGATCTTTGGATCTTTTGATATATACACAATGATCCTCATCAATCATTGTAAAATTATATGTCATTATGGCATTATGGAAACATATATACCATTGTCTTGATGATTGCTTAAGGCCATATATCGATCTCAAAAGTCGATATACTTTTTCTTCTTGGTCTTTCATAATGAAACCAGTAAGTTGTTCCATATATATTTATTCCTCTAATTCTCCATTGAGAAAAAGCAGTCTTGACATCCATTTGATCCATATTTGCCACTGTTGCCAGAATAACGCAAATTGAGATAAATCTCACTACAAGAGAAAATGTTTCTTCATAATCAATTCCTTCCTGTTGATTATATCCCTTTGTCACAAGGCGAGCTTTATGTATTTCTATCAAACCATCAGTTTTATGCTTTATTTTGAGAACCCACTTGTTCCCAATACCTTTACGTCCTTTTGGAAGATCAACCAATTCCCAAACATGGTTTGACTTCATTAATTCCATTTCCTCTTCCATTGCATGCATCCATTTTTCCTTACTAGGGCAATTTCGAGCCTCACATATATTTCTTGGCTCATCCTCACGGATATTTCTTGACATATCTTTTCTTCTTGGTCTTTCATAATGAAACCAGTAGGTTGTTCCATATATATTTATTCCTCTAATTCTCCATTGAGAAAAAGCAATCTTGACATCCATTTGATGTAACTCAAGATCCATACTTGCCACTGTTGTTAGAATAATGCAAATCGAGATAAATCTCACTACATGAGAAAATGTTTTTTCATAATCAATTCCTTCATGTTGATTATATCTTTTGTCACAAGGCGAGCTTTAGAAAACCATCAGTTTTAAGCTTTATTTTGAGAACCCACTTGTTCCCAATACCTTTACGTCCTTTTGGAAGATCAACCAATTCCCAAACATGGTTTGACTTCATTGATTCCATTTCCTCTTCCATTGCATGCATCCATTTTTCCTTACTAGGGCAATTTAGAGCCTCACGTATATTTCTTGGCTCATCCTCATCTCGTGGAGCAACTATAAAAGTTTCCCCTTCAATGTCAAAACATCGACGGGGAGTACTTTTGCGACTTGTTTGCCGTACGGGAGATTGTTCACTTTGCACATCAGTTCCCCATTATGCTCCCACTAGGATTAGATAATGATGATATCGTCTCATCATGTGGTTATAATTGAAAGTGAGTTGAATTAAATTCATCACTTCTCATATTACTCCCACTTGGACAAACTCCACTAATATCATTATCTTGATCCAAGGTTTCAAATAAGGAGTAATCTTAACCTATTTCGCCCTTCTTAGGAAATTCATTCTCTAAGAATGTGACATCCCATGATTCAAATTCAGTTATACTCCCACTTTCCTGCTTACCTATGAACACATACCCTTTCAAGTGTTCGGAGTATCTTATGAAAATACTCTTCTTGCCTCTAGGACCCAATTTCCCAAACTTGTGAGAGGGCTCATGAGTATAGGCAGTACAACCCCATGGCTTAAGAAAACTTAAGTCTGGTTTTCTATCTGTTCACAACTCATATCGGAGTGGAAGTAACTGATTAGGAAGGCACCTGGTTAAGTATATATGCAGCAGTTACTAACGCATCACTCCAAAATGTGATAGGTAAGTTAGCATGCACCATCATAGACCTAACCATTTCCAGTAGAATTTTGTTTCTTCTTTCTGCAACACCATTTTGTTGAGGAGTATATGGAATAGACAACTATCTTTTATTCCTTTTTCATCACATAATTTTCTAAACTCATCAAATAAATATTCTCGACCTCGATCGGATCTCAATACTTTTATTTTCTTGTCTAATTGATTTTCTAACAAGTTCATAAATCTTTTTGAAACAACTCAATGCTTAAATGTGATGAAATAAACAGCCACATGCCTTTCTCTCACATTCATTAGACCACAGACGTTAGAATGGACTAAATGTAGAGAAAATTCGGCTCTTTTACATTTTCCAAATGGTTTCTTTGTCATTTTCTCTACTAGGCAATACTCACATATGGGCAAATCGATTTTTTCAATATTGTCCAACAAGCCCTCTTTGACTAGTCTATTCATGCGTTGTTGGCCAATATGACCAAGTCTAGCATGCCACACTTTCACATCATTATCTTATGAATTAGGAGACGTGAGAAGGGAATAACAAACATTTGCATTAACATAGTCAACATCTAATACAATGAAACCATCTAGAAAATAACCACAACCATAGTAATTTGTATCCAAATACAAATCCACACCGTTATTATGGAAGTTCTTATTAAAACCAAGCTTAACCAACACTAAAACAGACACTAAATTATGACGAATCTCCGAAGCATACAATACATCATGTAGGAACAAAGTACGTCCACCACGCATGCTCAGTTGGCAGATACCAATTCCTTTTACTTCAGCTCTGAAGTTGTTTCCCACATAATTGATACTCATCGGAATTCCATGAAGGATTCTCTATCCTTCGCTACATGGTTTGTCGCTCCTGAATCTACAGTCCACAAAGGATTAGACTCAGTCAAGAATACAGAACTTGACACATAAACAAAGATCTCAAATGTACAAGGGGTGTATACCTTCCTTGGCTCGGGACAATCGCGAGCATAGTGACTCTTTTTGTCACAATTGTAACACTTCGCCCTTGTCAGCTTCTTCATTCGAGGACGCTTTCCTCTTTCATGTTGGTCAACCTTTGGTTTCTTCCCTGAAGCACTTGCTCCCTTGCCTTTCCACCCCTTGAACCAATCAGGACGTTTGCGCTTGGAGCCCGAAGCTCCATGTGAGCTAGAACCAGCATGATAAATTTTGGTTTTTGGCTTAGCCGCCAAGAGACGATCCTTTTCCAACTCAAGATGACGCATTGCATCCTCAAAGGTTTTGATATTCTCATTGTGGGTCAGGTGCACCTTCATATGCTCCCAACTTTGAGGCAAGGGACGGATCACTGCTTGCACTTACTGCTCATCAGTCAGGACATGGCCAGCATCTTTCAGCTCATTAATCATGTTTGACATATTTCTCAAGTGTTGCTTACTGGTCTGACCATGAGGTTTCTTGTAAGAGTCAAACCTAATAGTGAGCTACCTCAATTTGGTCACCAAAGTGTGACCAAATCTTGCTGCCAACGCTTCCCACATTTCCTTGGCATTCACAAAATGCTTGAACTCTCACATGACATCATTTTCTATACTACTCGGCAACGTAATGCGAGCAAGAGAGTTCTCCTTTTCCATGTAGCAAATGCATCATTATCTGTCTTATGTTGTGCAGTGTTTCCATCTTTAGGCTCTTCCATGATTAAGTTAAGAGCTTCTAGTGCCTCTTGCTCTTCCAGCACATATTGAATTTTCATGTGCCAGATTTCATAGTTATCGCCATTGAGCTTCTCACCTTTGTTTAGCTCAGCGACTATCCTTTTTGTGGCTGAAGCCATCGATCTAAACATATCAAACATATATGCACGAATTATTAATGCCTGTCATTTATGCATCCATTTTACACAAACCCATCATATTAATGAATAGTTTCAAGTAAGGTTTTAGAATCAAAAGGTTACTATGTTTCCAATCATCCTCCAAAAATCCTAACTTAAAACTATTATTAATATAATCATCTATGCAAAATAAATTCTATGAAGCTACAAAAACTTCTATAAACTACCCACAACAGTCAACAATAAGTGAAGCAAAAGACATTGGATATCCAATAATGATATAATAATAATACTTTCACATAATCCAACTCAACATATCAGTTGCTACACCAACAACAACTAAGTAGTAAACATTTACATAAGATGTTCACGAAGCACACTTAGTAAAGACCAGTCAAAACATCTAACAATGCAACTCAACATATCAGTTGCTACACTAACAACAACTAGGTAGTAAACATTTACATAAGATGTTCACAAAGTATACTAAATAAAGACCAGTCAAAAACATCTAACGCCATGGCAACACAAGAACTGGGAAAGATTCCCTTATATTCAATTTCTTGATCTTTTGTTCTTTAAATTCCTCAGACATTCTAAGCAGCCACGGTAAAACAGACGGGTATCTCTTAGGATTTCTCCTTCACACATTCATCCCCCGTTGGATTGAAGTCATTCCAAGGGTCGCACTCTTTGTGGCTTCAATCCGATAATGTTCATCTATAAAAGCCATTACAAGCTGCCTATACGTAGCAGCTCTGTTGACCTCCCATACGCGATTCAACACTCCTTGCCATATCGGTGGAAGAGTGCTCATGAAGAATCACACTATCTCAGATTGTGACATGGGACGACCATTCCTTATGACCTCTTGTATTCTCCTGTTGGCCTTGAGAGCATGATCAATTAAGTCGTCACTCTCCCATCAATAATCAAGTAACTCAGCCATCTGATGGGGAGGTATTGTTCCTGCAACAAATGCAGAACAAATAAGGGATTACATATAATCCACATAGACTTAATTGGAAAAAGAAACACATTTTTTCCTACTTTTTTTTTTTTTGTCAACGGTCAACGGTCAATCGGGTCGAGGGTCAACCGGGTCGGGTTGCCGGGTCGGACTGACTGACCCGGCACGTGCCACATGCATGCGCGACTAACATCATGATGACGGATTCCCTAAAATCAGGATGTGGCACCCCAAGAATTTCGACAATCCTCGAGGATGCGATAATTGTGGCCGATCGATGGAAGTATTATCAGATTTTAGTCATTGGGCTAATGAGCTACAATTGAACTATTCTTGATTGACATTGTAGTCATGTTATATGGCTAAATTAGTATTTATAGTTAACCATGTATAAGCTAGAATTAGAAATTAAATTAGGATTTTGGCTTAAGGACTTGGGCCGAGTATGGGCTCAAGGAGGGATGGATTTGGGCCGGCCATCAAGCCCATGAGGACTTCAGCCAAGCCACCCCACGCACGCAAGAAGATAGAGAGGGAGTGACCGAGCTGTCCAAGTAAGCTCCAAGTGTTGTCCAAGTGTCAACCGGTTATGCTAAGTGTCCTCTTGCATGCAAATTAATCATTAGGCTTAATGATGAAGGCTTAGAGGTATAAAAGGAGGAATGGCCGGTTTATTGAGGGGTTTCAACCGTGCCAAGTGAGAGTGAGAGAGAGAGAAAGGCGAGAAGGAAAAGAAGAAGGAGGAGGGAGAGAAGAAAGGAAGCCGACTCGCCCGTGGTTTGCTGTCCTGTTTCTCGCGCGTCTAGCTGAAAATCTAAGGCAAGAATTGGTCTCTCAACTGCTCATACTTGCTGTGGTGTTGCTGTGGTGTTGTCTAATGGCTGAATTCATGAGTTTGATGAGTAGAAATTGAAGTTTTGAGAGTGAATTTGCTGTGGGTGTAATCTGTCCGAGTAGAACAACCCGCGCCAGGACTTTGTGAGGATCTGTAGATGATCTTAGGGTTAGAATCTGACTTCATTTTCTTCATGGAAGTTGTAGAGCATGTCTTAAATTATAACATACTCAAATTTGAAGCAAAATTGACGAGATTTGAGGGGTGAAATCGATTTTCCATGAAACTGGTTGAATATCGGATTGCATGTCGACCTTTGATGCTTGTTGGTTATTGAACATGACTTTCTGTTGGAAATTTATTTTCGACTTCTTCATAGGAATTGTAGGAACATCCTGATGAACAACATACTAAAAATTGAGATAAATCTAACCGGTGTAGCCTAGTGAATTGCATATTTTCTCAAGAACATGGATTCTGGACTGTTTCTTGGAACATCAGTAGGTTGTTAGGATCATAAGGTGACTTTATTTTGGGAATCTTGCTTCGACTTCTAAATGAAAGTTGAAGAAAACATGTTAAACTAGAACATATCCAAAAATCAGAAGAAAAGAAGAAGGATAAGTAGCTCAAATAATGAATTTTCGCTGATGGTTGATTCTGGATGGTTTGTTATTGTAAACAGAAGATTTTAATTGTTGTAACAAATTATCTAGGACGAATCTGATGGTAATGTCTTCATGTGAAATGTACTTTAGACTCTTGGCTATGAAATGGTGAAATTTCATAATTTTTGAATGATTTTTGAGTATTTAATTTAAAGAAATTCCAAAGCTGTGTAAACTAGAAAGCCCGAAATTGTGATTGTTATTGCCGAGTTTATATCTTTTTGTGTGAGGTTTGTTTGAACATGAGTTCTTAATGAAAGTTATATATTTATGTCTTAATGTTGATGTGGTAAATTTTAATGATTTTTAGTGGTCAATTGGATATTTAATTTAGGGTTTTTCTACAATCGTGTAAGCTGTAATGTTCGAAAATCGCTGTGTTGCAATGGCTGAGTTATATCTTTTTATGTGTTGACATTTAGATCATACATTCTTCATGGAAAGTGTGCCATTTTGTCTTGACTATCATGTGTGTAAGTTTCATAAATTTTGAGAGTCATTTGGTATTTAATTGAAACGTTTTCAGAAAACTATACATGCTGAATTCTATAAGCTTATAAGGAAAGGATGGGAATTGATTGAATGGAGTTGTTCTATGTGAATTTCATGCCATATGAGTGAAAATGTTTGGCATTGCATATAGTTATGAGTGGTGAGTATCATGTTGCATGCCATGAACCATGCCTGTGTTTGTAAATCATGATAAATGAGAAGGCCATCGGATGGTGTGAGCCGATGATGTCCCGGAAGTGTCGGGATGCCCGGCCATGGAGTGAAAATGCTGGATGCCCAGTAGCCCTGTGAGCGTAAATCTGGATGGCCTCGGAGTTGAGATGCCCAGAGCGTAGGGGATGCCGGAAGCACGGATGGTGTGTGCCATGAATTCCTCGTGATGCCAGTTGGGGTGCAAGATGCCCGGCCAGGGAGTGTAAATGCCGGAAGCACGGATGTTGTGTGTTGTGGATTCCTCGTGATGCCAGTTGGGGTGCGAGATGTTCGGAATGTGGGGGGCCGAAAGCCCGGATGGTGTGTGCCGGAAATGCATTAAAAGCTAACTAATATTGTGAAAACTGGAAATGAAATGTGCATATGGTGAAATTTGGTATGCATGGGCATTGAATGGTATATATGTGCACATGGTGAAATGTATGCATGGGCATTGGATGATATATATGTGCATATGATGATATGTATGCCTGAGTATTGATGATTTGTATGCATGGTACAAGCAGGAGCACTGGATAGTAAATGTATGAATGATTGAGTGTCTATGGCTTAATGGTTGGCATGTGCATGATTTTACCTATTGATGCTATATGATGTCATGATATATCTGTTGTTGTTATGTGATGATGTGACATGTTTGACTGTATTGTGTGATGTATGAGTGGCCATAAAGATCATGTATTTATTGAGTTGTTATACTCACCCCTTTTTGGGGACTAACTTTTAGCCTAGTCATGCCGCTCTAGCTAGTCTCTCCAGGCACTTTTTATGGCATCTCATCTGACGTAGAGGTGGGGGTGACCCAGATTGATAGTCCATCTGTCCCTGGACTGACGTTCTTCCGGGTGTGGGTGGGTCTAGGAGGATGGCCCCGTGTTCCAAGAGTTCATTTCCATCTACGTGCAATGAGACGGGATTATGCGAGGCATGCTACCACCACCGCCATCCAACGCACCAGGGTGGATGTAGGGCCTGAGGGAGAGCTGGGAGCTGAAAGCTGAGATTTTTTTTTGGACAAACCGAGACCGAGAGATGGATGAGCCTGTGTATGAGGGTTTTTAGGGGTAGATGAGTTTTCTCTTTTTGAGTATAAGCCATGTTAGTATGAGCTGGCTTTCTTTTGATATGTACTTGCCCTGAAAGAATCCATCTTGTAGATATGTAAATAAAAGAGGTCCGGTTTCACTATCCTATGATGTTTAGTTGTGTGCATTGCCCTTTTGGTTGTGAGAAAAGAGAATTTGGGAGATGTGATTTCGCTTCCGCAAGTTGAGTGCGCTGGAACTATTTGAAAAAAAAAAAAAAGCCTAAGAATTCACGACTCAATCTGAGATGCGAAGTAAGAAGGACAACTGTGGCGACCTTAAGGGGGTTTTGGGGTGCTACACAAGAAACATGAACAATGGCTCTGATACCAATGTTGGGAATAACGGATTCCCTAAAATTGGATTCGACACTAAATCGAACCCCTAAAACGAATGCAGAAGACGAGCCTGGGAAACACATGTATCACCGATCGAAAAGCACATCACAAAATCGAACGTATTCTATTAGTCACAGATTAAACACCAACGTTGATTTGAGGAAGAAAAATTGATCCCGTTCTCCTGAGAAGGGTGATGTTGTTATTAGGGGAGAAAACTCTGAACGAGAGTGTATTGTTCTTACGTCGGTCTTTTTGGAGGGGAAGATAGAACTTTTCTGGAGAACGTACATACATCCAAAAGGTACCTTTCCTCTTCCTTTTTCTTTCTTAAATACGTCTCCTCCAAAAGATGTAAGTCTTCAACGTAATACGTTCCCCCAAAAGTCATAACCCCTCAACGTAACACCTCTTCATATCTCAACCCTTCAACACACCCTATCATCCATGGGCCCTTATCATGTAGGTCGGAGCTTTTAGGCCCAACATGGGCGGATGAGCTAACTTAGGCCCATCTACATAAATAAAATCCATCATATAGAATCAAAAGTGGCCATCATCTTAGATGGTGCAACTTCCCTTGATGCTTCGCCTTGTGTTCGAGCAGCAACTCGACCGCAAGATGGTGGCCGCCGCCGAATTCCTTCCAGCAGTCCCAAAGCCTTCCGCTAGCAAATCCAGCTATATCCGACAAGCCTTCTAGCTGCACGAGTGACGACACAGCAGCAAGCACATCAAGGTTCAACAACGACGAGCCTTGCCGCGTGCCCAATAGTGTTCCAGTTCTACCCTGCGATCCTTTGCTCCCAGTTTCAGTCCAATCCTGCCGATCCTTGATTTCCCCGTGGCCTCAACTTACCGCAACCTGCAGCTATCAAACGACATAACATCGGCTTCATTGGCCCTGCTCAAGCTATTGGCCACTCTGTTTTCTCTATTTCAGGTTTCCCGAGGTGTTCTTAGGCAGCTTACTCCCCATGCACCACCGCTGGTTTCCTTGCTGCAGGGCCACCCCTTTTGCCGTTACTCGGTTTTGCTCATGGCTACATGTTCTTGCTTGTGGTGTTGCAGGTTTGCCGCACGGGCCTTTCCATGGCCAAAGCAAGTTCGACATCTTTCCTCAAATTATCATCCAGCATTCTCCGGTGCTAATTTCCTTGGCTATGGTAGCTGGTCTGCTGCAATACTAGCCCAGCCATTTTCAACAGAGATTTGCCAATCATCGCGAGTCCCGCTACACAAGCTCTCCTCATCGGTCACTGAAAGGCTCCACCGTGGCTAGCCATTTGAGAAATGAATTCTCCACACTGGGAAATTTTCCAAACCCAAATTAATTTCTAATATTCGAGGGAGGAGGACACTAGAAGTGCCAAAAGTTGTGTACGACACTTTTTTAATGTCAAAAGTTTTTTTTAATCACTTAAGTGACACATTTTCAAAAAAAACTATCACTCTAGTGTTAACTCTAATTTAGATAACCAAAAATCCAATGCGGCCATATTTTATTACTTTCTCAATTCTAAATGGCTTGCTAGCGTGCCTAATCAATATATAACTCATAAACAACATCATCTAAAAGTTATAAATAGTGATTGTTGGAGTGCTAAATTTTGTTTGAAATGATTACTTTAGTGGCAGTTGTTGTTAAAAAGTGATAACTTCAATTCCACGCATGCTTCATGGAAATGCCACATGGATTGGATTTTCTAAATAATATGCCGCGTCATATAAAATTATTAATTATAGAAGCCACTTTTTATTTTTGGACAAAATTTCTCATCATTGACACTTAAATAATCGTTTTTTCTCTAATATGATACTTAAGTGATCCAACAAAAAATTTTAAAACTAAAGTGAGGTCGTACATAACTTTTGTTTCTTCTAATGTCCTTCTGCCCAATATTTTGTGTCCTAAAATAGATTGATTGACACTAATATTGATTTGTTGAAGATTTTTAAGCACATCTAAGTTAGCAAAGTTTCTTATTTTGAGCCGTGCGCAAATCGATAATTTGATCTTTAGGCATTAAAATTAGGTTATGGATAGCACGAAATCGGTAATTCAATCTTTAGGCACTAAGATCATTGCCGACATATTTGTTCCCAAATTTGAGTTGAACTAGTATCTTTGGTGATTGAATTTAATTTAAGGATAATACCATGAAAAACTCTAAATCGTTACACCTATGACAAATTTACCCTCAATTAACTTTCAACAAATTTTACTGTTAAATTCGTTGACATGGATAACACATGGTAACATTACAAGTTTATATGGAAATCCATATAATTAATACCATGAAAAACCCCAAATTAGTACACATGTTACCCTTCGTTAACTTCCATCAAATTTTACCAATTAAGTTGCTTATGTGGATGACATATAATGGCGTGGCAAGTCCACATGGAAATCCCTAAGGTTAATACCATGAAAAGCCCTAAACATTTGCACTTGTAATAAATTTACTTCAAATTAAATTTTTGGATTACCAAAAATACAAAATGATATATACATGACACATTTACCCTCCATTAATACTCCCAAACAGGGCTGAGTTGTGATATGCAGAGTTTATTTTCCAAATTTTTCTAACATTGCCTCTATATCACCTGAATTTTCTTTCTAATTTACTACAAAATATTACCAACAAGGAAAAGGCTTTGCTATTAAAGTAAAATCAGCGCGACATTCATCATAGGCAATATCTTGAGATAAAACACAAGAGAGATCCGGCGATACTTGATTGATTGAACGAGAACTAGGAGACTTGCATCTAGTTCTGGCAAGATGAGTGGGTAGAGAGAGAGTCCCAGTGTACAAGCCGTACGCAACCAACCAGATTCATTATCAATATGCCAATAACATCATCTACACAAAAGGTCCAAAAGCATGTTTTATAACACAACCATCCAAAAAAACTTCAATATATACTAGATTTAAACAAGATTTACTCTAGACTTCCAACTCTCCTTATAGATTCATTACCTTGCGTCACTTTGAGATTGTTGAGTTTGAGGGGGTCTAGAAACTTGGCTTGAAAGATCCACTATATGATTTGCACCACCTTGATGAATTTCTTGTATTATGTTACTGCCAAACATTATGTTGACCACAATGGATTACAAAAATGTTAACAAAATAAAATGTTGACCCTCAAATATGAGTTTCCAGTGGCTTCAAATACATAAAATTCATATCCTTATAGATCATATAAGAAGAGGAACCATGTCAACATTTTACTCTTGGCATTATCAAAACCATATGAATTGCACTTATAGATTACTCACCCTCCTCTTCTCATATCTAACAATATTTGATTGTCACTTCGTTTGTTAGGTGCCCCTCTTTCAATGCTCGGTTAGTTTGGATGTTTCCTTGGCCTACCTCATTTGCCTTGTATAACACACTTATATAAGAAAGGTATTTTAAGGGAAAATGTATCACATTTGTATTTGAAAATCCTTATAGTTAGTTTGATCTCAATAGGCACCGGATGTTGGAGGCATGTTACCTTGTTGTGTGAAATGCAAATCTTATCAGACTCCATTTATCTCCCCAATTAAATTTTCACACTTAGTACTAAGTAAAAGACCAGATTGAGCGTGAGGCGGAATGTTAAAGTAATTAAATATTAAACTATGCATTTGTCTAATATTTTAAGTTTTTAGAATAGTTAGTAATGGTCTCACAAAATCTCACATTCCTTTTAATCTTTTGATGCGTGCAATCGATTTTTTATGTTACTTGTGACTAGCGACTTTCGTTAATTTATTAACATGATTATGGTAAGAAACGACCACAACACCTTGCCTAGCACTACAAGAATATAGGACTATGGTGACGATATTATCTAGCAAAGAAATTGTGTTTCATCTCTATAGACCAAGCAATGGCAATGAAACTTTCAATTGGACAATTCAAAAAAGTTTAAAGACTATTGTATAAACAAAGTTAAGAAATCAAATCACATGAGTTTCAAAAAGTTCAAAAATGAGAATTGCAAATAACTTAATTCACTTGTTCTACAGAAAATCAACTTTCTCGGGAAAAATATTCCTAGATTTGATTACACATTTTTCATTGGCTACGAAATATTTTTCTGTTTACGCATTTTCCTAAATAATTTGAGTGTCGGAAAATGAGACAAGCATTTTCTAACAGCAAATTTTCTTCAAAGCAATTTTATCCTAAAACTAAAATCCTTTTCTCTGTATATCCCCACATTTCTCCCCCAAAGTTCATGGAATGCATCATCATTCCCCACGGCGTGACAAAAACATATGTGCGGGTCCTCAAATAAAGCCGAGTGGGGACCTATAGAACTCAACCGGGTCCATGTTGGGTTCCATGTTTGAGACCAACCTTGGAACCTGAGGACGTCTTTAGTTCTTTTTTCGGTCGCAGGACGTCTTTGGTTCACTCAGTGGAATATGAATCGGGCTCTTAGGATGTCCAAAGGAACACGTAGATCCAGCTTTAATGATGACAATGAGATCCCTCTGTCCCACGAACCCTATGATCCCACCACTCAAATCACTCTCTCATCTCTCCCTTTTTCTATTCATATCTCTTGATGTCCAATAATTTGATCTATCCATTGCAAAATGTGTGTGGCTATAGATTTTAGGACACATGAGGAACAATCATAGGATTCATCATGCTTAATGTCTTGAAAAGATGTAATGGAAGAAGGAAGATAAAAGCCATAAGCACAGTAGTGAGCATTCTAATGGGTGCATTTGTAGGGTCCTATACGCAGATGAGCCATCTCTTTCATAGCTATTGATATTTATTGGCTTTGAATCAAGGAAAAGTACAAAGTTGCCATCATCCTTGATTACTTTGGTTCTTTTGTCTATAAAATACAGCTAGCTAGGGACATTCAAACTTTTTTTGTAGCAACTTTAGTAAGTAATATAAAGATTTATGATGAGATATTTAGACAACTCAACATGCATCCAAGTACATGAAACTTAAACCATATTGATTAGACTAGATATTGGCAAAAACAAGATAATGCCATTGAGATTACAACGGACTACGTCTTTCTAAATGGAAAAATAATGGTCGAAGTTTCGAAATTGTCATACAAGGTACATGCTGGCATTCAACTTTGTTATTGTACATTTTAACCTAATAATTTTTAAATTTGTGAGATTGAGCGTATTCAATAATTTTTCATGCTGAAAAATTTGAGATGTTGCCATTTTTAAGGAAAAAAGGCAACAAAATGCTTGAAATTTGTCACGAAAATGAGATCGAATTAAAAAATTTTAAATAAAGCAATCAAGTCCTATCAAATTGGCAAATCAAGTAAATGCATTAATTTCATCCAATTTGAGTAACCAAAAATAATGATGCGGCATTTTCATATTATCTTCCTAAAAGAAAGGTGATGATGCGGTTGCCATATCAGCCATTTTAGAAAAAAAAAATATTAAAAGAGAATAAAAGGAAAGTTGAAAGGAAATACACCAAAAAATGGAAAGGAAAAGCAGGTTGATATTGAATTGAGTATGTTTGTTCACGAGTTAAGAACCCTAGATATTGCTCTCAACCGCGGTGTCATATCTTTGCCAAGTTGGCGACGGCGGCGACGAGACCCAGTAAAGGAGGATATGACGTGGCAAGCTCAAGGTCGTTTTGCATGGTCCGGTGACTTGGTCAAGCAACATAAATCCTGGATGCTAATAGCATATTTGACCTACAGAACGGGCTTAATTTTTCAATTTGATCTTAACCTTTTAATCCTATGAAAGTACCTTTCGAAGAGTTTGATTCAAATTTATCCGCATCTTTTTTACATTATTTGAGAGCAAATGCCCTGTAAGATTCTTTCTCAAAATCCAATTTTGTCACTAAGGAAAGAAGATGATCTAATTTTATCATTCAATAAAGGATATTCAAGGGATAATATTTACAGATGTATAATTCAAGGGAAAATATTTCTTTTATTTACCAATAGGTAAAATATTTCTTGGGCTGCATATCGGCCATTTTTAAATTTAGGGTTAATACCCTGAAAAACCCCAAACTGGTACACTTGTGACAAATTTACCCCAAATTATTTTTTTAACCACTAAAAACCCCAAACTGGTATACCTTTGACAAATTTACCACAAACTAATACACTTGTGATAAATTTACCCTCTGTTAGTTTTCGTTAAATTTTATTATCAAATTATTAAATTAAATGACACGTGACAATTGACTAATATACCAATTTGGGATTTTACGATCCATTTGTCAGAGTTTACAATTTTTATGATTTTTTTGGGGTATTAATCCAATTTAGCGAAGGGTATATTTATCACAAATTTATCAGTTTAGAGTTTTCTGCGGTCGAATAAATTAGTTTAGGGTAAATTTGTCATAAATATACCAATTTAAGGTTTTTTATGGTCAGTCAGGATAAATTTGTTACAGGTGTACCAGTTTGGGGTTTTTCATAGTCAAAAAAATAGTTTTGGGTAAATTTATCATAAGTGTACCAGTTTGGGGTTTTTTAGAGTATTAACCCTTTAATTCATTAATATTTTTAAAATTTTTGGTATGACATAAAAAGGAAAAATTAGGGTATTCTAAAAAACACAGTTTTAATTGCAATGCCATAAATATTTAAGGCTGAAGAGGACAAATGAAGAATCCAATCTTGATATGGATTTGATGTGATTTCGACTGGTGAGGATTTATTGATAACCTCAAAAAGTGGGGATAACACTGAAAAGAGAAGAAAATGTGAGGAAAATTATGAACTCTTTGACTCTACATAATAGTAGAATTAACGGAAAGACTAAATCTAATTCCCTGCACGAGTTGGAGCCCCTTGAAAAATGAGAACTAGGAGGCTTGATAGAGAAAAAGATCAATGTTAAGAGCCTAGAATCAACCTTACCGAATTTTGGATATTCCATACCATTTTATAAGTTCATGGTAGCTTTCTAATGAGAGGTTCATCAGCAAACACCTATCGAGTTATATAAAATTCATTCAAATCATATGTGGGGGAATGTATTCGAGTCATAACCTCAGCGTAACACATTTAATTAGTTTATCGAAAACAAAGTATTGTTCGAGTCAACCCTAAAGCACGTATGCAATTAACTCCTAAACATTTCTATTAAAAAAATAAATGCAATCAAGACTTAAATTCATATTTTGAAATGCAATTTATGGCTTCTACAAAAGCAAATTGTTAGTGCTAGCGATTATGCCCATTGCTCGGACTTGATCACAATTTTTTAAAAAAGAATTAGAAATATTAATTGAAACAATTGAAAAGTTTATGACTTAATTGTAATACATACATAGGATTTAGAACATCCAATATATAGTTCCTCACTATTGAAATTTATTATTCTAGTTGCATGAAACTTCATCTAGACAACTCATCGACTCGAAACTCTGACAAGTTAAAACAAATCTGGGAATTCTTTTTTAAATACAAACATTATACATTAGAAATCACTATTGTCAATCATAACTCTCTCAATAAGTTTTGAAATCTGAAAATACAGGATAAACCGGCGTCCCATCCGGATTGAACGAGCCGAAATTTTGCTCCACGCCCGGAGACTTTTGATCCTCGCTAAACATTGCAAAGATGAATCCTTCCAAGTAGTGGTCGGGCCTCTTAGGAGTTGCCCACTTGGCGAGAAACTTCTTCAAAAAATTTTGATTTTAAGTTTGTGCAAGCTGTGGGGTGGTAAAGTCTCCATTTCCAGCCAACGGCCAACCGATCTCAAAAACCAGGGATATGCATTAACTAGTAATGGAGAGGTAGTGTTTGACAAGAAGTTTATGATTCTAACCATGTTGGGTTGAGCTACGTAGGCAATGCACCGCTCGAGGGTGGGTATGAAATCCCCCAAGGTACCGGTCGCAAATACTACGGACACCATTAGTCCAGTATATTCATAATTACTTACAACAGTCTAATCCGGCCACGGTCGTCCAACTCAAGTATACGAGATTGGAAGAACGCATAAAATACCAAGACTTGCAAAACATAGCATCGTGTGCTGATGCGTCCAAGACATGGTTCAGCACCATTTTGCAACTCTACCGGAGCAACGTCAGTCCTCCATGTATTTCCGCTGGTGACGAAGTCATCTCCGGAGAGTTAGCTCGGTATTCATTACCAACAACGCAAAAGCTTCGACCAATTTGAGTAATCATAAAAATGATGGAGTGAGGGTTGCCGTGACAGTCACATCCGGCCCCGCAAGAGTTCTTACTTGCGGTGGTAAAGCTTCTGGGCAAACGAATGACTTTTCTTCTTCTTACCCATTTGGCGTGGTGCTAGAACCTTGAGCAGTGCATCCTCTGATGAAGCTTAGGCCAAAATAGGGGGATTGTAAACTTCT
Organism: Eucalyptus erythrocorys; assembly: GCA_014182555.1. NCBI lineage: Eukaryota > Viridiplantae > Streptophyta > Magnoliopsida > Myrtales > Myrtaceae > Eucalyptus > Eucalyptus erythrocorys. Next base: position 13,238,508 of record CM024598.1, on the reverse strand, counting down.
TGTCAAGCACTAGTTCATGGCCACTAATTAATGTGTATCCATGCTTACATACACCTCATATCCAACTAATGTAAGATTAGGTTACACTTATCTTAGTGGGACTTGTCTAGTGCTTCAAGATGGCAGCTTGAGTTATATGAACATGCTCCATGCAATCATACACATTATAATGGGTAATGGAGAAAGAAGGCACAGCAATCCACATGCAATGGTTTCTACAGAATGCTTGACCGTCAGTCGAAAACTTTAGATTTAGAACTTTCAATTTTAATCCACAGGAAAGATTTAAATCTATGACTATTTAATGAAGCTAGTAAAAAGTTTAGGATCAAATTGAAATCTCTGTGTAAGATTTAGAACTTCCAATCTATGAGATAATTACCCAAAAAGTCCTAAACCTATTGCTCATGTGTCCAGTCCTAAACCTTTTTTTTTTTGCCAATTTAGTCTTAAACCTTTTATAATTATGCTAATTCAGTCCATCCGACCAAAATTGGCCGGCGGCGCTGAGCGTGGATGCCGGCCGAAGACAATCGGCCGGCGAGGTAATTTTTTAATATTTTTATATTTTTTTTCAATTTTTAAATTTTAAAAAAAAAAATTTTTTTTTTGGTCTTCTCCTTCCTTTGGCCGGCCGACGCCGGCCAGAGGTGAGGGCTGGCGAGGCTCACCTTGCCGGCCACACGGCGACGGCCCCGGCGAAGCTCCGCCTCGCCCGGCGACGGCCGCCTCGCCGTCGCTGGGCGAGGCTCGCCTCCGCCAGTGGCCGGCGGGGCGAGCCTCGCCAGTGGCCGGCGAGGTCAGCCTCGCTGGCCCTCACCTCTGGCCGGCGTCGGCCGGCCAGAGGAAGGAGAAGACCAAAAAAAAAAAAATTTTAAAATTTAAAAATTTAAAAAATTTAAAAATTCGAAAAAAAATATTAAAAAATTACCTCACCGGCCGGTTATCTCCGGCCGGCGTCCACGGTCGGCGCCGGCCGGCCAATTTTGGCCGGATGGACTGAATTGGCACAATTATAAAAGGTTTAGGACTAAATTGGCCAAAAAAAGGTTTAGGACTGAATTGGCACATGGGCAATAGGTTTAGACTTTTTGGGTAATTATCCCTCCAATCTATTGACCCTTGAAATTGAAATATATTAGATTCCCGTTGCATGAAACTTCATCCAAACAACACGTTGACTTTAAACTCTAGATCCAAGTAGATGAATAGGAACGACGTTAAAACGGATCAGTGAATGTTCAAACATTATTCATTGCTCATCTCCTATACTACCGTGGAGAAGGATTCAGTCTACTTCTCTTAATCAACCCTTTGGAAATACAGGATAAACTGGCGTCCCATCCGAATAGAATAAGCCCCAATGTGGATCCACACCTACTTGCTTTTGATTCTCATTAAACATTTAGGTGAATCCTTCCTAGTGTTCTGGCCTCTTTGGAGTTGCTTGCTTGGCAAGAAACTTCTTTATAAGTTCGCGCAAGCAGCAAGGTGGTCCAGAGTTCGTCTCTGGCCGATGGCCAACCACTTTCGGAAACCACCGCCTCCACGAAGCTCACGCCTTCCTTCTCCATCACCTTGCAGAAAGCATCCACAATCGCGTCTAGCATATTCAAGTAAAACTCAAGTTGCCATCTTGAACCAATGGCCCGTTCGCAGTGAATACGAAGTAATCTAATCTCACATGACCCGGATCCGAGGTAAATGCAAAACAGGCGTACACATTAGCTAGTAATGGGGAGCTAGTTTTCAACAAGAAGTTTATGATTCCAACCATGTCGGCTCCAGCTTTGTCAGTGAATGCACCGCTTGAGGGTGGGTCTAAACTCCCCAAGGTGGCGATCCCAACTACTGTGGATACCCTCAATCCAGTATGTTCATATGAATTTATAATATTTTGTATATTTTGCATAGCCGGTAATACATATTTAACCAAATCTCCTGGAACGACTTCATTACCAGCCGTGATATACTGAAAATTCATTAGTGGGATGTAGGGCTCCACGTGGTTGCCACACGGTTGTTGAACCATGTCTCGGCCGCTTTAGCACTCGATGCTATGGATGGTAAGTCTTCCTTTTTTATGCCTAGCGTGACGTCTATTCTACTGTTCTCAAGCCCCTCGAGCACGGCTGAGTTCGGCTTAAGAAGTCGCACTTTTCCAATGCTGTAGTTCTTGAAAAGTTGGACCACCATGTCCGGAGAGGGAAGCTGTTCCGCAGCCATTCCGTAGTTCACACCAATGTCGAGCTGCGCCTTTGTAATTCCGATTTGGTAGTGCAGCAATGCTACTATTGACAAAACGTGGATCGTCAAAGTTGATGACATTTTTTAGGATAGCTACTTTCAAAAGCATGAAAATTGTCATTAGTTAGCAATCTGAAAGATAAACTAAGAATGAAGACCTATGGTATTAGACATGCACTGCTTCATGATATGGACACCTTCAAATAGCTGAATCTTACTTTGAACCTAATGTTCTCACGAGAAAGAAATGGTAAATGGATGCTCTTCATCGTACATAACATGAAAAAGGAAAAAAAAAAAAAAAAAACATTATTTTTCTCAAAATTCATTATGAGAGAAAGAAACATGCGAAGACCCACCGGCGAGCTTGATTAGTGGAAACTAAAACAACTTATCCTTGAGAACAGAAGACCCTTTCTTGACTATTTACATTGTCAAATTGTGACTTGCTGGCAATTAATTTCCAAAACAAGAATATTTACTGTATATGAATCAAATTCCACTATGAACATTAATTGTGTTAGGGATCATTTGAAGGTTCTCTCATCTCCTCTGATTATGTATGATTCCTAAACAAGAATATATGTTGTATAAGAATTGGATTCCACTTTGAGCATTAAGCCTTAGAGGTAATTAGTTGATTCTTCCCTCGATTATGCACATATGTCCATAAATTATGTACATCCTTGATTAATCGTAAACGACTGTAGTTGATATTATATTATCCACTTACCTTAGATGGTCGATTTTTTAAGATATATAAAGCACCTTCTGCTCTATTCATTACAAGATAAGCAGAGACTACAAAATCCTATTTAGCATATTCTTATCTTGGTATCTTTTCTTTCAACCGATTATATGACAATATTTTTTTGTGTTTCCGTGACTTCATATATATCCTCGTTTGCATGAAAATCTGATATAAGTGCCCTATCCAATTAAGTTTTTATCACGAGAAAGCTAATGAACTACTTAAAGCGGCGATGACAACAAATCCGGAATATCCAAGTAAAACTCTATTGAAGAGCACCAACCTTCTCCGTTCATAAATTCCTTGGATAGACATAAACATGAAAATATCACAAAAAAGGGATTTTTTTTTTTTTTTTTGGTCAAGAACAATGAAAGTTACATTAATCGAAAAAGTTCTTACAACCAGCACCTAAAGCATCTGCACAAATCAGATTCAAAAGCGTGGGGAGGAAATAAGACCCAATTAGAAGCCAACGCAGACCGAAGATGGGCCTTACAGGCCCAATCGGCCACCCTATTCGCATCCCTTCGACAGAACGCTAGGGTTGCCTAAGAAAAGAGGGCAAACAAGAAAGCAGCCTCTGAGACGACAGCACGATCCGACCAAGGAGGAGGGTCATGCTGATTGATTATCTGGACAAGAGAAGAGCAATCAGATTCAACGATAATCGGAGCATGCTGGAAGCCTTGATCGAGGAGATGTCGAAGGGCAAAGGAGAGGGCTTGAGTCTCAGCTTGCAGCGTGGACGACGCCTCCACAGTCTTGGTGAAACCATCGGTGAGTCTCCCTGAATAATCCCTGCAAATACACGCAATGGAAGTGATTTTGCAGCCAGATCTGTAAGAGCCGTCAATGTTTATCTTAAGAAACCCTGGATCAGGGGGAGCCCAAAAAAAGTCTCGATCGTTGATTGCTCCTTTCTTGATTGACCAGGTGGAGTTCAAAATCAGATCGACCTGATGTTGGGCGAGAGCGGATTCAGCAACATGGTGAGGATCCAGCAAGGTACCCCGAAATAAAAAACCATTTCGAGCGCGCCATATGTGCCACAGCACTGTCGAAATAAGCCCTAGCCGAGGTAAGGCGTTCTGTTTTCCCATTGCTGTTACAATCCAAGAGTCCAGCCGCCGAAGGTAAGAGGGAGAGAAATTGATGTTGATCCGAGGATTGGACCAAATCTGATGAGTCCACGGCAAATTAAGAAGATGTGCTCTACTATTTCTGGTGCATTTTTGTTGCAAATAGCACAGCACGGATTACTAATAATATGTCTTCAATATAGATTCTCCCGAGATGCAACTGAATTGGTGCAGAGCGCCCATAGGAATGATCTAACTTTGGGAGCAGTAGGCATCTTCCACAATGATCGCCAGAGCCGGGTAGGAGTACTATGCGAAGTAGATGCCCGAGTAAATGCTGTTTGCTGATGATTGCTTGAGTAGATGGTAGGCTGATTTTACGATGTAGTCCCCTGACTTTGTGGCCGTCCAAATCAACTTGTCCTGACTAAAACTTGTTCTGATCTGTATGTCTGTGATCTGTTTAATAATTGATTCATCATAAAAGCACTACAACACATCCATTTTCCAAGAACTAGTAGTCTGATCAATAAGATCAGCTACTAGTTGGGGTTCGTCATAGGCTCTCGGACCTCCGAGAATCCCCATAGGTAACCAATTGTCTTCCCTTATATTAATAGAAGTTCCATTTCCCACGGACCAGCGGATATGATTGCTAATAGCATCCCTGCCGTAAAGAAGGCTTTGCCAGCCCAAAGAAGGGCGAGCACCTTTGACAGCGTTAATAAATGATGAAGATGAAAAATATAGGCCTTTGAAAAGCTTACCCCATATAGAGACAGGATTCTGAAGAAGGCGCCATGCTTGCTTACCAAGCATGGCATTGTTGAATTGAATTAAGTCACGGAAGCCCAAACCTCCCTCATCTTTCCTATTACGCAACTCGTCCATTTCTTCCAATGAACGCCCGACTTACTTGTATCATTACTCCACCTGGAAGTGGGCCATTCTCCTTTCAATATTCTTGCAAAGAGAAATAGGAAGTTTAAAAACAGTCATGACCTATTGAGGTATAGCTTGAATAACGGCCTTTAGCATAACCTCTTTTCCACCTCTCGACATTAATCTTTCCTTCCAACCTTCCGGCTTTTTTGCACTCTATGCAAAATCCAGGAAAACAAATCTTTTCTTGATCTCCCAGTCCGTAGGAAGGCCTAGGTATTTGCCACTTCGTTGTAGAATAGGAACCCGTAATTCCCTGGCTAGATTCTCTTGTAAGTCCATAGGGCAAGAAGGACCAAAGAAAACTCCTGATTTGTTACGGTTGATGGCTTGACCAGTGGCTAGGCAATACATCTTTTGGTTTAAAAGATTGGTAAGATTTTGGCACTCCAGTAAAGTTCCATTCAGAGAAAATACTGCATCATCAGCGAAAAAAAGGTGCGACAGAGTAGGACAACTTCTATTTAGTTTTACACCCTTGAGACAGCCCATATTTATGGCATGTTGTATAAGATAAGACAATAGGGTCGCCATAAGGATAAAAAGGTAAGGGGATAAGGGATCACCTTGACGGAGTCCTCGTGAGGGAATGAACTCGGGTAAGTACTCACCATTCATTTTCACTTTAAGAGATGTAGTAGATACACAAGACATAATCAGCTTAACCCAATGATGATGAAAGCCCATCTTACTGAGATAATCCCTGAGAAAATCCCACTCTACGCGGTCATAAGCTTTACGCATATCTAATTTGAGCACAGCCTGAAACCACCACTTTCTTCTCCGAGTTCTAAGTTGATGGATGACCTCCTGGACTACTAGAACATTATCCTGTATTTGACGACCATTGATAAATGCGCTCTGTTCCTCTGGAATTAACACTGGCAGCAAGGGTTTTAGTCGATTAGCCATCACCTTTGCAATAATCTTGTAGGCAAAATTACATAGGCTAATGGGACGATAATTATCTAGGCTTTTACGGGTTGGGAATTTTTGGAATTAAGGTTAGAGCGATGCAGTTTAAACCAATAGGAAGGAGGCCTGAATGAAAAACTGTCTAACCGTATGAACAATATCCTCCTTAATAATTTCCCAATATTCCTGATAAAACAAACCGTTCAAACCATCAGGACCTGGGGCCTTAGAGGCTCCCAACTGAAAAACGGCATCTCTAACTTCTTGGTAAGTGATATGACTTAAAAGATCAGCGTTCATCTGAGGAGTGACGATCCGAGGGCAGCAATCTAGGATAGGAGCGTATTGCCTAGCCCCTGATGTTGTGTATAGCTGAGAGAAATAATCAGTAGTCATGTACTTTATATGTTCCAAATCCCGAACCCAGTTTCCATGTGCATCACACAACAGAACAATGCGATTTCTTTGTCGTTTTTGCAGTGTAGTGGCATGGAAAAAACGAGTATTTCTATCTCCACATTGTAGCCAATTTACCCTGTATCTCATTGCCCAAAACTGCTCTTCCTTCTGCCATAATACATGCAATTCTCTCTTTATATCCTGAATGGTTGCCTGCTCTTCAGTGTTTGTGCGATTGGTCAAAGATTGCAAGCGATCTTCTAAAGCTCTCACCCTTTCTCTGCACTTTGAAAATTTTTGGCGACTCCAGGTGGACAGAGCTACTGTAACACGCCTAAGTTTGGCCATGAGGGAAGAGTCTGTTTGCATCTCCGAAAACCAGGAATGTTCAATAACTTCCTTGCAACCAGGATCTTGAAGCCAGAAGGCCTCAAAGGTAAAAATTTTCTATTTTCTAGGGGCAGAAGGAGCAGAATCCAACACTAACGGACTGTGATCCGATCCGACAGCTGGGAAAGCACACACTTGAGCATTGGGGTAAGCCACTCTCCAATCTACATTACAAACAGCTCGATCCAGCCTTTCTTTTACTAAAGCATCTCCTTCCCGGTTATTTGACCAGGTGTAAGCACGGCCAAAAGTTGGCAAATCCATCAAACCGCGATCGTTAAGAACATCACGAAAAGACGACAAACGGTAAGAATCGGCGGGGACGAGCTCCCAATTTCTCCCGGCGATTCAAGATTTCATTGAAATCCCCAATGCACACCCACGGTAAGGTATTATCATAGCTAGTCGTCGAAGGTATTGCCAAAAGCTTGCCTCTCCCGAGCTACGGCGGGGGCATGAAGACAAGTAATCTTCATTGAACGATTATACGCAATATCATGACGAGGTAAAAACAAAGGCATGGAGCGAGGGGGAGAAATCGAGTTAGCGAAAACCATCCTTCCAAAAGAGGGCCAAGCCCCTGCCCGGACCAGCGGGCTGAAAGTCGATGATCTTTGGAAGCGCAAGGTACGCTTAAGCGAAGCAAAACTTCATCACGGTTCTTAGTTTCCATCAAAAAAAAAGGAAATCAGGTTTTCTCTAGCCACTAAGGCTTTAAGCATCCGAAGCTGTCGGGGATTTCGAACCACAGCAGTTCCAACTCAAAACTTCATTTTTGTGCAGGTGGCTGTTTAGGGCCAGCCACCGATGCCTGAATTCTCTCTTCAGTCGCCTCAACAATTGGCGTGTCCAATAATCCAGAATCATCAAAATGCCGCATATGTCCACCAGGTACGTCATACGAAGAGTACCTCCGAGGTTTCTTTACAGGGCCAGTTCTAACAGATTGGCGAGAGCCAGAACCTTTTCTGACTGGAGAAACAGGGGTCAGCACCCCTTTAAGTTTTGATTCAGCAGGAATAAGAGCAGTGGAATTGGAGGGATGAGGCTGGGGGGCCAAACTCAGACTTACAGGAGCTGCTAGGACAGGAGGTGGAAGCAAAGGAATAAGTGGGGCATTGGTAGGAGGTCTCTCGGGTATAATATCCTCCTCATCCTCTTCCATTTCGAATGATCATAGTAACAATGCCGATGGGACTGAACTGTTGAGTCTCTGCTTTCAACCAAGGTCCATAGGGAGTTTGATGAGGCTGCGCAAACATATCCTGCGAAAATGGTGCTTGTTGGACAGGATTCCGCATAATGTCCTGACGGCCACATGAAAAACAAAAATGCGGTAAGCGTTCATACCTAAATTCCAACTAATAAGTTCTGTTTTTATATTTGATGAGTCTCCCTTTCTTCAACGGTTCAGATAAGGGTAACTCAACTCGAGCTCTGCCCGCCCGTAGACAAGATCTAATAACATAATCAGATTTTACTTGAAGGACAGTACCCATCGACCTAACAACCATGCGAATCATTTCCTCAGTACAACATTCCAGGGGAAGGCCTACAATCTGAACCCAAAAGGCGCACGCGGAAAAATCGTAACAATGCAGAGGGGTATTCTCTATCCAAGGCTTTGGGTTTTCTCCCATTCTCTGTTGGTATAGAACTCGGTATTTTCGCATAAAATGCGCAATTTTTTTTTTTTTTTGGCTAAACCTATACGAAAGTACCCTTTTTTTAATGTAAACATACTATACATGTAGAAAAAGCATGTATTATACTCGTGTAAAACTAATCTCAATTATGTAAGAAAGAAATACGAAAAAAGCGTTTAAAATATGGAAAAAGAAAAACATGAGTCACATTGTAAGTTTTTAAGATGATAGTTCTACTATTGACGATTTTTTAAGTTATCACAAGCATATTAAAAAGTAATTTGCAATTGTTATTATCATCTCAATTGAAGAAATCCAAAGAAACTTTCTACAAAGTTTGACCATGAATGTTGTCCTCAAACAATTAAGCGTTAGGGATTCATTTTTATAACAAATTTTCCAAACACTTGTTATTTGGTATCTTCTATATACTAAGTTAAAACTACACTTACACTCACTCATTTCTTCCAATATTGTCCTCAATAAGAGCTGAAAACGTATTTATTCTCAAACCTCCCTCATATTAAATAATAAAAGGAAACAAAAATTTAATTATCATATCTCTTATAATTCTCCATTTCATCCACTTTTCGGTACATGAAACCACTCATTTTCTTCTCAGCAACCACCCAATTAACCCGTTGTCAAAAAAAACCACCCAATTAACCCATAAACGTAGCGCGTGGTTTGACGCTAGTATCATCTATGCCAAAAAGTAATTGAATAATTTTTTTTTTTTTTTACAAAATTTAGGAACATAAACATGGATACCGTCTACTCAGATTAAACAAAAGGGCACAATTGAAATAAAAAGTTAAGGAAAAATGACAAGTGATTCATAAACTTTGACTTAATATGCAATGTCAACCATGAACTTTTAATTTATTTGATCTAGTCCATGAACTTTAATCTAATATTCAATGTTGGCTTTAAACTTTTAATTTATTCCATTTGGTCTCTGAAAACTTTTAATACATGTTCAATTTAGTCTATAAATCTTATGAAAACATTCAATGTTATCCCAAAACTTGAATTAATAAAGGAAAATATTGAATATTTTTATATAGTTGAAAGACTATATTAAACATTCACAATAAAAATCAAGTATCACATTAAACAAGTTAAAAGCTCAAAACGAAACTATACATTGGACTAAAGTTCATATATCATATTAAACAAATTAAAAGTTGAAAAAATAACATTATACATTAAAATAAAGTTCAAAGATAATTTGTGTAATTATCCCAAAAGTTTATGGGCTTTGTTAGTGTAACAGATTTTGGATTATATCAGAATAATAGTTTGTTATGTATTATAAATTTTTTAAAAAGTGATGTTCATAATAATTTATAATTGTTGATTATTTGATTTTTTTATGATTGAAATCGGTTATTATTCTTAAAGTTTATCATCCGTACACTAACAGAAGTTGCAATAATTGAAGGACAGAGAACCTGCGTCACGACTGAATATAGAAGCGAGTGATTAGTGACCACTGGGCGGCGAATGTACCTGTAGATGGGCTCATTATGGCTCTGGTCCCAACTCACTGCCCAATAAACTTATAATAAATACTTGAATTACTTTGTCGGCTTGACGCGGTTTTAGCACCCAACAAAATGTACCACCGCGATGAACAAAGTACAGACATCCCCCAGTAGCAAAAACAGTGTATTTTGCAAATTGCAGCGCCACATAATTTGACCTCGCATGCACTCTACGGGCATTTCTGTCCACTCGACAGAACTAGTTGTAACACTGAGATTAAAAGGTCGCGAAGAGAGATAAAATGCATTCCCAATCTAATTTTTGAATTCGTGGGACTTTCCTCACTTTGTGACCCTCAAGTGAACAATCATGTGCCTCTTAGCCTTCATTTAATTTAATGAAAGGAAAGGGCCAATGTTAATCGGGTGCAAAACTTTTCAATTAATACAATCAAACCTGATATCTTTTCAAAAGTGCAAGAGAGCCTTTTCATTTCTGATGAATGTTTAGGTTCTGGTTGCCCATTTAGATTATAAAAAAAAAAAAAAAAAATGATTCTGATTGCCCTTTAATTCACCGCTGGTTCGCGTCCTTAGTTCCGTGAAAAATGCTCCGCTGTTGGGTCGTTATTTGATTCGGTCACTGTTCTCATACAGTCTGACAATCTAGCTAAACGAGGAATTTTGCTTTGTGTTTACCTGGGGTTGTACTTTCTGCGACATCTGGCCAAGTGGATGTTTTCGACTGAGTTCGATTTGGTTTTTTTATGCGGTTTCGCTTGGTCCCTCGGTGTTGCGGATGATGTGTGCAAAGAAGGTGATGTGGGAACGGGTAAGCCCAGTGGGAACAGCATTTTCTTGTTTGGATGTGAATATGAACCTGGATGGAAGCAGGCTCTTTCGTGCACTGAACATCATCTCAAGTTCCTCCCTTGTGTAATTCCCAACCGTACTCTCTCTCTCTCTCTCTCTCTCTCTCTCTCTCTCTGTGCAGCTGCTAATCAGAATTAAATGTGAATGTGAACCTGGATGGAAGCAGGCTCTTTCGTGCACTGATCATCATCTCAAGTTCCTCTCTTGCGTAATTCCCAACCGTAATCTCTCTCTCTCTCTCTCTCTCTCTCTCTCTCTCTCTCTGCATGTTCGCAGCTACTATGCAGAATTAGATGGTGAGATGGAATTTGAAAGTGCATTCAATTGAAGAGTTCATGTCTTCCTGTTGGGTTGCTTCTATCTGGAAATTGCCGGGTTTATATTCCATGGTGTGGCGTGTAGTATTTGTCATGGATGATTCATGTCAGTTAAATTTCCATAAATATATTTACTATATCACTGATACTTAAATTTCCATAAATATATTCACTATATCACTGATACTGGAAAGTCAACTTCTGTCGAACTGCATAGATTGTCACCAAGTACGTCTGACTTAGTTTCATTCTATGCATAGAAGATTGTCTCCAGTTTTTGTCAAAGAAGAAGGCAAACAAGATTCCGACATGTCAACTGAGAGAAGATTTAGCACTTTTTCAGTTTGATCCGTCCATTGATAACACATTCTCAGTAAGTCATCCTTCCAAATGAGTTTAAGGAGAAGCATATTAGAACCATCAGTATGCATTATTTCCTAAATGAAACACAAGGAAATCTAATCAGGTCATAGGGCATGATCAAATCTAATTCTATGAACACAACCGTCTAAACTGGTTAGTGGTTTAAGCTATAGCGTCAATTGCCCCTTTCTGCTTTGTTTGTGTCAATTTATAGGTTCTCCTTGGATTTGATCGAAGAAGGAAGGCCCAGATTGATTGTTGTTGATACTTTGAGGGTGAAAAGAACCACAAAATAATCAATGAAGAATCTGTCATGGTCGCCAATTTCCATATTAATATTTCGCTTGAGTTGGTAATGGAGGTCGATCACATTTTCGTCTTGTTTATCATTTCATGTCAGTCTGAGATTTTGTCTGACCTTGTTAATGTGAGAGATCCAACCCAAAGCTTAGCTCTAAGGTGGAGAGAACATGAATGCGACGTTCACAGCCTGACTAGAACGGCACATGCAATTAATGAATGGGGACACAAAAAATAAATCTAGAGTGAAACTTGGCTCTCATCTCATGTGAAAAGAAAAAAAAAGATCAAATTGAGAAGCTTAAACTATTTGATGAAATAAAATACATGAACATATGGCTCAAATAAGACATAGATAAGCGATATGGGATATTTTAACAATCCGAAAGTTAAATAAACAACTATACAATACCTGCTGCTATGGTACTTTATGCTGATCTTTCTAGTAGGGTTGAGTAAGATGAACAGACAAAACTGGCTGGTTTGGTCCGGTTCCAAGGAGTACCGATCCAATTCCTAATTTCTAAAAGCGGTACTAGTGTCTAGGTTGTGTTGTTCCCCGAACAAGACCGCTCCGACCAATTGTTTTTTTTTTTTTTTTTCTTAAATGCCTTACGCAAGCCTCCTCTCCTCTTTCGATCTTTCTCTTAATTTGAGTCTCTTCACCTCTTATTGAATTTCAAAACATTCTCTCATTTTAATTCGGCCGGTTTGACTAGATCGCCCAGAAACTAGATCGGGAACCAATCACCCTATTTCCTAGTAATGGATTAGACGTCATTAGTTATTAGCCAAATGAGAGAGAAGAATCCATTCGATGTCATAAAGATAGGAACCATCAAGATCACATGACTCATCTACACGTCGGGTTGTTTTAAACGGCAAGATGTCCTATGTCTATTTAGCGTCATCTACGAGTGAAACTGCAGTTGACTGTGATCTACCAGGCTTGAGGCAACAATTTCTTTCTTGTGACCATATGCATCTTGTACTAGAAAGATATATCTAACATTAACCTTAAAGAGCTTAATCTTATAGTTGTTTCTTTTGTTTAACAACTTCATATCACTGGGTTGTGCTCTAATAGACATTTCCTTTCTTGCTTCCCCATTATTCGCCGGCACCCTCAATTGCTCTTGCATGAAATCCCCTGCTTTAGCTGAGGAGATGACAAACTAATGAGTTGATTTTGAACAGTAATTACTTTTGATCTGCCTTCTCCATTTATAGCCTGTCGTTGGGCTAATTGCGGAGGTGGCTCCCGAAACAAGACTTCAAGTTTCTCGTACAGTTGCCTAGCTACAATTTAAGTCCTGTGCCAAATGTTGGTGAGCCCAATTAGTTAGTTCCTTCTGCAGGTGCAATTGGAATAAATTGCCGGAATCTGGGGACTTCATCTTCAATTAACATTTAATAGTGCTTCAGCACCAACTTTGTCTGACAATGAGGGGTCTAGAGAAAAGGCTTAAGCGAAGTCTCAAACTCAATGGGATTTTGAGCTCTCTGAATTGTAAAAACACCTCTCCTGCAGCTAGTGAAAAGTATTTTACGTTCTGACAATAGTTTTTTTTGCTTCATCTGTGCTCATGAAAGAGAAAGTTGATCAATTCACTCAAGTTGAGGGCTACGCTCACAAGAGTTTCTACAAAAGTCTAGTCGATGGTAGACACATTTCACATATTTTCTCTAAAGAATTGGAGAATTATCTAGTCCCAACAAGAATTGGATCTACTGATCCAATCTAATAGTTACGGAATTCATTGAAGTGACGGCACAGACATGAAAAACTAATCAAAATCTCTTCACTTGCGTAAAACCCGTCAAGAACTGGCCCCCAAAAAATGAAAAAAAAAAAAAAAATTACATCAGTGTGTGCATTGTACACAGATGAGCTCTTGTTCATGTAGTTAAATAGACAGGTGAATTAGAACGCAAGTTTTCAAGAGAGTGAGATGTCGGTACATTGTGCAAATGTCGTGCTTGTGTTGGTACTCTTATTTCCCCGTGATCTAGTACAAGAATCGTCTTGCTCAAAAGCTCTTTCTTTTCATTGCTATGCTAAGTACTTATGACAAGCATGTAGAAGTATTTCGCCGTTTTCTTTTGCAAGAAGCTCTACCGTGACGACGTGCACAACCCACTGACCCAAACCTCTAAGAAGAATTCAAGTGGTGAGAAACTAGGAGGATTGATCATACATGTATCGTTCCAAGTGGTAAGCTATCTTTCCCCGACATGGGATTAAGACGTTACGGTTGTTTATACATTCTTAACCAGATGTAATAAGTCGTATGATATGTAATGTGTCCAATTGCTTCAATTTTTTTCTTGCTGCTTTGGCTATCTCTTATTTTTCACTTGTACTTTCTTTCGAGTAGTAGTGGGCGAGGTCGTTTTTGGACTAACGTACATTGGGCACAACATTCCTCGCCTTTTGCAATGTTAACCATTGTCAATCAATGTGATTAGCATGTTTTTATGCGTGCAAAATGCAAATGATTAACGGTTATACTTTGATTAAATTCATTATTAGTGAAAAATAGCTTAATTAAGGTGGAGGAATCAATATATGCATGTGCTATTACTAATAAAGTAGAGGGAAACTACATTAAATGGATCGACCTTTTTTTGCCCGTCCCCACCCCATCCCTCCCTGAGAAGGTAAGGGTTTGAACCCCTCACCTCCCCCTTCCATGTTGGAAGGGTGGTCACTGGGGCGAATCCCAATAGTGAAATGGATTGACCTTTGAGCAGATGAATTTGTTTGGGGCTAACTAATGATGTTGAGGGGAATATGATTAAAGGTCTGAATCTTAAATCGTGATCCAGGATGGTTTAAAATCACATGATTTTTTATGTTTTTAAGAGTAGCTCCTAAATCCTAATGTTTGTTCGTTTATTCGAAATTAGTTCATTAATCATGAAAAAAGAAAAAAAAAAAAAAAAAAAAGATCCTAACCAACTCATTAAGGAGAGACCAATTCTCTTTATATGTTTTTAATAAGTCTATTACATTTAGACAAATTCCCCACTTATTGCATGGATTGATTTTTGTACTTTAAAGGTAAATTTCTGCTTTTATCCCTTCAAAAATTTATGCAATTTGTTTCTTCAATCAAGTTCTTAAACTTTAAATCTCTCTTATCAAGTTCTTCTAAATTCACATAAATTTTCTAATCAAGTGTCTCCCACTCTGCATCCACTTTATTGGAGTTGAGGCACTCTTCAAAGGCATCCTGAGCCTAATGTGAATGTTTCCTTTGCCACAACAAACTGTCAATTAATGCATGCGACTAAAATCTCCTAATAGCGACAACCAAACATCAAACTCTTGACGACATTGATGAATATGTCAAATTCAATTGATCGGATTCGAAACTGGACAGACTTATCTAAAAAAGTTATGCAGATTCAAAAATTTAATCGGACAAATTAGAATTTCTAACATTTTAACTAAAAACTACATATGCTTACCACTCGCCGTAGGCGCTAGAGTTCCATCGAGGAGATCTAATGCTCGAAGCTCGTACAATGCAAATTGCAAAAAGACTGGCTTTGAGATTCTTGGCGACTTATCCTGTGGCACGTGTGTAGTGGTTAGCATGTGTCGCCCCAGTAATTTATCTCTGGTTGCCGATTATGCGGGGTTGCTTGAGTCAAAAAAAAAAAAAAAAAAAAAAAAAAAAAAAAAAACTACATATGCTCAAGGACGAAAAGAATCAGCTCCTAATCGTGCAACTGGGCTTGTACGAAGATCCAAAATTTAGAGCTCCACTGTTGCTTGTCCAGGTTCTTTCTCCCTAGCCTACGAGGCCATTCCATCTATGCTACTAAAATTCAATAATGGGAAGAGGAAAAGAAAATCTTCCTCGTGATCACTTCAAGTCCCAACACAAACTTCGCTTCCTTGCTATTCTACGGCGCCTCCCAAGCGGCGGCGCACGGTCGTCATTACATAGTTTATGTACTTTTTTTAGGAAGAGTACACTAAATAGGAACCAGCTCATGTTGTACTGGCTAAATGAAAGCTATTACTTCGATAACGACGAATTATGACTTAAATTATTTTTAAATCATGACTCTATATATAATATGACTCATAAAATTTTTGCAATTATTATAATTTATGAATTTTTCATTGAAGATTTTCATATAATTTGGAATTATGATTAGTATATTAAAAAATTTAGGAATCATATTAAATAAATTGAAAGTTTAAAAATTTAAATTACATATTTGGTAAAATATAAGAATCATTTTTCCTAACGACAATATAGATAAGAAAGAATTCTAAAATTACTTGAGTTTTCATAGAATGGAAGGAATGATTGGTAGATCGATATTTTTATAATAATTTCACAAATGTAATGAAATATTTAATTTGAGGCGTAATTTTAGTAGATCGGTTAACTTTGCCATTGGTGCTAGTGAGAGTAAATCCCAACGATTCTTAGGCTATGGCACATGTAAGTCGCGTACAAATTAAAACTTACATAGGTTGAGGAGAAGCAAACCGAGATTTCTCGAGACCAAGAGGGACCAAGAGGATTCGAATCTATGGTCGGAGAATCCCTAACTACTAAAAGTAAGCCTTACACCACTAAACTCACCGTTATAGGGATATCATTTCATGTTTTAGTAATAACTAGTGAGGGCTTTACAACAATCATCAAAATATTTTCATTATCAATAATAATCTATATTTAAATATTTTCACAAATAACAAACTTATTTTGTGTTCATTCATCTTTTTAGATGACATAAGCAATTGTTTGAAAAATATTTTTCAAATCATTTTTTCTACAAAGCAAACCGAATGTACATGTTGAAATTAAATCATTATCAAGCAAGATGGCTCTTCTTGATATATCAGTCCTTAATAGTGATAATTAAGATATTTCGGTTTAGTATTAGAAAATTATATGTTTCCGATTCTTTTACGGTCCTCATTTTAAGTGTAATCAATAATTAACAATCATACAATTTAAAAACAATATGTTAAAAAAAATGTCCTTATGTTACTAAGCCATGCGCATCTTGATATAAATACCTCGAACTTTTTTTGTATCATTAAAAATCGAAACTTGCATATTGCGACATAAATAAAAATCTCAAACTTATACTAGTAAAATATACTAGATGAATTGAAATAGAAGGTATATATGTTACACATGTATAGGTTTGAATTTTTTCATGATACAAAAAAATTGAAGACATTTATATCATAATTGACAAGTTTATGATAAGTTTAAAATATTTACATCACAATGAATATAATTTGAGATTTTTTGTGACATTCGTCCATTAATAATTAATAATCATATTATTTTAACATGTCTTTATGTTACCAAAGAAAAAAAAGCCCGAAAAAGTTTTAGAGCCAGCTTGATCGGTTCCCACTTGCGTCTCTTTTTGAAATCTGTGACCCCATTCGCGGTCAAAAAACAAAGCCTGCTTTTGGAACGTCTCGACCTCCGAAAGCATCACTGGTTTTTCATTTTTTTTAATAAATAATTATGTTCTTTTGAGATCAATGTTTGATTGTTGGACTTCACTTGTTAAGCATATTTGATTAAACAGCAGTTTTTAAAATAATTATCACTCAGATCACCAAAATAATCAGTCGGTTAAAATTTATAGTTTTTGTTTAGTTAATTACTTGACAGATATCGCGACATTTACTAAGAAACTTCCTTAAATTTAAACCCTTTTCGGCTGAGTATGCAAGAAGGTCCCTTTGTCTTACTCTCTGTTTTCCTTTCATCACCGGTCTTTCTCTCTCTTTTTCCTTTTCACTAAATTAGTAATTCTTATTCACATGTCATGATCGAATTTTGTAATTGTATTTGTGTATTGAAAAGAAAATTTTAATTAATTTTTTTATGAAATTTATTTACATTACAGCTGTGTCAACTGGTGCCACTTTGTCATGCGATATAATTTACACGTTCTAACACTTATCCGGAATTGCCGCTTTACTTTTTTTCACGATGTCCTCTAACCGGAAATGCGCATTTTGAATTGACTGAAGGGAGAGGTACTTTGGGTGTCTATCATTGCCGGCGTAAAAGAGAAATTAATGAATACTAAAGTACCATTTGAGGGGTCATTCCTCGGAACTTGGAACTACTTTTTGCCCTATTCCTGTATGATTTGATGAAGAGATGTGAACGGTGATGGGAAACGTGCCGTTATTAAAGAACGGAGCGAGCAGGAACTTTCAGTGAATTAGACGAAAAAGATGTAGGCAATTTTTTACTTTTGAGCTTACTAAATATGGAAAATTGTATGGTTTATCACTTATAGTCCATAGTTTGGGTGATTCCAATTCACAAATCAAACGAATAAGTATCTACAGTTAAAAAATTCGATAACAACACAGTGAAATTGAAACCGTAAATAGATTTATAAATAAAAATTATAAGTCACCTAAAACACACCGGTTATGAAATTAATAAATCATTCAATTGCCAAGTAAAAACCAAACAAATAATTGAAGAATGCATTTCTAGATACGGAGGCCACCATAATTATCAGCTATATACCACCCGCGCCACTGGGTCTCCTTGTCATCATCGTCGATAGTCATTGCCTTCATCAAATATTTGTCAACCTTACTATTGTTCATTACTGTTGATTCCGTCTATCCATTTCAGCCTCAGATAATATATCAATTTGTCAACCTTCTGCTACTAATCACCACTACGATATACCAAAACTATGATCAACCGATGTGATGACCACCATCATGAGGTGATTGTCCCAACTAATATCGGTCTCAACCTCTAGTACCATATCATTCACACTATTGAGCATTGCTAACATGAGATTTGACATTGTGGCATACTCTAGATAGTATAGATTGTTAAATAAAAATGTAATTTGGTATCTAAATAGAGCAACACTAAGTGGTCAGTACCAAGTTAGTTCATGAAATTTTTTCTCTGGCAGAAGATGCGGATCTACTTGCAGCCTTAGTTATGCTTTGATAGGCTTGAGCACGACAACATGCGTGCGTTACTCAACCAGTGTAGACAATTGACGAGATGTGGTTTGAATATTGACTGTCGTAAGAAACAAATAATTATTCCCAATGCTAACCAGAACAAGGAAAGAGGCTAGACACGGACATATATGGCTCAGTCGGTGTTCCCTCCTTCATGACAAAAAGTGGTACAACATTTCACTACTAAACAAAATAGACTTCACAATGGAAATTACTTATAATCACATTGGAATCATTTAAACACCCTCAGAATTTCCAAACCTAATAACTCGTCGGATATTTAGCCTTGATAATTTCTTATGAAATAATTTGTCAATTTTACAAAAGAAAAGATTTAAATGAGTGAAAAGTTTTAATTGTTTTAGAGTGTAAATAGCAAAAAAGGGGACTCTCTGATCTCACGCCAATAATTTCTGCACATACAAGCCCCAAGATCGATCTTCTTGTACGACAAAACAAGCATGATAGAACATTTCCAAACACATGAAATATTAATATTCTTACATAGAAATTCCTTGACCGACTCCACCTCCACTTGGACTCATACATGAAAATTTTGCTTGTTTGTTCATTCGTCGAGCTACGGTTTCTATTCGGACTTAGATTTCTATTCAGATCACATTTTTTTACACGCTTAAAGTGGAGATATACTTTAACTTTGATAACACAAATACAATCCGATCACTGACATTCAAAGGTTTGAATCCAACAACCGAAAAGAGATATGCCAAATTTCCCATTTATAAAATTTCAATACTGTAGAACCAGTCTTATATGATTATAGCGTATGCTATGTAATGGATACATGGAACCAGACAACTGGATCCAGTGGGAGGCGCCAACAGACAATTTATCAGAGTTGACTTCATTGATCCACGCATGCAGGTAGCCGTCGGTTGATGTGCATATTTCACGACAACTTGCGGCTGTGATACCTTATACCTTTTTTCTTTTGTACAGATTAGGGTTAGTAAATCTATAATGTGGATGGAATGATTGATACTTTATATCTGAAAAGGAGTGACAGAAACTTCGTGATTGTCACATTCAGACACGGCGGTAGACCTTGGTCCCTAATGAACAAGTGGAACTCTAATGTGACGGCCTGGTGTGGATGTTATACAACAAATCCAAGAGAGATAAGGTATTACCATCTCTCTAAATTTTTTCTTTTCTTTTTTTCTTCTTTGGGGTCAAAAAGCATCTCTCTAATTTGACGGCCTATTAATTGAACGGTCAAACAAGCTTCAAACGTGAGGAAGATAGAGTGAGTCGAATGCTAAATCGACATGAAGAACGGAGTTCGATGAAATGTCTGTTTCAAGGTGGGCCTCTAGCTGCCATGGACGATAGAACAAAGCACACCATGTCAACCCCTCTCATGAGATCATTGTGTCTTGGAAAAATATAGGTGATGAGATGGTGGTTGTAGTCAAAGATTCCACCTATAATCGCTTTGGAATTTAAGTGGATTTGACAAGTGGGGACGTCCATTTTTACCATCTCTAGACAAATGTGTATAAAACAATGACCAGTGGTTTATACATTTATGCTCCGGCATTTATCTAAAGGTCCACTATGTATGCCCTGAGAGGACTTATGAGGGATTTAGTCATTCTCCAACAACTCAGCATTAATACATAACTAAAAAAACAGAAAACGTATGACTAAGAGACTTTACCATATAAAAAGAATTTTAAAAAGTAAACTCAAATTGCTTGAGTATTAAAAAGTTAGAGAATGAGAATCTCACGCTAATTTTTTTGCTTCATGGAAAATGAACTTTGTTGAAAAATTTTCCTGGATTTAATTACAGATTTTCCATCGGCTATGACTTTTTTTCTTCAATTTAATAATTTCCGGAGAACCATAATCTTTCCTAGGAACAGCTTCGACGACGATAGATAGGGGTCAGGTTTGTTTGGCATCTATGCCCCCTGCCCTCCAAACAGTATGGGAGCCTTTCAGCTCGTACTGCTCACACTCCTAGATCTTCACGGCACCTCTTCCACCATAGTTTGAGCTGGGAGCAGCTCCGAAAAGCGAGGCCTATTCTAAGGAAATTTTCTTCTAAATAAAACTTACCCTGAAACTAAAATCCTTTTCTATCTATCTATAAAACAATGATTAGTCGATTGCAGTACACTTGAGCACAATCATAAGATGCTATATTGGTTGAGAAAACAATTTTAAGAACTTTTATGGTCCGGCATTTATCTAAAGGTCCACTATGTATGCCTTGAGAGGACTCCTAAGGGGTTGAGTCATTCTCCAACAACTCAGCACCAATACATAACTAAAAAAACAGAAAATGTATGACTAAGAGACTTTACCATATTAAAAGAATTTAAAAAAGTAAACTCAAAATGCTTTAGTATTAAAAATTTAGAGAATGAGAATCCCACGCAATTTTTTTTGCTTCATGTAAAATGAACTTCGTTGAAAAATATTCCTGGACTAATTACAGATTTTCCATCGACTATGATTTTTTTTTCAATTTAATCATTTCCCTAAACGATCCTAAGGAAATTTTCTTTTAAATAAAACTTACCCTAAAACTAAAATCCTTTACTATCTATATCCCCACATTTCCTCCCCCCCGAGAAAATAAAAATTATGGAATGCTTCATCTTTTCCCGCTGGGTGACAAAAACACATGTGCAAGTCCTCGATTGAAAGGCCAGTGGGGATCTATCGAACTAAACCGGGTCAAAATTGGGGTCCATGTCGGGGTCCGACCTTAGAACCTGAGGATGTCTTTAGTTCACTCAGTGGAATTTGAATAGGCTTCAGAGGGCGTCAAAAGGGACACGTAGCATCCAGTTTTAATGATGACAATGAGATCCTCCTGTCCCGCCAAGGCGCCAACCCTACCCGATGATCCCACCACCCCAGTCACCTCTCTTATTTTCTCCCTCTTTGTCTATTCATATCCCTTGATATTCTATAATTTGAACTCTCCATTGCAAAATGTGTGTGTGGCTTTGGATTTTAGGACACATAAGCGCCAATCATAGGATTCATCATGTTTAATGTCTCGAAAGAAGTAATGGAAGAAGAAAGAGAAAAGCCACCAAGGGTGAACAGTGAATTCGGAGGGTCCTACACGTGCATCAGCCAATCCTGTTATGGGCATTGATAATTTTTGTCCTTTAGGCCGAGGAGAAGTAAAAAGTAGCCATCATCTTGATTACTTTGGTTCTTTGGTCTAGAAAATACAGCTGGATGATGGTATTCTAACCTTTCCATTATAGCAACTTTATTGAGTAATATAAAGATTTATGATGGGATTTTAAACAACTAATCATACATCCAAGTACATGAAACTTGAAACACATTGATGACACTAGACATTGGCAAAAAGAGATTATTATCGAGATTATGGTGGGCAAGGTTCTTTTAAATGGAAAATTAACGGTCAAAGTCCTAAAATTGTCATTTGAGGTACATTTTGGTATCAAATTTTGTTATCCTACATTTTAATCCTAATGATCTTTAAAATAGTGAGATTAAATGTGTTCAATGATTTTTCCTACCAAACAAATTTGGTATGTCACATTTTTTAAGGACAAGTACACCAGAAAGTCAAAAAATAGTTGCAAAAACTTAATTAAGTAATTCCATTAGCTTTGTTAATTTAACTAACAAAAAATAATGACATGATTTTTTTTATTGTTTTTTGAAAAGAGAGTCGTTGATGTGATTGCCATATCGGCCTAGAAAAAAAAATAGAAAGAAATTAAAAGAAAAGCTGAAAGGAAGTAAACAAGAAAAAAGAAAAGGAAAAGCGGGTTAATGTTGAATCAAGTTTGTTTGTTTAAGAGTTACAGACCTTAGATGTTGTTTCTCATGGTGATGAATCACGTTTCTGGCAAGGCCGTGAGTACGGCGACGGGACCAAGTGAAGGAGGATGGCGAGGCGAGTTCAAGGTCGTTTCGCATGGTCCAAAGACTTGGTCCGGTGGCATCAATCCTGGATGCCGACAGCAAATTCAGCACAAGCTTGATTTTCAATTATATTTTACCTTTTAATCATACAAAAAATACCTTTCCAATTTGGTCTTAAATATATCCCACTCCCTCTAACACCATTTGTGAGACCAAACATCATTAGATTCCTTTTCGAATTACAATTCTGTCACTAAGGAAAGAAGATTATCTAATTTATTATTCAAGAAAGGATATTCAAGGATAAAGGGACAGATATTTCTTTGGTTGCATACTAGCCTTTTTTTTATGAGAAAGAAAGAAATTAGGAATTTCTAAAAAAACATAGTCTTGATTGCCACGTCACATATATTTAAGGCTCAAGAGGGAAAAAGGCAATTGAATCACAATTATTCGGGGGAATCGAATCTTGGGATGGATTTGATGTGACTTCGATTGGGGAAGATTCATTGATAACATAAAAAGGGGGAATAAAATTGAAAAGAGAAGAAAATGTGGGGACTTCTCTTGCTCGTTAGCCTTACAAAAAGTAGCAGAATAATAAACTCCTTCAATTTGATATTATATTAGAATCAATGGAAGTCTAAAAGCCTATTTGATAACTAGCCAATTTTTAGTTAATTCTATTTCTTTCCTCAGAAGAAAAAAAAATCCATTTTGTAACATTAGCTAATTTTTCTACTCCTAATAATAGATTTATTTTCAGGAATAGAATGGAAATAGAATCAATAAGGAGAGAAAATTTACTTTTTGTTCTAGAAAATAATTCTAGAATTGAGTCATTTTCTTTTTTTTCTCTCTTTTCTTTTCTTCTTTTTTCTCTTTTCTTTTCCTTTTTCTTCTTCTTCTAGTTAGTCACCAGGCTCGACGATAGCTGGTGACTAGCTCGAGATGAGGTCCAGCAAGGCTCCCTCGAGACCATGAAGTCAGGGGTGACCGGCTAGAGGAGAAAGAAGAAGAGAAGGAAAAAAAAAAAAGAAAAGAGAAAAAAATCATAAAATTATTAAACAATTAAGAAATCCTTTGTCACAAAAAAAAAAAAAAAAGAAAAATTGATGGTTGTCCCAAACACATCACTATTATTTTTCTATTTTAAAAATAAAAAATTTGTACAGTTACAAAAATGTTCAAATGCTCATAAATTCATTTAGAGAACGGAATTAGAAAAAACTATTTTCGAGAATAAAATGGTTATCAAATAAATCTTAAATCTATATCGAAGGGAGAGAGTAGAGACAAATTATTGGAAGAACATACATAGTTGACGAAATTGACATTTTTGGCTTGATGAATGAAAAAAAAAACAAATAAACAAACAATTTGGTCTCTATGGTTAGTTTGCAAATGATCCTCCAAGAAGGATGACCTGTAACTAGGCATGCATCCTTTGATGAGGACGCTCAAACAGTGAATGCTCTTTGATCCTAATGTTCTTACAAGAATTAAATGGTAATAATTAAATAATACCACATATGCATATATGAATATATATACACTTTCCCACTACGGGACCAGCAATGAAAATTTCTATTTAAGTCTGAACTAAATGGTAAAATTTAAAATAATACTATAAACACACACATCCCTATTGGATACGCTGCTCTCATATGCTCTTTTAGATTACTAAGGAAAATATAATTTTCATTATTTATGGAACTGGTAGTAAAGATTCTAAGAGACAGCCCCTTGGCTTTGACGATACTCGTTCTATCAATCTTAGCGTTACTTCACTATTAAATCGGTTTTACGAAGGCGACATTGACGTGAATTAGAGAATGCTTGGGGACAATCTCCTAATCCTGCCACGGTTGTCCAACTCTACAAGAGAACAAGATTGGAAGAACGCATACAACACCAGGACTTGCAAAACATAGCATTAGTGCCGATGCGTCCAAGGCATGGTTCGGCACCATTCTCTACAGGGGCAACGTCAGTCTTCCGTATGGTACCGAAGTCGTCTCCAGAGATTTAGCTCGGTATGTATTACCCACAATGCAAAATCTTCAACCAATTTAAGGAACTATAAATGCGATGGAGCAAGGGATGCCGTGACAATCCCGTCCGACACCGCAAGCGTTCTTACCCGCGTTGGGACAGCTTTTGGGCAAACGAATGGTTCTTCTTTTTTGGGCGGTGCATCATCCGGTGAAGCTTAGGCCGACATGGGTGGGATCGTAAACTCCTTGTCCAACCCGGCTCATTGCCACTAATTACCTTTTATCCGGATTTGCATACGCCTCATATCCAATTAATGTGAGATTAGGTTACACTTAATTCACTACGACTTGTCCAGTGCTTCAATATGGCAACTTGAGTTATACAAACGTGATCTATCCGATAACGCACCTTATAGTGGACGAAGGAGAAGCGAGGCATGGCGGTGGTTGACAGCCAACCCCACTCGGAAACAACTACATCTGCTTAGCTCATCCAATGCTTCAGGTTACACTTAATTCACTAGAACTCATCCAATGCTTCAAGATGGCAAGTTATATGAACATGCTCAATGTAATCATGCACCTTATAATGGACGAAGGAGAAGCGAGGTATGGTGACGGCCGACCGCCAATCCCTCTCGGAAACAATTGTGTCCGCTTAGCTCACGCCTACCTTCTCCATTGCCCAGTAGAAGGCATCCACAGTCGCATATAGCCTGTTCGTGTAACTCATATTACCATCATGAACCTGTGAAATGGTTTCGATTAATGGAGCATAATTTGATCTCACATTAGTTGGATCTGAGGCATGTTCAAAATGGGGCTACACATTGACTAGTAACGGCAAGCTAGTGTTCGACAAAGAGTAAATAATTCCAACCATGTCTGCTTGAGCGTTGTCGGCGGATGCAGCGGCTTGATGGTGGGTCTAAACTCCTCAATCCAGTTAATTCATAGGTGTTGAACCGTATCCTAAGCCTCTTTTGGCACTCGATGTGATGGATGGTAAGTCTTGGTTTTTCTATGCCTAGCGTGACGTCTATTCTGCCAAACGCGAGCGCATTGAGCAGGTCCGAGGTCGGCACCAAAAGTCGCACTTTTCCAATGCTGTAGTTCTTGGAAAGTTGGACGGCGGTGCCCGGATGGTGGATTGTCTCCATCCATTCCGTAGTTCACACAGACGGTGAGCTGCGCCCTCATAATTCAGATACGGAAGTGCAGCAATGCTACTGTTGATAGAAGGATAAAGTACCCAAATTTAAATTTTTTTGATCGGATCAATTTAGTCATAAATATATTTGTATTGGTACTAAATTAATCCATCCAGCCAATTTAAACAAAAAATTATTGACGTAGATACTGATGGTTTTACATGACACAACCAACGTTGATATTGACAAAATTTATAATTTTTTAAATATTTTCAAGGTTTTTTTATTTTTTTTTTTCTTTTTATATATATTGTCGGTTGGTGAGGTCATCGGCCAATCATTGCTGGCCATCGACGAGGGCTGATGATCTTTTCTTGGTTTAGGTGAGGGCCTCCATGCCCTTACTAGCCGTAGGCGAGGGTTCCATGTAAAGGTCAACACCCTCATGTGTTGGTTGACGTGGGCCACGACTCCCTCACCCTTGCTTGTGGGCAGCGAGTGCACAATAGCCCTCAACCTAGCCGATGAGGTGCGGAGGCCCTTGCCCAAACCAACCTATGATTAATGACCTCACCGACCAAGTGGATAAAAAAAAAAAAAAAAAAAAAAAAACAAAGAAGTAGAAGAAAAGAGAAAAAAAAAAGTAAAAAACTTCCAAAAAATTTACATCATGTCGGTTGCGCCACATAAGATGGTTGAATCTCATGTTACTAATTCCTAACCTAAAAGGTAGGTGGATTGAATTGATATCAATGCAAAAAGATTTAAAATTAATTAAAATAATTAAAAAAAGTTTATAATTGATTTAGTATCAATACAATAGATTTATTAATACTTTTCGCATTGATAGAACGAGGATCGTCAAAGTTGATGACATCTTTTAGGATTACCTATTTCAAAAGCATGAAAATTGTCATTTAGTTGGTAATCTAAAAGACGAAATAAGAATGAGGACCTTAGGTATTAGATATGCACCGCTTCATGATATGGACACCTTCAAATAATTGAATGCGACACTGATTCTAATGTTCTTGATAGAATGAAATGGTAAAAGGATACTCTTCCTTTATCGTACCTAACATTTCAATTGTGTGGCATATAAAACTTCGGAGACATGAAAAAGAAGAAAAAGAAACGTTATCCCTCTAAAAATTCACTATGAGAGAAAGGAACATGTAAAAGACCCATGAGTGAGCTTGATTAATGGAAATGAGACTCATCAAATAGGTGGATTGAGTTGGATCACAAGTGGTCTAACCAAAATTGTTAAAACGCTTTCATATTTAACCTAATTTTAAGGAAAACTTGTTTCTTATGATTTTTAATATATTTCATGTAAGACAAATCTAGTGGATAATTTTTATAGTTCTTATAAAAAAAATTAGTTTTTTTCAAATTGAATTCTTTTTTTCTTTCTAAGTTTAGCGAAGATCACTAGCCAACCATTGTCAACCATGGGAGAGGGCTGGCCAACCCTCGTTGACCATAGACAAGGGCCGACGACCCTTGTCAATCACTAGGCGAAGTATTGATACGGTGCCCATGTGACTTAAATAAAATAACAAATAATATTGTTTTGGCCAAACAAAATCTAATAAAACTTTGACGGAAGGTAAATGGATTACGCAAGTCCAAGTTTAAGGTAAATATGTTATGGTGTGCAAAATTTGAGGTTTCTTTTTTGGCTTACATATAAGAAAAAGGACATGTTATATAAGTGTTTCATCCCATATGTTATTACTAGAGCTCTCACCTAAAAGAAATTTTAAAGAGCCTATATACCAAATAGGTTATATATCTAATCCCAATTTTGTCAATACAAAAAAGTATATAAAATATGAAAAATAAATGAGTCGTGTTGTAGGTTTTTAAGATGATAGTCAACCATTGGCGATTTTCTAAATTATCACGGGCATATTCGCAATTGGTATCATCGTCTCAAAATTGAAGATATCCAATGAAAAATTCTACACAAAGTTTTGACCATGAATGATGTCCTCGAACAACTAAGCGTTTTGAATCAAAACCCATGCGACAAACCTGAACAGTGGTAACCTCCGGAACCATCAGATCTGAATCCCAAGCCAGCGGATCTCGCAAGACTCGCATCTACCAGATCTGTGTTAGTAGAGCAAAGACGAAACAGAGAACAGCACACGCAAACAAAATAGCAAAACGAGACAACCCTGTATTGTGGAAACCTCCGAAACAGCAAGAACTGAAACTAAATGTGGACGTGGCTTGGTGCAAAAGTGAATTTCTCTGTTCTGTGGCTGGAGTAGTACGTGAAGCGACTAGGAGAGTTCTCGAAGGGTTTGCATCTACAGCTAGGGTTTCCTCGTCGAATGAAGCGGAAGCGATAAAGTACGGGTACTTTATATACGGGAGCTCCAGTCATGCCACGTGGAAGACTTCGGAAGCCGAAGAGTTCAGTGGATCCTCGAAAGTGACAATTCAGTTGCGGCCGAGATGATCACGGGCCGGGCCGCACCTTCGTGGAACATGGCTGTGATTGTATCGAAATGTCAAAGCTTGTTGGCCCAGAATACCCAAGTTTCGTTGGCCCACTGCCCACGCGAAGCCAATGCTGCGGCTGATTGGATTGCACGGCAACATCGGGCACAAAAACTTTCTCTCGATTGGTGGACTACACCCCCGCCTACTTTATGGTATATGTTATGCTCGGACCTCTATGAGGTTGTTTCTTGTAAGTTCTGATTATAATCTTCAATATTACGCATCCTTTTGACCAAAAAAAAAAAACGACTAAGCGGTAGGGATTCATTTTAATAACAAATGTTCCAAACAGTTGTCATACGGTATCTTCTATATATTGAGTTAAAACGACTCTTACGGTCACTTATTTCTTCCAATATTGCCCTCAATAACAGATGAAAATGTCTTGATTCTCAAAGCACCCATGTATAAGGAAAAACATATAATTATCATATCTCTTAAAATTTTCCATTTCATCCACTTTTCGATACTTGAAACCACTCGTTTTCTTCTCATAGGCAACCGCCCAATTTAACGCATAAAAGTAGCTCGTGTTTTGACGCGGGTATCATCTATGGCAGAAAGTAATTATATATTTTATTTTTCAAAATTCAGGAACGTGAACGTGGCAACCCGTTTTTGTGAATAAAAAAAGGGCATGATTGAAATAAAAGATAAAAAGAATAACATAAATGATATTTGAAATTTAGCAGAACATATAATATAATCCTTAAAATTTTAATCAATTTAATGTACTCCATGAACTATAACTCAATATATAATGTCAGCCATAAATTTTTAATTCATTTAATATGGTGTGTGAACTTTTGATATATATTCAATTAATTTTCTAAACTAAATGAAAATGTTTAATGTTATCCTTAAACTTGAATTAATAAAACGATAACATTAGATATTTTTATATAATTTGAGGACTAGATTGAGTTTTCACCAAAAAATTATGGACCACATTGTGTAAATTAAAAATTTAGGTATGATAATGCATAAATCCCGTTAAATAAACTAGAAATTCAGGATAATAGGACATGTTAGGTTAAAGTGATGAGGGATGGGACGGCTAGGGTAAATATTCCAAAAGTTTATTACCCGTGCACAAACAGAAGTTGCCAAGGACAGAGAACCCGCATCGAGACAGAATATAGAAACAAAGGATTACTGGGCAGTGAATGTATCTGTGGGTGTGCTCATGATGACTTTGGTTCCCACACATTGCCCGATAAACTTATATGCACGAGTCGAATAATAAATACCTGAATTACTTTGTCGGATTGACATAGTTTTAACACCCAACAAAATGTCCGCCTCGTCATGAATAAAGTACAGACATTCTCAGGTGGCAAAAACAGTGCATTTGCAAATCGCAGCCCCACATAATTGACCTCGCATACATTCTCCAGACCTTTTTTTTTTTCCACCCGACAGAACTAGTTATAGCACAGTCCAAAGAGTCGCAAAGAGGAATTAAATGCATCCCCTAATCTAGCTTTTGAATTCGTGAAACTTCCCTAACTTTTTGTCCCTCGATAATCACGTGCCTTGGCATTCACAACTTAGAAGAAAAAAGAGGCCAGGGACATGTGATCGAGTCCAAAACTATTCAAGTAATAATTCAAAGTGGAACCAAGTTTCTTAGTTTTTGATGAGTGATGTGTCTATATAATATTAAAAAATCGCTTAAATGGCAACTTAAAACTGTATTTTTCAATATGAATTTAAGATTTGATTGCACTTTATAATGAATGTCAACAACTTTAACGCATAATTTGAAGTATTTAGGACTTGATTGCCTCTTAGATAAAAAGTTTATGACTTGATTGCTTTCAAACTCTTAAGTTTATATTTTCATATCCACCCTTTTTTCATTGTAGAAGTCAAAAAGGAAAATCATTGACAATTTCAATAATATATATTAGTCATTGTAAATCGCTTTAATTATCACGATTTAGTGATCTGGAAGCCAAAAACAACACATAATGTTGTACATCATCCGAGCACTCTTTAAGAATTGGCCCATGGCATTATATATGCTTCATTCTATACCATTTATCTCCTTGGTTGTGAGCTAATTTCGATAATTCTCTAACTTTTTACTACTGCTTAATTATCATATAAAAGGAATAACTTGCAACAATATTTCTCTGATTACCACATTAGCTTCTTCTTTTAACATTTTTTTAAATGGTTAATGAAAATTTACCTTGGATTGATTTTTCATATACTATATTTGACTTCACTTCGATTGGGATCTATTTAGTGCTTGCAATCGCTACCAGCATACCATTTCTTTTATAAGTTCATTGGTTGTGGGCACGTTGTCTGATTCATACGTATGTAATTTTAACTTCACAATAGTTAATAATAATTTATCACGTAGAGCGATAATGATTAAGTAACTGTTTTGTTTTGGGACCTAATAGTCTTTACATTTTTAGAGTAGAATCCTCTATTAAAAAATACTACACCAAGGGACATCTTGGCCTTTTGTTCCGCATTAGCTTCTCTTTATTTACATGGGGAGCTCAAATTATACTCAAAATTGTACATCTTAAAATTTGTCACGAAATTGAGCGTTAAAATTTTTAAAATGACAATCAAATCTTAAAACTTATAACAAAAGTGCAATTAAATTCTAAAACTTATCCAATTGGTACAATTAATTTTTGAAACTTGTCAAGTGAATGTAATTAAGAGTTTCCATTAATTATTTCCAACTTAACAAAAGAAAAATGCTTACAAGTTTTGGAATTTGATTACACTTTTTAAAATTTTAGGACCCACATATTTGTGACAAGTTTTAAAACCTCTAGTACATTTATTCCTAAAAATCTCATTGAACATTTAAATCATAATTCCTAATATTTTTCATAAAAAAAAATTCAAATATATCTGTTTCTGTTTTGGCGGAAATGGCGCATAGGCTTTTGCGGTGGGCTCCTACGCCCCATCGACTGCATATCTCTCTGTAGAAAAGAAATCCTGAACATTGTTGCAGAAGCACTATTGAATAGGCAGAGGGGAAAAGCAAAAGCCTGCCAAGCAAATGAAGTCTTGCACAGAAGAGGGTACCGGGAAGGAAGAAATGGCAAAAAAAAAAGAAAAAAGACGAAGAAAGAAGAAATCGAAACGGGGGGATGATGACGTAGTCAGTTCACGCGTCCCTCGCTCATTATTGCGAAGAGAAAGGCCAGCAGAAATATAAAAGAAAACACAAGAAGACAGAGCGCCCCAAGAAACAAAAAAATATAAATAAATGAAATGAGGGCAGACCGAATCTCTGCCAAGAAGAAAAGAAGAGAAAGAAGGGGCGGATTCTAAGCCTGTCAGTGGCCATCACTGCGCTGCTGTCTCCTGTGCAGATGGCCAAGGCTGCAGAGAGTTTTCAGGGTTCTTGAGAAGAGGAGAGGAGGCTTCTTCTTCCTCCGTTGGTTAATGGTCTGGGTTTGTATGAGGAGGGAGGAGACACAATCACTCGGGCCACAACCTCTGCGAGTGCTCCTCGTCCTCCCGTTGCTCTCCACTAGCTGCAGTTGCAGAGCCTTTTGTCCTGACGTGGCGGTCAAACCCTGGGGTTGACCTGGACCCATTTGACGTGGATGTTGTCTGGATAGAGAGAGTGACATGGTCAAAAGTCAAATTGCGGAAAGAAAAAGGAACAGTGTTGTAGGCTGTCCAGCCGTTGAACCTGAGGAGCCTCGTTGACGATGGTACTGTGAAGGGGAACGGCAGGTGGGCTTAGGAAGTCGGCGCGGGCGGCTCGGTTTGCCTGGCTCGGTCGATTAACTAGGAGAGTTCACTGATTTTTTATGTGTGATCGGGCTTGAGTAGGAATGCTTAGGCTCGATGTGAGGCTCGACCTAGCTAGACTCTTCTGTTGATCAGGTATGGCGACAAGGACAAAGAGCGAGTATGGCTTCAGGGCACAAATGAAAAGCAAAGAATCGAATTAATGGGAATCGACCTAATTTTAAGTTTTAAGATATGTAGGGTAAATTTCAGATTCTAAAAATTAGAGAACATATTCCAATGATTAGGTTTTTGGTTCTAAGAAGATTTCATTAATATTTCAATATAAGTTATGATTAGTGGATTATAATAGCAAATAGTGGTCATTAAAGATGATAATTCACAATAATCGTTCAATTATACTTAGTACATTTAGAATTGACTCTAGAAACTATGTCAAAGTATGTTCCAAATTCTAAAATATGCATCGCTGGTTTTACGTTCCAAAAATTTGGGAACCAATTTCGATGGGTGATTGGAACTTGAACTAATTTTGAAATTGCTCACCCCTAGCAATGATTCTTTAGGAACCCAATGGCTATCTATGTACACATGGGAATAAGAGGTTATTGGGACAATTTTTAGAGGAGGTCGGCTGTGTCGAATTCGTTCTGCTACTGTCCCTATCTATGCACTAGATCACTCCAAACTAAATGGTTTCTTTCAATGTAGGTACGTGCGCCCTGTACATGTGAGGATTCGGTCAATTGCCAAAAGAAAGAAGGACGAAAGGCGTTGTCTCCTTGTGGCGCTATTTTGGTAGTTCACTGATCAATTTTTCGTCTTACTTTTCTAACATGACGACTTTTAAACTGTATAATGTTAATTTCGTGATGTAGACACTTAATTTTTTCCAGAAAAATTATCCAAATGGTTCAAAAAGTATTATACATACATATTCAGTTATAAATGTTTGAATTTTATCATTATAATTATAATTTTTTTCATAAATTTCAAATATAATTCTTTTGGTTGATTTTCACTTGTAAAACCTTGAATTGACGATCCAATCATTATTAAACATTATCCATAACATGTAGGCAACACGGAAGAATTTAAGCAAAACAACTTCGTTTTCCATACTTTTCGGATTTTTAATTTTTTTTTTTTTTCTTTCCTTTTTTTTTTTTTTTTTTTTAAGGACACTAGCAACCATGAGAGCTCCAGAAGGTCTCCAACCAAATCGACGGCGAGATCTGCCCTGCCGAGCTCTTTGGTGTCCTGTTAGCCACCAGCTCGGCCTCCTCCCCTGCTGAGATCTACCGCACCATTTGGGGACACCGACTTCGACTCCGACGGCTCCATCAGTCGCCTTCGGAGTTTGCGATCTATCGGCCAATCCAGCTCGTCCTCCACCAAGGAATTACATGACCCTCATTTGAACTATAGTGTTATAGCCAAATGGGGAAGTCGGTTTTTTTGTCATTTTCAGCCATAAATCCATTTTTTACTTGAATGCTCCGAGTTGACATGAATCCAGTTAATCTCAGCATTAAATTTCAAGGATCTCACTTGATTCAATGACCAAGATAATAGAGGGTAGCCATGTGAAAATTTGTGGGAGAAATCTTCACAAAATGGAAAGATGCGGACTGACGTCTATTGAGTTCTTGGGCGAGATCTTGAGTGAATTTAATGGGAGATTTGGAGTTTTGAATAGGGTGAAAATATGAGAAGGACGCACAAAAATGCACGGGGCAACGTTTCAAGAACGCCCATGTGTCTAGTTCCATATAAGTATGAAACCTGGAAAAAACCAATTGATCAGACGTTTCCAATGATTTCTTATTATTCACTAAAATCTTATTCAATATATGTGATCATGGCAATTAGTGCATTTTGAGAGGGATTATAATTTTTTCCTCGCGCCCATGAGATAATCTTGCCAATTCTTAAAGACTTTTTTTTTTGGGGAAGGTAAGTAGTTGTGTTGAGCTTTCAAGATGAAA
The DNA here is from genome assembly GCA_014182555.1 of Eucalyptus erythrocorys. Taxonomy (NCBI): domain Eukaryota; kingdom Viridiplantae; phylum Streptophyta; class Magnoliopsida; order Myrtales; family Myrtaceae; genus Eucalyptus; species Eucalyptus erythrocorys. The sequence continues at coordinate 13,204,505 of CM024598.1, read as the reverse complement.
TTTCGGCACCAAAACTTGTACTCAAGAGATTCTCTAAGATTTTTCTACTTTATTGATTATCAGAAAAGAGAAAAGCGGCCTCCTGATAGGGACGAAGCCTCGCATCGTTTAGGTGTGCACAAGTGAGGTTACATATTTGTCTGGTTCTGTATAAGTTGAGGCAATCTAGACTACACTTTTTGGTGTATGGTGGGCATCTTTATGCAATTTCACCTCCAACCTTTAAGCATGTGAGCTAGTCTGCTGATTTTCTAAACCTTGTCTTGAATTGAAGATTTATTGACAAGTATGAGCTAAGCTTATGAGTGGCTCAAAACTGAAAATCGACAGCATAAGCGCAGATCGAATTCAGAAGAGCAAGAATTTAGCACAAAAACTAGAATGAATGAAAATACGGATACAATAAGTGAATTCCTGCGATTTGGTCTAGCTGCCTGTCCTTCTCTCTTGAGACGTCTTTTTTATACTTGTGCCCCCACGTCCAGGACATGTACCTTGTGCTCTAGATGTGTCCCTTACAAGTCAGCATCAATTTCTAGTAACAAGTTTGGTATTAGTTCTAATCACATCTCTACGGATGCCAATCTACTTCCACGGTGATCGATCATGATATCTGTTACTCTATTTTAGAGATGACAATAAACTATAAAATAACTGTTCTCGAAGTTTTCTTGGACTTTGGCTTGGCATCACGCCAGTCACTTTTATCATGTTGATGCCAACTCTGGCGGTTCGTATCTAGCCATGATGCCCATAACCCGAGATTTCAAGATGAGGTGGGGCCATTGACATAATCACATATGGTTAATGTTGATTTGGTATATGACAAACCTCACGTTGATCAAACCTATGCTGATCACAGATCGATTGGCATAATTTCCATAACATGGTATAATTATAAAGTCGATATCTTGCTCAATATGGTATATGTCTCACAAAATCAATGTCTCTAATTCCCCTTTTTTTGACTATCCGTAGGTGTCGACAATAGTAGATGCAATTTCTTGGGTCTAGAGAATTCTCTGCAAAAGAGGTGAATCCATTTAACCGGACATATCGGATCTCCTACCGTTCGAGCATTTATTGATGGCCACTGTTCACTCGATTTCTCGTACGCATCAGACAAATTTTCACGATAATTGCCAAAACTCCTCCTGTCAATCCATCCACGCAACGCGTCGGATGTCCATCCCCCGTTTCGTAGCATCTTCACGACCTCTCCTTGAAAACTGGCCCAATTCAATTAATATTCCAGATGGGTACAGTTCGATGGTTCGGTTTGTGTCCGAGTAGGGTCCAAAAATTAATAAGATTTCCATCGATTTCCATCGATTTCCATGCTTTTTTTTAAATATTTTTTCCATTTTTCATTTCAATCTTTTCTTTCTCATGATCAAATCCAATAATGGCAGATGGATCGATCAGTGTTGTCACCGTCCTCTTGCCCCTCTCGTAAGGATAGATGGTGGGGAATGAGATTATCTAAGGTTCACATCCTTCGAGCATGGCCGAATTGATTATAGTAGTTATGTAGTTATTTTCCATGGTCCACTTGAAAATAGTCCATCATGCGTGTGTGGAGCAATATCGTCTCGAGCAATATCGTCTCGTACGATATGTTATGACCCATAATAGTATGGTCGAAGGTAGGTGTCATATAATGATTCGAACGACATGTTATTTCGCTCGAGCGAAGGTCGATTAATATGACAAAAAGTACTCATTGACCAACTCAAGTAATTTGTGGGGGTTATCTTCGTGTCATAACATTCATTGGAGCTAGATTTAAACATGTTTCACTCTATCCAAATAATGTCGACATGCTACAGTCAAAGAGCCATTTAAGATTTGGGTAAGTCCAAAGCTATCTAACTTTTCATTTGTACCTACGTGACGAAAGGAACAAAGCAAAGAAGAGAGAGGACCAAAGGGAAAGAAGCGAAAACGATAAGGTAGGTAGGGAGTGATGGCTAGGGTTTAGGGTGAGGGTTTGCGGGTTAAGATGGTGATATGATACGACGCATTTTACTTACCTTTCAATCTAGATGTCTTCACTCGAAGATAATGATATGATACGATGGGTGGGCTGTGCATTTCCCTCCTTTGATTCTTTCGGCAATTTTCTTTGCTATCGCGATTCAATTGCATGGTCTTACCTGAACTTAGAGCAGAAAGTCCACATTTTAACAGTCCATTGATATTATGATCCGTTTTTCTGCATCAATCCAGTCTACAATAGGACTCCGCAACATTCCGAAAGTTGCAAAGCGACAGGGCAGCTTCATTTACTACCCAATAGTAAACTCTGATTCCAAGGAATTGCATGCACAGTATTTTGATTTGGACTTCTCAAGTATAAATTGTCCCACTTCTCTAGTTCGCTGGTGCTAGGAAAAAATCTAGTATCAATAATTTGTACATAGTACCAAAGTTCACCGATTGCTTGTAAAAGAATGGATGTTATAATTATGAAAAATGATATACACCAAAATTTCACGTTTTGCAAGATTGCAAAGTGAAAATGCAAGACGAGCTAAAGGCTCAAAGATGAATACGGTTTGAAATATTATTTTCAAGAGCCATTTTTAATGAGCATCATGCATATTGAATAAATAGTATGAGATCAATATATTCATGCTCATCAGTAATTTGACACTATTTGTGAAATGTGGGTTCTGTATATGTGGTTTATCTGTGTACTTGTTTACAGAGAGAATATAATAAGCTATTTTTGAAAAATCAATATTATTTATTTATTTATTTTGGTGACTCAGGGAACTCCGCACGGCCGGATGCCGGGAGTAAATCACTGGGGGCGACACGTGCTAGCCACTACACACGTGCCACCAGATAAGTCACTCTGCGACGCGCTGGGGTTTTAAACCCCTCCCATTCGTGAGGGGGAGGAGGTCCAAAGCCAACTACGCCACCCAGGTGGGTGGTGAAAAATCAATATTATTCATTCTCGTAATTCCACGGAAAATTTACAATGATGATCTAAATACGATGTGCAATCGTGAAACCATTTATCTCCTGAACTCTAAGTCGAGTAAAGCATCTAATGATTGGAATGACTTTAGCTTTCAACGTCATGTCCATGTTTCTACCTTTACAATTTGCAGTGTGATTTTTGTTTTATAGTAGATATTGCCATTCATACTTATTTCAAAGTCGTGAATAGTATTCTCATTACAATTTGCTAAGTCATAACATTTTCTTTTTTCAGCTAGTTACTTTTTCGTTAATTGGAACGATCAAACCCTAATTTACATTCGATATGCCTCAAAGATGTTCATAATAATATTTCAGGTGCACATGATATATTTATGTAAATTTCAATTTCCATGTTTCATGCAACCCATCAAGGTAGCCAACATCTAGTCTCTATACAAGAAGTGGGTTATTGAAAAATCCATTAACTCACTTCCTCAAATAATTTCACATTCAAACCATACCAACTAATGATGCATAACCATCAATGAATACCCACTATTTCCCAAGTCGTGTATTCACCACCTGACACCGCCCCGTCCATAATGAAAAAGAAACCGTAAAAGAAAGGAGAAATCGAAAAAGACACAACACAATCCCATGAAACAAAAAGAGAACATGGAGAAAAGGAAAAGTGAAAAAAAAAAAACAACAACAACAAAGAGCAGCAAAAAAAAAAAAAAAAAAAGAAAATCAAAAGATGCCTTCACTTCCTATGCTTATAAAAAAAGCTTATATAAACGCAAGCTGACACACCGACTTCCCCTGTCCCTCTCTCTCTTTCCGTCTCTCTCTCTCTCTCTCGCGGAGACACTCTGCTTCCTGATCTCGCTAAGTACACGAAGAAACTACGCCCGCACGCGGTCGCCATCGACGCTCGGCCTCGACCTCGGCCACCTCTTCCTTGCCCCAAGATGGAGAAGCCGGTGGCGGAGCAGTGGCGGCTCGACCCCATCTTCTACCGGCCGCCGGAGACGCCGATGGAGCCCATGGAGTTCCTCTCCCGCTCCTGGAGCGTCTCGGCGCTGGAGGTCTCCAAGGCCCTCGCGCCGCCCCCCTCAATGGCGGGACCGCCGCTCCCCAAGATGGTCGCCCCCGGGGCCTCCCTCGGCTGCGGCGGCGGTGACGTCGGCGGCGGCTGCGGCGGCGGGGGGGCGATCCCGGAGGATCTGGCCGGGGAGCTCGAGGAGGGCGCCACCTGCTCCGGGAACCCCTTCTCCTTCGCCTCCTCCGAGACGTCCCAGATGGTCATGGAGCGGATCATGTCTCAGTCGGTGAGTGATACTGCTAAGGAAAAACTCGAGCATGTCTTTCTTGGCAGTTCTTTTGTATTTCTTGGCGAAGTGGTGTCGCTCGCATTGCAACATTTTCTTGTGAATTTTGACTTATTCGCGCTTGTCTCATTTAGCCCCGAAAAAGTGCTCTGCTTTTTGTTTGGGTTAGCAGCAGAGAAATTGCTCCCCCCTTCTCTCTGCGAAATCATGAACCAATCTCCATCTCCATCACCATCTCCATATTCTTTGGCTTTTTCCTTCAAGATCATTATGCACACGCGCACGCGCACGCGCACGTCTACTGCGTTTTTCTGCAAAGACCCCAGCTTCTGAAACTCACTGCCATTTTTTGGCAATTCCCTCAAGCATCACGTAAGCCCGACTTTCCCCTGCGCTTTCTCATCCAACGCAGGCACGCCCGCGACCCCTCTTTACCCCCCTCTTCATTTCCTTCGTCATTTCGATCACATCCTTGCCGACCCGGAAAGAAAGATTCCTCGGTGATGACATTCTTCTTTGCTGGCCATGGCGATTCTTTTTTTGCAGCAAGAGGTGTCGCCGAGAACTTCAGGGAGGCTCTCCCACAGCAGCGGACCGCTCAACGGGGCTCAGAGCTGCGGCTCCCTTACCGACAGCCCTCCCGTCTCTCCCTCCGAAATCGACGACGCCAAGGTTAGTTTTCTTCTCTTTCTTGACTTTTTTTCCTTCACTGTTATGGTTGATTCCGACCCAGACGAAAAAGCCCCTCCCTCGGTCACTTGCTCTGTTCTTCGCTTTCGCCTTTGAATTTTTCTTCTAGACGCGAACCGACGCGATCTCGCCTCCTCACGTTAACAGATACGGACAAAACTGGAACACAAACTTGGAAAAAAAAATCATTTTTTTATCATGGTTACAGAGAGTAGAGCTCGGGCCGAAGTTCGACAAGACCCAAGTTTTCGTTTTTCTTTTTTCCTTTTTTTCTGCGAGCGGTGATGGGAAGCACGAAGACTGTGGTCGTGCAGAGAGAAGAAAAACGCAGCGCCAAACGAGCGAACCAGCTTTTGCTTTAATCGAAGCCACCGCCCCTCCCCCCCTAAATTGCACTCGGATAGAGTAGACCCGGAACTGTGATGCTTCCCTTTTCTCAATGCAATAATTCGCGCTCTCCTTTTCATATTTTCCCTTCTGGGTTTTCGCCCTTTTTCCTAGAGGACAGAAAAATTCCTCAAAACGTCTCTCGGGTTCACCAAGGATTCGCGAGTGTTCTGTTTACTCGGTCATTAGTTTAATCCTTCTGGTAATATGCTGAACTGGTCAAGGTGAGGGCGAGAGACAAGATCTGAAATTTTCATTCTCTGCGCAAGTACGGAGGATTCGTTTTGGTGTTGTTGCAGCGAGCATTTGGTGGAACATTAATGTACGGTGGCATGGAGCCACTCGTTGGACTCTTTTGCTCAATTACACGGTCGGGTCTCGAGCTTGGTCGCATTAATGGATTTATGTATGGTCCCACCCCCTTCGTCCTCCCTCCCCACAATGAAAACATAAAAATGTGGAAATGAAGGGGGAGTTGGTGGCGCGTTCGTTCTCAGCCCCGCGTACTGCTTTCAACGACTTTCTTAGCTGGCCCGTTCGCTAATTATAGCCGAGAACCGATCGTCCCCCCATGGCCGACGGCCATGATGGGCAATGTCCACGTGCACGAGCGATGACCATTTGAACGGAAATTGGGTAAAAAAGAGAAAAAGGGAGAGGGTTGGTTAAATTTGGGGGCCTGAATGTGTTATGCTTCCATGGAATGGGCGACCCACAATCATCTTTCCATGCAGTATTGCCGGCCAAACAACCCCCTCAATGTCCACCAGTTCAGGACCTCCTCCACACCAGGAGGTGGAGGGGGCGGAGGCGGCGGCGGCGGCGGCGGCGGGGGTGTCATGGTCAGCAGCGGAGGTGGCAAGACGGTGGGGAGGTGGCTGAAGGACCGTAGGGAGAAGAAGAAGGAGGAGGCCAGGGCCCAGAACGCCCAGCTCCATGCAGCCATCTCTGTCGCGGGGGTCGCTGCGGCGGTCGCTGCTATCGCGGCTGCCACCGCCGCCTCTTCAGGGTCGGGCAAGGACGAGCAGATGGCGAAGACCGACATGGCGGTTGCCTCGGCTGCAACCCTGGTGGCTGCGCAGTGTGTTGAGGCCGCCGAGGCAATGGGGGCTGAGAGGGATCAACTTGCTGCGGTCGTCAGCTCTGCTGTCAATGTGCGGTCGGCTGGCGATATCCTGACCTTAACCGCGGGCGCGGCTACAGGTATAAACACATTTTTTTTGGATTCGATTCTTTGAGTTGAGAATTGAGTTATGAATTTCTGTTGGATTGTTGTGATTACGAATTGATGGATTGAATTATGACCTGGGTGGATCTGGCCCTGGATCCCCAGCTCTACGTGGGGCGGCAACATTGAAGGCAAGGACATTGAAGGAAGTGTGGAACATAGCAGCGGTTATTCCAGTGGAGAAGGGGATCGGAGGTGCCGCCGGTGGTAGTCTCACCAATTGTAGTTCAAACAGCAGTAGCGGCGAACTTGTCCCGGAGGAGAATTTCCTAGGAATCTGCAACAGGGAGTGGCTAGCCAGAGGAAACGAGCTTCTTAAGCGCACTCGCAAGGGTAATAAAATATGCAGTCTCGAACTTCTTGGGTCCAAGACAAGCAGAATTTTTTGGTTGCATCTGCTTTGATAAAATCATAGCAATGTAGGTTGTTGGGGTCCTCTATTAATCACTGAAATTGGTAGTTTCTAGTCACAAGGAATCTCAAGGCGAAAGGTTCATGTGAATTGTGGTGGATACTCAAGTCATTTACGCCATTACAATAGAAGGAATTGTTGTTGAGTTGTTTGAGTTTATCCGACGGGTCATTGCGCGGTGTGTCCGAGGTTTGAAGTCGTAACATTTTCGCCTGTACTCTTCAGTTGTTAGTTGCTGCATTGGATTTTGATGATTGACGACCCATTTGCAGACTCTTTGGTGATGTGATTTTCCCTGTTGAATGCAGGTGATCTTCACTGGAAGATAGTCTCTGTTTACATAAACAGATTCAATCAGGTAATAGGCATATTTGGAAGCTTGTACTTTGTGGTTTTCCTTTCTATGTGATGACTCAATAATTGGGCGTAGATTAGACTTTTGTAGCTTTGAAAGTGAAGATAGATGGTCTAAAAGAGATGCTAGACAAGACTAAAAGTGAAAATATCTGTAAGATGATGAGGGAATAAATGGATCTACTTTCCTTACTTTACCTTTGGTCTCTATAAAATCCTCCTCTTTTGCGCAGGTGATGCTGAAGATGAAGAGCAGGCATGTTGCTGGGACCATCACAAAAAAGAAAAAGAGTGAGTTTTGATTGCTTTTGTCTCTCTCTAATGATAATGTGAACGCTGAAAGTGGATGTGGGTCTCTTCTATTTGGGGATTTGTGAAAGCTCAATCCAATTTTCTTCACTAAAGTGGAGAGAAAGATCAAAAGGTTTCATCTTTTGCTTTATCTCTTTTCCTGAACCCTGTTTTGAAATTATTCCCGCAGATGTGGTCTTGGAAGTGCTTAAAGACATGCCGGCCTGGTCAGGCCGTCACTTGCTGGAGGGCGGCGAGAACCGGAGATACTTCGGGCTGAAGACCGTGATGAGAGGGGTTGTAGAGTTTGAGTGCCCGAACCAGAAAGAATACGATCAATGGACCCAGGGCGTCGCCAGGCTCCTCTCCATCGCCGCCGAACGAAGCAATAGACATAGAACTTGAAAGCTCTCGTGTGTATTTGGGGGATTTAACTATGTGGCCACCCTTTCGAATCGAACTATAATCTTTATAATCTGTTACATGTTTTTTGTCCCAGGAAGGGGGAATATGTAAGTCTTCTTAGATGTGGGTTGGGGTCTTTTTTCTGGTTTTCCTATTGTAAAAAGGAGGAATTCATGGCAAAGTTCCATCTGGGTCTTCCCTAAATTCCTAAATATTTTTGGGGTTTTCCTCCACCATATCATACATTCTATTCTAGTAGATTTCTTGACTGAACGAGCGCCTCTTCCAAGAACATGTCAAATGCTTTATCCACAAGAAAGCATGTAAAATGGGGACGATCATGATGATGCAATGAGATTTGGTTCTTGTTTGTTTGTGATCCGGGACAGAGATTAAGGCAAAGTCCACAATTGTGTCCCCCCTTTAATTTTCCGTCTTCTGTCCTGATCTGAAGTTGGGAAAAAGCAAAAGCGAGACAAGCGCCTGCGAAAGCAAAGAGAGAGGGAGGGAGAGAGGACCATGTGATCGCGTATGTCCTTGTCCTTTAGCCGCGAGGGAAAGGAAAAGAAAGAAAGGAGGGTCTTGGACTGGGCAGTCAAAAAAGTTAAGGAAGAGTCTCATTTAAGTAAGGAATAACATAAAGAGGAAGAGAGAGAGAGAGAGAGATTTGGCTTTTGATTCTGCGAGAGAGAGAGAGAGAGAGAGAGAGAGAGAGAGAGGGAGAGGGGTTGCCTTCGTTTTTTATTTATGCGATTGTGGAATGTGGTGGGCTTTTTTGGTTATTGTGTTCATCTGTCATGCACAATGCATCATGCTGGATTTCTTAAATCGTTCTTGGTGGCGACCACATGTGATTTTAAAATGTAGTAAAGTATGCTCAGTTTGGACTTTGGATACGAATGCCTAGGTTTAGCCAAGGAGAACTAAGGGAATGTTTGACGTCGTTGGTGTTTTCTTTGTCTTGTTTTGGCACTTGGATTCTGTCCAGATGGATCCGCCATTAGTCTCCCCTGAGATCTAATCTTTTTCTGTGTCTGTTTCACATGGGAAGCGACAATCCCGAATTTCCTTAATCTTTTCTGTATTTGCCAAATCAGGGATGTGTCTAGCTTTCCGCTTGTGTGATGGAGCCAAGTTGAGTTAGTTGATCCAATGCATACTGCAGCCAAATAGGCTCTGCTCTAAGGGGAATAGGTACAGTGAAACTTTAAGGCTTTTAGTGCGTTTCTTTTTTCTTTTTTTGTCATAAAAAATGGTTTAGATGGGATTGAAATATATCTCTCATTATTGGAAATGTTTGGATTAAAGCACTAACATAATACTAATCATATGTTAGGAGAGCCTATCACTGCAGCCCCCATCAGTTGTGAGTGGGGAAGCCCAAGATCAGCGACGAGACATTACTTAGGTCCGTCCATTGCAGCCAAGGTTTCTTGAGATTGATAGTGGAGTAGGGCAACGTGCTTGCAAACTAGTCTTGGACCGTGGAATAATCACCTGATTGGTGATCCATAATCTATCTACAAGGATGGAAATGATAACTATTTTGACATCCGGGTTAGCATTTGGCAATAGGTGCAATCCCTACCTATGTATGTATGTGTACAACAATTAGATTTCACGTGTGCGTACAATCCGATTCTCATGTAGAAATAGTTTTCTCTTTAAGCAACGGATATGATGAAAATCCTTCTACTTAGCTATGAGGATATTTTGGGAATTATCAGCGACCTAGTCTACACCTTTTCCCCTCACTTTGAGGGGCGAAGGATAATAGTGGGCCTCTGGATTTTTCTTTCCCACATCCCCCCAATTTTGCCCTTATTTTTCTTCTGGCCCTGAATTCTTCACCAACTTTTTCTTTCAATTTTTGCAGTCACCTCCCCACTTTTCCACCTTTTTTCCAGGGGGAGAGAGAGAATCGGGATTGGAAGTGGGAAAAGATACGGAAGAAAGGAAGTCGGGGTTTGAACACATGGAATAAGTAATGGAAAAAGCATCTTTGAAAGACAAGAGGAACATGGGATTCACGGCACTATCACATTCGAAATAGTACCGGAGGTGAAATTGAAATTGCACTAAAGCCCTAAAGCTTTGGGGAAATATTAAATTGGAACATCCTGCAGAAGAAACCTCAAAATTAATTTGATAGTTAATATCATATTGCATTCGACCCCTCGACTATGTAATGACCAATATCAATCCGTGAAATTGGTGCAAACCCACCAATATCTCTATTTGCTTGCTAAAGATTATTCCTTAGGATGTGCAACGGGAACCGCCTGAATCGGGAATCGGCCGGACCGGACCGAACCGGCCGGTTTTGGGCGGTTCACACAGTCGGTGGTCCGGTTCCCGATTCCTAATCTTGGAACCGGTGGGCGATCGATTTGGTTCCTAGTTCCAAGGTGAGAACCGGACCGAAATAAATTTTTTTATATATAATTTATATACATAGAAGTAATAAAATATATAAACATGATAACTTATTGCAACGAAAATTGCAATTTGAGATAGAAACCTCTTATGTGGCCAAAAGACTATTAAAACCCTTTTCGTTACTCTTTCATTTATAGAAAAAATCTCCTTGTTAGTTTCATTTTCTACTCTATATAAGACTAAGGTTTCAAGAGACCCACAAGGAACTTCAAGCCTCCAAGAGTTTCACATCAACTAAACATTCAAAGAGTAGAAGAGAGATTGTTTATAAAATCTAAGCCAAGCACAACCTTTAGCCAAATTATTCATGGCCTTCATGGTTAAAGTTAAGTGTGAAACACACGAAGTGTGAATCACACAAGTGAAGTTTGAATATTTTGCATGTGGAAACATGTGTGATTAGTTTTGTTAAATCGCTTGAGAACAGAATTAGATTGATTGGTTCGGAGCGCGGTAAATTTGTCACAAATGTACCACTTTGAGGTAAATTTGTCAGAGGTATACCGGTTTGGGATATTTAATGGTGAAAAAAATAATTTGGGGTAAATTTGTCATAGGTATACTGATTTAAAATTTTCAGAGTATTAACCTTAAATATAATTCTAAAGTTTAGGATCTAAAATAAAATTATTTGAATCATCGTGATTTTTCCAACTTATCTTGAAAATTGTTACGTGGACCAGCTCTCGAGGCACATGTCAGCCCACACATTTGAGCATTTCGAGAGAAGTATGATCCTCCCTTGACTAAGATAGTCGTCAAAAAGGCCCAAAACAGTAAATAGCATCTCCTTTGGTTCGACTTAGTAAAGAAAACACTTACTTGTTATTCTTTTTTAAATTTTAAAGAGAAAGGGTAATCTGAAGTTTGTAAAAATATTGAAAACATATAATATATTTTCATTTCATTTGTACCCTTGAAAAAAAAATACTGATATTCTAAGTAAAAATAAAAAAGTTGCTTTTCGAATGCTATAAAAAAGGGAAAAGTACAAAATTAAAATCACACCAAACCCACAAGTAAATTGCAAATGTCGCACCGAATTACTTCCTTCGGATGGATTATTGTATTTCTCCATAAAGACCCAATTGAAAAATTCCGCAATAAATTTTCTTCCTCTTATTAACTTTTGTAAAAGATAAAATAAAATCTAAAACGAAAAAGAAGTAATAACCCTAACTTTTGAATGCAAATTCTCGATCTTCTTGTCATGTCTCAAGCCGTGTCACATTTGTGAAAGGCTCCACGCTCGTCTAATAACTCGATTTGAACATTCGAAAAGTCAATGGCACGCTTCAGAATCCTACGCATACGGCCCATGGGCCAAGAAAGCCCACCCCTACTTTGCAAGAAATATCAAGGCCCAATTTGAATTTTTGACCCGAAAATTAATGCACCCTTTCTTTCAAATTGTTTCTCTTACAAGCTGAGAGGCTGCAAAGGCAACACCAGAGGCACTTATCCGCTTCCCACCTTGTAAAAGCTCCAGGTACCTGAGAAGGAATAAGAGAGACAAAACATTCTAAGTGAAAATCATGCCTCCCTCTTCCTTTCCGACCACCGCCAGCGACGTGTTTGAGATTGGCAAGTACAAGGCTGATCTTAGAAGAGTCGAGGCCTCGGCTACATCGCCGGCGGCAGCGGCGTTGTGTGCTACCGCAGACCTGCCTCCGAAGCCTCTCCTGATCGCGTTCCCCGCGGACGCTCCCGGGGAATTCCCGGTGCTGGTGTTCCTCCACGGCTATCTCCTATACAACTCGTTCTACTCGCAGCTCATCCGGCACGTCTCGTCCCATGGGTTTGTCGTCGTCGCCCCTCAGGTCGGCCCTCATTAATTTCTCTCCTTCCCTCTCTCTCCGTCTTCCATATGATTTGCTTCCTTTTTTTTTTTCAAGGTGGGAAAACTATTGTTGCATCTTGAGTTGGGGGCGAGATCAAATGAACTTCGTGAATTGACTCGATTAATTATCTTAATCATGACAATTTACGCTTGGGAAAACGGGTCTCTGGCAGACAAATGGAGTCAAGCTACTGTAAAATTTCTAGTCATTCTTTTCGTTTTCCTCTACTTAGGGTGATTACGTTTCACGCCATGATGCATGAATTGCGGAGCTTCTATCGTTTTTGTCTATGTGTTTATAGATATTCAGTACATGAGATGTTTACATGTTTGGATTAACATTCATGGCTCTAGTCTTAAGGTTATATGTAAAAGTTTTCAAAGAAATCCTGCTCCTTAAATTTTACAATGACAAACTCTTTTGACAGCCTCCATAAAAAGCAATAACAAATCGATTCCGTCAAGTGTAATAACATGTTCTAGGCACCCAAAATCAATGTCAACCGAGCTGCCTCTTTTTTGTGTGATGTTGCGAGCACGAAGTTTTTGTCTTCGAAATTTTATGGGCTTCTATCAATTGCCCTGAAAATTTAAAGTATTTTCTTTTTATATCATTGGGGTGCTTGGGCTATTTGAGCACTCAATAATTCTCATGGGTTATCGGGTGTGGTCACTCCCTACATCGTACGCATATCGAGTAATCATCGGAGACACAGGTTCGTGTTTTTAGGGATGGTTTAAAGAGAATATGCAAATGTGATGATTCAAATATAGACTTTAAACGAGAAGGACAAACACGCTTATTCACTTGAATAATTCATTAATATAAAATTATTATTATTTATTGGACGAAGATGTTTGATGGATCGAGACACGAATAAAAATAGGCGAATTGTGACCACACACAAACATAGAAACAAACAATTCTCAAGAAGACTTAGCGAGCTGGGTTGTTGTTTCTTGCTTCCAAGATGACTTGGTGGAGAAGTATAGTAAGATGGTGGACAAAAAGCTTTCGTTTTCTCATTATGTTTTACTGACTATTTGGCTTGCTGTCCTTTTCTTTTTCATTTTTTCTCTTCTCTGAGGGCAGCTCACTGTGGAGGGGAGTTCAAGTGTTTCTAGTACCATTTGCCTTAGCTTGTCATTGTCATGTGGGCGAGATATCTTCTAATGTTCACATTGCCCACAAAACGTCTCCCAATGGGCAAGCAGTCAAATATCATTGAGAGGAGAATCTAATGCAATCAACGGCCATGGCTAGGCAACTAAATTAAAACTATATTTATAAATGGGTATCAAGCAAGTGAGCTATACATGATCTGTGATATTATTTAGTGTGGAATTTCAAATAGGTTATATTTTATCTATCGTTATTCAATTAAGTTAATAAAACATGTTCTCAATCTAATTCTTTAGTCATTCATAATACTTAATTCGACAATCGAATAATATCAATTCTTTCTCAAGTCAGTTAAATTTACTTTCCATATGAGGATTCGTATGTTAAGTGGACTTGACTGATTTGGCGAATACATGTAAAATCCATCTCGTTCCTATATATCGATTAATAACATCTGTAACATCTGTGGAGACACTGGTATGAATAATAAGCTCAAATCTCTCTCCCTACTTTCTCTTGAAAATCACACCTTCCGAAAGTTTCATCCATCCAACCTCTAATTTCTTGATATACGTTGGCTTAAGTCTTACAAAATTCAATTTTTGTGATTATTCTGGAATCATAAACTTGGGTTTAGGCAAGAGTTTTCCCTTGAAGAGAGTGCTAATCATAAAATGAAATAGAAAAATTTGGGCAAAATTAATTAAAATAGAACTTCATTCTCTTTCTCCTTGCTATTTCATCAGCTGTACACCGTGGCCGGGCCAGACACGACCGACGAGATCAACTCCGCCGCGGCGACCACGAACTGGCTGCCCCGCGGCCTCGCCGGCCTCCTCCCGCCCCAAGTCCGCCCGAACCTCGCCAAGCTCGCCGTCGCCGGCCACAGCCGCGGGGGCAAGGCCGCCTTCGCTGTCGCGCTAGGCAAGTCGGCGACCCCGCTCGCCCTCCCCTTCTCGGCCCTGCTCGGCATCGACCCCGTCGACGGCATGGACAAGGGCAAGCAGACCCCGCCTCCCGTGCTCACCTACGCCCCCGGCTCCTTCGACCTCGGCATGCCCGTGGCGGTCGTCGGGTCGGGCCTAGGCGAGGTCCGGAAGAACCCGCTCTTCCCGGCGTGCGCGCCGAGGGGTGTCAACCACGCGGACTTCTTCGCGGAGTGCCGCCCACCTGCTTGTTACTTTGTCGCTGAGAAGTACGGGCACCTGGACATGCTGGACGACGAGACGGAAGGGCTGAGGGGGAAGGCCACGTACTGCCTGTGCAAGAACGGGAGGGCCAGGGAGCCCATGAGGAGGTTCGTGGGCGGGGTCGTGGTGGCGTTCCTGAGGGCTCATTTGGAAGGCGACGACGCGGGCTTGATGGGCTTGAGGGATGGGCATGAGGCCGCTCCCGTGGAGCTGCAGAAGGTCGAGTTTCTGCCATGAAAGCTTTTGACTTACGTTTCGGCTTTTCCGTAGAAGCAGAGAAGATTCGAACTCTTGTTATGACCCTGTTTAAGGGAAGATAAAATGGCGCTGTGATGATTATTGATTTGGTTGTAAATGTGCATCATATAGTTTGCGAAAACCTTGTTGTAGCCCGAAGTTTGTATGTAACTTTTGTGAAAGAGTAACATTGATTTGCGTCGTAGGATGGTGAATGGAGGATTTCATGAAGAATGATCGCCAAATCAATGTAGAAAATTTGATCGTGAAGCATATGTGAGGCATTTGCTCACAGATCCGGCGGATTAAAGCTCCAATCTCATGGACTTTGCGCTCTCCATGCTTGTCGAATGGGACATGGTAGCATATCCTTTCGGTTGATGGATAGCTGGTCTCCTGCGCGCCTGGTTATCGATGTTTGAGGGAGTCGGACAGACGAGATCGGAATTGTCTAAGCAGATTATGGTCAAGGAGTTCTTCTCCAGTCCTTTCTGGCGGGGTTATTGTGTGGACGGTCGATGTCGAGTTCATCGCGTTTTCGGTCATGGCCGGGAACTGATTTTGGAAAACTTTCCCCTTTTTTGTCTGCTAGAGGTAAGGCGATTTGGAAGCCCAGTACTAATGGAGTGTTCTCCATCTCCTTGGCTTTTGGATCATCTCAGGATGGTTCATCCCCGGCACCTAATGGTTCTGTTGCATTCGTTATGTGGCTTGCCATTCAAGAGAAACTTCCCACTCGGGGTCGCTTGTTTCGCCTTAGGTATTTGCCGATTCATTGACGTGTTACTTATGCTTAGGGGTGTCAACGGTATGGTTCTATTCAGGTTCTCAGAAAAATCGAACCGAACTGTTTGCATCCGCATTACCTTTAAACCGAATAGCAACCTGAACCAATTCGGTTTTCTTCTTTATAATTTGAAGAAGAGATTTAGTAAAAAAGGAGAGAGATTGAGTAAATTACAATATTAAGAAGGGGACGATTTTTGGTTTGGTTATCAAAACTATCTTAACCAAAATAAAAAATAATTATTTTTTCATTATCCAAATCAAAAACTGAGATCCAAAAATACACGAAAATTCGATTCATTTCCGGTTTGATTTTGACACTTTAGTTATGCTCCCATCAATGGGAGTCTCAGAGTCATCTTTATCTTCTAGTGTCCATTCTCTATTGAGGTATGGAGACTTGCTCTTGCCCCAATCAGTTCCTTCCAACTTTACAGCGTGGCGTGGCATTCTTCAAATTCTGAGTGGGTCGGCAGGAGCTTTTTTTTTTTTGGTCAGAATAAAACTTTCCATTACTTTAGGGACAAGCTCAATTACAACTTAAATGAGCAGGGCTTGAAGAGGCCTAAAAGCCCAATTACATGGCAGGGCATTACACCTTTGGGTCTTTACCAACCAACCAGCAATGGGCTAAATGTGCTTCTGGCAATTGGGCTAAGAGAGTTGTGCACTCGGTGAATAGAGGAGCAACTTCCCACGGAGGCTGATCTGAACTCGAACAGATTTGGCGAGACGATCCACGATCTTGCCCGAAGAATCTCGACAGATGCTAGCCATCGCTCCTTCCGTCGACTCATCAACGAATGGGCCATCGGAGTTCCATTTGATATGTCCCTGTTCTGGAGGTTCCCAAATTGCAGGTGAGGGTTTTGGGTTTTGAGTGGGGATTTCAGCTCTTGAGTTCCATATCTCGAAGCTTTCATGCATGGCCTAAGCGGATTCCAACAGTTATCTTCGCCTCTGGTTTTTGTTTCCTGAAGGCTGCTTGATTTCTTGATATCCAAATACTCCAAAGAATGATGGCCATAAAACTCAAAAGATAGAGAATTTGAGGTGAGACATTTGAAGTTGAGAAGCCATTCCTCAGTTCTGTTTAATCCACGACGAGAAATTTGAATGCTTATTGCAGGGTCAGACCAAACATTGCTCGTCCTGGGAAATAGGATGAGAAGGTGTTCTGTGGTTTCTGGTGTGCCATGACAGCGGACAAAGTGGCTTTGGTAAGATTCTTCGCTTGGATAGATTCTCGCCAGTAGGGAGTGCATTTTGACCACATGAAAATTCTGATCTTGGGGTAGGTTTTCAAAGACCATGTCTGCTTCACGAGCGCTTTGGGAACTTGGTAGGACGAAGACGCTTGGTTTACATTCAGTTTTGACTATGTAGCTCTAAGACAGTTATAGCCACTTTTTACCAAATAATCTCCAATTCGATTGCCTGTCCATACCAGTTTGTCTGCTGTATCACCCCCTCTCAAGGGGAAAGTTAGAATTTCAGCCACTGTTTAATCATCCAAAAACAGGCGCGGAGTTTGATCTTTCCATTCGAATTCTTTGAGTTAATTAACTCTGCAACTATTTGTGGTTCAGTCCAGATTGCTGGTCCCCTAATTATGCCTTTTTTCATCCATTTACTCTCTTTAATTATGATTTGTTTTCCATTCTCCATTGACTACATCACTTCATTAGATATAGCCTCTCTCCCCATTATTAGGCTGTGCCATCCCCAAGATGGTCTTGATCCCTTTCTTGCATGCCAGAAATCTAATCAAAGCAAAGGAAGGAAATCTTAATCAAAGCAGCGGCGCAAGCGAGTCCACAATGTGTTAAGTCTATATTTAAAATTCTAGCTTTCATGTGCAGAGCTATGGAGAGAAAAATCGCTGCTTTGTGGTGGAAAAATAACGAGTCCAAATCAGGATTGCATTGGAGGAATCTATTGTAGCAAAGGAAGGACAATGGAGGGCTTGGGATTGAGAATCTACTCACATTCAATGAAGCAATGCTAGGCAAGCAAGCTTGGAGAGTTGCCCAATCTTCATCAGCCCTATGGTGCAAGATGCCAAAAGGTCGGTAGGAGTTTAAGCGCATGTTGAATGGTTGCGTTTATTATGAGAAACGTTGCGAATTTGTTTCTAAATTTATTATACAAATTTATTAAGTTTTGAATTTTTTCAATTTAAATCTTTGGGTGAAAATGCAATTAAGACTTCCAACCCTTGGCCAACTTTGGCCTAAAGTTTCTGATGTGACTATGTAGTCATCGTTGATAGTCCTAAGTTCTATGGCCGGTGACTTATTAGACTCTGTTTGTTTTGTGGAAAATATGGCGTTTTTGGAAAATATTTTTCTAGAAGCTATTTTCCAAGAAAACGTAATTATTTTTCGATATTCGGGTAAAACTTGAAAATGAAATGAAAAATATTTTCCGTTGTTTAGTAAGGAAAATCTTTTCCTCCAATGCACTCCTTTTCATTTATTTTATTTTTTTAAATCGATATTTAATTATTTTTTATTTTTCTTTTCTTTGTTTTCCTCCTCATTTTCTTGGCCAGTGACCGACCACAAGCAAGCGTGAGGCTTGCCATTCGCTAGATCGGCAAGGTCGGCAAGCTCGAAGCTTGCCAATCTAGTGAGGCACAAGGTCGGCAAGCTCACAAGCTTGAGCTTTGCTAGATCGGCGAGCTCTAAGCTCGTTGGCCTCGAGCCTCACTAGAGGTGTGCGAGCCTCGTGCTCGCTGGCCATAGCGACCGACCACGAAGAAGAAGAAAAGAAAAAGAAAAAAAAAGAAAAGTAAAATAAATATAAAAATAAAAAAAATAATTCGAATTAAAGGGGGCTTGAGGGGTGTGATATAAGAGAGATAAATTGAGGAAAATATTTTTTGCCTTTTAAAAGTGAAAAGTATTTTCTCCTAATTTAGGAGACTTTTTTCTCTTCATGGAAAATGTCTGTCTCAAACAATTCGTCTTCCGTGAAACGAACATCGGAAAATCCAGAAAACTTTTTCCATGAAACATCATAGCCTAGTAGAAACAACTTTACTCGAATTGGTGCTGTTTTTTTATTTTATTTTATTTTTTTTATTTTCTGACTTTTAATACATCTATTTCCTTCTTTTATGAGAAATTTTCGATCCCTATTTATTCATCCTCTGTGTCTAGTTCAGCTTCACTTTATCTGCACTTGGAATAGAACACGCATCGAGAAAATATTAGGTGCCTCTAACGTAGTCAGCGCAACAAAAAAGAAGGGACCTAAAATGATGACACGTGTCCTAAGTGGGCCCATAAGTCAGACTTCCCTGCATGCTCTCTTCTCTCTCCTCTCTCCTCTCTCTCTCGGGACTCCCCTGCACCTGCACTCTCTTTCTCTCTCTCCTCTCTCTCCCAAATGCCGACTCCCCTGCACTCTCTTTCTCTCTCTCTCCTGCCTAGACTCCCCTGCACCCTATCTCTCTCCCAGCCGCACGGTGGCTCGTCTGACGAGTCGCCATGCCCAACAGACGAACTTTGCAATGACGGAGGCAACCTCGAGGCGGAGTCGCACGGTGGTTTGCCAGACAATTCACTGCACCCTTGTCCGACCGACAAGTCACAGCGCCGATTCGGTGATGTCCTCGGAAGGTTGCCTCCACCGGCGTGACGTTCGTTGGTTGGATGAGGTCATTCATCGATGGGATAGAGAGAGAGAGAGAGAGAGAGAGAGAGAGAGAGAGAGAGAGAGAGAGAGCATGTCGTCGTCATTTTCGGTCGGGTCCGGGCCTTGCCTCTTCCCTTTCTCGATATGCTTTTGCGAGATTTCGCCACGACAGAGGCGCTGGGTCCCCTCTCACTTCGTCCCAATTGAGGCGCGGAATCGAAGGGATTCCCGATGCCTCACCCTTGCGGGCCGCTCCGGCGTCACGATCTTAGATATCCCGGCCCCCGCGCCCCTCCCCCCTCCTCCCATAGCATGCATGAGAGAGAGAGAGAGAGAGAGAGAGAGAGAGAGAGAGAGAGAGAGAGAGAGAGAGTGCAGGGGAGTGCAGGGGAGTCGGCATTTGGGAGAGAGAGGAGAGAGGAGAGAGAGAAAGAGAGTGCAGGGGAGTCCCAAGAGAGAGAGGAGAGAGGAGAGAGAAAAGAGCATGCAGGAAGTCTGACGTATGGGCCCACTTAGGACACTTGTCATCATTTTAGGTCCTTCTTTTTTGTTGCGCTGGCTACGTTAGAGGCACCTAATATTTTCTCAACAAGCACCCCGCCAAGATCGCGTCGTTTGCCGCATTGGCAGCTGCCGTCAAATTATCGTCGGCCCCATCAAATAAACCGTGCCTCGTTTCCAAAACCCCTATGTCTTTGCTTTCTAGAGACCAATTTTTTTTTTTTTTTAATATAAATTTATTGTATTTCTTTCAAAATAATTTTAAATGTTTTCACATTTTATCAATTGAGTCGATTCAATTAATTTTTTTCGAAAATTATTGATGTGACCGCCAGGGATCTTACATAATATAATTGACGTTAACATAAATATATTTTTAATAAATTTGTTTGGTTTTTTATTTTATTTTATTATTTTTTTTTTTGACTTGATGGCTGCAAGGGTGTTGTGGCCCTCGTTGAATTTGGGCGAGGGCCACGATGCCCTTGCTGGATCTAGGCATTGTGGCCCTCACGCAATGCCCTCATCGGACACAGTCGGGGCATTTTGGCGAGGGCTGTGGGGGGCATCACAGCAAAAAAAAAAAAAAAAAGTAAAGATGAGAAAAGAAAAACCAAAAAAATTATAAAAAAAATGTCGACTCAGCTGTGCCCATAAACCCATTGATGACCATATCATCAATTTCTGATCAAAATCAAATTACTTAAAGTTGTATATCTATCAGGTCCAAATCTATTTTTGCTCAAAATTGCGAATCACAACACTATAGAACAAAACTTGGTGTTATTGGATGTCTCAACGCAAGCACACTGCACTTGAGTTTTTAGCTGCCATCGATACTTTGATAGAAACTCAAGCTCCAATAAACTAGATTTAGAGTTGAAGGGACTTAATTATTAAAAATAGTTACGCAAGTTTAGTGGCCACCCTTCCAATATGGAAGGGAAAGGTGGGAGTTCGAATCCTCACTCTCTCATGGGGGATTGAGGTGAGGACGAATTAGTTTCATGAGTGAGTTTCGACTCTCACGCCATACAAGGAGGTAGAGGGCAAAAGTCTCGAGTGAGAGCTAGACTAAGAGTAGAGTAGGATTGACCAAAAAAAAAAAAAGTTCAAGAACTTAATTAGACAGGTTAAAAAGTACAAAAATTCTAGTAGAAAAAAGGGTGACACTTTTTCCATAATCCTCCTAAATTGTCTTCAAAAATTCAATTGCAATTTAAAGCAGTGATCCCAAATCTATTTACTTTCTTTATTTTTCTAAATTTTTCTATATATATGTAGGATTTACTTATCATAATTAAGAATTCCACATATTTATTTTTTTGTTTATTATAGATTTTCCATGTATATTAAAGGACATTGTATTTTATTTTATTATTAGATATTACTTCCATAAAAGTCTGTTTTGTCAAAAAGATAAATTTCCAAGAAACCTAGTCCTTTTCTACGTCGCCGAACAAATTTATGGATAATTGTCAAGCAAATTATAGAACAAATTTAAAAAAGAAAACTTTTATTAACTTGCTTATATATTTTCACTTTTGTTATGTATATCACCATCAAACCCCTTCTTATCAAATTTATTTTATATGCATTATAAAGGGATGATCACATAAAGAAAGAAAGAAAAACCTCTTTGAAGATTTTCCAAAATAACATTACACGACATTCTCCAATGTGAAACTTTAGAAAAAAAAATTAATCAAATCAAAATGTTGCATTAAATATATATTTTTGAAAATGCTGATGAAATATCTTTATTTGGAATGACTACAATTAATGTCATCCATGAATTGTTTATAAAAAAAAATCGAGATATCTCATTGTACATAATGCCTTTAGTGTATTCTTAGATAATCCTTTGACGTCTTACATGCTATGTGTAAAAGTATTTCGCTAATATTATAAGGAATAAATTTGCTAATATAGTAAATAGAGAGACTTGATATATATATCTAAGACTAATGAAAAAAAAAAAAAAAAAAAAAAGAAAGTTCACGAAGAAAGTGAGCTTTTGAGAAAGATAGACAAAATATAGATAAGTTGTTATAAGATCAAGAGTTAATATTACCAAAAACATAAAACTAGTACACCTGTGATAAATTTATTCTTCATTAATTTTCGTTAAATTTTATCATCAAATTGGATGACACATGATAATTGACGAGTGTATCGGTCTAGGGTTTTACCCTCCGATTGTCACATGTGTATCGATTTGTGGTTTTTCGTGGTATTAATTCAATTTAATAAAAACTAATAGAGGATAAATTTGTTATAAATACACCAGCTTGAGGTCTTTGTTGTCAAAAGATTAGTTTGAGATAAATTTGTTACTTGACTTATTAGGGATTTTTTGTGGTTAAAAAATTAATTGGGTAAATTTGTTATAAGTGTTCCAATTTGGGGTTTTTCTTGATATTAACCCTAAGATCAATGATGAAACAAGAGACTTTTCAATTCTCTTCTATATGAAAGAATGGCTTTTTACCTTATTATTAGCGATATAAATATTACATGAAATATGTGAAACTTATAGGAATATCTAAGAATGCACTTTTCTTTAATATACTAAAAAAACATGTGAAGTACTTAATTATGATAACTAGATTTAAAGAAAAGTAGTAAAAAAGGAGTGGAGCTATCACTTTAAATTGCTATTGAAAGAATGAGGGTAGTTTTGTCTTTTTTTTATAGAATAGAGTGAATGACTGGTGAAAATAGCATCGGCCAAAAAAAAAAAAATTTGCAAGTTGAGAGACCAAAAGGACATTTATGAACATTTCATGCTCAATTTCCAATTTCTCTTAGCAATATCCAAAGACAATGGCGAAGTGCAATTACAATCATTGAAATTTACAAAATGTGAGTGGGCCTAAATAATCAGTTGCACAATTCATATGATACTTGATTGCGCAATTCATATGATACAATAGGAAGGATACCACAAATATCATAATTCTGTATGACGCTCACTTAAGTGCCATAACTTTTTCTTTCAATCACTTAAATACCATAACTCATGTACAACACTTATTTAAATGTCATAACCTTTTTCCGATCACTTGAGTGCTATATAATTTTTCAATCAATTGTTTGAGTGTCATGACCTTTTAAAAACGTTTATCACAAGTGCTATGCCACATCAGATTTCCAGCACATGGGAAAACATTTTTTAAATTTTTTGGCAATTAAGTGACCGATGAAAAGTTATGGCACTTAAGTGAACTTTTTTTAGAAGTTATATCACTTAAGTGATTGCTGTAAGAAAGTTACAATACTTGTTGTGTCCTTATCTCTCGATTAATTTGTATATATTCCAACCAATTGTTGGATTTTAATTTGGAGCTCTTCTTCCCTATTGTACAACTAATTTTGCAAGGTTGATCAAAGCAAGATGTGGGGGAAAAAATATCAAATAAGTCATAAAATTATTACATTGATACCAATTCAATCATAAATCTTACAGTTGGCCTAATTTGGTCTTAAATCCATTGATATTAATTTAGTCTATCGGACCAACTTAGACCGAAAATCGTAAATATGGACGTTGGCTGTCTGACATGGCATGGCCGGCGCATGGCTAACGTCGACATGAACATTTTGAATAATATTTAGTTAACTTTTTGAATTTTTTAATAATTTGATAATTCGAGCTAGTGATAAAGATGACAAAATTATCCATGCCCGAATCTGGTGAAGGTTGTGGCCCTCATTGGCCCAAAATGAAGGAAAAAGGAAAGAACAAAAAAGAAAGAGCAAAAAATTATAAAAATTTCACCAAATAATTAAAAGGGAAAATTCCAAATAAGAATCTGAAGTTGACTAATTTTTAAAAGGAGGACCCGAAATGAACTTTGTGTTAGATAAAAACTTAAAGTGGACCCATTATTTCAAATAAAGACTCGGAGTAGTCGAATCAATTCCAAATAAGAACCTGAGCTTACTTGTCAGCTAAATATTCGCCAGCTATCAAGCATGTGACATTTAGATGACTAAAGTTTGGGCAATTTTGTCCAAAAAAAAAAGGGAAAATTAACAAATCCTAAAATAGAAACAAAAAAACCCTAGGTTTTCTACGGTCTCCCGTTCCTTGTACCCGGCCTCTACAAAGTCAAAGACCGAAGTTCTCCCTATTTCTTGTACCCATTCTCCGCAAAGTCGAAGACCCAAATTCTCCTCTAGCTTAGGCACGAATTGAAAAACAAGAAGAAAACAATATGCTTCTTTCTTTGTTTTCGGAGACCCAAATTTTCCGTTAGTCGACCAAGGCAAGGAGCGACGAGAATCAAGTCGCGACAATGAGCATGCGCGACTTGGTTGAAGAGCAGAGGGGGAGAAGAAAGAAGAAATGTAAACATCTAAATGAATAACCTAAACTTAATTAATTTAGAATATTCCATTTTTTTCAATCACAAATTTCTAACAAAATTGCACCTATTTTAATCGTTGGAAAATGTCTGCCAATGAACTAAGGTCTTCAATAGAGATTAACTTGATCACTTTGGGTCCTTATTTGACACAAAATTCACTTCAGGTCCTTATTTGAAACAATTAGTCCACTTCGGGTTCTTATTTGACACAAAGTTTACTTTGGATCCTTATTTAAGAAAATATATTCACTTTGGGTCCTTATTTGGAATTTTCCCTAATTAAAATATATTTTAGAAATAACTATTTCAATGCCAGCCATGCAATACAGAAGAGCCATTGTCCACATTAGCGATTTTCGGTCTAAATTGATTGAATGGATTGAATTGGTACTAATGTGAAAATATTCTGATTAAATTGATCAAATGAAAAAATTTAGAACTGAATTGGTATCGATGTAATAAATTTAGGATTTTTGATACTTCTCCCGCAAGATGTGGTCCCATTTTTTCATACGAAAAGGGACAAAATCATTGGCCACCTACCAAATGTTGAATAATAGGTATTCGGGTACACTCATGTTTGGTATATTCTCGGATTTATAATATGGGCCACACTTCACTGGCGACAGCTGATTGGGCTTTAAAAACCATGTGGCCGTTTTGGTGGACACATTGAAAAAATCAAGTCATTGGGGGACCAGCAGATTCTCAATTCCTAAAATGTGGTCCGATCTAGCCCATCATCGTACCACTTCTGTCATGAGTGTTTTTTTGGTCAGTACTTTTGTCATGAGTTTGAGTTTTTGTTTTCTAGCATAACAAACTCGGGCTAGTTATAGAGAAAATAAAATTGTCTCTACTCTATGCACCTAATCAACACAACAAAAGTGTTATCTTAGCTACTAAATTGAACCAATGGATATATGAAATCAAATCTTATGGCCCGTGTTTAGATAATCAATCAATGCATGCTTGCTATGATACTGCTCATTGTCATCTTACAGACATAGTC
Organism: Eucalyptus erythrocorys; assembly: GCA_014182555.1. NCBI lineage: Eukaryota > Viridiplantae > Streptophyta > Magnoliopsida > Myrtales > Myrtaceae > Eucalyptus > Eucalyptus erythrocorys. The sequence goes on along the minus strand of CM024598.1, from coordinate 13,179,330 downwards.
TCGCGAGGTGACTTTATCAAAGGGGATTTGTTAAAAACATACCCAAATTTTTGCCTATGACAAATGCTGTCTACACGCCCTAAATGGCTATAACACTCTAGGCCTTATTGAGTTGATAGAAATAATCTCACAAGAATTGTCTAATTAGAATTAGAATTGGAAAGGGTGAAAATTGCTATTTATCAAGATGCAAAAACCGCACATTATCATACAAATACAAGACCATCCGTATCAAATAAAAACCGATGCTTTAGTCCATCATCTTTTGATCTTTTACGGTTTGTTTCTTACATAGGCTTCATTTTCTCTCTTCTACTTACTAATATGCTTAAGCTAATTTCTGTAAAGGATTTTTTGTAAGTAGTCGAACCTTGTCGGTATTTTTAGTAACTAATAATTTGAAATATAAATTATAATCGTAAAGAGTTCATATCTTTAACCCAAAAAAAAAAAAAAATCCCCTTAAAAAACCTTGAACTAAAGAATCATCTATTAGAAGGCATTGTTAGCCATTGAACTTTAGAGTGAAATTGAAAATAATGTATTTTATTTATATTCTGTTAAATTAAAATCCCGATCATTAAATTTATTAAATATTCGAATCTTAGATGACTTTAAAAAACAAAGTAACGAACATGTGAAATTAGTTTGAATTAAAAATGAAAGAAGAAGAGACAAGGTTGATCAAAATCATTAAATTGATTGATATATGTTAAATTGTATTTTCCTCTATCATCAATAAATGAAATTGTAGTAAGAATTAATTTGGACCATTTGAATTTCAGAGCGTGTCTAAAACTATTTGATGTGTCGAAATCACATGAGCCAAAACTTATCTCTGTTTCTTCTACTACAAATTACGTACCTTGCCCCAACTAAAATAATTGAACTGCCTTTTTTTGAAAGCCCAAGAAGCCCTAGCACTCACACGCCAGCCACCACCTCCATGTCAAGAGCTTCTCTACTAGGACGAAGCCGCCGGCTTGTTGTCGCTCTGATCTTTACTCCTCTCACTGTCTATCCCATCTACTCTCTCGCCATGTGCCACCGTCAACCTCCATTGGTCCTCCTCCCTCTCTCTTCCACTAAATCTGTGTCTTATGTTTCTCTCTCATCTCTGCTCTCACTTTAGTGTGCTCACTAGGGGCACCGAGGCACTCAAGCCTGCATTACCTAATTAGCAAAAGTGCTACTGTCTAGGGGAGATTGGGAGCTCAAGTCTAGGCCTGTGAACCCACCTGCATTAAAAAACTTACACTAATGAGTTATAAGCTAACTTGAATATACATTAATCGCTTTGTATCATACCAATTATTCGATGTGGGACTTTTTTAACATAACTCTCACGTATATCTCAATCATCTCCCTCTTATATGTAAGTTCAGTGTTAGGTCCGTTCCCCCTTAAATCATTCGACATCAACTTAACTTTTGAATTTCCATCGTTGCCCAACTTCATCCCTAGTCCTTTTCTTTCGACCAAATTATGAAGTCTGTCGCCGGGCCTACATTGCTATGTCATATAAATCGAAGTAAGTGAATTATATTTTGGAAACTTAATCAATTAGTTACAAGTTCCAAATTTATTTCTCTTGGCAAGAAATTCCAAATTTATTTCATCGATAGTAAAATTCTCTCTCTTCCGCCTGATATGGCCGGTCAGGTGGATGGATGGGTCCCATAGTGATGGCATTGATTTGTCTCCGTTTCAAGCCTCACGTGTTTCCTTTAAGTCATGTTTAAAAGAGTGCCATTTTATGTCCACAAAATTCTTTTGAGTCTGTCCTCAGAATTGACTATTTATAGATACATGCATCATATCGCGAAACTTATCACTACAAATTCACACAGGAATTATAGAAGCTATTACCGTAGATTTCAGCCATGGCCGCTTCAACAACGACTACCGACGTGTTTTTGTCTGGAAAGTACAAGACTGTGCTTATAACGGTAGACACATCGTCTTCCAGTCTCGCGAATCCGCCTCCAAAGCCTCTTCTGATCGGATCTCCGGCTGAAGTTGCCGGAGAATTCCCTGTTATGGTGCTTCTCCATGGTTATATGATGGAAACTTCCTTCTACTCGCAGCTCATCCAACATGTTTCTTCTCACGGCTATATCATGGTTGCTCCTCAGGTAGATTCTCTCTCTCTCTCTCTCTCTCTCTCTCTCTCTAACATGAAAGGTTTTAACAGTGTTTTTGTCCCATTGAACATTTTGTGACTTAAGTAAGGGCGCGTTTGGTAACGATTCTGTTCCCGGAAACTGATTTTGACAAGAATTGATTATTTTTGATTATGTTTCCGGAACTGATTCTGAGTAAAAAAACGTGTTTGGTAACTGTTCAAAATTTCTGATTCTGGAAGAGAATTGCGTTTGATAACGTGTTCATTGATTATGTTCCAAATTAAATTTTTTAATTTTTAAATAAATTTTTTTTTTTTTTTTTTTTTTTCCCCTTTTCTCCTATAATCCTTCTTCTTCCTTGTGGCCGGTCGCCGGACCAGCGACCGGCCGGATGAGAGCCGGCGACCTCACCGGAGCGTCGTTGGCCCTCTGTGAGGCTGGCCCTCGTCGACCGAGCCTCGCTGGCCGCTGGGCGAGGCTCGCCCAGCCCTGCCGAGGCTCGGCCTCGCTAGATCTGGCGAGGCCGAGTCTCGCCGGTGGACAGGCAGGCCTCGCCGGGGCTGGGTGAGGCTCGCCTGGCCACCGGCGGGGCTAGCCCGCTTGTCCACCGGCGAGGCTCGGCCTCGTCAGATCTGCGAGGTCGAGCCTCACCGGTGGATAGGCGGGCCTCGCCGGAGTTGGGCGAGGCTCGCCTGGCCACCGGCGGGGCTAGGCGAGCCCCACCGGTGGCTAGGCGAGCCTCGCCTAGCCCCGGTGAGGCCCACCTAGCCACCGCCGAGGCTCGGCCTCGCCAGTGGCTGGGCTTGCCTCCGGCGAGCTTGCCGGACCTCACCCTAGCTTGGCGAGCTCGTCGGACCGGCAGCCGGCGACCAGCGAGCGGCGGCGGGCGGCGTCGGGCGGTGGTCGCGGGGTGGTCGAAGGGAAGAAAAGAGTTTTAACGTGTTGATTCTTTTTATGATTTTCGGACGCAAAATCAACTTTTTTTTTTATTCTCAAATCTTGTCCCAAACTGATTCTGGGAACGTATTTGTTCTCGGGAACAAAAATTTTACCAAACACGATTCTCGTTTTAAACTGATTCTGGGAATAAAAAATCAGAATCTGGCACTGTTGAGATGGTTACTAAACAGGCCCTAAGTAAATCCTATATCTTTTCTATGTCGTGTAATTAGAAGTTGTCAAATGCAATCAATAATATAATGTGCACGGGGTTTTAGTTTTCTGACATGGTGATCAAACAAATCCTATATCTTTTCTATGTCATCTGATATAATATTGTGAGTATATCTGCATCCTCATCAATATATTCTATCCATTCCACCATTCATCCAACTAAATAAGATGAATATGTTGAAATTAAGATTGTCGCATACCAGCGAAAGATGGAAAATACTAGACTTACTAAAATTAGTTTACAAAATTGATCTACAAAGTGATGTGTCAAATTATGATAATACCTCATTATTTATTAAAATATTAACACAATGGTAGTTGTCTACCATTAAACTTTCATGATTAAAGATTGTATTAATCATGATATAACGAATGTGTTAATTTCTATAAATACTAGACAGTGCTAACATTTTTATATAATTCATTATATCAATCATAATACCAATTGTGATATGATGTAATGCACATTTATTTATTACAATACCATATCATGTGCTCAGCTCTCAGGTATAATCATAAATCAATCATCAAAAAGTAAATAATTATCTGATAATCATGAAAATCAATATCCATGCCAAGCAATTAATTTATTGTCAGTATCTTAAAACAATTTAAATACTCATAAAAAGGTCTATATATTTTCAAAGTTTAAAAGAGAGAAAGAAAGCTTTATGGGTGGCTGTGATCAAAGCTGATCACATGGACGGCACTGAGGCCCGGCCCGCCTGCATAGTACGAGGTACAGAATGATTAAAGCCTGGACAAAGCTCGTCGTTTCTTGGAAGTATCTTGTCCAGTGGCAGAAGTGGTCCAGTTCGGATGAGTGAAAAGTGAATATGTCAAATTATTATGATTATTTATAGAGAAAAAGGAGTCCACCTTAGAACATAAGGGTGCCAAAAAAAAAAAAAAAAAAAAAAAAAAGAATCTCAGAAAGTCTAAATACCGAAACCGGATTGGCTTGGAATATCTGGGTTGGAATTAGGTTAGGGTTGGTTTCAGCCTGATTCTCAATTTCATTTTCGGTTGGTCCATGCTACTAAGCTTGAGATGAAATTAAAAAAAAAAGTACATTTGAAAATTATAAGTTGAAAAGTATAAATTAGGGGGAACTTGGGTCTAAGATTAAGAACCTTATCTTATGGAGTACGAACCACATTGGTGGTGTTCGTCGTCCCTATGGAGAGCGACTATTGCATCGACTTTGTCCGAGATAGCAAGAGACCGATGAAACGCTCCTTCATCATCTCGGACAAACAACTAGAAAGGGAGGGAGCATCTAGCAATCGCCGTTTAACGGTTCTTGTGAATTTGAATTTTTGCATATTTTCTCTTATATATATATATATATATATATATATATATATATGTCTTTCTTGCTTTTTCTTGATAAACTTCTTGCTCTTATTTTAATTTTCTGGACTATTTTAATTAATACTAAATAGATGAAGTTTTAGATTTAATTTATTAATATGCTAAGTTTTTTGGAATACTTCTTTGTTAGAGCTTTCTAAAATTTTCACGACACCAAAGTGGTGCTGTAAAAGCATAGTGGGTAGGGTTAGATTAGGTCTGAATTAGGTAAGGTTTGAAAAGCATGTGATTTATTTAATGGAAATAAGCACATATGAGTTAGCGAGTCAATTTGATGTGCATTCACATATAATTTATGCTTGAGGCAATCCACTTATTTGCCACGTACATATGACCCAAACTTAGAATCAGAGAAAGTAATTTGTATATGGAATCGACAGTGATATGACATTGTGTATAATCCGATCAATAATATGATTATTTATGTGCTATGAATTTCATCATACTCGGCATTGTGTGTGTATGCATGTCAATTTTGATTAATTGGTTATATCACGTGTCACCGTGTCCTTCACATAATAGATCTCGATAACAAGATGAACATCAAAAGATGCATAATATGAAAAACCCTATTGTTTTTGACTCATCAAAACAAGTTTCTCATCTTGAACAGCTTTACACGTGTGCCGGGAATGACAGCACCGATGATATCAACGCTGCGGCCGAAACCACGAACTGGCTGTCCCAAGGCCTCGCCGCCGTCCTCCCGTCCCAGGTCAGCGCGAACCTTGCCAAGCTAGTCCTCGCCGGCCACAGCCGCGGAGGCAAAGGCGCCTTTGCCCTTGCCCTCGGCAAATCATCGACCCCGCTCGCCCTGTCCTTCTCGGCCTTGCTCGGCATCGATCCCGTCGACGGCGTGGCTGCATGCTGCTGTAATTTCCAGACCAAACCACCCGTCCTCACCAACGACGCACAGTCCTTCGACCTGAATATGCCCGTGATGGTCGTCGGGTCGGGCCTGGGCGAGGACAAGAAGTACAAGGTCTTCCCGGCGTGCGCGCCGAAGGGGCTGAACCACGCGGCGTTCTTCGAGGAGTGCCGGTCGCCTGCCTGGCACTTCGTCGCGAAAGACTACGGCCACATGGACATGCTGGATGACGAAACCAAGGGGATAAGAGGGGTGGTCTCGTACTGCATGTGCGAGAACGGGAGCTCGAGGGAGCCCATGAGGAGGTTCGTGGGAGGGGCGGCGGTGGCGTTCTTGAGGGCCTACTTGGGAGGTGACGATCGAGACCTGATGGCCTTGCAGGACACGCCCGACATTGCTCCCGTGCAGATCACGGTCGAGGCTCGCCTGTGAAAAATTGGTTGGTGAAGATTTTCTTGGAACTTTCGGTCGATGTGTTTTGTCTTTTTTGGAGCTGGACAAGCCACCGAACTTTTTGTGGGGCATCTTAACTGTTTGAAACGTTCTTCTTGCTTGCCCAAGGTTTTTGTGTAATCATTGAAGAAGTATGCGCCGGATAGGCGTAACCTCCCACATTTAAGGTGAATGAGATTGGATGAAATGTCTACTACTGAGTTAGCACGCCTTTTGGCATTATTTGACCATAGGTTAATTCAGTACCTTGTTGAAACAGCCGAAAGTCTTGAAGAGTTGGTAAGAATTGGAGGGGTCCCTTCTTAGGGAACCAAGTGCAATCTTGGGCAAAGCACAGATAATGCACAGAAAATATGAGAGTATTGACTTTATCATTACGTGTTAACCACCAAAATTTTCAAATTAGTTTATTTATGATAAATTTACCTCAAATTGATATATTTATAATAAAAAAATTTGTTATTGATGTACTTGTTTGGGATTTTTAGTAGTTAAAAAATTGATTTAAGGTAAATTTATCACATGTTTATTAGTTTTGAGTTTTTTGTGATATCAACCCTATAACTATAAGTACTGAACTTTTATCCATTTTGTGATCAAGTGTCTAAACTTTTTTATCATTAATCGAGTATCTCAACGTTTTGAATCGCAATCAATGTCCTGCTTCCATTAAGTTGAATATTAAGTCATTTGATTTTTGCTAAGATGGTTCACATGATAGATCAAATGATGACATAGACCTCCGCGTCATTTTATTTTTTCTGTATAAGAACAAATATTTTTTTTTCTTTTGCATCTAACAAATAATTTTTTTCTTTTGCATCTTCTTTTCCTATTTTTTTGTGTTCATCTTTTATTCTCCTTTTTCAAAGCAGTCCGTACGCTCTTTTCTTTAATTGTTGCTAGACAATGAATAATTTGAAAAATATATTTTTAAAAATGAAATAAATAAATGGAAAATATTTTCATCGTCCACGAAATAGGTTAAACATAAGTTATCATTAATAATGAAAATGTTTTTTTGATTAAATATTTTAAACGATATAAGCGATATTTTCAGAAAAATATTTTCTTAACAATTCATTTTGTGGAAACACTGTCCCTAAATTTTCAGTGCTACGCGATTATGGAGTGATCCTTCATAGACATGGTTGTAATTGCCTGCTTATAGCCCTGATCTCGCCTCTCTTGCACAAGCCCGGAGACTAAGATCTGGGTGGGCCATCGCGGTGGGCTCATCAATGCACCCTAAGATAAAGCGTTATTTGAGTGGATTGGGTTGTACTAGGCATGAATTGGGTTGAGTGCAAATAGCATCTTTGTACTCAATGGAAATGAGGAAATTGAGTGAGCGATTCCATTTGGTTTACTTTCATGTATAACTTATGCTCGATATGATCTACTCTTCTGCCACGTATACATGACCTAGACTTTAATGAATATATTACATGGCAGTGATGACGTGGAGTATTATTCTCACTAATCACCATTTTACTTGTGTTATAAATCTTATCATACTTGATTTCACGTATGTATATATCTCAATTTTGATTAATCAGTTACATCACGTGTACTCGACTTGTTGATACAAGACATATATCACTGTTGATGTCTACATTGCAGCATCCACGAGCTAGCGGTCCAATGCCTTCCCACGCTCCTCCCGTCCCAGGTCCGCTCAAACCTCGCCGAGCTCACCCTAGCCTGACATTGCTCCTCTGCAGATCACGGTTGAGGTTGGCTTGTGAAATTGGTTGGTGAAGATTTTTCTTGGAACTGTTGTCGGTCGATGCGTTTTGTCGTTTCAAAGCTAGACAAGCTGCTGAATCTTTGTGTGGCTTCATAATTGTTGGAAACATTCTTCTTGCTTGCCCAAGGTTTTTATGTAATTAGTGAGCAAATATGCGAACTGTCAGATCCAAAGTAAACAGTTTGAGACGATTTTCGAAAAAAAAAAAAAATCATCCCCATTTGCTCCTCTTGGCCGAGGCATCACCACCTTCACACAATCAACTCTATGTTTGGCCTTCCTATATCTTGCAAAAAAATAAAGCAAAGTTACAACTAGTCTCTACTAACCTTAAATTCAATTTTTCCTTTAAATCTCCTCACAACTAACCTTCAAGCCAATCCAATTGAGTTACTAGAACTTTCTTTTTAGTTTCACCTATCAAGTGATTTTTATTTTTATTTTTATTTTTTACAAGGTAAGTTCACGGGCTTTATTTATTTATTTTTTTAACAAACAAGGTAAGCTTCATTTTTTTTTTTTTTTAACAAACTGGTTTTTTTTTTTTAATGAAAAAGTATTGACTTTAAGGTGATTAAAAGCTTTGTTTATTTAAGATTCTACTCAAGGTAAGCAAAAATTCTATGAACTAAATTAGATCAATCTACTTGCTGATGCTCAAACTGGATTGGCTCAAAATTTCTAGGTTTGAATTAGGTCAGGGTTGATTTCGCGTCTTATTCTAAATTTCATTTTTGATTGATCTGCATTACTTAGCTTGAGATGACAAAAAAAAGAGAGAGAAAAAAATAAAAATATAGAAATAAATCAATCATTACATAAAGACACCAGGCCATAAAAAAATGAAATGAATGATCAAATATAAATGAGCCGGAAATGAGATTGTGCTAGGGCATATGAGATACGCATCATCCACGAGTCATGATTGTTTACTTTCTATTTTGCCAAACTTTAGCGAGCACAAGAGTTGTTTCGAGACAAAATGCGATGCATACAGTAGTTTAAGATTCTAAGACAAGGACAGATATCAAATTGGAGTTGACCCAATTTGCAACAGTTGTACACATTTGCCGGTCAAAAGTAAGTGAGGATGTTAGCTCCACTCCACACCAACAATTCCCAATTGGCTCTGTGTGTTTGACTTATAATTTGTTATAACTTGCCCATGATGGTAAAATTAGAGGAAATCTGGGTCCGATAAAAAACCTCAATCTTATGGAGTACAAGCTGCACTAGTGGCTCCACTCGTTTTGACATTTTGTCATGATGAGTGTAAGTTTTTGATGCCGAGCTTCCTTGTTATACAGTATAGCTGTATAGCTTCTTGGTTAAAAGTCAATCTATCTCTTATCTTTTATCCAAAAGAAAAAAAAAAACTGCACTAGTGGCGTCCGCTGCCTCCTAAGGACGGTGACTACCGCATCAACTTGCCCTGAGATGGCAAGAGACCGATGTCCGATCCCATTCGGCAACAACTAATCGTGTCCCAACTAGAGAGAACCAAGGCAAGCGACTACGTGATGGTCGCAACTCAAGGGAGATGGTCGCTTGAGGAAGGCAATGACCTCACGCATGCACGTGCACGCGCGCACTCACACGGGGAGGGAAGGAGCATCGGGCAATCACCATTCGGCGGTTGTCATGAATCTGAATTTTAGCATCCTCTTGTTCATGCTCTAATTTTGTTGATTATTTTAAATTAATAATAAGTTGATGAAGTTATAGATTTGATTTATTAATTAGCTAGATTTTTGAAATATATTATTTTCAAAGTTATCTAAATTTTTTGACGCCATCAAAGAGGTTCAGCGAAGGCATCAAGGCATCAACACTAATAGATGTGGAGTACAGATTATAGTGATTTTATCAATGCACCCCAGGTGGATTATCTGAGTATGTTGGGTTCGATTAGGTATAAATTGGGTTGAGTATGAAATGCATGTTTTCTATCCAAAGGAAATGTTTGTATATAAATTAATGGGTCAATATAAAACTTATGCCGGACACAATCCACTCATTTGCCATATATACATGACCCAGATCTACATCAGTAGAGTAGGATCGTTGCAACCCAATCAATGACGTATCACCAGTACTACTGTAGATGTAAGTTTACCAACAGCAGTCATTCTCCAAGAGGTAATTGAGTGTCTCTTTGATATTGAATTCAGTTTACGTCTCCTTTATTGAGAAGAAAGAGTAAACTTTGTGTAAAGAATAACCTCCACTATCCAGAAATGTACAAGCTCATCCCTCTCAATTTCATAATCCTTGGGAAATACTGCACAATAAACAAAAATCTCTTCAAGTAAGAAGGAAGATGGTCATAACTCAATTTCAAAACTCGAATAACCTCATCATTTTCTCCCATTGAAAGATCCCACATTTTGTTCTTTAAGATAGCTTGCCATTGATCGGGATTCCCTTTATTATGTAGAAAACCTCCTAATACCTTCGTTGCCAAAGGTGAACCATTACATATTTCAACTATTTTCTTGCCTATTGTTTCAAGATCTGGACGCCTCTCAAAATTTGTTGTTTTAAGAGCATGATAGGCTAATAAGCTTGTACAATTATCAAGGGATCCATTATTTTCTTGAGCAAGTAATTGAAATCCCACGTCTAGAAGGTATCTTGAACACCATATATGATCTCCTGCTTCGATTCCCATGCTTGGTCCTGCTTGGTATTCTCACTGCACGGTACCAGCCAGCGTTGATCAATGGAATTCAGATACATCTCACCAAATGCCAACGCACATGGACCTCAGTCAAATAACACCAATCGTAGGCTCCCTTCTGTTGATCATCACCAACCATCATGATCATCACCAACGTTCACCAGAATCATTGGAATAAAGAATCAAGAAACATCAAATCCCTGAGAAAGGATGGTGGAACCGGATGTTCAACGACCTTGATCGCAAAGAATCATATGAATCTGTAAATTCATCCGAGCATGACTGACTAGCGAGGCTTCGACAAGTTGAATGCAAGTTAGATTATCATAATACAACTCTCTGTTAAAGGATTAACCTGAGGCTTCCAACAATTAATTTCTCAGTGAAGATCTACTGGACTTATTCTAAAAAAATAAGATATCAAACTCAATCCAGTTTTATTTGGTAAAGAACATGAGTTGGGAATTTCATCAAACGGGTTGCGTGCACTACGAACAAGGAGCCTAGACACGTTGTCAATGCAATCTTTCATCCAGAACGACTCCCTCAACAACAACATCATCACAAATCATCAGGAAACAACTCGTATTCTCGTTTGTTTACGCAAAAGCAACGTTAACACAACTCGGCCTTGTGTTTCGCCCAAAACAGGACGGAAGGGCGAGGAGAGAGGAGACATTACCCGGTCGGAGACAGAGCTACGATCGGCGGTGATACCAGAAGGAGGACGTCCGACGAGCAACGGCCGCCAAGAATCGGAGCTTGCGAAGGAGGATTGAACCCGAACCGAGCTGCTTCGAAGGTGATGAACTGAGAACAGAGGCGAACAGAGCTTCCGAGAGAGTGAACTCCTAAAACGCTCAAAAACATCCCGAGTCCATTCCATCAATGCCCTCCGTTCGAGCTCTCTCTCAGCATGTACGTTCGTTGATGGCCAGCGACGGAAGGCCGGTGGCAGTTACCGGCCGATATACAGGTGCCCAACAGACGATTCTGTTACAAGCTTGTCCAAAATCAGTCTTCTAGAACTTCATCTAGAAACTCCCTCGAACTGAGCTGCTTCGTTCGACTCTCTCACCGCGCATTTGTCCTTACTCCCGTCGTTCTTCTTCAAACGAGAGGGAGAGAGAGAGAGAGAGAGAGAGAGAGAGGCAGGGAGGAAGATGTGCTGAGCACAAATGGAAAGAAATGGGTTAGGACAAATTTGTGACAGCTAAGTTGCGCTAATGGGCTGACCCAATGGCCTTGTGGATCAAGTTGGGCTACATGAATTGGACCGACCTTTTATTATTATTATTATTATTGTGACCGAATTCTTTTTATATGTTGATGTCTTTATTATTTGTTTATTTATTTTTTTAATATATTTATTTATTTATTTTTTGCTTTTATCTTGCTAATTTTTGTTTTTGTACTTTCGTAAAAACAAATGCTATGCTGAAATTATTGACTAACATTCAAGTGTCAGTAGAAATCAAGAGGCATTACATTGAAGTACTTTCTTCTTTTGCAAACTTGGCAAAATTGCAAGTTACTCTTGCCAATTGCTTTGGCGAAAATATCCATATTGCTGTGGCAAAGCAAGACTACCAAACATAGTGCTAATCAGTGTGGCCATTGGAAGTAATAGAACAAGAAAAATTTGAGACAAGAGTACACAAGAGAAATGGTGTCTACATGTGGTCTATTACATAGATTTAAAATTGGTAATGATTGACTTAGTCATCAAAAGAAATGACAATAAAGACTACTACTTCGTTCATTCATTCTGTCTCGCATAAAGACTTTTTTTTTTTTTTGCAAACATTTTTGTCACAAAGAGATGAAGAACATGTCAATTGCCAACCAAACAAAATGTGTTGGACAATCTTGTAGTGATCAAAATGGAGAAGTCATAGATTAGACTCCCAAGCTAGCTATCATAAGACCTCTTTTAATGGCAAACATTTACTTAATTGCATAAGATGGTGCTAAAAATTGGGAAAGTATTTACTTGAGAACCTCTGTAGAATGATTGAAAAGCAAACCTTGAATGTCAATTGTTGTGAAATGCTAATAATAAGATCACCTTCACTATCCTCCCTTGAAGCTTGACTAGTACTTGATCCGTACTAATTCCATTTTGGAAGTTCAAATGGGTGCTCAACAGGTTCGGGGATTGTTTGATTTCAAAAATTAATAAATCAGTAGCTTGTAGAATGTAAAAAAGTGTCGCCATTCATACCCTTCATTTGTTGTGCGAGATCTATGTTTGAACATCCGATTCCATGGGAATATATTGAGATAAATTTATTCTGAAGGCATTATCCTAAGAAACATTTCATCACTTCATCTATGAGAGTTTTCCAAAACAACTAGACTATGCAGGCATTTTACTCCTTGTGAAATCAAATAAGCAAATTGCACGGTATATCTACAACATGTTCCCCAGTCGAATCAAGTATCAATAGACAAGTCGGAAATTATTCATGTAAATTTTGGGAACCAAGGTCATCGTAATATTTGTACTTGTGAGTTATGTGTGGGATAGGAGCAATCTTGTGCCAATCCTCACCTATGTCTTTTTTGCACCTCTCTTCCAAATTTGGGCAATCTGCGATTCTTAGGTGATTAAGTGATGCCAACCTTCGCATTCCTTCAGGTAATGATGTCAAAGAGCGGCATTGGGTGATTACAAGCCGTTGAAGCGATTGAAGGGGCTCAATTTGCTCTGGTAAAGCCTTCAAATTGAAGTAATAGATACTTCCCAGGCGCTCAGGATTGCTTACTTGTAGAAGCCATTGTGGGAGAGATGCTAGTTTGGGAAGGTGAAAGATTTCCACGGATCGAAGACTATTAAGTCCTTGGAAATCCAAGACATTGCCGCTTTCATCTTTGGATAAATCAAGCTCCTCACAATCCCAAAAAGAGAGATCCCCGAGGTTCGATAGATGTTGCATACCAAGTGAGAGGGAAGTTAATCAAGGACATTCACGATGCTAAGAATTTCAAGTGAAGTGAGACTTTTCAAACACTCCTTCGGCAAATATTCTAGAAACTCCATCTTTGAGATAACCAGACTCTTCAACTTATTAAGGCCAAATATCTGATTTATCAATGCTAGGTTCGTCTTAGTCAAAATTAAGTCCTCAAGATGTGGAGTTAGTGGCATGGCTTTCAATTTTCACACCCAGAGATCCGTAATTTTAATAGACTAGGAAATGATGTTGCTAAAGTGGATGAATGGTCCAACTGGATGTATTCCAATTCAGGTACCTCCCAAATCTCTAAAGTCTTGAGGTGAGGTAGTTGGACTAGTGGGGGAAGATGTTTACATCTCCCACATTGATACAAGTGTACCTCAACTAAATTTGGTAAAGAACCATCATCAAACTAAAATCGGTCCTAATTTGCAAAAACCGGGCCACTCGCATGTCTCTAAATTTAAATCCATAAACCTAATCAACCAAACTCGGAAAAATTCCCAAATTTGAATATGTTGTAGAGGACACATAAAAGAAACATTTTTCATGAATACACATAAACCCAGATCCTTCTAGATTCGGCCCAGTAAATCGCTCAATCCAGTACCAAAACTTGGTCTGTTTTCCAGAAAGTCTATTTTTGAAATTAGTTTCGTTCGAGATCCAAAACTTGTCCATTTGATTTGAAATTTGACCATGTTAAACTAGAAAATGTGAAAAACAACTTTTGTCAAGATTTTTTTTTTTTAAAATTCGAACCCTAAGAGTGGACAAAAACTAGGTCACCAGTTCCAGCAAAAACTGAGGTTTTGTTTGCAAATAATAGAGCTGATATATCCTTCTTTTATATCCCTAAAAATCTTGAGAAAAATATGTGTTGTAGTTGAGGATGTCTAAAACATTTCTCAAGAAGACATCAACCTCAAATTTACAACCCATTTCAATCTACAAAAATGGAAAATGACAAGGGTCTAAAATTCAAATTGCAGCAAGTCCATTGATTTGGACTAATCCAACCTCATTAGTGCTAATCTCACCAATTAGATTAACACTAATCCATTCTAAGGCTAATATAACCATTCTAGATTATCACTAATCCATACTTAAGTTAATTTAAACAACTTTAAGCATAATTAACCTCCTAAGTAAGGTTTTGTGAGTAAACTCATCGGTTTAGTGTTCCGGTGAGTCCATAGTGACGGCGATGCCAAGGCGGGTGAAAGTCCTCTCGGAGGTGACACCAACCAAGGCCGGAAAGGACTAGAAAACGGGCCATGAAGTCCCAAAGCCTTGCTGGTTCGGCTTTTGTTCTTAGTTGAATTGCAGAGAGGAAACTAGCGACTACAACGGCGAAAACGGGTTGATCGGAGCTCCGGTGAGCGGGTGGTTGGCAACCGATGGCTCTTAGGGGTCAAGGGAGAGTTGTTGGTAGTTGGTATGGGCAAAGGAAGGGTCGAAATGGGAGGAAAAACGAAGAAAACATGAAACAGGTGAACAAGGCGAGTGGACCGATGGACAGACAAGAAGTGGCTTCTTGCCGGTGGATGGGACAGCTAGTGGTTCCATTTGGCGTGAGGCTGGGCTTTTCCAAACGTTTTGGATGTGCTGAAGACAAAAGTGGGTGGAGCATGAGCTGATTTGCATGGGAAGACAATTTTTAACTCAGATCTTTGGGGAAAGGTCAGTTGGAGTAGAAATTGGAAGAGAGGAAAACAGAGGGGGAAAAGAGGTCGATGGCCAAGGGCTGGCTGCTTTGGGTTCTTAAGGTTTCTTAAGCTCTCAAGACAGCAATAATGGAGAAAGAAAGGCTGAGGAAGAAGAAGAAGAAGGAATGTTGTTGGCTTCAAGGGGACAATGGCCATCAAAGTCAACCAAAAATATCCAAGGCCCTCAAGTGGCTGCCTCACCATGTCCAACCTCATCCTCAGCCTCTTTTCCTTCATCAATCTTCCCCAACAAGCCTTGGTAGAAGCTGAAATGTTGCACACCCCTTGGAGCTACGAGTTTTGGACATTAACCTTCTAATCTTGATTCAATTCCTCTCTAATTAATCGCCAATTGGACCTAAATTGGAGTCCATAAATCCCACCAAGGTGTCTACCCTCCAATTCATATTTTTCCTCGTCCATTCGTCCAACTCAAATCCCAAAAATGCGACCAAAAATGGTCATCGGATTTTTTTGGTCCAAAATACCTTTATCTTGAAAATTCACCGAAAATTTCGGTTTGTAAAAAATCTTTGAAGGATGAGTTGACGTTCCTAAAATGAATTTTGACCATATAGAACTTTCAATTTTGAAATTGAGTTTAAATTTGCGGTTAATTTCAATCTAGCACGATTTTAGCACGTTTTAATCTATCGGGTAGCGTTTAGGAATTTTTGGTGCATTTGACCTATGGTTGATTATTTTCAAGCCATAATGTACATCTTCAACACATTGGCGACTCTTCGATTGTTGTGAAAATCTCGAGATTTCAAATGCGGACACAAGGTACAAAAAAGATAGAATAATAAGTCTAGTGTCATTCGACGGAGAATTTTGCAATCAAGTAGAATCACCCATTCATTAATCACATATCTAAGTCGATTTGACCTATCTCTTTTCTCTAATTGATTTTGACAGTGCCGTATTGATCCTTGCAGATTAGTATAGTCGAGTAATTGGTTTTAAGTTTGTAGTGTTAAAATTCCTTAACGGTTTCACTTGAAAGATTAGTTAACTTGTAAGTGGCCAATTTAGAGAAAAAGGCTATAGGCACATTCATGAAAAGCCCGACTCATTCAATTGAAATCAAACTTGAAAATCAAGATGTCACAAACGGTTTGCCTTTACGTCATTTTTCCCATGTTTCATCTTTAATTCCACCTTTCTAATTAGCTGGCCACATGGCTGTCTTTTAATATCGTTTGGACAGGAGTCCCATGACCATAAGAGAGATGTGGACAAGAATAGACCAATGTGAGGACTGAGATTAGTGGTTTTTTTTGATGTGTCCATCTAAGACAGTTTAAGTTCAGGACGATCTTAGAATATTTTCCTACGTTTTTAGAATACTCGAAATAGAAACGAATTGACAGTGGGTCGCTTCTATCCTTAATAGTTCGGCTCTACAATAAGTTTTTGTGGACTTGATTTTGGATAGTAGAGTGAATTTTATTTTTCAAGTCACGTTTGTAACCCTATTTTCCATGAAATGTTACTGTATGTTCCATAAATCTTATGTCGAAACCCAGTTCAACAATTGATCCGAGGGGTTCATAGCGAGATCTACTTGATTAATGATCGAGATGATATCGGGTCACATGTTTTGTAGAGCATATAATAATTTCTCATTTTGGACCTGATTGTTTTTCTTGGTCCTTCACCAAAATTTTACCACCTTAGACCATGAATAGTCAAACGCATGTATCATTTCAATGGACCTAATTCCCAGCTCCTGGACATTGCGCATGAAGACATGATTGAGTCTAGACAGTAGTTGAAGCTCGCTCCGTTCTTCTTGAAGCTTCATTTCTAGTGGTCGCTAGCAACTAGCCGAAGAAAGAAGGGAGTGAAGAAAAAAAATAAAAAAGAAAGAAAGCAAAAGGAAAAAAAGAAAAGAAAACATAAAAAGAAAAATAGGAACAAAAATCGAAAAAAATATTACAATATCACTAAAATTATCTATGTCAACGTCGATGGCGCCATTTAAGACGCCTCGTGTTCATGTTAGTGCTGGCACTTCAATTTTGATCGACAAACTAAATGGACATAAATATAAAAGGTTTAATACTCAATTGGTAAAAAAAAATATTTCAAATTAAATTGACACAATTATAATAGATTTAAAATTATTTTGATAATTTTTTGGGTCTTTGGCACATGAATGAAATTTCCTAGCTTTTTGTCCAGGTGTCTTCAATCATTATAGTACATCCTCAAAAAAAGAGGTGATGCATCAAATAAAACGCTTTACCTAACCCAATCAATAAGAAGAGAGGGGGAGTTTGGGGGGGGGGGGCGGGCGTGGGCGTGGGTTTTGGGGCAGCATACCCATAAGAAAGGGGTGGGGGGGGGGTTTGGGCGTGGGCGTTGGTTTTGGGGCAGCATACCCATAAGAGGGGGGGTGTTGGGGCAGCAATAGAGCATTATCAGGACGAGGAGGCCATTTGGCGAAAATTCTCACTTCTTTGTAGGTCGCGTAAGCATTGGCGCAACATCATTCACCGATTTGCTCGATTCTTCTTGTGAGGGTATATGTGCAAGCACCTAATTTCACTCATATTATAAATTGCTAAATTCTGTGTTGAATCATTTCAATCTTGTGCTTGGATCATACGATCAATTCATCACTATAAAAAGGTAAATTGGCACTTGGATTGATGCTTCATAATATGTTTGTAGACTCACCGCTCACATTGAACTACCTCCACAGAGTTTTCTTGATGGAGAACAGTAAATGTCAACAAACTTATCCGTGTTTCCAGTACTTTCCTCCTCCATCAGCATGGATTGATCCTCCTCCATCAGCATGGATTGATTCGAATTCCGTATCATCCGATGACAATAACATTCCAACGTGGGTTATTGTTGGTTTAGTCATTGCTGCCGTCATGCTTTGTGGTTTCCTTTTCTGCTGCATCCGATGGCGGGGGCCACAGGGACCGCAGGGAAGTGTGGGGCCTGGGAGCGGGGGCCGCCCGGGGAGGGGAGCGGGGGCCGCCGGGGAGCGAGGGCTGCATTGGTGGGAGTGGCCTCCGCGGGTGGTGTGGGTATGAGGGCGGCGCCGAGGGTGGCGGAGGCGGCGATGGCGGCGGCGGCAGAGTTGGGGTGGCAATGGCTGCGGTGGGGCAATTAGCCGGCACAGATGGCCCATCTATTTGTGAGAAGTGCAAGCATGGAAGAGTACTAGCTTTTTCAAGTAAAAATGCCCTGCCTGTGGGCACTGGATGGAGTGGCCTATCTAATCTAGACAATAAATGAGACAAAAATTACAGTAGTCCTTCTTATCTTATTGTATGCTTATGAATTTAGAAGCTTCTATTTATGTTTGTGTGCGAAACTTGAATGATGCACGGTGATAGATCGTCTACTCTACTATAAAATGTTAGAGATTCAATGTGATGAACAACTTTCGTGTTGGAGGGTTTTTCGAATTTCTTCTTATAATACATGAGTAGTTTATGGTCATTGATAAATAAATTTTTGAATTATAACAAATTATAACTATTTGCATTTTTTTCATAATTTCTATACAAAATGTCATAAATCGACCAATCAATCCACCATACATGATAAAAGAATTCTTGCTCTTGGTGTAGAACCGTTTGACAGATTTGCTCTATTATTGCCTCATATTCCGAAGAGAGTCATCGGAACTAAGTCAGCTGGTGATACCTGCAAAATAGAACGGACTATTTTATTCGATTTTTTGGGTGGGCTTTGTACTCCAATATGTACAGGGGGAACTATTAATCCCTACTCGAAATGAAGTGCTGAGGAATGACATATCCAGGAAGTGTTCTGTGAGTGAATGGAAGTGCGGTTGTGACATATAATCCCGAGAGTCTGATGATCAATAATTGAGACAACATCAATTGTTTCTCATAGGATCCAAGCTAGCATAACGATTCCTTAATTTATATTGGTGTTGTTGTGGCTACGGTTTTCCATTGCCAAAAGACGGAAATCGGAAGAGCAAAAGGAGTAGTGGGGTGGGATCCTTATAGTTTATCTAAAGAAGTAAAATCCAACTTATGATGCCTAATTAAACCCCACATTGCCTTTTTAGTAACTTCCATTGTTCATCGATGTAATTAGGCTTAGCCTCGTCGCCCTCTAAGGGACCATGTGCTAACTTGCAAGAAATCAAAACCAGTATCTTGTCTTTCCATGTACTATAAACTTCTTTATGGCACAAAAAAAAAAAGAAAAGTAAAAAGATAAACAATTATCAAAAAATTATCGGGCTTAGACATTGCATTACTAGACAACCACACCACCAATCAAACATGAGGCTTGATAGAGTCGGAAGATAAAGCAATCGAATGGCATGACCAGGCTATGCAGAAGGTACAATATATGATTAGGAAAAATAGAAAGAAACATCTTGTGTAACAAGTCAAATGAGTAGAATCGAGCTTTTAATAATGGAGTTGAATCGAGTTCAATTTCGAGCCCTATATACTATATTGAGTCGAGCTCGAGCACAGGGATTTGAAACCAAATTTTGTTCCCATTCATGATTCAATGTCAAACCGTTGATTTCAAGTCAGACTTTGCGTAGAAAAACTACTTCAAATCAATAAATAGCTCGATCTCATCTTTATAATTTTTTTGTTAAATGAAATACCTTTATCTTACAGTCTTTAGGGCATTGACCCCACTAAAAATATATGATAGTTCCATCCCTGCATGCTGACAAATATGATGCGAGTCATCTTCAAAATTTCACAAACCTCCTCCGAAACATGAACATATCCAATCAAAGCACGACTCCTGAAAAATAAAACTGCAATCAATCTTGCAAGAAAGTTTGAAAAAAGGAATATTGGAGCATCTCATCTTATCGTGCCCCTAGACGAAACCGATTTGGACGAACCCCGCAGTGCACATCCATTTCTCAGATCATAATATAACACGAATTGAAGGGTTATTGACTGTGGCAGTTTTGGGAAAAGCAAGTAAAATACTTTGGGCCGATGAGGACACGACTATCGGCCTGACCGGGGCAGAAATCATACTTTTTCACGACGACGAAGACCATAAAATCAAATGCTATTGGTCAATGAGACAAAAAAATCAAGGCTGCCGATGAGGACACGGTCGGGACAGAAAGCTTACTTTTTCACGATGACAAAGACCATAAAATCGACGACGACGAAGACCATAAAATCAACAACGACGAAGACCATACAATCAAATGCTATTGGTTGACGAGACAAAAAAATCAAAGATGCCGATGAGGACGCGATTTGGACAGAAATCATCCTTTTTCACGACGACGAAGACCATAAAATCAAATGCTATTGGTCGATGAGACAAAAAATCAAAGATGTGGCTGACGCAAGCTTTCGGGACTGAGTGCAGGGTAGTCAAAGGAAAGTGCAGAAAATTTCCCTTACTTGATGGATTTCCAAAATTATTGATACAAAGTTTGAGAGAACCGGCAACAATTCATCAAAAATTAACCTAATGTAGAATCAATTTCTTCCCAAGATTAAATGGACCAAAATCGACTCAACCCCTATAATAACAGGCAATATATTCCCACAATGTAATCTCGTAATGAATAAAAATAATGCCAAAATGATAGAAACAAACAAAAGCAAACACAACAAGTTTACGTGGAAAATTCAATGAGAAAAAAATTATGGACGATTCAAAAACTTAGTCAATTTGGAGCGTGTTTGATAACGATCCTATTTCTAGGAACAATTTTTGATCAGAAATGGTTCTTTTTTATTTTGTTCCCAAGAACAATTTCTAAGCATTTTAAGCCGTTTGGTAACTGTCCAAAATTTTTGATTTTGGAATAGAATTGCGTTTGGTACTATGCTCAAAATTTCTACTCTAAATCATTTTCTTTTAATTTTTAAATATTTTTTTTTTTTCTTTTTTTCTTTTCTTTTTTTCCTTTCTCTCTTCTACCGGTGACTGGCCAGACGCGTCGCCAGCCCTCATTGGCTGAGCCTCACTAGTGGCCAGGTAGCCTCATTGGGGCTAGGCCAGGCTTGCTTGGCCACTGGCAGGGGTGGGCGAGCCTCGCCAGGGCTGGGCAAGCCTCACCGGTGGCTGGGCTTACCTCCGGCAAGCTTGCCGAACCTCGCTAGACCAGTTGCTGGCGACTGGCTGCGGTGGGTGGTGAACGGCAGACGGCAACCGTGGTGGTGGTGGTAGATGAAGAAGAAGAAAAGGAAGAAGAAGAAGAAGAAAGTGGTTTGATTCTTAGATTTGCTCCTGGGAACAAGAATCAACTTTTATTTTTTTTTTCATTCTTGATTATGTTTTAAATCTTCTTCCAGGAACAAAAAAATTAGAAATTTGTTCTTGGGAATAAAATTTTTACCAAACACGATTCTATTCCAAAACTACTCCCGGGAACAAAAAATCGGAATCTAGCAATGTTGGGATGGTTATCAAATAGGCCATTGATTGCCAAATAACCTATCAATAACTTATCAACGCCATTAGAAATTTACCAACTTTGAAATGAATTAAAGAATAACCAACGCTTTGGAAATTTTACAAGCATCGTAAATAAATTGCAAACGCTATAATAAGTCAATTTATAAACTTACCAACTTCTGTTCACTCTCCTTATCATTTTGATTTTTTAATTTGTTGATGATCTCTAAGTACCCCCTCCAAATGTCTCTTTTCCATGTGATGAAATGAAACTCATTCTGTGATCGACTTGAATCAGATGGTTGAAACAGGAGGGTTGTTTTTGGAGGCCTATGAGGACAAACTACGAGTAAAACGTAGCTTGTAATTGAGTGCTTGCAACAAGAAAAATCAAAACATATTGAGTGTTCTTGAGATCTATCTCTTTGCTGCTTCATTATAATCTATTTAGTTTTGATCCTAAAAGTTAGCAAGGGTGCCAAAATCACGGAAGAAGTGGTCGTGCTTAGAGAGAATGCAATTTTTTAGGTAAGAGACGAAATATGTGCATGATTATTTGCAAACACTTAGAAGTGTGGTTAAATAATTTTGGGGGAGAATATGTCTACCATGTTGTGTGCACAATGTGTGAGAACAGCTATTGAAGGAGATTTAATAATTATTTAGTCTATAGTGAGATTGCCGTAGGAGGAGTCGAGTCCGGGCAATACAAAGTTGTTGGCAATTGCACTATTGGCTAAAGTGGTGAATTTCAATCTAATGGGGCTGCTAGAGCTAGAAGAGAAAGCATATCCTAATTGAAACTCTATAACTAGCTTTTGTAATTTCTTTTTCCCTAAACTCTATAAGTTTCTTATTGCAAATTAACAGTTTAATTGCATATATATATTTTTAAATAAAATGCTGGTTCTAGAAAGATAAATATTTTTATATGTATAAAAAAAAAACACTTCACCCCTTCTTTTATGTATTTGGACCTAACAATATGGATTGCCATGTTGGTTGTGTCAAATTTTGTAATACTACAGTAATGTGACTTGCGAGCCTTGTTAATAATTTAAAGGATTTTACTAAGGACAATGAAAAAAAATCATTAGTTTTGAAATTTTTTATGAGGATTTGAGATGGAGTTGGAAGCTTTACACTATAATTTAGTTTTTGATATTAGAGTTGGATCGAGTTTGATGCGAGTATATATATATATATATATATATATATATATATATATATATATATATATTGTTTTGAGTTGAGTGCGAGCATGAGTTTGGAAAACCGAATTGTCATATCTCCGAGATAATTGCACAATCTCTCCTAAAATTATTATACCAAAATTTCAAACTTATCAATGTATAAACTTTTTAACTGAAATAATGTAGTCTTAAACTTACAAGGGAAAATGCAATAAAACATTTTAGCTAAAACTTATTGAATTCATTTAACGTGGTGTTTCAATTATTTTTTACTATTTAAGTGTAACGACGGCAGCGTGACATGATAAGATGAGGCTGTTTTTCTTCTAATTTAAGCACCCGATAGAGAAATGTCAGTAGGCTTATTTTTGGAATTTAATGCTCTCCCTTGCGCCTGATTGTAGGCCAAGGCACGAAATAATATAATGAGAATCCATCCTTGTCCGAAAGTAGATGCACTAGTGGAAGTACCGCTTGTCACTTTGATGTCATCAACGAGAATATTTAATCATTCATTGTCTCAGTAAAAGACAATGATCACATGCTTCTGTTGGCCGGCAATAGTACACTGCTAAGTTGTCATCAAAATAGGAATGCATCTCCATCCTTTTCTGCATTTGTTTGTTGATGCGATGGCTAAGAAAAATGGCCTGTCCATGTTGCTTCTTTTGGCTCTACATAATCTCCTCTTTTCAAAAGGTGTTCTAATTTCCAATCTAGATTTTGACTTCGACGACCATAAAAACAGATGCCATTGGTCCATGAGAAAAAACAAGCCAGTACTAATGAAATGCAGAAGTATATTTTATTTAAGATGACAATCACTAAGATGTGTATAACAGTTTCAATCTTTCTTTTGGTTGATATTTCACTCGTTTCTGTTCTGCATCTAATCAAATTAAACGTTAAACATACCCATAAGAAGGGGGGTTGGGGCGGCAATAGAGCATTATCAGGACAAGGAGGCCATTTGGTGAAAATTCTCACTTCTTTGCAGGTCGTGTAAGCATTGGCGCAACATCATAAACCGATTTGCTCGGTTCTTCCTGTGAGGGTAAATGTGCAACCACCTAATTTCACTCATATTATAAATTGCTAAATTCTGTGTTGAATCATTTCGATCTTGTGCTTGGATCATACGATCAATTCATCACGATAAAAAGGTAAATTGGCACCTGGATTGATGCTTATGTTTGTAGACTCACTACTCACATTGAACTACCTCAACAGAGTTTTCTTGATGGAGAACAGTAAATGTCAACAAACTTATCCGTGTTTCCAGTACTTTCCTCCTCCATCAGCATGGATCTATCCTCCTCCATCGGCATGGATCGATCCGAATTCCGTACCATCCGATGACAATAACATTCCAACGTGGGTTATTGTTGGTTTAGTCATTGCTGCCATCATGCTTTGTGGTTTCCTTTTCTGCTGCATCCGATGGCGGGGGCCGCCTGGGCCGCAAGGGGAGCGGGGGCCGCCGGGGCCGGGGGAGCGGGGGCCGCCGGGGGAGCGAGGGCTGCATTGGTGGGAGTGGCCTCCGCCGGTGTGGGTGTGGCCTCCGCGGGTGTGGCCTCCGTGGGTGTACGTGTAGGTATGAGGGCGGCGCGGAGGGTGGCGGAGGCGGCGGCGGTAGAGTGGGGGCGGCAACGGCTGCGGTGGGGGCAATTAGCCGGCACAGATGGCCCATCTATTTGTGAGAAGTGCAAGCATGGAAGAGTACTAGCTTTTTTCAAGTAAAAATGCCCTGACTGTGGGCACTGGACGGAGTGGCCTATCTAATCTAGACAATAAATGAGACAAAAATTACAATAGTCTTTCTTATCTTATTGTATGCTTATGAATTTAGAAGCTTCTATTTATGTTTGTGCGTGAAACTTGAATGATGCATGGTGATAGATCGTCTACTCTACTATAAAATGTTGGATATTCGATGTGATGAATAACTTTTGTGTTGGAGGGTTTTTCGAATTTCTTCTTATATAATACATGAGCAATTTTATGGTCATTGATAAATCAATTTTTGAATTATAACAAATTATAACTATTTGCATTTTTTCATAATTTCTATACAAAATGTCATAAATTGACCAATCAATCCAACATACATGATAAAAGAGTTCTTGCTCTTGGTGTAGAACCATTTGACAGATTTGCTTTATTATTGCCTCATATTTCGAAGAGAGTCATCGGAACTAAGTAAGTTGGTGATACTTGCAAAATAGAACGGACTATTTTATTCAATTTTTTGGGTGGGCTTCGTACTCCAATATGTACAGGGGGAACTGTTAATCCATACTTGAAATGAAGTGCTGAGGAATGACATATCCAGGAAGTGTTCTGTGAGTGAATGGAAGTGCGGTTGTGACATATAATCCCGAGAGTCTGACGATCAATAATTGAGACAACATCAATTGTTTCTCATAGGATACAGCTAAGAAAAATGGCCCGTCCATGTTGCTTCTTTTGGCTCTACATAATCTCCTCTTTTCAAAAGTTGTTCTGATTTCCAATCTAGATTTTGACTTCGACGACCATAAAAACAGATGCCATTGGTCCATGAGAAAAAACAAGTCAGTACTAATGGAAAGCAGAAGTATATTTTATTTAAGATGACAATCACTAAGATGTGTATAACAGTTTCGATCTTTCTTTTGGTTGATATTTCACTCGTTTCTGTTCGGCATCTAATGAAATTAAACGTTAAACATACTGCATCAAATATAGAAGTTTATATCCTTTGGCTGAGTAAGAAATTGTTCCAAAGTGATCAACTTGAGTAGATGAGCATGGCTGATGCATAGTAAATCTGATATCATTTTAGAACTTAGATAATACTGAAAGAATGTTTTACCAAAAGTGAGTGGAGAAGGAATGACCGAATCGCCGGGAGAAAAATCCTTCACGGCGTAGCCAACTAAGTGTACTTTGCCAACTCCTTCGCGTCCTCCGACCGGGCAGTTGTGGCCTCACCGGACACACACCTAGATCAAAGTTTATGCATGAATTATTGAATAAACCTCACGTGAAGTAATAAGTAGTACATGGATGAATTATGATCTGACTTTGTAACTACATATCAATATTCCTCAGGAAATGGAGCAACAATTGTCAAAGTCAAACAGTGAAGTCATAAAACATTACCCGCCTCAGAATGTCGCAGTTAGACTTTTATTCTCTTCCAATATGTCAGCAACCAAAGATAAACTCACCATGACATATAATCCACTCGTCGATCAAGTCCATGGGCGAATAATGAGTAAGAAGGCGCCGATCGAATGTGAGGCATAAATAGGACATTATCGCAAATCATTTTAGTTTTTATCTTGAACTCAGGTTACTTTCTAAGGATGAAGCGGAGCCTAAAATCAAATTTATAGTACACAGAAGCCATCACATATATGTCAGTAGCCTCGAAATCCCTGAAACATCGGACTCCTCCGCGATATGCTCAGTCCACCATAAAAAAACAGCCCAAAAATGTTCACCAAAATCAAGCTTAACCCTTGAGCTCGGATCCGAAGGAAAGGCCGATCCAATGGTTAGTTCTGCATGGAGTTAGATATAATATCCTCCACAAAAAAACTA
Source organism: Eucalyptus erythrocorys (assembly GCA_014182555.1). Classification (NCBI taxonomy): domain Eukaryota; kingdom Viridiplantae; phylum Streptophyta; class Magnoliopsida; order Myrtales; family Myrtaceae; genus Eucalyptus; species Eucalyptus erythrocorys. The sequence goes on along the minus strand of CM024598.1, from coordinate 13,153,054 downwards.
AAGATTCGCCCATAAGATCCTTGTGTAGGCCTAATTTGCCTCAATGCAGCATAACGACATGCATTAATCTTCAATCTTATGTTGCGCATTGTTTACTTGTTCTTGTTCTGCAGAATACATCCCATTCCGCTGGCGCATACATCATACGGGAAGCCAAATCCATTTGTCTATGGAAATGTTGAGACGGTGTTAAGGAATCTTATGCCATCTTTTTTAAGCAACCTAGATTTGGAGAATACTACACACTCTGGAATTTGTGGTTTCAAAACCCTATACATGATAGGAGATAATCCAAAAATCAACATTAGAGGTGCACGGCAGGTATACTTCATACCAAAAATCATAGTTTATTATATAAGTGAATTTATTTCCAAACGTAATCACCAATATGCCAACAGCTCTTTCAAGCAGGAGATTCTTGGTTTTCTATATGAACAAAGACTGGGGTATTCAAGGGAAAAGATAATCATTCAGAGTTTCCTGCAGACTTGGTAAGTATTTGTACTCTTAACAAAATGTACACCCCTCTGCCTCTCTCACTCTTCCTTGTATGTATGTTGGGGTGAGTTGTTGGTAGGTTCCTACGTATGCGAGTCGTGTTCATTCTAGCATGTTCACTTTTTTGTTTTAGAGATTTTATATTTGTGTTCCTAGTGGAAAGTCATGGTTGAGAATGCAGATCTTAGATTCCACTAGGAAAACATTAAGAAGTATAGTACATTGTGCAATCACTTGGGCCTTGTTTGGTTCACTTTGGAGTAAGAAAAGGAAATGAAATCCCATTGCAACACATCTTCGGATGATTTTATGATTGTGGAATCAAATTACCTAGGTTATGGATTCTCTTTAAAATGCAGAATTGGATTGCTTGGGTAGAGGTTGTACTAGAATTCCTAGAAAAGAAAACATTTGCAAACTCTACCCACTGAGTAGTCTGAGCTTTTTATTTTATTTTATTTTTTTTGGTAAGGTAAGAACATATAGAGCAAAAGCCAACTATACAAAAACCCAACGCCAAAAATTTTCACTCATGATGCATGAGCAAAAAGAGTGAAAGGAAGCCGAAGTAAAAGAAAACAAAAACAATGGAAAACAAGGAAGCTGAAATAGACCGGCAAACAAGAGAAAACCACCAGCAAGCAAATCAAAAACTAACAAGGCAGCACAGCATAGCAACAGGGCCACAAACCCAGAAGGAACAGCATCAATTGACCAACCCTACTAGAAGAAGCACCACTAAGGAGAATGGGCAGGCCCACCAACAAAAATAGAAGAGTCAAAGTGTGGCACCCCCGAACGGCCCTCGATCCGCTAGGGTCGCCACAGTCTATTTGCCTCTTGTCTTGATAATATAAATCACTCGATACCATAGAATTATAATAGGTCCATAAGTCTTGGGGATTTATATCTTTTAGAAGGTCCTTGCGCAGTAAATATAAATGTGTAGCGGAAGCAACATCACATCTCCCTATCCCAAAATTAGAAATGATGCACACTTACTAGACCACTTCATAGGTTAAGCCGAACACTTTTATTTACATAGGTCTAATGGACAACATCGGTGGTACAACAAAATTTGCCGTGGTTTTCTATACTCGGTTTCATATCAAAAGATAACCCGACTTCCCTTTGACTTTCCTTTCCATTCAGCCCTATACAAAAGTCTATCAAACAGTGCTAGCAGTCCAAAAAGCTTCATTTGCTACCCGTCACGCTCAGTCACACCCAGCTTGGTCCGTCAGCTGGCGGCAGCGGCAACATGCCCAGCATGATCCCATCACGATGGACATGCATTGTCAAAAACTCCTGAACCACGGGGCCAATAGGTAAACCAAGATCATAGATGACTAGGACCCGCACACGGATGAATACCAACCCTTGGACTTCAACATGAGAGTGCTCCTTACACTCGCACTCAACATCAATTGGGATACCATAGAATGAACTTGGGGTGACTAGTAGCAGCGGCATCTCTTCTAGTCTGAAATGTTAGTCCCCAAACGAGGTGAGTACAACCACTCAGTAGTAAAAGATTCATCAAATTATATCAAGCATTACCATTAGTATCTAGATTCACGCAAGATAAACAAAAACAGGTAGTCAAGGAACAAATATGCATTAAAATCATGAAATTCTTTAATGTAATGGCAAATGCAATTTAAAAGAATCAGAATACATAATATCCAGTTACACAAGTCCCGATCATAGGGCCAAATTGTAATGACATGTCCCATTCTATGCCATACAATTTAGTTCCTATAACCAGACCACGCACACACTTAGTAGAATCATCCATTTTAGCATTCAAAAGATTTCATCCCCAGAGGACCAATGTTTGCGTCCATCCGAACATTCGCTTCCACCCTGGCATCACGAAAGCCTCCAGCATTCAGCCACTAGGGCCACCGGGCATCCGGAGCATGTCATGCCTCCAGGCATCTCGTACCCCACCTGGCATCACGAGGAAATCTCCGAGGCTCACCATGAGAATGGTTAGCCCGCCCCTCTGGATTTACGTATCGACTAGCATACAACCGGGCATCCCGAAGCTCCTGGGGAAAAACCTCCGGCATTCAGCCACTAAGGCCATCGGGCATCCACGAGGCATCGACTCCTTCGATCCTTTGGGCCTCCCGACTCCTGGGACATCGTTGACCTGAGGGTTCAATGGTAACAATTAACATTTTAATTTACAAAAATACTTTCAAATGCCAAAAACAAGATGTCTCGTGGACCCTTTATCTAATCTCAATATTGCACAATATTTCCACAGCCAGTATCATCATATCACACATTTATTCAAAACATATTCACCCTTGGGACAATTTGTGAAAATTCGAAAACAAAATGGCTCGATTTTTACAATGCACAGTCTTGGTAAAAATTTCGAAATAATTACTAAATGAATTCAGAAAATTATGAAATTTTGACATGTTATCAATGAGACCTAAAGGAAAAATTTTCACGAAGAACACCAAGTCAAATTTCTTATGTATCGGGAGCAGAAATTGCTGTATTCCTTGCTAACGTTCTGTAATGACTTCCAGATTTAGCATTTTCATAGAAAAATCGTTTCATTGATCAAACCTTATTCATTTATTCTAAATTTTTGATATGTTATTCCTACAGATGTGGCCTACAACTTTCATTAAGGATTCAAAGTCAAATTTTGGCTAGAAAATTACAGAAAAATCATGAAATCACTGAAGGTCATACTGTCTTCTGCAAAAACAGTCTACTAACCTAAAAAGAACTACTCCTACTCATTGAATCTCGGCATCCAACGTCCACAGACAAGTGTTTACAAGTGTATTTCACTACAATACAGTCTCTTCACTTCCAAAAATCCACCATAGTTAGATCCTTGAGTTCTCATTTCAATTCAAAAACCGAAATCCACAAAACCTGGTTTGCTTTTACTTAGGGCTTGCATGACAACCTTCCGGGAAGAGGAATTTCTATTCTTTGGTTCCCGGGAACAAAAAAGAATAGAAACCTGCATGATAACCGCAAGTTAGGGTGCGCATGATTGCCCACAATTTCTGGAACAGAAATTGTTTTTCTATTCCAAAAACAATTCCGGAATAGAAATCCGTTTGGTAAAATTATTCCACTTTTCTATTTCTAAAATAGATTCTTGTTCCGAGAAATAGATCCTGGACTAGAAATCAGAAATAAAAATATCTATTTTTGGAATAGAAATGAGAAATAAAAAAATTTTCATCGTTCATCGTCGCCGCCGCCACCGGTTGCCTCGGTCGCCGGTTGCGCCGTCGTCGCCGTCGCCCGCGCCGTCGCCTGCCGGCCGGCGGCGCGGCGCCGGCACTATTTCTGAACGAGAAATGATTTCATGCGCGCCCTTAGTTTTTTGCTCAGGAATAGAAATGAGAAGTAAAAAAAAAAAGTTGCTTTTGGTTCCGGGAACAATTTTAAGAAATAAGTGAATTTTTTTCCTTTTATTCTTCTCTTGTGCATGGCCCATTGATCGCTGTTGATCGCTGCCGCCGGCCGTCGCCGTTGTCGGCCGTCGGCGCACAGACCCGTCGTCGGTCTCGCCGGCTGACCACCGTCGGTCGGCTGGAGGCCGATCGACCACCACCGGTCGTTGGAGGCCGACTGACCGCCGTCGGTCTCGCCGGTTGACCACCGTCACTGGCCGACCGCCGTCGGTCGCTGGAGGCCTATCGACTGCCGTCGGTCGCCTGCCGTCGCCGCCGTCTGTCGACTACCGCCACCGCCGCCGGCCAACCTCCGCCCGCCGTCGCATGTCGCCGCCGGCCAACCGCCGGTCGCATTGCCCATTGGCCGCCGTCGACCGTCGGGCACCGACCGCGGGAGGTGGCGGCCGATGGGCCGTGCGACCGGCGGCGGCGAAGGTTGGTCGGTGGCTGGCGGTCGGCCGGCGGCGACATGGGACGGCAGGCAGAGGTTGGCCGGCGGCGGCAGCGGCGGCGTTCGGCGGCGATCGGCCAATAAAAATAAAAAACAATTAAATATAAAAGAAATGGTTTTTACCAAACGCATTTTTATTCTTTTTCTATTTCGAGAGTAGAAATTTTGTGTAGTTACCAAACGGGTTTTTTACACGAAATTGTCCCCAGAATAGAAATAGAAAAGAACTATTTCTGAAAAAAAATTGTTCCTCGGCCAAGAAGCATTGCCATGCGCAGCCTTAGTTTCTCGATCTAGCTCCCTCTTATTTGTCCAAAATCAACATGCAACTCTAAATTTTGCATCTTCTTACATCTACCAGCTCCTCACTAGATAATAACAACAAGCAAAACATAGATCAATGAACTTCTACTTGCCTCAAGTCTTCCTATTCAGTTGCTAGCCAAAAATAGGGGTTTCGGAGCGTCTCGGCTTGGCTCAATCGGTGACGGGGATTGGCGGCGTCGACGGTGGTAGCTCGGACACGGCACGGCGGAAGGTGGCCTTCCTTCTTTGCCCTCACATGCTTGGACCGCTCACTGCTCATCCTCTCTACTCGCTCGAACTCTCTCTCTCTCACTTGCTTGCCTGCTCACTCTCTCGGCCTCACTCTCCCTTGCTCAAACCGAAAGCTTTTGCTTTCTTGATTAATTGATTTGCTAATTTTTGCATGTAGGTGACAGATGGCTTCAAGGAAGAGACAAGTGGAAGAAGGTTGAGGCAACCATGGACAAGTGGAGAGTGGCATTTCCCTTGTCCGGTTCTCTCCCCCTCCCCCGCTTTTCGGTCAATAACTTTAGGGCCCTCATGGGCTGTTTGGGCCCAAAAATTTTTGGGGCCAAAAGAAAGTCCAAATAAAAGGCCCATAAACTTTAAAGTATAAACCCATAATCTTTGCACCATTATGAAGTACTTTGTTTTCCAAAGAAATCAATTTACATTCCCATAATCCATTTGCTTCAAGTACAAGTGCATAACCGAAGTTCTTGCGTGGAGGAAAGATTTGATCAAGCGACAAGATGGAAAAATTTCATTTCCTTACTTGTCGAATTGTACGAAGAAAAGACGTACATGATCCCCATACTCGGTCCAACTTCTCAAAATTTTTATTCTTAAATTCGACATGTAGGTTCTTTTTTTGCACGGCCAATTTTTATCAATTGATCAAGGTCTGAAGACTTCTCTTGTTGCACGGTTGATCGGTCCATTGCTAAACATATCTTATCAATCCAATAAATAAACAAATACGAATTAATGCCCGTAAATGATATCAATGCCATAGTTTGATGATACTTCCATCGATTGGTCATGACTGTCCCCTATCCGAGGATTCGTTGAAATTCTTGGATGCCACACAAAGCCCCACCCTTGTTGAAGACACCTATTACGAAAGTTGTCGGCACATTGCTAAAGGTCAACACTTTATCTTTAACAACTTTGACAAGTTGATTCTTCAAAGCCGAAACCTCAAGCGTTTCACCCCGAAAAATGATGCTATTTCTTTTCTTCCAAATTAAATAGCACATGGCTCCAAAACCGAGCAATGGAATGGAAGAAATCCTTACCAATCAAGAAATTCAAGGCCCAAAAGAGATTTTCCGCCCAAGATCTATTACGCCAAGGAAGATTACATCTACTGGCCCAAAAAAAAGCAAGGGTCACCGAGACGAGATGAGACAAGCAAAAAAGAGATGGTCGATAGAGTCTGGAGTGACATTGCAAAAACGCATACTTCATAGCCAATTCTACCATAAGATTGGAGGAAAGCCTACGTTGGTGGGCAATTCCAGTGATTAACCAAAGGTGGAATTGACATCTGGGAGCAATGACATTGTTCCAGATAAACTTAGCCCAAGGGATGCAATTCTTTTTGCTCCTTATGGCATCCCAAGCAGACACCACCGAGAAAATACTAAAAGAGGAACTGCGCCAAGAGAACCGGTCAGGCACTCGAGTAAAATCGGGATGGAAAAATCCTAACACTCTAAGAGTGACCTGAAGACCTGCCTCGCCGGAGAAGTGAGATCTGCCACCGTCGCAAGCTTCAAGAGGCTAGAGCCCTCCATAAAAGAAACCAGAATAAAAAACACAAGGGTCATTCTTTATGCCAGTTATTGACCCATAGAGAAACTTAGCGACTATCACCTACTTCCCAAATAAAGTATGACATGAAATCCCTCCTCAACTACAAGATTTTCCTCCACGCCCAAGAGCACACGGTAGGAACAATGGAGACCCAAAAATTTCCCCTCTTTAAAAAATTGGAGTAAATCCACCGACACCACAAGGACTCTTTATTAGTAAACAAGATCCAAATATATTTTACCATGGCTGCTTTATTGCAATCTCACGATCTTTGAATACCTAGTCCACCCTCCTCCTTAGGAGCACAAACATCTTCCCAAGAAACTTTAGCTCCGCCCCAACCCAGGGTAGGCCCCTTCCAAAGGAACTATCTTAAGATACACTCAATACGGTCTAACACTGAATAGGGAAGGGTAAAAACATTAGCCTAGAAAGCTTGGATAGAATGAAGCACCGACTTGATCAATTGAAGTCTTCTAGTGAAAGAAAGAAACCGTTAAGCCCATGACTAGACCCTGGCTATGATTCGGTCAATAAGAGTCACGCAATTTGCCTTCCCAAGCCTCTTGGAAATAATGGGTACCTACCGGTAGCGTACCGGAAGCTTACCTTCTTGGAAGCCAAACGCCAAAAGAATGTTCCTTTAAACAGAATCAGAACCCCCTGTAAGAAACACTTCACTCTTGTTCTTGATAGGTAGCAAACCACTCCGAGAGGAGAAGATATCAATGCCCCTTTTAAGGAGGGATATCGACGCCGAATCAGCCTTATAGATTAGAAAGACATCATTAGTGAAAAAAAGATGAGATAATTTCACGGCTTTACACCTCTAGAAATACTTGAAGTCCTTATGTGAAGTGCAAGAAACTAGGATCCCAAAAAAATCTCCATTATGAGGGTAAAAAGATATGGAGACATAGGTCCCCTTGCCGAAGGCCACGCTCACCTAAGAAGAAACCATGAAGCTCACCATTGATCGAGATGGAAAACTTTGGAGTGCGAACACAAACCATAATGAGTCTAATCATTCACTCTGGGAAGTCAAAAGCTGAGAGAGTAAGCTCAAGGAAATCCTAATCTACCATATCGTAGGCCTTTTGGAAATCTACTTGAATAGCACACTTAGGTAGATACGGCTCTAGGTGGAAACCTGCAAACAATTCTTGGGCTAAGAGAATATTGTCCTCGATTCTTCTTCCCTTCACAAAAGCGTTCTGAGATGGACTAATCAGGTCATTCAAGACAACTGCTAGGCGGTTAGCCAAAATCTTAGTAATGACTTTGTAAATGGTGTAACAACAAGCTTTGGGCTGAAAATTTGAGACAACACAAGCGTTTGGAACCTTCATCACTAGAGTTAAGATCGTGTTGTTTACCTCTCTAAGCAACCAACCCGATGAAAAGAAATCCTTCACCGCCTCTACCACCAAAGGACCCACAATCTCCCAGTTGTACTTATAAAACTCAACAGTAAAACCATCAGGCCCAAGAGCTTTTCCACAAGTGAGAGAAAATAGAGTATCACGAATCTCAAAGTCCAGGACTGGAGTAGAGAGTAAACCAACCTGATCCATCGAGAGCGGCTGCCGAATGAACTCCTTCAACTCCTGTAGCGAGGGCTGTGAGAGGGCTGCCTGTGGAGATAAGAGGTCCTTGAAGAAAGAGACAAAAACAGGAGGCATCAAAGCAGGATCCGTGACCAAAGCACCCGAAGGATCCTTGACCGAGAGGATCCTGTTCCTAAGCTGTCTTCTGTTAACCGAGTGATGGAAAAACTTGGTGTTCCTATCACCCTCATGGAGCCACCTAACTCTTGATTTTTGTCTATAGAAAGACTCTTCATGAGTTCGCAGATCCACAAACAGCCTACGCTGGGACTTTTCCAATTCTGCAAGAGTAAAGTTGTCAAGGTCCCGCTGGAGACTAATCTGGGTACAATGAAGAGCATTCCTAGTGTGACATCTAGATTTTTGGGTTCTGATTTCGATTAGATAGATTGGGCATTTCATCGGCGCGCCTACAATGCTTTTCTCTGAGTTGGCCACTCACGAGATAACTAGACTAGCTGGATAAGCTATTAAAGACATTAGGGCAAATAGACTTGAGAATTCGACCAGGAATCGATTTCTCGACCGTGCTCATCTTAAGAGATCATTGCGGCATAGTATAAAATCGATTTAAAATTAGAGATAGGTCGGCTCGACCGAGATGAACGACCGATCGTGGGTGACTCCACTAAATTGGAAAACTCTCGTCGGCCAGGCACTAATTTGATTTCACCGTCGTTTTGGTATCCCGTGTTTGTATTTGAATTCTCAAGAATTTCACGAAAATCGAGAGTGGCCAATGTGTCGAGTGGGTTCATCGTGGCTCGAAGAAAATCGACCACGGGTCTTTTGTCCCAAAAAGTTCTGAAAACTACCGATGGCGCATGTCACACTAAATGCGCGTCGAGTGAAATTAACCATCAATTAGAGTTCGATTTCGAAATTGGAAGTTACGTGGTGTCACAAGCTATTCTAGGAACGTCGACTCACCTTTTGAGGAAATTCCGGCGAGTTTAGGATTTTTTACGGAAAACCTGGGTCGGACAATGCGGAAAATGAACGGAAACTTAGATTGGCCATTTTGAAGAGACTTTTGACATCTGGTGTGGACCGATTCGGCGAATGAAGTTGTTTGGGCTTTTTCTGACTTCAAATTCGACCTCAACTGAATTTATTTGTTTAGAAAATCGGATTAGAAAAATGAAATAAAAGTCGGTTTTGAAGGAAATTCGGGGGGATTAAAGGATCGTCTCATTTTGATCTTTCTTGAGACTTCAAATTGTGCAATTGGTGAAGAATTAGACCTCAATTGGAGAAATTGAAGCTTAAATGGAAGAAATTCGTATGCCATTTTGGAGGCTGCAATTTTGGCCTTAATTTGAATTATTGGGGGATTAAAAGGCTAGAAAGAAATAGGGGACACCATTGGATAAGCTTGGAGACTTTTTGGACCAAGTCATGATGAATTAGATATTTGTTTGGTTGATTTTATCCTCCCCCTTCGATAGCTTCTCGTGCATGACTCCCCTCCTCCATCTCTTTCGCACGAACGCCACACCAAGAAGCTAGCTGCCTTTGTTTCCTCTCCATCTTTTACTTTCCTTTGACCCTACAAAACCCCCCACCGAACAGCCTCCTTTCCTTTCTTATTTGTTTTTCCTTCATCTCTGCCAATTGCCGAAGCAAGCCCCATCGAATTAATCCAGCTTGGTCAACTAGCGAAGCTGGTGTTGACCTTCGAAACCCCACGGAGCTTCCTCCCCACGCGTCCAACAACAGCAAGGATTGAGGCTGCCATGTGCCCATCTCCACTAGAGTTGGTCTCCCTCAGTCAAAGTTCTTTCGTTGGCTTTGATGGTTGACTGAGCAACAAAACTTTGAAGCCACGAGTCACCAAGAAGCCCATGAATTCCTCTCCACGTGCGGCCAGCAACAGGCCGAAGCAACTGAGTCGACATTTTTCAAGCTGCCGAAGAATCTTCTCCATCTTCGATCGAAGCCGCAGCACCCTCTAGCGAAGACCGAAGCAGCTCCACACGTCTTCAACTACCGCCGTTTGCTGCAGCGAAGTCTTCTTTTCGTGTCTTCCTCTGATCAGTCAATCGATGTAGCTTGAGGACCTCACGAAGTTGTTGTCACGCCTTCCCTAGCTTGACCCCAGCCACCAGCTCGCATCTTCACGATCCCATCTCCAAGCGTGGTCTTCTCCACGCACGAGCGACGCCAGCAGCTTCTGCACGCCTTCTTGTTCGGTCCATTCCATCGAAGCAGCCCAACTCCCATTCCATCTCAGCTTATGAAATGCAGCCCATGGATCCAGCAAGTTCAGCCCATCTTCAGCCCATTAAGTTTAGTTAGTCCCAATCCAACAGTCTTCAGACTATTTGAAGCCCGACCCAATTCAATGAAGTCCACCAAGCCTATTTAAAGCCCGTGACCTTGAAGCCCATTTAGTCCAATCCATTTTCAGCAGGTCCAAACCCAAGTTTAAGTCTAGAATTTTCTGTGGGCTTGTAAAGTTTTTTAGCCCGAGGTGCATCGAAGCCACCAAAAATTCGGATTTCGGCCGTTGTCGCGTTGTCGCGTCGCCGTCGCGGTGTTCTGGCCTTTGCTTTGCGCAAGTGAGTTTTTCTCACTGATGCCTTCTTAGTTTGCTAATTATGCCTAAGGATTGATTAGATTTATTTAATTGCAATTAGGTGGATAGATTAGATTACAATAATTAAATTAGAGACTTATTAGTGCATGTTAATTAAATTGATTGTGCATTTAATTAGTAGACATGTCCTAGTAATTATTGAATGCTTCTTGGGATTTTTACCGTCCCTTATCGAGTGTTAATTTAATAATTCGGGCCTAAAATGAATTTTTAGGAATTAAATAGTAATTTTCGAAATTAATTATTTAATTAATTATTTCCCGGAAATTCAATTGGGATGGCCAGGGACTGGGATTTTATGTTGATGATCGTGGTGCAGACCGTTTATTTAATTGAGCTTTATATTGTGCTAAATTGAATTTATTGTATTTATTTATTTATTTCTCGAAATTAATTTAATTATTTATTTATTTTCCGAAAATTCACAGGATGGCCGGTGGCCGGAATTTCGTGCTGATTGTCATGGTGCAATCCGTTTATATAATTGAGCTTTATTTCATGCTGATTTAATTACTGAGAAAAGGTTGAGTGGGACCATAAAACCATTTGAGTATTGAAAAGGTTGAGTGGAACCATAAAGCCACTAAGTGTTGAAATTGGTCAAGTGGGACCGTAAAGCCATTGAATACTTGAAAGTGGTCGAGTGGGATCGAAAAGCCATTGTATATTTGAAAGTTATTGGGTAGAGTCGCGATTACCATCTTACTTAAGTTGCGTCCTAAGGACCGCGACTCATAGTTGCGAATTGATTGATTGATTGGGAATGACCGTGAGTGGTCTTGTTGGCGTGTGATCGACTAGGTCGATTTGATCAATGCTTCGATCTGTGATGTGATTGCTTGGGTGCCTATTTGATATGTACTAATGTGCGGGTGGAATGCGAGGCCAAGGTAAGTCCTCGACTCATGTTGTGCATAGGCAGCCCTAAGGTGTATTAGTTTACTAATCGGGTCTTAGGGGTAGAATTTCTTTGAGACGTATTCTCATCCTGGTTGTGGGACAACATTTCAGGACCCTAATGAAGAACTTGAGGAGAAAGAACTTGAAGAGGAGTAACTAAAGGAGAACCCTGAGGATGACCTAGAGTAAGATCCTGATGACTATTGCTGTAGAATCTATTTGAGTAGAAACCAACCTTTGTAGTATGGTTTGTATATGTACATGTATGACTGAGTAATTATTTATGTACATAAGAGTGTTGGTTTTCAAGTTTAAGCTTCTAATCCTACTTGTATATCCCATTGCTTTATTGTCTGGGGATTTTATAACTGCTTCCGCGTGTGCATATAAATAAAAAGAAAGGGTTGGCGATACTTAGTTCTGGGATATCGCATTTTAAAATCGACCAAAGGTAAGGGTTGTACGCGTGCCCGAGGATCGGGGCGTGACACCTAGCTTCATTAGTCCTCACTGAAATGTCTGAGAACTCCTCTCTATTGAGCCGCTTGAGGCTACCTTTTAGGGCCTTCAACTTGCAAATAAGTTTGAACATGGGAACCCCTTGCATCGGACTCTCCCAAACTTGCTGAACAATAGATGGAAAAGCCGAGTGTTTCATCTAGAAATAAAAAAACTTAAAAGGTTTCCTCCTAAAAACCTGGTTAAGGACTTTGACCACCATGAGGGAATGATCAGATATACCTGGGTTGAGAAAGGAAGCCTAAAAAAAAAGAAAAGTCCATATTCCACTTGGCATTCACCAGCACATGGTCAATCTTTCTCATTTTCCTATTGGCACCTAAGGATGTGGACCAAATAAAACGAAGGCCGACATATCTTAGGTCTTCCAAATTCGTGCGGGCTAAGCAAAGACTAAATTCGTCAAAGTACAGAATCCATGCATTAGAACCCCCCCCACCCGGTCAGTCGGGTCTCTTATGGCATTGAAATCACCAGCAACTAGTCAGGCTGAGTCTTGTACTAAGCTATTCATCCGAACCAGGTCGTCCCAAAGGGGGCGACAACGAATAAAAGTATGCTCTCCATAAATGATTGAAGTACAACAAGCTTGCCCCAACAGAATAAACTTTAGTTGGCCATGGATAGCTTGATCATTTATAGTAATAGGTTCAAAACTAACCAAGTTCGAATTCCAGCCAAACCATATTCTACCTAGAGGGGAGAACTCATAATTAGCAATCCAATTCCAACCCGCCATAGGTATGAAGAGAAAGAGTGGAAACGAGGTTCAGGGACTTTCGTCTCAAAAAGACCAACAAAACTCAGATCATTCGAAGAAACAAAACTTCTAACTTTAGCTTGCCTTATGGGGTCAACGAGGCCCCTAATATTCCATATATCTATATTCATAATAATAAGAAGGAGAGGAGATTACCTCTTCTTAGTAGTCCTCCGTCGACTGGAGGCTAGAGTAGGTAATATCGAGGGGGGTTGATCAAGGTACAGCTTCAGTAATTTATCTTGCATAGATTTAGAATTCACAATAATATCAGGCCTTTAGCTTTAGCAACTTATCCTGCATTGTTTCCGCCGAGAGGGTGGGGGGGGAACTGGATAAGGGTCGCCAAATAAAAGAAGGTCATCATCGTCGGATCCATCATAAGCACTTGGTCCTACAATCTTATCGTCCGAGCCATCATGAGGCACCATGGAAATCTGACCAGCATTTGCCTTAACCTAGGAGGCTGGACCTTCCCCAATCTTTAAAGATTTTTTTGAACTTGTAGGAGGCTTGCAAGGTGCTGTCTTCTCCAGAGTAGGACCTTTCATCTTCAAAGATTGTACCCCTTCAAAAGGAGGAGGTAATCGGAAGGATGCTGCATCCTTACCCATGTGGGACTTGATCTTCTTTCCCCTCACATGCTTCCAACCGAGATCAGCATCCTGTTGAGACAATTCAGCAACAAGAGCTGCATTCAAAGGCTGTACTAGAGCATCACCCGAGCCCTAGCAAACAACACCACTTTTAGGTGGTAAAGAGGCATCAACTGGAGGAACATCATCTTGTAGTTGAGGAGAGATTCCCCTAGAAGTCGTAATAGTAGTTCTACTATCAAACAAAGGATTATCAGCAAAAGCAACCACTTGTCTTTGCTGAACAACGGACACCCTAAGGAGCTGGAGGCAAAAGAGGAGGGGAGATAGCTGAGCTTTAAGGGGCTTGATGAGCACCCTGTTGTTGTCGAGCAGCTCCCGTCGCGGATGGACGTGTTGGAGGAGGGCCACATCTATGGCAAAAAATGCCACACACCGGACAAGCTTCAGGTTTCCATTCATAGTCTACTCCCACCATACATGATTCACCTTTGTGAGTAATCTCAATAGAGTCGCAAGAAGGTTGGTTAGCAGTAAGCTCAACACAAACTTGAGCGAACATGACCATCTTCAGCTAGCTTGTTCATTGATCAACGAATCGAGGCCTCCTTATGACACTGGCGACTTTATTGATGGCCTTGGCAGACCAGAACACTAGCAGGAGGTTGGTCAACCTAACCCACATCGGCACGGTAAGATGCGCATCTTTCTTCATCTCAAGGGTAGGCTTCCATTACTGGAGAACAAACGGAATCCTGGCAATAGTTATATGCCCCCCTTCCAATATCTTCCTACGAAACTCTCCATCCGGAAAATGGAGGAAGAAAAACCCCTTTACATTAGACATCACTTCGGCAAGGTTAGGTCCCCAAACTTTCTTCAAGGCCGATTTAGTAGATTTGAAGGGTAGTCATCTACCAATAAAATATCCAACGAGGCATTCAAGTAGCTTAGGATCAGCCGCCTCAACCTCATTATTAGTCATCTCCATTATAGGTTTGCCATTAACAATAGACGGAGGGAAATACTCAAGATCGTACCTCTTCTCCACAACCTTGGCAACAACAAGCCCAAGTGCGCGGAGCTGGTTTGCCATAATCCTTACTCTGTTGAGGCCTTTGCAAGGCCAATCTTTCACGCCACCTCCCTCTTGGACCCAACGGACCAATAGGAGGGTGATTCAGTAGAGGATTGTCCCTCACAACAGCATTTGACTCAACACCACATCCCCCATCTACCACCGAAGGACCATCCTAAGCTAAGCGGTCAATAGCAGGTATGGAAGAGATACAAGAGCTTGACCCAACACCAGCATTTTGGACCAAACTTGCCTCCGCCATCGTTTTACAAAATAAGAAAAAACTAGCAGAACAGGGTGCAAAAGTGCTAACCGAACGCAGCCATTCGGCCCAAGAAAGAGGATGAACCAGGAAAAAACTCTTTATGGGTTTTCAAGAGGTATAGAGGTGCCCCTACCCACAAGAATCAGCTCCAACAAATGGTCAGATCGTCGGGAAATAGGCGCGAAGCAAATCGCGTGAATAAGGAAGAAATCACTCGAGCTGAAGGTGGGTGCTAAGGAGTCCAAGCTAGCCCCACCAGAACCCAGAGCAAGCAAGCAAGACACATGAGAGATCCTGAGTAGACTCTCCTTTGAGGAACCCTAGAGTTGTACCGATAGTCGCACCACTAGAATCCGAGTAGAGCAGCAGCAGGCAATTCACGGAGAAAAGGGCAGCTTTGATCTCACGAATGAGAAGGAGACGGGCGAAACCATTCAGTGAAAATCAAGAGGCTTACCTAAGGAAGCAAACCTCCAATTTTCATGCCAAACGGAGGGCTAAGGCGGCCGAGCGAGCAAAATGCCGTTGGCATGAACAAGACGGAAATCGCACCAACAGAGGGGAAAAGTGAGCGGTACCCTTCGCTCCTTGTTACAACACATATTACATCATGCTTCTCAGTAGTCTGAGCTTCATCCTCTTTAAATCCTACAAAACAAAACTCTCTCCCTCCCTCCCTCCATTCATCATCTTGAAATCCTTCTCAGGTGAGTTTCGCCTGCCTCTTGATTCCATAGCCCTCACATCCCTCTACTAGGCGAAATGAAATCCTTTCTCTCTCTTGCCATTGTGAAACTTGTTAGGATTCTTTATGGAGACATCGGTGACAAGCATCATGTTGACTTTTTTTTTTTTTGGGGGGGACATAAAGTTCCATTTACCAACTCAGCTGAGTTGCTGTCACTCCATTTGTAGTTCTTGTGATTGGTCTTTGACTCAAAACACAGAGGATAAGAAATAAGAATAAAGGCTTAAGGTAATTTCTGTGCAGTAGTTTGAAGTTTGTAAAAACGGCTTCATCTTCATCACTATGGATTTTGTACAAAAAATGCTTGACTTGCAAGATTTTGATGAGTTTTAAATAATTGGTTCGTAAAAATGCTTGTGTGAATTGTTAAATCATTTGGAAGACAATGATCGGGAAATTGTTGAGGAATCTTATGTGGTTCTTCATTCTGTTTCTATCCTCCACTTTATACATGTTGATTGGAGACACATTCCATTTCTGACATGTTTTAACCTCATTTGGCAACTCACATTGGACATTTCTCGCTTCACTGGTAATTTGAGACCAAACAATAAAGGAAAAAAAAAAGGAAAAAAATCCACTCCTAGGAATTTGATTGCTTAGATCGGGATTCCTTTTCATAATTGCATGGCCATGAAACATGGCCTTAAGTGTTTGAGGTGTATGCTCTGGTTGATCCGTGAATTCTAACTTGGATGAAACATGACTGAGCATCCCTTTCCCTATTCAGCCTAGTGAAATGTCAGTATTTCAAAACCGTGCTCATTTTTTTGTGGGGAATTTGTCTTCCCTCTAAATTTTCCAAGGTAAAAAATGAATTTGAAAATCACTCATCCTAATCAAACTCTTTTATGTTTATCTATGTAGGTCGTGGATACTGTTGAGGATGTTATCAACTTTATCTTGAGAAAAAGTGTGGTTCTTGGCATCACCTAAACAAAAGATGCCTTTTCTTTTTGTGGTATTTAAACAATTGTCAATTCTTTGGAAGCTGATATGATCTTCCATTATGTGTCTTCCCTATCATAAAAAGTAACTACCATCAGCTAGTTTTCTATTGATTTTGCTCATCGTGTGTGTATGACATTCCTTGAAGGAGGTCCACATCCCATTTGAATTAGGTTAGATCAAATGAATAATTTATGGTTCTTCTTACTCTTTTCTTAATGCATGCGATGTCAATTACACGATTTTTGGGAAAGTATCCCAATGTTCTATGTTATGTGTATATGAGAATTGTAATTGGCAAATTTGAAACTTTTATGGACCCTTACCAAATGGGGCAATGTTTGGATCTCCAAATTCAGCCATAATAGATGGACCTCATGTTGCATGAGATTAGTTTTAGATTGGATGGCATGATGCAAAACAGATTCATACTAGAAATTGGTCAAAATAAGTAGTAACAAAATTGCCTTGATGGAAAAGATACATAACTTATGAAAAGAGAAAATAATAATAAGGGAACAGATACATAGTTATTGTGCTTGGTTGATCCAATGTCTCAGAACTTCACAACAAGCTGATCGTCTGAAGGATATGTCGCATAATTTTTCCTTCTTCTCACCGCCGTTATATATTCAGTAGCCTTGGAACTTTAGGACTTGCCTAGGATGGCTCCTAGGTTTCCCCAATGATTTATCCAGTGCAACGTGGAAATCACTAAAAGGAACAAGCTCGGTCCTGCAGTTTTGGAGAAATTAATATGCATCCACAATCCAAACACACTCTTTAGGATAAATTCTATTGAAAATTACTATAAAGATATGGAGACCTAAATACAGCAATTTGAGTGGTTTTTCAAAAGACAAACTTGTATTTTAACTTCCCATCATGCGCTGGTTGCAGCAAGTGACCAGCAAGTGATCTATCATTCTTCTGCACTATCTTACATAATTTGAGCTGATCCAATTATGCATCCAAAATCCCCTCAAAGAAAGATCTTGTAAACCATAAGAACCACTATTGCATTGGTTTATACATTCCTCTTAGTCTCAACTCTAGGGATAATTTTTTTGATCAAATTTATTTGCATCAAATATTGAAATTGAGCTTTTGGGCCAAATATAAACAAAAAATAAAACTATAGGTCATTGCCAAGATGGAGACCGAAACATAGTCAAGTCAAATTGTAAGGCTTGATTGAAATAACCTCATAAACATAGGCATAAATTTTAGTTCGCTGCTCCTTAATTTACCTTGAAGATAAAAAATGAAGTTGCCATTGTAATTGGTTTCTTAGACATCCCACCATATGTCACCATGGTTCCTCCCTGCTTGAGAACAAAACTAAATAAGCTCTTTTCATAAAGATAAGGGAAGCACTCGGCACAAATTTAACACCTGTTGCACCTCAAAAATTTCATCACCAAGGAAGTAGCATTGCCACCAATGCAGTTTAATCCAAGGGCATGTTCTTTTAGATCACCCTAGCACAAAGTCACTAAGATGTAAATAAAGAACTCAAGTGCCAATGGCTAAAAATGGATGTGTCCATGCATAAGAATATGGTAGAATGGGTTAATGGATGGACGGTACCACTAAACTCTTGACATTCTTTACTTCTAATTGGCTCTTAGTGAACACTTTTTCAGCACCAAGTTTCTTCAACACGTCTTTTGCTTCATCATAGCCAACTCTGTCACAACAAAAAGACGGTCATCAAAGCATAGTAAAAATCAAATTTAGTTACTGATATGCAATGCTAATTGCTAAGTTGGAAAAGAAATTAAGAATTCTACCAAATTCTTCCTTAGATGTCATAGCAAGAACTAAAGAGCCGGCTAATGAGAGCCCTGCTAAATTAATGTGTCAAGTACCACGAAGTGTTTTTTGACCTCTTTTGTGTCTCATCACAGAATTGAGAAAAATGGAGGAAAGTTTCACTCCAAGGAAGTTGCAAAACATAGAGAGGTCTTAGATCTACTAAAAGGAAGTTCCACAAGCAACCAAAAAAGATGGAATTACCAATCCCATGCAATATGTTGATCTAAATATACAACCAATCAACATCTAGAACACATGATGACTGCAAAAAAAAAAGTAGAAGCAGAATCAAAAGTAACAAGTCCATTCGATAAGCAATGCGAAACATATCTTTTCACTTCACACTACAATTAACTGCCTCTGTCTTCAATAGATTCAAAAAGCAACTCCTTCTAGTCTTTTTACACATTTTAGCTCATAAAAAAACCTCATCTTTATATTGGGAGATTGAAGGGTGTTAGTTGATTTACCTAAACCAACCTAAAGTACTGTCTTATTTTCTTTGGTAAATTCAACATCATCAATTTCTCAAAATGCCCTTATAACAAAACTATTCTGGCATGCCAATGCATGTACTAATGCTTAGCTAGCCACATAAATTCCTGCCCACTGTAGCACCTACCCAGAGTTAAAATTTCCTCGAATCAATGATCACACTCTAGTGTTACTTCAAGCTTAAATGGTCAGCTACTGTAACACGAGCTAGATCTACTTCTCCCTGTTATTCGATGCAAGAGATCAATCAATCACATCACTTCCAAAAAACAAACCTGAGATACCAAAATGCTAAATATTGTGGCGCATTTTCGATTTGTAAATTGATATACCACTGCCACAACCAAAAATAATCAATAAATTTGTGCATTTGGCAATTGTTCATAACTTCTAGTCCATCAACAACCCTCATAATTAGAACAGGAAAAGGTAGAGTTGCCATAAGTAATTCATTCCCAAAGAGTTCCAACTTGTCATCACAAAGCTTGAATTTTAGATATAATTTGGGATGCACAACCATCCAAAGCTACTTTAGAAGCTAAGTAGACAAAGAGGTCAATGCACTCTCGAAAAAAAAAAAAAAGGCTTGCTAGAAATGGTTAAGGTAGATCACTGAAAAGAGAAATAAAAGCAAGCCCCCACATGCCATTGCTATCTAAAATCTACACAAAAATTTTAAACAACAATGGTTTGACATAAGTTATATCGTGTCAAGGTTATTGAAAGCTTTCAAAAGTTATAATGATAAAGCTATGTATCTAATTAAATTGATATTGAAGATGTCTAGGTAATAAATAGGAGCAAGCAAAGTTAATAAAAATCACTCAAGTTCTTAGGGAGTTGAGTAATCGCATAGAACTCCTCTCCATAAATCTTCTTAGTCGTCTATGTTCAATACTGTTTCACCTGCAACGCGAATTCCAACAACTTGATTCTCTTTTATTTCTATTTGGTTGACCCTCTTTCTGGTTGTACATTTTCTATGCAAAAATGTCCTGTCAATTGATGAGTACACTAGCTACTTTGATGCCATTAATCCACTGGCACAATACAAGAGATGGACAACTAAGCCAGACATTGACCAAAATAACACTTCTAATATGATTGGAAAGAGAAAAATTGATGTGCAAACACAAAGAGTTCAGGTAGCATTTGTAGTCAGTGATTCTGTTGATTGGAGCAGAGATATTCAGGTTGTGACCACTCTAAAGGATCTTATCCTTTCTTAGATTATCTAATTTGGCTGTCGAGTCCATACCGGGCTTTTCGTCACGTGACTTTTAAATCTTTGAACTGACTATCAAATGTCACTAGGCTCTGTTTGGTTGTTCAATAACTACTCTACAACTTTAGTCATCATCTTTTTAAAAGTCTAGTGGGTGCTAACATCTAGTTTGGAAAAAAAGTGATAAAAGGAGTGTTATAGTCTATCTCTGTCTATGTACATTAAAAAAATTCCGTGATACTCAAGTTTGGGTTTAGGTACTCTATGACATATTGAGAACTGGATGGCATCCTAGAAGGGAGGCTAGAATTAACCGCACCTGTTTTTTGCAAATACTAACATGTTTGATGGTTGAGTAATAGACTATGCAGATGATAAAACATTTAAAGAATATTGTCAAAGTCTATAGTTGGAAAAACTAGAAGACAAACTCTATGCTGAAGCAGAACGTAACAGATTGTGTTCAGACTTTAAAGCTAAATCTGTTCAGAAGTAGAATATGTTCAGGCTTAGATTGTAAAGTCTATTGTACTCAGACTTCACATCCAGATTTGACATAACATAACACAAGCCCCGAAGATATAACGGCTAGCGATCTAGTTTGGATTCTACATCAAGATTGATTTGATTGATTTAATCTAATTGATTGACAATTAAATCTTGAAGACAAGAACTTTCTATATGAAGAAGCTTTACTTATGGAAACCAAGATTCTTTTGTATAGGCGATCGGAATCAATTTGGGATTCTACTTTTGTCACTCAACGGCTATCAAATATTTTAGATACAGATTTGTCCAATGGGTAAATTGGAAGACGATCCTCGAGATGCTGTCCAACGTCTAGTTTGGAAGTGGAGGAGTATTTAAGGAGATCAAGGACCGATGTGCAAGAAAGAGACGGAGCATAGAATTTATAATTCCAAAGTTCGAGCGACCTTCGATCATACACTTGTCTTTGGTGAGCTTAAACGTTTGTGATCTTGAGAGAAATACCAAAAGAGTGACTTAGTAAGATAGTGTGACATCTAGAATTTCCAGTACTATTTTCTATTAAATTAATTGGGCATTTCATTGACGTGTCTATAGGGTTGTTCTCAGAACTGATCACTCTTGAGATAACTAGACTAGTTTGGGTAAGCCATTAAAGACTTTTAAGGCAATAGACTTGAGAATTCGACCGGGAATCGGCTTCTCGGCCGTGTTTATCTTTAGAGGTCATTACGGCACGAGTTAAAAATCGAATTGAAGTCAAAGATAGGTTGGTTTGGGCGAGATGTGTGGCCAATCGTGGGTGACTCCACCGAATTGGAAAATTCGTCGACCGGCACTAATTTGATTTTTCTATCGTTTTGGTACCTTGTGTCTGTAAGTGAACCCTCAAGATTTTCACGACAATTGAGAGTCACCGATGTGTTGAGTGGGTTCATTGTGGCTCGAAGAAAATCGACCACGAGTCAATTGCCCTGAAAAGTTCTGAAAACTACCCGGTAGTCTAGGTCACGCTAAAAGCACGCCGGAATGAAATTAACCGCCAATTTGAGTCAGATTTTAGAAATTGAAAGTTCTGTGGTGTCACGAACTATTTTTGGAACATCGACTCAGCCTCAGAAGATTTTTCGGAAGTCCCGAGAATTTTTGCGGAAATGGGTTCGGACGTCGCGGAATTTGGGTGGAAATTCAGATTGACTAAGTTGATGGGAAATTGGACTTTCAGGCCGAGCCTTTGTGTGTCGTAGATTTATAGAAAATCATTTGGGATTTTTTCTATGTCAAAATTGAGCCTCAATTTGGAGAATTGAGTGAGAAAGTGGAGTTAAATTAAATGAAATTCGGAGCTTTCAAGGAAGCAATTTTGAGGTTTTAAAAAGTAATGATTTTGGAGAAATTTCAAGTGAGAAAGTATTAGGGGACAAAGAGTTAATGTAAGGGATAATTTTGAAGATTTTTGAGGCCAAAATAATGATGAAAATGTGATATTTTGGCTTGATCTAATCCTTTTAGAAAAGCAATCTCCAGCTGTTCTCTTCCCGGTCGTTGTCCCTGTGCCCCTGTCTCCTTCGAATTGTCTCTTAGTTTGGGGGATTTGGGGGACGAGCTTCTCCTTGCTTGGCGGTCGACTGAAGCTGCCACCTGCCAGCCACTTGACAAACTTCAGTCAACAATCAAAACTGAAGAAACCCACCAAAACCGAAGAAGTCCCACGTCTCAGGCCTCTCTCTCTCTCTCTCTCTCGACCCACACACCCACGAAGTCCCACCGAAGCCTTCTCTCTCACTCACACGGCCATTTGGCCGTTTCTTTTTAAGCTGGTCCGCCACTCACGCCACTCATCAGAGAAGCCGTAGTCAACCACGCCGTTTCACGAAGTAGCTGTCTTCGTCCAGCGCCCCCACGAAGCTACTCCACTATCCTCTTTCACCAATCGCAAGTCCACAAAGTCATCAGCTACTTTCAATTCACACGGCTGCAGCATCCACGCGTCCCTGGCTGAAGACAATTCGGTCAACAGAAGCCAGAAGCTGGGTTGATTTGTACCCTCTTCGTCCAGCCGCGCATGAGGCACATGCAACACGCCACACTCAAAATTTTCCACCCGGCTCGTCAGTCCACACACCTTCAAGTTCGGTAGCTCAGTGAACGAAGCTGCTCCTGTCTTTTTCGTGGGCCATCTCACCACTTTCAGACCCAATTACATTTAATCCAGCGTGCAGCCCAGTTCAACCTTTGAGAGCCATTTGGGCCGCAAATCAGGCCCAATAAAGTCAGCACTGAAACCCAGCAAAGCCAGCAGTCCTTAAGCCCAAGTGATTAAAGAAGTCAGCCCAACCTTGAAGCCCAGAGTTCCTTCGAGCTTGCGAAGCTCTCGGCCCCGCCCAAGTTCGGCCGCCGTTCTTCGTCGTCGAGGTGTCCCGGTCGTCGTTAGTACAAGTGAGTTTTACTCACTAAAGCTTTCTTAGTGATCTAATTATGCTTAAGGGTTGATTAGATTTATTTAATTGCAATTAGGTAGTTAGATTAAATTACAATAATTAAATTAGAGACTTGTTAGTGCATGTTAGTTAAATTGAAGGTGCAAATAGCAAGTAGACTTGTCCTATTAATTATTGAATGCTTCTTGGGATTTTTCCTGTCCCTTATCGGGTGTTAATTTAATTATTTGGGCCTAAAATGAATTTTTAGGAATTAATTATTAATTTTTGAAATTAATTTAATTAATTAATTAATTCCCGAAATTTCAATAAGGATGGCCAGGGACCAGAATTTTATGCTGATGATCGTGGTGCAAACTGTTTATTTAATTGAGCTTTATATTATGCTAAATTGAATTTATTGTATTTATCTATTTATTTAATTTTCGAATTTAATTATTTAATTAATTATTTTCCGGAAATTCAACTGGGATGGCCGCTGGTGACTGGAATTTCGTGCTGATCGTCAGGGTGCAGTCTGTTTATTTATTTGAGCCCTACGTTGTGCTGAATTGATTTAATTATGTAATTTTAAGATTTAGTCCTAAATGATATGAATTGTGGTAATTGATTTGTAATTACTGGGCGTCGGTTCACAGCGCCAAAAATGTGTTTTATGGGCTGTTGAAAATGGTGGGATTTATGGAAAGAAAATATATGATATTTTGGCTAAGGCCGATCGTGTCTCCCACACACTTGTATTTTATCGGAGATGATAAAGAAATTGGCGAATTAATTGAATGATCAGAACATTATACTATATCATCCTACGGGCTCTGATATGTCAGCTTAGCGTGAGCAGTACATTTTATCAGTTTAGAGTGAGCATCGGGGGTATACTATATCAGCCCGCTTGCGATATGTTAACTTAGTGAGAGCAGTATACCGGTATACTATATCAGCCTACGGGCGATATATCAGTTTAGCGAGAGCAGTATACCTTGACCCTATCAGCTTAGTGCGAGCTATACGATCTATTTATCAGCTTAGAGTGAGCAGTCCTGGACTATGGTCGGACTTGTAGATAGTTTATGATGAGCCGGCCAAGAAAGGGTCGAGATGTCATGTAATCGACTAGGTCAATTGATCATTGTTTTGATATGAAGTTGTGAATTGATTGATTGAAAGGGAATGACCATGAGTGGTCTTGTTGGCATGTAATCAACTAGGTCGATTAGGTAATGATGTGATTCGATCATTGTGAATTGATTGTTCTTGCTACAATTTATGAGACATGTACATAACCTTGAGTTGTAGGTTGGAACTGATGCCAAGGTACGTTTTCTGACTCGTGTTGTGACTAAGCAACCTTGTGGCATATTGGTTCCCTAATCGAGTCTTAGGGGGTAGAACTCGCTGAGACGTAGTCTCACCCCGTTGTGGGATTATATTTTCAGGTCTGCCAATGACGAACCCTCCGACCCGTTACGGTCGTCCTTTGAGAGTGGAGGAGCGTGTCATAGTCTTCCCAAACCCCAAAAGTGACTGGACGTATGAGATAGTCGTGTCTACCGTCTGGGTCATGGAAGCTTAAAATCGAGAGATACCTCATAGATTTAGGGCTTGGTTCCATACTACTCCTTATGATCTTAGAATAAGTCCCCTCTATAGGTTTGACATACCGATGGAAGTGACGGATGCGGCCCAAGCTCTGGAAGGGGAGGCAGCTGGTTTTCCTGATGGTGTGGTTGACGATCCACCTCATCCCTCAGATTCCGTGGATTCAGAAGGTTCAGCCATCGAGTCGGAGTAGTTGGACTTGGGACTACAATTTTGAGAATCTAGTCTTTTTGGTCAGACTTGTAAATATCGGGTAGCATTGTAAATGTAACTGGTTATGTATAAAAGTTTGGTTATGTGTTTTTCAATATTAAAAAATATGGCCTTGCTTTTTCTATCCCATTGTTTTATTGTCTAGGGATTTATAATTGTTTCCGCATGCGCTTAATTAATGAATGGGTCGGCGATACATAGTCCTGGGTATCGCATTCTAAAATCGACCAAGTGAAAGGATGTGTGCGTGCTCGAGAATCGGGGCGTGACAGATAGTGTGATCTACTACTAAGTATTTGCACTCAAAGTTGTAATCTCTTGTTGATTGCATAGTGGAATTCAGCATAAGGCTGTTAGCATGGAAGAGTGGATGTAGGCTTGATCTAAGCGGAGCTACTATAAATCTTGTGTTCTTATTCTCTCCCCTAAACTCCTTTATTTATTCCGCATTTATTTGCCAAGATTTATTTTAAACATCTATTCACCCCCTCTAGGTGTTACTACTAGCCCCCTCAATTGGTATCAGAGCCAAGTGCTCGTTTTGTTAAAAGTGTTTTTACTTTTTAGCTAAAGATCTTCCATGGCTAGTATCTTGGCACCAGGACTTATGGAAGGGCAAAGTAACACCAGGCCACCATATTTTGATGGAAATGAATACAACATTTGAAAAAACAAAATGAAGGCATTTCTAAGATCTAGAGATCTCTTGCAATGGGATGTTGTGGAGAAAGAAATCAATCCTACTGTTGCATCTACATCAAATAAGAATGGCAAAGACAAAGAAACCAAACTCCCCACTCCTATGTCTCGGATGGAAGATATCCAAAAGAGAAGCGCTTGATGTAAAAGCCATTTATTCTTTATATTACGCCTTGTCTCATGTTGAATATAACAGAATTTCTTCATGTAAAATAGCTAAGGAAGTGTGGGATAGGGTTTATGTTACTTATGAAGGGACTGATCGTGTAAAAGAGACAAAAGTAAATTTCTTGCTTGGCCAATATGAATCCTTCAAGATGAAGCAAGGAGAGTCGATTGGAGATATGTTCAGCCATTTTACAGAAATTATAAATGGTTTAACATATCAAGGTCAGCCAATTTCTTCCCCAATGAAGGTCAACAAACTCTTGCAAGGTCTCTCAAAAGATTAGAACCATGTTAAGACCTTAATCCGGGAGACTTAGAGGATTATACCACTTTCTGTTGATGAATTGATTGGCACTCTTCAATCCTATGAAGTGGAACAAATTGTTGATGAAGATCCCGAAGGTAAGAAGTCCATCGCTTTAATATCTAATGTTGATTCTGATGATATAGACTCAAAAAATGAAATGGACAACGAAGAACTTGCTTTTATGATCAAGAAATTCAAAAAGCTGAGTAGAAAAGGAAGCAAATTTAGTGGAAGAAAACAATACAAGCAAAATGGCCATAAAAGAACCATGAAAGAAGATAACCAACAAGGAAATATATGCTTGATGGCACATTCAGAATCTAAGTCTGACTCGGACATAGACTTAGAATCAAAGTTTGATTCGGACATAGACTCAGAATCCGATGAGAAAATCGAGATAAACCATTCAAAAATTCCTATCAAAGTTTTAAAGTATATAAATGAGCTTTGCTTAAATCTCAAATCTTATCTTAAAATGATCTCCCAACTTAAAAAGGAAAATTCTTGGCTTAGGCAACATGATCTTTCTCAAAAAGAAGAGTTTGAAAATTTGCAAAAAGATTTTCTACAAACAAAAGAAAGTCGAGATTTACTTGTCAACGAAAATGATTATTTAAAAAAGGAATTTTCAAATATTTCGATAAAATTTTCAAATGGTTCAAAAACTTTAGAGCATATTCTTTCCATACAAGTTCCTTACCTTAATAAGTCGGGACTTGGTTTTAATAAGGAAAGTGATTCTCTAATTGATTTTCCTAAAGTCAAGGAAAGACTTAAATAAAGACATCCTAGACTTGCGCACAAAAAGCATTTTCAAAGGATATTTACAAAACTTGTTGGTCGAAATGCCCTCAAGTGTTCAAATTGTGGAGATTCAAAACACTTTGAGAAACAATATCCTAAAGTCTGGAGACATATTAAGAAAGATTGGGTAAATACAACATACTCTACTAATTCTCATGGACCCAAGAAAAAATGGGTACCAAAGAAAAGATGAGTTGTTTTTGTAGGAAATAAAGGAAAAGAAGAAAGAGAATTTGGTAAAGACTATATTTTTTATTTGGGCACATAATTCTCATTATGCTTGATATTCGATATATCCTTGGTTGATTGAGATTTTATAATGATCATATTTTGTTATAAGAAAGAATCGTGTGATTTATTTTTGTAATTCGCAAGTTGTGATTTGATTAAAGATGTGTGAATGATTTGATATCTTTCTTAGAGATAATGCAAATTATTTTGTCTAATTTTATGCTTTCTAATTTTGTCATATGTTGTAAAGTGGAAATCTGTTTTACATGACATTAAAATTTTCTTTCTTAGATATTCAAGGATTTTATTCAGATTTTATTATGCTTTGACTAAGTGAGAATTTCCTCTTCAAAGATATTATTGTGCACAATATTCTTTCTTTAAATGACATGTTATGATGAGTTAAGAAAGAATATTTGATTATCTATGAAGATTTTCTATTTTGCTCTAACGTCAAGGAAGGATCCAAATTGATGGACACCAAAAAGAAAATGAGTTCATTGCAGGAAATTTTATAGAGGAAGAATGATTGCGAATCTACGCAGATTTTGGTGCAATAAGAAAAGAATCTCATGCGAAGATTGGTGGCAAAAGAATCTTCCATATGGATATTGGAAAGCTTAATTGAAAAATTATGGAGATTCTATACTATTTTCTGAAGGCCTAGAAATTCCCTTCTTTATGCAAAGTTTTTGCAAATTGATAAGGAAATCCCTAATGTGTCGTACG
This sequence comes from Eucalyptus erythrocorys, assembly GCA_014182555.1. Lineage (NCBI taxonomy): Eukaryota > Viridiplantae > Streptophyta > Magnoliopsida > Myrtales > Myrtaceae > Eucalyptus > Eucalyptus erythrocorys. Next base: position 13,125,300 of record CM024598.1, on the reverse strand, counting down.
AAAGGTTGAGTAGTTCTAAATTTTAATAATTGATAATTTTATATATGCTATTCAATTTATTTATTTGAAGAAAGGGCATTATATATTATGTGGATATTATTATAGCTTATTTATGCAAAAAGTTTGTTAAGTTTATGCAGGTTGAATTCGAGAAGAGCTTGACTGAAGAAAATAAAATTTTGCCTTGAATTTTAAAATGCAAATGATTGTTGTGGATATTGTTGCTACGAAGGAAATAATGGAAAAATATTCTGCTCAACGTGCACAAGCCACAATTAGTGCTATTTGCAAATATTGTCATGATGATAGGGGGAGAAAGCGTGTAACGACCCGGGCCCCACTGTATAATATTGTCCGCTTTGGACGGGATTGCATGAAGCCATTTCCCTCCCTCACGGCTTTAAAACGCGTCATACAGGTTAAGAGGGGCCCAAGCCATTATATGCGGCCCAAGACTTCCTCCCTAGGCGATGTGGGACGGGGACTCCTTCCTTGCGCACGTCCAGGGGACCGAGGCGTGGACGCACCGCCATCCCTCTTCCCCGCGCACCGCCGCTGGGCCGTCACATCTCCCCTCCTTGGGAGCACAGCGCCTCGCTGTGGCCCCACACGCGGTCGGGAGTCGGCTCGACACCATTTGTAACGATCCGGACCCCTTTGTATAATATTGTCCGCTTTGGACGGGATTGCACGAAGCCATTTCCCTCCCTCACGGCTTTAAAACGCGTCATACGGGTTAAGAGGGGCCCAAGCCATTATATATCGGCCCAAGACTTCCTCCCTAGGCGATGTGGGACGGGGACTCCTTCCTTGCGCACGTCAGGGGGACCGAGGCGCGGACGCACCGCCATCCCTCTTCCCCGCGCACCGCCGCTCGGGCTGTCACAAAGCGAATCCAAGAGAAAGGAAAAGAATTGTGATCACCTCAAAAAAGCAACAAATTGAGGGGGAGCTTTGATCAATTATGGAAAAATCTTTTTGAATTGATCGTGATCTTGATTATTATGGAAGGAAGGAAAATGCTGACGTACTGCCCTCTGTCCCGACGCGCTGCTTGCTGATCCTTGCTGAGCCTCCGTCTTCGCTTGGCCCGAGCTACACGCTGCTACTCCCTCCACACAACTGCACCAATGATGACAAGCCGGGCCAAGCACCCCCAGCCACGAGCCCCGCTGTCCCGAGCTCGTTGTCTTGACACCGATCTACTGCTACTCTCTAGTCCATATCGCCGTGTTCAGCCTTGTCGCGCCTACAAGCTTTACTTTCTTGCAGATTTCTTCGGGGCCCAGTGTTCCAGTAGCAAGCCAATGCCTCTGCCGTGAGTCCCTTTCAACGGGAATTTGTTGAAAAGGAGAAAATAAAGGTCGAGTGGCTGTCAAAGTAGAGAAAAGAAGAATTGAAACAGAGAGGATTTATTCCATTACTTGCAAACAATATCAACGCCTCCACTTTCCAGAATACACGGTAGAGAGAAGACAAGGAACAGGAGAAATTCTGGAAATTCGCTCCTTGGGTGCTCGTTGTTCATTTCCCAAGAGTCACCACCGAGCCATCTCACCGTAAGCCCGCCCTTGCCAAGACCGCCGCCACCCCTGCCGTGCACTATCACCAATCACCATCCATGTTTGAGGCAGGACGTCTGTCTTCCAAGTAACCTGTTTATCATTTTAAGCTATTAAGTGATTGAGCAAGAAAGGTCAACTTTATTTTATCGATATTCAAAAACAGTGAGATGTCCAGCTGAGATGTCGAAGTCTTTACTTTCTGCATATGTTGGATGAATAAGGACTGATATGAATATCTACATTTGTTTAGGAAACAAAACTGTGGGAGTGCTTTATGAGTGTTAAAAGTTAGAAAAGTTTTGCATAGTAAATTTGTGAACTGTGACCAAAAGACAGTACTTTATATATGTTATTTACTTAGGGCAGCGTTTCTTGAATCCTTTATGAAAATTAAGCATCTCCGATTTGATATTCAGACAGAGCACAAAAGGGAACTGGTATGGTAATTATTATAGTACCTTTTCCTTGCTACTCAGTGTCACAGCCCACACAGATTGAGTAACCACAATTGGCAACTCCCTCCATAAGAGAACTCAAGTAATTCAGGCATCACAACAAAATTTGGGTTTCAATTTGATGGGCAATCTTTGAATTTGACTGGTAGCTGGTATGATTCTTCTGAGCATAACCCAAGAAAATGTGTCAATGTTGGCTGTTTCATGCTTCTTCTTCCACTTTCCTTCTTGTTCTCTCTTAAGTTGAAGCGTATTGCCGGTGCTTCTTCATCTTCCTCCTTCAACACCTCTATGCACATTAACAATTGGGTGATCTCACATAGCCTCAACAAGCTTCCTTTCTACCTCACCAATGCTCCTCACAAACCCTCGGCATGTCTCATAGAACCACCCCTATGCTGGCACGATGTTCCTTGAGATGTAATTCTCCATGATGATACTTTAATTCTTGTGGTGATTTTTGAGAATTGGAATAGGATGATCCGGGTGCTTGAGCCCACAGACAATGTGAGCAAAGATCTGAATGTGAAGAGGATAATTTTGATGCATCTATAACTGGTCACCTAGGATGATAAAGAGCTTGACACTCTCATTAAGGAACCATTGCTAGAGATGGCGACATCATAAGATCCAAGAGTCCCTTATTAACAAAATCACCGAGATGAAATAGGAAAGTGAAAAAAAAAGAAGAAGAAACAAATAAAAAAAATCTCAAATAGCCCCGTATTTTTGACTCTTTGCAGGCACAATATGGAAAAACGAGGGCTAATATAGTCAATACACTATAAATGGGAGGGTCAAAGCTAAATGAGGAGTGGAAAAAACATGACCCGGAAAATACTGATTTACAATTGTTATACCCATGGGTAAACGCCTAAGTTAATAATTTTATTTTATCTCTAACGTGATTCCTTATTAAAATTTCAACATATACAATTTTGGTGGACACAGTGCAGCTTCACCAATAACTTCTTTAAAAAGTAATTATTCAAATATTTCATAACAAAAGTGATTTTGCTTAACTTGCGAATATCAATTTTTGAAACACTCATAACACGTGTGCATAAAAGATGCTACTTAGTCCCTTGAGAGTGATATGTTATTATACTCCTACCCTGCTAGGATCCACTCAATTGAAGAATGTTAAAATGTCTCGTCGACACGCCTTCGTTGTTTTAGATAAGTTTTTTCGTGGTGAGAATGTGACGGCCCGAGCGGCGGTGCGTGGAGAGGAGGGATGGCGGTGCGTCCGCGCCTTGGTCCTCGGACGTGCGCAAGGAAGGGGTCCCTATCCCACATCGCCTAAGGAGGGAGTCTTGGGCTAGTTTATAATGGCTTTGGCCCCTCTAATCTATGTGATGCGTTTTAAAGCCGTGAGGACTTAGTGTCCAAAGCGGACAATATCACAAGTGGGGCTCGAGTCGTTACAAATGGTATCAGAGCCGACTCTCGACTGCGTGTGGGGCCACAACGAGGGCGCTGTGTTCCTAAGGAGGGGAGAGTGTGACGGCCCGAGCGGCGGTGCGTGGGGAGGAGGGATGGCGGTGCGTCCGCGCCTCGGTCCCCGGACGTGCCCAAGGAATGGGTCCTTGTCCCACATCGCCTAAGGAGGGAGTCTTGGGTCAGTTTATAATGGCTTTGGCCCCTCTAACCTGTGTGACGCGTTTTAAAGCCGAAGACTTAGTGTCCAAAGCGGACAATATCACACAGTGGGGTCCGGGTCGTTACAGAAAAGTCTTACTTTTAGTTCATGAGATTGTGCATTATATTATTTCCATTAGACTATTTCAATTAATTTGCGTAATCGAATCTTTGAATTTGCATACCTTCTCTAAGCAAGTGCTTGTGACTTCAAATCTTATTAATTGGGATTGTACATCTGCTGGGTCCGAATTTACTTATGCCCACAAAACCTGGTGCTATTAGATGTCTCGACACAAGTATTGCACTCGCGTTTCCAATATTGGACGCCTTCTTGGTATCGATACTTCGATAGTAGTTGAGCTCCAATAAACTAGATTTAGAGTTGGGGGACTTGATTAATAACAATAGTTATGCAAGTTCAAGGAATAAATTAGACAAGTTAAAAAGTACAGGAGTTCTATTGGAAAAAAAAGGTGGCGCCATTTCCATCTTCGTAAATCCACCAAGCTTTTTTTTTTTTTTTTTTTGATAAAAAAGACTGAAAATTCTTCTCTCGTCTTGTCGAGTTTTCTCTACCTCCGGGGTAGTTTTTTCCTTGCTTGGGTATTTCCTCTTAGCTTTCGACTTTGCTGGTTTCGTCATATATCTCTCTTGTTGATGTGAGCTCTCATCTTCTCGGCCTCCGACCTTCTGTCTTCACCTTAATCCATCCACAATCTGCCATTGCATGTCCCTTTCCTTCATCGATCCAGTCTTCCGCTGACATTTCTTCGGTCTTTCCACTGAGATTGTCGCTCATCGGGTCTTGCATGTTACCGTTAGCTTTGCTCCTGTTTCGTTCTGCTTGAGCTGAGCTTGTATCCCACGCGATAGCCTATGAAGGGAATCCGGATGCATCCAGACTTGCTGCGCTCTGTCACAAATTGGGTTGTTTATGCACTGAGCAGCAAATTGAAGAATGGGATGTAGAACCTTCACCTAAAACTGTTGAAGAGTGCAAGTTAACTCTCATCGGTAAGGTTTTCTCCAACTCTTCCATCAATTTTCCAGCTTTTCAAACAGCTTTGAAAAGGGCTTGGCGCCTGGAGCAAGTTGATATCCTGCAACGAGAAGGTGGAATATACTTAGCGAAATTTAAGTCGCAATCTGAAAAATAGAGAATTTTAGATAGTGGCCCTTGGTAGTTCTCAGGTCACCTCATTAATTTCAAGCCCTGGGTTGTCAATACTCCTTTGCATAGTTATGATTTTTCCACCTGTGCCTTTTGGGTGCAAGTAGTCGGGCTCCCTTTGGAATGTTGTACTGACGATATGATACGTCGGGCTGTTAGTACGGTTGGGACGGTTTTGCAAGTAAAATCTGATTTCGTCACAGGGTCCACCCTGCGTGCTGGTCGCGCACGAGTAGAGTTGCTCCTATCTGCACCTTTAAAGGCTGGCCAACTTATCAAATATAAAAATAGAACCATTTGGCTGGATTTCCGATATGAAAGATTACCTCATTATTGTTATTCGTGTGGCCGTTTGGGCCATTATGCTGACTCCTATCCATCAGTACCTTACACGGAGGACATGTTATCTGAGAATGGCAACACACCATACGGACCATGGCTGAAGGCTGAAGTATAACAATTCAGTACTTATTGGCAGTGCTATTATGATCACTTAGGAGTGGAGGAAAATGTGGAAGAAGTGATACTTGAAACACCTCCCAACAATGCTCAACTTCTTCCTTTGCCACCACCTCCTATTCCTGCAGCGCCTGCTCCTTCGCCAACAACTCAATCACCTCTTCTCGGTGTCCATCCTGCTATTTTCAGTGTTGGTCCTGAGCCTGGCCATGGCAATACTACTGCTCTTATACCAGCAGATTTGAAACTCAAAGGTGTTCAGGAGCCGTCTTATGGCCCTCAGGTTAAGAGGGGAAAAGGACCCCATCAGAGCATTAAAATTGGCCCTACAAAGAAGCCTAGGAGATACTCACCGTATGATATACCTGGAGGCACACTGACAACGTTCGACGACTCTCTTTACTTGATACACCTATCTTGGAGGCAGCTCATGATGAAACTTGGGCGACGGTGGCTGGCCCTAAACAGCCACCTGGGCACAAATGAAGCTTATAAGCTGGAACTGTCAGGGTTCGGGCAATCCCCTGACAGTTCAAGCACTAAAGGCCTTAGTGGCCAAGGAAAAGCCCGATTTGTTGTTTTTGATGGAAACCAAAAATTCTGATGAGGTAGTGACTCGCCTTAAACGTACCTTACACTTTCGGAATGTTCGAATTTTCAGTGCACTTGGTTTGGCTGGAGGATTGGCCCTGTTCTGGAATGATGATTTGCTGTTGACTGATTTCAAGTTTTCTCCCCATGCTGTTGATTTTATATGCCAGGACTTATCCGAGGATCGCTCAATGAGGATAACATGTCTTCATGCCCCTGCTGTAGTTAATGAGCGTCAACTTTTTTGGCAGTTTCTAAGACAGATTAGCCATGAGAATATCTTACCTTGGCTGTGTGTAGGGGATTTTAACGAAATTTTACATAGTTGGGAGAAAGTGGGGGCGCGCCCAGCAGATTCCTACCGGTTGTCTTCTTTCAGAGCTGTACTCAATGACTGTTGCTTAATGGATTTGCCCACTGTTGGCTGTGCGTTTACCTGGTCAAACAATCATGAGGGGGAAGCTTTGGTGAAAGAACGCCTTGATCGAGCTTTATGCAATGTGGATTGGCGTGTGATTTACCCTGCAGCCCAGGTGTGTGCCCTCCCTACAATTGCATCGGATCACAGCCCCTTAGTGCTGGAAACTACTCCCTGTATTTGTAAGAGAAAGCGGTATTTTACCTTTGAAGCATTCTGGTTTGAGGATCCTGAATGTCGAAGTGTCATCATTCAATCTTGGCATTCCTAGTTGGGGAGGACCTCTACCATTTTAGCCAAGCTCCATCAAGTGGTTGTTGCTCTCTCACAGTGGAGCCGTCACAAATTCTCGCATAACAAGGAACGCATATCAGAGTTACAATATCAGCTGCAATCATTGACTAATAGGCACAATACTTAGTCAGAACAAGCTCAGATTAAGGCTTTAAAAGAAGAAATTCACACGGTTTGGCAAAGGGAAGAATAGTTTTGGGCAATGCAACCTAGAGTCAACTGGTTAAAAGGGGGCGATCGCAATACACGCTTTTTCATGCGACTACTCTGCAAAGAAGGCAAAGAAACCGTATTGTCTTACTTCGGGAGGAAAGTGGCAGCTGGGTTCAAGACCCTGAATTGTTAAAAAACATGACTACGGATTATTTTTCAAAGCTCTACACTACCTCAGGTTCTCGGCATTATACACCAGTCTTAGAGATGTGCCCTCGGGTGGTCACACCAACAATGAATGACAATCTTCTTGCACAGGTAACAGTCGATGAAGTCAGAGATGCAACTTTTCAATTGGGTGCCACAAAAGCCCCCGGCCCCGATGGTTTAAATGGATTATTCTATCAAACATATTGGGATGTTATTCAAGCAGATATTGTAAATACAGTCAGGCAGTTTTTTCATACAGGCTTTTTTCCTCTGGAGCTCAATTGCACTGCCCTCACTTTAATCCCCAAAATCCCCAATCCAGAGAGTTTAGACAATTACCGTCCTATCAGTTTATGCAACTATGTGTACAAGATTATAGCGAAAGTGCTTGCAAATAGATTAAAGCCTTTGCTGCCATGTTTAATTTCAGAGGAACAAACTGCCTTTGTCACTGGTAGGTAGATTCAAGAAAACATTCTCTTAGTCCAGGAAGTGATCCACCAGCTAAAGACTCGAAAAAGAAAGCGCCACTATCAAGCTATCCTTAAACTGGACATGTGGAAGGCGTATGATCGTGTGAAGTGGGATTTTCTAAGAGATTATTTGCTTAAATTAGGTTTCCATCATCACTGGGTTCAACTTACAATGTGGTGTGTTTCATCGACTTCCCTTAAGGTCAAAATGAACGGTGAGTATCTGCAGCAATTTTACCCTACAAGAGGGCTTAGACAGGGTGATCCATTATCACCTTATCTCTTTATTCTAATGGCAAACTTGCTATCTTTTCTTATACAAAATGCACTTAACATGGGATGCCTTAAAGGCATAAAGCTGAATCGGTGGTGTCCTACTCTCTCACATATCTTCTTTGCTGATGATGCTGTGTTTTTTCTGGATGGTACTTTGCTGGAATGTCAGAATCCTTTAAATTTGTTAAATCAGTACTGCCTAGCCACAAGACAAGACATTAACCGGAATAAATCTGGAGTTTTCTTCGGTCCTTCATGCCCTATACACCTACAGGAAAGGCTAGCTAGGGAATTGAGAGTTCCTATCCTGCAAAGATGTGGAAAGTATCTAGGGACACCTACTGATTGGGGTCGTTCAAAGGACATTTTTCCTCGTTGTTAAGTAGAGTCCAAGCTAAATTGGAGGGCTGGAAGGAGAGATTAATGTTGAGGGGTGGGAAGGAAGTTATGCTAAAGGCTGTTATCCAAGCTATCCCACATTATGTCATGTTAGTTTTTAAACTTCCTACATCTCTGTGTAAATCAATTGAAAAGCAAATGGCTCAATTCTGGTGGCGAAGTGATACTTCTAAGTTTGGTATTCATTGGCAAAATTGGAAAGTGATGCAACATAGGAAGGATGCCGGAGGCATGGATTTCGAGACTTAATCAAATTCAACAATGCCATGCTTGGTAAGCAAGCATGGAGGCTTCTGCAGTAACCGCTATCGTTATGGGGGAAATTATTCAAAGGTTTATACTTTCATTCCTCTACTTTTCTAAATGTAAACAAAGGCTCTCGCCCATCTTGGGGTTGGCGAGTCGATTTGTGGCGTGGACGCCATTATAAACAACATCCGTTGGTCTGTAGGTGATGGAAAATCGATTAATATCCGACAAGACCAGTGGCTTCCTATGGGTATCCTGGATGGACCAGTGGCCCAGGATGAACCCCTACTGGTAGCTGATCTTATTGATCAGTCTACCAGCACATGGAAAACAGAAATGTTACACAGCTACTTTGATGAGCACATAATTCAACAGATCACAGACATTCGGATACGGCCAAATCACACCAAGGACAAACTCATTTGGACAGCTACTACAACCGGGATGTTCACAGTCAAATCGGCATATCATACTCTAAAGCAAGCATCAGACAACTTTCCAACAACAGATCAAGCATCTACATCTCATCAAACCCCTACCTGGTTTTGGCGTCTGCTATGGAGGATGCCCACTACTCCCAAGGTTAGCTCTTTTCTCTGGGCTTTGTGCACCAACTCCGTAGCAACCCGTGATAATCTACATCGCAGACATATCATAGACAACCCGTCTTGTTGTATATGTAAAAAACATCTACCAGAGACCGTTGAACATACTTTTCTACTCTGCTCGTGGACTAAACAGGTTTGGTCTTTTCCCCAAATTGAAATTTTCATCTTGCCTAATCAAATTTGACGTCTCGACTCGTGGATTATTTCTACTATAGGAAAGCATAATCCGTTACCTAGGCTGGCGCTTCTAGCAAACGTGATGTGGCAGATCTAGCGAGCTAGGAATGGATTTCTTTTTCATGGCACCTCCCTGGACCCGAACAAGGTTCTTGGCTTGCTCTAGCTTGTACCCATGTGGATCTGTTGGTGGCTCCTTCCTGTTTGAACGAGAAAAACCAGATCTTAAATCGTGACTCTCTTTGGCAACCCCCAAATCAAGGTGTTCTCAAGGTAAATATTGATGGATCGCACAAACCAGGTAGCAAGGAGGGCTATATAGCATGTATTTGTAGGGACCATAAGGGCCGACTTACCGATGGGTTCTCCAGAGTTGTCGCAGCATCCTCGGCTCTGCAGGCTGAGATTCTAGCTCTCACCAGCGCTCTCCGGCATCTCCTGGATCAAGGTTTTCAACAGGCGAAGATTTTGGTAGAATCGGATTGCCTATCTCTGGTGGAAACGCTGAATCACCACTTGATGCCGCCATGGATGGAGCATCCCCGTTCGCGAAAGCGCGTTCCTTCTCTCACTCTTTTCCCAGCTAACCCTAGGTTTTTGCTGCAGGGAATCTAATCGGGTAGCCGACTGGGCCTGCAAGGCCCATTCTAGCTTTCCCTCAGATCGAAATTGGGCAATTTCCCCCCTTTTCAGCTTGTAGTTATGGTGTATGCCGAAGCGTTGGCTGCTGGTTGTAAAGACTTTATTTAGTTTTAATTGAAGATCTTTTCCGAAAAAAAAAAAAAAAAAAAAAATCCACCAAGTTTTTTCAACTAAAAAAAAATCCACCAAGTTTTTGCTAAAAGGACAAAACTGTCCTCAATAATTTAGTCGCAATTTAAAGAGGCGGTCCCAAATTTATTTACTGTCCTTATTTTTACTTATTTTAAAGTTTTTCTATATCCACGTAACATTTATTTACCATAATTAAGAATTTCACATGTTTAGTTTTTGTTTACTATGGATTTTGCATGTATATTAAAAGCATTGTGTTTTTTTTTTAAAATTTATTATTGGATATTACTTCCATAAAAGTTCGTTTCATCGAAAACATAAATTTTTAAGAAACCTAGTTCTTTTTTGCGTCATTGAGCATATTTATGAATAAATTGTCAAGTAAAATATGGAAAAATTTAAAATAGACAATTTTAACACATTTACTTGTTTATATATTTTCACTTTTGTTGTGTATATCACCATCAAACCCTTTCTTGTCGATTTTATTTCATATACATATGCATATAATGAGATGATCACATAATGAAGAAAAAAACTTCTTCAAAGATTTTCCAGAGTAAAATCACAGGATATTCTCCAACACGAAACTTTAGAGGAAAACTTAATTAAATCAAAATATAGATAAAATAAGTTTTTTTAAATACCATAGAAATAACATTATTTAGATTGACAAAATTCAATATCATCCACGAATTGTTTATGAAAAAATATCAAGATTTCTTATGGTATGTAATGCTTAGTAGATTCCTAGATTTTCTTTAACGTCTTACACACTCTGTGTAAAAGTATCTCACCAATATAAGAAGGAAAAAAGATAAATTCATTGATATAGTAATAAAGAGACTTGGTATATATTGACTAATGAAATTAGAAAATAATGAGTTTATCAAGAAAGTGAACTTTTGAGATCAGATGGATAAAGACTAGATAAATTGTTATATGATCAATTATGAACAAGAGACTTTTCAATTTTTTTTTCCTATATGAAAGAATGTCCTTATCCCTTGCTGTTGGTGATCTAATATTACATGAAACATGTAAAACTTATAGGAATATCTAAGAATGCACTTTTTCCCTTTTTTGGTGAGGGATTTTTTTTTTTTTTTTTTGGTAAGGGTGCACTTTTTCCTTAGTATACTAAAAAAAAAAAAATGAAATTCTTAATTATGATAACTAAATTCTAAATAGAAAAAGAATGAGTGGGGCCATCACTTTAAATTGCTATTGAAAAATTGATGGTATTTTTTTTTACTATAAATGGGTGTAATCCATGGGTGGAAATAGTGCTGGCTAGGAAAAAAAAAAAAAAAATAAGCTAGTTCCGGGACTAAAGGTGGACATTTATGAAGATTTCACGCCCAATTTCCAGTATACACTTGGCGAGATTTGAAGACAATGACCGACTGCAATTACGATCATTGAGATTTACGGAATGTGAGTAGGCCTAAATAACCATTTGCACAATTTATATGATACAACAGTCCCAATCATATTATCACTTAATTTGTATATATTCCAACCAATTGTTGAATTTGAATTTGAAGCTCTTCTTCCCTATTGTAAGTCCATCGGTCCATTTTGGTAAAAGAAAGATGTCTGAAAAGGAAAAAAAAAAAAACCAAACAAATTGAATTGATGTCAATTTAATCTTAAATCTTTCAATTGGACTAATTTGGTCATAAATTTTTCATATTAGTATCAATTCAGTCCATTTGGTTAATTTAAACCGAAAATCACCAATGTGGCACCGGTTGTTTTATGTGGCATGGAAATGAATCATTTTCTAATTATATTTTAATAGTCTCGGTTTTTTAAAATAATTTTATAATTTGTTATAAGTTTTTTTTTTTTTTTTTCATTCATTTTGACTGGCGACCCTAAGCGAGGGTTAGCCAACTCGTGCCAGTTGCAGGTGAGACAGCCTTAGGCAATGCCCTTCATGCCTATGCCTATGATCATAGAGGTTGCTAAGGTCCTCACCCAAGTCCTTCGTGGCCTTGCCAGCTCTAGGCAAGGGGCTCTTGGCCAAATTTAGTGAGGATCATGACCGTTGCTAATCGAAATGAAGAAAAAAAGAAAGAAAAAAAGGAAAAAAAAAAAGAAAAGAAAAGAACAAAAAATTATAAAAATTTAGCAAAATTATTAAAATATAATTTAAAAATATCCAAGTCAATGCCAACTGAGCAATTCAGAATAGCTAGTCTACATTAGCGATTTTCAACCTAAATTTGCCGCATGGACTGAATTGGTACTAATGTGAAAATATTTAGGATTAAATTGATTAAATTGAAAAGTTTAGGATTGGACTATTATCGATACAATAAGTTTAGGATTGTTTGGTATTTTTCCCACAAGATGTGATCCCGTTCTTTCATACATGATGGGACAAAATCATTGGCCACCTACGAAATGTTGAACAATATGTATTCAGGTACACGTACCTTTCTGATATTCCACGCATTTATAATATGGACCACGCTTCACTGTTGAGCGTTAATCAGGCTTTGAATACTTTGTCGCCGTTTCGAACGGTAGACACATCGAAAAAATTAAAGTGATTTGGTTTTGGGGATGGGGGACCAGTGGCTTCACAATTCCTAGCATGTTGTCCAATCTTGCCCACGATATCACTTATGAATTTGAGTTTTTGTTTTTCAGCATAAACTCGGGCTAGTAATAAAGAAAACAAAATTGTCTCTGCTCTATGCACCTAATCCACACAATAAATGATTATTTTTAGCTACTAAAATGAATCAATGGATTTATGAACTCGAATTCTTATGACCCATGTTTGGATAATCAATCAATGCATGCTCGTTATGATCTCTTCATAGTAATGATCTATACATAGTCTCGAGAGGTGACTATGACAAGTGCCGTTTCCATACCCTAAATGGCTATAACACTCCATGCCTTACTGAGTTGACGGAAATAACTTCATAAGAACTGTCTAATTAGAATCAGAATTGGAAAGGGTGAAAATTGCTATTTATCAAGATGCAAAAACCGCACATTATCATACAAATATAAGACCGTCTGTATCAATTAAAAAATGATGCTTTAATCCATCATCTTTTGATATTTTCTGTTCGTTTCTTACATAGGCTATATATTCTCTCTTCTACTTATCAATGGGCTTGAGTTGATTCCTGTAAAGGATTTTTTATAAGCAGTCGAACGTTGTTGGTATTTTAATTAACTAATATATTTGAAATATAAATTATAATCGTAAAGAGTTCATAGCTTTAACAAAGAAAAATCCCCTTAAAAAACTTGAACTAAAGAATCGTATATTACAAGGCGTTGTTAGTCATTGAACTTTAGAGAAAGATTGAAAATAATGTATTTTATTAATATTCTGTTAAATTAGAAACTCGGTGGTTGAATTTATTAAATACTTGAATCTTAGATGATTTTCTTAAAATTAAAAAAGTAAGGAACATGAAAAACTTCTTTGAATTAAAAATAAAAAAAGAAGAGACAATAGTTTTGGAGATGTTGATAAAAATCATTAAATTGATTGATATATTTTAAATGCATATTTTCCTCTGTCATCAATAAATGAAATCGCAGTAAGAATTATATTGAACCATTTAAATTTTAGAGCGTGCCTAAAACTAGTTGATGTTAGGAAATCGCATGAGCCAAAACTTATCTCTATTTCTTCTACTACAAAGTACCATACCCCGCCCCAACTAAAATAATTGAAATAACCGCCTTTTTTAAAAGCCTAAGAAGCTCTAGCACTCACATCTCAAAATGCTTGAACTCTCAATGAATCTCTGCCAGCACCTTCCATGCTGTGCCAGCCACCACCTCCATGTTAAGAGCTTCTCTACTAGGACCAAGCCGCTGGCTCGTCGTCGCGCTGATCTTTACTCCTCTCACTGTCTATCCCAGCTCCTCTCACCATGTGCCACCGTCAACCTCCATTTGTCATCCTCCCTCTCTCCTCCATTAAACCTCTGCCTTATGTTTCTCTCTCATCTCTGCTCTTACTTTAGTGTGCTCACTAGCGGCACCGAGGCACTCAAGCCTGCATTACCCAGGCGTTGAAAATGCAACAAAAATCCAATAAAGTCTTGAGGAGATCAGGAGTCCAACTTTGAGCCTGTAAACCTCACATTTACTCAAAAGTTAATAAATTATTGACTAACTTAAATATAAATTAACTGCTCTACACCATATTAATTCTTCAATGTGGGACTTTTATAATATAACTCATATATGGATCTCAACCACCTCCCCCTCATGTGTGAGTTCAGTGTTAGGTCTGCTCCTCCTTAATTCAGGTATCATTCGGCATCAACCTATCTCAACTTGAATTTCCATTAATGTCCAACTTCATCCTTAATCCTTTTCTCTAGGCCGAATCTATCATTGAGACTGCTTGCTACGTCATAACTTGAAGTAAGTGAACTATGTTTTGGCAACTTAATCAATTAGTTACAAGTTCCAAATTTATTTCATCGATAGTAAAATTCTCATCTTCCAACATTGGCGGTTAGGTGGATGGATGGTCCCGTAGTGATGGCCCTAATCTGTCTTCGCTTCAAGCCTCATGTGTTTCATTTAAGTCATGTTTAAAAGAGGCCATTTTATGCCCACAAAGTCCTTTTGAGTCTGTCCTCAGGATTGAGACTCTATATAAATACATGCGTCATATGGCGAAACTTATTGCTAGAAATTCACACAGGAAATTTGTAGAAGCTATTACCGTAGATTTCAGCCATGGCGGCTTCGACTTCGACTGCCGACGTGTTTCAGTCTGGGAAGTACAAGACTGTGCTTATAACAGTAGACATGTCGTCTTCTGATCTTGTGAATCCGCCTCCGAAGCCTCTTCTGATCGGATCTCCAGCTGAAGTTGCCGAAGAATTCCCTGTTATGGTGCTCCTCCTTGGTTATATGATGGAAACGTCCTTCTACTCGCAGCTCATCCAACATGTTTCTTCTCATGGCTATATCATGGTTGCTCCTCAGCTAATCTCTCTCTCTTTCTCTCTCTCTCTCTCTCTCTCTCTCTCCAAATATGTAATAGTGAGAGCACTAAAATTAAAGGCTTTTACAATGTTATTGTTCCTTTGAACATTTTTTGACTTAACTAAGTAAATCTGTCCTTACATAGCGGATTAAGTGATTTTTTAGATAAATGATTAATTCTATTATGTGTAATTAGAAGTTGTCAAACACAATCAATAATATAATGTATACAAGGTTTTATTTTTCTACATGGTTATCAAACAAACCCTATATATTTTCTTTGTCATCTAACATAGTATTGCGAGTAATTCGCATCCTTGTATAATATATTCTATCCATTCCACCATTCATCGAGCTGAATAAGACATTTCATTATTTGAAACTAAATATGTTGACAATTAAGATTGTTAGATACAAATGAAAGATGGAAAATACTAGACTAACTAAAATTAGTTTACAAGATTGGTCTACTAAGTGATGTGTCAAATTCTGGTAATACCTTACTAATGGTAGTTGTCTACCATTAAATTCTCATGATTAAGGATTGTATTAATCATAATATAAAGATAACCTTAATTTCTATAGATAATACTAATTTTTTTATATAATTTATTGGGTTAATATCCTAAAAATCCCAAACTAGTACATCCGTGACAAATTTACCCAAAATTATTTTTTTACCATGAAAAACCCTAAACTAGTATACATGTGACAAATTTACCTCGATTAACCATAAAAAACCCTAAACTGATATATTTATGATAAATTTACTCCAAACTAATTTATTCGACCACAAAAAATATTAAAATGATAAATTTGTGATAAATATACCACCTGCTAAATTAGATTAATACCACAAAAAAATCAAAAAAATTGTAAACTGTAACAAACATAGCATAAAATTTGAAATAGGTATACCAATTAACTATTACGTGTCATTTAACTTAATAATTTGACTGTAAAATTTAACAAAAACTAATAGAGGGTAAATTTATTACAAGTGTACCCGTTTGGGGTAAATTTATCAAATGTATACCAGTTTGAGATTTTTGGTGGTCAAAAAAATAGTTTGGGGTAAATTTATCACAGGTGTATCAGTTTGGGATTTTTCAGGATATTAATCCTAATTTATTATATCAATCATACTGCCAATCATGTAACAATATAATGCATATATATTTTATTATAATACCATATCATGTGCTCAACTCTCAAGTATAATCATAAATCAATCAGTAAAAGGTAAATAACTATTTGATACTCATCAAAATCAATATTCATGCGAAGCAATCAACTTATTGTTAGTATCTCGAAACAATTCAAATACTCATAAAAAGGTCTATATGTTTTCAAAACAATAAAAGAGAAAATGAAAGCTTTATAGTGGCCGTGACTAAAGCTGATCACATGGATCGATGGCCTCATCATGGCATTGAGGCTCCTACGCCTGCATCGGCCGAAGTACAAAATGATCAGTGTGCCTGGACAGAGCTCTTCCTTCTTTGAAAGTATTTTGTCCACTAGTAGAGTTCGTCAAGTTCAAATCAGTAATAGGTGAAATTTTCATACTACTATGATTATTTCTAGAGAAAAAGGAGTCCAACTTAGACCATAAAGGTGCCAAAAAAAAAAAAACTCAGAAAGTCCAAATATCAAAAAAGAAATAATTGAGCAATGATATTTAATAACTATAAGAATAACAGTCGATACTAAATCATAAAAAAATCAAATAGTAAATAATTATAAATTTTTACTGTATATATTCCTTCAAGAGTTCAACAAGTTGTTATTTTCATAATACCTCAAAGACTGTTATGCTAGTAAAACTCATATCACAACCCAATTTACTTGGAATGTCTAGGTAGTAATTAGGTTGGGGTTGGTTTCAGCCTGATTCTAAATTTCATTTTTGGTTGGTCCATGCTACTATGCTTGAGATGGAAATTAAAAAAAGCACATTGGAAAATTATAAGTTTAAAAATATAGATTATGAGAAACTTGGGTCTGAGAATCTTATCTTATGGAGTACAAACTATATTGGCGGTGTTTAATGTCCCTGTGGACGGTGACTATCACGTCAACTTCGCTTGAGAGAGCAAGAGACCCATGAATCACCCCCATCGTCATCTTGGACAAACAACTAGTTGCGTCCCAACTAAAAGAGTGTACCAAGGCAAGCGACGACGCGATGGTTGCGACTTCTTTTAAGTAGTCGATTGAGGAAGACGATCATCGGGCGCATGCACTCACCCACATAGGAAGGGACAGAGCATCCGGCAATCACCATTTGATGGTTGTCGTGAATCTGAATTTTAGCATATTTGCTCCTTTTTTTTTCAATATCTTTCTTGCTTTTTCTTGATAAACTCTTGCTCTTATTTTAATTTTCTAGATTATTTTAATTAATACTAAATAGATGAAGTTTTACATTTAATTTATTAATTTGCTAAAATTTTGAAATATTTCTTTATTAGAGCTTTGTGAATTTTCACGACACCAAAGTGGTGCAGTGGAAACATGGTGGGTGGAGTTGGATTAGGCTGAGTTGGGTCAGGTTTGAAATGCATGTTATTTATTTAATGAAAATGAGTGCATATCAGTTGGCGAGTCAATTTGATCTACATTCACATGTAACTTATGCTTGAGACAATCCACTTATTTGCCACATATACATGACACAAACCTAGATTTGGAGAAAGTAATCTGTATATAGAAATCGGAAGTGATGATGTGGTGTATAACTCGACCAATAATGATTAGTATGCTATGAATTTCATCATATTTGGCACCACGTGTGTACATATCAATTTTGATTAATCGGTTACATCATTTGTCGTCCTTGTGTGGTAAATCCTTCACATAATGCGTATCTCCTTAGCAAAATAGACATCAAAACATGCAAAATCTGAAAAACCCTAATGTTTTTGCCTCATCAAAACAAGTTCCACATCTCCGACAGCTTTACACCTGTTCCGGGAATGACAGCACCGACGATATCAACGCTGCAGCGGAGACCACGAACTGGCTGTCCCAAGGCCTCGCCTTCGTCCTCCCAACCCAGGTCAGTGCGAACCTCGCCAAGCTTGTCCTTGCCGGCCACAGCCGCGGAGGCAAAGGCACCTTTGCCCTTGCCCTCGGCAAATCATCGACCCCGCTTGCCCTGTCCTTCTCAGCCCTGCTCAGCATCGATCCCGTCGACGGCATGTCCGCGTGCTGCAGGAATATCCAGACCACACCGCCCGTCCTCACCTACGTCGCGCAGACTTTCAACCTGAACATGCCCGTGCTGGTCGTCGGGTCGGGCTTGGGCGAGGACAAGAAGTACAAGGTCTTCCCGGCGTTTGCGCCGAAGGGGCTGAACCACGCGGAGTTCTTCAAGGAGTGCCGGTCACCTGCCTGGCACTTCGTCGCGAAAGACTACGGCCACGTGGACATGCTGGATGACGACACCAAGGGGATAAGAGGGGTGGTCTCGTACTGCACGTGCAAGAACGGGAGCTCGAGAGAGCCCATGAGGAGGTTCGTGGAGGGGCGGCCGTGGCGTTCTTGAGGGCCTACTTGGGAGGTGAAGATCGGGACCTGATGGCTTTGAAGGACACGCCGACACTGCTCCTGTGCAGATCACGGTTGAGGCTCGCCTGTGAAAAATTTGTTGGTGAAGATTTTCTTTGAACTGTTGGTCGATGTGTTTTGTCTTTTATGGAGCTGGACAAGCCACCGAACGCTTTGTGGGGCATCATAACTGTTTGAAATGTCCTTCTTGCTTGCCCAAGGTTTTTGTGTAATCAGTGAAGAAGTATGCGCCGGATAGGTAAGTATAGTAACCTCCCACGTCTAAGGTGAGTGAGAGTGGGTGAAATGCCCACTACTGAGTTAGCTTGCCTTTTGGCACTGTTTAACCATAGGTTAATTCAGTACCCCTGTTGAAACGGCTGATTCTTGAAGAGTTGGTAAGAATTGGAGGGGTCCCTCCTTAGGGAATCAAGCGCAATCTTGGGCAAAGCAAAGATAATGCACATAAAATATGAGAGTAATGACATTATGATTATGTGTTAATACCACCAAAATTTTCAAATTAATTTATTTACGATAAATTTATCTCAAATTAATTTTATAATCTTGACAAACCATAAATTGATACACTTATGATAAAAGAATTTGTTATTGATGTACTTGTTTGGGATTTTTAGTAGTTAAAAAATTGATTTAAGGTAAATTTATCACATGTTTATTAGTTTTGAGTTTTTGTGATATCAATCGTACAAGTACTGAACTTTTATCCATTTTGTGATCAAGTGTCTAAACTTTTTTTATCATAAATCGAGTATCTCAACTTTTTGAATCGCAATCAATATCCTGTTTCCATTAAGTTGAATATTAAGTCATTTGATTTTTGCTAAGATGGTTTACATTATAGATCAAATGATGACATAGACCTTTGCGTCATTTTATTTTTTCCGTATAAGAACAAATAATTTTTTTTTTTTTTGCATCTTCTTTTTCTATTTTTTTTTTGTGTTCATCTTTTCTTCTCCTTTTTTAAAATAGTCACTACACTCTTCTCTTTAATCGTTCATAGACAATGACTAATTTGAAAAATATATTTTTTAAAATGATTGCTTGTATTGTTTACTAATATAAATAAACGAAAAATATTTTCATTATCCATGAAATAAGTTAGACATAAATTATCGTCAATAATAAAAATATTTTTTTGATTAAATATTTTAAACAATATAAACAATATATTCAGAAAAGTATTTTCTTAACAATTCATTTTCTTGAAAACATTGTCCCTAAATTTTCAGTGCTACGGGATCATGGAGTGATCCTTCATATCCGTGGGTTTAACAGCCTGCTTATAGCCCACATCTCGCCTCTCTTGCACAGGCCCAGAGACTAAGATCTGGATGGGCCGTCATGGTGGGCTCATCAATGCACCCTAAGACAAAGGGTTATTTGTACTCAATGGAAAAGAGTGAAAATGAGTGAGCGAGTCAATTTGGTTTACTTTCGTGTATAACCTATGCTCGATACGATCTACTCTTCTGCCACGCATACACGACCTAGACTTTGATGAATATATTACATGGCAGTGATGACGTGGAGTATTATCCTCACTAATCATCACTTTATGCTTGATTTCACGTAAGTATATATCTCAATTTTGATTAATCAGTTACATTATGTGTATTTGACTCATCAATACAAGACAAACATCACTGGTGACATCAATGTTGCGGCATCCACGAGCTAGATGTCCAATGCCTCCCCACGCTCCTCCCATCCCAGGTCCGCTCAAACCTCGCCAAGCTCACCCTCGCCTGACGTTGCTTCTCTGCACGTTGCTTCTCTGCAGATCACGGTTGAGGTTGGCTTGTGAAATTGGTAGGTGAAGATTTTTCTTTGAACTGTTGTCGGTACATGCGTTTTGTCGTTTCAGAGCTGAACAAGCTACTGAATCTTTGTGTGGCTTCATAATCGTTTGAAACATTATTCTTGCTTACCCAAGGTTTTTATGTAATTAGTGAGCAAATATGCGAACTGTCGGATCCAAAATAAACAGTTTGAGACAATTTTCGAAAAAAAAAAAAAAAATCATCCCCATTTGCTCCTCTTGGCCGAGGCATCACCACCTTCACACAAACAAATCTATATATGTATGGCCTTCCTATATCTCGCAAAAATAAAGCAAAGTTACAACTAGTCTCTACTAACCTTAAATTCAATTTTTCCTTTAAATCTCCTCACAACTGACCTTCAAGCCAATCTAATTGAGTTTACTAGAATTTTCTTTTTAGTTTCACCTATCAAGTGGTTACAAGGTAAGTTCACGGGCTTCATTTTTTTTTTTTTTTTTAACAAACTAGTTTTGTTTTTAATGAAAAAGAGTTGCCTTTAAGGTGATTAAAAGCTTTGTTTGTTTAAGATTCTACTCAAGGTAAGTGAAAATTCTATAAACTAAATTAGATTGATCTACTTGTTAATGCCCAAACCAGATTGGCTCAAACTTTCGAGGTCTGAATTAGGTTGGGGTTGATTTCATGCCTTAGTCTAAATTTTTATTTTCAATTGGTCCGCATTACTCAGCTCGAGATAAAAATAAATAAATAAATAGAGAGAGCGCATTTAGCAAAAAAAAATTAAAGATTAAAAATGTAGAAATAAGTCAATCATTATATAAAGACACCAGACCATAAAAATACGAAATGAATGATCAAATATAAATGAGCCGGAAATGCGATGGTGCAATGGCATATAAGATACGCAACATCCACGAATCATGATTGTTTAGTTTTTATTTTGCCAAACTATGAGCACAAGAGTTATCTTGAGACAGAATGCGATGCATATAGTACTTTGAGAATCTAAGACAAGGACAGATATCAAATAGGAGTAGACCCAATTTGCAACAGTTGTACACATCCGCCGGTCAAAAGCAAGTGAGGATGTTAGCTCCACTCCACACCAACAATTCCCAATTGGCTTTGTGCGTTTGACTTACAATTTATTATAACTTGGCCGTGGTGGGAAAATTAGGGGAAATGGGGGTCCGATGAAAAACCTCAATTTTATGGAGTACAAACTACGCTAGTGGCGTTCGCTGACTCCTAAGGATGGGGACTACCGCATCAACTTCGCCTGAGATGGCAAGGATGCGAATGATAACGCTTCTTGACTGGGGAAGAGTTTTTTTTTTTTTTTTTTTTTTTTTTTTAGAAATAGTTATTTTCTATTTTTATTTCAGGGAACAATTTCGAGTAAGAGAATCCGTTTGAGTAACTACACAAAATTTCTACTATTGAAATAGAAAAAAAAAATAAAAATGCGTTTGGTAAGGCAACCGTTTTTTTTTTTTTTTTTTTTTTGTATTTATTCATTTTTTAATTTTGTTCATGGATCACCGACAGCCAACCGCCGCCCATCACCGCCTGTCATCGCCTCATGGAAGTGGCTAGCAGTTGTTGGCGGCCAATGGGCTATGTGGCGGCGGTCGGTAGTGACGGTCGGCGACCGGCTATCGTGGCGGCGCGGCGACGGGTGGGGCGGCGGCGGTGGTGGATCGGTGATCAGCGGTGGCGGCAGCAATCGGCTATCGGCAGCCGGCGATCGTTGTCGACAATGACGGCCGGCGACCGATGGCCAGTAGTGGGTAGTGGCTCTGGGCAGTTGAAGGTGGCCGCGGCAAGAGATAGAAATAAAAGAAAAATAAAAAAGAAAATTAGCTTATTTCTAAAAATTGTTCCTGAGGACAAGAAGCAATTTTTTTTTGCTTCTCGTTTCTACTCCAAGTCTATTAGGGCTAACTTTCTATTCCTGGGAATGGAAAAATAACTTGACGTTATCAAATGAAGTTTTTTTTTTTTGGTTCCGGGTATGGGTGTCAAAATGGGTCATTAACCCATTTATAGACCCATTTATAGCTAAATGGGTCGTTAATGGGTCAAGCTTACACCTATAATAGGTTTTAGAAGTTAAAACACTGAAATAAATGGGTCTGAGAGCAGACCCATTTATGACCCACTTATCAACCCACTAAAATGAACCCATTTACTCTCCCTCTCCCTTTTTGACGTCTTTGTTTCCTCGCTTACCCTCCATCGTACGTATTGCAAGTCGGGACTCGAGAGGTCGAGAGCTCGCCGGCGAATTCCTCTGTCTTTTTCCAAGCACTCTTTCTCCTTGCGCCGTCAGCCGCCGCAGCCACCGTCGTCGCCGTCTTCGCCATTCGCGGAAAGCGATTGCGCTTTGATTGGGCGAATCTTCGGCGGCATCTTCGGCGTCATTGAGAACCTCGCCCTTGTCGGCATCTTCGGCATCGCCATCCCCCTCCTCGTCTACAAGGGCATTGTCCGCGAATTCGTACGTACTCCCCCGATCGATTTTGATTGATCTGGCCTTTCGGATTCCCGCATTTGCCCTAGTTTTGATTGATACTGAATCGATCGTTGCCGCTTGCTATGAGAATTGGGTCAGTGTGTCCTGGGTGTTGTTGGCTTTGGGTTGTGCCCAGGGATGCGAAGTGAGCTGAACGCTTGACGATGGATTCTATGGGTTTTCAACTCTATGTGCTCTTTTAATCCAGGGAAGTGACTCTTTATTCATTCTGCCGTGGAGGGCATTGAAATTTTATTCTAGTGTGGGAAATGGACATACCGGGAAGAGACCAATTTGCGGGATTCATAATGAATGGTAATCTAGTTTTGGTTAGAGGGAAGACAAGGGAGGCTAAGAAGGCCATCTTTTGATATGTGTAAAGGCGCGGGTTGTTAACATTGAAAAGGATTGATTGATTGAATGAGCTTTGGTCTAGCTAGGTTGTAGCTGATTCTCCATTTTTTAGTTAGTGGACTTCGATTTGAATTTTCTGTTCTGTGATTTTGTCGACCACTTCGGGAGTTGGGAAATCCGATCCCTCAATTATAGAGGAAGACAATTTGCCTTACGAGTCTGTCGTTGCATATATTTATGGGAGTTACGCGCATCTGAATTCCCAGCATATGTATGTACTCTTAATTTGTTTTCTTTTTCAGGGTTTGTGTCTCCTCTCAGTCAAGCACAAGAGTCGTTGTTCTGAATCAGCCCAGATGGTAGCTAGGGCCAAAGTGATTCATTCATGTTGTTTCGTCTGTTTGCTATTGCTTGAGCTGGTGCGCAGGGTCTTTTCGGTGATCTGGTTTGGTTCCTCTGTTCTTGCCTTCCGGATTGATTTGTTTATGTGGGTCATTATGTTTCGGGCTGGTGAATTAGGTTCTATATTGGAAAGTTTGTAACTGTTCGATGGTTTTCTGTTATCTTTTGTTCGACGGTATAGTTCCTACCTTTGCTGTGTATATAAACTGTTTATGCTACCTACTTCTGAGTTGGGTTTATACGAAATCAGCTGCAGGGTGTTTACTTTCTCTGTTTTTATTATGATGTTTTAGGTGCTTTCCTCCCCTGTTTTATCTGCTGTTTGCGAGAGATATTACAAAGTCACAGCAGAAGCATTACGAGTTTGTGGGGAGCTTGTTCGTGTTGTTCGCCCAAATATTGAGGTGGGGCTTATCTTATGATTTAAGATTTGTTAGTTGACTTGGAAAGAGCTCGTTTGGAGACTTGGAAAGAGCTCATTTGGTGAGGGAGAACAAGTAATATAGATGATTCCATGGGAGGATAATTACTTTTAGTAATCTGGTTCCTAGTATAAGAATGTTGCCAAACAGAAGTATGGTTCATCAGGAATTGGATTTCATTTTCGAAGTGAACCAACAAGGCCTTTCTTTCGGTTGAGACATCATACCAGTCACCTTTGAGTAATTATACTGGGTCTCAACAAGGTAGTACTTGGTGCGGAAAGAAGTTTTTCACATATATTTCTGTGAAGCAAGGTTGCTGTAAAGCTGTCTTGTTGTTATTTTAATTGAATAAGCAACTGCAAGCCCTCATGCACTATGAATTGTCATGTCATTTTGCCAATGTGAATTCCAGAGGTTCATAACTTGTGTGGTTCAAATGAGGATACTGTTGCTCCCGCCTTGAGGACTTTGCTCTGGTCCAGTTCTTTGTTCATTATTAGAAATCCGTAATCTGTTACGGGTTTCAGATTCTGGATCTTCACTGACCTTCACATGAAGTTAAGACAGCTGAATGTTAAACCTGTTTCTTTTCTCCCAGACTGATTTTCAATTAAAGTGTTAGTTCAAATTTGAACATCAACTTTTTAACAGGCCAGACTCCAGAGAAGTTTATATGATGCTAGCTTGTGAATCTTTTTGGGAGTCGATGCACATTTGAATTCAGTCACTTGCTCAATTGGAAAAATGAAACTAGAGAAGGATAGATTGGTTTCTCTTTTTTCCATTGGTTTATTTTGGCCTCATAGTAAAATGAACAAATGCTTGTAAAGTAGAAAAAAAGCAACTTAGCTGTTCTCTTAACGTTGGAACCCTGTGAGAATACTTACATAATTTGCTCGATCATATTGCAGAATATATATAGCTTGTCGAGCGAGCTCGAGGTTTGCTTGTGGCCGATTGCCGGCTGTTGTCGTGGCCGGCGGCTGGCCAAAGAAGAAGAAGAAAAAAGAAAAAAGAAAAAGAAAAGTTATATTTAAAAATAAAATAATTAAAAATTTATTTAAAAATAATTAAAATTCGATTTTTTAAAATAATTATTTTAAAAATTATAAAAATTGTCCATTAAATTTGTGTTGTATAAAATTATTTTAGCAATACCATTTTTAAAATATATATCTATATATAATAAATTAAGTTTAGTTAAATGAGTTGGGTATGGATCGGGTCGGGTATGGGTCAAAATTTTTGTATTGCAATAAACGGGTCATAAACGGATTAAATGGGTCGATTTGGGCCGGACCATTTATGACCCGACCCAAACCTGACCCGACCCGCCCGTTTAACGGGTCTAGTTCCGGGGAACAAAAGAACGGAAATTCTTAGGAGTAGAAATGTTCTCATGTAGTACCCAAGAGACCGATGCCTGATCCCATTCGGCAACAACTAATCGTGTCCCAACTAGAGAGAACCAAGGCAAGCGACTATGTGATGGTCGCAACTCAAGTGAGATGTTCGCTTTAGGAAGGCAATGACCACACGCGGGGAGGGAAGGAGCATCGGGCAATCACCATTTGGCGGTTGTCATGAATCTGAAATTTAGCATCCTCTTGCTCATGCTCTAATTTTGTTGATTATTTTAAACTAATAGGAAGTTGATGAAATTATAGATTTGATTTATTAATTAGCTATATTTTTTAAATATATTATTTTCAAATTTATCTAAACATTTTTATGACACAAAAAAACGTTCAACGAAGGCATCAAGGCACTAACACTAATAGATGTGGAGTACCGGTTACAGTGATTTAATCAATGCACCCCAAGTGTATTATTTGAGTATGTTGGTTTCGATGAGTATGAAATGCATGCTTTCTATCCAAAGAAATGAGTGAATATAAATTAGTGGGTCAATTTGATCCGCATTTATATAAAACTTATGCTTGACACAATCCATTCATTCACCATATATTAATGACCCAGATCTAAATTAAGAGAAAGAATTTCTTGTAAAGAATAAGTCATCTGGTGATAATGACATGATGTATTACTTAACCAATCACGATGATTATATGTTATGAATCTCATCATATTTGGAATCAATATATGAATACATCTCAATTTTGATTAGTCGGTTACATCATATGTCGTTGTAATGAGGCGTCTGTCATACATTACGCCTTCTTTGCCTGGATAGACACCAAAGAAGGCATAATCTTTCAGATTAATCTAATGTGTTCAACTTATAAAAACAAGTTTCGGATATGCAACAGCTTTACACCAGTTTCGGGTGCGACAGCACTGATGAGATCAGCGGTGACCATGAATTAGCTGTTCCAGGACCTCGCTACGGTCCTCCCGCCCGAACGTCACCGGCCACAACTGCAGAGGCAAAGATGCCTTCGTGCTTGCCCTCGGCTAATTATCCACCCCGCTCACCCTGCCCTTCTCGGCCTTGCTCGGCATCAATCCTGTCGACGGCATGGCCACGTGCTGCCAAAAGGTCCAGACGCCACCACCCGTCCTCACCTACTCGCAGTCTTTGACCTGAAAATGCCCGTGACGGCCGTTGGATTGGGCCTGGGCGAGGACGAGAAGTAGCCGGTCTTCCCGGCATGCGCGCGGAAGGGTTTGAACCACGCCGAGTTCTTCGAGGAGTGCCGACCACCTGCTTGTCACTTTGTTGCTGACGATTACGGCCACATGGATGGACAAACTCGATAATGGCACGGAGGGGCTGAAAGGGGCGGCCACGTACTGCATGTGCAAGAACGGGAGCCCCAGAGAGCCCATGAGGAGGCTCGTGGGAGGGACGGTTGTCGCGTTCTTGGGGGCCTTTCTCCTATTTGGAAGGGGACGATCGGGACTTGATGGCAATAAAGGACACGCCCAACATTTCTCCTGTAAAGACCAGAGTGCAGATTCGCTTGTTAAATGGTCGGTGAATAATATATATGTGTGTGTGTGTGGGGCATCATTATTGTTCGAAACATTTCTCTTACCAGAGGTTTTTGCATACTTTTTTAAGAGATATGAATTGTCCGATCCAAAATGATGGAAAGGCACCACCTTGCCTCGAGAAACTACCCAAAGCTCGTCCATGCATCCAATTATTAGATGCTCATCATGACTAACCTGCAAATCAAGGTGAAAAAAGGGCTATTAACTGTGAAGACCATTCATCATTAGTCAAATTGAAGTATTTTGGCAAGAAAATCAATCTCACCATCAGAATTTCTCCTTTGAACAAGACCAGGCCTTGGATGAGCACCTCAACCGCTTCCAATCCGACAGCCGGGGATGGTAAAAAACACAGAATCATACTCATCTATTCTTAGACAAGAAACTAACAATCTAAAAAGATAACACTTTAGTAGTCATGGTCATTAAAGCAGAACTTCAGGTCCACATTTATAAACAAAGAGATTTGCACATAATTCATTTATAAACAAAGAGATTTCCACATTAATTATGTGCAAATCTAAATACTGCCTATAGGCACAGATATCAGAAATACATGTTATTATAGATTACTAGCGGTGATCACTGATTGATTCTACTGTATTTTCAATGTAAAAACCATATTCCAACCATTTCAATTAGTTCAAGACAATAACAAGCTAACTGAAAAAGTAGTTTAAGTCTTAAGGTGGAGAAAAATTAGTAAACTTACCAGATGATTGAAAGGCTCATCAAGTAAAACCATGTGAGGTTTCTTGAAAGTTATCTTGATAAATGCAACTCTGCTTTTTTGACCACCTATTTATATGGTCAAAGCACCATGTTACATGAGCAATAACAACCAAAAAGCCTTGGATAAAATACACAGTAAACTGCAATTCACATTATAGATTAACTAACCTTTGATAGAGCTTCACAACATCTCATGAAATTTGCTTCTACAGAAAATTTACATATGCAACAGTAGCAGAGATGGAGGAGATGTATCGGACAAGGCATGCATTGGTTGAAGTGCAAGATTTCTAGTGTCACTAAAGGAACCCAAGTGAGCTCGAAGCTTTCGTTTCAAAACTCCCTGTAGGAAGAATGCCACATAAGAAGGTATTTTCAGATAAAATAACATCATGTATGACAATAGAGTATACATAAACAATTGATACTTTAAAGAATTGGATAAGTTTGCCCCAGATGTCACCGCTGACAATCCAAACATAGAGGCAGGCAACACATCATTACAATCTCAACCAAATAAGCATAAGAATATTGGCTAAAAATTTCTAGCAAGCTGATGGTAATAGTTCCTAATCCGCCAGAGATGAAGACCCAAACAGAAGGTGATTTATGGAATATCAATGTTGTCAGGAATTGGAGTTGTATTGATAGCTTGGAGCCAGAATTTAAACCCAGATCGACTGCTTAATACTACGACGGATCATCATCAACAAAAAGAATGTTCTTGATTCTAACGAAAATAATAATAAAAAAAAAAAAAAAAATGCATCGCCTTGCTTCACAATTGTATCACAGCTTCCACATGACTAATCACGCTTTTAGTTTTCACTAGAAGAAAATATCAAACACATTAGTTTACCAAATAAAATGAAAAGCGTCTTTCTTTCTTCTTTTTTTCCCCGAATTGTATAAATATGACACATAACATTGACAGAATTAGCCCTACCTCCATAGTATCACAATGGTATTTGCAAGTGATCCTTCTAAGGGATTTTGCCAATATAGATCGCAATGGTATCTGTAAAACAACCAAAGTGAATGAGCTTAAGAGCACGAGAATATAGATGTTGGGAAGAAAACATAAAATAAGTGCTGAACATGCAGGGGAATATGATTGTGGAATGCTATGATTCTCGGTGAGTCTCATGCGAAGCATCATGCATTTACATTTACAATTTGTATGGCGAGTCGATCAAGCGCAAAAATAAGCAGAGTTTCTGAGAATCACAAGCAAAGTTCAAGACATGTCAACGATATAGCAAGAGGTAGCATTGTGAACATTTCTCCTTATAGATGTCAATCTTTCACCTTTAGCGGTTGGTTTTTCAGAAATTTATGTGAAAAATCTCAATGAGGAAAATCATATTTGTATTAAGCATCGAACTGAAGTAACAGAGAGTCGAAATCGATGCATTCAAGACGAAAGGACTTACCCAAACCCTAGAAATCCGACTATAGACGAAAGGGATGGATCGCGGCAGTTAGCAAATGAAAGCAAAAGTGGGTCGATTGCACTTGATCGGATCTAAGAACCCAATCGATGCGGATGTCGAGGGTTTCTTGGATTTCCCGAAATTCATGTGGAGCTTCTTCATGGGAAAGCATGGAATTTGTATCGAGCATGGAATTTGTATCGAGCATCGAGTCGAAGAAGCAGAATGGAAATCAATGCCTTCAAAACCATGAACTTACCCAAACCCTTAGAAAACCTGACCATATATGGACGAATCAATTCACTGGATCAAATCATGATCAATGAGGATGCACGGGATCTCTTGGATGAGGTGCCAATAGTCACCGGTATGCTTTGACAATCGATCTTTCAGATTCTCACATCCATATATCTCGAATGATTGGAGGGAGGGAGGGAGGCCATCCTTTGGCAAGTCTCTTAACTTCGGGCAATCGACAATCGATAACAGTTCAAGAGAGGAGAGATGGTGGCGAAGGCCGCTTGATAGTCTTTCCACCTTCCTCATTCCTTCTATGTTAACAACGGTCAGAGAGGAAGGACAGAGAAGACTCCAGGCATCCTCCTTGTCCTCATCCCCCGAAGGAAACCACACCTTTTCTTCCTCTCCTCCCATGTTGCTCCCGTCAATATATAGATGTGTGAGGGATGTGAGCAAGGGTAAGCCCCATTCTATCATTGGCTGCTTCATATTCTTGCACCCTGATATCCAAATGTGCTGCAAATTGGGAGGCAAACCTCCTCTAGGGAAGCATTCGATATTTTCACATCTCGCAATTTCTAGCCACCGAAGGGATGTAAGGTGATGCCACTCGTCTGGTAGAGATTTTATCTTTGGACAATCAGTAAGTTGAAGAGTCGATAGGGTGATGGGAAGGGGAGGGAAGTCCTCTATCTCCAATTCTGGACACTCCCATATTTCCAAATGAGTGAGATGGGAGAGAGTGTGAAGGAACCGTGATATGCTTACCAAATTCTCACATGTACTTATAGCCAAATAATTCAGCGATTCTGCAATGATCTCTTCAAGTGACTCCACCCCCTCACACGCAATAATAGTAAGCTTCTTCAGAGAAGCAAGTCTACCCTTGTCAACCAGAAAGGATATTAAAGAATCACATTTACTTATGCTAAGATATTTAAGTTGAGATATCAGGTTATTGCTGTTGGGGTTTTCTTGAGGAATATTTAGTCTCATGATTTTTGGACAATTATGAACGGTCAAATCTCTTAATGTATACATCTTGCATGGAAGCTTTCCTAAACTAGCACAATTACTCAATTCCATCTTTTCAAGGTTGCATGGCAGCTCTATTTCTGTTTCTCCCGCCACGAATGATGTGAACTGTGGACAGCTTTTGATGGTTAATTCCTGGAGGCAAGTAAGATTTAGCATTTCATTTCCATCTTGCCACAAGTAGTTTAGCTTGTCACACCGTCCTATATAAAGCTCCTTCACCTTAACCAAGTAGCTCATAAACCTATTATCAAAGCAAACAAGCTCCGCAAGATTCTCAATTTTGAGAACAGTCAATGAAGTTAGGTTGACCAAGGTTTTTAAGATTTCCTTGTTACAATCATTAAGGTATAACTCACAGAGAGATGGGAGATGGACCACACTGGTTGAGTTATTCAATTGTGGGCATGAATGAATTTCAAGCTTCATGAGAAAATCAAGTTGACCAGGCAATGCCTTGACCAATGAATGACATCTTCGGACAACAAGATGCTGAAGACAAGAGAACGGGACATCTTCTTCTCGACCCCCAACAGGATGAGACCAATCCTTCCATGCCAACATCTCTTCCAACGTCAAAGTTGTTAAGGATGAAAAAGGGCTTGTACCTCCATAAAATCTAGGGCCTATCATGCTTACTGCATGTAGACCTTTAAGAGATAATTCTCTAAGTGAAGGTAGTTGTCCAAGTGATGGAAGCAATGTGACGTTAGGACAATCCTGTAAGCATAAAGAAATTATCTTTGAATAAGAGGGACCATCTAACCATGAGGGGAATCTTGGACCAACATAGTACAAGATAGAGAGATGTTCAAGATTAGTGTGAGGTTGTAGAGAGTGAAGCACCCTTGCTTCGCGCATCCCATTCCGCAAATTTCCAAAATTTTCACCCCAATGCAAGAATAAGTTGGTAAGGCCTTGCTTTCCAATTAAATTGGCATCCACTGCATCTCTAACCTCTTTCACCTTTTGCAATTCTGATATGAATAATTCTCCTTGAAGATGTGGCAAGTTCTTTAACTCTTTTAACTGTGATCCTTTGTCTGGTCCTACCAAAAACTTGGACAAGATCGTAAGATTCTTCAAATTACAGATACTCGATGGCATCTCTTTTAGACTTATTGTATCTCTAATATCGAGAAATTGTAAGCTCACCAATTTTGTGATTCCTTGAGGCAACATCGAAAGCCTTTGACAACCTTTTAAAATCAAAGCTTGTAATTTGCACAAGCCGCCAATTGACTCGGGTAGCCTTTCTATATTTGTGTACGAGAAATTGAGATAACGGAGATGTTTTAAATCACCAACACAATTCGGTACCTCTATGATGGAATAATGACATAAGGAGAACCCCCTTAAGTACTTCAATTTTGTTAGCAAGTCATGCAGAACTTTGTTGGACATGTGAAATTGGCAATATTTGTGAGATCTATAAGGCAATAATATTAAACTTCTTAGTACCTTCATTCGATGATATGCTCTCATGCATTTTGACGTAACACTCCACAATGAGGTGAATGATGCATAACGAACCTTCTCAAGAGATATATCATCTTTGTTACCGGCCAACTGAGACTCAGAGTTAAAGCATATCCCACCCGCAATTGACTTTGCTAGATCATTCAAAAGATCATGCATTAAAAACTTAGATGTGTCGACACTTGATTGTTGGAGAAATGATCTAGCTACTAACTCATTGAAGTGACTCCGTCCTGTTTCTAAGGTATTCTCCTTTGATCTTCCTCCATCTAAAAAACCCTCCGCGATCCATAAGTGTACAATCTCATCCCTCTCAATTTCGTAATCCTTGGGAAATACTGCACAATAAAGAAAACATCTCTTCAAGTAAGAAGGAAGATGGACATAGCTCAATTTCAAAACTCGAATAACCTCATCATTTTCTCTCGTTGGAAGATCCCACATTTTATTCTTTAAGATAGCTTCCCATTGATCAGGATTCTCTTTATTACGTAGGAGACCTCCCAATACCTTCGCTGCCAAGGGTGAACCTTTACATTTTTCAGCTATTTTCTTGCCTATTGCTTCAAGATTTGGATGCCTCTCAAAATTTGTTGTTTTAAGAGCATGAAAGGCTAATAAGCTTGTACAATTATGAAGGGACAACTCCTTCAAAGGATATGACAAATCTCCTGTTATGGAAACGACAGTATCATTGCGAGTCGTGATGATGATCTTGCTTCCCTTAGCCCCAGCTTCAAATGGCTTTAAGAGGGCAGTCCATTCTCCATAGTTTTCATTCCAAACATCATCTAAAACCACAAGAAACTTTTTCCCCGATAGAGTGTCCTTCAACTTAACTTGAAGCCCGTTGAGATCTTCACCATCGTTGGACACCTTAGTGATCAACCGCAAAATAGTCTTGGTTAT
This sequence comes from Eucalyptus erythrocorys, assembly GCA_014182555.1. NCBI lineage: Eukaryota > Viridiplantae > Streptophyta > Magnoliopsida > Myrtales > Myrtaceae > Eucalyptus > Eucalyptus erythrocorys. The sequence goes on along the minus strand of CM024598.1, from coordinate 13,092,553 downwards.
GTCAAGAACATTAAAAACATCTGAAACACAAACCCATGCTCTCCTTTCGAAGTACCTACTCACTCTGACATCATTATATAACCGTTGAGCCAAGGCCGTTTTTCCAACACCGCCCATCCCAATTATAGGGACAATGCTCAATGTTGTATCAACATTTTCAGCTTCACCAATCAAGAGATCAAGCAATTCTGCTTCTTCCTTCTCCCTGCCAAAAAATTGAGGCTCTGGCAGAGAACTGCTAGGGAGCCTTTTGTCAATGTAGTCAGATCTGTTCACAGCATTCTCTATCAAGCTTAGATGAGCCTTCCTAGTGATAATCTCTTCCAACCTATTAGAGATCTTTTGTACCTCAGTTTGAGACATGAATGAGCGCGGGTTTGGATTTGATATGGAGGATATATGTTGGCTAACAAAAGGAAACTTCCATTTCACTAGACCTCCACTCATGCTGGATTCTGCCTTCGACTTGGCTTGGGTGGCCTCAATGGTGAACTCATCAAGAAAGTCTTCCATGTCATAGGCCAAGTCCCTAACATCATCTAGCCATAACTTCACTGGACCTTTGTTGCTCATTTGCTTGTCCTCTGCATCACCTAGAACTGAATTGATTATAACCAGCATCTTCGTCCACTTATTGAGCAGGTCAATGCTAATTCTAGAGAAGGGCAGTGCTCCTCCCCCTTGCACATAGTCCGAGCCCAAAGAAGCTAACTTCTCGAACAGGACTTGAAGGAAGGTACTCAAAAGGATCTCCCCAATAGCCATTGGTGAATTCATAAACTGTAGAGAACAACATGGGTTATGGCAAAGCAAAGTGATAACGAGCTGATGGAGAGAGAAAATGGGTGAATCAGTCACTGTGGAGAACAAGGGTCATAGTGAAGCAAAATGATAGTGAGCGAATGGAAAGAGAAAAAACGGACGTTCACAAAGACCAAGACTTTCACCTAGCAAAAACATTAAACAAAGACCAAGCCTTTCATGGATGCACATCAATGGTTAGAGAAATCAAAATAAAATACTTTTTACCCATAAGTTTTTGTCTCGTATTGTTTAAAAATTACCTTCGTCTGTTAAATAAGGAAAACAAAACTTGTGCTTTGGGCTAAACAAGAAAAAGGGTGGGTCAGGCACACCCTCTAATCCGTTAGGCAAGTTGCTTTATTTGCTCTAGAAACAGTGAACCAGTCAAAAGTCACTAAATAACAATATATAATCTAGAAAATTATACTTCACGCATCACACTATTGAATGGGAAAATTGTGTTCAAAAGGATCACAGTTCTCTTATATCCCCAATCATTTACTATTTCCTCAGCACCCTTCAGCAAATCTACCGCCCATCTTCTTGCTAATTTTCAGCATTGTAATTACCACTTAAAGCATACATTAGTCAAATACGAAATAGGGGATCAAAGAGCAGAATCTTTTAAAGTGCGTGTGCTCACCCGAAAAACATGTGCTTTCCATCTAGTCTTTTCATTTTTTATCTACATATTTTTTGCAACAAGAAGGCATCTTCTTTTCATTAATCATCATGGGATCCATAATCGTTCAAAGAGCACGTGCTTTCCACACATAGCGTATGTGCTCTCCATCGAAGATTGGCCTTAGCAAGAGGGCGCGCATCTAGAGATAAAGATTAGCTATTTTCTTTTTGTCCACGACGGACGTAACCCAATGATATTGGCTTGACTTATAGAGGGCGAGGTCCATTGGAACGAGAAGAAATGCACTGCATCAGTCCAAGTTACAAATAGACACTCGCCTAGGAAGACTGATTCATTAAACAGTGTATTCGGGAATCGTTCAGAAACAATGTGCTCTCCATCTAGAAAGCATGTTCATTTCATCTAAGCCTTTTCATTTGTTTATTTATGTTTTTACAGCAGAGGAACGTATTCATTAATCATTTCATCCAGCCTTTCATTTGTTTATATATGTTTTTACAGCAGAGGACCGCATTCATTAAATTTTGTATTCGGAATCGTTTAGAAATATGTGCACTTCACGCAGAATTCACGTGCTCTTCCTCATAGGCAATGGGGATCTGATGATTCTGATCAATAGAAAGAAGAGAGAAGGAGGTTGCTTCCAGCAATGCTTTTCCTATTTACCTTGGGTGAAAGCAAATGTTCCACTTTTCTTTTGGTCTTTCATTGATCTATGATAAAGAAAAAATGACGAGTTTTCCACAATTTGATGATATCATAATGAAAAATTCACAAAGAGGTTATAGCCACAATTATCTGTTTAGCAATATGAATTTTTTGGGAGTTTGAGCATTTCACTTCTTTTAGGTGGTGACTTTGTATTTTTTCCCCTCTTGGTTCTCTCTATCATATCTTTTACTTTTTCATAGTGGGCATCCACGATGATAAATATTTACTTTTCATTCACACTTTTTTTTTTTGTACGAATTATTTGTAAAACATGTAGGAAACCCTTAATTCACCCATTAAAGGAAAGACAAAAGATAGAGCAGAAATAAATGGATTGATGAGTTCTTCACTTCACAGCCCAATTGATTGCATATCATAAATTTATCTTTTGGACGCCTGCAAAAATTAAAATTAAAAATGACCGACTTTAGGAGTGTACAATAGAAAATGACAACTCGGGCTTTTTAGGGTTGAACAATATGCGAAATATGTTTGATACTAGATTAATGTGCATTATAAAAGATGAAAAATCTCAAAAACTTTTCTGACGTAGAAATACCATTTTTTTCTTTTTTTGACAAAACACGAGTCTATGTGTCTTATTTTTCTAATAAAGTACAATTTTGATTTTCTAATTCAAAAATTCTTTATTGCGAACAACGACACATTTTTCTTTATCTCCAAAGAAAATACATGAATTAATTTCCATTGAACTATCATTGGTAAAGCAAGTCGTCCCCGCATAACACTCTTGGGACTTCGGCAAGAACCACTTCACAAGAAGTTTGAATAGTGGCCGTATTGACTAGACAGGATTGATTACCATCACACCTTAAAATAACACTAAATCTCAAACACCTTATTATTCATCTCATCCTTTTCGGTTGATGGTAAATCCACCATATCTATATAATAAGGACATTTACACAACAAAAGTTATTAATTTTGCTAGAGGAATGAAGCTATTATGATAGTTATTGTTGCTTACTCAATTTCATGAACTAAAATTCCTATGAATTGACGGTGTAAAATAATTAACTTACGAGCAGGAATAAATACCGATTCCATTATAAATGAATACTTCGATCTCGGGGACTGCTAATTGTGTAAAATCATATGACGTCAGTGTGCATTTAGTAAAAAGAACCATAACAGAGAGATTAAAAGTTGATCTTAATGTCCTAATATTACTATCTAACAAAAATTAGAATAACAACTTTTTGTTATTAAACTTGACATCAACTTTAATTGGGATTATAGACAGGCATGAAACCGGCTTAAGAACCAAAATATTGTTGTTGTTACATTAGTTTGAGGGAAAAAGAGAGAAAGTAGATAGATGTCTTTTACCTATTCCGGGTAGACTTCTTGGAGCAGATCAGTGAATGAAATTAGATCAATCACAGCAATCCAGCAGGCACGAGCATTAGGTTCGGACGAGCAAGAAGAGAACACTATTGAGCAGGAGGACAAGCACAAGGTTATGGTGAAGCTAAGTGATGATGAGTTAATGGAGAGAGAAAACTATAAAGACCGGGAAGACCAAGACTTTCAAGAATGCTCATTAGTAGTTGGAGGAATCAGAATAAAATACTTTTCATCCACAAGTGTTGGTCTAGTAATGATTAGAGATTATCCTCAGATATATATATTTTCCCCAATCATATATTGTTCTTGCATATAAATAATATACTCAGGAAGACCAAGACTTCTCGTTATACACCTACAAGTCGTTAGAGATGGCTAACATTGTTTATTCAATAAGAGAAAAGCTAATTTTGTCTATTCGTCCACATTGAAGGAGGAATCAAGGAACAACCTATATTTCCATAATTATTTCAGTAAATTATTTTCTTAGACATATGTGAATCTTTAGTCTTTTGTACTATAACTATCACGTGAAAGCCTACATTGATCACATATTCATCAATAAAGAAGAAAATAATGAAATCACAAGAATATTGATAGTATATGGAGAAAAAATGTGCGCAGTCGAAATCGATCATTGAAAAAAATTTCCTCTTCTCCTCTATTTTGGATGGCCACAAGAAAAGGTATAGAACCCAAAAGTCTTGATCTAAAACAGAGGTTAAAAGGTGATTTTTCATCATATGACCAACTTAGAGTGCATGTAGATTATCATTGACTTTATTACTCACGAGTGTTTTGTTAGCTTTTTTGCTGTCGTACATTCTCAATAACCTTATTGTTTCAATATCTTTGCTTGTCACATCATTGGTGAATATGGAATCAGTGTGGGCTTTTAAGAGGTGGTTTATGTGCTGAAAATTCGTAGAAAGATGGGCAGTAATGATCTAGTTGAAGGGTATCGAGTTAATATTTGATGATTGAGAACTATTTGACAGGAGAATCGTGGTCCTTTACATGATTTTCCTGTTCATAAGTGCAATGCCTAGATTATACATTTTTAATTGGTAATGCCTAACCTTCTTTCTTGTCTAGCAATGAATAAAGCTAACCATAATTAATAGGACTAACAAATAAGTATCTTTGTGCAACTTGCACCCAGTAAAATTTAGTTTTGAGACCTAAAATATTGAGGATACATCCAATAGAATTTCCAAAGACAGCTAACTTTGTCTCTTCGATAAGGAGAATATAAACAGGTGCTTTGGACTAAACAAGAAAAAGAGTTGGGCACACCAACCAGTCCATGAAGCAAGTTGCTTTATTTTACTCTGGAAATAGTGAATGGGTCACAAATCGCCAACTAATCCATTAATCAACTTGCTTTGGGCTACCTTGATCCATTTAAAGTATGGTGATTCTCAGCCCCGCTGTCCACAGGCAAGGGTCACGACGTCGTGAGTAGAGCTAGAGCTCATGCAGTCATGAGCTTGAAGCTCAAGTGTCCGTGGCCACGAGCTCCAGATCTCGTATCCATGCCTTAAGCTCTCACGTTCGCTGCCACAAGCTTGAAGCTCGAGCAGCAGGCAAGGCCAGTTGAGGGTCGCAACGTCATGAGTACTCGAGCTCAAGCGGCCACGGCCAAGAGCTCAAGATCTGGCAGTCGAGTGGCCAGCCACGGCCGTCGTTGTCTTTGCCGTCACAGCATTAGAGATTCGCAAAAAACAAAGGCCTCTTTTTAGGTCGATAAATAGAGGGTTCAAAATGGAGAATTTTCCACCGTTGCAGTTGTTTTGGCTTGCGCACTTCGAGTAACGTTTATTAGTTGAGGGATTTCGTTAGTGGAGCGAGCGATGGTTGAAGCGATGAAATATTGCGTGATGACGGCGACACTAGGATCTTTTAGAGAGCGAGTGCTCTCCCCCCAGAAAGCATGTACTTTCCATCGAGTCTTATCATCTGTCCATCTACATCTTTTTGTGGCAGCAGGAAGGCATCTTCTCTTCATTAATCATCATGGGATTCGTAACGTTCAAAGAGCACATGCTCCCCACCCATAATGCATGTGCTGTCCATCGAAGATTGGCCTTGGCAAGACAGCATGCATCTAGAGATGAAGGTTAGCTATTTTCAAAGAGTTGACTTTAAGGTGATTAAAAGCTTTGTTTGTTTAAGATTCTACTCAAGGTAATTGAAATTCTATGAACTAAATTAGATCGATCTAATTGTTAATGCCCAACCCAGATTGGCTCAAAATTTCTAGGTTTGAATTAGGTTGGGGTTGATTTCGTGCCTTATTCTAAATTTCATTTTCGATCAGCCTGCATTACTCAGCCGGAAATGAAAAAAGAGAAAAAGAGAGCACATTTAGAAGAAAAAAAAATATAAAGATAAAAAATGTAGAAATAAATCAATCATTATATAAAGACATCAAAATAAAAATACAAAATGAATAATCAAATATAAATGAGTCGGAAATGAGATGGTGCTAAGGCATATGAGATACACATCATCCCCAAGTCATGACTGTTTAGTTTATTTTGCCAAACTATAGTGAGCGCAAGAGTTATCTTAAGGCAAAATGCGGTGCATACAGTACTTTGAGAATCTAAGGCAAGGACAGATATCAAATTGGAGTTGACCCAATTTGCAACAGTTGTACACATCCGCCGGTCAAAGGCAAGTGAGGATGTTAGCTCCACTCCACACCAACAATTCCCAATTGGCTTTGTGTGTTTGACTTGCAATTTGTTATAACTTGGCCGTGGTGGGAAAATTAGGGGCAATCTGGGTCTGATGAAAAACCTTAATTTTATGGAACTACACTTGTGGCGTTCGCTGCCTCCTAAGGACGGTGACCACCGCATCAACTTCGCCAGAGATGGCAAGAGACCGATGCCCGATCCCATTCGGCAACAACTAATCGTGTCTCGACTAGACACAACCAAGGCAAGCGACTACGTGATGGTCGCAACTCAAGTGAGACGGTTGCTTGAGGAAGGCAATGTTCTCACGCATGCACGTGCACGCGCGCACTCACACGGGGAGGGAAGGAACATCGGGCAATCACCATTTGGCGGTTGTCATGAATCTGAATTTTAGCATCCCCTTGCTCATGCTCTAATTTTGTTGATTATTTTAAATTAATAATAAGTTGATGAAGTTATAGATTTGATTTATTAATTAGCTAGATTTTTGAAATATATTATTTTCAAAGTTGTCTAAATTTTTTCATGACAACAAAGAGGTTCAACGAAGGCAGCAAGATACTAACACTAATAGATGTGGAGTATTGGTTGTAGTGATTTAATCAATGCACCCCAGGTGGATTATCTGAGTTTGTTGGGTTCGATTAGGTATAAATTGGGTTGAGTATGAAATGCATGTTTTCTATCCAAATGAAATGAGTGAATATAAATTAGTGGGTCAATTTGATCCACATTTATATAAAACTTATGCCGGACACAATCCACTCATTCGCCATATATACATGACCTGGATCTAAATCAGGAGAAAGAACCTCTTGCAAAGAATAAATCATCTGGTGATAATCACGTGGTGTTTTACTTAACCAATCATGATGATTATATGTTATTGATGGTTTTTATTATTAATCGGATGGGCCTAAGTTGGCCCATCCACCCATGTTGGGCCTAAAAGCCTGGCCCACAATTTCAGGGCCCATGGATGGAGGGATATGATGAAAGGACACGTTCTGTTTTTGGAGGGACGTATAGAAGGGGAAAAGAGAGGGAGAAACATACATTTTGGCATTAACGTACGTTCCTCTCCCTCTCTCCCTCCAAAATTCTCCAAAGAGAAAGAACAGTAGGCAAAAAGGCTAAAAGGCGACACCCTTCTTCCCTTCAAGGCTATTTGGCGTCATCAGATCGAACATGACCGTTTTTCTCTTCCTCATATCGGCGTCGGTGTTTAATCTGTGGCTAACAAGGTACGTTCAATCTGTGATGTGCCTTAGGATCGGTGATGCATATAATTTTCCTAGGCTCGTCTTCCGCACAAGTTTAGGGGTTCAATTTAGGGTCGAATCCGGTTTTTGGGGATCCGACAATCCCAACAGTTATGAATCTCATCATACTTGGCATCATATATGTATACATCTCAATTTTGATTAGTCAACTACATCATATGTCGTTGTAATGAGGTGTCTGTCATAGAACACGCCTTCTTTGCCTAGATAGACATTAAAGAAGGCATAATCTTTCAGATTAATCTAATATGTTCAACTTATAAAAACAAGTTTCGGATATTCAACAGCTTTAGGCCAGTTTCGGGTGCGGCAGCACCAATGAGATCAGCGATGACCATGAATTAGCTGTTCCAGGGCCTCGCTACGGTCCTCCCGCCCTAGGTATGCTCGAACCTCGCCGGCCTTAGCTGAAAAGGCAAAGATGCCTTCGTGCTTGCCCTTGGCTAATTATCCACCCCACTCACCCTACCCTTCTCGGCCTCGCTCGGCATCAATCCTGTTGACGGCATGGCCACGTGCTGCCAAAAGGTCCAAACGCCACCAACCGTCCTTGCCTAAGTCAGAGTCTTTGACCCGAAAATGCCCGTGCCGGTCGTTGGATCGGGCCTGAGAGAGGACGAGAAGTAGCCGGTCTTCCCGGCGCGCGCGCGGAAGGGTTTGAACCACGCGAAGTTCTTCGAGGAGTGCTCTCCACCTGCTTGTCACTTTGTCGCTGACGATTACGGCCACATGGATGGACAAACTCGATGATGACACGAAGGGGCTAAAAGGGGCGGCCACGTACTGCATGTGCAAGAACGGGAGATCCAGAGAGCCCATGAGGAGGCTCGTGGGAGGGGCGGTTGTCGCGTTCTTGAGGGCTTTTCTCCTATTTGGAAGGGGACGACCGGGACTTGATGGCTCTAAAGGACACGCCAGACATCGCTCCTGTAGAGACCAGAGTGCAGATTCGCTTGTAAAATTTGGTTGGTGAATGATATATATGGCATCATTATTGTTCAAAACATTTCTCTTACCAAAGGTTTTTACGTACTTTTTTAAGAAATATGAATTGTCCGATCCAAAATGATGGAAAGACACCACCTTGCTTCGAGAAACTACCCAGGGCTCGTCCACGCATCCAGTTATTTGATGATAATCATGACTACATAGCAAATCAAGGTAGAAAGAGGGCTATTAACTGTGAAGACGATTCATCATTGGTCAAATTGAAGTATTTTGGCAAGAAAATCAATCTCACCATCAGAATTTCTCCTTGGAACAAGACCAGACCTTGAATGAGCACCTCAACCGCATCCAAATTCGATAGCCAGGGACGGTAAAAAACGTAGAATCATACTAATCTATCCTTAGACAAGAAACTAACAATCTACAAAGATAACACTTTAGTAGTTGTGGTCATTAAAGCAGAACTTAACGTCCACACTTATAAACAAAGAGCTTTCCACATTAATTATGTGCAAATCTAAATACTGCCTATAGGCACAGATACCAGAAATACTTGTTATTATAGATTACTAGTATACAACACTAAACAGGCTAGCATAACTATTCTATTCGCAATATTTCGCAAGTTGGAACAATTACATTGGTTTCTACTTGATGTGGACATCAAGCCATATCGAGGAGGAGGTGCTAGGGACCCATTGTCTATTCCTACCGGTTCAATTACTCGAGCACGGGCCAAGCAATTCAGGCAAGCTGTTGGCGTCATGGTTCGTGATCTTTGGCGTGGAGATGACCTTGGATCAAATCTTGAAGAATCTTGAAAATCTTGGCGTAATCTTTGGCGTGGAGATGACGTTGGATCAAATCTTGAATCTTGGAAATCTTGGCGCAATTTGATTATCTGGCCATCAAATATTTGACTAAGTCAAAAACATTAAATTTTATTTAGATATATTCTAGAATATAACATATTAGATTTCTAGGGTTGGTTTTAGGTTTGTGTGGCAACTAGAAGGCCTATATTAAGGATTGGCCAACTTTTTTTGGGGAGACAAGTATATTTACTTTGAGAAAAATTGAGAGAATTATCTTCTATTATTCTTTTGAGAACTTGACCTTACCAAGGTTCCTTGTGACGGTCGATTCGACTTATTGAGCGAGATAGCGAATTCTTTCGCTCGTGGCGTCTATAACATTGGTTGGTTGACACTTGTTCGTCAACAGGTCACGTTCATACCGAGGTTACCAATCACAAGTTTGATTGGAGGTCGAGGTTTCGCAATTCTCCCCATTTGGGTCTTCGTAGAACGATCTTTCCACAACGATTCACATTATTTGGTATCAAAGCTTGCTTCTACAAGGTCTATTTATCTTTAATTTTCTGTTTATATTTGGCAATTTGAGATTTATTGGGCTAGGGTTTCGGTTCTAGCTAATATAGGGTTCCGATTGCTTTTGGTGCTTCCGTACGTAGTCGTTTGCTGTTAGTTTTAAATTTTTTTTCTAGCATCTCAAATTGTATCTGAGTTTGTCAAAAAAAAAAAGAGGAAGTTCATCAAAAAAAAAAAAGAAAGAAAACGCACAAAAAAAAAGTGCGCAAGAGAAAAAAAAAATAGATTCGGCAAAAAAAAAAAAAAAAAAAAAATCAAGAAGGCGACTTGTTTATTAGTGGATTGAATTGAAACAAAATTAGTAGTGATTTGTGTTTCAATTGGAATTTCGAAAGTTGTACTTTTTGGTTTGAAATTGTTACTTATTAAAACAAAATCAGTAGTGATCTAATCTTGTTTGATTAGTTTGATTGATTGTCGTGAGGGGGTTGAGAGACAGGTTTGAGTCTGATAAAGAGCTTGTGAAAAGAGAATATGAAAGGGAAAAGGCAAGAGTGTGTGAGTTTAATTGAGGGTGGAAAAAGCCTAGACTTGAGTTAAACACGAGGGGAGTGACAAACATCTTGAGAGAAATACGTGAGGGAGTGATTGGTGAGAATTTTTGTGACTAACGTTTACTTGCAGGTCTAAAAATATGTCGAGTGAAGAAAGCGTGAATCAAAGGGAGGTTGACCCCATACAAAGGGATGAAGCGCTCGTGGAAAGTATCCAACAACTGAGGGCCGTAGTGGAGGAACTTAGTAGCCGAATGATGGGGAATGGCATGGGGGTTGATGGTGACCGAGAGCTACCCCGAGGAAGGCCGCAACATCAGCGAGACACCTCTAGAACACGACCTAGAAGGCAATGGTATTATGATGATGATGAGGCCGACATAGAGAATGATCGAGATGCTCAATTTGGAAGGCGGAATGGACGCCGCGGGTTGAGACACCAAGAAGATAATAAACTTGGCAATATCAAGATGAAGATTCCTTCTTTCCAAGGGAAGAATGATCCCAATGCCTATCTAGAGTGGGAGAAATGCATAGAGATGGTATTTGATTGCCAACGATACTCCGAGCTTAAAAAGGTAAAAATTGCAGCTATTGAATTTACTGATTATGCTATTATTTGGTGGGATCAACTTGTGACAAGTAGGAGGCACAACGGTAAAAGATCGATAGAGATGTGGGATGAGATGAAAGCGGTGATGAGGAGGCGTTTTGTACCGAGTCATTACTATCGGGATTTGTTTCAAAAGTTACAAAATCTCACACAAGGCAATGTGGTGGAGGATCGTGAGGCCACAATGTCAAGATTTTTTAGTGGTTTGAGCTGAGACATAGCAAGGGTGGTGAAGCTGCAACACTATATCGAATTAGAGGAATTGGTGGACAAAGCCATCAAAGTCGAGCGGCAGTTGAAGTTGGACCGAAATCACAAGAGTGGAGGAGGTTCAAATCAAAATTGGAGATCCAATTGGAAGAGAGAAGAGAAGCCAAATTGGAGAGGAAGCAACACCAAAACTGAAACCTCAAAGGAGAAGGAGAGGGATAGTAAAGTTGGGACGAATCCGATTTCAAGTAAAACCAAAAACCCTAACACTAGAACTCATAAAATTAAATGTTTTAAGTATTTGGGCAGGGGTCATATGGCGAATCAATGCCCTAATAGAAGGGTGATGATCATGACTGGACATGGTGTTATTGAGTCCGAAAGTGAAAGGGAAGAAGACGATGATGAGATGCCACCATTGGAGGATTGTAGTGATGGAGAAATAGCTATAAAATGAGACTTATTGGTGGTTAGGCATTCACTTAGTGTGCAAGTAAAGGAGGAGGAGCATCATCAATAAAGAGATAACTTGTTTCATACAAGATGTGTGGTGAATGGTAAGATATGTAGTTTGATAATTGATGAAGGTAGTTGTGCAAATGTGGCAAGTTGTATTATGGTGGATAAGTTGGGTTTGAAGACGACAAAGCACCCTAGGCCTTATAGACTTCAATGGTTAAATGATAGTGGTGAGGTGAAAGTGTCAAAGTAAGTTTGAATCCCATTTGAGATAGGAAGATACAAGGACGAGGTAGAGTGTGATGTTGTACCTATGCAAGCAGGTCATATTTTACTTGGAAGACCATGGCAATATGATCGAAAGGTATATCATGATGGGTATAGTAATCGTTATTCATTGGTGATGAATCAAAAGACTTACACCTTGGTAACAATGACACCTAGTGAGGTGTATCAAGATCAGTTAAAGTTACAACAAGAAGCTGAGAAAGAGATAAAATGTGAGAAATATGTGGGCTTACGTGATATGTCTGAGATGCAAGGAAAAGGAGAGGCCGAGAGAAGGATTGTGGTAAAAACCGAGGGAAAATAAGAGAGGAAAAAAAATAGGCAAAAAAAAAATTATGCAAATTTGAGTGAGATGAGGAGAGCTTTAGTTCTAGATCGACCGATGCTTGTACTTTTGTACAAGGAGGTTTTGTTTTCTACTAACGATCTTGACCCAACTTTGCCTGGTCCTATTGTGACTTTATTGCAGGAATTTGAAGATGTCTTTCCTGATAAACTTCCTAGAGGGATACCACCGATTCAAGGGATAGAACATCAAATCGACTTGATTCCTAGTGCGCCATCACCTAACCGACCCGCATATCAAAGCAATCCTGAGGAGACAAAGAAACTTCAACGACAAGTTAGCTAACTATTGGAGCGAGGGTATATGAGAGAGAGTCTTAGCCCATGCACCGTCCCTGTTTTGTTGGTGCCAAAGAAGGATGGAACTTGGCGAATGTGTGTTGATTACCGAGCAATCAAAAATATTATGGTAAAGTATCGACATCCTATTCCTAGGTTAGATGACATGCTAGATGAGTTGCATGGTTCTTGCATTTTCACTAAAATCGATTTGAAAAGTAGCTATCATCAAATTAGGATGAAAGAAGGTGATGAATGGAAAATTGCATTTAAGACCACCAAGTATGGATTATATGAGTGGTTAGTCATGCCATTTGGATTAACTAATGCACCAAGCACATTTATGCGACTTATGAATCATGTTTTGCATGCTTTTATTGGTCGATTTGTAGCTGTCTATTTCAATGACATTTTGATATATAGCCGAAGCCCTTATAACCATATTGAGCATCTGTGAGCTGTCTTACAGGTTTTAAGGGCCAAGCAATTATATGCTAATTGAAAGAAGTGCTCTTTTGTTACTAACAAATTAGTATTTCTAGGATTTGTTGTTAGTGCTGATGGTATACAGGTTGATGAAGAAAAGGTCAAAGCAATATGTGAATGACCAACGCCTAAGATCGTAGGAGAGGTGCGTAGCTTTCATGGATTGGCTAGTTTTTACCAGCGATTTGTGAGAAATTTCAGCACTATCGCCGCACCTTTGACCGAGGTTATCAAGAAGCACATGGGTTTCACGTGGGGAGAAGAGCAAGAGAAAGCATTTAATCTGCTAAAAGATATGTTGACTAATGCTCCTTTGCTATCTTTGCCAAATTTCAGTGCTACTTTTGATATAGAGTGTGATGCTTCTGGTACAGGAATTGGAGCCGTGTTGATGCAAGGAGGGTGTCCCATAGCTTATTTTAGCGAGAAATTGAGTGGAGCAACATTGAATTATCCTACCTACGATAAGGAGATGTATGCTTTATTGCGAGCTTTGGAAACTTGGCAACATTACCTATGACCGAAGGAGTTTGTGATCCACACCGATCACGAGACCTTGAAGTACTTGAAAGGGCAGCAAAAGTTGAATAAAAGACATGCCAAATGGATGGAGTTCATTGGAACTTTTCCATACGTGATCAAGTACAAGAAAGGTAAGGAGAATGTGGTAGCCGATGCACTTTCTCGAAGGTACGCGATTCTAACTACTTTAGAAGCAAAGTGTTTAGGTTTTGAGCATATCAAGGGCTTATATATTGATGATGATGACTTTGGGAGAGTATATGAAGCATGTGAACACGTTGTATTTGATAAATTCTAAAGGCATGAAGGTTATCTGTTTCGTGAAAACAAACTATGTTTGCCTAAGTGTTCTTTTCGTGAATTGTTGGTGCGAGAAGCACATAGTGGTGGTTTAATGGGGCATTTTGGCATTAATAAGACTTATGAAGTGCTGCATGAACATTTTTATTGGCCACATATGAAGAGAGATGTCACACGAGTCTGTGAGAGATGCATTGCTTGTAAGCAATCTAAGTCTACAACTAAACCACATGGCTTGTATACGCCATTACCTATTCCGAAGCATCCTTGGACTGATATTTCTATGGATTTTGTGTTAGGATTGCCTAGGTCTAAGTATGGTAGAGATTCTATTTATGTGGTTGTTGATCGGTTTTCAAAGATGGCTCATTTTATTCCTTGTCATAAAACTGATGATGCATATCATGTTGCTGATTTGTTCTTTAGGGAAGTTGTATGTTTGCATGGCATGCCTGGATCTATTGTTTCAGATCGAGATTCTAAATTTCTTAGCTACTTTTGGAAAACATTGTGGAAAAAATTAGGAACACGATTGTTATTTTCTACTACTTGTCATCCACAAACTGATGGTCAAACCGAGGTAGTTAATAGAACTTTAGGAGTATTGTTGCATGATATTATTAAAAAAAACATAAAATCTTGGGAAGATTGTTTATAATAGGAGCAAGCATTCTACTACTAAATTTACACCCTTTGAGGTTGTCTATGGTTTTAATCCGTTAACTCCGTTAGATTTAACCCCTTTACCTGTTAATGAGCGTGTGGATTTAAATGGAGCAAAGAAAGCTGAATTTGTCAAGGCGTTGCATGAGAAGACGTGCACAAATATTGAGCGCAAGACTGAGCAATATGCAAGGCAAGCCAATAAAGGGCGCAAGGAAGTGGTGTTTGAACCCGGCGATTGGGTTTGGGTTCATATGTGCAAAGAGCGATTTCTTGAGCAGCGACATTCTAAGTTATTACCTCGAGGGGATGGACCATTCATGGTGTTAGAAAGAGTTAACAATAACGCCTACAAGCTTGATCTTCCAAGGAAGTACGATGTTAGTGCTACATTTAATGTTTCTGACTTGACTCTTTTCAATGCCAGTGATGATTTGAGGGCAAATCCTTTGCACGGGGGAGGGGAATGATGTGGACATTGAGCCATATCGAGGAGGAGGTGCTAGGGACCCATTGTCTATTACTACCGATTCAATTACTCGAGCGTGGACCAAGCAATTCAGGCAAGCTATTAGAGTCATGGTTCGTGATCTTTGGCATGGAGATGACCTTGGATCAAATCTTGAAGAATCTTAGAAATCTTGGCGTAATCTTTGGCGTGGAGATGACGTTGGATCAAATCTTGAATCTTGGAAATCTTGGCGCAATTTGATTATTTGGTCATAAAAAACATTATCTTTTATTTAGATATATTCTAGAATATAACATATTAGATTTCTAGGGTTGGTTTTAAGGTTTGTGTGGCAACTAGAAGGCCTATATTAAGGATTGGCCGACTTTTTTAGGAGAGACAAATATATTTACTTTGAGAAAAATTGAGAGAATTATCTTCTATTATTCTTTTGAGGACTTGACCTTCTCAAGGTTCCTTGTGATGGTCGATTCGACTTAACGAGCAAGATAGCGAATTCTTTCGCTCGTGGCGTCGATAACGTTGGTTGGTTGACACTCTTTCGTCAACAAGTCACGTTCATACCGAGGTTACTAATCACAGGTTTGATTGGAGGTCGAGGTTTCGCAATTCGCACCATTTGGGCCTTCGTAGAATGATCTTTCTGCAACGATTCACATCACTACTCCAGTATAAGTTAGATGCATGATGATAGAGGCTCCCTTTAGCTATGATCACTGATTGATTCTACTGTATTTTCAATCTAAAAACCATATTCCAACCATTTCAATTAGTTCAAGACAATAACAAGCTAATTGAAAAAGTAGTCTAAGTCTTAAGGTGGAGAAGAATGAGTAAATTTACCAAATAATTGAAAGGCTCATCGAGCAAAACCATGTGAGGTTTCTTGAAAGTTATTATGATAAATGCTACTCTGCTTTTTTGACCACCTATTTATATGGTCAAAGCAGCATGTTACATGGGCAATAACAACCAAAAAGCCTCGAAGAAAGTACATAGTAAATTGCAATTCACATTATAGATTAACTAACCTTTGGTAGAGCATCACAACGTCTCATGAAATTTGCTTCAACAAAAAATTTACATATGCAACAGTAGCAAAGATGGAGGAGATGTATCGGACAAGGCATAGATTGGTTGAAGTGCAAGATTTCCAGTTACACCAAAGGAACCCAAGCTAGCACAAAGCTTTTGTTCTGAAACTCCCTATAAGAAGAATGCCACATAAGAAGGTATTTTCAGATAAAATAACATCATGTATGATGAAATAACATTCCACAATAGAGTATACAAAAACAATTGATACTTTAAAGAACTTGATAGGTTTACCCTAGAGGTCACTGCTAACAATCCAAACATAGAGGCAGGCAGCACATCATTACAATCTCAACCAAACAAACATAAGTATATTGGCTAAAAATTTCTAGCAAGCTAATGGTAATAGTTCCTAATCCACTAGAGATGAAGACCCAAACGGAAGGTGATTTATGGAATATCAATGTTGTCAATAATTGGAGTTGTATTGAAAGCTTGGAGCCAGAATTTAATCCCAGATCGACTGCTTAATACTATGAAGGATCATCATCAACAGAAAGAATGTTCTCGATTCTAATGAAAACAATAATGGAAAAAACCGAATCCCCTTTCTTCACAATCATATCACAGCTTCCACATGACTAATCACACTTTTAGTTTTCACTAGAAGAAAATATCAAACACATCAATGCACCAAATAAAATCAAAAGTTTCTTTCCTTTTTCTTTTTCTTTTTTTTGAATTGTGAAATACGACACATGGCATTGACAGAATTAGCCCTACCTCCATAGTATCACAATGGTATTTGCAAGTAATCCTTCCAAGAGATTTTGCCAAAATAGATCACGATGGTATCTGGCAAACAACCATAGTGAATGGGCTTAAGGGCACGAGAAAACATATGTTGGGAAGGGAACATACAACAAGTGTTGAAAATGCAGGGGAATATGATCGCAGAATGCTATGATTCTCGGTGAGTCTCATGCAAAGCATCGTGCATTTACATTCACAATTTGTATTGCGAATCGATCAAGTGCAAAAATAAGCAAGATTTCTGGGAATCACAAGCAAAGTTTAAGACATGTTATCGATACAGCAAGAGGTAGCACCGTGAACATTTCTCCTTACAGATGTCAAAATTTCACCTTCAACGGCTGGTTTTTCAGAAATTTATGTGAAAAATCTTAATGAGGAAAATCATATTTGTATTAAGCATCGAATTGAAGTAACAGAGAGACGAAATTGATGCATTCAAGATGAAAGGACTTACTTGAACCCTAGAAATCTGACTGTAAATGGAAGGGATGGATCATAGCAGTTAGCAAATGAAAGTGGAGGTTGGTCAACTGCACTTGATCGGATCTAAGAACCCAATCGATGTGGATGTCAAGGGTTTCTTGGATTTCTTGAAATTCATGCAGAGCTTCTTCATGGGAAAGTATGGAATTTGTATTGAGCATCGAGTTGAGGAAGCAGAATGGGAAATCGATGCCTTCAAAACCATAAACTTACCCAAACCCTAAGAAAACTTAACCATACATGGATGAATCAATTCACCGGATCAAATCAAGATCAATGAGGATGCACGGGATCTCTTGGATGAGGGGCCAATAGTCGCCGGTGGGTTTTGAGAATCGACCTTTCAGAATCTTGCATTTAGATATACACAATCGTTGGAGGGAGGGAGGGAGGCCATCCTTTGGCAAGTCCCTCAACTTCGGGCAATCATAAATCTTTAAAAATCGGAGGGAGGAGAGATGGTGGCGAAGACCGCTTGATAGTCTTTCCATTTTCCTCATTCTTGATATCTCAAGAATGGTTAGAGAGGAAGGAAAGAGAAGACTCCACGCATCCTCCTCGTCCTCATCCCCTGAAGGAAACCGCACCTTCTCTCCTTCCCCTCCCATGCTGCTTCCGTCAATATCTAGATGCGTGAGGGATGTGAGCAAGGGTAAGCCCCATTCTCTCACTGGCTGCTTCATATTCTCGCACCCTCCTATCCGAAGGCGTTGCAAATTGGGAGGCAAACCTCCTCCGGGGAAGCATTTGATATTTTCACAATTCACAATATCTAGCCGCCAAAGGGACGTAAGGTGATGCCACTGGTGTGGTAGAGACTTTATCTTTGGACAATTATCAAGATGAAGAGTCAATAGGGTGATGGGAAGGGGAGGGAAGTCCTCTATCTCTAATTGTGGACATCCAGCTATTTCCAAACAAGTGAGATGGGGGAGCGTGTGAAGGAACCGTGATAAGCTTACCAAATTCTTACATGTATATATAGTCAAATAATTCAGCGATTCTGCAATGATCTCTTCGAGTGACTCCACCCTCTCACACCCCTGAATAGTAAGCTTTTTTAGAGAAGCAAGTCTACCCTTGTCAAACAGAAAGGATATCAAAGAATCACAATTTATTATGCTAAGATATTTAAGTTGAGATATCGGGTTATTGCTGTTAGGGTTATCTTGAGGAATATTTGGTCCCATGATTTTTGGACAATCATGAACAATCAAATCTCTTAATGTGTACATCTTGCTTGAAAGCTTTTCAAAACTCGCGCAATTTCTTAATTCCATCTTTTCAAGGTTGGAGAATAGCTCCATTTCTCCTTCTCCAGCCACGAAAAATGTGAATTGAGGACAACTATCGATGACTACATTCTGAAGGCAAGTAAGATTTTGCATCTCATTTCCATCTTGCCACAAGTAGTTTAGCTTGTCACACCGTCCTATATAAAGCTCCTTCAGCTTAACCAAGTAGCTCATAAACCTATTATCAAAGCAAACAAGCTCTGCAAGATTCTCGATTTTGAGAACGGTCAATGAAGTTAGGTTGACCAAGGTTTTTAAGATCTCATTGTTACAATCATTAAGATATAACTCACAAAGAGATGGGAGATGGACCACATTGGTTGAGTTATTCAAATGCGGGCATGAATGAATTTCAAGTTTCATGAGAAGATCAAGTTGACCAGGCAAGGCCCCAACCAACGAATGACATCTTCGGACGACAAGATGCCGAAGACAAGAGAATGGGACATCTTCTCGATCCTCAACACAATGAGACCAATCCTTCCATGCCAACATCTCTCCCAACTTCAAAGTTGTTAAGGACGAAAAAGACCTTTTACCTCCATAAAATTCAGGGCCTATCATGCTTACTGCATGTAGACCTTCAAGAGATAACTCTCTAAGTGAAGGTAGTTGTCCAAGTGATGGAAGCGATGTGACGTTAGGACAATCCCTTAAGCATAAAGAAACTATCTTGGAATAAGAGGGACCATCTAACCATGAGGGAAATCTAGCACCAACATAGAACGAGATAGAGAGATGTTCAAGATTAGTGTGAGGACGCAGAGAGTGAAGCACCGATTCTTCGTGATTCCCATACTGCAAATTTCCAAAATTTTCACCCCAATGCAAGAATAAGTTGGTAAGGCCTTGTTTTCCACTTAAATTGGCTTGAATCGCATCTCCAACTTCTTTCACATTTTGCAATTCTGATATGAACAATTCTCCTTGAAGTTGTGGCAAGTCCTTTAACTCCTTTAACCGTGACCCTTTGTTTGGTCCTACCACAAACTTGGACAAGATCATAAGATTCTTTAAATTACAGATACTCGATGGCATCTCTTTTAGATTGCTGGTATGTCTAATATCAAGAAACTGTAAACTGACCAATTTTGTGATTCCTTGAGGCAACATAGAAAGCTTTTGACAACCTCTTAAAATCAAAGCTTGTAATTTGCACATGCCGCCAATTGAGTCAGGTAGCCTTTCTATACTTGTGTATGAGAAATTAAGATAGCGAAGATGTTTTAAGTCACCAACACAATTCGGTACCTCTCTGATGGAACAATGACCTAAGGAGAATGCCCTTAGGTACTTCAATTTTGTTAGCAAATCATGCAGCACTTTGTCAGAAATATGGGTTAGGTAAAATCTATCGGGCAATAATATTAAACTTCTTAGTACCTTCATTTGATGATATGCTCTCATGCATTTTGATGTAACGCCGCCTGACGCGGTGAATGATGCATAACGAACTTTCTCGAGATACACATCATCTTCATTACCTGCCAGCTGAGACTCAGAATTAAAGCATGTCTCACCCGCAATTGACTTTGCTAGATCATTCAAAAGATCATGCATTGAAAACTTAGATGTGTTGACACTTGATTGTTGAAGAAATGATCTAGATACTAACTCATCGAAGTGAGTCCATCCCCATTCCAAGATATTCTCCTTTGATCTTCCTCCATCTAAAAACCCCTCCGCTATCCATAAGTGTACAAGCTCATCCCGCTCAATTTCGTAATCCTTGGGAAATACTGCACAATAAAGGAAACATTTCTTCAAGTAACAAGGAAGATGGAAATAACTCAATTTCAGAATTTGAATAACCTCATCATTTTCTCCCGTTGGAAGATCCCACATTTTGTTCTTTAAGATAGCTTCCCATTGATCAGGGTTTTCTTTATTACGTAACAGACCTCCCAATACCTTCACTGCCAAAGGGGAACCTTTACATTTTTCAACTATTCTCTTGCCTATTGTTTCAAGATCTGGGCACCTCTCAAAATTTGTTGTTTTAAGAGCATGAAAGACTAATAAGCTTGTACAATTTTCAAGGGACAACTCCTTCAAAGGATACGGCGGAGCTCCTGTTATGGAAACAACCGTATAGTTGCGAGTCGTGATGATGATTTTACTTTCCTTAGCCCCAGCTTCGAATGGTTTTAAGAAGGCAGTCCATTCTTCGTAGTTTTCATTCCAAACATCATCTAAAACCACAAGAAACTTTTTTCCCGATAGACCGTTCTTCAACCTAACTTGAAGGTTGTTAAGATCTTCACCAACGTTAAACACCTTGGTGATTGACCGCAAAATAGTCTTGGTTATGTCAAAAACATTAAAAACTTCTGAAACACAAACCCATGCTCTCCTTTCGAAGTACCTCCTCACTTTGACATCATTATGCAACCGTTGAGCCAAGGCTGTCTTTCCAACACCACCCATCCCAACTATGGGGACAATGCTCAACGTGGTATCGACATTTTCAGCTCCACCAATCAAGAGATCAAGTACTTCTGCTTCTTCCTTCTCCCTGCCAAAAAATCGAGGCTCTGGCAAAGAACTGCTGGGGAGCCTTTTGTCAGTGTAATTAGATATGTTCGCAGCATTCTCTATCAAGCTTAGATGAGCCTTCCTAATGATAATCTCTTCCAACCTGTCAGAGATCTTCTGTACCTGAGTTTCAAACACAAGTGAGCATGGGTTTTGATTGGATATGGAGGATTTATGTTGGCTAACGGAAAGGAACTTCCATTTCATTGGACCTCCGCTTGTGCTAGATTCTGCCTTCAACTTGGCTTGGGTGGCTTCAATGGCGAGCTCATCAAGCAAGTCTTCCATGTCGTAGGCCAAGTCCCTAACATCATCTAGCCATACCTTCACTAGACCGTTATTGCTCAGTTGCTTGTCCTCTGCATCACCTAGCACTGCATTGATCATAACTAGCATCTTCTTCCACTTATTGAGCAGGTTAACACTAATTCCAGAGAAGGGTGGTGCTCCTTCCCTTCGCACATAATCCAATCCCATAGAAGCCAACTTCTCGAACAAGACTTGAAGGAAGGCACTCAAAAGGATCTCCCCAATGGCCATGGGTGAATCTGTAAACTATAGAGAACAACACAGGTAATGGTGAAGCAAAGTGATAATGAGCTAATGGAGAGAGAAAATTGGTAAATTAGTCAATATAGAGAACAAGAATTATGGTAAAGCAAAGTGATATTGAGCGAATGGAAAGAGAAAACTAAAGTCCAAGAAGACCAAGACTTTCATGAATGCACATGAATTCAAAATAAAATACTTTTCACCCACAAGTGTTTTTCTTGTAATTTTTAAAGATTACCTTCGTCTATTAAATAAGGAAAGCAAAGCATGTCCTTTGGCTTAAACAAAGAAAAAGGATGGATTAAGCATACCAACCAATCCATCATGCGAGTTTCTTTATTTTGCTCTAGGAATAGTAAACCAGTAAAAAAACACTAAATAACTGTAAGGACCTGGACCCCCACTGTGTAATGTTATCCGCTTTGGGTCACTCGTCTTGGCGCGGACAAACCGCCATCCCAACCACGGTCTTTTCCCTCACAGTTTTATTTGTAACGACCCTGGCCCCACTGTGTAATATCGTCCGCTTTGGACACTGAGTCCTCAAGGCTTTAAAACACGTCACCTGGGAACAAAGTTGCACTCGGCCATTCCTTTCTCCAAACCAATATTGTCCGCTTTGGCGGCCCCGTAGTGGACCCCTCACCGGTTTGTTTTCAACGTAGCGGAAGTATACATGAAACGCGTCACACAGGTTAGAGGGGCCCAAGCTATTATAAACTGGCCCAAGACTCCCTCCCTAGGCGATGTGGGACATGGACCCCTTCCTTGCGCACATCCGGGGACCGAGGCACGGACGCACCGCCATCCCTCCTCCCCGCACACCGCCGCTCGAGCCGTCACACTTTTTTAAAAATTTGGACCATTTCTCGATTTGTGTGTGTCATCTTAAGGAGGGGAGAATGTGACGACCCAGACCCGGGGCAGTACGGAGGGATGGACTAAGATCACCTCTACAGTACGCGGGCGAGGCTAAGGGCATTTCTCCTATCCCACATCGCTTAGGGGGGAGTCCTAGGAGCTTTTATAAGGCTTGGGTCCCTTAATATGTGTGACACGTTTTAAAGCCGTGAGCTATGAAGCACGGACACGTGCACCATGCCTCCGTGTCGTGTCCGACACGTGTCGGAGCGTGTCCGACACGTCGACACGCTCGGACAAGTGGTCAACGCGTGTCGGATTTTCCGACACGCGGTCAATTTTTTTCGACACGTTTCGACTCGCGTGTCGGATGGAAGCAAGGGCGAGGGAGGAGAGAAAGGCCACGAGCGACGGTGAGAAACCGCCAGAGAAAGCATAGAAACTGAGGCGACGGCAAGCCCGCGACGGCGAGCTCGCAACGGTGAGAAACCGCCGGAGAAAGAGTAGAGACCGCGGCCACTGTGATGCTGATCGACAACGAGGCTGCAACTGCAAGTGAGGAAGGGCCGAAGGCAAGGCGGAGGAGAGGAGAGGAAGGGGTCGTGCGGCGACGAGAAGGAGGAGGAGAAGGGTTTTGAAAACGAGGCTGCTAGGGTTTTGAAGACGAAGGAGGAGAAGGGGTCGTGCGGCGACGAGGCTGTCTGCTAGGGTTTTGAAAACTCAAAAAGATTAAAAAAAAAAAGGGTTCTGATTGGGTGAAGTGACAGCCTGTCACGTGGGAGGGGAAAAGAGTGAAATAAATGAGGGGTGGAGAAAAGAGTCTGACTGTCTGACGTGGGGAAGGGAAAAAAAATTGAAATAAATTTTGGGGGTGGAGAGGGAAGTCTGACGTGGGAGAGGGGGGGAAAAATTGAAACAAATTTGGGGGCGGAGGGAAATAAACGAGGGAAAGAAGGGAGTGGGGGTTTGCGATGGACCTCTTGAGGAGACGTTTTATTTTTAATCGAAAAAATAAATAAATGGGATTAAAAATAATTTTAAAAATAAAAATACTAAATTTTAAATGATGATAAATTTTTGTTACTCATCAGTTTTATCAATAATTTTTATTAAATTTAAAAATATATTTTCAAACATTAATATAAATTCATTGTAGGCTCTTTTTTAATTATTTTTGTTAATAAATTTGAATCAAATTAATCAAAAATAAAAATATTTATTTATTATACAACGTGTCGCAACGTGTCGGAATTCTCTATTTTTTAGAAATGACGTGTCGACGTGTTGTATCGTGTCGGACACTCGTGTCGTGTCCCGTGTCGGTGCTACATAGGCCGTGAGTACTCAGTGTCCAAAGCGGACAATATTACACAGTAGGACCCGGGTCGTTACAATAACAATATATAATCTAGTCAATTATACTTCACACATCACACTAATGAATGGGAAAATTATGTTCGAAAGGATCACGATTCCCCTATATTCCTGATCATTTACTATTTCCTCAGCACCCTTCAACAAATCATTATTGCCCATCTTGTTGCGAATTTCAAGCATTGTAACTACCACTTAAAGCCTGCATTAATCGAACACAAAATATGGGATTAAAGAGTGGAATCTTTTAGAGAGCATGTGCTCACCTAAAAAGCATGTGCTTTCCATACGGTCTTTTCATTTGTTTATCTACATCTTTTTGTGCAAAAAGAAGGTCTTTTCGTTAGTTATCATGGGATTCGTAATTGTTCAAAGAGCACGTGCTCCCCAACCATTGGCCTTGCCAAGAGGGCACGCACCTAGAGATGAAGATTAGCCATTTTTTTTCTGTCCATGATGGACGCAGCCCAATGATATTGGCTTGACTTATAAAGGGCGAGGTATGTTGGAACGAGAGGAAATGCATTGCACCACTTCAAGTCACATTAAATTTTTTAACATTGGATTAATCAATAGACACCGGCTTAGGAAGACTTATTCATTAGACAATGTATTTGGGAATCGTTCAGAAACCATGTGCTCTCCACCCAAAAAGCATGTTCATTTCATCCAGCCTTTTCATTTGTTTATCTTAGATACGTTTGTATAGCAAAGAAACGCATTCATTAAGCATTTTATATTCGGAATCATTTGGAATTATGTGCACTTCACCAAGAATTCACGTGCTCTTCGGCATGGGCAATGGTGATCAGATGATTCTGATCAATGGAAAGAAGAGACAAGGAGGTTGTTTCCAGCAATGCTTTTCCTATCCTATTTACCTTGGGTGAATGCAAATGTTCCTCTTTTCTTTTGGTCCTTCATTGATCTACGATGAAAAAAAAAAGACGAGTTTTCCACAATTTGATAACATCATAATGAAAATTCACAAGGAAATTAAAGCCACATTTATCTATTTAACAATATGAATTTTTTGGGGGTTTGAGCATTTCATTTCTTTTAGGCAGTGACTTTGTATTTTTTCCCCTCTCCGTACTCTCTATCATATCTTTTACTCATGCACAATGATAAACATTTACTTTTCATTTGCACTTTTTTTTTATGAATTATTTGTAAAACATGTACTAAACTCTTAATTCGCCCATTACTTGCAGAATTGGTCCTCTCTCTCTCTCTCTCTCTCTCTCTCTCTCTCTCTCGGGCTTAAAGGAAAGAAAAAAGATTTAGCCGAAATCAATGGAGTGATGTGTTCTTGACTTCACAGCCCAATTGATTGTATATCATAAATTTATCTGTTGGACGCCTGCAAAAATTAAAAATAAAAATGACCGACTTTAGGAGTGTACGATATAAAATGACAACTTGGCTTTTTAGGGTTGAACAATATACGAAATCTGTTTCATACTAGATTAACGTGCATCATAAAAGATGAAAAATCTCGAGAACTTTTTATTTTTTTGTAAAAATCTCGAAAACTTTTCTGATGTAGAAATATCATTTTTTTTTTTTTAACAAAACATGAGTCTATGCTTGTTCTTTTTCTAACAAAGCACAATTTTGATTTTCTAATTCAAAAATTCTTTATTGCGAACAAGTACACACTTTTTGTTTGCCTTGAAAGAAAATACAAGGATTAATTTCCTGCACCGAATTATCATTGGTAAAACAAGTCGTCCCCTCTTGGGGCTTTGGCAAGAACTACTTCCCATGAAGTTTGAATTGTGGCCGTATTGATTGGACTCGATTGATTAGACTGTCACACCTTAAAATAACACTAAATCTCAAACACCTTATTAATTCATCTGACTCCTTTGGGTTGATGGTAAATCCACCATATCTATATAATAAGGACATTTTATTATAACAACAAATATGTGAAATGACACAACAAAAGTTATTTATTTTGTTTGGCACCGCGAAATCGTGACTTTCCTGTCAATTTTTGCCAGAGGAAGGAAGTTATTTTCTTATAATATTTATTGTTGCTTACTCAATTTCATGAACTAAAATTCCAATACACTGACAGTGTAAAATAATTACTCTTAAGAGTAGGAATTAATACCGATTCCATTATAAATGAATACTTCTATCTAGGGACTGCTAATCGTGTAAAATCAAATCACATCAGTGTGCGTTTAGTAAAAAGAACCATAATAGAGAGATTAAAAATTGATTTCAATGTCCTAATATTACTATCAAACAAAAATTAAAATAACAACTTTTTGTTATTAAACTCGACATCAACTTTAATCGGGATTATATATAGGCATGAAACCGGCTTAAGAAACAAAATATTGTTGTTGTTGCATCAGTTTGAGAAAAAAAGAGAGAGTAGATGGATGTATCTTACCTATTCCAAGTAGACTTCTTGGAGCAGACCAATGAACGAAATTAGATCAACCACAGCAATCCAGCAAGCACAAGCGCTAGGTTCGGTCGAGCAGGAAGAGAACACTATTGAGCAGGAGGACAAGCACAAGGTTATGGTGAAGCTAAGTGATGATGAGCTAATGGAGAGAGAAAACTATAAAGACCGGGAAGATCAAGAATTTTCACCTACCAAAAACATTAAACAAAGACCAAGACTTCTGAGAATGTTCATTAGTGGTTAGAGGAATCAAAATAAAATACTTTTCATCCACAAGTGTTGGTCTAGTAATGTTTAGAGATGGTCTTCAAATATTATAGTTTCCCTGATCATATATTGTTCTTGTATACAAATCATAAACTCAGGAATACCAAGACTTTTCATTACACACCTACAAGTCATCGGAGATGGCTAACGCTGTCTATTCAATAAGGGAAATGCTAATTTTGTTTGTTCGTCCACATTGAAGGAGGAATGGAGGAACTTCCTATATTTCCATAATATATTCAAATTATTTCAATAAATTATTTTCTTGAATATATGCAAATCTTTACTCTTTAGCACTATAACTACCACGCGAAAGCCTAGATCATTCATCGTTAGTTGGTGATGCTTGACCCTTTTTCTTGTTTAGTGATGAATGAAGCTGACCATCATTAATAGGACTAACAAATAAGTATCTTTGTGCAACTTGCACTGAGTAAAATAAATATTTTGAGACCTAAATTATTGAGGATAGGCCCAATAAAGTCATCAAAGACAGCTAACTTTGTCTCTTCCATAGGGAGAATATAAACATGAGCTTTGGGCCAAACAAGAAAAAGAGTTAGGCACACCAACCTGTCTATAAAGCAAGTTGCTTTATTTTACTCTGGAAATATGAATGAGTCACAAATTACCAATTAATCCATTAATCAATTTGTTTTGGGCTACCTTGATTTGTTCAAAGTATCACGGTTCTCCTGACAAGTAATTCACGATTAACAACTACTTTAGTGCCCTTCAGTCCATTGCCGCCATCTAGTTACAAATGTTTAGCACTATAGTTGCCACGTAAAAGCTTATAATTGAAAATGAAAAATGATTGGATGTGAGAGGGAAAAAAAATGCTCTTCACGTCAGTTGCCGGCGTGCTTTTTTTAAATTCTCGTTCTCTCCTCTCTTCACACGTCCGAACAAGAGGAATGACGCCAGCAAGGACGTACGCCAAGCGAAGCATCTCGACATGATTCCAGAAACGCTGAACTGGTGTTGAAGTCGGATTTTCGTCAGATGGGCACTGAGCTGACGAGAAGAGAGGAGAGAAGCAGTTAGGTGCAATGTCCCAGAGGAGCTCATCCGAAGAAAAAAATAAAAAATTGGCTCTCTCGGATTTTTTTATTTTTTTCTGGAGAAACGATTTTCATCTTCATTTTCTCTAGACATCACTATTTTCGGACCATAGAAGCAGCGATGCATCCTCCTCCATCTTCTTCCATTACAGAATCCCTACCGCTTAGACGGAGGTTAACAGAGAGCCGAAAAGACAGAGAGAGGAAAGAAAAATCGCAGAGAGAAGGGAAAATGGAGAGAGAGCCTTACAAAATGTGATCCTCTTTATTCAATAAAATTATTTAAAAAATTCTAAACCTATCACACTTTTGTTAATTCAATCTTTAAGCATTTTAATTTTGCCAATTGAATTTTTAAACTTTTTCACATTTTATCAATTGAATGCATCCGATCAATTTTGACTGAAATTCGCCAATATCGTCACTGGTCATCTTATGTGACACGACCGACGCCGATATGGATAATTACTAATAATACTTTAATATTTTTCTTAATTTTTTATTAATTTTAAAATTTTCTTTTCCTTTTTCTTTTTTTCTTTTTCTTTTTCCTTGCTGACAATGGTCACCGGCGACCCTCGTAGATTCTCAGCCCCTCCATCCGCAAGCAAGGGGTGCAACGTTGTGAGTCAAGCTCGAGCTCATGTGTTCATGAGCTTGAATCTCAAGTGTCCATGGCCACCAGCTCCAGATCTCGTGTCCATGCCTCAAGCTCTGACGGTCGCTGCCACTAGCTTGAAGCTCGAGCAGCATGTGAGGCCGGGCAAGGGTGGTGGTGTCGTGACTACTCAAGCTCAAGTAGCCATGGCCAAGAGCTCAAGATCTGGCGGTCGAGTGGCCAGCCACGGTAGTCGTTGTCTTTGCAGTCACAGCATCAGAGATTCGCAAAAAACAGATGCTTCTTTTTAGGTCGATAAACGGAGGGTTCAAAATGGAAAATTTTCCACCGTTGCAGCTCTTTTGCCTTCACGGACTTCGAGTAACGTTTGTCAGTTGAGGGATTTCGTTAGCGAAGCGAGCGATGGCGGAAGCAATGAGATACACAAGCCAAAAGTCTCCATCTAAAATAGATTCCAAAAGGTGGTTTTTCGTCATGAATCAACTTCGAATGCACGCAGATTATTGTCAAAAATTTATCACTTACGAGAGCTTTGTTATCTTTTTTTTTTTAATCCGTATCCATATATTCTTAGTAATCTTATGATTTCAAAGTCTTTATTTTATGCATTATTGATGAATATGCCGTCAATGCAGGCTTTTATGCGACAGTTACATGCTAAAAATTTACAGCAAGATGGGCAGCAAAATTTGATAGACAGTGTTGAGGTAGTAGTTGCCGATCAGGAACTGCTTGATACAAGAATTGTAGTCCTTTGCATGATTTTCCTGTTCATAAGTATGATGCCTAGATTATAATTTCTAGTAGATTATTGGTGATGCCCGATCCTTTGTCTTGTCTAGTGATGAATGCGGCTGACCATAATTAATTAGACCAACTAAAATAAATGTTTTGAAATAAAAAATATTGAGGATTCTTGCTTTCTGTCATACATCTCCAAGTAATCAAAGATATCTAATTTCGATGGTTTGACGAGGAGAACAGAAACGCGTGCTTTGAGCAAAATATGAAAAAGAGTCACGCGCACCAACTAATCCATGGAGCAAGTTGCTTTATTTAACATCGGAAATGACAAACGAGTCACAAATCATCAACTAATCCATTAGGCAAGTTGCTTTGGGCTAACTTTTTCTATTCAAAAGATCACGATTCCTCTATCAAAGCAATTTACGATCATCAACAACTACAACACCCTTTAGTAGATCATTGCGGGCCACCTTCATCCATTACAAAACTCCCGGGACTTAGAGGGAGGTTAACAGAGAGCAAAAAGGACGAGAGGGAAAAGAAAAAATCACAGAGAGAAGGGAAAATGGAGAGAGAACCTTACGAAAATCTGATCCTCGTTACTCTTTCGTGATTCCCGCGCCGTTCACCGTTGTTCTCGCTGTAAACCATCGTCGATAGCCGCTGCCGCGTCACCCTTGTTTGGCTCTGTTTTTGGCCGAGAAGGTCTGAAGAGTCCAAATCTCGTCTGAATCTGCTCTGCTAATTCTAGTTTCGATCATGGACGATCGTGAAAGCTTCAATCATTAGCTCGTATGCTTGTTGCTTTCCTGGCACAGGTGACAAACCAGGGAACCTCGGTTTCTGAACTGCGCTGTTTTGACGAGATTAAAGGCCGAACCATGTCAATGTTGCTTAACCATTTAAGTTACGAGCTGTTTCACGAAGATTGGTACTAAATTTGTTGTGTTCGTAGTAGTTTCGTACAAAAAAATCAACTCGGTACCATGTCTGGTTCCATACCAGCAATGCCCGTAACGTGTTCAATATTAGATATTGTTGTGAAATAGTCCTTACCATTGATCAATCTGAACAAGTATTGATGCATCTTATATGTTACAATTTATGTTGTCAGTCATTAGGTGAGAATTTTAATATGTTCCATAGTCATCAAGAACATTTCTGAATAGTCCCTTGTTTTCTTTTCTACTTGTGTAAGCCAGTGACCGACAATGTCGTTTGTCATGTCGAGATGATGTGCTGAATGCATGGCCTGATTCTTAATCTACATCCATTTACACTGGCTAGTTCATCCCATCTCTTATTGTCTGTGTGCTTTGATTGTCTTGTGGTCGGAAGATATTAGCGGTAAAAAATGATGGCTGAAGGCGGCGGCAATAGCGGCCCGGGAACGAATTGAGATAGGCGACGGTAGGCAGGGATATATTCGTTATAAGGTTGGAAGGTTTTTTGGTTCATTGCAGTTTCTGGTGTCTTTAAATCGTTAGCCTACAGGCGTTCAAGGATAGAGATAAGAAGATGGGCTTTATATTGGAAATTAGAATTAATGTGGATTCAGGGCTTAATCCATCTATAATAGAAAGTGGGCTTAAGGTAGGCTTGATATGGTAAAAAAATGGGTTTAGTGCATTAATCCTTCAAGATGGGCTTAACAGGAGTGTATCTGAAATTGGGCTTTGAAAAGTTCTTTTTAAATTGAAGTGGGATTGATATAAGAGCCCAGTGATGTCGCAAACTTAAGATCCAAAACCAATGAGACCATAAATGTGGCCCAATTTCCAACCGGGCCCAGGGACCCGAGTCCCCATTTACCAGAAATAAATATATATACAATTCGAGAAAATGAAAAATTAAAGAATGTTTGGAAAATAGGTCTTGATTAGGTTATTAGATTTAGCTTATTTCATTTAGTTAGTATACATATACCAAACGGATTTTATTGAGTACCTTTGATTTAGTTTAGGTTTAGATAGAGTAGTCTTTGAGAAAAGATATAGGATTAGATTGAAATTTAGCTCATGGGTTGCTATCTTGGGATTTAATAGCAATGCCATGTTATATTTTTGACCAACTCATACTAAATTATTTTCTATCATTTAACTGTCCTTTCATTATTGTTCTAATAAGTTGGTTGTAATTTGTTTATGTCTCTTTTGTGCTGTGATTGGCTCGTTCTAGCTAAATGTTTAGGTTACATTTTGAAGATCACAATAAATACCAAAAAGCATTGCAATGGACATCTAGCAGATAAATATTTAGGACTTATAATTTGATAAAAAGACTTCATGGATAATCAGTTAACAAATCAATCAAATTAGGGTACCCATAGGGCATTAGTTTGAATAACGAGAGTAAGAAAGTCCATGATCCTAAATCTCTAAATGCATAGGAATTGAGTTAATCTCTTGTACCTCATTTGATTTCTAGCTAACCCCAATAAGCTAATGGCAATTCCTTCACATGATAGAATTTTCATAAGCTAATCAATTGAAATGAGTTTTGCAACATAGCATAAGATAAACGTTTGGGAGAACCCGTACTAATTGAGAATTGTGGTCCCTAACTTGACATTATCTCTGAACCCATCTTTTTTATCCTTGTCGGAGGGTCGCCACAGCCTTGTAACAATCCGAGCTCAATGGAGGATGAAGCGAAAGCATCTCGCGAGCAAGAGAGCTTCACACACAAAGAAGGGGTGAGGGGGAATAAGGCAAACCTTTTGGTTCTCGAGGGGACGGTGGCTTTCATCAAAATTTGGCACGAGTGCGACCTCGACTTCGAGAGATAATCAAGTGTGCTCAAGCTAGGTCCAAAAGTATTATGTTAACTTAGAGGTAGCAAATGGGTGGGTCGGGTCGAAAATGGGTCGACCCATATTTGACACATTTAATCCGTTTTAAACCATATTCTTGTAGTGTAAATTTAGTGATCCATACCCGACCCGACCCGTATTGTTAAAACCTATTTATTTTTAAAATATTTTTATATAATACAAATTTTTTAACAATTTTTATGTAATATAAATTTAATAGCAAATTTTTATAATTCATTTAAAAATCGAATTTTTAATTTTTCAAATATAATTTTTAATTTTTTAATTTTTTTAAAATATAATTTTTAATTATTTTATTTTAAAAATATATAATTTTTTATAATTTTTATTCTATAAAAATATAATTCTTATTTTTTAATAGTTATATTTTCTTTTTTTCTTTTCTTCTTTTTTTTTTCTTCTCCTTTGGCCGACCGCCGCCATGATGACGGCCGGCCGACCGGCCACAAGCGAGATCGATCTTACCAACATCGGGCGGGGCTCGATCTCGCCGATCCGGCAAGGCGGAGGCTCCGCTTGACGCCGACGAGGCTCGAGCCTCGCTAGATCAACAAGGCCGAGACCTCGCCCGATGCCGGCAAGCTCGAGCCTCGCCGGATTCGGAGAGGTTCGGCCTTGCCGCCGTTGGCAAGGCCGAGCCTCCGAATCCGGGGCGAGACTCGAGCTCGCCGGCGTCGGGCGAGGCTCAATCTCGCTAGATCGGCGAGGCCGAGGCCCCGCCCTACGGCCGAGCTCGAGCCTCGCCGATCTCGAGGCCCCGCCGAACGCCGGTGAGCTCGAGCCTCGCCGATCCGGCGAGGCTCGAGCTCGCCGGCGTAGGGCGGGCCTCGGCCTCGCCAACTGGGCGAGGCCTCGTCGCCGGCCAGCCACGCCCGCCGCCGCCGATAAGTAATGAAGAAAGAGAAAGAAAAGAAATTAAATATATGAAAATTAATTATAATTTCGATTTTTTATTAGAAAACGTTTTTATAAATTTAAAAAATGCCAAAAGTTTAAACTTTAAAATGGACTTTCTTATAACCCATTTAGACTATTTTTTTGTGTTTTACATTTACTGACCCATTTCTAACCTATATTCAATATTCACTTGACCCATTTATGACCCATATTCAATCTTCACTTAATCCATTTCTGACCTATTTAACTAAAAATGGGTCATAATATTGGTTTTTGACCCATATTGCCAGCTCTAGGTGGGGTTTCGATCGAGAGAGGGGGAAAGAGAAGAGAGAAGAAAAGAAAAAGGTAGGGGGCAAGAAGTGATGTGTGAAGAGGAAAAAGGGGAGAAAAGAAAGAGCGAGAAAAAGGAAGGGAAAGGGGGAAGAAACGTAGGGGAAATCACGTGGGGGAAGTGATTAGGTCTTTTTTTTTTTTTTAAATTTTGACCGGTTCTGGTTCCCAGGAAAAGGGAACTGGGAACCGGAACCGGTCTCTTAAGAACCGGGAACCGAACCTGACCCTTCGGTCTGGTTCTCTAGTTCCCGATTCTACTCGGGAACCGTGCTCACCCCTACTCTTAACGACCTCATTGTTTCGCTCATAGATGCACACTGGACCTCCTTTATGGCAATTAATCTTTAGTGTTTGGACCCTCAAAGCTTCCGCACCGGATTTTGAGGCATTGTTCAGACACCCTCAAATGCTTGGGCCGAACCAACCAACCAAAAAAAAAAGATGCTCGGGCCAAACCAAGTCAGGCCAAGCCAGTGGTCGAGTTTAGGTCGAAGTTAAGTAGGTCGGGTAAAGTGAAGCGGTCATTTAGACCCACCCATTTGCCCGTCAAGCCAGTTAAACCTCGGCGGGCAGGCTGCCCATTTGCTGAATTGGTCTGTCCGTTACCTTCAGTCTTTTATTTATAATTCATTATAATAAGAATATTTATCTGCTTTGATTTGAATTTCTTTAGCCTCTCCACATCAATCATATCTTTCTTTAATTTGAATTTCCCGTGAGAGGTATGCAGAGAACACCTGTCAGTGCAATTGGGCAATGTGTTCTGAACTCGACGATGGAGACAGACGACGGTAGGGTAGGGATTTTTTCAGTATAAGGTTGGAAGGTTTTTTGTTCATTGAAGTTTTAGACGTCTTCAAGATTGTTAGCCTTTAGCGTTCAAGGTTCAATGTGGAAGCGTAAAATTTCATGTTCTGGGAACGAATTGAATGAAGAAGACAGTGAAGGGGAAGAATAGAGAAAAAGAGGAGATGGGCTTTATAATGGACAATAGAATTGGTGTGGGTTTAGGGCTCAATCTATCCACAATAGAAATTGGGCTTAAGGTAGGCTTGATGTGGTTAAAAAAATGGGCAGGTACGTTTGTCATTCAAGATGGGCTTAACGGGAGTGTATTTGAATTAGGCTTTGAAAGTGCTTTTAAATTGAAGTGGGCTTGATATAAGAGCCCAGTGATGCCCAAGCTTCCGATCGAAAGCCCATGAGACCAGAGATGCAGCCCATGTTCGAACCGGGCTCCGGGACCCGGGCCGCAACCCATTTACCAAAACTAAAAAAATTATAAAAATTCGAAAAAATGAAAAATTTAAAAATAGGTCTTGATTAGGTCATCAGATCGTAATGTTGGTTTAGTTTCATGTAGTTAGTATCCATATAGGTTAGGGATTTTAATGAATACCCTTTGACTTCATTTAGGTTTAGGTAGAGTAGTCTTTTAGGAAAGAAATTGGATTAGAATGACATTGAGATAATGGGAGTTGCTATCCTGGGAATTAATAACAAGCTCATTTTTTTTTATCAGCTTGTATTAGATTAGTTTAGTGCACCCCATCTTTTAATTGTTCATTTATCGCTGTTTTGATTAATTGGTCGTGACTCATTTTATTTTGCTTTTGTCTCATGCTAGTTAAATCATCAAGTTACATTTTCAGGATCATAATAAGAACCAGCAAAAAAATTACATGGACACTTAGCAAATAATAGCTTTAGGATTCATAATTTGGTAAAAAGACTATATGGACAATGGATATTAATTTGAATAACTAGTGTAATCTCCGACTTAAGATATCTAATTGTGCAAAAAGTGAGATATATTCATGTGCCTCATTCAAAATCTAGTCAACCCTGATAAGCTAATGAAGAATCCTTCATAGGATAGAATTTTCACAGGTTAATTAATCTAAATGAATTTTTCGTGAGATAAGGTTTTAGGAGAACCCCACCCACCAATTGAAGATAGATGGTCCTAATTCGACATTACTTCTAATGTCAACTTTTAAACTCCGCCACCCTTCCAACATGGAAGGGGGAGGTGGGGGATTTGAATCCCCACCTTCTCGGGGCGTTGAGGATGGGACGAATTAATTTCAAGTATGGGTTTCGACTCTCACACCCTGCAAGGAAGTAGGGTAAAAGTCTAAAAGTAAGGGTTAGCATAGAAGTAGAGTAGGACCGATATAAAAAAAAAAAAATCCTGTCGGGAGGGTTGCAACAACCTCGTAATAATCCAAGCTCGGCAGAGGACAAAGCAAAAGCCTCTAGTGAGCAAGACCATAATAGGGAGGGAAGGAGGGAGATGGCACAACAATGGGTTTCATCAAAATCCGATGCGAGCGCAACCTCAGTTTTGAGTGAAAATCGAGTTTTCGGACGTGCCTGAGCTGGGTCTAAAAGTATTTTGTTAACTTGGCTCGTCATAAGTGGGTCAAAAGTGGGATTTTTTGAAACTCATTAAAAACCAATCTCATTGGAATACAATATTTAGATTCGCTTTCACCTGGTCATTCAAATGTCAAACAATCCATATATGACATGGTCTTAAAAATGCTACTTTAAAATTGGATTCATGATCCACTTTGACACCTTTAAATTAGTCTGAATCTTTTGTGATTATCCATTAGAAAGAATTGGAGTGGAAAGAGTACAGTGATTATCTATATTGTGCTAGAAAATTTGGGGAATGAAAATAAATGGCATCGAAATGTCTAAAACATCCCCCAAAAAATATATAATGTTTGACAAAAAAAGTAATGGGTGCGAAATAAGGATTAATATCCTAAAAATCCCAAATTAGTGTACTTCCGATAAATTGATCAAAAACTAATTTTTTAACCACTAAAGCCTAAAACTATTACACTTTTGACAAATTTACCATAAAATGGTACATTTATAATAAATTTATCCTCTGTTAGTTTCTCTTAAATTTTACTGTCAAATTGCTGAGTTGGATGACACGTGATAGTTGACTGGTGTAATAGTTTAGAATTTTACTGGAATTTTACTCTATATTTAACACAATTGTACAATTTTTGTCGTTTTTTGTGATATTAATCTAATTTAACGGAGAGTATATTTATCATAAACATATCAGTTTGAGATTTTTGGCGATCAAATAAATTACTTAGGAGTACATTTGTCACAAATGTATTAATTTGAGATTTTTTTTTTTGGCCATTTGGATAAATTTGTAGTTTGGGATTTTTAATATTCAAGAAATTAGTTTGTGGTAAATTTTTCATAAGAATAACAATTTGGAATTTTTGGGGATATCAAACTATGGAATAACTTTGTGCAAAAAGCCATTTGACATTTTGCCAAAAATGGCCATTTTCCTTGTTTAGGGGAAAGCTCATTCTTTTGTTTTTCCTTTATCTTTTTTGAAGAAACAAATCAAGGAAATGGAATCGCATGACTTGACCCCCACTTTTCACACAAAAAAGAAAACAAAATAAGGGAGAAAATTGTTTCAGTGAAAATATCAAGTCTCTATCAAAAAGAAAGAAATTTATTAATCCGATCTATAAATATTTATAAGCACGGCCCCTAAC
This sequence comes from Eucalyptus erythrocorys, assembly GCA_014182555.1. Classification (NCBI taxonomy): domain Eukaryota; kingdom Viridiplantae; phylum Streptophyta; class Magnoliopsida; order Myrtales; family Myrtaceae; genus Eucalyptus; species Eucalyptus erythrocorys. The sequence continues at coordinate 13,055,873 of CM024598.1, read as the reverse complement.
AAGAAAATTGAAATATTTGTTACCCTTGAATTAGAGTTAGGCCGCTAATCCTTTACTGATCCAATCCCAAATGAACTACTAATTCCTTACCACGAAGCCTGTTCCGTGCGCAATTTTTTTTAAGTCCAATCACTTTTCACAAACTAAAAGAGGGAAAAAAAAATCAAATTGCAACTAGAGGTTCACTACATTTAAAAAGAGAGAGAGAGAGAGAGAGGGGGAAGGAAACTGATTGTTGGGTAACTTGGGTCCCATTGAAAGATATCGACAGCATAGTGAGACTCGAACATTTGAGAATTTCTCAGAAACTTATACAAATTTTGTTGGGTAACTTGGGTCCCATTGAAAGACATCGAAAGCATAGTGGGACTCGAACATTTGAGAATTTCTCAGAAACTTACACAAATTTTGTTGGGTAACTTGGGTCCCATTGAAAAACATCGACAGCATAGTGGGACTCGAACACTCGAGAATTTCTCAGAAACTTACACAAATTTTGGTGGGGGTGCGTGTATGATCTCGAAAAGGAGGAGGAGAAGAAATTGGAATGTATGTGGTGACTCTTTCTGCAAAACGGTCACGGATCTCCAAGGGGGCCTAAATAGCTAAAAGGAGCTTGTGTTGTAATCTCAATTTGGTGAAGCAGGAGGCCATTTCCTCTCGTGCATCCATTATTTTGGCGTGGGCCGCCACCATTCACTTTGGAGGCTGGTGCGATGGAGGAAGATTGGACTATGAGGAGAAAGGTTCCAAAAAAGTACAGAGCCAGAAAGGAGGGATTGATATTGTTTACGAGGCAAGGCGGATGAGACATTACTTTTAGTGTTTTGAGTTCTTTAGGAAAGCGACACGGTCGGATATACAAGATTTCATGATGTTATTTATACGTAAGATTGGTACTCAAATGAGAATCACTTCGTGTGGCCAACTTGAATGCTCTGTTATTTTTTGTGGGGTTGGGGGTAGGGGGAGGGTGATTAGTTCTCGTGAAATGAGCTAATAGTTAAAGATGGTATTAGAGTTTAACCTCCTTCAATAGACGTATTTCACCGGTCTTGGTAATGTTGGGAACATGAGCTTGGGACCTTCTCAAGTAAAGATCTACCTCCAACTTCATTGAATACTCTTTTTGAGGGCTTAGTTCGAATGAACTGGATTAATTGATTACACAAACGCTTTAGTGCAACTTAGAATCTTTGGTCAAGAATAGCGGTGAGCATGGATCCCTAGTAAACCCCAGAACTAGATTGAACTGTCCCTACTTGACCAATTCTGATTTGGTTCTTGATTCCAACAGCTATTGCTATTATTGGTTTGGTTCCTAGGGGGCAAAATTGGACCAAACTAGAGAACTGGACCAAGATAACCTTCATTTTCTCCCTTTACTCTTACATTGCATCTTATTGCCACCTCTAGTTCCTTGCTTGCCCGTAAAGGAATTTAACTTGACAACAGAATTATAGAAATCTTTGGCTAGATAAATAAAGTTACAATGGCCAAAAACAAGGGAAGTTCCTGAGAAATTCGAAGACTTTACCAAAAGAATGTTTATTTGTGAGAGACATGAAGTTGATTGGCGGGGCTCACATTTTTCTAACTTGTTTAGTAGACAAAACAATATATTAACGATAAGAGTATCGAAGCACTGAGATCATGTTGTCTACCAGTCATCATCAAATTAGTTTCATAGGCGAATATTTTAAAGAGGAGTGAAACCAAAAAAAAAAAAAAAAAAAAAAATTAGAATCGGCTGATTTCTGGGTTGACCTTTAAATCAAACTGGACTAAAAAGTTGATAATAACCCGATTGGTTGATCAAACAAGAATATTCGTTTATTAATTTTTTCCCCTGAGAAGTGATACATTTGTTCTCACAAACATGGGGACTCATAGGTTGGTAAGTACCTGATTGCATTTCAATAAAATAAAATAAAAAAAGGGTGTCCTGATCCCATCGAATTAGTTGGATCGCATACCAAAACCTCCATGCCCAACGCTTTTTCATTTCAATTTAACTAAAAGCTGGAAATTAATCCTTTTCTATTTCCCCCCAAAATACAGAATATTACTCAAATATTATCATAAATATGTATATATATGTGTGTGTGTGTGTGTGTCGATTTTAGATAATTTGCGAAATCCCATGAATTTTCACTCCCTTCCCTTGCTGCAATAATTCCCCTGCAAAGGAGAGGGACACAACAAAAAGAAAACGTCCTTTCTGGAGCTAAACCAATGCACAAAATCATTAATGGATTGAGAAAAGGGTGTACTACACAAGAAAGGAAGGGAAAAGGAGGAAATATGCCGAGACATACTTCTTCATCACTATCTCAGGCCAGGCGCAGCGATACAGAGAAAGTCAAATGCCGTGGGAGAGACGAAGACTGAATGCTGTCGTATCTTTCAACAGTTGCAGCATCTTATTGCGATGATCGTTATTATGGCGAGAAATAACAGAAGAAAAAAGTTGGATCGCAGGTGATTTGATCAGGGGTCAGAGAGAAAGACAGAGAGACAGAGAAAGAGAGAGACGGGTGTCCTTTTTGTAGCTACTTTTTAGGGCTTCTCCGAGCACAAGACACGGGAACGGGAAAGATGGAAACCCCACCTTTTTGGTTCACATGCTCTGTTCTCGTTCCCGTCCACGTCGTGGTTTCCCATTGCTTCTGCGATTATGTACGCCCCTCAAAATCCTGTTCCCTCTCTCATTGCCATCCGCCATGTTCCTCCTCCATATTCATGGTATCTGGTTCTCAGAGAGAGAGAGAGACAGAAGGAAAGGCAATTCATTGACAATTTTGATAAGAAAAAGGGAATATGTTGAATGCATAGATACCAGAAGTACTGAATTATCAAGAAGAGGAGGTGCTGTTTCTTTTTCTTGTTGTAGCCCTCCTGGGATAAAATTCCAGGTGATACAAGAGACTATTAGGCAAACGAAAGTCACTTAAATGGTCATTAGACGGCACTTACACTTCACATGGGTTCTCCGAAACTTTTCCAACCGCAACTTGATTAAGTGAGATTAGAGCCCCCATTAACCTATTATAAGGCCTATTGAGAGACAAGAGAGAGAGAGAGAGAGGAATTCTTTGACAAATTTGATAAGAAAAAGGGAATATGTTTTCGAGTTATATTGGCTAATCGATTGAGTGTTATTTCTTTTTCTTATTTGGTTGTGGTGACCCTCCATAGATGAAATTCAATGTGGTATGAGGAATTATTAGCCAAGCGCAAGTGACCTACCTGATCACTAGGTGACACTTAGACTTTACATGGGTTCTCTTGGACTTTTCCTACCGCAATTTGACCTCTGATCATTGATTTAATGAGATTAGAGCCCCATCCAACATATTACAAGGGCTGTTAGAGCTGAGTATGGCACAAGAATTCGCCTTACTTTCACAAACCAAAGATTTTAAATAACCTTAGAAGTCTAATTGCATAATACTTCAAAATGACCAATAAGTCTCTTTAATGACATGATAATATTTGTTCTATATATAAATCTTTTGGGATTGAATATCAAAAAATTGTAGTCCCAACTTTTAGGAAAGTCTAAATGCCTAAACAATATAAACCAGTTCCAAATGAAAATTGTGTGGAACTGACCTTTGCCAAAAAATTTTAGGTATTAACATTAGTCTAATTAAGCTTCTTAGTAATTTCCTTATGTTGAAAAAAATTATTTCTTTCATATTATTCCGCTTATAATGACATGAAAAGAAACATCTCTTTCTAAGTACATCATTCTTTTTCATCTGTATGTCATCCCTTATATATGATGAAAAGTTTATCGAAAAAGATTCCGAATAGACAAAGAAACATATATTCAGTTCGTGGTCCCAAGACAGGTCGCTCTCAATTTGACATTTTGCCCCCGACTCTGTCGACCAATCTTTGTAATTAGGAAATCACGATGTCTTCATTAAATGAAGATGAACAACTAGCTTGCTTCAGCTTTGGTAACTTTTGTAAGAAAAAAGATTTAAATATGAACAACGGTATTTGTATAATTATTGATTTTAGTACTTGTGAATTATTAATTTTTTTCACCGTGAAGAAATATCACGGAGATGAATGATAATTACTAATCAAGTTCTTTATTTTAGGTTCTTATTCCTCATGTCCAATTCCAATCATTCTATTCTCACCGACGACAAGCGGGTCCCAATTTATGCAAGAAGAAGTGAGTTGGCATGGATGGATCCGTATATAAATTCAATCATAAATGTTAGATATGTCTTTGAGATTCTTCATTATTCTTTTAATTGTGCATCTCCATTAATTGTATATACTATCCATTGATTATAATTTATTATAATCCATATTGTAATTATCAATATTGTAATATCTTATTCCCTTGGATAATGAATTTGTGAAAGCCTATAATAGTGCTTTTCATTATGAAATATACATGAATTATACAATTTTCTTTTGCATATTCTTATCTATAAATATCACATTAAATAAAACTACATTCACAAATAGTTGAAACATTATATTAAAAAAAAAAATCTCCATATCAATACCACACTCAAATTTTTGAGACACTTGTGAATGCAGCTCCAGACTTTCATGGCGGATTTAACAAAGCACAACGTTGAGAGACAATTTGTCTCAAGCCATCCCTGGTAATTTCTGACATTAATGCGAGTCGGAGAAAACCCGCCATAAATAAACAAGGAAAATAGCAAAATTCCTAGGAATCAATGCAAGTGAAAAGAAGGAAAGCCCAAAAACAAGCGTCGTCTGAGGAAATCTTTGCATTCCCAATATGTTCCCCTGTCCCGACCGAAAAATCAACGTCTCACAAAATTCTAAAAGATACATATATTTAATTATAAATTCCAGATAGTTTACACTGCACCAAAAAATAAAAATAAAATAAGAAATAAATAAAATAAAAAACTTCACTTCTTTTTTCCTTTTTTCTTGGGTATCTCTGTTTCAGGGCGTGAACAGCTTGTTCCCGCACTTGCATCGCCAGGCCTCCGGATGGTACTCGGGCGGCGTGTCCAGACCGGGCGGGACCGGCACGTGAACCGGCTTGCAAGGCGAGCAGTCCCCGCACTTCGATCTGCACGACGGCGGCGCCGAGCCGGGCCCCACCAGCCGCCTCCGGGGAGCCACGGCGGCCGCCCCCGACGAGGACCCAATTGTCCTTCCGCCGGAGAGTCCCTCGCGCATTATCGGGACGCTGTCTCGGGCAAGAGGCCTGGCCGACGCCGGCGGGAGGAGGAGGAGGAGGAGGAAGAAAAGCGCGAGCGCGACGGCGGCGACGGTCGGCCGCAGGCGGGACCGGCGCAACGTGGCCATCGCTGCGGTGTCGAGGAAGCAAAGGGAGGGAAAGTGATGACGGGGCTTGGTGGGGCGCTTTGAAAAGTCTCTCTCACCTCACTCTCACTCTCACTCTCAGGGAAGAGGAGATTGAATGACTGTCTCTCTCCCTGTGTGTCTCTCTGCGAGAGAGAGAGAGAGTGAGAAATGGTTTGATTTTCAGTTGTTATGATTGAAGGGTTTTCATTATCTCTCTCTCTCTCTCTCTCTCTTATTTTTTGGGTGTGAGCATGCGGGAGTCAAAGTCAAAGACAGAGACCAAAAGACTAGAGAGAGAGAGAGGGGGTGTGATGTGGTGATTTGTTTTATTGCTTGGCTTAGGGCAAGGGCGTAGGTGGGGCCTACTTCTGCATCTGGTTGATTGGGGATTGATCATTGAGGGTGTGTGTGTTGGAATGATTGGTGGATCCTATGTTACTCTCACTTTACCGGTCTAGTCGTGATTATTGGGGAGGAGAAATTAAGGTGTTAGCATAGGGGAGTTGTTATAATGTACTAATGTGGTAGGAATTTAAAAGAAAATATTAAATTCGAAATGAAGTGAAGTTTAAATAATGCGGAAATTAGTTGCGAGGAGAGAACATTGCAACTGATTCAATGCAAGTGTTACACTTGCTCTTCTTCTTCTTTTTTTTTTTTTTTTTTTTGTTGAAAAGAAGACATTTTATTTATATTAAGAACTGGGAGGAAGGGTCTTTTGTCTCTGTTGGCGCGGCGCCTAATCCGCTACTGTATTGGCAGACCGTGGGCAGAAGGATAGGCCCACTGACGGCAATTGCTGGAGAAGCAGCTTGCACTCCATCGACGCCACATGCGTGCTTCCCAGTTCCCATCGTTGAAGTGCTTTAAATCGTTCACAAGACTTCGGTTGTCAGACTCTATGATAGCCTCCCCCAATTGCTTTTTCTTTAAATACTTAAAGCTTCGACGACGCCTAGGGATTCCAGCTGAAAGATTGATCCCACCCGAACCTGCTTCGTATATCCATCAACCATGCTACCCAAAGAATCCCGGACAACACACGCCACTGCTCCTTCCGTCGATCCCTCACCCAACGACCCATCAACATTAATCTTGAGAGAACCGGTTGCGGGGGCTTGCCAAGTATGAGGAATCTCCATATTTTCTTTCTTTTCTGCTTGTAGATGTGAAGAGCCCCATTTAAGGTAGCTTTCTTACTGAAATCGAGCCAGATCTACCACTTTGCAAGCATCCAGTTTAGTCCCTCGAAAAATAAAGTTGTTGCGCTCCTTCCATACTTGCCAGAGGAGGTTCCCGATCGTTTCTAAGGATGGTAAGTTCATTTTTTTTTTTTTTTAAATCGAGCTATCCACTCATCCATTAGTGTAATCCCTTGTGCATCTACTTATAGATTAATTTCCGGGTGACTCCAAACCCTTGCAGTCCACAGGCAGAGTAGAAGAGTGTGTTCGACCGTTTCCACCTTATCTTGGCACAAATCACAAACTGGATAAGGTAAGATCTTTCTTTTCCATAGGTTCTCCTTGGATGGGATGGCATTTTGACACACCTATCAAATGAAAATCCTCACTTTGAGGCTGGTCCACATTTTCCATATTGCATTCCATAGTTCTGGCGATGTTTGATATGAGGAAGAGGGATGCTCCAGTGCTCTGTTTGCTGTCATACTATCTCTTAAGATGTTATATCCATTTTTGACTGTATAAGATCCATCCTTCATGCCTGTCTAGATCAGTTCATCAATTGTAATATGGCGATTAATTTGGATTGCTAGAATTTCTTGAGTAGTCTGTCATCAAAAAGATTATTTAACAGCGTTTGATTCTGTTGCTCTGCTTCAAAAGTCATCAACACAGAAACTTTCTATGGGTCATTTTTGTTTGCTAGCCCTCCAATTAATCCTCTCTTCAACCATTTGTTTGTTCTGATGTTGATATTTTGACCATTTCCGACCAACCATCTCACTGAATCCGCAATAGTCTTCCTTCCTAAAAGTAAACTTTTCCAACCCCAAGAAGGTTTGGGCCTTTTTTTAGCATGCTAAAAGTCTTTGCGACAAAAGAAGAGCCCTTTAAATAATTTACACCACAGAGCATCCGGGTTCTTTACCATTCTCCAAGCTTGTTTACCCAAAAGGGCATTATTAACAGTAAGTAGGTCTCTAAAACCTATTCCTCCCTTGTCTTTCCTCATTTTCATAATTTCTCATCACTTCCAATGCTGACCAGCTTTAGATTCGCTGCTTTTCCATCAGAAATTTGCTATTTTCTTCTCTATAGCCTTGCAAATTGAAACTGGAATTTTAAAAACTGACATGGCATATTGAGGTGACGCTTGCACAACTGATTTCAGGAAAATTTCCTTGCCTGCGTTAAATATAATTTGTTCCTTCCATCCGTCCACTTTCATATTTACCCTATTTAAAATCTGCAAAAATTTGTCTTTTTGATGCTCCCCAGTCAGAGGGAAGTCCCAAGTACTTACCTGACCGCTGTAACTCCGAAACTCTCAATTCTCTTTTCATATTTTCCTTTAATAGAAGAGGACAATCTTTACTAAAGAAGATGCCGGACTTGTTTAGTTTTACAGCTTGTCTTGAGGCATAACAATATTCATTAAGAACTACTACAACATTTTGACATTCCTGTAACGAACCATCCAAGAAAAAAATTGAGTCATCTGCAAATAATAAATGAGTCAAAGTATGGCAGAATCTGTTGAACTTTATTCCTTTAATACTCTCATCTTGCTGAGCTTTACCCATCAAAGAAGATAAGCTGTTAGCCACCAAAATGAAAAGATAAGGAGATAAAGGGTCACCTTGTCTAATACCTCTAGTAGGAGTGAAAAAAGGAAGGGGTTCTCCATTGAACTTAATGTTGAAAGTGATTGTAGTTACACATTGCATGATCCAACTTACCCATTTAGCACAGGAACCTATTTTCAGCAAGCAACCTTGTAAGAAATCCCATTCAATTCTATCATATGCTTTTTGCATGTCAAGTTTCAACACTACTTGAAAATGTTTTTTCCTTTTCCTCATTCTCAATTGGTGCAACACCTCTTGCATAATATAAATATTATCTTGAATCGGTCTTTTGTTTACAAAAGTGCTTTGCTCCCCTAAAATCAGCATAGGCAGCCATCTCTTCAATCAATTTGCCAAGATTTTCGATATTATTTTATATGCAAAATTGCAAAGGCTAATAGGGCGATACTGGTTAAATCTTTCTGGATGTGGAATCTTTGGAATCAGAGTAATATAAGTTCTGTTGAGGGCTGGATCCAGTCTTCCGGTCTGAAAAAAATCCCGAACTTCCTCTATCATATCAATATTTATTATATCCCAATGATGCTGGTAAAAAATTCTACTTAAACCATCTGGACCAGGTGCTTTCTGAGCCCCAAGTTAAAAGACAGCAGCATGAATTTCTTCTAATGTCACTTCCGCCACCAAACTTTCATTAATATCGTTTCCAATTAGTGTAGGGCATTGATCCAATATTGGTTGGCAGTTTCTAGGCCCAACCAAAAGTATATAAATCCTTGAAAAAAGAAATGGTGATGTGCCGAAGTTGTTGTGTATCTCGTATCCACTACTCCGATGCATTTTTCAGCATAGTAATCCTTTTTTTTTGTCTCCTTTGAATCGTTGCTGCATGGAAATATTTCTTGTTTTTATCTCCCCAACGTAGCACAATTAATTCTAGATCGTAACCCCCAAAACATTTCCTCTCTTCTCCATAATGTTTCAATCTCTTCTTTTACTATCTTCATTCTGTTAGATCTTTGATCCAAGCTAGCATTATTAGTTAAGAATTGAAGTTTTGCTTTAGGGTTGTTATGCGAAGATGCCTATTTAGGAACTTTCTTTTACTCTATTCTTTCAATGCATAACTTGTTGCCTATAATTTTCCTCTCAATCCTCTATCAAAGCATGTTTGAGATTGCCATACTTGTTTAACTATTTCTCTGCATTCATCATCTTCAATTCAGAAGGCCTCAAAGTAAAACTCTTTCCTTTTTTTAACAGCTTTAACACTACTCATCAAAAGGAGAGGATTATGATCTGACCCAACAACTGGTAACACATGCACTTTAGCTTTCGAGAAGATGAGCCGTCAATCAAGAGAGCAAAACACCCTATCCATTTTTTCCTTAACCAATTCAGCCCCTTCTCTGTTATTTGACTAGGTAAAAGCACACCCTTTACAATCTATTTCCATTAAAAAGTAATCACGTATACAATTTTGGAACGCCTGCATTCGATAATTTTCTGCCATCCTTGATCTCACCTTCTCCCAATAATAAAGTACTTCATTGAAATCCCCCAAACAAACCCATGGAATGTTATTAGAAAGGCCGATCTATCTCAAAATATCCCATAACTTTAATCTTTCCCTATACATATTTGGAGCATGTACACAACTTACCGGCATTTTGGTCCAACTCTCATGATCGACACATATTAGAATAATCATCTCTTGGGAATTGGATTCCACCTCTACATCCACTTCATCATTCCATATCATCGCTAGCCCCCTCGTAATTCCTATCGGATTCACCACAAAACTGTTTTTAAAACTTAGCTGCCTTCTAATTCGAATAATCACATTTTCTTTATTTTTTGTTTCCATTAACATAATTAAGTTGGGCCTTTCCTGAGCCACCATGGCTGTCAAGTTTTGGACTATCAGAGGTGTACCCAACCCCTGACAGTTCTAACATAAAACTCTCGTTTGTAAACTGGTGGCTTGTCTGGGCTAGCCACCAAAGCCCATGCCATTGTTCCCTCCGAAATACTAATAGGAGTGTCCTGCAAATTAGCTTCATCCAAGTTCGTCAACTCTATAGCTATAGAGTTATATGGGGTGTACCTCTTTAATATTTTTGCTGGTGAACTTTTTAAATTCCTGACTTCCTTATTTGATCCTTCTTTTTTGGTCCAAGATGATGGTTTAGTAGCCGGCAGAAACTGTTGGCTTAATTCTTCAATTTTCATTATGCCTTTTCCCTTATCTTGGTGGTGTTCCATGTGCTGATCAGGTAAAATTATATCCAATGGTTCCCTATTTTGCGGTGGTGTTGTTGCTGTGGGTTTTTCTGCTATTTGCTCCCTAGAGAAGATAACTAATTGAGTATTTTGAGCTGGAAAATTACTGTTTGCTAGTTCTTCCTCCTCTTCACCAAACCGGTCTTCATAAAAAATTTGCCAAAAAGGACTAGGCTCCTTAGCCTCTGCTTTTAACTAATGCCCAAACCGATTCATCTTTCTATCTTTGTATTTAGCCTCATCAAAAGGAACTACTTCACAGTTTGTTGCAAAGTGTCCAACTCTTCCATAGGAATAGCAAAACTGAGGTAGCCTCTTATACTTAAAATCCAACCAAACTTTCTCCTCTCCTAAATTATACAAGGTACGTGGCCTTAAAGGTGTATCCAGGTCAAGCTCTATTCTTGCATGACCCACCTTTTGAAAAGCCACCCCCTTCTTCTCTACTTTTGCTTCTTTTACACATCCTAGTGTTTGGGCTATATGAGACACAACCTCCTCACAACACCATTCAATAGGAAGACCATGAATTTGAACCCAGAATGCACAATGAGTGAATTTATAACATTGCGCAGGTTTATTCGGCTCCCATGGTTGAAGAATCAATTAATTACTCGCAAAGGACCATGGGCTATTCGCTAACACTCTTTCTTTATCCATTTTAGAGTCAAAGGTAAAGGACATGATACTCGATTCACGATGCAAAAAGCTGACTGAGTCTACCTTCCAGGCTCGCTTCATCATGGTAAGGAACGCTTGAAAGTTAATATTTCCTCCCGAGTACAACTTACCAAATACTGTGCACTTGCATTCATCCAGCATCTCCTCTAAAATCACCCTTTCCCATGGAAGGGCATTCACTTCTGTTCTCAGATTCCCTAATCTCTTGCATAAAACAGACAAACGACTATCTATTGACCTAGATTCGTTCATTTTCCTCAAATCAGTGAGTAAAAGTTGCCAGACCAGATAAGATCATGGAGACGAGGCCAGAAATCGACGTCAACAAAATAGCAAACAACTAATAAATCCTTCCAGCCATGGAAAAGGGGTGAAAATCCCCTTTCGATTGTCAACGCATAGCTAGCCCAGGAGAAATCCCGAAGAAAGACGACAACGATCTTACTTACTGAAGATCAGACTTCGTTACCAATGCTACTTGATGCCCTCGGTGGAGACCATAACCCTATCCTTTCCACATCAACACAGAAACAAAGAAGAGGTGGGGTAATGGGTGCTAGAAAACTGCAGACAAGGTTTCAATCCATTCGAAATCTGTAATGTAGCTCTTTGGAGTTTTGAGTTTAGGAAAAGCACGGGATAATTTAGGATTTTGGGGCAATTGTTACCATAAGAGGTAGGGAGAAGCTCTCAAGAGCAAGAGAGGAGAAGACAAATGTAACGTTGAAAAGGCGTGTGTCAACACTTGCTTTACGAGGAGAGTTAGTCATAAAGAAATTAGTTGTGAATTCAAATAATACAAAATTTGGATGATGCATGAAGTATTTATAAGTTCTTAAGATAATTATATAAGATAATCGATATCAACTCAAGAGGAAGAATTACCAAAAAAGTTATAAATTTATTACGTTATGTTAGTTTAATTCTAAATCTTTTGCAATTGCATTAATTTAGTCTATCTAGCCCATTTTGTCTAGCCACACTAACATGGACAACGGTCGTCTGTCTGATGGACCACGTGAATAACTTTTAATAATATTTCGATTTTTGATTTTCTTCATTTTTTCCTTGTTTACCCTTAAGGTCTACAAGGCTATTATCATAACTCCATAAAAAAGATTATATATATATATATATATATATATATATATATTATTATACGGAGTTGGTGTTTTTATTAAAATCAAAGACATATAATTCTTGTACGATTAAAAAAATTTGATGCGGTTATTATTGGAAAATTTAATATAGATGATACTTGTTCATCAGCAAGTGTGAGTAATCTTATAGGCAAGTGTCATGAGTCGATAGTTTCCTTGGCCGCGGATTAATCTGTGCAGCACCTTTCAAACAGAATTCACCAGGCCAACCTTCATTTTATTGTTCCAATAAACAATACGACGAATAGTTCTTTTCGTACGAGATCGTACCATGTCTAACTTGGCTCGGGCGTCTAATCCATTGAGTGAGACAGCAGCTCTTTTTAGGCTTAACAACTGGTTTCAGCCTGCTATGATCTCATTAGGAGAGCAGCATCAGCTTCCGACCAGTTTGTGCACGGGAGGTCAACCCTGCCTTTAGAGCTCCTAAGTAATATTATCTTTTTATCATAAAACTCCTAGCACCAATCGTCCTGACATAACTCCCACAGATCAGTTGTATTCACCCTCTCTGCGCCCTTGCTTTTCACTCAATAACCCCAAACTTCACTCCTAAGGGTTCACGGGTATGAGATAATCATAGACCGTGTCAAACTCCCCTACCCAATCCCACAACGCCCTTGTTGCGAGCTTTTCTGTCGCTTTCCTACCTTTCCCTAACCATCAGTGCCACTTGTTGGGACTTACATAGATGGCAACGCTCGTCCAACAAAACAAGTCACATTACTCCATTGCTTGCTTCCCCCGATCAAAGCTATTCGTGAATCTCCAGTCACTTGTACTCCCTGACAAGTGTGGCACCCCTAGCCAATTGCACCCCTATGGCAGCACATTCTTTCGCCTACTAAGCTCCTCCTGATCTTTGCAAGCCAAAAGAGGGTCCCCTTTGGTGGAAACATGATTGCAGACCTCTTGTTAAGATTCATCTATTGATCCATGAACGTTATCCCCATTCAACAAGCAATTTGGTTCCTTCTTATGCCCCCATTGTCATCCCGGAAGCCAGACAAGAGCCGCACATTGTCCGAGCCCCTTTGGCCTCGGCGATTACTTTTCGCCCTCATAGGACTGGGAAGACCACAGGCTTTTCCCCGAATCACCCACCTATTGAAGGGATCCCTGCTCCGATACCATTTGTCATGGGTCGATAGTTTCCTTGGTTAGATTAACCCGTGTGGGACCTGGTGTACGGAATTCACCAAGCCAGCCTTCCTTCTATAGTTGTTCCAATGAATAATACGGTGAATAGCTCTTTTCATACAAGATCGTACCACGCCTAGCTTGGCTTGAGCGTCTAGTCCATCGAGTGAGATGGCAGCTCTCTTTAGGCTCAACAATTGATTTTGGCTTGCCATGGCCTTATCAAAAGAGCGGCATCAACTCCCAACCAGTTTATGCATGGGAGGCCAACCCCGCCTTTAGAGTTCCTAGGTAATATTATCTTTCTATCCTAACACTCCTAGCACCAACCGTCTTGATGCCACTTCCACAGATCAGTTTTGTTCATCCTCTATGCGCCCTCGCTCTTCACTCGATAACCCCAAACTTCACTCCCAAGAGTTCACGGGTATGGGAGAATCACGAACAGTGTCACTAGTCTATGCAAGATTATGGGCACTAAATATTATGATTGAAGTGGTTTTAACTTAAGCCTTTTTTTTTCCTTTAAGTAAGTAGAGCAAATTAGCCTCAAATATGCATGATGCTCTTTTCCATTTGTTTTTGGCTTGTTCCTTATAGATTGAAAAGGAAAAATAAAATTAAAATTAAAATAACAAGGTAGCCACGAATTAGACACACTCCAACATTTAGAAAAAGATTTTTATATATATATATATATATATATATATATATATATATATAAAACAAAATTTTTCGATTTAAAAGGTCGTATATGAAGCCATTTTAAGGACTGCAAATAGGCTAGCTTTGTATTTTTCCTTTGTTTTGCTCCATTTTTGGCGAATAAATAAATTGCTATTCGAGTTCACTTAGTGCCCGGATTTTTACAATATAACAATAATTTTAAAGACATGGAAGAATTTCGATGAAGATCCCTCCATGCGGTGGAGATCTTTTAATTTAGTGTTCTAGACAATATTCGCTAATTTCATTAGTTACACATCAGATTTATTCATATGTTACAAAGTAAATTCATGTTTAACCCAACTTTACTATGCTTTTAATAAATAAATTTGCTTGGTACTTGCTGAAAGTTGAAAAACAGAGACTAGAAAAAATCAAGTTCTTTTATTTGATCCTGCCTTATTTATATATTGGTCCCCTCTTTTCTTATTTATTATTTTTGTTGATTCTCTTAAACATAACTCATGACATATGAAATCCTAGTGATCTTCTCTATTTAATGAATGGAGAGTCTGCCTTGAAATCATCTACCAAGCATCAAAGTGCCACCACATGTACCCGTTTTTTTAGTAAGATTTAATTAAATAAATTTTTATTGCTTGTAGCATTACTCTCTTTTATACTAGTTAAGAAAATATTTGCCATCTTTATTAGGAGTATCGATTTTCGGGTAGGCAGGTTTCAAACAACAAATCCGGTTTGCAACTTATCCTATCAGAGTTAATTTCTAATTTTTGGAACTAAAAACTGAGTCAATTCTTTCAAGAACTAGCTTGATATCTAACTGATTAGTTCCATGGTCAACCAAGGCCGAGCCCTTAATATTTTATCCATGGACCTACCCGACCACATATGGACTAGCCTCGAATTGATCAAGCCAGACCGATCCGGTTCATTTTCCGGATTGAACCGGACCGGTGCTCAATCTCTACTCTTCTAGCAAAATGGAGATTTTTTTTTTTCCCTATTATTGGGCCAAAGATTCTATCTACTCTTGAAGAAATTGCCCACCACAAAACCCTAGTGAAAATCCAAGCACACACGTGGCAGGCGAGGACACGACTTAAGGTTGATTTTATTCCCGGAGAGGTCGAGGAACACACACGATGGGCGAGCCCTCCCTATAAAACCACGTCCATGTTGCTCCTCCTTCCTCGAGTTTCCTGCGGCCCTGTTCGCGAGCAAGTCCTTCGAAACTGGTTCCCAGTTCAGCAATGGCGATCGAGGTAAGCTTCGAATACTCAAATTCGTGTTCGGATTTAGGGGTGAATGCGATTCGGATTGAACGAAAAATCTTGGAGCAGGCGTGGTTCATGGACGAGAGCGACGGCGACCAGAGGCTCCCTCACCACCGCAGCCCCCCGGAGTTCGTCTCTCTGGACCACTTGGCAGGTCCTCTTTCTTTCCTACGAATTGTCATTGATGTTGTTGTTGATGGGATGATTGAGCCGGAGAGCTTTTTTGGGTCGTTGCAGATGCGGGAGTTTTGTACTGGAAGCTGAATCCCAGCGACTACGAGAACGATGAGGAGCTGCGCAAGATCAGGGAGGCCAGAGGGTACAATTACATGGTACGTTCGTACTCATTTTTAGCTCTTACACTTGATGAGTCTTTGAGAGAAATCTCTTTGTAAATGAGTTTGAGGAAGGCCCTGTAGTTCGCATTCTGTGAAAGTATTATCTCTAGTTGCACCAGTTCCTTAGTTGTCGTAATATGGCAGAGCCGATTGCATTGTTCGCGCATGATGTCGATCTCAATCTATCTTCAAGTCTTGAAATTTGGAAAATTCTCGGTCGCGATTTGGCTTGCTTGTCCTCCTCTACTTGTTGCTGCGCCGTGGTGTGAGTTGATGTGCAGATATCTTCTCGCTTTGAGAGATTGTTCGGCGCGTCGGTCGCGTGATCTTAATTTGCACGTGTAACAAGGATTGAATCCATCATAGCACTTTTCTGGTAATTGGATTAGAAGCTGAGACTCTTAGATGACTGGATTAAAGCATGAGCTGGAAACTTGGATTTAAAATGAAGTATAGAGCTGTTTAGGGAGGATTGCAGGGTGTAAATAGAGATTATGCTCCGGCGGATTAGCTGAGGGAGGCCGCAGATTTGACTTGTATAGGTACAGATGCGATGAGAAGCAGACTAAGTTTAGTGTAGATGGAGACGACCGACCAAATAATGTGCTGGGGGTAACCTTTTACTTGAGCATTGATTTACTTAGATAAGGAGTGAATCAGGATAACAGCGGAGTCATTCACTGTGGTTGCCGAAAGTTGTCAGGTTACCTTTTACTTCCTAAGATGCCGATCGGAGACCGACCCTTCAGCCTATACCCTTTTGTTGGAATGTTCTCAGGATCTGCTGGATTTGTGCCCCGGAGAAAGTGGACAACTATGAGCAGAAGCTTAAGAACTTCTACACGGAGCACATACACGGGGACGAGGAGATACGCTACTGCTTGGAAGGGAGCGGATACTTTGATGTCCGAGACAAGGAGGACCGCTGGATTAGGATCTGGATCAAACCTGGCGACCTCATTGTTTTGCCTGCCGGAATCTACCACCGCTTCACTCTCGACACCAGTAACTACATCAAGGTATTTGTCTGCCGTGGCGATTTGATCTTGTAAATGCATTAATACTATGTTCGAGTGAGACCATTTGGAGTTGACACAATGCATCGAGGTTCATTGCTGTATGATGTCCTTGATGTGCAGTTGATGAGGCTGTTTGTCGGTGAACCGGTGTGGACGGCCTTCAATCGCCCCCAGGAAGACCACCCGGCAAGGAAGCAATACGCGAGGAGCCTGACCGAGAAAGTGGGCGTCGCCCTTGCAGCTCATTGATTCTCATGAGTTTCGATGAATGACCAGTCGTGCTTTGGGAATGTACGCTGGTATTACAGTAGCTTCCGGTTCGAATGTCGCCTCTCTATGTATACTCTGTACTTTGTGGATCAAAAACTGTTGTCTGATATACAATCTCCCCTTAGTCCCAGTTCTGGATGGAAAAACTGATGTCTGAGATGCTTCCACGGCCCAGGCTGGGCCGCCACAGCAGGGTTGGCTGTTGCCAGAACGAAATATTCCTCGCTCGATCGAGCATTCATTAGCTAATCCTGTTGGATCGCGCCAATGGACATAATAATCTTTTAAGAAAAATGCAGGTCGTATGAAGAAATCTGCTGTTAGGATACGCAACTGTTTTTCTAAGAAAGTGGATCGTGAAAAGCGAACGGATATGACATGCAAATGTATTCTAGGAAATCAGAATCGTTGACCGTACGTAAAGCTTTTGAGTATTCATAATTATCAGATGATTAGACCTTCATAATCTAGGATAATCCCAAGTATTTCTGTCCCCATACAGCTTAGCAGATTCACGACGAACCACGTGGACTAATCTGGTCCGGTTCATATTCCAAAGGTGTACCGCAGCACCTTGAATATGATTTTGCAAAGCAATTGGCCTCAAATGAAAATTTAATTGAAAATTTGGCATTAATAATTATCCAAAAAGTCCTAAACCTATTGCCATTGTGCCAATTCAATCTTAAACCTTTTTTTTTTGGCCAATTCAGTCCTAAACCTTTTCTATTTTTGCCTGTTCAGTTCTTCCGGCAATCTTCAATCGGAATAATCTGATGTGGAATCCCAATCAGCGCCGGCCGGCGTTGCCGACGCCGACATGGATGCGGAGATGCAAAACGGCGACGTTTTGCTTATAAAAAAAAAAAATTGAAAAAGCGACAAACAGCATCGTCCGTCTTCGCCCTTCTTCTTCTGCATTTCTTTCCCAAAATCGGCGTGAGGAACCCTAGTACGAGATCTTCCCCATATTGAGCGTTGCTTTCTCCTTTAGATATCAAAATTTTTGCGCCAAATCACAATTGAGTCTCAACCGACACTTTATCCGACACTCACTCACCTTGCCCAACGCCTTCACCCAGATTTGCCTGATAGTGTTGTTGGCGCCACGCTCGAGCTTGACGGTCACCCAGATTTGCCCAACGCTGTTGCTTGCCTTGCGCCCGCGCTCAACGCTCACCGAGATTCGCTTGACAATGTTGCTGGCCCTGCGCTCGGGCTTGACGCTTGCCCAGATTTGCCCAACGCTATTGCTTGCCCTGCGCTCGCGCTCAACGCTCACCCAGATTCGCCTGACAGTGTTGCTGGCCTCGCACTCAGGCTTGACGCTCACCCAGATTTGCCAACGCTGTTGCTTGCCCTGCGCCCACGCTCAACGCTCACCCAGATTCGCCTGATACTTGCTCCCCCCGTGCTCTTGCTCAACACTTACCCAATGCCTTCACCTAGATTCACTAACGCCCTCACTCACGCTTGGTCGATGCTCGCCGAGATTCGCAAGAAATATGTTGAAGATAACGTGTGAAGATAAAATGTAAGATTGCCCAAGGCCCTGTTCCAAATTGCTTCAACCAAGGCTTGCGCAGGTTTAACTCTATTACAAATGTTCTTGGCTATGGTTGCTGTCTTATGCAATTTATGGTTTGCTTTGGAGTCTTTTTTATTCTCCATGAAAATTGGATGATCTGGCAATGTAAATGTGTTGATGTAGAAATTGTAGAGTGTATTAGGGAATTATAGGTTAGGCAATGTAGATACTGCTGTTGTTGTCGAAGTTCTGTTGTAGAATCTTAGATTTGCAAGAAAGATGTTGAAAATAATGTGCGAAGATAAAATGTAAGATTGCCCAAGGCCTTGTTCCAAATTGCTTCAACCAAGGGTTGTGCATGTTTAACTTTATTACAGATGATCTTGGCTATGGTTGCTGTCTTTTGCAATTTGTGGTTTTCTTTGGAGTCTTTTTTATTCTCAATGAGAACTGGATGATCTGGCAATGTAAATGTGTTGATGTAGAAATTGTAGAGTGCATTAGGGAATTATAGGTTAGGTAATGTAGATACTTTGCTGCTGTTATCGAAGTTCGTTGTAGAATCTTAATGCAGAGATATAGCAATGTAGATGTAGTATGAGACTTACATGATTGTAAAGAAAATACAATTAGATAATATTATATAATCTTAATGCATATTTAGGTTACTACATTGTTGTTGCAGAATCTTAATGCAGAGACATAACAATGTAGATATTGTTTCTTGTAGTGTGAGATTTCGTTGATTTTATAGCTACCATTGAACCCATCGTTAAGCTTGAACTATACTACATGTTTACAGGTTAGGTATGTTCAGACTAGTGTTGACCTTGACAGCATAAATACAGTTCCGTTACAATTGTCACAACCAATGAAGACATCAACGAATTCATCACAATCGATGGCATCGAATTTGAAGAACAACAATACATATGTGTTTTGTTATTGTGGCCTGAAATGTCCTCTACAAATAGCAAGGATGAAAGAGAATCGAGGAAGAAGATATCATGGTTGCCCGAAATATAGAATTGGAGAAAGTTGTGGTTTTTTTAGGTGGGTTGATGCAGAAATTAGTCAATCGGCAGGAAGCGTGTCGCAAAATTTTCACGGGAGCAATTTTGAAAGAAAACCAATGCTAACACATAATGAAGATGAGGGTAGTTCGATGGACAGTGAAGTTAGAGCTCTTAAGGCACAATTAAAATGTGTCAACCAAGATGTGACAAAGCTAAAGAAACAAAATTCGACATTGAAGACAATGTTAGTTGTGTCATGGGTTTTTTTGTAATTATAGGAGGTATGTTATTTGGAAATTTGAAGACGAATGATGCACTGAGCTTGCTGTAGGTAGTGTCAATATTGAATGTATTATGTACGCTATTTAAGTACTCGTTTTTAGTATGGTTTATATTTGTAGACATGAAGTATGAACATGAATGAAGTGCAACTTATTTGCAATCTCCTTTATTTCATATGCAATTTGTTTCTCAACCTCAACATCAAAGATATGTCATTTTTTTATTTTTATGATCCGTTGGGATGATATTACATGTCCAAATATGACGGAAAAAAAAAAGCAATATAATTTGACTACTTCATAACAAATGGTCACAATGTAATAAACAAACAAATAATAGATCCATAAACCCCATCGTATTGTCCCCTTCTGTATGAATAAAAAAAAAAAAAAAGGCAGCAGAGCCATTGAGATTGGGATTTCCGGGCACCCGCTGCATGCCTTGAGGATCGGCAACTTTCATAAGGGAAGATCTATTTTGCTTGGGTCAGGTTGAAACACTGTTCCACCGCGTCGAATGCAATTTTAATGAAGCAAAATCGTTTGATTGAAAAATGCTTTGATGGAGCCACATTAGTTTTTCCCATGACATACGGGGATATGATCCGCATAGAATTCTGAAGAGATCCGACACAAGAATGCCCGTGACTTTAAATTTACCAAGGATTTGTTTCTGCATCATTTCATATATTTACTTGATCATTCAACAATATAAATCTCTCTTCACAGTTGCATACGGCCTCACATTGCATAAGAGATGGTTCATAAGCATAGTTTATTACTGATCCCAACTCTATACAAACCGCCATCTAAGATAGACCCAAAAAATACAGCCACAAATACTACTTCACGGATCTCATCATTGATTAAAAAAACAAAATGGGTCACCACTTCATCGAACCTATCTCCACCAAAAAAAAAAAAAAATGGACAAAGAAAGAGCTCGTGTAACTTTTGGTACTTTTGCATATTGTCCCATGAATAAGATGATTCACACTGGTAAGACCACCACCACTTGCACTTGCACATTTGCTTGTACATCTCTAAACCTGCGAAATATATATTCATTTTATATTTATGAAACTTTGCTAGTATAAACTAAGTTTCTAAGAAAACACTACTTACCATTTCATGAACAGAAGGATTCACATCGGTAGAACCACCACTACTACTTGCACCTTTGCGGGTACGTCTCTGAAATTGCAAAGTGTATATTTGTTTTATGTTTATGAAAACTTCACTAGTATAGATTAAATTTCTAATAAAATACTACCTACCGTCCCGTGAACATAAGCGTTCACCTCAGTAGAGCCACCACTACCACTAGCACCTTTGTGGGTATGTTTCTGAACCTGCACAACACTTAAAAATTAGAAATGTTAAGCTGTCATATAATTATAGTACTCATGATTCAGCTTATGCCCACAAGAGATCAAAACATAATGAAAATGGAAGAACTAACTGAAATTTTTTGCCTTGAAAATTGTTTTTGTGATGATGTCGACCCAATCTTCTTAATTGGACATGTCGAACTATTGTGTCCTGGCCTCAAGCAAGTTCAACATGTCATCTTCATTCCTATCCTGGACATTTTAGTTCCACTTGCCACCTCACCTTCCTCTCTTAACCTTTTTTGTTTACGTCTACCGGGCTTCACCCTGGTTGGCAATGGTTGTGGTGGCTCCCTATTAGTCTTTTTCCAAAATTTCTCTCCTTGAATTGGCATCATCATGTTCTCATATGCAGCTAAAAACTTGGCCTTCTTATAACACTTATCAATATACTCATATGTGTCCTCTTGCCTATGATTTATAGCAGAAATAGCATGGGGACAAGGGATTCCAGTGAGCTGCCATTTTCTACAAGAGCACTCTCTCTTCAACACATCTACCACGTACTTGTTACCCTTATCCATCACCTCATATCCCATATCACCATTCCATATCACTTGGCAATATATTGCAGAAACTCTATTTTCTTCTAACTTTCTTGAGATTCTTGGACTACAGTTCATTTTCCACCTAGCACATGCATTCCTCTGTGTATGCATTCTTGTCATTATCATTATCCGTATTTCTTCTAACATACTATAAATGGACTTACATCTTGCATGTAGAATTCTTCCATTAAATGCCTCACATAAGTTGTTGTCAATAATGTCACATTTTACATCAGTGGTGAAGAAAACCCGAGACCAATGCTTTGGCTCTGTTTGAACCAAGTCATGATATGCAGCTGGACTAATTGTCTTCAATGCCGAGAGTGTTCGTCATACTACGGCATAGTACTGCTCTTAGCACATTGCCAAAATAGCCTTTGCATCTGTATCCCCTTATATTTCTTGCCCCAATTGGCATAGATGTGTCTAGCATACATCCTATGCTCAGCTGCAGGCAATAACGCAGCCACAGCTTGCAGAAGTCCCTATAAAAGATGAGTGCGATATAAATCATACATTACAAATACAACTATCTAAAAGTTATAGCAACTAAAAATTAAATAAGAAACTTACCTTTTGTTTGTCACTGATAATGACCCAGCCTCGTCCGTACGTGTTGAAAATGTTAAGATCATACATCAAGTTTGTTAAGAACCACGTCCAAGTATCACTACTTTCAACCTTGACAACCGCCCAAGCAATTGGGAACATCTGATCGTTTGCATCCCTTCCAACAGCACACAAAATCTGACCTTGACAAATTCCCTTCAAGAAACAACCGTCTAACCCCACAACTTTCCTACATCCACCAAGGAAGCCTTTCTTACAAGCAGCAAAACATATGTACATTCTTTCAAACAATGCCTTAGATTGCATATTGGGTTTTTCCACTTTCAATGTAATGGTACTCCCAGGATTTCTCCCTCTAAGCTCCTTTGCATAATCCCACAACTTTGCATATTCTTTCTTATAATTCCCCATCAACACTTTATAAGCATGCAATTTGGCCTTTGTACATTGAACTATACTAACATCTAAACCCAATTGTTCTTTGATTAGCTCCTTGAAAGTAATAGTTTTAATAGTTGGCGTTGCTCTTATTGTAGGAAGATAGTGATTTGCCAACCAAGAACTTGTCACTCTCCTATTTTTGAAGCTAATACTACATGTATGCTCTGAATAATAGGTCTTCACGTGAAATGATCCACTACGAGCATCAATAGATCCAAAAATTTTCCAAGGACAACTTTCGTTAGCACATTTTGCTCTAACAACCTTCTTCTCATTCTCTATAAATTTCATCTCTCTACGCTAAGCCACTGAGTACTTTATCAAAGCATCTTTAAATTGCCGACTACTATCAAATGCCATAGCCACAGTAAATCCAGACACAACACAATTAGGATCATATCTTGGAAACCTACTCCTTCTCCTAGTAAAATCGTCATCTCCTTCTGCATCAGACCCTAAACTCTCATTTGCATCTGTTTCAGAGTACTCTGTCTCATAACCATCTTCGAGATCAACCGCATTATCCACATCCAATGGTTGGGATGGTGTCAATGTTTCGGATGGTTCCCCTAAAATAAGATCCTTTGTGGACCTCCCACGAAACTCCACCATGTTCTTCCTTGCTTCCAAAAGCTCCTCATCATCACAATCATCATCAATGAAAAGGCTTACATCGCCAAGAAAGTCTGTCTCTCGTCCGTCGTCATTCATAATATCATCCTCTATGTCGGTATAGTCACCTTCATCATGAGCACTCTCACCAACCCCATGAGCGACCCCCTCACCCTGCCCAACACCCTCACCCTCACCCTCACCCTCACCCTCACCCTCAATGGCACCCTCACCATCACCCTCATTTGTCTCATCGTCTACAAAATTTTCTCCATATACCTCAATTACCCCTCGACACAAATAGCTAAATAATAGATTGACAACACTACTCTCATCCCATATATATCTCAACCCATCTTCTAGAGACTTTCCAGGAAATCTAAAATAAAGCTTCTCAAATTTAGTATTTACCACTTTCTCCATATCTCTGATGAAGCTTTCGTAGCTTGGTGAACTAATATCGACTTTTATTAAATCAGTCTCGCCCCCAACATATTCAAGCGTCGGGCGACGGTAAAAATTTCCACCATGGAAAAGGCACACCCAAGCCGACTTGTCGCTCATATCAACCCTACATAGAAAACATAATGTATGTAAAAACATAGCCACATAATGGAAATTTTGACTTGAGTATAAGTTTTGAATTTTTAGCTCCAGTCATTTTCCACATTTTTCTAGTAGAGACACAATTCCAGCAGTCCATCATCACACACGTCGCTTTCCGGATTGCCGATTATGGTTTTGATCATCTCATGCTCCATACATAACTACATGCGATTTTCATTTGGTTACTGCAGTTTAGGTTTTTATGCTACCTCAATAATGGTATCCAAGTGTGGATGCAGTTTATGGTAGGGGTGAGCAACGGTCTAGGGTCGACCCTAGACCGACCTTGGACCGGCCCAACCCTGCCGGTCCTGGTCCGGTTCCTAAGGGGATTGGGTCGGTCCTTGGTCTTGAAATTCCAAAACCAACAATATGCGGGTTGGTCCTTGGTCCTAAGAGTTTTGGGTCGATCTAACCCTAGACCAACCTTGTATATTATATTATATTATATTATATTATATTATATTATATTATTAATAATTCTTTTATATATTCAAACTTAAGTAAAATGTCTGCTATATAATATTATATTGAGATGTTCTATCAAAAGCACTAATTGTAATTTTAATTTAAAATTTTTGTTGAGTATTAATTATGTGTCATTTGTTTTATTTTCAGGTGTTTAGAAGTTCAAGTGAATTAACAAGATGTGAAGTTATATATTCATGGTTTATATTAAGTATTTTGAACTTTTTATGGTTTAATTGTATTTTACTAATGAATTTCAGTTGCACTTTACTTTTCAATTTGTGTCAAATGGTAAAAGTTTTTGAAAAATAGAGTAGTATTGCAGTTGCTACGGTAATTTGCTAGTCAAGTGGTGTGAAGCTCATTTTTTGGTTGAGTGGACTCTAGTGATCAAATGCAAGAAAACGCTTTTGCATATGGTGTTATGAATATTAAAGATAGATGATTACAAGAACTTTCCATCTTGTCACATATCTCGATGAGTGGTTAGCAGGTACGAAATTTCTATTATTGCGTCATCTTAAATTTGCTAAATATGTATTGGTATATATAGTTTAGTTGCACAATGCCACATTGTTGATGGATGTGTAATTTTAATTTGTAGGTTTTCTTTTTTAGGGAGTATAAAAAATAAGACAAAAAAAATTATCGATCGGTCCCGGGTTGACCTTGGAATGGGACCGAACCCATTGGGTCGGTCCGGTCCTTGGTCCTAGGCTCAATAGGGTCGGTCCTCGGTCCTAAAAATTGAGGACCAACACTGTACGGGTTGGTCCTAGGGTTAGGGGGTGGCCCGGACCAACCCGGACCATGCTCACCTCTAGTTTATGGTAGTCTTGATGTATACGAGCCAACACGAAGTCGCACCTGCATGATAAGATCCTTAGCAGCAAATCAAAGCAAGCCTTTAAACTTCACCATTAAGACATCAAGCATAAGTAAGCATGTCGATATATTTATGTGGAATCAAAGTGGTACTTACTCTTTATTGGAGGAAGAAGCAACACTAAGTCATAGCGGCTGAAGCGGCGGGTTCAGCACTAAAGCACCAATGCTGGAAAACCCATTTAGAATAGTTAGTAGGCCTAAATTAATCATCGTATCACTACAGATTAAATATCATTATGAAACGATGGATTGATATGGTACAATTGACGAATATTTGATATGCCATGACCTTGATAAGATACTCAAACGACTCAAGCAGAAAATGCAATTGATTGACCATAAACTATAGATGGAGTAATACAGCAGCATGTTCTTCCTTTGATCTCTTCATGATAATGCTTTGAGATATTGCCATAAATGTAGACAAACAAATTCTCCTAATACCTTTTATTATATATTCTCATTTAAAGAATCCAAAGGCCAAAACTTACTTTACAAACAAAGTTATTCCATTGACAAATTCTAATTTAAAAAATATATCTGTTCTCCAGCACCTCAAAGGACAAAAGGTATGTTATGCATAGAAGATGCAGTCTATTGGTGGGCTGAACTACAATAGAGTCTCAGCTGTTAATGTCATATTTTTATGAGTACATATGATAGGAAGAAGCGAAATCAATCTTTGATCTCTTCTCCGAAGGAACCATATATGGCTAGAAAGGACGAGAGGAGAACCTCGAAAACATAGAAGAGTACTAAGGAAAATCAAGACGTTTGTTGGACAGGTGGAAGAAGGACCATTGAGGAAATAATTTCCATGCATAAGTGTAGTCTTATGTCTATATATCTCAATGGTTCTGCTCCAGGCAATCACACCCGGAGGTTTGGTACAGTTGAGAATTTAACTAATTTCTCTGTAATTAGTGCTAGAGACTGTTGGAAAAATTGGGCGGCTTGGAGAATCACCGACTTCTAGATCTCTATTACGTTCTATTACGCTTGCAAGTCCAACAACCAGGAAGAAAAGTGGTTGCAGCTCATCTAAAGGACTTGAATTTTCGCATGATATGGTTTGAAGCAGGTCGAGGGAGAAAGAATTCAATTGAAAAGACTAACGCAAAAATATTCTTTTCCCAACCAACGACAACACATGCCAAAAAAACTAACGCAAATTGATAATATAAAATAAGACGAGCAGAACGCAATAAGTTTGGGACCACCGCAACATACCTTTTGACTATTTTTCGCGAGCAGAACGCAATAAGTTTGGGACCACCACAACATACCTTTTGACTGTTTTTCGCTGTTGTCGTGTTTGCTCAACACTTGTCGACAACAAAATTGAACCGGGACCACAACTCCTCCTCGTGTTTGCTGCGATTTGCGATGGGCGAGTCGGGTCGTAGGGTTTGTGGCCGAATTGGGTCTTCACAATATGGGTGTGTCTATGATTGTGATGGATGAGCAAAAGTGTCGGGCAAAAGGTGCTCGATCAATGAACGTGACAACAAAAGAATGATTTGGCATGAGGAATCTTGACAAAATCTGTGAGATTTTTGGGCTCTTTCGATTGGGCAAATTCGATTTGGGAGAGAATGGGTTCTTGACGTCCGTGAGGAGAACAATACTGAGAAAGCGTGGATTGAGGCATCAACTGTGATTTGGGGAAAAAATTTTGATATCTAAAGAAGAAAGCAACGCTCAATCTAGGGAAGATCTCGTACTAGGGTTCCTCACGCCGATTTTGGGAAAGAAACACAGAAGAAGAAGGGCAAAGACGGACGATGCTGTTTGTCGCTTTTTCAAAATTTTTTTTTTATAAGCAAAACGTCGCCGTTTTGCATCTCCGCGTCCATGTCGGCGCCGGCAACGCCGGCCGGCGCGATTGGGATTCCACGTCGATTATTTCGATTGAAGATTGCCGAAAAGATCGAATGGGCAAAACAGAAAAGGTTTAGGACTGACCAAAAAAAAAAAAAAAAAGGTTTAGATCGAATTGACACAATGGCAATAGGTTTAGGACTTTTTGGGTAATTATCCCAATGAAAATTTAATTGAAAATTTGGCATTAATAATTTCTAAACTTTGATTTATCGTGCAATATTATTTTTGAGTTATTAATTCATTTATAAATGTTCAATGTAGTATCTGAGTTTTTGATTTGTTCTATCTAATCCCTCAATTTTATTAAATCAATTATTTGATACTGTTATAAGTTTCTTATAATCACAGTGACATCCATGTTTTAGAATAGATTTCCTAAACGAAAAGCACTCTATTTATTTTTACCTTTTTATTTTTTGGTCTCTATACATGTTACAATAGTTCCACTTAACTTTAATTTATTTTTCTTTGTGATCTCCATAACAATAGAGATAGAACCTCATCTAGAGCTATATGGTTTGAGTTCCTGCTATTTTAAGAATAAGTGTTTTAATAAGGATATTTAGGAATGATAGTAATTTATCTAAAAATAATCATACTCATATTAATCCAAAACTTGTTCTTAACTTTTTAGAAAGATGAAATTTGCAAGCTTTTACTGTGTTGTGTTTTCTTATTTGAATGTTGTTAAATTTGTAAATTAGGAATTTAAAATAGCAGGACTATGAATTTGATATAACTCTAGATGAATTTCCACCTTTTCTATTGTAGATATCATAAGCTAATATATACTCAAATGGAACTTTAGCAATACTAATAAAGACTACAAAGATAATAAAAAGATACCATTAATTTAGAAAATGGATTGAAATGAAAAAATGTTCTAAAATCTGGGTAATAATGTAATTATAAAAACTTATTAATAATACCAATAGACTAATTTGATTTTTTTTTTTTTGTTCAAAGATTGATTTGACTTTGTGAGGGAATAATTCAACAATTTAGAAATAGTTTAAAAATCATATTGAACAAATTAATAGTCCAAGTACCACACTGTACATTAAGTCAAAATTTAGGGACCATTAATATAATATTTCCTAATTTAATCTATTGACAAGTACCTTGAAGGCACCATTTAGCAATCATTTAGTTGTGTTTGGTAGTATGAATTTTAGTCTGAATAGGATAATGTTATCCTATCTAGTGTTTGGCATCATTCTCCAAACAGGATGGACTTGAATATATTTGAATAAAATACTGAATAAGAAACTTGAGATAGGGATTAGATAAACCTGGATGTAATAACAAATTTTGAACTTTTTGAATATTACTTTTCCGGCCATTGCGCAAGAACCATCATCACCAGGATCGAATAAAATTTTTAAACATTTTGAATATTACTTTGCCAGCCATTGCGCAAGAACCCACCACCACCCAATCATAGTCACCCTTCTTCTCTATGGTATGAGTGTTGTGAGGATGCATTAATATATGTGGACTAGAGTTTCTTATACTTGGTGGCTTTCACTCCCCAGCAGTCTCCTTAATGTTCTCAAATCGATTCCTTCATCGTTTTGCCATAAAGTCGGTTTCTCTTGTGATTTTGCTTCCAGTATTGAGATGGATTTGTGATGATAAAACAATGTCATCTCTTACCCAGATCATACAAGCAAAAGAATACCACAGTTTCACTTATTTTTCATATATAATTTTTTCTTTCTAGGCACTCTTGCTCTGACCTCAATAGTGAAGATACTCTTTGTGAGTACTTCAGCGACGACCCAAGTGAAATTCTAGATTGCTAACCAAAGGGCAACCTGAATCGACCCTTTCGAACTTTTACTCTCCGTCTTTAAGACATATAGACGGGGTTTGCGACCCTTGCACGAGGTTTGCACAAAATCTCGACCGATAGGGCCATGGATGGGGCATCAGACTCAAGGCACTACGAGGAGTATCGAAAGCGACAGGTTGAGAGCGAAATAGCTAATACGACAGAGGATTTTTAGAAAATCTTAATCCTAAATAAGGTTGCATCAAACATGTTATGTGATTTTCTATTATCCCGAAAAATTCTAATCTCACTTTATGATATCCAATACCAATCCAGATTTGAACAACTAGACACAGCCTTCTTGAAGATCTATATCTACTTCTCTTTTAACTATTCATATGTTATTTATTTGCTTCTCTTTTAACTATTCATATGCCCTCGGGATTTATTCATCATCATGGTACTATTCATATGTTATTCATCATCAGAAACGGTCATAAATAGACTATCTTGACGATTCCGAATATTTTTACTACCAAAATTTTCATAGTAAAAAATGGCCAACAGAACGAAAACTCGACTGTCCCCCAAAACACTCGACGGAATGTGTCACCCTGGAAAGACGGGTCCCAAAGGAAAAACAACTCTGGGGAGGGCGGAAAAATGTCCGTGCGAACTTTGTCCTAAAAATCTGAATGCCGTGGGCCCACCCGCCATCGCTCCCTCCCGGTTCAATTAACCTGGACACAAAAAGCTTTTGTTTTTCTCTGGAGTTTTCTACCCGAAAAAAATACCCGAGTCGGATTTCTCTCTACAATTCGACCTCTTAAATTTTTCCTGAGGAAAGGGTATAAATATCGGTTCCTTGCATACTAAATGCGCAACTTGCTCCTTCGCTCCTCGTTTTATCCCGTTGCCTAGAAAACCACCGATTGCCCCACCTGCGATATCGAGGAAAATGGCCGTCTCCGACAAGGTATCGGCTTCGACTTTGGGTTGCTGTCTTATGAATTGCCTTTCTTTAGACTCGTTCGGTCAAGAGAGGAGGGAAGGTCTGAATTCAAGTCGAGCGAAGTGAGGTCACCCAGTCTTGTTTTATTATGATGTTGCTGGGCTTCTGGGTTTTGGGTAAGCTGTTGTTACGGTGGAAAACCATGATTTTTTTGAGCCGAGTTAGGATTTGTTTGACCCAGTTTTGGGATTCTTGGAACGGGGAACTTGAACCCTCAAACAGTTATGATCCTCTGTGGTAGGTGCTAAAGAAGAGTTGAGAAGCATCCCGAAGAGAAGTCTCGAAAGAAGAAAAAGCGAATGTGAATTACGTGATGGGACTAGTTTGGGTTGATGTCCTTCCGTCTTGGATTCAAATAGTATGTCCCACGACGCCACCTTATGGTCATGGTATCTTAGATGGGTATGAGATCCACGGGCAAAAATTGCTGGGAAAGATTGTTTCACCCGCGTTCTGATAGCTTAAAATTTTGAAACAAGTGGTTGTTGAGGATCTCAAGTGAATTAGTGAGAAGCAATCTGTTGAGTCTTGGTAACCAACTGGAAAAAGTGAAGCCAATGCCTTATATAATGAAGCAAGCTAAGTAAAAAGTTAGCCATTAATATGGTACAAAGAAGGTGTGGAAGTCTAGTTGACTTAAGAGCTGATGGTCTCTTTTCTGGCGGATGTCATTGCCACTTTACACGTTGCCAACGTTAGAGCTTGTACTGTGGACAGAGGCATAGTTGTACTAGGAGAGCATTAATATATTGAAGTCCGCTTTTAGGTCCTTGCGGTCAATTCAGAATATAGGATACTTGTTTCTCTTTAGATAATTTTTAAAGATGCATCCGTTCCAGGTCCTTATAGAAGGGTACTTGTTGAGTTGTCTCTCTTAATTTCTTTTAGAGATGTATCCGTTTCATTTCTTCTTCAAACTCGTTCATGGGTCTTCACGGCATGTTGATTGTCTGTCACGTATGCATGTACACCTAACAGTGTGCACCGGTTTGCATATTCTGAAGCTCAATTTGCTATATGCGGTATTCATTAGCTTGTATTTCAGTTAATTTAGAGTATCTGATAAACTGGTTTGATAGCCCAGGGTTATTTTGATGATGGATTTTGTATCAGTGGTCACGATCTAAATGTGAGAACAAGGAAACTATAAAAGCCTTATCCACCAATAAACTTTAGGCAGGAAAACAATTTTTGGATAGAATCGTTATGGTCGTTCCTTGAGGATGGAGGAGGATGGTCAAATTTGTGTCGTGAATCTTGTGATATATCATGGGTCCTTTAATGCCTGTTCTGCATTTGGAGTAATGCTTTCAAACTTTGTGCTGGGTAGGATCCTGGAGAGGAATTCATTCAAGCATGTTATATGGGTGACGGCAATGAAGACCAGAGACTTCCGCATCACTGTGAATCTGAGGAATTTGTTTCCATGGAGTTGGAGCAGCAGCTTGAATGTATGCATTCTGAGGAAGCACTATTGTGAGACACAATGAAATAATTCTGTTTTCCCAATTCATTAGGGGCTATCATGTTCTTGCAGAGTTTCGCTACTTCAGCTTTCTATGGGATTCTGACAACTATGAAATAGATGAGGAAGAATTGAAGAAAATCTGTGTGGAGGGTGGAGTCATCTATATGGAATGTGGCGATTCATTTAATTCAATTCAGAATATTATGCCGCATAATCATCGGCCTTGGCGGTTCATATTTGCTCCAGGATAATATACATACAAACACACACACACACACAACTAGACCTGGGTCATGATCATATGTTTCATTGCTTGTTTAACTTATCCTTTGGTGAATGATCTTGTTTGAAAATTAATCAGACAATGTACTTACATTGTTTACATGTTCTGAAATGACTGACGTCTATTTTCTGCCTAATAATCCCCTGACGACCTTGGTCCCTCTTAAGCTGCTCTACACTTCCAATGTCAAGCTTGTTTGCTAAGTCTGACGGTCAACACCTGCTAGCGACACTTCTAATGAACGAGGATGTAGGTCTGTCGGAGGCATATTAATGAGCATAACCCAATCCACTTGCCGTCCTCTACATTCACTAGATGCGCAGGGGGCCCACTCTATGTCGGGCCATCGCACCAAAATGACTAATGCGATCGAATATCATGGAGAAAAAAAGAGCGGGACTCAGATTCACCAGCCGCAATGGCATGGGTGGCTTGCTAGAACAAAATATACCCCGCTCGATCGAGCTTTCCCTAGGTGAGGTCGAGCCAAAAAAATAAAAGTGATAAACATAGGAGAAATTAAGAAAAGGAAAGTAGGGTTTCTATGATTGAAAAAACCTAGGGCAAAAGATCGATAGTCATTTAAGAATAAGGTAGGTCTTACAAAGAAATCAGCGGTTAGGATACGCAACCATTTTTTTTCTTTTTTTTTAAATGGGGGCATGAAAAAGGCAAATGGCTATGACATGCAAGTAGCTTTTTGAGGAATCAGAATCGTTGTCCATACGTTAAGCTTTGAGTATTTAATTATGCAAAAATGACACAATGTGCAACATAATTTTTAAATTTTTAAATTTCAAACAATGTTGATCTTAAACTTTTAAATTATTTAATGTGGTATATGTTCAATTTACCTCACTATATGAAAATTTTCAATATTGTTAAATGTGATCTATAAACTCAACTTTGAATAATAAAATTAACGGGTCATTCTTCATTCGTTACTATTTAGGAGCTTTCATAATTCCCATATTTTATAATATCCCTTAATTTCAATCCATTTCCCTAAACAAAAAAAAACTTTATTTTTACTTTTTATTAATTTTTTGATCTTTACAAATGTTAGGATAGTTCCACTTAAATATTTATTTTTTCAAAACTTTATGATCTCTCTAACAAAAGAAGTACAAACCTCATTTGGAGTTATACTAGTTTTATATTCTTGCTATTTTAAGAATAAATGTTTTGATAGGAACCACTGTAATTCATCTCTAAATAATCATACTTATATCAATCTAAATGTTGTTCTCAATTTTTTTTTTTAGATAGATGAAATTCGCAAGCTCTAACCTTCTTGTGTTTTCCAATTTAGGCTTTGCTAAATCAGTCAACTAAGAAACTGAAATAGCAGGAATATCAACTCGATAAAACTCTACCTGGCCGGCTATCCGTGGGCCGGCCTTGCCATCGCTCGAAAGGTCGCATGAACCTGTACAAAAAACTCATGTTTTGTCACCCAAATCACGTTGTCATCCCTGTCTGGTGTGAATTTGTCCTCAAAATCGGCATGCCGTGAGCTGACCTGCCATCCCGTTCAATGAATCTGGACACAAAAAGCTTTGTTTTTCTCTGGAGTTTTCTACCCGGGGAAAAAAATCCCGAGTCAGAATTTCTCTCCCTTTCCACCGTTTGACCCTCTTAATTTTTTTACCAAAAAAAGAGTTTGAGAATCTTTTTTGGCATTATAAAATGCGCAACTTGCTCCTCCGCCTCCTTGCCTTTTCTTGTCTTCTGGAAAGCTATTGATTGCCCCACCTGCGATATCGACGAAAATGGTCGTCCCCGACAAGGTAATTGGCTTCCACTCTGCGTTCTTGTCTTATGGGTTGCTTTTCTTTAGACCTCGATCGGTCAGGAGAGGAGGGAAGGTCTGAATTCGAGGGAAATCAGGTCGCCCAGTTTTGTTTTATTTGGGGTTTTGTAGAGTAGACTCTGTTTTTTGCGTTTCTCGATGCTGCTGGGCTTCTGGGTTTTGGGTAAGCTGTTGTTACGGTGGAAACCCATGATTCTTTTAGCCTAGTCGGGATTTGTTTGCCGTGGTTTTGGGATTCTTGGAACGGGGGACTTGAACCCTTGAACGGATATGATCTCTGTGGGAGGTGCTAAGGAAGAATTGAGCAGCATCCTGAAGAGAAGTCTCAAAAGAAGAAAAGTTTCCAGTATGAATTATGGGAAGGGGCCGGCATGAGGGCTTACTTGCTCCTAATTGAACTAGTTTGGCTTGATGTCCTTCCATCTTGGATTCACGTGGATGTCACGCGACCCTATGGCCATGGTGTATTGGATGGTTAATGAGATCCACAGGCAAGAATTGTTGGGATGGATTGTTTTGCACGCGCTCTGACAGCTTAAAACTTTTGAAACGAGTGTTTGTTGAGGATCTTGAGTGGGTTAGCGAGAAGCTGTCCTCTTCAAGGGACATGAAGGTTGAGTCTTGGTAATGGGCTGGAAAAAGTGCAGCCATTACCTTATATAATGTACAAAGCTGAGTCAAAAAGAAACCATTAATGTGGTAGAAAGAAGGTGTGGAGGTCTAGTTGACTTAAGATCTGATTGCCACTTTTCTGGCGGATGTCATTGCCTCTTTATATGGTGCCAAAGTTAGAGCTTGTACTGTGGACAGAGGCATAATTGTACTAGGAGAGAATTATTATATTGCAGTCCACTATGAGGTCCTTATAGTCAATGTAGAATATAGGGTACTTGTTTGTCTTAGATAATTTTGAAGATGTATCTGTTTCAGGTCCTTATAGTCAATGTAGAATAAGGGTACTTCTTTCTCTTAATTGTTCTTAAAGATGTATTTGTTTCACTTTGTGAACTTGTTCTTGGGTTTTCACGGCATGTTGATTGTCTGTGTCACGTATGCGTCTGCACCTAAGGGCATGCACTGGTTTGCGTATTCTGAAGATCAATTTGCTATACTTGGCATTGATTAGCTTGTATTTCAGTTAATTTAGAATATCTAATAAATTGTTTTGATAGCCCACCGTTATTTAAATGATGGATTCTGTATCAGTGGTCATGATCTAAGCATGAGAACTAGGAAACTATTAAAGCCTTATCCACCGATAAAGTTTAGGTGGGAAACCAATTTTTGGATAGAACCTTTACCGTCTTTCATTGAGGATGGAAGAGGGTGGTCAAATTTTTGTCATGAATGTTGTGATATATTGTGGGTCCTTCAATGCCTGTTCTGCATTTGGGGTAATGCTTTCAAACTTTGGGCTGGGTAGGATCCGAGAGAGGAAGTCCTTCAAGCATGGTATATGGATGACAGCAATGAAGACCAAAGACTTCCACATCACCGTGAACCTAAGGAATTTGTTTCCTTGAAGCAGCTTGAAGGTATGCATTCTGAGGAAGCACTCTTTTAAGATACAATTAAATAATTCTGTTTTCCAATTCATTAGGAGCTATCTTGTTCTTGCAGAACTTGGTGTTCTCAGCTGGCGATTGGATGCTGACAACTATGAAACTGATGAGGAATTGAAGAAAATCCGTGAGGAACGTGGATACTCCTACATGGTATGTGGCTTCATAATATTATAACGCATTTTCACTGGCCTTGGTAGTTTGTAGTTGATTCAGGATAATATTAACATTTGTGTTTGTCCATGTTGTGGAACTAGACCTGGATCATGATCAGATGTTCCATGCTTGTTTAACTAATCTTTTGGTGAATCATCGAGTTTGAAAATTAATCAGATAATGTACTTGCATTGTTAAGGAATGATGCTCACACGTTTTGAAAAGACTGATGTCTTTTTTCTGCCTAATGTGATGATCCCCCCGAGGACCTTGATCCCTCTTAATCTGCTGGACACTTCCAATGTCAAGCTTGTTTGCTAAGTCTGATGGCATGAAACTTCTTTTATTTTTGCCCAGGATTTCTGCGAAGTTTCTCCAAAGACGCTGCCAAATTATGAAGAGAAGATCAAGAACTTCTTTGAAGAGCATCTCCACACTGATGAGGAGATTCGTTACGCTGTGGCTGGAAGTGGTAAGTCCCTGATTTTCTTCTCTCAGCTTTCTATATTCTGCTTTCCATTGAATTCTCTAAACTTTGTCTTGTCGTCTAGGTTATTTTGATGTCAGGGACAAGAATGATAGTTGGATTCGTGTGTGGGTCAAGAAAGGTGGAATGATTGTTTTACCAGCTGGAATGTACCATCGCTTTACCCTCGATTCGGATAATTACATTAAGGTATTTACAATACATGCATACTTCACTTCTTTGATCCAGCACACATGGAGGACACAAAACACACACACAGACACACATGAAGAGAACAAGAGAACTAGATTTGGGCCTTCTAAACTTGTTGCAGCTGTTTTATAATCGGTGGAAGAATGAATTTTCTAATCAGCAGAAAGAATTTTTGTTCACTCTCTGCTAAGTGATCTTTCATATAGGCTATGCGACTGTTCGTTGGTGATCCAGTTTGGACCCCATTCAATCGTCCCCATGACCATTTACCAGCGAGGTATTGATCCGTCCTTTCCTTCTAGTCTTTTACATCTCCAGTTTCTCTGATGTTTCACATACACGATGTTGCTCCTGAGTCTTAGAGAATCAATTCTTCCTTGCAGGAAACAGTACGTTGAAGCTTTTGTGCAGAAGGAACACAATGATCATGCGGTCAATGCTACAGCATAGTGTGTGTATCCCCTGTTAGGCTTTCACAAAATATGAACACTCAAGTATATGGTTTGGCCTGTAATATGTGTTTTCTCAGCTTGAATTGTCAATTTGCCCTGGCTTGGCTTATATTGCTCTGGGTTGTTATGCTTATAGTTATGTGGTTTCGGATCTGTCTCTGCTACATTGGCTGGTCCTTGTGGATAGACAAACGAATAAAAGTGGTTGTGCCGCCTTATGCTTTGGGCCTGTTTTCTATTTCAACGATCTTCTAGTGGGCGATTTGTCCCTAGGTTATCTTCATGTTTTTGGGGGCATAAACTCGGAATGAAATGAATATTGTGTTCCGCCGGAGGTTTAGTGAAGATGTTGCCACAAAACGAGTCGATGCGGTAAAATGGTAAATTGTGAGTCGCATGCGTGGAGGGCGATTTCTAATCATCTGCTCTGGTGGGCTAGTGATGAATAGAATTTCAGCATTTTGCTTGTTGGCATCTAGAGATTCTTGTGGAGGCCAGTTTGTAGCACACCCTCAACAAGCGAAAATCCTTTGTCCGGCTCGAGTCCAAGTTGCACTTCTCTTGCAAATTTGGGTGGCCACTGGGCATAGGCTCTGAGCTATCCGAGACGGGAAGTCTTTTATTTGAATGAGGATGTCTTTGAATCAGACTTTGAACACTACGAGTGCTCCGGTTCGATTCGAGTTTTCGCACGCTTAAATTTAGGTTAGATTTTGTCGACGGGCTCAAAATCTAAATATAATCTTCAACACTAATTGCGTGCCAAAATAGGATTTTGTAGGATAATCAACCCAACTCATGATATTATTCTGAACTCAAAGGCTACTTCAAAAATTCTCTCTCAACCTACTTCTAGCACATTTTCTTTACCCCATATCGCACTGACTAGCAGATGATCTGGATTCGAATTTCAAACTATGCGGCTTCCCTAGAGATTGTGTATACTTGTTCCCATTTTAAGTTCACTAGGTGGTATTCAGAGCCAGTTTCAACACACTAGATTAAGTGGGCACATTGGATTTGATAAAAAAGAATACTATATCCAAGCCACGGATTAGGGTAGACAATTGCCATTTCTTCCCAGCCGACTTGAATCCCAAGAATCTTGGTCGAGCTAGATTTGAATTCGAAACCTTTTGGGGTTCACCAATTGATTTTACCAACTCGATCAAACCGTTTTCGACGGTATTTAGAGCCAATTTCGACACACTAGATTAAGTCAAAATGTCGGGCTCGATCAAAAGGAATACTATATCCATGCCACGGATCAGGTTAGATGCCCGACATTTCTTCCTGGCCGGCTTAAATCCCAAGAACCTTCGTCAAGCAAGATTTGAACTCGAGACCTTCCGGGATCACTGATTGGTTTCACGGACTCGTTCAAACCGTTTTCGATGTTGTATCGGGTCGGCCCACCTCTTCTTTTCACCCTACTAAAGTGGCCCATCTCCAAATCACTTTCTCAAGGCCCAACCACAAAAACCAGGACCTTCCCCCTCCCAATTTCTTAAATCGCTCCGTCCGCCCCAGTCGCCTTCTCAGCTCCAGCTCTCCATCGTCGCAGCTCCTCTACCGCTCCTCTGTACGGACCGTGCAGGTATGTATGGCTTTGACGCTCGTCTCGAGTCTTCATTCGGGGTTTGCTTGTTGATCCGCCGCCGATTCTTGGGTTTGATACCAGTTCCTCCGGTCATGGAAATGCCAAGATTTTACCGGGGTTTCTGTTCCCAATTTGTCCGTGCTGGCTCAGCGCTGGCTCGTCCCTTGATTTGGGTTCTTGGGTCAGTGTCGGCACGCGTTGGCGATTCCGTTTCGTCCTTTTAGGATGTAGTTCTTGTGCAGTTCCAGTTGGGGGGAATGAGGGTCGACGGTGAATGTTTTGTGTTGAGCTCCCCGTGCCCGCAAGGTGTTCGACCGTATTCCTATTAGAGCCTTGGTGTTGTGTTTTTGCCCACTTGAGGGGGGAGAAAGGAGGGATGTAGAGCCTCGGGTTCTTAGGTTTGCGATGGTGCAGTTAGAAGGTTCCGTTTCGGACAACATGGATGATTTTTTGTAGTTTTCCCATGGCTGGAACCAGTACCGTGGGCTTGCTACTCTTGCTACATTTTTCTAATCAACCTTGTCCCTATTTCCTTTCAATTTTTCCCCTTAAAGTTCATTGAAGGGAAGACTCTAGTCGTACAAAAAAGTGGAATGGTTTTCAGATGGGAGCTTGAACTTTGAGTAACTCTAGTTGTTTTGTGACTGGAAATGCACACTATTTGCTTGAGGAGAGATGGGATCAAGAAAAGGACAATGGGCAAACATAATACAATGTTTGAGAGTGTGTCCTATCCCACATCTCAAATAGGAAGAGACGCAGAAAGCGTTTGGGTTTCTTGCTCCATATGCCTGCTTTAATCTTTGCCAGACTAGAATGAGACATTGAATATTCAATCACCAAGCTGATCAAGCAGCATCTCAAGTTACTTTAAAATGGTTGAATTACTAGATTGAGGAATGCCATCTAAATGTGACCTTGCCTAGTAATGTATTGTTAATTAAAAAATGTTTTACAGTGTTGCTTCACATAGTCTTCTGCAAATAAATCTAACTGGTTCCTTCTGAAACTTTGCTAGTTTTTTTTATTATTCATGTATATTAGTTCTGTTCTATGATTGATCATTGGGAAAAATCAAGGAGTAAGTGATTGGTGAGATATTTGTTATTTGCCCAGTCGTGTAATAGTATTTTGCTTTTCTTTGGCAGCATCTTTGTTTATTTTGTATGTGCGGGTGTGCTGTGTGTTCATTCTAGTTGTCCAAACATAGCTGTCTGGGGTTTGTCATGGAAAAAACTAATTTTGATGTCCCCTTCAGTGTTGCTGAGAAAGGGAAAAGCATGAATGCCTTCAAAGCTTACAAGGCTTGTGTGCCGATTGCATGGAGCCC
Organism: Eucalyptus erythrocorys; assembly: GCA_014182555.1. Lineage (NCBI taxonomy): Eukaryota > Viridiplantae > Streptophyta > Magnoliopsida > Myrtales > Myrtaceae > Eucalyptus > Eucalyptus erythrocorys. Next base: position 13,016,561 of record CM024598.1, on the reverse strand, counting down.
CAACTTGTACATAACCTTGGTTAGGGGCATTCCTGGAACAAGAAGACTTCACCGGCGTACATTGGAGGCGCTGCGGCTTGGCAAGTGTAACAGAACTGTTATGAGATGGAACACCCCTACCGTTAGGGGAATGTTGCAACAAGTAATGATTAGTCAGTTACTGCATTTTAGTTTTGTTTATCAATGTTATTTGCTTACTTGAAGAATCTATTACATGATTAGGTAAAGAGGCTAGTCGTGATTGAAACAGAAGAGATGTTCAAAGCTCGTAAACAGAAGGAGGCAAACCACCGAGCTTTACGTCCGCCATTGGTCATAAGCCATCTGCCTCCCCCAGATTGCAGTTCTTAGTAGCAATGTTGTCCTCTTAGGTCAGATCCTTCTCTAATGTTGTTTCATCGGACAATACAGTTTCTAGATGTGTTATTGGATAGAAATTCATTGGCTGTACTGGTTCCGTCATGATTGGGTGGTTTACCGGAAGATATATTTTGCTGTGAGTTAATTAATCAATTGATTGCTACGTATCTGGTGAAAGTGAAATAAAGGGCAGAGTTCACAATATGGGTCCATGAAATTATACTATGGGCGTGTGGACAGTCAAAAAAAGAAAAGGCAGGCTGATATATTTTAATGGATGGTTGCACTTAACATTCTCCAGATATCTTGTTGCTGAGTTGGTGAATTTCCACCATTTTACTTGAAAGGGTTACAAACTGAAGTTTCATTCAGTTTTGTTTGCAAAATCTGTTGCTTTGAGAATTTGGAGCTCCTCTTCTAAGGAGGAGTCAAATTCACTCAATCCATCTTTATTAATCTGGCTTAAGTTTATTTACTTTTGAAAAGGCTGAGTTCCTTCGATCTGTGTGGTCTTCATTCATCCATTGTCATCTGAGTCTCATCGTGATCTCCTTGGCAAAGGTGCTTGTGGCTTATTAGTCTGCAATTACCATCTCATACATTAAGCAAAGCTTCTTTACTTCCACTTAATACGAATAGATGTTTCTTCTCAAGGAGGAAGTTTTCTTCGAAGTATACTGCATGTTGAATAATCCATTGAAATATCCTCTGAGAGAGTGATCTATAGTACGACTAACTCTAATTTGAGATCTAACCAAGACGGTTTGGGGCACAGTATTTGTATTAAGACAATGCTTCACTTTATATTATGCTTCTGAGGATTACATTCTGAACTACTTTCACTTAGTATATAACTCTAATTCCAAAACTCTACACAAGTGCTCCTCCCTTAACAAATTCGGTGAAGGCCAAGGCGACTAGTCCCAACATGGCCAACCTTCCATTCCACAACTCGGCATCAGAAGTCATCAACCCATCAGACTTTGATTCAACCGTGATTCCTTGAAGCAGCGGAACAAGAGATGCGACCGAGAGCAGAATGCTTGTCCCTATGAACCACGGGAAGCCACCTTCACTGATCTGAGCGAACAAGTCCTGGCCTTTAGACAATTCAACCGCAATGGCTGCCACGAAGCCAATCATTGCGAGTCTGCCATTGATCCTCTCTGGTGCCGGCCCACTGAATGCAAGCACATCGGTAAAGCCGGTGCTCACCTGTCAACATGATAAACGTTAGTATATGCAAGGAGTGGGTACTAGCAGGAGTGACTTTCTCACTTGATCAAAACTCAAATCAGCATGAGCATCGCCAGTGCAATTTCTTTGACAACATTTATCCTTAGCAAACTTCAATCCTAAAGTTTAATCTCTTTAAGTAGATAAAAGCTACATGTGTAAGTGAGGCCTTCCCAAAACTCTTATTCATGCTATAGGAGGCTCTCAAACATAAATATACCTTTGATTTCGATTTTGGGGATGGGTTCAGATCCGGCTTGCTCTCCTGCAACATTCATCACGTAACAATGTTAATTCAATAAACTTCCCAACATCACATCGTTGATGTTTTAGGCAAGATTGTTTGAAAATCTGCTACTTTACCTCGGCCATACACCTCACATGCAAGCCACCTCGAGGAGCCAATCTAGGACTATGGTGGGCAGGGAAGAGTCCTCTCACAACAGATATCCTGGAGTTAATGTTGATTGCGGTCCTAGGACTCGCAGGGATCGAGTGCATCAGGATTGTTGTGGCCATGATCTTCAAACAAGGACCAAAAGTTCTGGGATAACTAGGAGAACAATACTCAGCTCAACGTGCGCAACTGAATCGACTCTGAGTAGACTGTAGTGCTACCGTCTTGAACTATAGAGAGAATGATATGAAGTACTATTTATATAGTGCCGGGGAAGAGAGAGAGAGAGATAGAGAAGGAGAGAGGGAGAGACTGACGGATGGTGTTGGTTCCACGCGATGCATGTCTGTAGGAGGTTAAATGGTTTCACCTCGTCCGTTTAAAGGGAAAGTGACGACGTGGGCCTTCAAATAGCCCTGAACAAAACAACGGACAAAATGGTTTGTGGGACTTCAGTTCTAGTTGGCTTCCGAACGTGAGGCCAAGAGAAGAGCGACGTAGTTCGAGGTTTTCGAAATTGGTAAAGAACAAATTGGACCAGACGAGAACTTTCGCGTACCGCTGTCCATTGGCATGACCTTGATGAAGACAGCATGCCCCGACTTCACAGCTCAAGCGTGGCACGGTATTCTCTTCAAGTCTCTCTCTGCGTTTAAAAGGCGCATTCACAAGGAAGGATCTAGAGTTCTCTCGAGAAATTGAGCTTCGACGAGAATTCCAGTTCATGAGCATTCAATGCATCTTGGTGGCTAGCTATGATGAAATTGACATTCGATCCACTTATGACCCGCTAGACCAGTGGTTGAAATATGTGTCAAATTCATCTACTGTTGGGCAATTTGCTATCGGCTAGTGAGTTCATAACTCGATAACTTAAGATTCTAATTGAAAGCAGAATTGGCTAGATACATTAATCAGCTCTAACTTGGGTTTGCTCATAATCGCCTTCCAATGATGAAGGCATGAGAATTTTATTTTGCATCAAAATGAAGTCTCACACATCAGCACTGATATGCCGTGATTGAAGCACTTGAATTTTTGTTAGGTCCCGCAGATATATTAATGAGTTTATCTATATATTCTTTATCTCTCTCCTTATAATAAAGGTATTGAGCTTTTATTGCTTACAATGAAAAAATAAGTGCTCCGATTTTGAAGAGCATTAACTACACTTGCATCTATGTCCCTACAATTCACATATTTTGGACAAATTTTGATGCTGCCGACGTTTCATTGGAGAGGTCTTCATAGAGCATCTTGATTGGCATTGCAGGAGCTTATGCTATTGGACCAAACTTGCCTACAAACTAAGGAAATATACTCGTCTTGGCTAAGCTTACGTGCCACTGATCTAATATTGTGTTCAAGGTTCTTGACTTTTCTGGTCCCTCATTGCAGCTGAAAGTTAAAGCTCGTTATAGACATCACAACATCGATGGCCAAATTTGACATACCTCTCCTCGTTTTGTGAAAATCGAAGACTGGTGGCATGGTAACACTAACTCTACTATTATGTGACACAGCGTTTGCTGAAATTGTCACTTGGTATTGGGACAATGCGTGGTGAAGAAGCCACGCTATGGCCAGTTGAGGAGCGTTGCAACCATTCTTTTCAGTGAGGTGAGCAAATTTTCAATATTTAACTTCGTTCTTGTGGAAGTTATCTCTAGTGAATCTTGGATGCATATCCTTTCACATAACAATAGAGAATTAACTTAGAAACATATTGGCCACTGATACATCACCAAGAAATCCAAAAATTTTGTTTCTAAGGAAATAAACTGTCGTCTGCATAATCCCACTGTCCTGTGTGCTCTCATTCGATCCTCTCGCAAATTAAGAGGTTGGTTAGAGAAAGTAGTTTTTGGAATGTGAAGGGAAAGGTGTTCTAAGATAGGCATTAGATGTGCTGTAACTGGGAACTTCTAGTTTGGGTCTCTTAGTTGCTGTTTGTTCAGCATGTAGCAGGATTGCTTGCCCTGCTTGTTGTTTTTTATACTAATAAGTTCTGAATATTCAAAAACAAGAAAAAAACCTAGCTTGGATGGTCACATAATTTGAATTCTCTTGCCAATAGGCTACTGATCAATATCATCACAATAAATTGCAAAAAACATAACGACTGGCTCTCCACCGGCAAGCTCTCAACGACTGCCTTCCTATAAAAGAACCCATGACCTAGAGGACTGGATGCTACTATCCCAATGCCGGGTTCTCCGAAATTGAAAGTCCTGTAAAAACTGCCACACATCTTGAGGATAATAGGAGTGGAGCTGCGAAGTGGAATTAATTCATCCTCAATTTCGCGAGTCCACAGAGAATACTCCATGTGCACAGTTCTGTTTGGATGAATAGCATTAACTCTCTTTACCGTATATATGCTAGCCTCTGACAAACCAATGTACTTCATCTTCCCTCCCTCCACCGGCTTCTTGAGTTCTCCCACCTATTAGTTAGACCAATTTTTTGCATTGCGTGTGCTCATTCTAGTTGTTCATCCATTGCTGTCTGCGGTTTGTCATGGAAAAAGCTAGTTCTGAGGTCCCCCCTTCCAGTGTCGCTGAGAAAGTGGAAAGCATGAATGCCTTCAAAACTTACAAGGCTTGCCTGCCAATCCCATGGAGCCCCAACTTGTACATAACACGGGTTAGGAGCATTCCTGAAGACCTGTTCAGTGTACATAGGAGGGGTCGTGGCTTTGCAAGTGTAACTCAACTCTTATGAGATGGAACAGCCCTACGGTTAGGGGAATGTTGCCACAAGTAATGATTAGTCAGTTACTGCATTTTGGTTTTGTTTATTGACATCATTTGCTTACTTGAATAACCGATTACATGATTAGGTAAAGAGGCTAGTTGTAATTGAAAGAGTAGATGTTCAAAGCCTGTAAAAAGGAGGCAAACCACCGAGCCTTATGTCCGCCGTTGGTCATAAGCCATCTGCCTGGCCCAGATTGCAGTTCTTAAAAGCAAACGTTGTCCTCTTAGGTCAGATCCTTCTCCGATGTTGTTTTGTTGGACAATGCAGTTTTTAAATGTGCTATTGGATGGAAATCCATTGGTCGTAATGGTTCCATCATGATTTGAGTGGTTTATCTGAGGATATATTTTGCTGTGGGTTAATTAATCGATTGATTGCTACATATCTGATGGAAGTGAAATAAATCTGGGTCCATGAAATCATACCATCGACCTCTGGACGGTCAAAAAGAAGCTGTGATAAATATTCCAATAAGTGATTGCACTCAACATTCTCCAGATGTCTTGTTGCTGAGTTGGTTGATTTCCACCATTTTACTTGGAAGGGTATAGACCGAACTTTGGTTCAATTTTGTTTGCAAAATCTGTTGCTTTGAGAATTCAGAACTTCCTCATCTGAGGACGATCCGAATTTGCTCAATCCTTCTTTATTATTGTTGCTTTAGTTTATTTACATCTAAAATGCCTGAGATCTTTCTGATTTAGGTATGTTCTTTGTTCACCCATTGTCATCTGAGTTTCATCCCAATCTCATTGGTAAAGGTACTTGTGTCTTATTAATCTGCAAATTACCATCTCATATATTAAGCAACACTTCTTTACTTCCACTTCAAACGAATCGAGGTTTTTTTCTGAAGGAGGGAGTTTTCTTCAAAGTATACTCCATGTTGAATGATCCAATGAAATGTCCTTTGAGAGAATGATTTATAGTATAACAAACTCTAATTTAAGATTTAAACCAAGACAGTATGGGGCACAGTATTTGTATTGAGACAATGCTTCACTTTATATTATGCTTCTGAGGATTACATTCTGAACTACTTACACGAGTGTATAATTCCAAAACCCTACACAAGTATTCCTCCCTTAACATATTCAGTGAAGGCCAACGCAACTAGTCCCAACATCGCAAACCTTCCGTTCCACAACTCAGCATCAGAAGTCATCAACCCGTCAGACTTTGACTCGGCCGTGACTCCTTGAAGCAGCGGAACAAGAGATGCAACCGAGAGCAGAATGCTCATCCCTATGAACCACGGGATACCACCTCCACTGATCTGAGCAGACAAGTCCTGGCCTTTAGACAGTTCGACCGCAATGGCCGCCACAAAGCCTATCATTGCGAGTCTGCCATTGATCCTCTCTGGTGCCGGCCCACTGAATGCAAACACATCTGTGAAGTCGGTGCTAACCTGTCAACATGATCAACATTAACGTATGCAAGGAATGGTTACTAGAATGAGTGACTATCTTACTTCATCAAAATTTAATCAGCAGAGTATCACCAGTTCAATTTCTTTGATGACACTTATCCTTCGGAAACTTCAAAACTAATGTTTAATCTCTTTAAGTAAATAAAGGCTCCGTGCATAAGTAAGGCCTTCCCAAAACTCTTATTCATGTGCTAGGAGGCTCTCAAGCATAAATATACCTTTGATTTCAATTTCGAGGATGGGTTCAGATCCGGCTTGCTCTCCTGCAACATTCATCACGTAACAATGTTAATTCAATAAACTTCCCAACATCAAATTGTTGATGTTTTAGGCAAGATTTTTCGAAAATCTGCTAGTTTACCTTAGCCATACACCTCACATGCAAGCCACCTCGAGGAGCCAATCTAGGACTATTGTTGGCAGGGAAGAACCCTCTCAAAACAGATTTCCTGGAACTAATGTCGACTATGGTCCTAGGACTCACAGGGACCGAGTGCATCAGGATTGTTGAGGCCATGATCTTAAAACGATGACCAAAAGTTTTGGAATAACTAGGAGGACAATACTCAATTGAGCGTGTCCAGCTGAATGAACTTTGACTGGGCTGTTGTGCTACTTTCGTGGATTGTGTAGTGAATAATATGAAGTGGTATTTATATAGTGCCTTGAGAGAGAGAGAGAGAGAGAGAGAGAGAGAGAGAGAGAGAGAGAGAGACTGGTGGATGGTATTGGTTCCACGCGATGCATGTTTATTGGGGTTAAATGGTTTCACCTTGTCCGTTTAATGTGAAATGGAAGACGTGGACCTTGAAATAGCCCTGAACAAACAACGGACAATGATCTGTGGGACTTTAGTTCTTGCTGGCTTTCGAACGTGAGGCCAAGAGAAGAGTGACGTAGTTTGAGGTTTTCAAATTTGGTGAAGGACCAATTGGACCGGACAGAGAACTTTCAACTACCGATGTCCTTTGGTGCGATTCGATGAAGACAACATGCCCCGACTTCACAGCTCAAGCGCAACACGGCACTCTCTTCTAGTCTCTCTTTGCGTTTCAAGGCGCATTCACAAGGAAGAATCTAGAGATTTCTCAAGAAATTGAGCTTCAACAAGGATTCTGGTTCATGAGCACCCGATGCATCTGGGTCATTGGCTATGATGAAGTTTACATGTGATCCACTAATGTCCTGCTAGACCAGTGAACGAAATTCATGTCGAATTTGGCTACTGTTGGGCAATGTCCATCAGCTAGTGAGTTCATAACTAGTCAACCTAAGGTTCTGATTGAAAGCAGAATAGGCTGGATATACCAATCAGCTCAAACTTGGGTTTGCTCTTCGTGGCTTTCCAATGATGAAGGCATGAGACTTTTATCGTGCATGATTGAGGCACCTTAATTTCTCTTAGGTCCCTGCAGATCTTTTAACGAGTTTATGTATATATTTTATCTCTCTCCTTATAATAAAGGAATCGAGCTTTTATTGCTTACAGCGGAGGAATAACTAGTCCGATTTCGAAAAGCATTAACTACACTTTATATCTCAATCCCTACGTCACATTTTTTGGACAAATATTGATTCTGACAACGTTTCATTGGAGAGGTCTTTATAGAGCACTTTCAAAGGCAATGCAGGAGCTAATGCTATTGAACCAAACTTGCCTACAAAGTAGGGGAAAATACTCGTCTTGGCTAAGCTTGATGCCTCTGATCTAATATTGTCCTCAAGGTTCTCGACTTTTCTGGTCCCTATATCATCGCAGCTGAGAGCTAAGGCTTGTTGTAGACATTGCAACATCAACAGCTGCCTGATTGGACATACCTCTCCTCATTTTGCAAAAATCGACAACTAGTGGCACGTTAACACTAAATCTACTATTATGTGACTCAGTGTTTGCCCGAAAGTGTTACCTGGTATTGTGATAGCGTGTGATGAAGAAGCCACGCTATGGCCAGTTGATGAGCATTGCAACCATGCTTCGCAGTGAGGTCAACAAATTTTTTATATATAACTTTGTTCTTCTCTAAGTTCTCTCCAGTGAATCTTGGATGCTTAGCCTATCACATAACAATAGAGAATTAACATAGAAAAATATCTGCTTCCAATAATAACACCACGAAATCCGAAAATTTTGTTTTTTAGGAAATAAACGGTCATCTGCGAAATCCCATTCTCCCTGTGTGCTCTGGTTCAATACTCTTGCAAATTAAGAGGTTGGTTAGAGAAAGACTTAGTACTCGTTTGATTGTGAAGAAGAAGGTGTCCTTAGATAGGCATTAGATGTTGTGCTGTAATTGGGAACTTCTAGCTTGGGTCTCTTAGTTGCTGTTTGTTTGAGGTAGGAGGATAGCTCACCCTGCTTTCTGTTGTCGATGCTAATAAATTCTGAATACCAGCAAAAAATAATTTGCCAAGTTTGGATGGTCCCATAATCTGGATTCTCCTGCCAAATGGACCAATGGTCGATATTGCCAAAATAAATTGCTGAGACATACCAAATGTCTCTCCAGGGGCAAGCTCTCGATGACTGCCTTCCCACCAAAGAATCCATGACCTATCCGAATGCCAAGTTCTCTGAAAGACACCTATCCTACTACCTGCAACTGATTTAGTCAAGCCACTTTTTCGCATTTCGTGTGTTCGTTCTAGCTGTTCATTTATCGCTGTCTGGGGTTTGTCATGGAAAAAGCTAATTCTGATGTTCCCACCTTCCAGTGTCACTGAGAAAGGGGGAAGCTTGAATGCCTTCAAAGCTTCCAAGGCTTGCTTGCTGATCGCATGGAGCCCCAACTTGTACATAACACTGGCTAGGGGCATTCCTGGAATCAGAAGACTCCACCGGTGTACATTGGAGGCATTGGGACTTCGCAAGTGTAACTGAACTTTTATGAGATGGAACACCACTCTCAGTAACTGCATTTTGGTTTTGTTTATAAACGTCATTGCTTACTTGAAGAATGTATTACATGATTAGGTAAAGAGGCTAGTCCTGATAGAAATAGAAGAGATGCTCAGTGCCTGTAAAGAGGAGGCAAACCACTGAACTTTGCGTCCGCCATTAAGTCATGAGCCATCTGCCTCCCCCAGATTGCAGTTCTTAAAAGCAAACATTGTAATCTTAGGTCAGATCCTTCTCCAATGTTCTTTGGTCAGACAACACAGTTTCTAGATGTGTCATCGCATACTAATCCATTGGTTGTAATACTTCCATCATGATTGGGCGCCTTTTTTGAAGATACATTTCGCTGTGAGTTATTTATCAATTTTTTTTCTACATAACCGATGGAAGATATTTCGATGGTTGATAGCAACATTCTCCAGAAACGTTGTTGACGAGTTGGTGAATTTCCCCCATTTTTTGGGAGAGGTAAATTTGAAGTTTGATCTAGTTTTAGTTGCAAAATCACTTGCTCTGAGAGATCCTCTGATAATCCACTCATCCAATGAATGATCCGAGCTCGCTTTATTCATCCTTGTTATCATTGCGTTAATTATTTACTTACGAAAAGTTTCATATCCTTCTGATTCAAGTGTGTTCTTCATGCTCCTTTTAGTCATCGGGGTGAAATAATTGGCAGAGGTGCTTGGGGCTTATTAGTTTGCAAGTACTGACTCAGATATTAATCAAGGCGGGTCCTTTAGACGTTTCATTTACGGAAGAATTATATTTCAAAGTATACTCCATGTTGATTAATACCTTGACATATTTTTTGATAGAACGAACTACAGTATGAACACCGTCACTTGAAATCTAATCAAAGAAGACATTATACACAACATTTGTGCCCAGGTAATAGCTCACTCTATTTGCTTTGGAGGATTACATTCTGATTTACTCTTTTCCGAGTATGCAACCTCAATTCCAAAACCCTACACAAGTGTCCCTCCCTTGACATATTCGGTGAAGGCCAACGCGACCAGTCCCAACATCGCCAACCTTCCATTCCACAACTCAGCATCAGAAGTCATCAACCCGTCTGACTTCGACTCAACCGTGACTCCTTGAAACAGTGGAACCAGAGATGCAACCGACAGCAGAACACTCGTTCCCACGAACCACGGGATGCCACCATCACTGATCTGAGCAAACAAGTCCTGACCTTTGGACAGTTCGACCGCAATGGCTGCCACAAAGCCAATCATCGCCAGTCTGCCATTGATCCTCTCCGGTGCCGGCCCGCTGAATGCAAACACATCTGTGAAGCTGGTGCTCACCTGTCATATTGACTAGCTACGTTAGCACTAGATGCATTTTCTATCGCACAGTTATCATCCAACTAACTTGTCTGCATAGTGTCACCAGTTCGATTTTTATAACCGCAAAACTTGTCATTAGGAAACTTCAACCCGACAGTTAAACTTTTCGAGTAGATAACGCAATAAGGAATGCCTCCTTAAAGCTCGGTTTCATGAGCCAGGGGACTCTTGAGCATAAATATACCTTTGGTTTCGGCTTCGGGGATGGGGTCGGGGTCGGGGTAGGTGTAGGTGATGAAGAGGGAATATCAGAAGCAGGCGTCTCCGTGCTACCTTCTGGCTTGATCTCCTGCAATATTCACCACGCACCAATGCGTGTTTAATCAACATCCCAGCATCATATTACAGACGCATTAATCGAAGAGCAATGTCGTGCTACTTTACCTCACTCATACACTTTACGCGTAAGCCACCTCGGGGAGCCGTCCTAGGAACATGGTAGGCAGGGAAAAGCCCTCTCAAGACAGATTTCCTGGACCTTATCTCGATCGCGGCACTAGGACTCGTGGGGATCGTGCGCATCAGGACTGCCGAGGCCATGATCTTCGAACAATGTACAAAAGTTAACACTCTAAGTGCTGCAATTGAATCGAATTTGACTAGTTTGAAGCGCTGTTGTGTTTGGACTATGGAGAGAGTGGAATGGAATGGTACTTAAATAGAAAGAGAGAGAGAGAGAGACTGGTGGACGGTGTTGGCTCCACGTGATGCGGGTTCGCGAAGGTTAAATGGTTTCACCTTGTCCGTTCAACGTGAAGGTGACGACGTGGACCTTCAAATAGCCCCAAACAAACAAAGGACAAATGACTTGATGGGTCCGTAGTCTTGCCAGTCGGCTTTCGAACGTGAGGCCAAGAGGGGAGCAACGTAGTTCAAGGTTTTTCACGGTGGAGAAACGCGTCGGACCTGCAATGCAACTTCCTTGGCCTGACATTGATGAAAACGACGTGCCCTGACTTTGCAGATCAAGCGGGATACGCCACTACTCTCTTCCCATCTCTTTCCTGTTTCAAGGGGCTCCTTCAATAGGAAGGATCTAGAGCTCTCTTGAGAATTTGAATTGCAACAGGAAAATTCCGTTGCAGGAGCACTAGTTTATCTGGATTGTCCATTATTATTGCTGTTGCTTTAGTTGATTTACTTCTGGAAAATTCTGAGATAATTATATCTTTTCACCTTTTGTTCATATGAGTCTCGTCACATCTCATCAACAGAAGGCTTGCGGCTTATTAGTGTGTGATTACCATTTCGTAAATTCATCCACGTTCCTTTGCTTCCGCTTCAAAAGAATTGATGCTACTTCTTATGGAACGAGTTTTCTTAGAAGTATACTCCGTGTTACATAATACATCAAAATATCCTTCGAGAGAATGATCTATAGTATGTTAACTAATGCAATGTGAAATCTAACCAAGAAGGTATAGTGCCCAATCTTTGTATTAAGACTATGGTTCCCTTTATTAGCTTCTGAGAATTACATTCTGAACCCTACACAAGTGTTCCTCCCTTGACGTATTCAGTGACGGCTAGTGCGACCAGTCCTAACATCGCCAGTCTTCCATTCCACAACTCAGCATCGGAAGTCATCAAGCCGTTCGATTTGGACTCGGCCGTGACGCCTTGAAACAGCGGAACGAGAGATGCGACCGAGAGCAGAACGCTCGTCCCTATGAACCACGGGATACCACCTTCACTAATCTGAGCCAACAAGTCTTGGCCGTTGGACAGTTCCACCGTAATGGCCGCCACAAAGCCAATCATGGCGAGTCTGCCATTGATCCTCTCTGGCGCTGGCCCGCTGAATGCGAACACATCAGTGAAGTTGGTGCTAACCTATCAACATGATCAACGTTAGTATACGCAAGGAGTGGTTATTTATTCGGTGAAATTAATTAGTCAATGCAAAATGCCATATTACTAGTACATTCGCATGAACTATTGTATGCACATCACGTATATCACAACACTTGTAGTCCGAATAACTGGTCTAGTCTATGTATTTGAAATAGTTACAAGAGGATTATAATTGGTAGACAAAGTAATCATGTCTTGAGAATGAGTGACTATCTCACTTGATACAAAATTCAATCGGCGGAGTATCTTCACAATATAATTTATTTGACAACACTTACCATTAGGACACTGCAATCCTAAAGTCTAATCGTTTTGAGTGGATAGAATCTACGTGTCTAAGTAAGGCCTTCCCAAAACTCGGATTCATGCGCTAGGAGACTCTCAAGCATCAATATACCTTTGATTTCGATTTCGGGGATGGGTTCTTGCTCTCCTGCAACATTCACCAAGTACCGATGTTAATTCAATAAACTTCCCAATATCACATTGTTGACGTAATAGGCAAGATCATTCGAAAATATGCTACTTTACCTCAGTCATGCACCTCACACAGAAGCCACCTCGAGGAGCCAACCTAGGACTTTGGTTGGCAGGGAAAAGTCCTCTCGCAACGGATTTCCTGGAACTAAGGTCGATCGTGGTCGTAGGACTCACAGGGATCGAGTGCATCAGGATTGTTGAGGCCATGATCTTCAAACAGTGACCAAAATTTTTGGGAAAACTAGTAGAACAATACTGAAAGGATGCAATCGAATCGAATCCGACAAAATTGAAGTACTAGCGTCTTGGACTGTGGTAAAGTGAGTCATCTGAAGGGGTATTTATAAAGTGCTGGAGAGAGAGAGAGACTGGTGGATGGTGTTGGCTCTCCGTGATGCATGTTTGTTGGGGTTAAATGGTTTCACCTTGTCCGTTTAATGTGAGTGACGACGTGGATCCTTAAATAGCCCTGAACAAAGGACAATGGCTTGAGGGACTTGGGTTCTCGTTGGCTTTCCAACGTATGGCCAAGAGGGGAGTAACGTAGTTCGAGGTTTTCATCGGTGGAGAAACCCACTGGACCTTCAACTACCATGCATCGACGTGTCCTCGATGTCACATTCCAAAATGTATAAGAAATGGGATGACATTATAGTCCTTTCAGACAAAAGAAGAAGCTTCGAACATAACCAACAACCTATTATCGACGTATATATCCATCACACCTTAAAAACTACAAAAAAGGAGGATGACACAACTGTTCTTCCACACGAAAGACGTAGTTGCAAACATAACCAACCGCCGGATATCGACATGTATATCTTCAACTATATATATGTTTATGTATGTGTGTGTATATATATCGTGTGAAAAGATAGCTATGTCACCCCTTTTTAATAATAATAATAATAATAATAATAATAATAATAATAATAATAATAATAATAATAATAATATCAAATAAACTAACCAAATGATTATGACATCAAAGTTTCTATAATCTACCATAAAGAATATATATAATTAGAATTCAGCCAACTAACATATATCACTCCCTTGAGCCATACCTAATATACAACTCCCAAAAGTTCCCTACCAATAACGCTCTTGTCCTACTTGCCTCTAATTGAGGAATTTGAAAACATGAAAGACGAGTGGAATTAGAAATCGTAGTCTAGTAAGTTGTACGTTTCTTCTAAGAAAATTGAGTAATCACTATGCATATATTTCAAAGCAATACCAAAACTCCATAACCCAAACTTTAGGTATAAAATACATATCAAATCATGAATGAGTTGTTTCTTGTCAATAAAGCTTTATACTAATAAAATAGCACATTTAAACCATCATTGCAATGTAAACATCAATAGTCAAGTTCATTGATTAATCTCTATAAAAAACCATGTCAATGGTATATTTCATTGACTAATTTATTACTCAATATACTATTACGATTATGATACAACGCTTGGTGATAAGATGATCAAGATTCCTTTTTGGCAAAGTCCTCCACCTACAAAGTTGCTAGCTCGATTCAAAATAATATCCTAAATTGGTATGCATACTCACAAACCCTTCAGCAAATTCACAGTTATATTGAGCATAAACAACTATCCTCCAATACCATAAATCAATCTTATAAATGATGTAAATAACTTTTCGCAACATAGCCCATCTACCATTTCTCAATCATTCATAAACCCTTTCATAAACCAATTTATGAAGCAATATGTGTGTGTATAATATTGCTTCACAGTATCTTGCGTGACACGCTTACTAAACATTCATAAATAATCAAGGAGTAGTAATTGCTCAATTCGACTTTTTATGCAACAACAATGCCATTTTGTAATTCATACTATATATAATCCATAGCATTTTCGGAATATGAATTTTACAAACTCAAAGAAAAAGTAGTACTACTCATCTCGAAATACCTATGACCAAACAACGTAGCTATATACGCCGACAATCTCATAATCCTAACAATTAAATGAGAATTAACATCAAAACCATATAAATTATTATAACAATTACAAATTGGCCAAACAATGTTTTTTTTTTTTTTGGACAAAGGCTAAACAATGCTTAAACGCTTACAAAACAACTCATATGTACTAATAAATCACACACCCAAAGCGCTTATCCAAGTCATTTGCACTGTAGAGCTCCCACGCAAACCTTAAAATGTTTACTTCGACCAAACAATTGCTTCAAAACGACTCTCGTCAAGCCTTATGGCTCCACAATATCATAAACTACCATTTCCATGAATTTTTTTTTTTTTTTATAACAGAAAATCCACCGGAGCCCCCTTTCGCTTACGTTAACCATTTCCAAGAAGTTCATAGCTTAACAAATCAAAAATCGGTCTTCAAAGCTCAAATTACCCCTAACCCCGATAACTAAATCAGTTGGAGGAACGAAGGGTATGGGCACTTACTAGGCATTGTAAATCGAGGTTGAATTTACTGATAAAAAAAAAAAAATCAAAGTTGAATTTGCTTGGCGATTCTTTCTTCCTCGTCCTCCTCCTTCCTCGTCCTCCTCCCCTCCCCCCCCAAGAGGCCCCCTTTGTTTTGCGTTAGCTCCCAATCTCTTTATAAAATTGAGCTTGCCATTTTCTTACTTTTACTTTTACTTTTTTTCTTTTTATATTTTTAAAATGTGGGTCCCATGGCCCTCTTTGACATAGTCAAAGAAAAATATTCAAATACCATCTTTGTATATATATTAGATAAACCAACAAGTTGGTTGCAATATCAAAGTTTTTATAGCCACCAAAAAGAATATACACATTAGAACTAGTAGAAGATTGGTTAAAGTGTCATAAGTTGGCACAAAGAGACGCTTAAAGTGCCAAAAGTTAGAAAGTGACATTTAAGTGCCATGTTCGAAAAGAAATGATCACTTAAGTACTACTCGGCTAAAATCCAATCAAAATGCCGACATGCACAATTTCCGACGAAATAAGTGCAAAATGATGTCGTTTTGCACGCCAACATGGCCAAATAATGCAAAAACGACGTCGTTTTGGTGCTGATGTGGTAATAAATTAATATATAATTTAATTTAATTTAAAACTAAATTTACTTAAAATATTTTTAAATACAAATACAAATATTTAAAAAATTCAAAAAAAAAAAAAGGGCGGTGGTGGCCGAGGAGCCCTCGACCGTTGCCACCTCCTAACCGCCGCCAAGAACTAGGGGACCCTAGCCGGCGCGGCGAGGGCTTGGGAGCCCTCGCCTAGATTGAGGCAAGGATCGCGGCCCTCACCTAGATCCGGAGGGTCGGCGACCCTCGCCCGACCAAACTAAGGGCCGCCGCCCGATGAGGGATTTAGGTGAGGGTCGCGACTCTCGCCTAGATTCGGTGAGGGTCGGCAGTCCTCGCCCGATCCGGCGAGGGCTCGCGGGCCCTCGCCGCGCCGACCGAGGTCGTCGGGCCCTAGCTAGGGCCCGGCCGACCCGGCCGACCCTTCCCCCTCCGTCACCGACCCTTCCCTCGCCTGCCTCCCCCCTCCCTTTTAAATTTTTAATAGTAAAATTTTTTATTTTTTAATGTTTTAAATAAATTTAATTTAATTAATTTTTATATTATTTTTTTCCACGTCAACATCAAAACGACACCGTTTTACACTTACTTCGCCGGAAAATCGCCACGTCAGTATTTTGGCCGGATTGGCACTTAATGATTCATTTTACTTCGATTTTGGCACTTAAGTGTCATTTTCTGCCAACTTATGGCACTTCACGGGTCCGCGCGTCCATTAGAACTTAGCCAATCCAATAAATCATCAACAACTATGTATACATTCTATCGTCCTTACAAATATTTCTTTCACCTTAATCATCAAACAAGTGATATGGTTTGCGTCTTGCTTCTTTGTTTCCTGTCATTACAAAAACCTTCAAGCCACCATTTGCCCTTGCTAATTTTCTAGAGGCCTACCAATTACAGGGGCATTCTTCTGCATGGAGCAATTGCGTGTTAAGTGTCGCGGTTGTCCACATACAAAAATGAACTCTACTATCAGCAGGCACATCCCTCTGCATAGGACAATATTGTGCAATATGTTCCATTTTTCCACAAAGAAAGTATACTCTTCACTTGCGGTAACAAGGACTACTGAGATATCTCTTACATGTAAAGCAAGAACCTTGAGTATTCTGACTTCTAAACTTCCTTAGTAGGTCACTACTTCTTCCCTCACTATTGTTGCGTGCATGGCTTTCTTAATAACCTATGAGCTTAAACTCTTGTGCTAAGGCGTATGTACCACTCCGCAACATGTCATGTTCAACCACTCTAAGAGGGATGCTAATTTCAAGCTCCACAAATAAGGGTGCTTGGTATTTATAGGCCTAAGGAGGTGACTATGCCTCCTAATATCTACAAAAAAGTATCCTACTTGTATCCTTGATGTTTCTAGTCTACATAATGTCTCATTAGAAATATCTAAATAACATCTCCCTAGATATTTATAGAGAAAATATCTTATAGGTATTCCTATCCTTCTCTAGATATCTCTAGAGAAAATATCTTCCTAATTATTTCTACACTCTTCATTAAACATCTTTCAATAAAACTATCTAGCTATTAAGGTAATATGGAAAATTTTAAATTCTTGAGAGAAGAGAGGCGATGCATTTCTTCACAAGAATCTAGATCTCTCTCGAGAAATTGAACAGCGACAAGAATTCGGAGCATAAGAACTCAGTGCATCAAGGCTATCCATCATTATTACTGTTGCTTCAGTTAATTTACTTCTGGAAAATCCTAAGATGAGTGTGTTCTTCTTTCACCTTTTAGTCATATGAATCTCACCGTCGACTCATTCGCAAAGGTGCCTGCAGCTTATTAATCTGCGATTACCATCTTGTAATTGATCGATTCTTATTTACTTTCGCTTCATATGAATCGATGTTTCTTCTTACGGAAGGAGTTATCTTGAAAGTATTCTTCGCGTGAAATAGTACACTGACATATCCTTTGAGAAATTGATCTACAGTATGACAACAACTGTAATGTCAAATCTAACCAAGAAGGTATTGTGCACAATCTTTGTATTAAGATAATGGTTCAATTTATTGGCTTCTGAGGATTACATTCTGAGCCCTACACAAGCGTTCCTCCCTTGACATATTCGGTGAACGCTAGCGCGACCAGTCCCAACATCGCCAACCTTCCATTCCACAACTCAGCATCAGAAGTCATCAACCCATCTGACTTAGACTCGGCCGTGACTCCTTGAAACAGCGGAACAAGAGATGCGACCGAGAGCAGAATGCTTGTCCCTTTGAACCACGGGATGCCACCTTCACTAATCTGAGCGAACAAGTCCTGGCCTTTGGATAGTTCAACTGCAATGGCTGCCACGAAGCCAATCATTGCGAGTCTACCATTGATCCTCTCAGGTGCCGGCCCGCTGAATGCGAACACATCTGTGAAGCCAGTGCTCACCTGTCAACATGATTAACATTAGTTTACGCAAGGATGAGTTATGAATTTAATCAGCAGAGTATCACCAGTTAAATTTCTCTGAAAACACTTAATAATTGGGAAACTTTTATCCTAACGTTTAAACTCTATAAATACCAAAAAGCGACTTGTCTTAGGCCTCCCAAAACTCGTACTCATGTGCTAGGAAGCTCTCGAGCATTAATATACCTTTGATTTCGATTTCTGGGATGGGTTCAGATCTGGCTTGCCCTCCTGCAATATTCACCAAGTACCAAGGTTACTTCAATTAACTTCATAACATCACATTGTTCACGTAGCAGGCAAGATCAATCAAAATTGTGCTACTTTACCTTAGTCATACACTTCACGCGCAAGCCAACTTGGGGAGCCAACCTGGGACTACGGTTGACAGGGAAAAATCCTCTCACGATAGATTTCCTGGAACTAATGTCGATCACGGTACTAGGACTTGCGGGGACTGACTGCATCAGGATTGTTGAGGCCATGATCTTCAAACAAGGACCAAAAATCTATGGAAAACTAGAAGAAGGGCACTCAACTCAAAGGGTGCAACTGATTCGACTCTGACCAGACTGAAGTGCTACCGTCTTGGCTATACAGGGGCTTATATGTAGCGGCATTGATATAGTGCCGGGGAAGAGAGAGAGGTGGAGAGACTGGTGGATGGTGTTGGTTCCACGCGATGCATGTTTGTGCGGGGTTAAATGGTTTCACCTTGTCCGTTTAACGTGAAAGTAACGACGTGGACCGTCAAATAGCCTTGAACAAATAACGGACAAGTGATTCGTGGGACTGCAGTTCTTGTTGGCTTTCGAATGCCAGGCCAAGAGGGAAGTTACGTAGTTCGAGGTTTTCGACGGTGGAGAAACACATCGGACCTTCTACTACCATGCATTAGCGCGACCTTGATGAAAACGACATGCCGCAGCTTCGCAGCTCAAGCACGACACGCCACACCCTTCAAGTTTCAAAGGCACATTCACTAGGAAGGATCCGTAGCTCTCTTGACCTGCAACGAGAATTCACTCGATGCATCTGCGTCGCGGGATATGATTAGTGTTTCATGCGATTCCCTTAGGACCCCCTAGACCGGTGATCGGAAAATGCGTTGAATGTGGGGCAATGTCTATCAGCACAGACCTAAAGGCGTTTTACCAAAGCAGAAGGAATCTCAGTTCAAATAATTTCTGAAGTAGTGAGCTCATAACTCAATAGCTTAAGGTTCTATGTGAAGGCTGACCCGAGTGGCTTTCCGATGATTGAGGCGTGATACTTCTGTAGTGCATCTTGATCCAAAATTAAGTCTCGCACATCATCACAGCGTTATTGAATCACCCTAATATCTGTTATATCCCTTTAGATAAGCCAGTTTAAATACAAATTTGACCTCTCTACTTACGACAAAGATACCGAACTTCTGTTGCTTACGCCAGTTCTCAATAGGAGGAATAAGGATTCTGATTTTGAAAAGCATTAACTACACGTATCAAAACTAATTATCAATCTCAGTCCCTTACATTCACATTTTTCAGACAGATTTTGATTCTGACAATATAGAACCGAACTTGCCTATAAACTAGGGGAAAGTACACCTAAATTGATAACATATCAGAAATTCTTGCCGACCCAGTTTGCCTGGCATCGGACATGCTTATCATTAGAGGGTCAAGCAGAGTTGTTCAAAAGAACGGTTTGGGACAATCCGCCAAAGCACTTCGAGAAAAATTTTCAGCTAAGGAACATATTGCTCTCTGTAAGATGGAACAATTTTTGAGTGTAGCAGACACTAATCTATATCCACAGAAAGATTAACCAGTGTCTCTAAGCAACAATTTTCATGCACCGAATATTATCTATGTGTGAGAAGCTCTTCGGAACAACTTATGATTTCTACCGCATCATGCTCCATCAGCTGAACCTCACCATTCCACAACCGATGAAACATCACATCAAAATAAAGCGCAGGCAGAGCATCCCCACCTTAAAACATAACACGTCTGCTTGTCAAATCCAAAAGTTCAGGCATACACTACAGTTTCTAACTCAACAAGCTCGTAGAATGGAATAACATAAATGTCTTTCACATCATTGATTCTCTCATTTCTCAGGCTCCCCACGATGAGACTGCAATGTGGATATCACAACCAACGACCTCAAGCTTTGACTAGAGTATTCTCCCTTCAAACAACTAGTGGAAAGAACGAGGGAGAAACACCTCCATCGAGCAAATCCATGGTCAATCTTTCAATTATGCCGTGCATTGTCTTGGTGGAGTATTTGCATTTTTCCATGAATACTTGGCCATTGATTCTTCTAACTCTCTTTCCCCACTTACTTCATTCACAGCTACGACCTCACAAATTTCTCTCATCTGGTCTTGGCTAAGCTTAAGTGCCACTGAGCTAATATTGTCTTCAAGATTCTTGACTTTTGTGGTCCCTATATCATCAAAGTTTGTTATAAACATCATAAAATTAACAGCCGCCTGATTTGACATACTTCTCCTGATTTTGCAAAAATCGACAGCTAGTGGCATAGTAACACAAAATCTACTATTATGTGACTCAATGTTTGCCCAAAATTGTTACCTGGTATTGGGATAACGTCATCCCCCTGATGAAGAAGCCATGCTAGGGCCAGTTGAGGAACAGTGCAACCATGCTTTGCAGCAAGGTCAGCAAATTTTTGATATATAACTTTGTTCTTCTCTAAGTTCTCTCCAATGAATCTTGGATGCATATTCTATCACAAAACAGTAGAAAATTAATATAGAAACATATCTATCACTGATATATCACCAAGAAATCCGAAAATTTGGTTTCTAAGGCAGTAAACTGTTGTCTGCTGCATGCTCTGATTTAATCCTCTTGCAAATTAAGAGGTTGATTAGAGCAAGACTTAGTAGTTGTTTGAATGGGAAGGGAAACGTGTCCTTGTCCTTAGATAGGCATTAGATGTTGTGCAGTAACTGAGGACTTCCATTTTGGGTCTTTCAGTTGCTGTTTGTTGGGCTAGTAGCAGGATTGCTCACCCTGCTTTCTGTTGTTGACGCTAATAAATTCTAAATACCAACAAAAAGTAATTTACCAAGTTCGGATGGTCACATAATCTGGATTGCCAATGGACTAATGATTAATATCATCAAAATAAATGGCGAAAAACATACCAACATGCTCTCTGGGGGCAAGCTCTCAACAATTGCCTTCCCACCAAAGAATCCATGACCTAGAGGGCTATATGCGACTATCCCAATGCCAAGTTCTCTGAAATTGAAAGACAGGCAAAAACTGACTCATTTCCATGATATCTTGAGGGGAAACAGAGAACATCTTAAGGATCATAGGAGTAGACCTGCAAAGTGGAATTATTTCATCCTCAATGTCACGAGTCCACAGAGAATACTCCATTTGCACAGCTGTGATTGGATGAATGGCATGAGCTCTCTTTATCGTATCGATGCTAGCTTCTGACAGACCAATGTACTTTATCTTCCCTTCCTCCACCAGCTTCTTGAGTTCTCCCATCTATCTTACCAATTGCAATTGATTTAGTTAGACCAATTTTTCACATTGCAATTGTTGGATAAAAATGATCATACGCTAGAAAGAAATATGAAGAAACAACATGATTCGACAGTGCTTACAGTATCCTCTATCGCCACTGTGGTGTCCACCCTGTGCTGAAAGTACAAGTCTATGTAATCAACTCCGAGTCTCCTGAGACTACCTTCACAGCATTCTCTCACATAATGAGGAGTACCTCTGATGGCAGGTTGAGCCCCCGCCAACCTTGCTATGCCGAATTTCGTCGCTAACTGAACCTGCTCCCGTGGAAGCTCCTTCAGAGCCTGAGTGAGTAATTAATTTGGTCTCAGTAACAGGACAACCAGCAAAGAAATTAGGCATAGTTTCAGTCTCAAAACGTCCATTTCTCAAGAATCTTCAGGGTCAAACTTATCAAAGAGAGGTTAAATCTTGATGCGTGAAAGCTAATTAAAACAGGTATCACCTTTCCGATCATGATCTCATTGTCATGATCTTGACCATAGACATCTGCTGTATCGTAAAGGTGATGCCCTTCTCGAATGCTCTCTTTATGAGTAAACATGCAGCTTCATGGGAAAGAGGAGTATTCATGGCACCAGAGAGTCCTGCACATCCAAAGCCTAGTCGAGAGACCTGCACAAGATGAGAGGACGTCATTTTCAGTAGTCATCTCTTCAATATCCTATCTCAAATCTGGTGAAGATAAAAAATTTCTTCACTATCCTAAGAACAAGACTCCTGAATAAATAGTTCCCCTACTCCCTAGAAATGACTTGAACATGCTAAGTGTCCATCCTCGCTTGCCCTTGCCAGAACTAAGAGCACACCCAAGCCAAGCTACTCTTGAGCTGCTACGAGCCAACTCAATTCAACGTGATCCTTTCAAGTTTGAGGCATGCAAGTATTGAATGGAATCGAGAATATGATTGAGCATACTTAGACCCTCATAGCTGAATATAAGATATCCAAATTAGAGTAATACATCTAAATACATAAGAAACACTTATTACGCTGTTTTCCAATTTCATGATACTTTCAAAGCTCACTTAGCTCGAATTCCAGCTTAGCTCGCAGTCTCACATAGAATTCTTGCTTTTGGACAGTCGATTTGAGCTTAAGCTAATTACCGAACACTTGACTGAGTCAAGCTCGAGCTAAACTCAAGCTCGGTCAAGCTCGAGGAGTCAACTGGGGATGACTTGACTGTGATCACACCCTTAATCAAAAACCCAGATCACACTCGTCAACTAATGCAAGGAGCCAAGGACTTTTGGCACGATGATGCACTCTAAAGCTTCTGAACAGTCCCTTGGTCAAATATCACAATAATCAGGCACTATCTTTAGGGTCTGAAACGAAAACTATTGATCTTGAAAACATGAAGACAAGAATTCAATAATCACTTGACTAGAGAAGGCTCACAAGGACAAAAGGAAGCAAAGATTGTTACCTCCAATCCCTGACTGCCCAGTTTCACCCTGGGAATCTGAAATCGCTTCTCCTCCTCCATTTTCCCTTCTCTATTTCTGCTTCTCTTTCTCTAACGAAGATGGGTTGAGGATGAAGAGGAAAAGGACAGATTCTTGAGTCCTGCCATGACCACTGTCGTTGACGATGACAGCGGCAACTTTTTCTTTAGGATTAATACGTCGACGTAAAAATTCTAATTTGTTAAACATGTAGTCAATTTATCTAACTTAATTTTTCGATTATAAAAAATTTCAATATATTTATAATAAATTTATATTAATTATTTTTTATTAGATTAGATTAATATTATGAAAAATCACAAATTGATATATCTGTTAATTATCACGTATCATACAATTCAATAATTTGATAATAAAATTTAATGGAATGTATGGTTATCATAAACGTATTAGTTTGAAGTTTTCCTTTTCTGTCTTTATATTCAACGACAACAAAATTTTGATTGGCTTGTGCAGAGAATAAGTTGAATAATAGTCAGGTTGTCCTGTTGAATCTTATACATGACGGTAATGGACTGCAGATCCGACTGATTCTTCCAGAGTTTTGCTAATTGCATAGGAATGAAAAACTGGATTTGCGAGATCCCCTTCAATGCGACTAATTGCCATCATTATATATTAAATTAGAAGAGAGATTGGTAAAAAGGTCTGGGAGCCAACTTCGTCCAATTTTACACTTTTTCAACATGAACCGAGTATCTCAAAGATTGTGGTATTTCTTTGGATTGGTAGTGATGAAATGGATGCAGGTTAGGGGGTGGGTTCTTGTTTTTCCTTTGCGTAAAGTGATTTTTCGCTTGATCTTCCGGTTCACCATACCCACTAGGAACATGCTCCATATGTTCCGACGTGACAGGAGTTTGTTAGCGGTGATCGGTAATTTTTCACGTTCTAATTCGAGCAACGATCAAATAATTAACTGCTTAAACATATCGCACCTCATTTACACGACTATTGACCGTGACACAATGAAAGTTCTTGTCTAGATCCAAATCTATTGAACGGAATTCATCATAACCCTCAATTTTGTGAATCCTACGAGTGCTAACAACCCAATCTGCAGTTCGTTGCGGATGAGCAACATAGCAACTTGCAGCACTAAGATGGTGAATTTCCATGGAAAATAATTCCCTCGTGCCAAAAGAAGCAACACTAGGATGATAAATTTGGGGAAAATTTTCAAATAAAGGTATAAAATGGGCTGTTTTCTTAATATATGGGTTAAAGTAGATTTTATCTCAAAAAAAGAACCCTAATGATCAACTTAGTTTTAAGTAATAGTTTTAAGTAAGAGCCTGAGCTCATCAGTCCACCAAATTTTCGCCTGTCAATTTGTACAGAAGAATCACGTGCTTATTGTGTTAATTTTGTTGAAAATTTTGCACTATGACCAATTTGGAGAAGCACCAAATTCAAGCTAGGGTTGTTTGACAGTTTTTTCACAGGGCAATTTCCTCCTAATATCGCTAATATAACTTCGGTTTCGATCATCTTGTTCGATCTTGGTTTTGTGATCTGATCTAGGTCAGTTTTCCAAAATGGAGCTCAAATCATAACCCTAAATTTCCCAAATCCTCTAAATTCCTTTTTTTCGATCGAGATCATTTTCCTAAATTAGTGCAAGTGATCTTTCCTTCGTCCAAGAGAAGATGCTTATCGCTTGTTTTTTTTTTTTTTTTTTTTTTGTCGGTCCTACTCTAAACCTATTCTACACTCACTCGTACTTTTTCGCCCCGCCTTGCAGGGCGTGTGGCGTCGAAACTCACTCCCGAAACTTCGCTTCGTCCCCACCCCTTCCCTCCCCGAGGTGGGGGCCAACTCCACACCTCCCCCTTCCATATTGAAAAGGTGGCCACTGGAGCGAATTCCAGTGGTTAGATGTTTATCGCTTGTTGAAGCAACTTTTTTAACAAGTCGTGGTTATGTCATGGAATACCATACCGATGGCAGTGACGCCAGCAATCATAAATGCACCCTCCTTCCATGCCTACACTGTCCACCTTTGAGTGCAGGGATCACACGGCAATCCACTCCTAGTGGCCACCGATGATGAAGGCATGAGACTTCTACAATGCGTCCCCATGAAAAATGAAGTCTTGCACATCATCACGGATGTGCCATGAAGCACTCTAGTTTCCACTAGGTCTCTCTAGATTTGTAATAAGTTTAAAAATATATATGATCTCTTTTTGATGACGAAGGTATCAAACTTCTGTTACTTAAGCCATTCTCATTGGGAGGGATACAGATTCTGATTTGAAAAGCATTAACTACACGCATCAAAATTTGAGCAGAGAGTAGTTAATGAAATTTTATCAATTCCTATTCCACAACCACCACAAGCTGATAAGCTACTATGGAAAGCCAACTCTTCTGGACAATATACGGTTAAGAGTGCGTATAATGGGGTTCGCGCGAGATCTTTACTCAAGGAAGAAAACAGAGCCTCCTCATCCTACAACCCTCCTCACCACCTGTGGACAAGACTATGGAAGATGTCATGCCCGCCGAAACAAAAAATGTTCTTACGTAGTCTCTGTCAAGATGCAATACCAACCAAAGACAAGCTATACCGGAGAAACATCACTCCAGACCCGCTCTGCCCGCTCTGCGTAAGCTTTCCTGAGACGGTGGAACACGCCTTCCTGCATTGCAAAAAGATTCAACAAATCTGGTTAGATACGCGTCTCAACCTTCATCAAGGCACTTCATCAGCGAACCGTATGGACAAATGGGTCGATGAACACCTCTTAGATAACAAAATCGCACTGGATCACAGTCTCATAACAGAGGTTCTCTGGCAGATCTGGAAAAATCGCAATGCCCTCATCTTTAGGCAGACATTTAAATGACCTCAGGCTCTGATTGAAGAAGCTATGGCACAAAAAAATGCCTATCAGCGATGCAGCCCTCGAAACAACTTGAGAACGAAGATGGAAGAGCCCTTACCTCAGATTTGGAATCCCCCGCCGCAAACAGCTTTGAAGCTCAACATAGACAGCTCTTGGGTATCGCCGGACGAGCCAAGTTCGGTCGCGGGGATCCTTCGGGATGCCAACGAAGCCTTGATTGATGGGTTTGTCTGCAAGATCCACGCCGCCTCTCCCCTTCAGGCGGAAACCCTAGCCCTTTTGCACGGGCTGAGAAAACTGGAAAAGAAAACACGAAAGTACGAAGGGGAACCGAGGGAGATGAAGAATCCAGAACTAGACTTAAAACACGTGAGGGACCAGTTCAAACGGAAGACTTCTGATGACTGCTTCTTGCACATGGGGGAGTCGGCAGCAATGAAAAGAGAAGTTTTGGTGGAGAGCGACCGTAGGCCCCTAGTCGATTTCATCATGGGCCGCGAGAATGCGCCGTGGCCCATTCGATCTCAAGTGGAACAATGTCAACATATATTAGCCCATTTACCTACAGTATCAGTATGCTGCTATCCGAGGGAGGCGAATCAAGCGGCGGATTGGGCGGCCAAGCACCATCGCAACAAAATGCTCCCTACTAATTGGCTTCGGTATCCACCCAATCAGCCGTTATCTATATTATGTTCAGACTCTGACTTATCTTGTAAAGCCTCGTGCATATAATGAAATATCATATCACTTTTCGACCCAAAAAAAAAAAAAACTCAGTCCCTACAATTCACATTTTTGAAATAAATCATCTTGATAAGCAACGCAGAAGCATGCTACAGCAAAGAACTTGCCAACAAGGTAGGGGAAAGCACTCCACAATTGATAACGCATCAGTTATTTTTCCTGACCTGCTCGTTTGGCGTCGAACATCCTCATAATTAGAAAGATCGAGTTGAGCTATTCGAAAGAATGGTTCGGGACTATTCGCCAAAGCACTTCGAGCAACATTTTCAGCTAAAGGAACGTTTTTCTTGAGGAGAAAGACGCTAGAAATGTCATATAATTTTTTTTTCGAAATACTTAAATGTCCATTTTTTTTAAATAATCATTTAAGTGTCAATTCCGATCCGAGCTGCAAAAATCCGACGTTAAGAAAGAAAGTGATCAATTCATTACTATTCGTTATCAAAAAAAAAAAAAAATGATCACTTTTTGGCAATCGATGTTAAAAAGTTGTCTATCTCAAGCCTCTTGGTTGATCAATACATTCTCCAACTCAGTTAGAGTTTGCTATTTTACCCATCCACAAGTGGCCTTAACAATACCATTATATTCTAACTTTAATCCGTGAATATTCTCTCATCCTTGTATAAGAGATAGTATTCTGAGAATTAAATTTTGAAATTTCTTCATAAATAAATTTAACTTTGGAGAAATATTGACTTACTGTCATATATTGTGGCAACACCAGCAATAGCTTGTTTTGCAACCTTTGCAACGAGGCAATATTCATCCTCGCGAACAGTACCGCCAAGTTATCACATGCCACATTTGGGGTCTTTGCATTCTTGTTGTGCTGTAACACCTCATTTTCAATAGTCGCAGTATAGAGCCTTACCTACTTTGACGTTCCACTTTATTAACTCACCATTGTTCATGGGTGGTGTTGCTGCCACCCGTGACATCTCACAAGTCTTGACCAAACAAATAAAACTACATGTGGGTACTCCAATTTTTGTAATTGGAGCCGTTGAGCTTTTTTATGCTGTTCACCATACTTGAAATATCAACTTGGATATAATGCTTTACACTTTACCAAGTAAGCTTGATCCCAGATCAATAGATCACAGTTCTTGATTGTGCATTGGCAGAATTTCGACGTACTTCAGTCCCTGACCATTTGTTCAAGTACAATGGTCCCAAGCCACTATCTTCGTGTACCATGATCCCAATTGGTCTGTTTACTGTTCCCGACTACTTACTTTGATATCAATTGTTGGATTGCGGAAGTGTAAATTTATAATGTGTATGTGCATGTGGGACAAGACTTTGGCAAGTGAGCAAGCGAAGGAGCAACCGAGGTAAGGAAGGGAAATGGTGTTTAATGGTTTAAGTGTATTACATGGGAAAAAGTTACCAAAAAAGTTCTTAATCTATTGCATTAGTATCAGTTCAATTCTAAATTTTTCATTTGGACCAATTTAGTCCTAAATATTTTAATATTGATACAAATTCAATTCATCCAGCCAATTTTGGCCAGCCGACGCTGACGTGGACGTTGGCCGGTGGCTAGACACTTACGTGACAATTTTAAAGATTTTTTCTTATTTTTTTTCAAATTTTTTATTAATTTTTTTTCTTTTTTTCCTTCTTTATTTATTTTTCATTTTCTTTTCCGGAGGTGGCTGGCGAGCCTCCGATGAGGCTTGCCGGCCATTGGGCGAGGGCTTCGCGACCCTCGCCAGCCACCACCGGAAAAGAAAAGGAACAAGAAATATAAAAGGAAAAAAATTAATAAATTAATAAAAATTCAAAAAATCATTAAAAAATCATAAAAATTGCCACATCAGCATCTGGCCACCGGCCGATGTCCATGTTAGTGTCAGTCGGCCAAAATTGATCCAATTGAAAAGTTTATAACTGAATTAGTACAAATACAATAGGTTTATAACTTTTTTGGTACTTTTCCTGTATTACATGACATGGGAATTTTGGTCTCAACTCTTGATACCAAATGTTGAGTTGCAGAAATGTGACTCAAATATCAATTATTGAGGAAGACACACAAGTCTTACTTCAAGAAAACACTAGGGGTGAGCATGGTCCGGGTTGGGCTGGTCCACCCCCTAACCCTAGGACCAACTCGCACAATGTTGGTCCTCAATTTTTGGAACCGAGGACCGACCCTATTGAGCCTGGGACTGAGGATTAGACCGACCCAATGGGTTCGGTCCCATTCCAGGGTCAACTCGGGATCAACCAATAATTTTTTATTTCATTTTTTGTACTCCTTAAAAAAACGATTGAAGATCGGACTGACCCAATAGATTCAATCCGGTTTCAAGGTCAATCCAAGACCAACCAATAATTTTTTATTTCCTTTTTTGTATTTCTTGAAAGGGCAACCGAAAATCATATCAACCCAGTGGGTTCGATGATGAGCGAGATCAGCTAAGAAAGGCAAGCGATAAGGGCTAAGTGGGGTGAGCATCGAACAGAATGAGCATCAAATGTCGAGCGATAAGCAATAAGCCAAGCAAGCATTAAGCGGCGAGCGGCACAAGTGATCCAAAGCGAGCGAGGCGAGTGTCAAGTGGCGAGCAGAGAAATTGTTTCTTTCGATTTTGAAAAATTGAAAACTAAGAGGACAAATAAGACATAAGGAAACGAATACTAGAGGAGGATACCATAAGGTGCCTTTTTGTACACCGTGAAGACTCCTCACAAAAATATTTTCTTCATTCGTAAATTATGACTATTGATGTCATAAAAGATATTAAAAATCTAAGTTATTAAATAACAATGTAAAATTACTTGAACTCGTCACTAAAGAGCCGTTTAATGTTGTTGACGCCGTTTATTTTAAAGTTTTATCTATATAAAAAAATTATATATATAGTCAGAGTTGATCTAGGTTGGACCGATCCGAAACTCTCAGGACTGAGAACCGACCCGCACAATGCTGGTCCAAGAATTCCAAGACCAAGGACCGACCCAATCTCTCTAATAACCAGACCAGGATCGGCAGGGTTGGGTCAGTCCAAGGTTGGTCTAAGGTCAACCCTAGACTGATACTCACCCCTAGAAAACACACTCCTATTAATAAAGGCACCCTCTTACAATGTTGGTTGGGTGAACTCTTCCGCGCACAACCTCACTTATGAAAGCTAAACTCCCTCGCACGCTCTTAGATGGATGCTAATTTCAAGCTCCACAAATAAGGGTGTTTGGTATTTACAGGCCTAAGGAGGTGACTATGCCTCCTAAAATATCTTCATAAAAGTATCCTACAAATGACCTTGATGTTTCTAGTCTACATAATGTCTCATTAGAAATATCTAAATAACATCTCCCTAGATAATTATAGAGAAAATATCTTATAGGTATTCCTATCCTTCTCTAGATATTTCTAGAGAAAATATCTTCCTAGTTATTTCTACTCTTCATTAAACATCTTTCAATAAAAATATCTAGATATTAGGGTAATATGGAAATATTTGAAATTCTTGAGAGAAGAGAGGCGATCCATTTCTTCAAAAGGATCTAGAGCTCTCTCGACAAATTGAACAGCAACAAGAATTCGGAGCATAAGCACTCAGTGCATCAAGGCTGTCCATCATTATTACTATTGCTTTAGTTAATTTACTTCTGGAAAATCCTGAGATGAGTGTGTTCTTCTTTCTCCTTTCAGTCATATGAGTCTCACCGTCGACTCATTCGCAAAGGTGCCTGCAGCTCATTCGCAGATTACCATCTTTTAAATTGATCAATGCTTATTTACTTTCGCTTCATGGGAATCGATGTTTCTTCTTACGGAAGGAGTTATCTTGAAAGTATTCTTCACGTGGAATAGTACACTGACATATCCTTTGAGAAAATGATCTACAGTATGATAACAACTGTAATGTCAAATCTAACCAAGAAGGTATCGTGCACAATCTTTGTATTAAGATAATGGTTCAATTTATTGGCTTCTGAGGATTACACTCTGAACCCTACACAAGCGTTCCTCCCTTGACATATTCGGTGAACGCTAGTGCGACCAGTCCCAACATCGCCAACCTTCCATTCCACAGCTCAGCATCGGAAGTCATCAACCCATCTGACTTAGACTCGGCCGTGACTCCTTGAAACAGCGGAACAAGAGATGCGACTGAGAGCAGAATGCTTGTCCCTATGAACCACGGGATACCACCTTCACTAATCTGAGCGAACAAGTCCTGGCCTTTGGATAGTTCAACTGCAATGGCTGCCACGAAGCCAATCATTGCGAGTCTACCATTGATCCTCTCAGGTGCCGGCCCGCTGAATGCGAACAAATCTTTGAAGCCAGTACTCACCTGTCAACATGATTAACATTAGTTTACACAAGGATTAGTTATAAATTTAATCAGCAGGATATCACCAGTTAAATTTCTCTGAAAACACTTATCAGTGGGAAACTTTTATCCTAACGTTTAAACTCTATAAATACAAAAACGCAACTTGTATTAGGCCTCCCAAAACTTGTACTCATGTGTGAGGAAGCTCTCAAGCATTAATATACCTTTGATTTCAATTTCTGGGATGGGTTCAGATCTGGCTTGCCCTCCTGCAATATTCACCAAGTACCAAGGTTACTTCAATTAACTTCATAACATCACATTGTTCACGTAGCAGGCAAGATCAATCAAAATTGTGCTACTTTACCTTAGTCATACACTTCACGCGCAAGCCAACTTGGGGAGCCAACCTGGGACTATGGTTGACAGGGAAAAATTTTCTCACAGTAGATTTCCTGGAACTAATGTCGATCACGGTCCTAGGACTTGCAAGGACTGAATGCATCAGGATTGTTGAGGCCATGATCTTCAAACAAGGACCAGAAGTATATGGAAAACTAGAAGAAGGGCACTCAACTCAAAGGGTGCAACTGATTCAACTCTGACTAGACTGTAGTGCTACTGTCTTGGCTATACAGGGGCTTATATGAAGCGGCATTGATATAGTGCCGGGGAAGAGAGAGAGGTGGAGAGACTGGTGGATGGTGTTGGTTCCACGCGACGCATGTTTGTGCGGGGTTAAATGGTTTCACCTTGTCCGTTTAACGTGAAAGTAACGACGTGGACCTTCAAATAGCCTTGAACAAATAACGGACAAGTGATTCGTGGGACTGCAGTTTTTGTTGGCTTTCGAATGCCAGGCCAAGAGGGAAGTTATGTGGTTCGAGGTTTTCGACAGTGGAGAAACACATTGGACCTTCTACTACCATGCATCAGCGCGACCTTGATGAAAACGACATGCCGCGGCTTTGCAGCTCAAGCACGACACGCCACTCCCTTCGAGTTTCAAAGGCACATTCACTAGGAAGGATCCGTAGCTCTCTTGAGAATTTGACCTGCAACGTGAATTCACTCGATGCATCTGGGTTGCGGGATATGATGAGTGTTTCATGCGATTCCCTTATGACCCCCTAGACTGGTGATTGGAAAATGCGTTCAATGTGGGGCAATGTCTATCAGCACAAACCTAAGAGACTTTTACCAAAGCAGAAGGAATCCCAGTTCAAATAATTTCTGAGGTAGTGAGCTCATAACTCATTGGCTTAAGGTTCTATGTGAAGGTTCTATGTGAAGGCTGACCCAAGTGGCTTACCAATGATTGAGGCGTGATACTTCTGTAGTGCATCTTGATAAGCCAATTTAAATACACATTTGACCTCTCTACTTACGACAAAGATATCAAACTTCCGTCGCTCACATCAGTTCTCAATAGGAGGAATAAGGATTCCGATTTTGAAAAGCATTAACTACACGTATCAAAACTAATTATCAATCTCAGTCCCTTACATTCACATTTTTCAGACAGATTTTGATTCTGACAATATAGAACCGACTTGCCTATAAACTAGGGGAAAGTACGCCTAAATTGATAACATATAAGAAATTTTTGCCGACCCAGTTTGCCTGGCATCGGACATGCTTATCATTAGAGGGTCAAGCAGAGTTGTTCAAAAGAACAGTTCGGGACAATTCGCCCAAGCACTTCGAGAAAAATTTTCAGCTAAGGAACATATTGCTCTCTGTAAGATGGAACAATTTTTGAGTGTAGCAGACACTAATCTATATCCACAGAAAGATTAACCAGTGTCTCTAAGCAACAATTTTCATGCACCGAATATTATCTGTCTATGTGTGAGAAGCTCTTCGGAACAACTTATGATTTCTACCGCATCATGCTCCATCAGCTGAACCTCACCATTCCACAAACGATGAAATATCACATCAAAATAAAGCGCAGGCAGAGCATCTCCACCTTAAAAGATAACACATCTGCTTGTCAAATCCAAAAGTTCAGGCATACACTACAGTTTCTAACTCAACAAGCTCGTAGAATGGAATAACATAAATGTCTTTCACATCATTGATTCTCTCATTTCTCAGGCTCCCCATGATGAGACTGCAATGTGGATATCACAACCAACGACCTCAAGCTTTGACCAGAGTATTCTCCCTTGAAACAACTTGTGGAAAGAACGAGGGAGAAACACCTCCATCAAGCAAATCCATGGTCAATCTTTCAATTATGCCGCGCATTGTCTTGGTGGAGTATTTGCATTTTTCCACGAATACTTAGCAAATGATTCTAACTCTCTTTCCCCACTCACTTCATTCACAGCCACGACCTCACAAATTTCTCTCATGTGGTCCTGGCTAAGCTCAAATCCCACTGATCTAATATTGTCTTCAAGGTTCTTGACTTTTGTGGTCCCTATATCATCAGAGTTAAAGTTTGTTATCAATATCACAAAATTAACAGCCACCTGATTTGACATACTTCTCCTGATTTTGCAAAAATCGACAGCTAGGGGCATAGTAACTCAAAATCTACTATTATGTGACTCAATGTTTGCCCAAAATTGTTACCTGGTATTGGGATAACGTCATCCCCCTGATGAAGAAGCCACGTCAGGGCCAGTTGAGGAGCAGTGAAACCATGCTCCGCAGCGAGCTCATCAAATTTTCGATATATAACTTTGTTCTTCTCTAAGTTCTCTCCAGTGAATCTTGGATGCGTATTCTATCACAAAACAATAGAAAATTAAAATAGAAACATATCACTGATATAGCACCAAGAAATCCGAAAATTTGGTTTCTAAGGCAGTAAACTGTTGTCTGCTGTATGCTCTGATTTAATCCTCTTGCAAATTAAGAGGTTGATTAGAGCAAGACTTAGTAGTTGTTTGAATGAGAAGGGAAATGTGTCCTTGTCCTTAGATAGGCATTAGATGTTGTGCGGTAACTGAGGACTTCCATTTTGGGTCTTTCAGTTGCTGTGCGTTGGGCTTGTAGCAGGATTGCTCACCCTGCTTTCTGTTGTTGATGCTAATAAATTCTAAATGCCAACAAAAAGTAATTTACCAAGTTCGGATGGTCACATAATCTGGATTGCCAATGGACTAATGATTAATATCATCAAAATAAATGGCCAAAAAACATACCAACAGGCTCTCTCGGGGCAAGCTCTCAATAGTTGCCTTCCCACCAAAGAATCCATGACCTAGAGGGCTATATGCGACTATCCCAATGCCAAGTTCTCTGAAATTGAAAGACAGGCAAAAACTGACTCATTTCCATGATATCTTGAGGGGAAACGGAAAACATCTTAAGGATCATAGGAGTAGACCTGCAAAGTGGAATTATTTCATCCTCAATGTCACGAGTCCACAGAGAATACTCCATTTGCACAGCTGTGATTGGATGAATGGCATGAGCTCTCTTTATCGTATCGATGCTAGCTTCTGACAGACCAATGTACTTTATCTTCCCTTCCTCCACCAGCTTCTTGAGTTCTCCCATCTATCTTACCAATAGCAATTGATTTAGTTAAACCAATTTTTCACATTGCAATTGTTGAAGAAAAATGACCACATGCTAGAAAGCAATGTGAAGAAACACCATGATTCGACAGTGCTTACAGTATCCTCTATCGCCACTGTGGTGTCCACCCTGTGCTGAAAGTACAAGTCTATGTAATCAACCCCGAGTCTCCTGAGACTACCTTCACAGCATTCTCTTACATAATCAGGAGTACCTCTGATGACAGGTTGAGCGCCCGCCAACCTTGCTATGCCGAATTTCGTCGCTAACTGAACCTGCTCTCTCGGAAGCTCCTTCAGAGCCTGAGTGAGTAATTAATTTGGTCTCAGTAACAGGACAACCAGCAAAGAAATTAGGCATAGTTTCAGTCTCAAAACGTCCATTTCTTAAGAATCTTCAGGGTCAAACTTATCAAAGAGAGGTTAAATCTTGATGCGTGAAAGCTAATTAAAACAGGCATCACCTTTCCGATCATGATCTCATTGTCATGATCTTGACCATAGACATCTGCTGTATCGTAGAAGGTGATGCCCTTCTCAAATGCTCTCTTTATGAGTAAACATGCAGCTTCATGGGAAAGAGGAGTATTCAGGGCACCAGAGAGTCCTGCGCATCCAAAGCCTAGTCGAGAGACCTGCACAAGATGAGAGGACGTCATTTTCAGTAGTCATCTCTTCAATATCCTATCTCAAATCTGGTGTACATCAAAAATTTCTTCACTATCCTAAGAACAAGAGTCCTGAATAAATAGTTCTCCTACTCCCTTGAAATGACTTGAACATGCTAAGTGTCCATCCTCGCTTGCCCTTGCCAGAACTAAGAGCACACCCAAGCCAACCTACTCTTAAGCTGCTACGAGCCAACTCAATTCAACGTGATCCTTTCAAGTTTGAGGCATACAAGTATTGAATGGAAGCGAGAATATGATTGAGCATACTTAGACCCTCATAGCTGAATATAAGATATCCCAATTAGAGTAATACATCTAAATACATAAGAAACACTTATTACGCTGTTTTCCAATTTCATGATATTTTCAAAGCTCACTTAGCTCAAATTCCAGCTTTGCTCAGTCTCACATAGAATTCTTGCTTTTGGACAGTCGATTTGAGCTTAAGCTAATTACCGAACACTTGACTGAGTCAAGCTCGAGCTAAACTCAAGCTCGGTCAAGCTCGAGGAGTCAACTGGGGATGACTTGACTGTGATCACACCCGTAATCAAAAACCCAGATCACACTCGTCAACTAATGCAAGGAGCCAAGGACTTTGGGCACGATGATGCACTCTAAAGCTTCTGAACAGTCCCTTGGTCAAATATCACAATAATCAGGCACCATCTTTAGGGTCTGAAACGAAAACTATTGATCTTGAAAACATGAAGACAAGAATTCAATAATCACTTGAATAGAGAAGGCTCACAAGGACAAAAGGAAGCAAAGATTGTTACCTCCAATCCCTGACTGCCCAGTTTCACCCTGGGAATCTGAAATCGCTTCTCCTCCTCCATTTTCCCTTCTCTACTTCTGCTTCTCTTTCTCTAACGAAGATGGGTTGAGGATGAAGAGGAAAAGGACAGATTCTTGAGTTCTGCCATGACCACTGTCGTTGACGATGACAGAGGCAACTTTTTCTTTGGGATTAGTTCGTCGACTTAAAAATTCTAATTTGTTATACCTGTAGTCAACTTACCTCAATTTAATATTTCCATCATTAATTTTTTTGATATATTTATAATTGATTAATACCCTAAAAAACCAACCACCCGTGATGGCAGCGTAGTGGTTGAGCTCTGGTTCCTTTCACGAGAGGTCCAAAGTTTGAATCACCGCCCGGCAGGCAAGGATGGTGGTGACTCTTCCTGTCCCCAAAGATTACTCTCGAGCGACTTACCCGACAGGCAAGGGTTCCCAGGGATTACTCCATTGCGAAGCGGCGTACGGGGCCTTCCTAGGTTATCGAAAAAAATATATATGTCCTAAAAAATCTCGGGGCCTTCCTAGGTTATCAAATATATATATATATATCCTAAAAAATCTCAAACCGATATACCCGATAAGTTTACCTCAAAACTTTTTTTTTTTTTTTGGTGACCTAGGAACCCCGCACGGCCGGCAACCAGAGAGTAAATTCTGGGGGCAACACGTACTAGCCACCACACATGTGCCACCGGGTAAGTCGCCTATGTCTCCCCTGCAGCCTGTAACTTACCTCAAACTATTTTTTTAACCATGAAAAATTTCAAATTTGTACACTTATGACAAATTTACCCCGACTAATCATAAAAAATCTTAAATTGATACATTTACGACAAATTTACCCGAAATTAATTTATTCGAAACCTTAATTGATACATTTATTAAAAAATCTCAAACTGATAAATTTGTGACAAATATGCCATTTTGCTAAATTGAATTAACACCACAAAAAAATCATAAAAATTGTAAACTGTGACAAACAAAACGTAAAATCCCAAATTGATATACCAGTCAATTATCGCGTATCATTTAGCTTAATAATTTTACATTAAAATTTAACAAAAACTAACATAATGTAAATTTGTGATAAGTATACTCGTTTGAGGTAAATTTATCGAAAATATATAAGTTTAGGGTTTTTGGTAATAAAAAAAATCGTTTAGTGTAAATTTATCATAGGTGTACCCGTTTAAGGTTTTTCAGGGTATTAACCCATATATTAGATTAATATTACGAAAAATCACAAATTGATATATTTGTGTATCTGTTAGTTGTGACGTGTTACCTTTTCTTTGTCTTTATTTCCGATGATAAGAAAATTTTGATTGTGCAGAGAAAATTTTTTATTTTTTTTGGGTCAGAAGAGAATAAGTTGAATAATAGTCAGGTTGTCCTGTTGAATCTTATACATGACGGTGATGGACTGCAGATCCGACTGATTCTTCCAGAGTTTTGCTAATTGCATAGGAATGAAAAACTGGAGTTGCGAGATTCCCTTCAATGCGACTAATTGCAATCATTATATATTAAATAAGGAGAGATTGGTAAAAAGGTCTGGGAGCCAACTTCGTCCAACTTTCCACTTTTTCAACATGAACCGAGTATCTCAAAGATTGTGGTATTTCTTTGGATTGGTAGTGATGAAACGGATGCGGGTTAGGGCGTGGGTTCTTGTTTTTCCTTTGCGTAAAGTGATTTTTCGTTTGATCTTCCGGTTCATCATACCCACTAGGAACATAACATGCTCCATATGTTCCGACGTGACAGGAGTTTGTTAGCGGTGGTCGGTATTTGTTCATGTTCTAATTCGAGCAATGATCAAATGATTAACTGCTTAAACATATCGCACCTCATTTACACAATTGTTGACCGTGACACAATGAAAGTTCTTGTCTAGACTCAAATTTATCGAACGGAATTCATCATGACCCTCAATTTTGTGAAATTTACGAGTGCTAAAAACCTAATCTCCAGTTCGCTGTGGATGAGCAACATAGCAACTTGTAACACTAAGTTGGCGAACTTCCATGGAAAATCATCATTAATTCCCTCAAGCCAATAGACGCAACACTAGGATGATGGATTTGGGGCAAAATTTTCAAATAAAGGTGTAAAATGGGCCGTTTACTTGATATATGGGTTAAAGTAGATTTTATGTCAAAAAAATACCCCTCATGATCAAGTTAGTCTCAAGTAAGGGTCTGAGCTCATCGGCCTACCAAATTTTCGCCTGTCAATTTGTACATAAGAATCACGTGCTTATTTTGTTAATTTTGTTGAAAATTTTGCACTTTGACCAATTTGAAGAAGCCCCAAATTCAAGCTAGGGTTGTTTGACAGTTTTTTTCACAGGGCAATTTTCCTCTTAATATCGCTAATATAACTTCTGTTTCGATCATCTTGCTCGAACTTGGTTTTATGATCCGATCTAGGTCAGTTTTCCAAAATGGAGCTCAAATCATAACCCTAAATTTCCCAAATCCTCTAAATTCCTTTATTTTGATCGCGATCATTTTCCTAAATTAGTCCAAGTGATCTTTCCTTCGTCCAAGAGAAGATGATTATCCCTTGTTGAAGTAACTTTTTTAACTAGTCGTGGTTATGTCATGGAATACCATACCGATGGCAGTGACGACAGCAATGATAAATGCACCCTCCTTCCATGCCTACACTGTCGACTTCTATTTTCCATTTGGGTGAATCTCACAACCCACAAGAGCCAAATAAACACGGGTTAGCTCGAGCGTTGCGAATCAAGCAAAAGATTAAAGGAAATCACGAACAGGATATGAGATTCACTCCCCCATTCAACTGCATTAGATTGCGGACACAAGCACATGCTTGTGTCACAGGCAATGGTTTCTTTGGCCACGGAACGACCCATGTGGCGCCTGACGAGCGGAATTCGCCAAGCCAGCCTTCCTTCTATAATTGTTTGAGCGAACAATACGGTAAATAGCTTCTTCGTACGAGATGGTACCACACCCAGCTTCGCTGGGGCATTTAATCCATCGAGTAAGATAGTATATCTCTTTAGGCTCAACAACTTATTTCGATCTGCCATAACCTCGTCAAGAGAACGGCATCAGCTCCCAACCAGTTTGTGCATGATAGGCCAATCCTGTCTTCAAAGCTCCTAAGTGATATGATCATTTCATCCTAAAACTCCTAGTACTAACCGTCCTGACACCACTCCCACGGATCAATTATATTCGTTTCCTCTGCATCCTCACTCTTCACTCAATAACCCCAAGCACCACTGTGACATGAATACAAGAGGATTCACGGACTATGACACTTGAGTGCAGGAATTACACGGCAATTCACTCCTGGTGGCCACCGGTGATGAAGGCATGAGACTTCTACAATGCGTCCCAATGAAAAATGAAGTCTTGCACATCATCACAGATATGCCATGACGCCCTCTAGTTCCCACTATGTCTCTCTAGATTTGTAATGAGTTTAAATATACATTTGATCTCTTTTTGATGACGAAGGTATTGAACTTCTGTTGCTTATGCTGTTCTCACTGAGAGGAATACGGATTCTGACTTTGAAAAGCATTAACTACACGTATCAAAACCAATTATCAAACTCAGTCCCTACAATTCACATTTTTCTGACAAATTTTGATTTTGACAATTCTCCGCGGTATGAATCATCTTGATAAGCAACGCAGAAGCATGCTACAGCTAAGAACTTGCCAACAAAGTAGGGGAAAGCACTCCACAATTGATAACATATCAGTTGTTTTTCCCGACCTGCTCGTTTGGCGTCGAACATGCTTATCATCAGAATGATCGAGTTGAGCTGTTCGAAAGAATGGTTCGGGACCATCCGCCTAAGCATTTCGAGCAACATTTTCAGCTAAAGGAACGTTTTTCTTGAGGAGAAAGACACTAGAAATGCCATATAAATTTTTTTTCAAAGCATTTAAATGCCCATTTAAAAAAAAAAAAAAAAACGATCATTTAAACATCAATTCCGATTGAGTCGTCGAAAATCCAACATTACCATATTTTATTAATTTCTCAATCTTACTTAACTTTCCAGCATGCCCAGCTAGCATATTAAAAAAAATGATCACTTCGTTACTATTAGTTATTATATATTAAAAAAAAAAAGAATGATCACTTCATTGCCAATTATTGTTAAAAAGTGATTATTTCAGTGCAAAAAAAAAAATCATGACAAACAAAAATTTTAATTATAAAGGCCATGTAATTTATCTAGCTGGAATTTCTTGGTAGAGACACCTAAGTGATCATTTTCTCGATTTTAGCACTTAAATGAACTAGTGAAAACTTTTGACACTAAAGTGAGTGTCGTACATAACTTATGGCACTTCTGGTGTTTTTCTTCCCTTTTTCTTGGTTTTTATTTGTTGCTCTCTATAAGATGGAATGAATGCGAGTGCTGCAGGTGTTAATCAATGTCCACAGAAAAATTAACGGGCGTCTCTAAGCAGCATTCTCCGTGCATCAAATATTATCTGTCCATGAATTCGGACCAACAAGGTATGGTCCCTATCCTGTCGAGCTCCATTAGCTGAACCTCCCTGTTGCACAACCGCTGAATTATTAGGTTGGAATAAAGCACAGGCAAAGCATCTTCACCTTAAAACAGAACGCATCTGCTTGTTGAATCCCAACATTCAGGCATACCCTACATTTTCTGCCACAAGCAGTCGAAGAACAGCGAAGGGAAATTAATGTCTTTTACATCACCCATTCTCACGATTTGTGAGGCTCCTTGTGATAAGACCGAAATATGGATATCACGACCACCGATCTCACGCTTCCACTGCAATATTCTCCTCGCAACAAGTAGCGGAAATAACAAGGGAGAAACACTTCGATCGAGCGAATCCATGGTCAATTTTTTATCCGTGCCGCGCATTATCTGGGTGGGGTATCTGCATATCTCCATGAATGCTTGGCCAACATTTCAAACTCTCTTTCCCCACTTACTTCATTCATGGTCACGAGTTCACAGATTTCTCTCGTGTCATCTTGGCTAAGCTTAATTGCCACTGATCCAATATTGTTTTCAAGGTTCTCGGCTTTTCTGGTCCCTATATGTCATCGCAACTGAAAGTTAAAAGTTTTAGATAAAACATGGGAAAATCAACAACTGCCTGATTTAACATACCTCCCCTAATTTTGCAAAAATCAAAGGCTACTGCCACAGTAAAACTAAACCTACTACTATGTGACTTAATGTTTGCCCGAACTAGTTACCTGGTATTGGGATAACATCATCCCCCTGATGAAGAACCCATGCTAGGGCCAGTTGAGGAGCGGTGCAGCCATGCTTTGCAGCAAGTCCAACAACTTTTTGATATAGAACTTTGTTCTTCTCTAAGTTCTCCCCAGTGAATCTTGGATGTGTATTCTATCACATAACAATAGACATCAGCATAGAAGCACACACTACCACTGCTATAAAACCAAGAGATCCAAAAATTTGTTTTAAGGCAGTAAAAGGTCGTCTGCATAATCCCACTCTCTCGGTAAGCTCTAATTCAATCCTCTTGTGAATTAAGAGGTTAATTAGAGAAAGGCTTAGTAGTTGTTTGAATGTGAAGTGTCCTTAGATAGGCATAAGGCGTGCTGTAACTGGGTACTTCTAGTTTGGATCACTCAGATGCTGTTTAATGAGCTTGTAGCAGGATTGCCCTGTCTGATTGTTGATGCTAATAAATTAAGTATGAATGGCCACATAATTCTGATTCTCTAGCCAATAGACAAATGCTTGATACCGTCAAAACAGATTGCAAAAAAACCATACCAACAGGCTCTCCACGGGCAAGCTCTCAACAACCGCCTTCCCACCAAAGAACCCATGACCTAGAGGGCTATATGCGACTATACCGATGCCAAGTTCTCTGAAAGTGAAAGACATGTGAAAACTGGCTCATTTCCATGATACATTGAGGGGACAAAAATAGACGTCTTGAGGATGATAGGAGTAGACCTGCAAAGTGGAATTAATTCATCCTCAATTTCGCGAGTCCACAGAGAATACTCCATTTGCACAGCTGTGATTGGATGAATGGCATGAGCTCTCTTTATCGTATCGATGCTAGCTTCTGACAAACCAATGTACTTTATCTTCCCTTCCTCCACCAGCTTCTTGAGTTCTCCCACCTATCTTACAAATTGGGAATGATTTAATCAAGTCAACTTTTTACGTTGTATGATTGATCTGCTCGAAAGCAATGTGAAGAAACACCATGATCAGACAGTGCTTACAGTATTCTCTATCGGCACTGTGGTGTCCACCCTGTGCTGATAGTACAAGTCTATGTAATCGATCCCAAGTCTCTTCAGACTACCTTCACAGGATTTTCTTACATGCTCAGGAGTACCTTTGATGGTAACTTGACCTTCCTCCTCTGCAAAGCCGAATTTCATTGCTAACTGAATCTGCTCTCTTGGAAGCTCCTTCAGAGCCTGAGCGAGTAATCAATTTGGTCTCAGTTATAGGACAACCAGGGAAAAAAATAAAAAACTAAGAGGCAACTGAACATATTAATAAGAGGTATCATCTGAGTCTCAAAATGTCCATCTCATAACAATGTTCAGGGTTAAAAATTATCAGAGAGATTAAAATCTTGAAGCATGAAAGCTAATTTAAACAGGCATCACCTTTCCGATCATAATCTCATTGTCATGATCATGACCATAGGCATCTGATGTATCGAAGAAGGTGATGCCCTTCTCGAACGCTCTCTTTATGAGTAAACATCCAGCTTCATGGGGAACGGGAGCATTCCAGATACCAGAGAGTCCCCCGCATCCAAAGCCTAGTCTAGAGACCTGCAGAAGATGAGAGGATGGCATGAATTCAGTATTCTTCTCTTCAAGTTATTTCAATGTCTTACCTTAGATCTGGAGACAAAAAAAAATTTCACTATATTAAGAACAGGGATCCTGAGCTAAATGTTCCCCTACTTCTCCCTTCAAATGACTCGACCGTGTTTCCTGTCCATCCTCGCTTGTGCTTGCCAGAGTTAAGCACACACACACAAGGCAAGCTAATCTTGAGCTGCTACGAGCTTGACCCAAACTCGACTCAATCCTCTCAAGTTCAAGGCATTCAAGTACCGAGTGGAATCAAGAATGTGATCGACCATACTTAGACTCGAATAGCTGAATTCCTATATCCTGGTTAGTATTACATCCAAATACATTAGAAACACGTATTACGTTGTTTTCCAATTTCATTATACTTTCAAATCTCCCTTAGCTCCAGCTTAGCATGCTGCCTCATGTAAAGTTTGTACTTTTGGACAGTATTTGAGCTCAAGCTTATTCCTGAACACTTTATCAAGTCAAGCTTGAGCTCAGATCAAGCTCGGTCGAGCTCGAGTAGTAAAATAAGATTGACTGGACTTTGATATCACCCTTTTT
This sequence comes from Eucalyptus erythrocorys, assembly GCA_014182555.1. NCBI lineage: Eukaryota > Viridiplantae > Streptophyta > Magnoliopsida > Myrtales > Myrtaceae > Eucalyptus > Eucalyptus erythrocorys. Next base: position 12,972,940 of record CM024598.1, on the reverse strand, counting down.
CAAAACCACAGATCACAGTTTATCAACTAATGCACGGAGCCAAAAATCAGGTACAATCTCTGGAGTTTCTATGAGCACTATGGTGCCCTCTAAAGTTTGTAAACAGTCTCTGGGAGAAAGCTGTCATAAAAATCAAGTACATTCTCTGAAGTTTGAAACGAAAACTGCTAATCATGAAAACATGGCAAGAATTCAATGATCACTCGAATAAAGACGGCTCACAAAGACAAAAGGAAGCGAGGTTGTTACCTCCAATCCCTGACTACCCAGCTTCACTCTGGGAATCTGAATTCGCTGCTTCTCCTCCATGTTCTCTCACTTTTTGCTTCTCCTTCTCTAGCGGAGAAAGATCGAATATGAAGAGGTACAGGACACAGGCTTCGACACTGACAGTGACGCCTTTTTTGTTTCCCTTTATTTGGTGACGAGGAGATTCTATTCGACAAGCAGAAAGAATAAGCTGTACAAGACTTGAGCTGTACACCTAACGATAATGGAGTGCTGACCCATTTGCTTTCTTTTATAATCACCCTATATGATTAGAAATGAAAAATCGGGATTGTAACGTCCTTGTTGATGTGATTGATTAACCATCATATTTAACTAGTGCACTAAATTTCGGAGATATTTATAGCGATATACAAAATAAAAAAGTATTATAAAAGTACTAAAACTTATCAAAAAGTGCGATTAAATATTAAAATTTTTAGAAGTATAATTAAGTTATAAAATTTTACATGAAATGCACCTAAAATTTTTAAGAAGTGCAATTAACCGAACGACTTAATTGGACCAAAATTGATAAGTTTAATTGCACTTTTTGAAAATTTTAGAACTCAATTGCTTTTTCTTGACAAGTTTTAGAATTCAATTATACTTTCGTGACGAATTTAAAGATTTGATTATCGTTGAACTCAATCGCACTTTTATAATAAATTTTAGAACTTTCAATATACTCATCCTTACTAAAAAAAAATGACAAAAAGATCTAAAAGCCAAATTCAGCATAAACTATATTATTTCATAGGGGTCGTGTTTCTTCGAGTTGGCAATAATAGAATGGATGCAGGTTCGGTTGCGAGTTCTTTTTTTATCTCTACAAAAGTTGAATTTTCGTGCTTCCAAGAGCGAAGCTTCAGGCTCGCCGTACCTACCAGAAACATGCTCCAAACAATCCGACACGCCAAGAGTTTGTTGGTGGTGGTGAAGAAGGGCCTTTTTTTTCATTTGTGTTTTTATCCGGAACAAAAAATTTTGTTCTTTCGTTCCGAGGAAAAAAAAAACAGAAACGCATTTGTTTATACTTTTGTTTCTAGGAACAAAAATTTTTTTTTTTATTTTCGAGAACAGATTTAAAATAGAAACAAGAAGTAGAAAAGAGTTGTTGTTTTTGTTTCCGGAACAATTTCGAAAAAACAATTTTTCTCTTTTCTATATTTTTCTTCTCCTTCTTCTTCCTTTTGCCGGTCATCGGCCTTGGCCGGCGACTGGCCAAATGAGGGCCGGCAACCTCATCAAAGCGTCGCCGACTCCCGGAGACGCCAAGCCACACCGTGGCTAGGCAAGGCTCAACCTCACCAGTGGCTAGGCGAGCTCGACCTCGCCAGATCTGGGCGAGCTTGAGCTCGCCCAGCCCAAGCGAGGCCGAGCCTCGTTGGCCAACGCAAGGCCAAGCCTCACCAGTGGCCTCGGTGGCTAGGCGAGCCTCACGAGGCCATCGGCGAGACTTGACCTTGCCCAGGCAGCGCGAGGTTGGCCTCGCCGACCAGCACAAGGCTCACCTAGCCACCGGCGAGCTCATCGAAACTCGCATAGCCGGCCGCGGGCACAAAGAGAAAGAGAGGAAAAAAAAGGAAAAATATAATTAAAAAATATTGAAAAACTAAAAGAAATAATAAAATTATACAAGTTTACTAAACGCATTTCTATTATTGGAGAAGAAATTTTTTGCAATTACCAAGCACGTTCTTATACTCAGAAATTATTCCCGGGAATAGAAACAAAAAAACTATTTCTATTCAAAAATTGTTCCCTAAAACAAAAATGTTATCAAACGTGACCTAACTTTTCATCTTCTAACTCGAGCAAGAACCAAATAAATTGACAACTTAAATAAATCACACCTCATTTGCGACTATTAGCCATGACACTGAAAATTCTAGTCGAAGAACAATGAAGGGAAATTAATGTCTTTCACATCACCCATTCTCATGATTTTTAAGGCTCCTTATGATAAGACCGAAATATGGATATCACGACCACCGATCTCACGCTTCCACTGCATTATTCTCCTAGCAATAAGTAGCGGAAATAACAAGGGAGAAGCACTTCAATCTTTTATCAGTGCCGCACATTATCTTGGTGGGGTATCTGCATATCTCCATGAATACTTGGCCAACATTTCAAACTCTCTTTCCCCACTTACTTCATTCATGGTCACGACTTCACAGATTTCTCTCATCTCGTCTTGGCTAAGCTTAATTGCCACTGATCCAATATTGTCTTCAAGGTTCTCGGCTTTTCTGGTCCCTATATGTCATCGCAACTGAAAGTTAAAAGTTTGAGATAAAGCATGGGAAGATCAACAACTGCCTGATTTAACATACCTCCCCTAATTTTGCGAAAATCAAGGGCTACTGCCACAGTAAAACTAAACCTACTACTATGTGACTTAATGTTTGCCCGAACTAGTTACCTGGTATTGGGATAACATCATCCCCCTGATGAAGAACCCATGCTAGGGCCAGTTGAGGAGCGGTGCAGCCATGCTTTGCAGCAAGGTCAACAACTTTTCGATATAGAACTTTGTTCTTCTCTAAGTTCTCCCCAGTGAATCTTGGATGTGTATTCTATCACATAACAATAGACATCAGCATAGAAGCACACACTACCACTGCTATAAAACCAAGAGATCCAAAAATTTGTTTTGAGGCAGTAAAAGGTCGTCTGCATAATCCCACTCTCTCTGTAAGCTCTAATTCAATCCTCTTGTGAATTAAGAGGTTAATTAGAGAAAGGCTTAGTAGTTGTTTGAATGTGAAAAGCGTCTGTAAATAGGGCATGAGATGTGCTGTAACTTGGCACTTCTAGTTTGGGTCACTCAGTTGCTGTTTAATGAGCTTGTAGCAGGATTGTCCTGCTGTCTGTTGATGCTTATAAATTAAGTATGAATGGCCACATAATTCGGATTCTCTAGCCAAGACAAACGATTGCTACCGTCAAAATAGATTGCAAAAAAACATACCAACATGCTCTCCACGGGCAAGCTCTCAACAACCGCCTTCCCGCCAAAGAACCCATGACCTAGAGGGCTATATGCGACTATCCCAATGCCAAGTTCTCTGAAAGTGAAAGACATGTAAAAATTGGCTCATTTCCATGATACGTTGCGGGGACGAAAACAGACGTCTTGAGGATGATAGGGGTAGACCTGCAAAGTGGAATTAATTCATCCTCAATTTCGCGAGTCCACAGAGAATACTCCATTTGCACAGCTGTGATTGGATGAATGGCATGAGCTCTCTTTAGTGTATCGATGCTAGCTTCTGACAAACCAATGTACTTTATCTTCCCTTCCTCCACCAGCTTCTTGAGTTCTCCCACCTATCTTACCAATTGTGAATGATTTAATCAAATAAACTTTTTAAGTTGTATGATGATCTGCTCGAAAGCAATGTGAAGAAACACCATGATCAGACAGTGCTTACAGTATCCTCTATTGGCACTGTGGTGTCCACCCTGTGCTGATAGTACAAGTCTATGTAATCGATCCCAAGTCTCTTCAGACTACCTTCACAGCATTTTCTTACATGCTCAGGAGAACCTCTGATGGCAACTTGACCTTCCTCCATTGCAAAGCCGAATTTCGTCGCTAACTGAATCTGCTCTCGTGGAAGCTCCTTCAGAGCCTGAGCAAGTAATCAATTCGGTCTCAGTTACGGTACAACGAGGGAAAAGGAAAAAAAAAAAAAAACTGGGAGGCAACATAACGCACTAATAAGAGGTATCGTCTGAGTCTCAAAATGTCCATCTCATAACAATGTTCAGGGTTAAAAATTATCAGAGAGATTAGAATTTTGAAGCATGAAATCTAATTTAAACAGGCATCACCTTTCCGATCATAATCTCATTGTCATGATCATGACCATAGGAATCCGATGTATCAAAGAAGGTGATGCCCTTCTCAAATGCTCTCTTTATGAGTAAACATCCAGCTTCATGGGGAACAGGAGCATTCCAGAAACCAGAGAGTCCCCCGCATCCAAAGCCTAGTCTAGAGACCTGCACAAGATGAGAGGATGGTATGAATTCAGTATTCTTCTCTTCAAGTTATTTCAATGTCTTATCTCAGATCTGGACACAAAAAAAAAAAAAAAAAATCACTATTTTAAGAACAAGGATCCGGAGCTAAATGTTCCCCTACTTCTCCCATGAAATGACTCGATCGTGTTTCCTGTCCATCCTCACTTGTGCTTGCCAGAGTCAACCGCACACACAAGCCAAGCTAATCTTGAGCTGCTACAAGCCTGACTCAAACTTGACTCAATCCTTTCAAGTTCAAGGCATTCGAGTACTGAGTGGAATCAAGATTGTGATTGAGCATACTGACTTGAATAGCTAAATTCCGATATCCTAGTTAGTGTTACATCTAAATACATTAAAAACATGTATTACGTTGTTTTCCAATTTCATTATACTTTCAAATCTCACTTAGCTCCAGCTTAGCTTGCAGCCTCGTGTAAGGTTTGTACTTTTGGACAGACAATTTGATCTCAAGCTTACTCCTGAACACTTTATCGAGTCGAGCTTGAGCTAAGGTCAAGCTCGGTCAAGCTCAAGCAGTAAAATGAGATTGACTCAACTTTGATCACACCCTTATTCAAAACCACAGATCACACTTTATCAACTAATGCAGGGAGCCAAAAATCAGGTACAATCTCTGGAGTTTCTATGAGCACCAGTGCACTCCAAAGTTTGTAAACAGCCTCTGGGTGAAAACTGCCATAAAAATCAGGTACATTCTCTGAAGTTCGAAAAAGAAACTGCTAATCATGAAAACATGTAGACAAGAATTTAATGATCACTTGAGTAGAGATGGCTCGCAAAGACGAGGAGGCAAGATTTTCACCTCCAATCCCTGGCTGCCCAGCTTCACTCTGGGAATCTGAATTCGCTGCTTCTCCTCCATTTTTCTCTCTTGACTTTTTGCTTCTTCTCTAACGGAGATGGATTGAATATGAAGAGGTAAAGGACATAGACTGGGACACTGACATACATCCCTTTTGTTTTCCTTTTTTGAGTGATTAAAAGATTGTGGCTGACATGTAAAAAGAATAATTTATACAGGACCTGAGTTGGCATCGCAGACCGTGTACCCAACGATAATGAAGCGCTGACCCATTTGCATTTTTTTATAGTCACGCTAACTGAATAGAAATGAGTAATCGGAGTTGCAGTGTTCCTATCGATGTGATTGATTAACCATTATATGTAATCAATACACCAAATTTCGGAGATATTTTCAATATATATATATATATATATATATATATATATATATATATATATTGGAAGTCTTAGGCTGCATTTGGGAACTGCATTCCCAGGGACCTTTGGAGGGCTAAGGGCCTTTGAGCTAAGGAGAGAGTGTTTGGGAAGTTTTTTTTAACTTGCCTTTGGGGAAGGCAAGCCTTGGGCTTTCAGCCTTCTCGGAAGACTGATGGAGGGTTAAAACAAAAAAATTTCTTCCATAAATGTTCTCGTTAACATTTCGTTTTTCCGGTTTTGTCCTCGTAACTATTCACCTTTTTCTTCGTTGAGTCTGGCCGGCGAAGTTGCGCCAAGTTGTGAGGGGCTGGCGCCGAGCTGGACGGAGGCGGCAAGAGGCCGGTGTGTCACAGCGACCGTCGGCGACTAGTAGCGTGACCTCGGCAACCCCTACGAGTCGCGTCGCCGCGACCGCTGCAACCCTCGGCAACCACCCACATGCGCGACCGCTGCAATCCCGGCGACGCTGCGACCCCCGGCAGATCTGGGTCACCGGAGGTCTCCGTGACACACGTCTGGGCCGTGTGACCTCGGCGACGCGACTCGCAGGCGTCGCCGCGACCGCTGCAACCCCCGGCAACCACCCACATGCTCGACCGCTGCAACCCCAGCGACTCTGCGACCCCCGACAGATGCGGGTCCGGAGGTCTCCGCGACCCACATCCCGGGCCGCGCGACCTCCGGCGACCCAAATCGAGCGATCGGGATCGCCCGATCTGGTCGCGATCGAGGTCGCCGCAACCGGATCGAGCGGCCCACGATCGGGACGCGGCGACCCTCGGCTGGAAGGTCGCGCGACCCGCCGCGCCGCAACCTCCGTGCGGAGGTCGCCGAGGCTGCTCGATCTGGTTGCGGCGACCCTCGCCAACTGCCTGCCTCTCGCCGGACCGCCTGCCCCTTGCCGGCAGTGACCAGCCAATTTTCTTTTTTTTTTTTCTTTTTTTAATGACAAAAGTCTTTTGCACAGTTAATTTGTCCAAATACTATTTTGCTCAAATATACTTTACAATGGACTTTTATAAATACAATTTACCAAACACAATTTGCATTTCCAAAAACCTCTTTAGCTCAAAAGTCTTTACATTTTCTCAAAGACTTTTCTCAAAAGTCTTTCCAAACGCACCCTTAATACTTATAACAAAGGTCTAAAATTTTCAAAAAGTATAATTAAATTCTAAAACTTTGAAAATGTGGAAAGACTTGGTTGGAGTAATTTGACACATTCAATTGTATTTTTTTTGAAAATTTTTTAGAACTCAATTACACTTTCTTGATAAATTTTAAAATTTGATTAAACTTTTTAAAAAATTTAATACTCGATTGTATTTTCATGACAAGCTTTAGGGCTTGATTGCACTTATTAAAAGTTGTAGAATTTAATTACCCCTTTTATGATAAGGTTGAAAACTTTCAATACACTTATCCCTATAAATTAAGGAGAACCTGAACCTGACAAAAAAGATCTAAAAGCCAAATTCAGCATAAACTACATTATTTCACAGAGGTCGTGTTTCTTCGAGGTGGCAATAATAGAATGGATGCAGGTTCGGTTGTAAGTTCTTTTTTTTTTTTTGGTCAGTGTTGTAAGTTCTTATTTGATCTCTACAAATATTGAATTTCCCCGCTTCCAAGAGTGGAGCTTCTGGCTCACCGTACCTACTAGAAACATGCTCCAAACAATCCGAGATGGCAAGAGTTCGTCGATGGTGGTCGGTAACTTTCCATCTTCTGACTCCAGCAAGAACCAATTAAATTGACTACTCAAACAAATCACACCTCATTCGTGACTATTAGCCATGACACGGGGGAAATTCTAGCATGGACCGAATTTATCATGACCCTCGATTTTTGTGAATCCTGCGTGTGATTCCACCCCAACCTCCAAATTCATTGCGGATGAGCAACACAAGGACGAGGGATTAGCAACTGGTGGCACTAAGATGGCGAACTCCCAACTTTCTCGCCAAATAACAAACTATAAGAATTTCAAAAATGGCAAAATAGACACAATCTTAGTGAAGCCTGTTCAAAGTAATCGCCATGAAAGAGGCATTATCTATGTCGATTTCTCTATGTCCTGTGCAGACGAACTCCGTAAAATTAGTCAGGGAAACCTAAAAATGCTGACAATCCAACGTTTGAAGACGCATCTCTCAAAGAATCAATTCTCTAAAGAATCAACATCGATGGCGGTTTTGAGAACTTTCATCTTCTACTGGTATTAATTTCCAGTATATGATCTTCTGGCCGACAAAAGTAGTAAAGTGATGCCAAACAAATCAGTACGTCAGTAAGAACGAGACCCGCCACATCAAATACAAACTTCGGTGCAAATAATCCCCATACCTGAAACAAAAGAAATCAATGCACGAGCTATGAACACAAGTTTAGTAATTGAGATGAAACATTGTATTCAAATGTGGCATGATTGTTACCATCAAATGTCTCCTTTGTATCATAACACACAATACGGTTACCGTGACTGTAGCAGCCATAATGAGCCCAAACATCATATAAGCCTGAGAAGAGAGAGACCTCACATGTTTAGACAAAGCTAAGATGTTTAAGATACTTCATGGAACAAAAATAGATAGACAAAACATGAATGGCTCATTCAATTGTTCACTTACTAGAGACAATTGCACAAGGAGTTCTTTCCGAGCAAACAACTTGCGACGTAAGACAAGGAATGGAAGTCCAAAAACTGGAATAATATGTGAAAACCCAAATGTCTCTATGGTAAGAAGAATTGCTTGGCGTATGAGGACAAACTCATCAAACCTAGAAAGAAAACAAGGAAATTTTAAATCATAAACTGGACCTCACAGAATGATCGCGACAGCAAAATTATACAATAAAGAAACAAATGATCGTGGATTGCAAATAGATAATTTTGAGCTTATCAAAACAAATGATAATTTTGAGCAACAATTCATGGCTGGGCTGTCGAAAACAATACATCAGAATATTGAATCTCTAAAAAAATTCACGTATCTATGACTCACCCAATAAATGCAGCACCATAGCGGAGGCCATCAAAGGCACACCTGAAAATATACATTACCGGACATTAGAAATAAGAAATGATAATACCACATAGAGGTTCACGAAGGTACTACCAGAATATGGGATAGAGTCCTAGCAAACATAAAGAGAGGTCCTAAGTCAACCGAATTATAAGCACACAATAAAGAAAAGTACAACATAAGAAAAACCACCACCATCACCAGCACCTACACTTTCCAGTAAGTCAAAATGGCTAAATAAACTTCAGTGTTCAACTAGACTTTATTTTAGACCAGTTAAACAGCGCGTTACTTGGCAAAAATCTATACCAAGAGCACAAAAAGCAATCTTACCAATGACCAGTACAGAAGAACATAGAGAGAGCTAAAAGGCTCCATTCTGTTACTGAGAGAGGATTGACAACCGAAGGTTTGGCGGTTCCATCGCTCTCTTCTTCTATATTCTGCAACATCACTATGCAATATCCTGTAAAAACATATTTCCATTATCCTGAATTGTCTAATATGGAGCGTCAGAACTTAAAGGAGTATATTTAAAGTGCCAAGGGAATCCATGAGAAAAATAAAGCACCTCCAAGAATAAATGCTAAAGTGATCAGAGGCCCCTGCTTTCCTGACAGGATAGTTACAGTTGGACTCCATGCAGATAACATGCTCACTGTTTTGCTAAATAAGCTTCTGTTATCGACTTTGCTTCCATTACAGAGCTGGCTAAAAGCCAGTAGTAACATCTGTCCAATTCCAATGGCATATATAATCCTGGGAATAACATTCCTTGCAGCATTGATTTGAGCCAGGCCTAACATGTTACTTTCAGAGGCCCAATGCACAAATATAAGAACATAACTGGCAATAGTTCCCATAACAACAATCCGGCAAATCCTCTGAGAAGAGCCATCAGCAGTAGACTTGTGCAAAAGATAGGCCAATCCAATTAAAGCAAGCATTGGCAAGAGTTGAAGAATGTAAACCAGAACAGGATGATTAAAGTCAATCCCAATCATCCACGAGGTACTAGAATGCAAAAATGCTGAAGTGGCAGCCTGCTTGGATAGCCCAATTTCGATGGTAAATCTCAGAAGGCAAATTAGAATGAGAAAGAGACAGGCCTAGATACATAAACACAATAGTCAGAAGCAGAAGTCACAGATTTTAAATTGTATAATCCTCACATAATTTCATGCCAAAGATTACTAGAAGCCTCAAATATAAACAAAGTACCTACTTCAAAAATCATTTTTCTTTTTATGATTGAATATCTGATCTTAGCAACTCCAGCCGTCGCCAAAAGAAAATTTGCCGCTTTCCCTTCTTCCACTGACAAAAAGGTTTGAGGAGAGAGGAAAAGAATATTGGCAATGTCAGTAACAGAAGATGATGTGCTAACGTGAAATACAAGTATTTAGGGATATGAAACTTACAAATGTAACTATTTGATAGCAAACTGCATGCACGAATCACCACAATAAAGAAAGCAAATGTTAACCCAAAGGAAATTCCAGAATTTCCTGATGGATTAAAAGAACCATTGTGCTGCTCATTCACTATTTTGATAGCAAGAACGTGGACGAGAAGCGACACCAGCATCATCCCCAAACCAATACCCATAAAAGTTAAATTAAACTCAGTCCATTTTGATCGAGCTAGTTCAGCAACACTTGCTAAAAATCTGAAGTAGGCATTGATTTGGCGCTTCAGGGTAGATAACTTTATATGTTCGCTATTGTATGAAAGCAGATCCATCTTTTGAGCAAAAGTAGCTTCTGCTTCAGCATACAAGTTTGCTACATGTACCAGGTCATCTGAGGAAAACCCAATCAAAGATGAAGCTGAATAGATATCGATATACCTCTTCACCTACACAGTATTCGCAAATACAAGAAAAACAGGTAAGTTGAGAACGATGATGTGGTTGCTATTCATTTAAGAAAACAATTATTCAAGTTAATGCCTTGATTAGCATCTTGTCTAGTCATGACAAAGTACCGAAGATGACAAAGACCCAGTATTTTTCTCCAGTCAAAGATAAAAGAATCATAACTCTCAAGTTAATTTTAAACTTGACCATCATTACTCTGAGTTCTATGATAGAGCACCAGCCCTGAAAAGATCAAACTATAAGATGTTACTCAACAATACGCTTACAGAAAGTTAATTACCTGCCAAGCGTTGATGCATAGTACATTGACATAGTTATGCAACCATTCTGCAGACTTCAAATCATGTTCTGGCTTGTCCGCCTTGAGGTCCTCCATATTCCATGTCCCACCAGCTAAAGCATAGAGTTCAGGATTAACCCGCCCAATGCTGAAAAAGATCAATCTCGTGAGTTCAGTCGAATATATTCACAGAAAACTCTCATCTTCTTTCGAGATGACTGAAGTGAATGATGTTCATTGGTCAGAAACAAGAAAAAGGAAAAATTTACAGACCAAAGCACCAACAAAGGATAACTGAAAGCAGATGTAGCAAACAGGTACAAATATTTCAATGGACCAACATTTTTCACTCTTCTGACCCTGAGATTCTCAAGAGTATGACTAAATTAGAACCATAACATGATACAACTTAAATCTATTAATATTTGGGGTACTAACTATTGATAAACATGAGATTAAAAATTAGATCAAAATTCTCTATCACTGTATTAATTTTTATCTTTACAATTCAATATCCAAGTGAAATTTCTACTTTTCATTCAATATAAGAATAGATATTCATTACGAATGGCTATTAAAGGATAATTCATATCAATATAAAATATCCAGGAGTTTAAAACCCAAGAATTGTTCCAAGTACACCATCTCACAACAAATATGCATGAAATTTACTAATAGAAGCTCGAACACAAACCACAATGGGGACATGTGGAATCTATATAAAATATAACACGAACTGAAATTAGTCAAATTTGCCCTAACTATATGACACCATAGTGCTTTCTCCCTGAAACTACTTCCTTCGAATTAGAAACAGTGAAACAACCTCTGACTCATCTACTAACTTTTAATTAGTAAGAGAATTCTGATACAAAGATGATCAGAGGTTTAGCAGTGCCAGAGAGCTTACACTGCACCTTCCAAAAGGGAAGGGAATGCCCAGCAATGCTGAAACTGTGACTGCAAAGTCAAGCTGCAGAAAAATATAAATCTAATTACACACGATAAAAGGATAAATCAAATTCTCAATCACTTGAAATTAAAACTTCTTAATTAGTTAGGCAAATAAGTTGGTAACCTGCTGGATGGAGCTGATGCAAAACCTTTCGTCCTGAAATGTTTGAAGAGAGATTAAAAAGAGTAGAATATCTATCAGAGTTATTCAGGAAATTTAAAGTGGAACTACTCATCAGAGTTTAACTATCAAAATATAAAACCGATTACAACCTAGATGCAAATAATAAAAGTAGCATACTCTTGCAAACTAATCCTCAGCTAAATTACCAGTTTTGAATCTGCGCTCTCAATGTACTTTCTCTGTACTTATGCATTTAAATTTCACTCCCCATGCCCGTATTATTCTGCCTATGAAATCTTATTTTTGACCCTATGATTAAATATGCATCTTATGAACATCACTGAGGAAGAAAATCCTAAAAAGGAAAAAAAAGAAAAAAAAAATAGAATGGTAAAACTAATCGCATAAAATTTCCTAGAAGAACAGAATGAAGAAAGCTCAAAGAGATGAAGTACCAAGGTGTATTCACAAGACATGTCAAGTTCAGATGGTATGGCAGAAGGAGGCTTCTTAAAACTCATTGCAAAAATTGAAGTTTCAACCTACACAAGAGAATCCATATTAGAAATAACAATGGAATCAAAGACCAAATAAAGTTCAAAGTGTTAGCAGTGACATACCTCTTCAGCACTCCCTCCCCCATGATCACCATTTAAGGTTTGCCCATGGTCACCCAGCACAAGGAGAAATGTATTTTCATGCAAACCACCGGGTCCTGATTGGCTTTCCAGCACACTAATCACGTTCTGGAAATCTTACTATATTAGTTGACTTTATGAGAGAACACAGGCAAGGAAAAGAGGTTCACAACACAACATGGGATAATGCAGTAGAACCACATCGGAACAGCTAAACAATCTCTGAAAAAGCAGCTGCAGATCTCTGAATCAGAGCAACAAACTTAGCTCTACTCTCAGGTTTTCAAGAGTCATAAAATACAAAAGACAGACAGATGACAACACTTCGCATAAAAACCCTAATGCGAGCATCAATAAATTTCAAATTGCTGAGCATATGAAGCAAGGATTAGTTATCTAACAAGAAAGCCACAATCAATAAAAACACAAAATGCAAATTCATCCATCAATCAAGGAAAGTACCTCAAGAACAGTGTTGTACTGTTCCAACTTCTCTATCATGGGAAGGGAATCAACCCCAAATATGTGCCCTGCATGATCCTAAACCAAGTAAAGACAATATATCAGATGCCATCTACTATTCCTAAGTGCAATAGCATTAACAAATGACTGCAGACTACTTCATAGAGAAATGAAGTCAAAAGGTCCATATGAACACAACACGTGTGCGCCACAGAGAGAGAGAGAGAGAGAGGGAGAGAGAGGGAGAGGGTGATGGAGAGGGAGGAATCTGTAAGGCAAAATGGATACAGATGCATTTCAAACAATCTGAAGACCAATAACTAGCAGCCTTCCCCACAAAGAGCATCAGCATGAGATAAGCCACTAATTCTTTCAAACTTGACACTTCTTTGAACACATCATAGTAGTATCATTTTTCAGGGTATAAATGCGTGTGCACCAGAGAGAGAGAGAGAGAGAGAGAGAGAGAGAGAAATCTGTAAGGCAAAATGGATACAGATGCATTTCAAACAATCTGATGAGCAAAATTTCCATAGCATGAAGACCAATAACTAGCAGCCTTCACTGCAAAGAGCATCAGCATGAGATAAGCCACTACTTCTTTCAAACTTGAGACTTCTTTGAGCACATCATAGCCATACCATTTTTCAGCTTATAAGTGCTCATGAGCTTTAACCTGATTTCCATTGATCAAAACAATTGTTTGCAGCTCCATTTCTGAGTTTTTTCACAATATGCGGCTCTTAGTATTTAACAAGATGCATTGGACTAGCAAATGATCGTTCAGCAGAATTGGCAGCTCTCTCTACTCATTTTTATATGGCATTAATCTGCCAAACTGTCAGGAGATAACAACATCTCTTTGATGAGAATTTATCTGCCAACTGGACAACATATATGCCTCAAAATAATCTATAAAATTTATATCGGCTTGAACATGACTCACTACAACATAAGTTGCGGAGATAAACTCACCACGCCTAGAAAATGTGCAATTAGAACATCCCAATCTTCTTGGTACAATGATGGAAGCAAGTTGTCAATGCATCCGTCATCCACCTAGACAACAAAGGCCAACTTATCCAATTAAGAAGCTTACACAAGGTACTTAAACCATCAAGGAGAAACTATCTGGGATTTGCATGCAAAAGAATGTAAGCACTCACCGTATGAAGATCTTTTACATTAAAGGAAGGGAAAGGATAAGATCTTTTGAAATGATGAGGAAACAGCTGCACCCATGTATCGTCCCCCATCATCAACACTCTCTTCCCATTTTGGACTAGCTGCAGCAGGTTGAGAATGTGTGGGAAGTGAGATTGTTCATGAATAATGATTGACATACCTAATATTTTTTTTTTTTGAACAGTACCTAATATGGCTTATTAAGGTTTAGCAAATGAGCAAACCTGATTTATCAAATTATCTTCAGTGATTGCAGGCGCACCAAAGCTATTTCCTACGTCGACAAACGTTGGCAACCCACCCGTTGTCAAGCCCTGTGACCATTAAAAGAGTAACCAGTTGCCATCATATATCCCATATTATGTTTTAAGTGCAACAGCTCATGCTTCACGGAGTTAACAAGTATGACCACAGCATCTGCGTCAGCATATCTCTCTCATCAAATGACTTCACAGGGTCTCGTCAAATCACTTAACAAGTACGACTGCAATATCTGTTTTTCCACATTTCTCTCATTAAATGACTTTGCAAGGTGCAAAGCCTTTCCATGATTAAATAGTTGTTGTACAAGCATAATGCTACTATAAGGTCTCCATATAAAATAACACCAGCTTTCTTAATTCTCTTTCTTTCATGACCAACAACCAACGGATTAAAGAACTAATAAGCAAGAAACTCATTGAGTACTTGATGGAATTAAACTGAGCGCCAATAGCACTTCTACCACTGACAGAGACAAACTATATTCAACAAACAGTATTTTGAGCAACCAAAAAAAGAAAAAAAAAAATCATAATGGACATTAAAACACCAAGCTGGTTCGAACTTGCACGAGAACCTCGAGAATCGTGGATGGCATTTTGAAATATAATCACGAGTAGATGCTATCACCTTCAAACGCTGCAAACTTGTGGTAGGTGGATCGGCTATTGCTTTGAAAATCTTAGCAGATGATCCTTCTCTAAATGCCAGCTTTTGCAGCACTGGTAATTTATCCATCCATGGTTTTGTCTCTATAAGGAGGGAAAAAAAAAGTAATAGTTGGAATCACAATGCCCGCATTGCTGAGAAAAGTAACTGCAAATAACTAAGAGCCGAACCGCTCATTATTGACAAAAAGATCAATCAACTACTTGTAGGCGTCATAGACTAAGAAGCATGATAGATATCCTATTCTATGTAGACGGGTAAAATTAGAAACTTTAAAATTCCCCATCGTCCGAAAAACGAAAAGAAGGAACATACGTTTGCTCATTCATTCATTCATTTACCAAAGTAAGACAGAACACCCGCAGAAACCATGACTTGCGATTGAACAGCCAAAACATCCAGACACTAACCTTTAAAGAACGCACTGGGCGCAACGAAATCGAACCTGCAAGACCCAGCAACAACGAAGAGTCAAACCACAAACCCAGATGCCCCCCGACCTCCACAACAAACTCACAGCGCGTCTTTTCGTCAAACAGACGGCGCGCAGCATACCTGAGCGCGTCGAGGACGACGATGACGACCCTATCGACTGCGGGCTTAGTCCAGCACCGCTCCGACCCGCCCGTCCCGTTCGGACCCGCCGCTCCGGGACGAGGGACGCACGTGGAGCCGGCGACGTCGGAGCAGCCGCTGTGGAAGGGGAGCTCGGTGCGGGTGAGGAGGAAGCCGCGGGTGAATATGGCAATGGCGGCGACGTGGAGCGCCGTCATCACCCAGAAGACCCACGTCACCCTCCATTTCATCGCCGGAGGTTCGGGGGCTTCGAACGTTGGATGAGATCGAACGAAGTGAACGGCGCGCGATCTCTGTCGCGGGATCGATCGGAGCTCGGTCGGTCAAGAACGCCGGGGAGAGTCCTGAGGAAAGGAAGAAATGGAGGGCAAAATTACGCTTTGCCCCCTCGAGATTTTGATATTGTTGTAAGTTGCCCACTGAGAATTTTGAAAATTGCAATGTTCTCCGTGATCTCTCCAAATTTGTTATCATCTCCCCCCAAGCATCGACTGTGGCTAATTTTCGGCCGAACCTCTCTGGTCACGTGCTTGTCGCGATAATTTGATCTAGATTTGAAGGTCGAATTCATCTAATGAATGAAAAAAACATACATATATATAAAACATTTTATGCATAGTGTCATAGACACGAGGTTCCTGTGACCAAAAAATTGTGCATGATCAAAGAAAACCTCTCATACTCACCTAGGGATTCTGAAATTTTCTCATGGACAGGTGAAACGGTAATTATGTCGAGATCTATAATTCTTTTGGCATAAATGCTGATAGTTGATGGGTCGAGAGATATGATCTCGTCCACCAAATCAAAAAATCTATTTATGGTTGTACTTAGAGAGCCACTAGTATAGGAAGAGAACTAAAGTTCCTTCTAAAACTGGCTTTGCTTAGGGCTCCAAATGATCCAAGAAAATCTAAGTCGTCATGCGATTTCAATACCAAACAATTGGCACGGGATAATAGCTTGAATGACTATAGTGACAATCATTTTAAGTATATTGACTAAGAAATGCTCTCAAATTGTAGGCTCCATTTTTTTTCATGAAAAATAAATAATTTGAAAAATATTTTCTTAAAAACGATCGCTTGATATAATTAGTCGATGGAAGATATTTTTATTATTGATAATAATTTATAGTTAAATATTTTCATGGATGATGAAAATAATTTATGTTCATTCATTTTTGTAAGCAATTTAAGTAATCAATTTCAATAAAATATTTATCAAATCATTCATTTTTCGTGAAAGTAGATGGAGTAGGTGGGGGAGGGGTTCAGCCTAAGTTGGTCGCCTCCATAAGAATGCCTTCGGCTGTTGCCACCTTCACTGCCGCCATATCTGGGCTGCTTACCCTTCTCTCCCTCTTGTTATTTTGTCTCTTTTTTTTTCCTTTTTCCATTATTATTTTTAAGCTTTTAATACTGCTTCTAGATTAGAATATATATGGTTGTAAAAACAGAAAATAATATTAAATAGTTAGCCTATTCCCTATAAAAAAGTGTTGACTTCCCTCCACATGAAAGAAATGCGAATAAACCAATGAAGCGAGTGTTTTTTCATCACCGCAACTTGGTAGGAATTGGAATGAGATAAGTTTTGAAAAGGGATAAGATCAAGGGGCAATTAAGAAGTAGACGTTGAGGACAACCGGCAACAACAGACGAAAGCAGAAAGAAAGGAAGAAATGATGGGAAAAGTCATTACCTACTCTTTTAACTCTATGCACTAGCGTTGTTTATGTTTAGTCCTCATAATAGGGATTAGTTAGCTTCTAATTGATAAAGTCAACTTTGTCCACCTCTCTCCTTGTTTAATCTTTGACTACCTCGTTTTGGTTGTTAAGGACTTTTACCATCATCACCACCACAAAGTCAGTCAAGCATCACTTTCAGACCTTGCTAAGGAAGGATCTTCTGGGATGCATGTTGTTTTCTGGATTGATCTTGTTTTCCAGGAAAAGTTCTTCCAGTGGCAACATTTATATTCAGGAAGCAGCTTTCATTGGAACAATCCATCCTTGGTTTCCAGTCCCTGTCCTCGAATCAGAAAGCAACAGATAGGGACACCATCTCTTCGCAAGGGCTTCGTCGCCCGCATTCACAGTTCATAATGAAGTTAGAAACCAAAGATTACCAGAAGTCATTGTCTAACTCACGGACTATATGTTTAAGCCAAAATGCAGTGGACAAGATGAGGAGGCACATCTTTTCTTCTGCTACATCTCTCTAAACTCATCTATGACTGACTGTGGCTCGATAATGAATAAAATCGTTACAGGCAACTCAGACTCGATTGTATCCCACTGATTTGCTGAAGAGCCGGCGGATGTATACGACTTGAAGAGTGCTTACACAAGCCAGCAAGAGGTATTCGGCAACGGTGTAGTATATAACACGTTTCCTCGTGCTCTCATTTGCTGCAGCAGAACCAGCCATATAACAGTAAGTGCCCGGAGAGAAACAAAACAACAATTAATGAAACAATCAATCGGCTCATACAACACTAAGCCAAGTCAAAGTTCTTCCATCCAGAATGCTAAAGTAGATTGATAGTGATCAATCTCAATATATTGATAATTAGAACAGAGCAGAATAATTTGTTACATTGTTGAACCCAAGAGCTTTTGTGCAAGATTGAAATACTGGAGAGTCTGACCACAAACATTGGACCATGCAAAGTTTAGTCGTAGTATAGAAAAGTTGCACACTAGCATTCATAAACTGACTCTTCAAGAAAACTTACTTTAAAAGAGGGAGATTTCTGAGTTCATATAAATTCACATAAACAAGAAATGAAGCAGCAAAAATCTTATTATAGAGAAAATGGCAAAACCAAAAGCCAAAAACTACACATCATTGGCAGATCCACAAGTCAGATTCTGGAGTGCTTCCCCTCGAGCATTAAAAGATCATAGTGAAAGTGTTAAGATTTTGGCTAACCGCATGTGTGTGTTTGTGTGTGTGTGTGTGTGTGTGTGTGTGTGTATTAATTAATTAATTAAATAAATAAGGTGCCACATATATTCAGCTCAAAAATACCAAGCAGCCGAAGAGGTACAATGCAAGCACATGCCCTCTTTGGCTTAACCTTTCCATCAAATAAGATATACAGAAAAACAACCTACAATTTTAAACCAGGAACTTGTATACTCTAAGAATCCTACTGAACTGAGGGATGAATCACCAAGCCCATATACCAGCATGTATGACCCACATATATTTGAACTACGTGTGTGCTATGACAATTTCCAGTCAAGATTTCATCATAGTAAAGTCAATACTAATATGAATGCATCACACTGAGGCATGCCAATAGGGAAAAAAAACCAAGAATCTTACTATGACGATGACGAGAATCACGAGCTTTCAGGTACTTCTGCTCTAATGTGACAGATTCCAGTGCCTCTCTCAACTCAGCAATTTTAACGTTGATAGGGTCCAGGTGCTCTGCATCACACACCCCAAATAAGTCTCCCAAGCTAAAAGTTATATCAAAGTACACATGGTAAGCAAAATAAATACTATAATTGGATGTCCACATTAAAGAAAAATATTAATAGCACGATAAGACAAACCATCTTTGGCTAGATCATGCTCATTCGGAATATGTCCAGCATGAATGTTGAAAGAGACGGTCTCTGGTGTTGAATAGGGATTGTGAAAACAGAATTTGTACATTCCACTTCGTGGCGCCTTGAATTCGAACTTATCCCCAGATGTTCCCTTCAAAGTCTGTACAACATTACCTCCTGGAGACGTAACCTACAGAAGAGACATCAGATTCAGCAATTGAATCTGATTGTACAAGCAGGTAGATGTTTGACTACATATTTGCATAATATATATTTTCATCTCCAGAGATTTTCACCAAAATTTTATCTTGAGAACAACCTGCACTCCCCCTCCCCCCTCCCCCCCAGTTCTTTCTTCCCCCCAAACCAAAAATAAAAAGGAGAAAAAACATCTGTGCAGAAACCCAAGGCCCCAACTCAATTCCTAGTCCTAAATTATGCCTCAGCCATATACACAAAGTATCACATGCATAAATATCAAATGCACCAGGTATCAACAACCGTTTTATTATGTTTAAACTTTAAAGACGTCATCTGATCAAGGAGGAGAAGAAATAATGAGGGGGAACCTTCAACAGCGCATCAGCCTTGAGAGAAAAGGAAAGCACTTTAGCACTGTAAACTAATTTTATGATATGACTAGTGGTGCTAAACTTCTAATGAGCAAGAGAACCACCAACAGTTGCAAACAGGATACATCATGATGAAAAGCATGCTCAAGGTTGTCCGTACTCATACTCGACATAATATAAACCAGATCCATTCCCAAGCAACCTGATTAGGTTCAAGCAGTTCATACAAGTTACAAAAGAAAACCCTGAATTGCCAACAATAAGAACAAAATGCTTGCATGGACATTCAGCCGCTGCAACTACCAAATGTGCAATGAAAAGCAAAATCAAGACTTCGTTACCTATATTTACTAAACCGCACGAACAAGTCTGGGCAATCCAAATTCCCAAAAATCACATTCCAGTCTCACTATAGCGCCCCCGACGGAATTTATCAGAGAAAGAAATTGACCCAATCGAAACTGAAAATGTGCAAACAAAATTCAGGAGAACAAAAGCTTTCCGCGAAGAGAACAAATTAACCATGAACATGGATCCTATCCAAATTTCCTCACTATATAAATCAATCAGTTAACGAAAAACAAAAGGGGTGGAACAAAACAGCAGAAAGGCCCGACATTTATCGAAAGCAAATCAAAATTCGTCCTATGTCCACCAACCCAGAAGCCAAAAACGAATTACAACAATTCTCAATACACAAACGAGTTCAAATCAAGCACGAACGTATCCCTGATGCCAAAGGCGATGAAAGAATCGACTCCAAACACGAGATCTCGACGCAACGCTCGATTAGTTTCAAAACCCACGAAAAGAAAGGAACAAAAAACCCGAAAAAGGGCAAGGCAGGCTCACGATGAAATCGATCCCGGGGTGATCGGAGCTCCAGAAGATGTCGTGGTCGACGACGACGAAGTTCCCGGACACGGTGTCGCCCTCGTAGAGCACGTACTCGTACACGCACTCGACGTCGTTGACCGTCACCGACAGCGACGACGCCGGCGAGAAGGCGGAGGTGAGGACGAGGCCGATCAGCAGCAGCAGGCTCGCGCATCTGGGTCGCGGCGGCGTTCCCATGGCGGGTCAATCGATCGGCCGGTCGCTTCCGATTCAGGTCTGGCGGAGTCGCGACGGAGGAGAGTGGCGGATTTCGTAATTTTCGGCAGTCGATCTCCGTCTTTATTTCTGAATTTAATCGGGTTAGAAATTCGTGCTGGTTGTTCGATGCGGCACGTGATCTTGTCTTCCCCTCCTCGAGCCTCGTCACGTGATCAATGGGCTTTGCTTGTATCATTATCAAGGGCTCCCCATCAGAGCCCAATTTAGCAGGTGAGGTGGGGATAATGTAGGCACATGAGCCCGAAAAGCCCACCATGATAGTATAGTTTCCTTTTGAAATATGTTCATTAAAAGCCTTAAAACTTATCACGAAAATCATAAAAATTTAATTAAATCTTAACGAGTACAATCGAATTCTTTCATCAACTCCATCCATTTAGATTAATGAAAAATATTGATGTGACTTTTTTCAATAATTTATCTCTCCTACGTGGCGATAACATGGTTAAAACATGTAAGACTGGGCTAAAATGATGTCCTTTGGATTGAATTGTAATTCTTTAGCCATAATCTAAATTAATAAAATAAAATAGTACTTTAAAAACACACAAAAAAGAGCAGAGGCAAGGGTGGAAACCCTTGCTGTCGACCACCCCAGTGCCAGAAAGGGCTGGCAGGGGTTGTTGGGGCCTTGGCTAGGGGTGTGCAACCGAACCGGGTCCACCCGGTTCCCGGTTCGACCCATACGGAAAACAGGGTCGGGAACCGGTTCCCGTTGAAATCGATTTGGGAACCGATTCCAACAAATCAAACCCTGTTTTAACCGGTCCAGGAACCGGTTCCGAGGGATTACCCACCCGGGAATCGGTTTGACCGGACCGATTTTGGACCCGGTTGGAGAACCAGTTAGGGGAGGCACCCCTTTTTACTCACAAACCAAACCCTAATTTCTAATTTTACCTCTCTCTCTCACGCACTCTTTCTCTCATGCACGAGTCTCACCCCTTCCCGAATCTCGTCCTTCTCCGCTACTGCGTCTGCGTCTGCTCCTTCTCCGCTGGTGCACCGTCGTTCCCGAAGATGGTGCCATCATCGCTGCTTCTCCACCTGAGACCCAAAGCCCCAACCCTTCACGAAGCCGTGCCACCGCTTCTACCCTGCAGCTCGCCCGCGCCACCGCTTCTGCCCGTCCTCACCCACGAGGTATGCTTGGCTTGGCCTCGGATTGTCGCTTCGTCGGTATAGATCTCGGTTTCATTGTTGTGCCGGAGTTCGTTTATGTTGTTTTTCTTGCTGCTTGGGAGGTTTTTCGTCTGCTTTATGGTGCGATTTCGATTGGGTTGGTTTTCCCGAGAGGGAATCCGTGGCGGTGGTGCTCGCCCGCGCCGATGTAGTAGTTTGGCTAAATGTCCCCTTTTTCCCTCCTCCGCCTGGCCTTCTCTCTCCACCTCCTCTTTCTCTCTCTACCTCTCATTCTCTCTCTCTCTCCTCTTCCTTAGGGTTTTCTCGTCCTTCGCTGTTCGCTCCTCTCTCTCTATCCTCTCCTCTAAAACCCCTGTCCGTACTCTCTAGATTCGGACTGTGCGCGTGTAGGGTTTTTGCCGCCGCCCCCGCCGCCCCTATTATCCGAACCGCCGCCTCCGCCGCTCGAGCCATGGCCGCCGTCACTCCCTCCACTGATCGTATCCTTTTTTTTTCCTCTCGGTTCGGTTCAGTTGCGTGGGATCCGTTCTGTTCTCGTTCGATTTTTGGTTCTGGTCGCTCGGTTTCGATAGATCCGAGCCGGGGCGTGCCGTTTCGGGTTGTTGTCGAATCGTTGTGGCTTTTCTCGGTGCGTGATTTTAGACGCTGCCCCTGCGTGGTAGGAAGGGCCGATGCGCGCTTCTTCTTTTTCTTTTTCTTTTTTGTCTTTTTTTGGATTATGAGTTTTAGGCTTTTCCGTGCTCGTGGCTTCGCCTTCGAGTTTTTGTCTTGGTTCTTATGCGATTGAGATGGTTTTTGCGCGGGAAAAAGCCCAAAACTCCTAATCCAAAAAAAGACAAAAAAGAAAAAGAAAAAGAAGAAGCGAGCATCGGCCCTTCCTACCACGCAGGGGCAGCGCCTAAAAATCACGCATCGAGAAAAGCCACAACGATTCGACAACAACCCGAAACGGCACGCCCCGGCTCGGATCTATCGAAACCGAGCAACCAGAACCAGAAATCGAACAAGAACAGAACGGATCCCACGCAATCGAACCGAACCGAGAGGAAAAAAAAAAAAAGGATACGATCAGCGGAGGGAGCGACGACGGCCATGGCTCAAGCGGCGGAGGCGGCGGTTTGGATAATAGCGGCGGCGGCGGCGGCAAAAACCCTACGCGTGCACAGTCCGAATCCGGAGAGTACGGACAGGGGTTTTAGAGGAGAGGATAGAGAGAGAGGAGCGAACAATGAAGGACGAGAAAACCCTAAGGAAGAGGAGAGAGAGAGAAGGAGAGGTAGAGAGAGAAAGAGGAGGTGGAGAGAGAAGGCCAGGAGGAGGAGGGAAAAAGGGGACATTTAGCCAAACTACTACATCGGCAGAAGCGGTGGCGTGGGCGAGCTGCAGGGCAGAAGCGGTGGCGCGGCTTCGCGAAGGGTTGGGGCTTTGGGTCTCAAGTAGAGAAGCAGCGACAATGGCACCAGCTTCGGGAACAACGGTGCACTAGCGGAGAAGAAGCAGACGCAGACGCAGTAACGAAGAAGGACGGGATTCGGGAAGGGGTGAGACTCGTGCGTGAGAGAGAGAGGTAAAATTAGAAATTAGGGTTTGGTTTGTGAGTAAAAATGGGTGCCTCCCCTAACCGGTTCTCCAACCGGGTCCAAAATCGGTCCGGTCGAACCGGTTCCCGGGTGGGTAATCCCTCGGAACCGGTTCCCGAACCGGTTAAAACAGGGTCTGATTTGTTGGAATCGGATCCCGAACCGATTTCAATGGGAACCGGTTCCGACCCTGTTTTCCGGGTGGGCCGAACTGGGAACTGGGTTGACCCGATTCGGTTGCATACCCCTAATAATGTGCATCACAAAGAAAGTCTAGTCACTGCATGCACCATGAATTTGCCAGAAAGGACCAAAGACCATGAACATGGGCACTGGTTCGTGGTAATGGGTGGAAGTAGAAGTGTTTCGATGAGTTTCAAGTGAATCAGTCAGTAGCAAGGTCTAATCGATCCTGTTTATTGATCCTCTGTTTTTGGTATTGCCCTCCGGACCGGGGGCCCATAGATCATGCCTAGTTAATTCCGAAATTGAAGCCTTTTAGGAGTTCTGTTGATCCACCGTTCTTTCAATTTTCTTCATTACGCGAGACAATTGACACCATTTGATAACAGAAACAGGGCACTCTTGCACGAGTAGAACAAAAATTGGATTTTAAGCTATCTAGTTTTTCTCAAATTTGAGCGTGTGCAGAAAAAAGATGTGCATAAGATGATGTTGACGATCCTAATGTTAAATTTTTTTTGTTATGTTGAGAGATTTGATTTACTAATCCTAATGTTAATTTTTTTTTTTCAATTTTCAATCAATGGATCAAGACAAAGACATATCAATGGAAGTGGAAGGACATAATGAAATGAATCCACTCATGGAATTACCATTCCATGGAGCTGATGAAGTGGAATCTGCGACCATTGGCGCAACTAACAAGGTGAGGGTACCTGACTCTCGTCCTCCTTCGGGTAAAAAGCGAGCTAATCAATCAGATTGTTGGAATCATTTTTCGAGAATTATAGATGAGAAAACACAGAAAACTTGATTAAGGTGAAGTGCATTCATTGCGGGATGGATTATGTGTATAATGTTGATCATGGAACCTCTACTATGTGGAAGCACTTGAGAAAGTGCAAAAAGTATCCTCGTTCAGATAAAAAGCAAATGTTGTTTGCATCACGTGATAGAGATGTGATTGGCGAGGTAGGGGAAAATACTACTAGTAGTGGTAGTGTCTTAACAGCATGGAAGTTTGATCAAGAACGTTGTACGCATATGCTTGCTCGAATGATTATTATTGATGAACAGCCATTTTCCATGGTTGAGTGTGTTGGTTTTCGCGATTTTGTTATCGAACCGCAACCTCTTTTCCATCATCTTTCACGATTTACAATGGCAAGAGATTGTATGAAGTTATATCTAAGTGAGAGGACTTGTTTGAAAGCTTACTTTGGTAAGCTTAAATCTAGGATTGCACTCACAACGGATATGTGGAGTTCCATTCAAAACTTGAACTATTTGTGTCTTACTACACATTATATTGATGAAAATTGGCAGTTGCAAAAAAGAATAATCAATTTTGTGATGATGCATAGTCACAAGGGTAAGGAAATTGGTAAAATGGTGGAGAAATGCATTCATGTAGGGGAATAGAAAAGAAGATGTCTACAATAACAGGGGATAATGCAAGTTCAAATGATGTGGCCGTTAGTTATTTGAAAGAACAATTTTCAGACAGAGGATTTTTTATTTTGAATGGCGATGCTTTACATATGAGATGCACTGCTCATATACTTAACTTAATAATAATAGATGGATTGAATGAGGTGCGTGATTCTATTGCACGCATCCGAAGCATAGTTAGATATGTGAGGAGTTCTCCAGCGAGAGCTAAGACATTCCAAGCTTGCATTGAGATTGAGAGGATTGCATATAAGGGTTCGGTCTGTCTTGATGTTGCCACTAGATGGAACTCCACTTACATGATGTTAGACACTACCATAAAGTTCAGGAAAGCTTTCAAAAGAATGAAAGATGAAGATTTATCTTTGTTAAGGGAAATTGACAATGATCCTCCTAAAGATGAAGATTAGGAAAATGCCATCATTCTTTCTAAATTTCTGAAACGGTTTTATGATACAACCAAAATGATGTCGGGTAGTTCATATGTTACTTCCAATGAATATTTTGAGGGGATACCTATGTTGTACAAGTATTTGAATAATGCGACGAATTCTTTAGACCCAAAGTTTCAAGCTATGGGTTTAAAAATGAAAGAGAAGTTTGACAAGTATTATGGGAGTTTGGATAAAGTTAATATGATGGCATTGATTGCGGTTGTATTGGATCCTACAAAGAAGTTGAACTTTGTAAAGTTCTGTTTTCAACAAATCTATGATGATGAAGCAAAAATTGATGAGATGCATGATAAAGTGAAGGTCGCCTTGGAAAAGTTGTATAAATCTTATGAGCGATCTTTTGTTGGCTCTTCTAGTCAAGAAAAATTTGGTGATTCAAGTGTGAGTCATGGTAGTAGTGCTTCCACTATTGATATTGATATTGATGAGAATGATTGTGGAATCGATGCTTGGCACAAAAGCTATCTCCATGCGAAGAAAAAGTGTTGGATGAAAACAAATCGAGCTTGATCGGTATCTTGAAGCTGAAAGTGAAGATATCCTTAAAATTGATCTTTTGATGTGATGGAAGAGTACTGGTTCAAAGTATAAAATCTTATCTTTGATGGCTCGAGATGTTTTGTCTATTCCCGTGACTACCGTTGCTTCGTAGTCGGCTTTTAGTACATCGGGACGTGTACTTGATGGCTTTCGAAGTTCTTTGACTCCTAGAGTGGTGGAAAGTTTAATTTGTACTCAAGATTGGTTGAGAGCTGTTCGCGTGCCAATTAATGTTGAAGAGTGCATCGAGAATGCGGAACAATTTGAGGCGGATAAGTTATATATATTTCTTTTTATCTTGTAATTCGTTCACATAACTATTTATTAAGTAAATGCCTTATTTAATCTCTCTCTTTTTTTTTTTTTTTTTTTTTTTTTTTTGTATAGATTTGGATTGTCTTACCAAGGACATTGTCATTGGAGAATAAACTTCATTTTGTGGAAACTCCGATTTTGTGGTAAATAGTCTATTTTTTTTTAACATTACCAAAAAAAAAATAGACTTTATTTGTGTTTGATTTCTCTTTGGAATGTCGGTGAGAAAGGAACTTGATGTCATTGATGCTCGTGTTTTGCCACCACCAATGGTAAGTTATTGCACATCTTTCTTTTGAGAAAACGAATGCCTCAAGTTGTTGCATTCTATTTTTTTCTGGTTTCAGCAGTTGATGTATGCCATTGTTGGCATTGTTGCAGCTTAAATATCATGGAAGTGGTCGAGATGCGATGATTGGTCCGTTGATGGGGCATTGGAATACGATCAATTCTTCTTTTTGCCTTTTCTTTTTAGCAAATGATCAATGGAGTTAAGAGTGGATACTTGTGATGTGATAAAATACTCTCTTTCTTTTCATTTTCTAGTGATGTTATGAGGTACAAATTATTTGCTACAACGGTGGATGTGCTTATGCTAATCGATATGAATGTTAAACGCTTTATTTTAAATATGAGTGCTGTACATTAATATTTGCAAAACAGGTTCCAATAAAAATAGGGTTGACCCTGTTCCCGGACCGAAAACAGGGTGGGTCGGGAACAGGGTCCAATGTAAACAGGGTAGGGAACAGGGTCCAAAAAAAGAGAACCGGTTATAACAAGATCGGGAACAAGGTCCAGGTCTAAACCCTACCCACCCTGGACCCGATCACCCCTAGCCTTGGCTAGGGCTGACGACCTTCGTTGATCGCAAGCAAGGGCCCAATGACCCTCACCCAGCTATGGTGGCTCCTAACGAGGGTTGTCGGCCTTTGACGAGGACCACCAACCCTTGGCATGATTCGGTGACCCTTGCTAAGGACTTTCACGGCTGGGCGAAGGTTGCCACTATTGGGGTCTTATGAATTATGCATAAGCAAAATTAGCATAAAAACAACATAAACAAAGATGAAATATTTATATACATGATTCTCCGGAGGCTTTGTTCGTACGTTTTAATCAAAAATCTGAATATAAACGGGAGTTAAATGAATTACCTCTCCAAGCGCACTTTAAATGAATTGGTTCGGATATTCTTCAGTTTGAGCTCTACAAATGTCGGACCTCAAATTTAGACACACCATCAATAGATGTCGAATGGAAGAGAGAACTTTTGGATAATCATCACGATCGTACTAGCAATCTCATGGAGACAATCCTCCGTGTCCTTTATGTTTTAGCCACAACCCGAATGAGAGAGAATCAATTTTCTTTCTCGCGTACCAATACACAAAAATATGCACGTTTTCTTTTTTTTTTCCTCTTTTTAGCAATTGTTGCTTATGCCTTCCTTATGTGGCATTTGGAAATGCCCTCTCAAATTAGCAACTGATCGTGAGAATCAGTAACCGTTGCTACGTGTGGGAAACCATCCCACAATCAGCAACAGTTGCTGACCATCATGCACAGAGCTTCCCTTTTTTTTTTTTATAATTATTATTATTAAAGAACACGCACATGTGATGTGCATTGCACATGGTCAGTAACAATTGCTTATCGTGTGCACATTGATTAATTAATTAATTAAATGAATAAATAATTAATTAATCAATCCCCTTTTTTTATAAATAAAAACATAAAAAAAGGACATAATATTTATGTGTGCATTTGGAATACATTAACATATATTCACTTTGGACATGCGTGTGCATCATATGCAAGTAAGGTCATGACTATAATAAAAATTTAATTAAATCTCATTTAATTTAATTTCAGGTCAATTCAATTCGATTGTAGTAATTGCAAACATATTTGCAACATTATTTTTCTCCTGTTTCACATTATCCTAATTGTTTATGGTGTGTGACATCCATAGGTTCATCAGTAAACTGGTAATAAGACTTATACTAACACATTAGTATTCCCAAAATAATTAATTGTCCCAATTAATCTTTAAATCCTACAAGCCATGATTGACATCTAGTAATATATCATGGCTACCCAAATAGTGTGAATATTTTAAAAACATAATGAACCTATCAGCTTGGGTTATAGTGTGACTCAATCATTCTGTCAAACTATGTCTTGATCGAATAAAAATTATGGAATATTTGTCAAGTCACCAATTTGATCATATGTACAAATCTAATTGACATGCATTTGCATTTTATTCAAGATATAAACAATTTATTCTCGATTACAACCCCGGCCGAGGATTTCAATGCATTATCATAATTAGATTGCATAGGACATCATTATTATACCTTGCATGTAACAAGGAGACAGATTTCATATTGAGTAAATGTGCAACTTCGTATGTGAACAAACTATGACCATCAAGTATAAAGATGGATTAACGACCTGGCATTACGTGCACCTATGAACCATTATTGTTCGAGACACAAGTTAACACTGTGTCTCAGATCTAGGGATTATTTACACAAGATCAAAGCATGAACAATTAGACATTGACCATGCTAAAAGCTTCCATGTCATTAATCATTCCATATGCGTCACGTTTAATGAACTTATCTAATGCAAACACCCGTGTTCAAACTCAAGCATCACAATACCCAATGACTTGCGACTCATCATTCCTTTAAGTGTCTAATACTTAATGGTGAAGTTAAGAACACACCGGTCTTAACAAGATTATTAATATTCATTCAATAATCCATCGACCAGGAACGATTTAAAGATTCAATTTAATTATGAACCCGTCACATATATTATTAACGTCTCAAGAATAGGTCTGTAACTGATCTTAAGAAATCATTCTTAAATATAAAATAATTGGACAAATGAATGAATACATCACTTTCATTAATTAAATAATAATAATGATAGTACAACTGAAATCCCTAATGTATAACTGTTACATGGTAGCTTTAGGACATACTTCCAATAGCTAGCCCCTTGCCTATAGCCATCAAGGGTCGTTGGCTTTGGCTGAGGCCCCACCCCTAGCCGACTATGGGGGTGACAGCAACAAGGGCGGTTTATAGGTTTTTTTTTTTTTTTTTTTTCCTTTTTTGTGTTGTTTGAAATACTTGTTCAATTTATTTAATTAATATTTTTGTTATTAAGCGACGTCATTGCCATGTAGGAAAGGAAAACTATTAGAAAAACTATATTAGCATTTTCCATTAGTTTAAATGGACGGACTTAACGGAATGACTCGATTGTATCAATTAGATAAATTTTATGACTTGATTACACTTTTTGGACGTTTTATAATTGTACTTTTGTGATCAATTTTATGACTTTCAGTGTACATATCCCTTCTCTTTTCAATGCACCAATTGATTTTTTTTTTTTTTTAATGTCCCATAGAAGTGATCGCTCCTCGAGTGAGGAGAATTGGCCCCCCATAAATTTGAATTGAGAGCCGGATCCGTTGCCCTAGAATGGGTCAGCTTTTCTTTTTTCATTTTGTCATGTACAATATGCCAATAAGCCCGTTGAGGTTTTCGACTTGTTTAACTCTTTTGGCAACGGACCCGGGACCGCTTTGGCACTAAACACTGAATTCAGCACCAGCGATGGAGATGGAGTGCTGTGCTGATCAGGTAGGAATCCATCTGGAAGAAACAGTTAGTACAAGAAGCTAGTTTCTACATGAAGTCACTGTTTCTACAAATGAATTTTTCTTTTTCTTTTTTGTAGATATATTATTCTCATTTATGGTTTCTCCAAGATGGGATGGATGAAGTTAGGTCGATCATCATTCACATTGAAGTGGGAAATATTTGCATTTTCTTTGAATAGTTCTCATTTAGCAATATATAGCGGGTTGAGCTCAAGATAAGAACACCATAGTAGGATCGTGCCGCTTCGCATGTCTCATCTCACCATTTGAACAATGAAAAGTCTACCCATTATAGATGCCCTCCCTTGGAGTGGCAGCAATGCCCATTGTCATTATACAAAGAGGAAAAGTCACGACATGCTCTGTGTATGAATAACAATATCGAAACAAACGGCACGAACGTAATACCACCATCAAGATTTCCTAGAGGGCCTTAGCTCTTTTATAAGAAACAATATTTCTTATGGCCTATTTGATAACATTTATATTTCTTTATTCTTATGTTCTTTTGTTCCATGGAACGAAAGAAGAATGGAAATCCGTTTATGCACATGAGTTAATTTTTTTATTCTTTGCATAAATCAATGGCGAGAGAATAGCTTCAGAATAAAAAAGAGTAAAAAAAAAAGATCTATCTTTTTATTCTTGAGAATAAAAAGAGAAATAATGTCATTTTAGATAAACAAGCTCAGCGTAATCTGATGCTCATTTTTATTAAAAAAACTTGATTTTCTTGGATAAAATAAAAATTCATCTATTTCTCGTGACTAAACTAGAATTGGCGATTCCGAAGTCAGCAACTCCGATTCTTGATTCCTAGTTTTTGAAAGTTGGAATCAAGAGTCACGTGGAGGACCAATCACCCCCAATTGGCGGTGTCCCGCCACAAGGAATGCTAGAGGAGCTGCTTCTTTTTATTGCCTTTAGAAGAAGAAGCACAAAGAATCCAAGAGGAATGCTAGAGAAGCTGCTTCTTTTTATTGCCTTCAGAAGAGGAAGCACAAAGAATCCAAGGGACGGGAGAACAAAACCCAAGATTAGATCTCGACCATCGACCTCTGTGCCATGTCCCCCTCATTTTTTTTTTTTTTTTTTTTTTTTCATAAGCTAAGATTTTTTTTTTTGTCTATAGTTTTTTTTTTTTGGCATTTCTTTCTCTCATGTCACTATCAATATTTTTTTTAATCGTTTTCTTTAATTATCAAAAGGAATTTCTTATTTAACTCGTTTTCCGCCTCCAGATTCAATGGCCCGTAGCCGTTTTGCTCAGCATTTCACGCGAAGAATAATGCTCGGCCCATCTAGCGAAGTCCACGTGCCACGTCACCACCGGCATCCGGATAAGCTCTGGTACTTTTTTGTTTTCTTTTTCTTTTTTTTTCTAATAATCGGACGGCGGTTGTCGGACGAGATCTGCCGCGTGGCCCAATCACGAGGACTCGGATGCGAGATTTGGTCAAAATTTATTTAACACCGCAATTAAACTTTTTTTTTAATTTTGGCATTTTCTTCAGCTGCCACGTGTCCATTACTTTTTTGGAGACCGGGTTACCCTCGTCTACTTTTCATTATTACCGCGAAAAAAAAAAAAAAAAAAGGGAAAGGAGGATGCTACCTCCGAGAACTCTTATTTTAGATTTTCTTTTGGGTTTGTTTATTTTAGATTTTTTTCTTTTGGTCGGTGTAAAGTGCAAAAACAGTGAGTTCCCGTGGTTTTGCAATTATGGATGAGCATGAATCCAGATAAGATCGAGGACCAGACCTAATTAGTGATAAGAATTAGTCCACTTCCAATTCTTGATTTCTAAAAAATTGAAACCGCTTCCGTGGATATTTGGATAAGTATGGATCAATGCATTGTAATTACGTGTTTTGAATTTTTATTATTTATTTATCTCATGTGTTTACTTTTTATGGATTATTGTTGTTGATAACTTAGAATTTTTGTTATTATGTTTATATTCATTTTGCTTAACTTAAAATAAAATAAAAAGAAGAAAAAAATGAAGAAAATAGATTGTTCATTTTTATTTTGCTTAAATAAAACTTTGACCAAAAAAAATAAAAATAAAACCAAAAATAAGAAAAAAACAAAATAAATTAATCGATTCCTGAATATACCTGGCACTGAAATCAATTTGTAAGGTGGGTTTGGGGTTTTACGATAGAAGGTCGGTTTGAAGTGCACATTGTCTCGAACGGGAACGTGGGGCGGCTAAAACATTAATTGGCATTTATTATTATTTGCTTAATTCAGCGTTTTATCGGTGCCACGTGGATAACAGCGATTGATAAACGAAACGGATAAACCGACCAAAGCGGTGGAGCGCAATTAACGGAAATGACGAGGGGCAGTTTCGAGAATTCGATTAATTAACGAAACGGATAAACTAAAGCGGTGGAGGGCAATTACCGGAAAGGACGAGGGGCAGTTTCGAGAATTCACCCGGGCTCCATCGTCGTCTACTTTAATCGCCGCCGCAACACCTGACCGTCTCTCCCTTCTTCACACCCGCCACGCTCGCCATCGCCTGCGCAGTTCCAATTCCACCATCTCCATATCTCTTTCTCTCTCTTCCTTCCCGCCGTTCGCTTCTCTCTCTTCCTTCACGGGCCGATCGATCGTCGACGTCGCTGTCGACGTCGCTGTCGCCGTCGCCGTCGTTGTCGTTGTCCAGTCGAGCAGCAACCGGGGAGACGCGAAAAGATGCTGGCGGTGTTCGAGAAGTCGGTGGCGAAGGGCCCGGAGGCGCTGCAGAGCCCGCACGCCGGGGCGGCGCCGGCGCTCAAGGACGGCGCCCTCGGCCAGCACTTCGCCTCCCTCCACCCCGGCGCCGTCACCGTCAACCTCGGCCCGTCCGGCCTGCTGGCCTACTCCCTCGAGCGGCAGAACCCGCTTCTCCCCAGGTCTCGTCCCCCGTCATTGCCTCCCGCCCATTTTGTTCGTTCGCATTTCGGGATTCGTTTTCGCGTGTGCCCGAAGATCTCCTCGATCCCATTTTTGGTGGGTCATTTGGGTCGTTTCTTCTTCTTTTTTTCGATCGGATTTGAGATCGCGGGGGATCGTGGTCGCGGATCTTGGTGTGCTTGCTTCCTTCGCTGGATCACACCCGGATCGATGATCTTGTTTCCTGCGATCGTTCAGCATCGTGTCGCCACTCGTGCCCGATGATGGCGCTGTTAGTTTTCGACTTGCTTTTTACAGAGTGGACTATCTGTGGGTTGTGTGGGGGCGTTTGGAATATTATCCAAAAGCCCAAAGTTATATGCTTTCTTGTTTTTTTTTTTTTTTTTGGGTAGAGTTTTATTCTGTTTACAATGTGGTGTTGTGTTAGGACAAAATAGGATTGGTATCTTAGTTGCTCTGTCTTTTTTCGACTTTGGTTTCCTTGTTAGGAGTGTTTGTCTTTCGTCTGAAAATTTAACCTCTTTGATCAGAAGGGTACATGCCCAACCAAAGGATTCTTGGAGGGTGTTGGGTATGTAAAAAATATATAATGGTGGCTTAGAGAATAAAAGAACAGACTTGTGGCTTCACATTTTAGAGAGGCAAATGTCCAATCAAAACTGATTTTGGTGAGAATTTAGTGTGAAGGCATTAGAGGTTGAAAGTATCAGCCTAAAGGAGACAATGGTACTTGAGTCTCCGGTTCATTTCGAAAGCCGGAAAATGAAATTTGTTTTATTGTTAGTTCATGGGAGTTTGGGTACCGCTCTCCTCAATTGGGTCATCCCACATAGATATTTGACATGCCTTACCCGCTGTGGCAGATTGTTTGCGGTTGTCGATGACATCTTCTGCTTGTTTCAAGGGCACATAGAGAATGTTGCTCTTCTCAAGCAGCAATATGGATTGAACAAGACTGCCAATGAGGTCATTATCGTCATTGAAGCTTATAGAACTCTGAGGGATCGGGGGCCTTACCCTGCTGATCAAGTTGTGAGAGACATTAGTGGGAAGTATGCTTTTGTGCTCTTCGACAGCTCTTGTAAAACCGCATTTGTGGCCTCTGTAAGTAATAATGATTTTCATGGTTTTGTTCTGAGATATTGCTTTCATTCTCTCCCTCCCCTATGATCTATCTAATCCTTTCTGTTCTCTTAATCATGCAGGATGTTGATGGAAGTGTTCCTTTCTTCTGGGGAAATGATTCTGAAGGCAATCTCGTTCTCTCGGATGATACAGAAGTCGTGAAGAAGGGTTGTGGGAAATCTTTCGCACCATTCCCTAAGGGTAATTATTTTTACAGATTGTTGATGCGGTTTCACTGGAGTTTCCTCCATGCATTGGAATGTGAAATGTAAGGATGGATGAGCTCTGCTGATATTAAGCAGAGTTAACAGGAGAATGTTATATTGTTGGGTAACAACATATGGGAAGACTTATAGAAAGGAAAGATGCATGAGGTTTGGCATGAGTTGGAAGGGGTTAAAATGGTATTCTTTGTCTGTATGCATGTTTTGACATGTGCATTTTCACCTACAATGTTGCTCTTTCAATGGTTTTCGAGTGCCAAATCATTCTCCTTTTAATGTTGTGCTCTTCCTAACCGTTCATCTTTTAATGTTGCCTTCTTTTCTGACTCAGGATGCTTCTTTACTAACTCTGGAGGTTTGAGGAGTTATGAACACCCACTGAATGAGGTGAAGCCGGTTCCTAGGGTGGACAGCTCTGGCCAAGTGTGTGGCGCTACGTTCAAAGTGGATGAGGAGACTAAGAAGGAGTCCAGCATGCCTAGAGTTGGGAGTGCTGCGAACTGGTCCTCGCACTATTGAGTCTTATGTTTTATGGCCCTTTTTAGGCCAGGCCATTAGTTATTATGGCCTTTTCTTGCTTATAACCCGTCACCCTTTCTCATACATTGACACCTTTTCAACTCTAATGCTCAGTTGCTCTATGGTGAGAGTTTGAGATGACATTGTTCCATGCAGCTGTATATGTTGCTTATAAAACCAAGCCTTTACAAAACCGAATATGGTTTGTGGTTTGGCACTTCATCTAGGCATCATGTGGAGTTGATCTAATGTTGTGTTTTTCTGCTTAGTTGTCTATTGTGTTACTGATATCCTAGTACGTTGGACCAAAATAACTTGGGAGCATGCTAGTTCCCATATGGAACCAAGTTAGCACATGCCTTATGAAGGGTCATCTGAGCTTTAATAACAGAATCATAGAATATCTAACATAGACTTAACTAATGTCAACTTTTGGATAACAAAGGGGGCACTTCAACTGGTCTTATTGTTTTGGTCGCCGATACCTATTTAGTCCTTTGCGTCAGGTATGTGTTAAATAATATGTGCGGTATGAGAGAATCATAGACCGTGACGCGTGCTCATTGTGGGCTGTTTTCTTTTCTTTTCTGCATTTCCTAACCATTGATGTGTCACTTTTGAATCATACATCAAATGGCAACACTTACACAACAAAATAAGCTACTCCATCGGTAGCTTCTTTTTCATTGTAATTGTTTGGATATCTTTGGTCACTTGTGTTTTCCCTGCCTTTATTGAAAACATGGCAATAGACCTCTTTTTGAAATTCTTTAATTGATCCCAATAATTCACTCTCGACCGTCGTAAGTGTAGGGCTTCCCTCTCGACCGTTGTACTGTAGGGCAGTCTTAGGAATTCATTTTTCTTCCTAGAGTTAGTTTTACTCGCTCACACTCAAAGGATTATAAAGAAAAAATCTCCTTAATCCAATGGTAAAATATATTTCCTCATCTATCCAACTATCTTCATCTGTTACAAGAGTGTCCAATTATAGTATCATTGTCCACTTGAGAAGTAATCTAGAATACTTAAGAAAACCTAGTACGTAGATAATGTCAGGTTTGTCTCGTTCATGGATTAGTTATGGACTTCGTTAAGAAAACGTGGGCCATGAGGCCCATGACATATGCCTCCAGGTGTTATTTGAAAAATGTGTGTTTATTAAGTTAAATGCCCATGGAACCATTCTCGGTCTTGACACGGTGAGCTTCCTGGTGTTATCTGAAAGATGTGTGTTTTTTAAGTTAGACGCCCATGGAACAAATCCTAGTGTTGACATGGTGAGTTTCCAGTAAAGTAAAATTTCTAAGGAAATTTAAGTGATGGTATTAATAGTTGTGCATTCTATACATAGTAGAGGCTATGCATTTAATCTACTAGTCCCGCTTAGAGGTATTCTCAATATCTACTTCTTCTTTTTTAATTCTTTTGCACAAGATTCTCATTCGACATGCTCGTGAATCTCCAAATAACGTCAAGTACACTGTACGTATCTCCGCCCTTGTAAAACCGGGTAGATCACAGATTTTTTCCAACTCAAACTCACTTTTTCTTTACCCATGTCAGCCTTACTTGCTCAAATGAGAAATTCCAGAGAGAGAGCTTCAGAATTTTATTACTTGTGAGATGGGTCCAAATGAGGAGAGGAGGCCCCTATATATATAAGTACTAGCTCAATCGTAGCTGTACATCTTTACTCGATCCAACTGTAAAAATTATATCTCTTGTTTTCTTGGGCCATGACGTATGCCTCCTGGTGTTATCTAAAAGAAAACGTGTTTGTTAAGTTAAACACCCATGGAACAAATCTCAGTCTTGACATGTGAGCTCTGGGTACAGTAAAGTTTTTAAGAAAATTAAGTGATGGTATTAAAAGATGTGTGTTTTGTACATCGGACAGGCTATGCAGCTAAATCTACCAGTCCTGCTTAGAGGTATTCTTGATGTCCACTTTTTTAGTTTAATTCCTCTGTACAAGATTCGTATTCGACTTGTTCATGGATCTCCAAGGTATACTATAAGTATCATGCGTAAAACCTGGTATCCACCTATCCATGTATACTCTCTCAGATTTTGATCTAGCTTTCTAGATATTTCGTTTGGTTTCCGCAGAATAATCAGGTAAAATTTCAATAGTGTATAGTTAGATGAAGATCCGGCGCAAAAAGGATATAGCTTCAGCTTCCGGTAGGTTCGGGGCATGGAACTCGCTGCTCACCTCTGCCTTCCCTAAACATCAACCTAATTGTGGTTGCATCAAACGTGCCCACCTGGATGAGTCCACGACTGGAACAAATGAATCAAAGACAAAGTCGTGATGCGATGGCTAAACTGGATAAGATCTTTTAAGGGATGCACGAATACGTGGGAGAAATGATATGTGATGCGATACTTTGGTTGGTTATGTAGACCGCGATGTTCAATTCCTCAGCTATCTCAATTAAACGCGAGAGCAATTGTGCCAATTTTTGCTGCAATTCGGAATCTAGCTGAAAGACCACGACTCG
This sequence comes from Eucalyptus erythrocorys, assembly GCA_014182555.1. Taxonomy (NCBI): domain Eukaryota; kingdom Viridiplantae; phylum Streptophyta; class Magnoliopsida; order Myrtales; family Myrtaceae; genus Eucalyptus; species Eucalyptus erythrocorys. The sequence continues at coordinate 12,935,441 of CM024598.1, read as the reverse complement.
CATGAATTGATGGTTTCGGAATCAACCAGGCGATCTGCAAGTTTTCTGCTTCCACGAAAATCCACTCGGAAGAGAGCAATGACTGAACCCACGACCGGAAAATATTACTCGCCCTTCAGAAATGCCTTGTTCATCGCTTAGCATGGATATTCAGGTCTGAAATATCTAAGGCTGCCTTTGGCAACATTACTTTCATTTGCTTTCTATCGGGAAAAGTACTAAAAAAGTCATAAATCTTTGGCAACATTAAGTCGTAAACCTTTTTTTTTTTGTACTGATTCAATTCTAAACCTTTTTACGTTATGTCAATTCAGTCCTTTCCGGTCAATTTTGGCTGGATTTTGCTGATTGGACGTCGGCCGGCTGACGTGGACAATTTTTAATAATATTTTAATATTTTTTATTTTTTATTTTTGTCTTTTTCCTCCAGCCGGTCGCCGATGTCCAGTGACTAGTTGGAGGAAAAAGACAAAAATCAAAAAATAAAAAAGAAAATCAAAATATTAAATATATTATTAAAAGTTGTCCATGTCAGCCGGCTGGTGTCCAGTCAACAAAATCTGTCAAAATTGGCCGGAAAGGACTGAATTGACATAACACAAAAAGGTTTACGACTGAATCGGCACCAAAAAAATGTTTAGAACTAAATTGGTACAGAGGCAAAAAGTTTATGACTTTTTTTGGCACTTTTCCTGCTTTCTATCCAATTTGCCTCTTCCATAGGCCTTCAATTTCTGTTTGGAATCTCTACGAAACTATGTCACGCTCATGTTTTGGGACCTTGTACTAGAGAGTTTCCTTTTGTCGGATTTTAGAACCCAACATCAAACGGTAAATAGTTTATCGTTACTCTTTGTCTACGTTGGGCTGTGTTTATAGTTGATGCATTTCACTAGCTTACTTTTTGTATGGAAGAAAGAACTATGAGACCCTTTGTAAATTAGGAAGACTGGTTTTTAACTTTGAATGATAAATGGCTTTCCACAGCTTTTGGTGGTATGGAAATGACATTACTAATGTGCATTCTATCTTATTCCTCATGGATAAAATGAATTACGTTCACGATTTATTACATAGGATAGCATCTGTTTGATGCCATTTTGCAAATAAACTTTTTTTGCTTATCAAAAGAAAATCCTCAGCAAACTCACTAGAGATGATGTTTAGTAATTTGCTTTCAAATATTGCAACTGGATTTCCTCTTGTGCTCACAAAAACCATGATATCGAAAAACTTTATGCGGCAAACCGAATTACTATTATGTATAGCTAAAAATATATTGCACTATATTATTTTTTGTGTTTTGCTCATAACAACATAACATGGTCGATAGTCATTACTATGGGAGTTATTTGATATGACTTTGAAATATTTTTCTTTCGATTGGAGTGATTAAATCTCTTCTAAAGCTTGACCAAGTCCTATGACCTCTCAATAGCACATGCTCGACTGAGCTCCTAATAGCATTGAGGGTTGTGTTGTTCAAATTCGATTGGCTTAACATATATAGGAGCAGCAGGAAAGATACTTTCGGCCTTACCCTTGCAATATTTATTGCATTCGATACACAAAGGTGACTATAGTCGACAAATCTTTTGGGTCACCATCACAATTAGAGAAAGTATTTCAGGTCATTCATGAATGGTTCGTTGTCGAGCAAATGAAATTCAGGGACAAGCTCTGACAAGGGTGACAAAGTGTCCATTGCAGAGAAAGGAAATGAACGAGTGATTAGGAGCTCATTGTATGCCTCTAGGATGCTGCGATGTCATTAGAGGTGACATCGAAGGTGATTATGGATGTCACCCTGCTCATCGAAGATTAGGATGCATAAGGCGATGGAAGAGATGACTTTCCAGGGAATGGCATTTCGGACTCTTATAAACTAGAAAGATTGTCTCTCTTCTTTTTCCAAAAAAGGACCCGTACAAGTTTTGAATTTTAATACATCAAGCTAGAGTTAGTTCTCAATGCTACTCTCGTTGCCTAATATCAAAAAGATCACTGATTCCTGGGATATGTAAAGTGTAATTGTTTCCTTTTCTAGATAATATGTATGGCTAAGTGTTTAATTTTTCTTGAGAAATGATTGAGTGACAGTTTTTAATCTGCTGTGAGAATAATAGTTTATTCGAAATCACAAAAACTCAAATAACAAATAACGATAAATTGTTGTTGGACTTACTTGTTTCAGAATTTTATGACTCACAATAAGCTGTTATTTTCACTAGCTTAAAGATCATTATGCCAGCAAAGCCCAATTTTCTTTCCTTTAATTAAGCTATACATAAGATACATACTTCATTTGTAGCTGGTCTTATGAGGCAATTATTTTCCCAAAGTAACAAAGAAGAAATGGAGATGGTAATATGGTTGTGGCAAGCTGGTGATGTCGATATCCTCCATTCTTCGTCTTGAATGATGTTGATGTTGGAGCAATCATAGGCCTCAATGATGAATTCATCAGCTAAGCTCTTGCTTTTTCGTTCTTTGCTCTAACTGGTTGTATAGGAGATGTTTGGGGCAAGGCTCAAGTTGTGTTCCGAAACAATTTACTGGCTGGAACTACTCTAAGAGTTCATTGCAAATCTAAGGATGACGATCTCGGAGTCCATGATATAACGAGCAGGTGGGAATTCTCATTTAAACCCAAGTGTATTTGGGAATCTTGCCCAGTGATCCATTTAGGTCAAATGGAGACACCGGAGAGTTTGATGAATGTTATGAATGGAATGATGCTGCAAAATTAGGGAGGAAACCTCTTATGTGAATCTATGAAAGAGATGATGTTGTGAACTAATTTATTACTGTTTAGGTGGAATAAGAATCATCTTATCTTTTAAATGAATGTGCATACGCATGTGTGTTTCTTCTATTATTCTCATCATTTTGATTTTGATTGCCATCTCTTTCTTTTCATGTTTTCTCTTCATATTTTTTAACTCCAGTTGAGTAATGGTTTGGAATCCGCTATTCGATTTTTTTTTTTTTCTTTTAGCGAGAAAATAGACTCTTGATTCATTTCCTTTTCTTTTCTCTCTTTTTTTTTTTTTTTAAAAAAAAAAAAAGAGGTTTTAGCTTATAGAAAACTTTTAAGAATTTATAAGGGTTTAACTTAGAGAAAACTTTTAAGAATTTATAAGTTCCATTTTTGTAAGGGGAAGAGACTAAATTTGGTTTGATTTTCTTCCTTTTGCGTCGAATGACCCAATTAGCTTTGGCTTGTTTTGTACTTGCCTCAATCTCACTCGATTTTTAATTTTCTCAAACAGAACCGAGTAAAGTTGAAACTGATATTATGATCAATTTTTTGTTGAACTGCATTGTTCTCGAACTCCGCACCTTTTGCAAAGAAAGTCATGAGAGGATATGAATCAACTTGCAATTTGATTATTCAATGAAGGGCGACTTATATGGAACACCTAGTCGGGGGGTTTACAAGATAATATAAAGTTTTGACTTTTAATGCTTGAAATTTTGGGATTTTTAATTAATATTGAATCATTCCGCCTAAAATTTATAGAACGAGCAAGCCAGTCTTAAAAGTCAAAACAATCAGTAATCTCTGGCACAGATTATCCTAAACAATTTATTATTTTGACAAAATTCTTTTGGATTTATATATAACAACAATATGTTTTTAACTGCCTGCGAATTACAAAATTCAATGTTTGGTTTTGATATGTTTCAACTTGTTTCTTTTACTAAACTTCATGATGAGTTCAAATCAGATTTTTCATGTATTATCACCATTTAGAAGACCATCGAGCGCTTTTAATTATTTGAATTAAAATTTCATTTTTTTTTCACGACCAGAAATGCAAATGCTAACGGAACAAAACGACTCTTCTTCGCGCCTTGCTTGTTTTTCTTACCGGCTTCTGCTGAAGTAAAAACTGATGCCGATAATGGTGCATTTACAGCGATCTTACCGTATATTTTTCGTTTTGGGGTTCTGTTTTTCCTCGTTACGTTGCACGTGAGCTGTTTCGACGTCGCTCCTGAATGAGGCAATTCGATTTTCTTGGGCCTATTTCTTGAATTTGGAGCAAAGGCATTAGCATCTTGAGATGACCCGTCTTCAATTTGTTGTTAGAAACGTCGCCTAACCGAATGAATGGAGTGTGGCAAGAGAGTTTGGATGCATCGTCATCTTGCTGGTGCGTTCACCTACCTGGAGAAGAAACTCGAGTTTTGGCGAGATTTTACGCAACTGGTCGCAGCTCAGATTCATGACCAGCAAGAATAAGAGGGCGCATGATCTCGAAATCGCAGACGAGAAGCATAAAGTGGTGTCTGAGGTGATGGTTCTGATGGAAATGTTGAATCTGTGAGGTCGATGGGTTGACACCGGAAACCTATTAATTTGCCCAAGCTACACAGTACAGTGGATTTTATTCGGAAGTCACCGAAACTGTTTTGAGTCATGTAAGGATCAGAAGGGTGTATTGTGGTGTGGAATGACTAAAGAAGGAAGAGGAGAGATTGATTAGGGAGCACTCTGGCATGGCCGCAGAATATGTGGCTAGGATGTTGATGATATCGGTCAATAAACGGTTCCCACTGGACAAAATTGCTCATTTCAGGAGAGCGTTTGGTTTGCCAGCTGATTTAAGGAGCAAGTGGGTACATGAGTATCTGCAGCACTTCAAAGTGGTTAAATCTCTAGATGAAGTTGATTATCTTGAGCTTGTAGAATGGAATCCTGCTTGGGCTATCACAGGGTTGGAGAAAGCTGTACTGGGGTATCAGAATCTGCCTCTAATACTCCAGGGTTGCTTTCCCTATCTTTCCTTTTGAAGTTTCCTGCCAGTTACAAGAAGGTGGATAGATATTGAGGGAAGATCAAGCATTTTCGGAAAAGGCCTTACTTATCTCCTTATGCCAATGCATGTGGCCTTCAAGCTCGATCGAAGGAATTCAAAGAGGGCCATTGCGGTGATGCATGAGTTACTGAGTTTCACAATGGAATACCACCTCACCCACTTCTAATGAAAATATGTGACGCCTCATAAGCTGATGAGACTCCTGTTGAAGCATTTTGGCATTTCCATGTCTCTGAGAAGGAAAAAAGGTTTAGCGTGTTTTTGACAGGAGCTTATGAAAATGCGGAGTTGAATAGAAATGTCTGCTGGTTATTTTGAAGAAAAAGGTCCGAAGTCTTATTGGTTACAGAGGGAGGAAGAAAAAGATAGAAACTTTTACGGACTTATTGGATATGGAAGATAATGATTTTCTAGAAGGAAGCTCTAAGGATGAAGACATTGCTATGTAGCTTGACCAAATAGAAGCCATAAGTGAATTGGAGGATATTGCATCTGGAGACAGATCCTTCAAGGATATACATGAAATTGACAGTGAATACAAGCCTCATCAATCATTTAAAGGTCATAATTCTTTATTCGAGTTGTCAAGATAACTTGCTTTCCAGTTTTTTTCTTCACAAGTTCAAAGTTTCGAGTATTTGTATAGATTTAATCAGACAAACTCTACTTACATCTATTAACCAAGTTAACTAATAGCGGACTGATCCATCTCATTCCTCGTTAGTCCTAAACATAGCCACCAGAACTGTCGAAACCAATGATTCAGAAAGAATCTACAGATAATGTTTTTGGCAACTCTCAGCTTGTCTTGGTGCCAGCAAGGACATCAGAAGCAGTCTATGTACGGTGACCGGTTCATTCTCAGTTATAGGTCCAACTTAATTGAGTGCTGCCATACTAATCTGCTATTCTGAAGATGAACTTGCCACCCTGCATTTTAATCTCAATTGTTGGGTCAAAGAGTTGATTGGGTAGTAGCTATCATGGAGAACATAGCCTCCGCTGCTATGATGATCGACATTCTCTCTTGTTGTTGCAAATTAGATGCCAAGCTCATCCTGTAGTAATGCCTTGTTCATCACTGTGCATGGATATTCAGGTCCACAATATCCAAGACTGCCTCTTGCAACATACATCCATTGCCTTTCCATCCGATGTTCCATAGGTCTTGTAATTTTTGTTCAAAATCTCTATGAAACTATGTCAAGCTCCTGTTTTTAGGTTCTACTGTAGAACCTCCTTTTGTTGGACTTTAGAACCCAACGTCAAACAGTAAGTAGTTTTTGTTACTCCTTGTTTATGTTGCGCTGTGTTTAAGGTTGATTCATTTCAGTAGCTTACTGTTTCGTTTTGAAGAAAGAAATAGGAAAGCCTTTGAATAGCAAGACTGGTTTTTTTAATTTCAGTGATAGATGGATTTCCACAACTTTTGGTTGTGTGAAAATGACATTACTAATGTGCATTCTTTCTTATACCTCATAGGATGAATTGCGTTCATGATTTGTTACATGGGCTAGCATCTGCTTGATGCTATTGTGCAATAAATTTCTTTTGCTTATCAAAAGAAAATTCTTAGCAAACTCACTGGAGATGATGCCGAGTAATTTGCTTCCATATGTTGCTACTATATTTTTTACTCATGCTCATAAAAACCGTGTTAGCCAAAACTGTATGTGACAAATCAAACTGCCACTGTGTAGCTACATATATTGCACTGCATCATTTTCTGGTTTTTGCTTTATAACGAAATCCAATGGTTGATGGATTTCATTTCTTTTGATTGCGGCGATAACAATGTCCTAAGACCTCTCGATAGCATGCCATGCTCTTCTTAAGACTTACCATTGAATACGAAAATTTAAAGGGAAAGGTCAAGCATCTAGCATAGCTTCAACTAGAGCAACGACAGAAGTAATGTACCATGGAGGTTGAGCATCAACCCCATTTGGAGCACTACAAAGGTCTTCCAGATATCATTCGATTGAGGAGCATCAATGTTTATCGGTTATAATCACTTTGCTATCATCTTCCGTCACGTGGCAAAAGTATGGCATGCATTACGGCTCAATTCATATAAGATAGTCATATCTACTTGTTTTAAGAAAGGATTGGAGCTTTGCGCTAATGTTTTCAAACTTGGGCCAGTCAGAGAACTAGTTAGGTTGCTAGTTTGCTATCCAAGAGGTTGGAATACGGGTGAACCAGTGATGATGTCATGAGCAAACAATTATAGGTAAGTAATATTGTTGATTGAACCCATGAATCGTTCGGCCTATGTGGTAAAGTGAAATGCCGGTGATCTGTGGATTTGAGTGCTCGAGTTCCTCCATGTGCAACAGTAGCCAAAAGCCCAGTTCTGTACCCGTTAGACTCTAAACCCAAGTGGATCCAATTTTGAAAATCGGTGTGTTTCACTAGTTTAGCAAGTGAACTAGTGTTAGACTAGTTCAATTTGATTTTTGCCAAACTATCTGCACATACTTTCGGGTGAATAGATCAAAGAGAAAAGTAATGGAATTGGCCCAGAAAAAAGGGCAAGAGCAATGCTTTATGACAGAAAATCTAAAGGAAATCAACATTGAGAACTTTATGGTCTCTGAATGGGCCTAACATATAGCCACTAAAATCTTTTTGACATATGGCATCTAAACAATTATAAATATGTAATGTTGTTGATTGAACCCATGAATCGTTCGGCCTATGTGGTAAAGTGAAATGTTGGTGATCTATGGAGTTGAGTGCTCAAGTTCCTCCATGTGCAATAGTAGCCAAAAGCCCAGTTCTGTATCCATGAGACTCTAAACCCAAGTGGATCCAATTTTGAAAATCGATATGTTTCACTAGTTTAGCAAGTGAACTGGTGTTCTGGTTCAATTTGATTTTTGCCAAACTATCTACACATACTTTTTTAGTTTTGGGTGAATAGATCAAAGAGAAAAGTAATGGAATTGGCCAAGAAAAAAGGGCAAGAGCAATGCTTTATGGCAGAAAATCTAAAGGAAATCAACATTGAGAACTTTATGGTCTCTGAATGGGCCTAACATATAGCCACGGAAATCTTTTTGACATATGGCATCTAAATATAACTTAGGTATATTAGACACTATAATCGTCTAAGTCAACACTTCTTCTTTATGCATCATCCAATCTATAAGGTGAGTGAACCTAGTCGGCAAAATTATATAACATGGCAATTTATTTAACAAACGCCTCAAATTGTGTCAAATTTGAAAAAAAAAATGAGGTACTTGATTAAAAAAGAAAAGTTTAGGTACTCAATTGTAAACTAAAGAAATGTTTGGATAATATCAATGTCATTATCCTCAACTTCTAAAAGAAAGATGTTATTTGTGAAGGCAACTGTAAGGCGGTAAAGTTGGAAATAGTCACCGTAGTGGCAGTGCTAACGGCAACAACACAAACATGGCTGTGCTTCAATGATGCTCTATCCCACCCCTTCCCTTCTTAACTTTTTGCCATTTCTTCTTTTTAGTTTTTCTCTTTGCTTTTTTTTTTTTTTTTTTTTGCTTTTATTGAACTCAAATTTGAAAAGATATAATAGAGATTAATGAATGAAAAAATTCGAAAATGTTTAAACCCAAAATGAGTTGGAGGAAAATTATGGTATTATTAATATTAAGCAAGACTTGTCATGCATGGAAATTTTACTAGCAATGGCAAGAAAGACATATTAAGTCTTGATGTTGCTGGCATCGATTAAAGTTTCTTTTCCATCGACAAAAGTTGTGTACCATCAAATGACATGCAAAAGTCTGAGTCTTTTTGGAATCTATTATAGGTTCTTTCCCATCATCAAAAGACGTGCGCCATCAAAAGCTTGCTAAGTCTGAGCCTTCTTGGAATCTATTATTGCTTCTTTCCCATCATCAAAAGACGTGCAAAGAAAATGATATCTTCTTGGAATCTGTTATAATTTCTTTCCCATCATCATAAGACGTGCAAAGTCTTGGTCTTGTTGGAATTTATTAGTTTCTTTTCCACTCATCTCTCTTTCACTTTTGCTTCACTTTAAAAAAAAGAAAAAAAGAAAAAGAAAATGATGTCTTTAGCTAGTGAAACCCTTGTCGGAAGATGATATCTTTAATAGGTGAAAGGCATGACCTTCTTGGACTTTGTGGTTCTCTTTCCATTGCTCATCATCACTTTGCTTTGCCATAACTTCTACGGTGGATTGAGTCGCTCATGGCCATTGGGGAGATCTTTCTCGATTCCTTCTTTCGAGTTCTGCTCGACAAGCCATTGGACTATGTGCAAAGTGATGAAATCAACATTGCCTTGCTCAATATGTAGATCAATAATTTTGTTATATTCTCTCATGTATTTCAATCTTAAATATTTGATTTTTTTTATCTTACAAAAAATTTTTACCAAAAAATTCAAATCTTAATATGTTTCTCTCTTTCCACATAAACGTACATGAATACAATTTCCTCATATTGTATAAATAGCCTTTTGTGAATTAATAATTTGAATTTTGCAAAATCTCTTGGATGTTAATCTTTACATGCAACTAGTATGCACTTTTGCTAGTTTTGTTAAATAAAACTATCTTCTAATCCATTTATATCAAAATGATCAATGTTGTTCTTCCATTAATTTAAGTTTAGGGACAATCCAAGGACTAAATTAAGCATTTGCAAAAAGTTTATGGACCAAATTGAACAAATTAAAGGTTTAAGGACAATATTACACATCAGGCTAAAGTTCAAGGACTATATCGCACATTGAGCTGAATTTCAAAGACCATTTGCATCATTTTTTTAAGAAAATATAGCTAACATGTCTACTAATATGATATTCAACATTGTTATGACATGTTCCAACCTCTTGAGAGAGCACTCCAAGAAAGTGGTAATGACTTGGATTCGGCCATTAGTAGGAATCTGTTGATTATTGTTCTGAAAGCTGCCGTATCACCGCAACATCACATTTGTTTCATGAACTGCTCTAGCAAATAAGCAGGAGCAACGTCATTACTTGACATATTTGGTGTAGCTTTGCTACAAGGAAGATCCTCCTCCATTGGAACAAAAGGTCACAGAATTAGGACAGCATCTGTTATCTTCCTTGTACCATTAGTAATGGGACATTCGTTGTTTCTTTCTACCAAGGTAAGGTATAGGAAATATGTTTCGCCAAGAGGTCCAGCATCGTTTCTTGCTTCATCTCAAAGGAAAGGTAATGTAAATAGAATGCACATCTACTGCCGAGGAACTTAGCCTTATCTGGTTGGGTTGCTTTTGGTGTGTAGATGAAAAGACTCCTTTCGCAATTCTAATGCAAAAAAGGGCGAAATTTGTAACGACCCGAGTTCTACTGTATAATATTGTCCGCTTTGGACACTGAGTCCTCACGGTTTTAAAACACATTATACAAATTAGAGGGACCCAAGCTATTAGAAACTGGTCCAGGACTTCCTCCCTAGGCGATGTGGGACAGAGACCCCTTCCTTGCGCACGTCCGGGGACCGAAGGGCGGACGCACCGCCATCCCTTCTCCCCGCGCACCGCCGCTCGGGCTGTCACACTCTCCCCTCCTTGAGAGCACAACGCCCTCGCTGTGGCCCCACACGCGGTCGGGAGTTGGCTCTAAAAACAAAGCCTTGAGGGAGGGAAATGGCTTCGTGCAATCCCATCCAAAGAGGATAATATCAGTTTGAGGAAAGGAATGGTCGAGTGCAATCTTGTCCGCAGATAACGCGTTTTAAAGCCGTGAGGACTCAGTATCCAAAGCGGACAATATTATATAGTGGGATCCGGGTTGTTACAAATGGTATCGGAGCAGACTCCCAACCGCGTGTGGGGCCACAGCGAGGGCGCTGTGCTCTCAAGGAGGGGAGAGTGTGACAGGCCGAGTGGCGGTGCGCGGGGAGGAGGGATGGCGGTGCGTCCGTGCCTCGGTCTCCAGACGTGCGCAAGGAAGGGGTCTCTGTCTCACATCGCCTAGGGAGGGAGTCCTAGGCCAGTTTATAATAGCTTGGGTCCCTCTAATCTGTATAACACGTTTCACGTACGTTTCCGCTGCGCTGAAAACAAAGCCTTGAGAGAGGGAAATAGCTTCGTGCAATCCCATCCAAAGAGGACAATATTATAGCTTGGGAGAGGGAAGGCCCAAGGGATAGCCCTCTGCCCTTGCATAACGCGTTTTAAAGTCATGAGGACTCAGTATCCAAAACGGACAATATTATACAGTGGGACTCGAGTCGTTACAAAATTATTCCGAATTTCGGGTCTCCTTACCATCTCCATCTTCATCTCCGTCAAGCTTGCGCGCTTCACCTTTGTTTTGTTTTCTTCTTATCTCCTTCTGCTAATAATGGCAGACAAGGGACCCATTCCTTTTTCTAAAAGTTGTTCTACCGACATTAAAGCAAAGTGGGTTGATCAACAAAAGTGTGTTTGTGGAGCCAAAGGGAAAAAAAGAAAGGCTTGAACTTTGCGGTCGCCGCTTAAAGCTGAGCCCTCGCTGAAATTTCCAATGACAAGTCTTGTTCTAAATAAGATGGAACTAAGCAAAAAGATAGAAAAAATTCAATACGTTCTGGAAATTTTCAGTTATTGCTTACGAATTCCTAAAATGAAAGATTTAAAAGTAAATACATGATGATTATATACCCATGGATAAATGGGTATCAATACATCCATATATATGTGTACTCATTAACGAGCCCTATTAATTATTTCTTTTTCCTTTTTCCAAAATTTATGAATAAAAAACAGAAAAAGAATTAGTAAGTGAGTAAACATCTTGTTTATGATATCTAAAGTATATTTGAATTCAACCCCAATTAATGAGGTCCTTTAATTATGAAATTCAAAATCTATGAAAATTACTAATGTCCCTGTAACTGTTACGCACCGACCTAGACATATGAGTATTGTGCACATATTTTCAGATCACATGTAATTCAAAATAAGGAATTAGCATAAAATGAACTGTTTCTATGGTTAATTGTTTTCAAACGTCACTCAAGCCTCATAACTTGGCATGCTTGGACCAAGCATAAGTGCCTACATACAAAAATTAAAATTGAAAAATGCACTAATCTACTTTGATACGTGGAGGCCTCAAATGCCAGCAATATCGATTTTCAGTTTTTCTTTTTTCACAAAATAAAAAAATTATTGAATTTGTGAAGTTATTGACTATTAAAAGAGAATAAAATATATAAAATACTGACCATAATGCCAGTAAAGAGCACCAAAATTAATGGATGACAGAGTATTTCAATACTGTGGAAATATTTGTAAAACTTTAACAATTGCATTGTATATATATAAAATATTTTTGGCTTAATTTGATTTTGCTTTATTTCAGGCATTTGGGATCTGGCTGAATAGGGAAAAAAGAAAGACATTCAGAGGAGGCGCTTATTCAATTTTACATGCGAGTGGTTGAAGCAAAAACTCCTTAATAGGAACATCATCAATTTCATTCTACATCTATGGCTTCCAAAAATATTTATTACTGAAATAAAACCAGATCACCAGGTGCATGAAATTTCTTACCTATGTGTTGGCAATCAAGTGTCTAAAGTTTTTTTTTTTTTTTTTTTTTTCATTCAATCAATTACCTCGACATTTTGAATATGGGTCAACATGAGACCTCCACTGAATTGCGAACAAAAAATGTCTATATGACACCAACCCTATCAAGTTATTTGTTAACTGTTTACGTTGGCCTCCGATATATTCTTTGTGATATCAATTTTATCTCTTGTGGATCAGACGTGATGATAATCTTGTTAATATGATGTCCAACCGAAAGAAAATCAAGTAGAAAGAAGAATTTTTTTCTTCAATCAAATGTTTGATAATCCACTACAAATGACCAGAAAATTCAAAAAGAAAATCTAAGAGGAATTTGACATTGAGAACTTTATAGCCTCCCAATGTGCTTGACATTTAGCCGCTGAAATCTTTTGGCGTGTGAAATTAACAAAACTATCTCCTATTTTCTTTCCCATGAAAGAATGAATAAACTCGTTGGGACAATGATATCGCAAGTACTTGAATTATTACCCCTTTCGCAATTAGTTCCTAAAGTTTTTCAATTCAATCAATTATCTCAATTTTTCACTCGGGTCAACATGAGGCCTTAGTTAATATTGCGGATGGAAAATGTTTACAGGACGCTTGTGACGGCCCGAGCAACGGTGCACGGGGAGGAGGGATGGCGGTGCGTCCGCGCCTCAGTCCCCGGACGTGCGCAAGGAAGGAGTCCCTATCCCACATCGCCTAGGGAGGAAGTCTTGGGCCAGTATATAATGGCTTGGGCCCCTCTTAACCCGTATGACGCGTTTTAAAGCCATGAGGGAGGGAAATGGCTTCGTGCAATCCCATCCAAAGCGGACAATATTATACGGTGGGGCGCAGGGGTTACAAATGGTATCGAGCCGACTCCCAACCGTGTGTGGGGCCACGCGAGGGCGCTATGCTCCCAAGGAGGGGAGAGTGTGACGGCCCGAGCGGCGGTGCGCGGGGAGGAGGGATGGCGGTGCGTCCGCGCCTCAGTCCCCGGACGTGCGAAAGGAAGGAGTCCCTATCCCATATCGCCTAGGGAGGAAGTCTTGGGCCAGTATATAATGGCTTGGGCTCCTCTTAACCTGTATGACGCGTTTTAAAGCCGTGAGGGAGGGAAATGATTTCGTGCAATCCCATCCAAAACGGACAATATTATACAGTGGGGCCTGGGTCGTTACAACGCTAACACTATTAAATAGTTGTTAAATGTCCATATTGATGTCCAATATAGCATCTCGAGGTGTTTCCAAGTCAATGGAGACATTGGATGCTAAGATTGTTTAAGCCAACACAAACTCTCTCCACATCACCCAATTCGCAGGGTAAGTGAATCATGTCAATAAAATCATTATCATGTGGCAATTTTTTAACGGACGCTTCGAATTGAGACAAATTTGAAAAAAGAAAAAATATTAGAAATTAATCCAGACATAACGCATGGAAGTTCTACTAGTAATGGAAAAGGGGACGTTCTCATGGGGATAGATAAGGAGGGATGAGAAAAGTGAACCAACAAACTTCAATTTGTGTCCTGGAAGGTCTCGGTGAAATCTATTAAAGTTTCTTTCCCGTTAACTCTTTTTCACTTTTGCTTTACTTTCCAGACAAAAAAGCACACGGTATCCAATAAAGTCTGGGATGTTCTCTGAATATCATGAAAGGAGCACTTGTGGACAAAAAGTACTTCATTTCCATTGCACCACTGATGTGCATTTGAAAGGCACCCAACATTGAATGATTGCCAGAGTGCTGTAGCCTTGTCCCCAGATAGCATCATTACTTCAATACTTTTGACACATGGACATGACTATACGAAAAATCATTGAAAAATGCATAAATCTACTGTACATCGATTGATACAATCCTAAACTTTTCTAAGCTTTTAGAGGATTTGGTTGGAAATCGCTTAATTGGCAGCCAGTCATGTTGAAACCAAATTGGCTAAATTGAAAATTTTAAAATTGAATTAATCAATATATAATAGGTCTATAAATTTTTGGATAATTATCCCCTGACTTTATAACTATCATTAATGATTGACTTGTAGTAATCCATGATGAAGAAAATCGGGGAATATTCTTTGGCTAAAAAAAAAGTACAAACTATTATTTACAAAAAAGACTACTTAGGCAAGTTAGCTTTAATTGATAGAACCGACAGATAATAAAGAACATATAAATGTGCCGGTTTCTTCAATTGAATAAAAGAAAACAGAGTAACGTTTTAAATTTTGTGTGCCCGAACGATTGCATTTGATAATAATATTATAGATCAACATAATGTCCATCCGACAGAAAATCAAGTACATAGAAAGAATCTATATTCAATCAAATGTCTGATAATCCAAAAAAATATTTTGATGTCATTATCCTCAACTTCTAAACCATGCTAAGAAAAACACCTCAGGAAAAATGTTATCTGTGAAGGTCACTATAAGGAGGCGAAGTTGGAAATAGTCACCATAGCGGCAGTGCTAATGGCAAGAACACGGCCATGGCCATGCTTCAATGGTGCTCTATCTTGCCCCTTCCTTCTTTATTTCCTTTTTTAACATTTTTGCTGTTTCTTCTTGTCAATTTTTCTGTGCTCTCTTCTTTTCTTTTGTTGAACTCAAATTTGAAAAATGACAAAAATCCCAAAATGATTAAATCCAAAAAGAGTTGAAGGAAAATTATGGTATTGTTAATTGTAAGCAAGTTTTGTAATGCCTTCTACGGGTAATGACAAGAAAGTCCTACAAAATCTTGATCTTCCTGGCATCTATTGGAGTTTCTCTCCCATTAACATAGAAATGTGGAGAAGTCTTGGTCTTCTTGAAATCTATTAAAGTTTTTTTTCCTACCCTCCAAAGACGTGCACAATCGAAGGACGTGCACAATCGAAAGACGTGCAAAGTCTTGGTCTTCTTAGAATCTATTACTTTCTTTCCCACCATCGCTCTTTCACCTTTGCTTCACTTCCCACAAGAAAAAGAAGATGATATCTTTAGTAGGTGAAAGTCCTTGTCTGAAAATGATATTTTTAGTAGGTGAAACTCCTAATCTTCTTAAACTTTATGATTTTCTCTCCATTTGCTCATCATCACTTTGCTTTGCCATAACTTCTACAGTGGACGATTCGCTCTTGGCCATTACAAAGATCTTTCTTGGTTCCTTCTTTCAAGTTCTATTCAACAAAATTGAGTTCTCTACATTGACTATGTGTAAAGTGATGGAATTGGCATCACCTTGCTTAGTATGCATATCAATAAATTTGTTATATTCTCTCATGTAATTCGATCTTAAATATTTTTTTTGTCTTTTAAAGAATTTTACCAAAAAATTCAAATCTTGATATGTTTCTCTCTTCCCATGTAAATGTACATGGATACAATTTCCTCATATTGTATAAATAACTTTTTATGAATTAATAATTTGAATTTTGCAAAATCTTTTGGATGTTAATCTTTAAATGCAACTCACTTTTGCTAGTTTTATTAAATAAACTATCTTCTAATTCATTTATATGAAAATGGTCAATGCCATTCTTCCATTAGTTCAAGTTTAGGGACAATCCAATGATTAAATTAAACATGTGTAAAAAATTTAGGGACTAAATTGAATAAATTAAAAGGTCAAAGATGGCATTGCACATTGAGTTAAAGTTCATGGACTACATTGCACATTAGACTAAATTTCATGCATCACTTTTTCAAGAAAATATAACTAAAATGTCTACTAATATGACATTCAATATCGTTATGACATCTTCCACCTCTTGAGGGAGCACTCGAAGAAAGTGGTAATGACTTTGGATTTGGCCATAAGATTGAATGAACAGCTTGGGATCTGCTGATCATTGTTGCTGAAAATTGCCGTATCACTGCAACATCACATTTGTTTTGTGAACTGCTCTAGCAAATAAGCAGAAGCAACATCATCACTTGACATATTCGGTATAGCTTCGCTCTGAGGAAGATCCTCCTCCATTGGAACAAAAGCTCACAGAATCAGGACAGCATCTGTTATCTTACTCGTACCATTAGTAATGCGACATTCGTTGTTTCTTTCTACCGAGGTAAGGTACAGGAAATATGTTTCGCCAAGAGGTCCAGCATCGTTTCTTGCTTCATCTCAAAGGAAAGGTAATGTAAATACAACGCTGGCTCGGAAGCATCTGCCGCCGAGGAATTTTAGCCTTCTTATCTGGTTGGGTTGCCTTTGGTGTGTAGATGGAAAGACTCCTTTCGCAATTCTAATGCAAAAAGCGCAAAATTATTCCAAATTTTGGGTCCCCTTCCTCACCGTCTCCATTAAGCTTGCACGCTTCACCTTTATTTTGTTTCTTCTTATCTTCTTCCACCAATAATGGCAGACAAGAGGCCCCTTTCTTTTTCTAAATGTTTTAAAGTTGATCTAGCGACACTTAAGCAAAGTGGTTTGATCGACAAAACTGCGTCTATCGAGTCAAAAGGGAAAAAAGAAAGGCTTGAACCTTGCGGTCGGCACTCGTGCTGCTAAAGTTGAGCCCTCGCTGAAATTTGCAGTGACGCGCTCGAAAGTTGTGAAATACCCGCCGTTGATGAAGCTAACTTTTGCTTTAAATGAGACGGAACTAAGCGAAAAATAGAAAAAATTTCAATAAGTTTTGGAAAATTTCAATTATTGCTCATGAATTCCTAAAATGAAAGATTTAATTTTAAAAGTACATACACAATGATTATAAGCCCATGCATAAATGGGTATCTATTGATTATTTCTTTTTCCTTTTTCTAAAATCTATGAATAAAAAATAGAAACAGAATTAGCAAGCGAGTAAACATCTTGTTTATGAAATCTGAAGTATATTTGAATTTGACACCAATTAATGAGGTGTCCTTTCAAATGTAATTCAAAATCTGTGAAAATTACATATGTCCATATATGGGTGCTTCGCACAGGCCTAGACATATGAGTATTGCGCACATATATTCAGATTACACGTAATTTAAAAATAAGGAATTAGCATAAAATGAACTGTTTCTATGGTTGATTGTTTTCAACTGTCACTCAATCCTCATAATTTGGCAGGATTGAACCAAATATAAGTGCATGCATAAAAAAAATTAAAATTGACAAATGCACTAATCTAATTTGGTACATGGAGGCCTCAATTGCAAGCAATATCAATTTTCCGTTTTCCTTTTTTCACAAAATAAAAAATTATTGAATCCGTGAAGTTATTGACTATTAAAAAAGAAGAAAACATATACAATACTGACGATAATGCCAGTGAAGAGCACCAAAATTAAACGGATGGTAGAGTATGGTAATACTGTTGACATATGTGTATAAATTACAATTATCATTAACAATTGCCTCGCATTAAAAAAAAATATCTATAATTTGATTTTTGCCTTATTTCAAGCATTTGGGATCTGGCTGATAGAGGAAAAGAGAAAGACATTCAAGAGGAGAAGCTTATTCGATTTTACATGCGGCTAGTTGAAACAAAAACTCCATAAAAGAAACATCATCAATTTCATTCTATATCTATGGCAAAAATATTCAAATTACTGAAATAAAACCATATCACGAGGTGCATGAAATTCCTTACCTATGAACTCTCAATCAAGTATCTAAAGTTTTTTCATTCAATCTATTACCTCAACATTTCAAATGTGGATCAACGTGAGACCTCCATTGAATCACAAACAAGAAATGTCTGTATGACATCAACGCTATTAAGTAGCCGTTAACTGTTTACATTGGCGTCCAATATATTCTTTTTGGTATCAATTTTGTGTCTTGCAGCTTAGACCAACCATTCCAGATGATATCAATTAGTCTCTCGAAAAATTGGAACAAATTATCTACAAAAAAATATTGTTTAGGAAAATTGGTTGTGATAGGTAAAGAAATCATAGTAAGGTTTTAAATTATATGTGCCCACACAGTTACATGTGATGATAATATTATTAATATGATGTCCAACCGAAAGAAAATCAAGTACAAAGAAGAAGTTTTTCTTCAATCAAATGTTTGATAATCCACTAAAAATGATGGAATGATTCCAAGAAGAAAATCTAAAGAAAATAGACATTGAGAACTTTGTAGTCTCCCAATGTGCTTGACATTTAGCCACGCAAATATTTTGGCGCTTGAAATTAGCAAAACTATCTCCTGTTTTCTTTCACGTGGAAGAATGAATATTCTTACAAAAAAAACTGTTAAAGAGACACCGAGTAACAAACCAAGAGGATGAGTTTGTAGAATGGATATCTCATAAATAAAAGCATGTTTGAGATTTAAGCCTAGACCAATGATTGTATATAAACTTGTTGGGACAATGACATCGCAAGTAATTGAATTATTACCCTTTCGCAATCAAGTACCTAAAGTTATTTCATTCAGTCAATTATCTAAATTTTTCATATAGGTCAATGTGAGGCCTTCGTTAATATTGTGGATGGAAATTGTTAACATGACGCTAATGTTGTTAAATGGTATCTTGAGATGTCCAATATAGCATCTTGAGATGTTGCCCCGTCAGCAGAGACATTGAATGTTAAGATTGTCTAAGCTAATGCAAACTCTCTCTCCACATCACCCAATTTGTAGGGTAAGCAATTCATGTCAAAAAAATCATTACAACGCGGCAATTTTTTAACAGACGCATCAAATTGAGACAAATTTGGAAAAAGAAAAAATAATAGAGATTAATCCAGGCATAACACATGGAAGTTCTACTAGCAATGGAAAAAGAGACGTTCTGATGGGGATGCATGAGGAGGGATGTGAAAAGCCAAGCAACAAACTTCAATATGTGTCCTGCAAAGTCTTGGTCTTCCTGGAATTTATTGAATTTTGTTTCCCATTACCTCCTTTTCTCTTTCGCTTCACTTTCCAGACAAAAAAGCACATGGTGTCCGTGAAGTCTTTGGATAGATTCTCTGAATATTACCAGATAAGCGCTTGTGGATAAACAGTATTTTATTTTGATTCCTCTGACCGAAGAAAGCATCATTAATGCCTCAATACAAGCACCAACAATTAAATGGATGACAGTGCTATAGCCTTGTCCGAAGAAAGCATCACTAATACCTCAATTCTTTTGACATATGTAAATGACTTCACGAAAAATTATCCAAAAAATCCATAAATATATTATATGGCGGCTAATTCAATTTTAAAATTTGATATGCTACCATGTCAACTGAGATATCTTAGATCATAATGTCGTCTAAGTCAACACACTTTCTCTCTTCTTATTACTCAATCTATAGGGTAAGGAGCCAAATTTTATGTTTAACTTTTACTAAGTAAGCGAGTCTTGTCAACAAAATTACGTAACATGGCAATTTATTTAACCGATGCCTCAAATTGCACCAAATTTGAAAAATTGAGGTTCTTGATCGAAAAAAAAAAAGAGTTCAGGTACTTGATCATAAACTAAACAAGAGGTCAGGTACGTTTGATATCATTATTCTTAGCTCTTAAACAGCTTTAAGAATAACATCATTCTTGCTTCTTCTTTTTTCTCCCTTTCTTAAGTTCTTGTTGTTTTTTTTTTTTTTTTTAAATTTGTTTCTTTGCTTTTTTTTTTCTTTCTTTATTGAACATAAATTTGAAAAGATACATGAAAATCTAGACATTATTCTAATAGATAAGTGCAAAAGAGATTACTGAATGCAAAATCACAGTACGATTAAGCACAAAAAAAAGAGTTGGATGAAAATTTTAGTAAAAGTCAATTTTAAGCATGGCTTATAACTTATGGGGAAATTCTCCTAGTAATGGAAAAACAAAGGCATTCCAATAGGAATGGAAGAAAGGGACGTGAAAAGTGAAGCAACAATGCCAATTTCCATCTTGCAAAGTCTATTTTTTCAATTGCTCTCTTTCGCTTCTGCTTCACTTTTTGGATCAAAAAGTAAATGATGTCTAGTGAAGTCTTGGTCTTCCCTAATTTATGGTTTATCTACATGAATAGAGCACTTGTGGACAGAAAGCATCCTTGAAAGTCATGGTCTATCACTTTGCCTCACCATAACCCTTGGTTGTTCTCTACAGTGACCGATTGAGCCATGACCTTTGGAGAGATCTTTTTGGGTTCCTTCTTAGCTTCCATCTTGTACTAATTTATAGTATTGTTAATTTTAAGCAAGATATGTAACGAGTGATACTTTTACTAGTAATGGAACTAGAGATATTCACGTAGCGATTGAAATAGAGGGATGTGAAAAGTGAAGCAATGAAGCCAATTTGCTTCCTTCCAATAAAGTCTTGGTCTTCCTGATGAAAAGTACTTCATAAGTGTACTATCACGACTAGCAATTTGAGTTAGACCGAAGGGATTATATTTTGATGCACACTGTGTCCTTGAGTTAGAAAAGTCAATCGTTCTCCTTTTTGTCCAGATTAAGACTATTGGCTGTCGTTCGAAAGAGAGGACCTTCTCTTGTGGCCATTCAAAGCAAAAGAAAGAGGTGATATTTCTTCACAATCTTTCTTCACATGACTAACTTAGAGGGCACGGATGTCTTCTTGAAAAATTTATAACTTACAAATGTTTTGTTGGTTTTTTTTTTTTTTTTAGTATAGGCTTTTACGTGGCAGCTATAGTGCTAAAAATTTGCGGCAAAATGGGTGGCAATGATCTGTTGAAGGGTGCTGAAGTAGTTGTTGATGATCATGAATTGCTTGATAGGAGAATTGTGGTCCTTTGAACATAAAAAGTTAGCTCGAAGCAATTTGCTTGATTGATTAGTTGGTGATTTGTGAATCGTTTACTATTTCTAGAGTAGTTTTTTAAAAAAAAAAAAAAAATTGCTTCATGGATTTGTTGGTGTACCCAACCCTTTTCTTTTTTAGCCCAAGGCATGTGTTTCTGTTCTCCTTATCGAATAGTCAAAGTCAATTGTCTTTGATTGCACATGTATAAAGGAAAGTAAGATGCCATTGTTAGGTGGATCGTCAATATCTATTTCAAGAGGTGTGAATTGCAAAAAGATACTTATTTGTTAGTTGTATTAATTGTGGTCAGCTTCATTCATTGCTAGACAAGAAAAAGGGTCAGGCATCACCCTTATGAATAGGAAAATCATGCAAAGGACCACAATTCTCCTATCAAGTGGTTCTTGATCATCAACTATTACCTCATCGCTCTTAAGTAGATCATTGATGCCCGTCTTGCTGTGAATCTTTAGCACTATAACTACCATGTAAAAGCCTATAGTGATCACATATTCACCAATAACGCATAAATGATTTTATGCCAAAATTAGCTAGAAGAACTACTTTAGCAAATTGCCGAATGGTTTAGAATAAAATTAATCAAATTGAAAAGGTTAGGACTAAATTGGCGGGTCGTACAATAGGTTTACAATATTTAGGACAATTATCCCATGAGTTGCCTTGTAATAATACACGACAAAGAAAATTGGGGAATATTTATTGGCTTACTGAAAAATATACAAACTCTTATCTACGAAAAAGATTATCAGGCAACCTTACCAAATATGTATATATTATCAGGCAAATTAGTCGTAATTGGTAGACCAGACAGATAAACAAAGAACATACAAATGAATAAAAGAAATCATAGTAAAGTTTTAAATTATGCGTGCGTGAACGGTTTCATGTAATAACATTTTTTATTAACATAATGTCCAACCGACAGAAGATCAAGTGCGTAGAAAAAGTCTGTCTTCAATCCAATGTCTGATTTCGACCAAAAAAAAAAAAAAAACATGTTTGATAATTCACTAAAATATTTCAAGTGGAAGAAAAGAAGATTCTTAGGCTTAAAAGTATATATTAAATCTCCAATTAAATGCACGTGTGCACTAAACCATCTGAGGATATACTTTTGTTGATTTGGGTGAGGAGATGAAAGGGAAAGCAATGGAATTGGCCAAAAAATGGGGCAAGAATAATACGTTATTTTTCAAATTTCATGATTGAAATTATTCGAGAAGATAATCTAAAGAAATTAACATTGAGAACTTTATAGTCTTCAAGTGTGCTTGACATTTACCCACTAAAATCTTTTTGCAATGGCGTGAAATAAAGGAAACTATTTCCTATTCTCTTTCACATGAAAGAATGAAAAATATAAAAAAACAAAAACTATTGAAGTGAAGCCAAGCAATGAATTTAAAAGATGAGTTTGTAGAACAAATATTGCCTGAAGAAGTGTAGGTATTCGATTGTAAGCTGAACAAAAGCTTAGCTTATTATGTCATTATCTCTAATTCCTAAACCGCTCTAAGAAAAGCAAATGACGAAAAATATTGTTTACAAATGTGACTATAAGATGATGCGATGGAAGTAGACGGCCCAGCGGCGGGGCAATGATCGTGAGACTGGTGGTGCTCTCTCCTGCAATTTTTATTAGTTTCTCGCTGCATTTTTCTTTTAGTTTTTCTCTTTGCTTTTTTTTTTTTTTCTTTTATTGAACTTAAATTTGAAAAGATATATGAAAATATAGACATAATTCCAATAGACAAGTACAGTTGAGATTAATGATGAAAAATCACAATATGAATGAACATGCAAGGGATGGACAACAATCGTAGTATTGTAAATTTTACCTATACTGCATGAAAATTCTACTAGTAATGGAAGACGAGATATTCACATAGGGATGTGAAAAGTGAAGCAAAGCCAAATGCGTCCTGCAAATTCTTAGTGTTCCTGGATTTTGTTGCCTTCCGTTTTGACTTTTGCTTCGCTTTCTAGACAAAAAGACTACATGACGTCCACAAAAGCCATGGTCTTCCCGAGTATATGTTTAAATTACAAGAACAAATATATGATTGTGAAAAGTACAAAAATATGGGCCTGACTCAAAAAACAAAAACAAAAAAAAAAAATGTGAATGGGACTTGTGGACAGAAATCGTCCTTAAAAGTCTTCGTAATTGTTCGATCTTTTTGGTAGGTAAAAAGTCTTGGTCTTCCTAGACTTCATGGTTTTCTCTCTCCATTAGCTCACTATCATTTTGCTTTGCCATTGCCTTGTTGCTCCCTATGGTGACTGATTCATCCATGGCCATTGGAGAGATCTTTTTGGGTTCCCTCTTTCAGGTCCTCTTTGACAAGTTGACTTCTTTGGGATTGGACTATGCACAACGGGAAGGAATCAACATCGCCCTACTCGATGAGTGGAAGGAGATGCTGGAAACAATCAATGGAGTGTTGGATGATGCTGATGTTGGGTGGTAACTATCTAGTGAAGCCATGGCTAGATGATGTTAGGGACTTGGCCTATGATATGGAAGACTTGCTCGATGAGTTCGCGATTGAAGCCGCTCAAGTTAAGTCTGGGGCAGAATCCAACACAAGCAAAGGTCAAAAGAAAAGGAAATTCTCTTTCTTTGGCCAAGATGGATCATTCGGATCGAATCTGAACTCGTGCCCGTTTGAAACTAAGGTACAAGAGATCAGTGGTAGACTAGAAAAGATTTTCACTAGGAAGGCTCATCTAAGCTTCAGAGAGAATGCCGTGGACAGATCCAAGTACAACAACAAAAGGCTAGCCAGCACTTCTGTACCAGAGCCTCGGTTTTTTGGCAGGGACAAGGAAAAAGTGGAGATACTCGCAACATTGACTAGTGAAGCCAAAAATGCCGATAGCGCATTGAGCATAGTTTCCATAGTTGGGATGGGCGGTGTTGGAAAGACAGCCTTGGCTCAACAGTTGTATAATGATGCCAAAGAAAGTAGCCATTTCGAGAGGACAACATGGGTATGTGTTTAAGATGTTTTTGATGTTCTCAACATAACAAAGACTATTTTGCAGTCGATCACCGGAGAGCCTTGCATGGACAAAGATCTTAACGAGCTTCAAGCAAAGTTGAAGAACAATCTATCTGGAAAGAAGCTTCTTGTGGTTTTAGATGATGTATGGAATGAGAAGTACCTTGAATGGATTGCCCTCTTAAAGCCATTTGAAGCAGTGGCTAAGGGAAGCAACATCATTGTCACGACTCGCAACCATAATGTTGTTTCCAGAATAGGAGCTTTGTCATATCCTTTGAAGGAGTTGTCTACTGATAACTTTACTAGCTTATTAGCTTATCATGCTCTAGGAACAAGATATATTGAGAGGCAGTCAGATCTTGAAACAATAGGCAAGAAAATAGCTGAAAAATGTAGAGGCTTACCTTTGGCAGCTACGGTATTGGGGGGTCTCCTACGTAATAAAGTGAATCCCAAAGAATGGGAAGCTATCTTAAATAACAAGGCATGGGATATAGCGACAACAAAAAATGATGAGGTTCTTCTAGCTTTGAAATTGAGCTATTTGCATCTTCCTTCTTGTTTGAAGAGATGTTTTGCGTATTGCGCCGTCTTTCCAAAGGACTACGAATTTAAGAGGGACGAGCTAGCACTCTTATGGATAGCAGAGGGCTTCTTAGATGAACAAAAAGAAAAGGAGAGTATCTTGAGATTGGGACACAATTACTTCGATGAGTTAGTATCTAGATCCTTTTTTCAGCAATCCTGTGTTAACAAATCGAAGTTTTTGATGCACGATCTTTTAAATGACCTAGCAAAGTCAATTATGGGTTTGACGTGCTTCACCTCTGGGGAGTCTCAGGTAGTGAGTAATGAAGAAGTTGCCTCTTTTAAAAAGAAAGCTCGTTATGCATCATTTGTCTCGGAGTTTTTTACATCAAAAAGCTTGGAAGCATATGCTGGAATGAAGGTACTAAGAAGTTTCATGCTGCTGATTGTTCAATTTAATCATTACAAAAAGAAAATTTGTATTTCCGAAAAGGTGTTGCATGACTTGCTAATGGACTTGAAGTACCTACGGGTGTTATCATTATGTCACTGTGACATCATAAAGGTACCGAATTGCGTTGGTAATTTAAAACATCTCCGATATCTCAATCTCTCATACACCAATATCAAAATGCTACCTAAGTCAATTAGCGCCTTGTGCAAATTACAAGCTTTAATCTTAAGAGGTTGTTGGCGCCTTTCTATGTTGCCTCCAGATATAACAAATCTAGTCAACTTACAGTTTCTTGATGTTAGAGATACAAGGAGTCTAGAAGAGATGCCACTGGGTATCAGTAACTTGAAGAATCTTATTCTTGTCCAAGTTTGTGGTAGGACCAGAGAAAGGATCACAATTAAAGGAGCTCAAGAACTTGCCACATCTTCAAGGAGAGTTACTCTTATCAAAATTGCAAAAGGTGGAAGGAGTTAGAGATGCCATTGATGCAATAAATGCAATTAGAAAGCAGAGCCTTAGCAACTTAATCTTGCTTTGGGATACAGATTTTGGAAATTGCCAGAACTATGAGCGTGAAGCACAAGTGCTTCAATCTCTGCAACCTCACATTGATCTTGAAAATCTCACTATCTCGTACTATGGTGGTGGAAGATTCCCGTCATGGTTAGGTGATCCATCCTATTCTAACATAATGTCTTTGTACTTGCATGGCTGTCCTAAAGTTACATCGTTGCGGTCACTTGGACAACTGCCTTCACTAAGAGGATTATCTCTTGAAGGTCTAAGTGCAGTAAACATGATAGGCTCTGAATTTTACGAAACTAGAAGGCCTTTTCCATCCTTAACAACTTTGAAGTTTAAAGAGATGTTGGCATGGAAAAATTGGTCTCTTTATGTTGGTGACCGAGAAGAAGAAGTATCATTCTCTTGTCTTCGGCATCTTGTTGTTCGAAGATGTCCAGAGTTGATGAGGACATTTCCTTGTCGATTAGATCATCAAATAAACCTAGATATTTGTTTGAATGACTCAATCAATAAGGTTCATTTTCCATCTCTCTGTGAGTTAGATATTGGGGATTGTAACAAGGAGATCTTAAAGTGGTTGGGCAACCTAACTTCTTTAACCATTCTTAAAATTGAGAATCTTGCAGAGTTTATTTGCTTTGATGATAGATTTATGAGGTATTTGGTCAAGCTAAAAGAGCTTCATATAAGTGGCTGTGGCAAGCTAACATACCTATGGCCAAATGGAGATGAAACACGGAATCTTACTTGCCCCCAAGAGTTAGTCATCAGATCATGTTATCAACTCACATCTTTCGCAGCGGGAGGAGGAGAGATTGAGCTGCCGTGCAACCATGAGAGGATGGAATTGAATAATTGCCGGAGTTTAGAAAGGCTTCCGAGCAAGATGCACGCACTTAGACATTTGTACATTCAATGTTGTCCAAAAATCATGGGGCTAATCATTCCTCCAAATGACGCCGGCTGCAATAACACGTCGTCACCACTTGAATATCTGCAAATTACTAGTTGTGATTCTTGGATATTCTCTCCATTTGCCAAGGATAGACTTGTTGCTCTGAAGACACTTATTATTTATCATTGTAAAGAAATGGAGTCGCTAGAAGATATTGCCGTAGTAGAAATGCTAGAATCTTTGACTATTTGGGGATGTTACTATCTGAGAAGCCTATCACAGGGCCTTCACGCACTCGCCCATCTCACTTGTCTGAAAATAGTTGGTTGTTGGGCATTGGAGATAGATGACTTCCCTCCCCTTCCTCCCACCCTATCGAGTCTTACACTTGAGGATTGTCCAAAGATAAAGTCTATTGCTAGCTGTAACATTGTCAACTGCAACAATCTCACTTGTTTGGAAATAAAAAGATTAGAGATAGAGGAGTTCCCTCCCCTTCCCGTCACTCTGTTGGATCTTCGAATTTATGATTGTTGGAAGATAAAGTCTCTACCAAATGAGTGGTATCGTCTTACATCCCTCCAGTGCCTACGCATAGGGTGTTGTAAAAATATCAGATGCTTCCCCGATGGAGGGTTGCCTCCCAATCTGCGGTCGTTTTATATTTGGGCGTGCCATAAGATGGAGCAGCCAGTGAGAGAATGGGGCTTACCCTTCCTCACATCCCTCGAGAGACTGACAATCACCGGAAGCAGCATGGGAGGGGAGGGAGACAAGGAGTTGTTTCCTTTGGTGGAGGACGAGGAGGCAAATGCCTGGCGTCTTCTCTTTCCTTCGTCTCTAACCAAACTTCACTTGGAATCTATGAGAAAGGTCGAAAGACTATCAGACGGTGTTTGCCATCATCTCTCCTCTCTTCAAGAGTTGTGGATTTGCGGATGCTGGATGTTGAGGGACTTACCAGAGGATGGCTTCCCTCCATCCCTCCATGAATTGCATATAGATGGATCTAGCATTCTGAAAGATCGATGCACAAAACTCACGGGCGACTATTGGCCCCTCATCCAAGAGATCCCTTTCATCGTCATTAATAGCCATGAGATCCGGTGAATTGATTCGTCCATGTACATTGAATTTTCTATGTTTCGGGCAAGTTTTTGCCATTTAAGGCATCGGTTTCCATTATGCTTCCTCAAATCGATGCTTGTTACAAATTGATACTTTCCCGTGGAGAAGCTTCGCATGGATTTCCAGAAATCCAAGAAATCCCTGACATCCGCATTGATTGGTTTCTCATATCCAATGAAGTGAAACCGATCCACTTTCGCTTTCATTTGCTGGCTGCCGCAATTCAATCCCTTCCATCTAAAGTCTGATTCATGGGGTTCGGGTAAGTTCTTTCGTCTTGAATGCATCGATTCCGTGTTTCTATTACTTCAGTTCGATGCTTAATACGAAGTAATTCTTCCAATGCGCGCGGGCGTTTGCTTTTTGTGAAGTACGACTGAAATTCAGAGCTGAAAAATTGATAATTAGCTGCTTGAATATCCAGCAAGAGATTCCTTTGGTGTCCAATTGCACTGGCTCATGGAAGTTGATGATGATGATGATATTCTTGTATGCTACAGGTGCATCCATCTCCACTACTGCCTTGAGCCGGCTTTTCTCTTTAGCCACTGCAATGCTCTTTCGAACAACAATTAATTCAGCCTCCTCTGTTTCTGTTTTGGCCTCAATCCCAACAATTTTTGTTCATATATGGATGTAAAGTTGGGGTACTTGCCAGAGGATGGCCCTCTCTCTCTCTCTCTCTCTCTCTCTCTCTCTCTCTCTCTTCAAGAGATCCCTTTCATCAGCATTAATAGCATTCGGATCCAAATCGATCATGCCCGAGCCATGATGATAGATTTGTCTTCATTGACTTCTCTTTGTTCCTCGGGTAATGCTTCCAACTTTTTTCATGCTTCGCTTTCATTTGTTAACTGCTGGGATTTATTCTTTGATGTAATGTAAATTTTCTTGGGTTCAAGTAAGTTTTTGGTTTTCAAGGCATCAATTTTGATTCTGCTTCCTCAATTCGATGAGAAATACAGACTGATATTGGAACTTGAGTCTCTAGCTCATTTTGAAAGCCAGAAAATGAAATTTATTGGATTGTTAATTGACAGGGATTGCGCTGCTATCTTCTCTTCTCGATTAGCTTATCCCACATCAAGATTTGACATGTCTTACCCTCTGTGGCAGATTGTTTGCCGTTGTCAATGATATCTCCTGCTTGTTCCAAGGACACATAGAGAATGTAGCTCTTCGTAAGCAGCAATATGGATGGAACAAAACCGCTAATGAGGTCATCATCATCATAGAAGCTTATAGAACTCTGAGGGATTTGAGGCCTTACCCTGCTGATCAAGTTGTGAGAGATATTAATAGGAAGTTTGGTTTTGTTCTCTTCGACAGCTCTTCTAAAACCACTTTTCTGGCCTCTGTCAGTAATGATAATGTTCATTGGTTTCATTCTGTGATATCACTCTCAATGTCTCCCTCCACCTGCGATCTATATCTAATCCTTTTTGTTCTCTTAATCATGTAGCATGTTGATGGAAGTGTTGCTTTCTTCTGGGGAAGTGATTCTGGAGGCAATCTTGTTCTCTCGGATGATGCAGAAGTCATGGAGATTGGCTTTGGGAAATGTTTCGCGCCATTCCCTAAAGGTAATTATTTTTTCGGTTTGTTGATGTGGCTCCACTGGAGCTTGGTCCATGCACTGCAATGTGAAAAGTAATGATGGATGAGCTTTGCTTATATTAAGCAGAGTTCAAAGGAGAATGTTATGTTGTTGGGTAGCATCATATTGGAAAAATTGGTTCCAAACCTAAATGTATTGTTTATGGTTAAAATGGTGCTCTTTACCTGTATGCATGTTTTGATTTGTGCATTTTCATCTGAAATGTTGCTCTCCCAATGGTTTTCGAGCACCAAATCATTCACCTTTTACCATTGCCTTCTTTTCCAACTCAGGACGCTGCTTCACCAGCTCTGGAGGTTTGAGGAGTTAAGAGCACCCACCAAATGAGGTGAAACCAGTTCCTCAATTCGATGCTTGATAGTAACTGATTTTCTTTGTTCAGATTTTTCACATAAATTTTCGAAAACCAGCCGCTGAAGCTGAAAGATTGACATATATAGAACGAAATGTCCACAAAGCTGCATCTTGCTATAATGATGACATTTCTTGAACTCTTCTTGATGCCCAAAAACTGTGCTTATTTTTGCATTTGAGTGACCCACCAAACAAATTGTGAATCAAAATGCACTATGCTTTGCATGAGAATCACCAAGAATCATAGCGTTCTATAATCATATTCCTCTGCATTTTCAGTGTTTGTTGTATGTTCTCTTCTCAATATCTTTTTCCTTGTGCCCTTAAGCTCATTCACTGGTTGTTTTGCAGATACGACTGTGATCTCTATTGGCAAAATGTCTTGGAAAGATCACTTGTAAATGCTATTGAGGTGGGGCTAATGCTGTCAATGTTAAGTGTCACTTTTTGCAATTTAATGAAAGAAAAAAGAAGCGTTTGATTTTATTTGGTGCACTGAGACGTTCTAAATTTTCTTCTAGTGAATATGATCTAAATAAGAATAATCTTTTCTAAAAACTAAAAACTGTGATTAGTTATGTGGATGCCGTGATATGATTGCGAAGAAAAGGGATGCACTTCCTTTTTTTTCAATGGTTTCCTTAATCATTGAGAACCTTCTTTTTGTTATGATGATCCTTTGTAGTATTAACTAGTCAATTTGGGATAAAATTCCGGGGCACCTAATGGCTCCAACCTTTCGATGCCACACCAATTCATGATAGCATTGATATTCCATAAATCACCTTCTGCTTGGGTCTTGATCTCTGGTGGATTAGGAACTATTACTAAAAGCTTGCAGGAAATTTTTAGCCGATTTACTTATGCTTGCTTGGTTTTGATTGAAATGATATGCTACCTGCTTCTGTGATTGTGTTGTCAGCAGTGACCTCTAGGGAAAATCTATTCAGTTCTTTAAAGTTTCAGTTGTGTGCGTTTACTTCTACTGTGGATTATTATTTTGTCTTAAATTATATTATTTTATTTGAAAGTACCTTCTTATGTGTTATTCTTCCTGCAAGGAGCTCCAGAACAAAAGTTTCAAGCTCACTCGTGTTTGTTTGGTGTAACTGGAAATCTTGCACTTTGATGAATGCAAACCTTGTTTGATACATCTCCTCCCTCTCTGCTACTGTTGCATATGTAAATTTTTGGTTGAAGCAATTTTCGTGTGAGATTGTGAAGCTCTATTAGAGGTTAGTTAATTTATAATCTAAATTGTGCTTCACTGGGTACTCCCTCTGAGGCTTTTTGGATGTTATTGCGCATATAACATGGTGCTTTGCCCATGTAAATAGGTGGGCAGAAAAGCAGTGTTGCATTTGCCAAGATAACTTTGGAGAAACCTCACATAGTTTTGCTTGCAAACCATCCGATCATCTGGTAAGTTTTACTCATTTTTCCTCATTTTGTGGCTTTGATTATTTTTTCAGTTAGCTTGTGATATTGTAATTTGATTACTTTTTCAGTTAGCTTGTTATATTGTAATTTGATTACTTTTTCAGTTAGCTTGTTATATTGTTCTTGCACTAATTGAACTTATAGGAATCTGGTCTTTACATTGAAAATACAATGGAACTAATTAGTGATCACAACAAGGAGCCTCTGCCATCTTACATCTGACTTATAATGGAACAGAACCAATCTAATTGTTCCAACTGGCAAAATATTGGGAATTGAACATGTATGCTATATGATCAGTATCTTTGCATTGCAGTAATCTATAATACCAAGTAGTTCCAACATCCTGTAGGCAGCATTGGGTTTTGCACATAATTAATGTGGAAAGTTCTTTGTTTATAAATGTGGACTTTAAGTTCTGCTTTAATGACCTATGAATATTGAAGTGTTATCTTTATGAATTGCTAGTTTCTTGTCTAAGGATTGATGAGTATTATTCTGCATTTTTTACTATCCCAAACTGCAGGATTTGGATGCAAGTGAGGCGCTCATTCAAGGTCTGGTCTTGTTCCAAGGAAGATGTCTGATAGTGAGATTGATTTTTTTTTTTTTTTGTCAAAATATTTCAATTTGACCAATGAGGGATCGTCTTTACAGCTAATAGCCATCTTTTCACTTTGATTTGCAGGTAACTCTTGATGAGCATCCAATATCTGGAAGTGTGGACGAGCTCTGGATGGTTTCTCAAGGCAAGTTGGCGCCTTTCCATGGGAATTTCCAGGATCATATGAAGATAATTCAGTCCTTGTTGAATCAGGTAAGTTTAGTTCTTGTCATCAGCCAAGAGTGGTTCGATGGGATCACATCACATTACCTTACTAAACATAAAATGAGGCTTTGTTACAGAGAGAAAGCAAAAAACGATGAAGAGAGGATTGCTGCTGGTATATAGGATGTACTCTCAGTAATAGAGGCCCTTGTCTGTCATTTTGATTAGGGTACATGGAAGGATGAGTCTTAAGTTTCTAACATTGAATATGCAGTATCATTTGCCAATTACTTAAAAAGTTTGTGCTTTTGACTCGAAGTACAGAATTGCTTTTAGTAACTATATTGTAGGCCATGCCTAGCCAAAAAATACTGTATGAAATTCTGTATGTGAATTGGTTAGATAATATCCTTTTAACATGTTCAGGTTAATATTCAAAATAAGAAGCTTTTTCTCCATCTCTTGTTAATGGTAGCTTTAACCCCCCCAAAAAAGGAAAAAAAAATCGTGATTTCACTGTTTGGACTTTATTGTGATATCATGAAAGGATCCATATATCAGCCCAAAGGAGATAGTGGAACTCGAGTCTAGTGGAACTCGAGTCTCTAGTTCATTTTGAAAGCCAGAAAATGAAATTTATTGGATTGTTAATTGACGGAAATTGTGGTACTGTCTTCTCAATCGGCTCATCCCACATTGAGATTTGACATGCCTTACACTCTGCAGCAGATTGTTTGCGGTTGTCGGTGATATCTCCTGCTTGTTCCAAGGACACATAGAAAATGTCGATGGAATAAAACCGCTAGTGAGGACATTATCACCGTAGAAGCTTATTGAACTCTGAGGATTGGAGGCCTTACTGTGCTGATTAAGTTGTGAGTCTAAAACCGCTTTTCTGGCCTCTGTGGGTAACAATAATGTTCATTGGTTCGTTACAAAAAAAAAAAATAATGTTCATTGGTTTCGTTCTGGGATATTGCTCTCAATCTCTCCCTCCACCTGCGATCTATATCTAATCCTTTCTGTTCTCTGAATCATGCAGGATGTTGATGGAAGTGTTCCTTTTTTTCTGGGAAATTGATTCTGGAGGCAGCCTTGTTCTCTCGGATGATGGAGAAGTCGTGAAGATTGGTTTTGGGAAATGTTTTGCACCATTCCCTAAAGGTAATTATTTTTTCGGTTTGTTGATGCGGCTCCACTGGAGTTCGGTCCATGCATTGCAATGTGAAAAGTAAGGATGAATGAGCTCTGCTGACATTAAGCAGAGTTAAGAGGAGAATGTTATGTTGTTGGGTAACATCATATTGGATAAATTGGTTCCGAACCTAAATTTATAATTTATGGTTAAAATGGTGCTCTTTATCTGTATGCATGTTTTGATTTGTGCATTTTCACCTAAAATGTTGCTGTTCCAATGGTTTTCAAGCGCCAAATCGTTGACCTTTTAACGTTGCCTTCTTTGCCAACTCAGGATGCTGCTTCACCAGCTCTGGAGATTTGAGGAGTTAAGAGCACCCACCGAATGAGGTGAAGCCGTTTCCTAGGGTGGACAGCTCTGGCCATGTGTCCGGCACCACATTCAAAGTGGATGCGGAGACTAAGGACTCCAGCATGCCTGGAGTTGTATGGTTTGTGGCCCTTTCTGGACAGGCCATTAGCTATCGAGTGGCCTTCTATTGCGTTTAACCCAGTCACGCTTTCTCATACATTGACAATTTTTCAGCTCTAATGGTTGGTTACTCTATGTCGAGAGTTTGGGATGACACCAAGTCTTTAGAGAACCTGATCATGCTTTGTGCAGTAATATCTTTCTGGCATTTCATTTAGCCATCACGCAGAGTCCATTCACTGTCATGTGTTTTTTTTTTTTTTTTCCTTACTTAGATATCTATTGTGAAATTGTTCTCTCTATTTGTAAATTAGGCCGGGACGACATTGTTATGTGAGGACAATTGTAAACTATGATAAATTGGAGCATGCTGATCTTTATATGGAAATTGAGTTCACACGATACCATGAGGCATATTAGATATTAAAGGCTAAAGCAATAACCTCTCGTGCAATTTTAAAGCAGTCAAAAGGACCTTGATGCATGTCAAAATAAACTTAACATGAAGGAAGATAGAGATAGCTATCAATACGATGATTAACATCAAACTGTAAATTATAAATAAATAAAAAGAGCTTCGCCAGGCCATCTTCGTAGGAGTCCTCTCTAGTCCTTCGCATTGTCTATGCCCCCTGTTGTTATCTAAAAACATGTGTTTGTCATGTTTAACATAGATGAAATAAATCTTAGTTTCATCCTATTGATATACGAGCTCTCGCTAAAATTTCTTACATAAGTGATGGTTTTGCTAGATGTGCTGTGTACATAGCACACATTGCACAACTAATCTATTAGTCCTGCTCAAAAAAATTCTCAATGTCCATTTTTCTTCTATTTTTGTTTAATTGCTTTGCACAAAATTCGTATTCAACATGTTCATGGATCTCCATACAACATCAAGTATAATGTGAGCAGCATGGTTTAAATCAGGTCTCCACGTATCCATATGTGGTCTTAGTATCAACTTAGCTTCAGCTTCGGGTTGGTTTGGGGCCTTAAACATCTTGTAGACGTGCTGCTCACCTTTGCCTCACCTAAACATCAATTTAATTATGGCTAAATGAGCCAGAATATCCCCACCTGCAGGTGCAGGTTTCCCATGCCCACCTGCAGGTTTCTTTGGGTCTGATATGAACACATCACCGCCTGGATCATCCACGACTGAAACAGATAAATCAAAGACAGGCATCAAAAATCGTCTTTTTCCTTAACTCATGGACTGCAGCCACTGCAATGGTGCGATTTGAATGTCCCGTAACATGAACAGAAGCCGAATTACTCGTGTAAGAAAGTTCAAGAAAGTTCTTTTACTTATCGAAAGAAAATTATTGCGAACTCAGTAGAGATGATGTGGGGTAATTTGCTTTCAAATATTGCGACTAGATTTCTTCTCTGGCTCATAAAAACCACGATATCCACAAACGGTTAGCCTTAAACCAAACTCCTATTATCTATAGTTAAAAACATAATGCACTGGATAATTTTATGTTTTTTTCTTTATGACGAAATACTGTGGTTGATAAATTTCATTTCATTTCAAGTTATTTGAAATGACAGTGAATTATTTTCTTTTGGTTACATCTCTTCTCAAGCCTGATGTAGTCCTTTGACCTTTCCATAGCGTGCCACGCTTGATTAATTTCTTTAGAACATATAAGGCTGTATTATTTGCGTTCAATTGGCTAAACATAAATAGAAGCAGCAGAAATGATACTTTGGCCTTACCCTTACGATATATTTTGCATTTGGTACACAAAATTGACAATGTAGTTGACAAACATTTGGGGTCACCATCACGGTTAGAGAAAGTATTTCATGTCATTCATGAATGGTTCGTTGTCGAGCACATGAAGCTTAAGGACAAGCTATGACAAGGGTGACAAAGAGTCCATTGCAGAGAAAGGAAATGAACAAGTGCTTGGGAGCTCATTATATGCCTCTAGCTGTCAATACGATGACTAACATCAAATTGCAGATTAACCAAAAAAAAAAAGAAAAAAGTATTTCGCCTGCCTTCCTGGTTGGAGAGACTTCTTCGGTCCTTAGCATCAGCAATGCCTCCTGGTGTTATCTGAAAAACGTGTCTTTGTCAAGTTCAACTTGGATGGAATAAATCTCAGTCTCATCTTATCGACAGATGAGCTCCTGCTAAATTTTCTGACAAAACTGAGTGATGGTCTGGATAGATGTGCATCATCTACGTAACAGCACAGCTAATAATAATATGCCAATCGTACAGAGGAAAATTCCCAATATCCACTTCCTTTTGTTTAATTCCTCTGCACAAAATTCGTATTCAACGCCTTCATGGATCTCCAAGCAACATCAAGTATACCGTGAGTATCATGCTTAAATTAGGTCTCCACCTATTTCTATGTTGACTAAGTATAGACTGTCTCACAGATTTTGACATAGACTTCCGGACATTTCACCTGATCTCCGCAGTATGGTCTGATAAATTTCAACGAAGTATATAACTAGAGGAAGGTCTGCAGTATGGCATCACCAATGGTTGGGTATTTTGTTTCCATAGCACAGGCTGCGCATGCAAGTACACTGCAAGTATACTGCTCAAATTCTGGTCTCCACCTATCCATATATAGACTTAGTATCGACTCTCTCCAATTGATAAAAATTTCTAGATATTTTGTTCGGTATCTGCAGTATAATCTGGTAGATTTCAATGAAGTGTATGGCAAGAAGAAGGTCTGGCACAAAAAGGATATAGCTTCAGCTTTAGGTAGGTTTGGGGCTTTGAACACCTTGCAAACCCGCCGCTCACCTCTGCCTTTCCTAAACATCAACCTAATTGTGGCTGCATGAGCCAGAACATGCCCTCCTGCAGGTTGCTTTGATGTTGAAACAAATAAATCTAAGTCGTCAAAAAGCTATTTTTTTTCTTAAATAATGGACTGCAGCTACTGTATATATCACTAGTCTACACCAAACAGCTGGTTCTCGAGATTTACAAGAACTAGCATGAGCTTAGTGCTATCCCCAAATTGCAATTTTTCAGTGTGCAACCATCAAAGGGCTAAATTGGATAAGTATTAATGAATGCATGACTGCAGGAGATATGAGATGTGATGCAGTACCTTGATTGCTTATGCACACTGCCACATTAAATACCTTAGCTATCTTAAGTAAGCCTGAGAGCACTTGTGCAAATTTTTGCTGCAATTCGGAATCTACTAGTGTCAAACAAGATGAGCTCAAAAATCACAACTCACATGATCCGACGGTTTCAATGGACCTGGCTCTTTGCAAGTTCTCCCCTTCCAATGATACCCATTTGAAAGAGAGGGATCACCGAATCCATAATCTGAAAGATGTTACTCACCTAAGGTCAACCATCCACACCTCAGAAAATGTGTGCAGTTTCATTCTCGAGCACTGTCTTACCAGTAATCTAAATGGTTCTTCACACATTTGGCAGCCAAATCAAGAAGCAAATCGTACTGATGCTCTTAA
Source organism: Eucalyptus erythrocorys (assembly GCA_014182555.1). NCBI lineage: Eukaryota > Viridiplantae > Streptophyta > Magnoliopsida > Myrtales > Myrtaceae > Eucalyptus > Eucalyptus erythrocorys. Next base: position 12,898,555 of record CM024598.1, on the reverse strand, counting down.
GTATAGACACGGGCATAAATGATCTACAAATTCATGGAAAGACTGATTACAGCAAGTACACTAGCCAGAAAAGAAGAAAGAGTTGCCACCAATATGGAAAGCTTAGCTTACATTGTCTAGGACTGCACTAGGATCCATGCTAAATCTCTTGGCAATTGGTACAATTCAATCACCGCGACTGCAGGTATACCAAGTTAAGAAAGTGCACATGTGCTTACATGGACAGACGACGTTTATGAAGCACAAGCAGCTTCATCATGGTCAAGAAAAATACAGACAGATTATAATAGAATACAAAAGTTCCTTTTGCTTCCTTTTGCGTTGATATAAGCCACCTTGCCATTTCCTCCTCTCATGTGAGTTGGCACATGAAAATATTTTACGAACATGGAATCCACAAACCATTAATAAAGAATGATTATAAACAGGGGTAAATACTGTTGTAGGATTTGCAAATAAAGTAGAGTATCTTCAAGCAACACATTCGACTAACGATCAACCCAAGTCCGAGTCTGACTATAATTAAGGCTTTTACTCGGTTATGACATAGTACAAATTCTTCTGGCCTGTTTACTGCTTGGTTTGAGCCACTGTATATGCATTCCAGTGTACTGACTGCAGATTACAGAAAATGAGAGTGCCATACTTCCAGAATCACCTAATACACACGCTATGATGCCAAGATCACCCACATCTTATACTTCATAGAAATTCATTCATTATGTTACTATTTGGCATTGTTCATCTGAACAAAAAATGCAACAGAAGTTCAAGACAGAAACCTAATATCCAATTCAGACCAACCTGAGAAGTAAGACATAGGGTATATGCCAGCAGTGTTTTTCCAGACTTGAAGTGACCTCAGCAGCATTTTCTGAGAAAGGTAATTAACAAAAGCAACTAAAAGTTCATCAAAGGTAACGTTGTTGGACTGTGATTTTCACCCAGATTCGCCAAATGCTTCTGTAATTGCCAGAGTTTCAATACCACCTGTTAACATTGCCAAACCGGTGAAATTTCTTTTTGTTGAAATGCATGAAGAATAAGACATGCAGTCTACAAAAGAAAGTCTCTTACTGTCTAATGGCTCATTGAGGGCTTGGCTTCCGGTTATGATGCAAACAACCAACGAGTCTCTCTGCAAAAAACAAAGACGTTGAAAGTACTTTGAGCAACAGATATGCTAATTTGCAGGCTTTATTTCAAGGGTATTCCGAACCATTTTAGCTCGAAGTTTGCAGAATCAAGAACTTACACTGAGCAGAGCATCACTTCCAGTAATATAGCCAAAATTCTGATAAAACGAAGGGAAGTCAATGCCAGATGCTCATAGAAGTTCAAATTGATTGGAGCCACCATCTCAGGTCAAGAAGAATTTGAGCTCTAACTACTATTTTTTCAGCCGCTTTCAATATTTTGTCAACTTTTGCCTCAGATAATCCTTTTATTCCAGTTAAGTGCTACCCAAAAATAAACAAAGCAAAAGAAAATCACTTGGCCAAATGAGAATACGCTCCTCAACTTAATTCTCAGGACTAAAGATCAGATATACCTTCTTTGTATGCATCATCAAGCCATTGCAAGTGTAGATTCCTGCATCCTGGAGCTTTTTCATATCTCCAGCATTTATGCCTTGAGAAATAACTGCAAACACAATAAAGGAAGAAGTTCAGGGAAGGAAAATGAGAACAACTCACCATCGTGTCAAACTCTTCTGGTGATTGTAGGATGCCAGGACAAAACCATTTCCTAGATCATCACTGACAATCTAACTTTCCAACAGTGATTATTGATGAATTTAGCTTAGGATATTCCTTACTGATCTAGCTATGTCACCAATGCATGGAAAATAAGACATCCAATGGTGCAATTCCAAGGTCACGTAACATAACGAAGGCTGGAATTGCTCTTGTATGATCAGAAGACAAAAAACTAATTACTATTGCACGCGCAGGAAATCACGGCAAGTTCGAGAGAAAGGTCGAGATGTAAATCACGATGATCATAGCCACAGCTTCATCGTACCATTTGCATCTCAATTTTAACTCTCGTAACACGGAATCAGAAAATCACGATAATCATCTCAGAATCAAATGACGCACTGGAACTCATTACCAAAGCGATGACATGAACAGAGAGCAGTTGCCTAACACTCTCGTTTTACCATAACTTACGTTTGTTTGTCGATCGTTTCGAGCAGGTCTTCTGCTTCGTCGTCGACGTCCTCTCTTTCCACGATCTTCTGCTCTTCAGCTCCGAACATCAACGAGCGAACACGAGACGAAACTCAGAGTCATCGTCGCTGGCGATCGCACCGCGGAAAAGGACATGAATTGAAATCAAGCGGAGATCGCGAAACTCAGTTGAGAGACGGAAGCATCCTCGACGACGATGGAGTTTGACGATCGGCAATGGAGTTCGCTGCGTCTGCGCAGGAGAAGAGACTTTCGAATTTTTCTGCGGATTTTGGAAACGATCGGAAATTGGAGGGAATCTTCTTATATATATATATGGAGAGAGGCGGAAAGCGGGGAAGGATGGCTCTCAGCTTATTTTTCTTTTTCCTTTTTCTTTTCTTTTTTAAGAAAAGGAGGTTTGGCCGAGTTTCGTTATTCTGAGATAGATCCTCATGAATTGAGGTACACTCCTAAAGAGGGAGAGGAAAATATTGGTTTGATTTTTTTTTCTTTCTATTTTGCATTAAATAACTCAGTTTTTATTTATTTATCTCGGTTTTATATTCACCTTAATCCTGTGCGGCTTATAATTTTCTTAAATTGGACCGAATTAAGTTCTTAAAAAAGGAAAAGAATTGATCTATATTGTGGTCGATACTTGGGTGTTGCATGGTAACTTTCCCTGGCTAAAAAAATTTCTATTCTTTTGTTCCCCAAAAAAAAAGAACGTAAACTTTGTTTTGTAATCTGTTAGTTATCTTTTTGTTTAGGGAACAAAAAGTTAGTCGAGAATGGTTTCGGAATAGAAATGAGAAGAAAAAAAAAGTTCTTCTTGTTCCTAGAACAAGTTTAAGAAATAAGTGAATTTTTTTTTTTTTTATTCTTTCTTGCCGATTGCCATTGACCGCCGTTGATCGCCGCTCGCGTCGCCGCCACCGGCCACCGCTTCGTCGCTGAAGGCGGCCGACCGATCGCGCCGCCATCGGTCGTCGGCGGTCGCCACCGCCAGCCGGCCGTCGCCGCCGGGACGACTACGCGGGCCGCCGCACGTCGCCAAAAATTAAAAAAATTAAAAAAATAAAAATAAAAAACAAATAAATATAAAAAATTAAAAATAAAATAGTTTTATTTTAATAAAAAATAAAAAAATAGAAAAAATTAAAATAAATATAAAAAAGAAACTATTTATTATTTAAAAAATAAATAATAAATAATAAATAGTTTAAAATAAAATAATAAATAGTTAAAATAATTAAAAATAAATAAATAAAATAATAAATAATAAATAGTTTCTTTTTTAATTAACTTTTTTATTGTAAACTATTTATTATTTATTATTTTTTTCTAGTTATTATTTTAAACTATTTTTTTATTTTTTTATTTTTAAGAAGTAGTTTTTTTATTTTTAATTAAATAGTTCTTTTTATTTTTATTTTTTTCGACCTCGGCGGGCGGCGGTGGCGTCCGGCGGCGGCGGCGATCGACTAGCAAAAATAAAAAATATAAAAATATAAAAAAGAAATCATTTTTTATCAAACACATTTTTATTCTTTTTCTATTTCTAGAATAAAAATTTTGTGTAGTTGCCAAACGGGTTTTTTTACACGAAATTGTTCCCCTAGGAATAGAAACGAAAAGAACTATTTTTGAAAAAAAATTATTCCCCGGCCAAGAAATGTTGCCATGCGCAGCCTTGGTTTAATTACATTATGTTCAAACTCCATGCTTATTGCTCGTAGAGTTGTGAAAATATCAACGAACAATTGAATTATTCGGAATGATTTTCTAAGAACTTGCTCGTGATCGGTTTGATTGGTCGACACACATCCTAAAATTTGTAACTTGGTGATTCAAAAAAAGGTGACGAACATTGAGCATGTGTTTTCTTTTGTCGAACATGGAGCACATTTAATGCCTAAAATTCGATTTTTATTTAATATCAAAGCCTTTCGACTCCAATTTACAAAATAGGCAAATCAGACTTAAATTATAGAACCATTAGTAATCTCCAACATATTTTTCCTCATTTTTTTTAAAAAAAATTTGTTCTTTTATGTAAGTTTTTGAACATGTGTCTAATGAGAGAAGACATTTAGTTGTCTACGAATTACGAAATTCAATGTTTGATTTTGATATGGTTCGATTTTTTTATTAAACTTTATTAAGATTTTAAATCGGATTTTTGATGTAATCTCAAACGCCTCAATTTTATAATTAAAAAGAGAAAACACGAGAATATCGCCATTTATAAGAACCTCAAGCTCTTTTAATTTTTTAAATCAAAATATCATCTCTCCCACGACGAGAAACGCAAAAACCAAAACGACAATCCGTTCCGTCTCTACCGTCCGTTCCCTCTTCTTCGCGCCTCGCTTCTTCTTCTTCTTCTTCGTTCTCCGCAAAAACCCCGCCTGAAATCCCAACCAGCTTCCGTCGAAGTCGAGACTGATTCCCATCGAGTGATCCGAGAGAGATGGTACGCGCATCTACGGCGATCTTCTCGGATATTTTTTGTCCTGGGCTCTTGTTGTTCCTCGTTCCATTGCACGTAAGCCGTTTGATGTCTGTCCTGAGCGAGAGGCATTTGCTTTTCTTGGGCTTTTTTCTTGAATTTGGACCGAGGCATTACCATCTTGACATCACCCGTCTTCAAATCATTGGTAAAACGGCAGCTTCCTCGAATGAATGGAGTGCGGCAAGCAAGTTTGGATGTTTTGTCACCTCGCTATTGCGTTCGCCTACCCTGAGAAGAAACTGGAGTCTTGGTAGATTCATGACCACCAGCAAGAGAGTGCAAGATGGGAGCAAGGACAAGAGAGTCCATGATCTCAAAATTGCCACTGAGAAGCATAAAGTGGTGTCAAAGGTGTTGGTTTAGTATGTTCTTGACAGGAGCTTTTGAAGGTGCGGAGCTGATCCAGAAATGTCCGCTGGTTATTTGGAAGGAAAAGGTCTTAAGCCTTGTTGGTTGTACGGGAGGAAGAATAAGCTAGAAACTTTTATGGACTTATCAGATATGGAAGATAATGATTTTCTAGAGGGTAGTTCTGAGGATGGACGCATTGCTATGCAGCCTAACCAAATAGAAGCCATAAGTGAATTGGAGGGCATTGCAGTTGGAGGCAGCTCCTTCATGGATATACATGAAATTGACAATAAATACAAGCCTCATGATTCATTTTAAGGTCGTACATTCTTATTCGAGTTGTCAAGATGACTTGCTTTCCAGCCTTCTTCACAAGTTCAAAGTTTCAAGTTTTTGTACAGATTTAATTAGACAAACTCTGCTTACATCTATAAACCAAGTCAATTAATAGCGGACTGATCCATCTCATTCCTTGTTAGTCCTAAACATTGCCACTGGAACTCCAGAAATCAATGATTAAGAAAGAATGTGCGGTTAATGCTTTTGGCAACTCTCAGCTTGCCTCGGTGCCAGCAAGGACATCAGAAGAAGTCTATTTACAGTGACTGGTTCATTCTCAGTTATTGGTCTGACTTATTTGAGTGCTGCCATACTAATCTACTATTCTGAAGATGAACTTGCCACCCTGCATTTTAATCTCAATGGTTGGTTCAAAGAGATGATTGGGTAGTAGCTATCATGGAGAACATACCCTCTGCTGCTATGATGATCGACATCCTCTCTCTTGTTGTTACAAATTAGATGCCGAGCTCACCCTGCAGTAATGCCTTGTTCATCACTGTGCATGGATATTATGGTCCACAATATCCAAGATTGCCTCTTGCAACATGCATTCATTTGCTTTCTATCCAATGTTCCATAGGTCTTGTAACTTCTGTTCAAAATCTCCATCAAAATATGGCAAACTCCTGTTTTTAGGTTCTACTGGAGAACTTCCTTTTGTTGGATTTTAGAACCCAACATCAAACGGTAAGTAGTTTTTGTTAGTGCTTGTTTATGTTGGGCTGTGTTTATGGTTGATTAATTTCATTAGCTTACCGTTCTGTTTTGAAGAAAGAAATAGGAGAGCCTTTGAAATTAGCAAGAATGGTTTTTTGATTTGAATGATAGATGGCTTTCCACAGCTTTTGGTTGTGTGAAAATGACATTACTAATATGCATTCTTTCTTATACCTCATATCATGAATTGCGTTTATGATTTGTTACATGGGCTAGCATCTGCCTAATGCCATTGTGCAATAAATTTCTTTTGCTTATCAAAAGAAAATTCTTAGCAAACTCACTGGGGATGATGTTGAGTAATTTCCTTCCAAATGTTGGGGCTAAATTTCTTCTCATGTTCATAAAAACCATGGTATCCAAAACTGTATGTGACAAATCAAACTGCTACTGTGAAGCTAAATATGTTGCACTGCATCATTTTATGGTTTTTGCATTATAAAAACAACAGGAGTAATGTACCATGGAGGTTGAGCATCAAGCTCATTCGGAGCAGTACGAAGAATTTCCAGATCTCATATGATCAAGGAGAAAGGGAGGAGCATCGATGTTTATTAGTTATAATCACTTAGCTATCATCTTTTGTTACATGGCAAAAGTATTGTGTGCATTACGACTCATTTCATATCAAATGGTCATATCTACTTATTTTAAGAAGAGATAGGAACTTCGCACCAATGTTTTCAAACTTGGGCCAGTCAGGAAACCAGTTAGGTTGCCTATTTGTGGGCCAAGCGGTTGGACTAGGGGAATTGGTGATTGTGTCTTGAGCATACGATTATAGATATGTAATGCTGTCATTTCCCCATGAACACATGAATCGTTCGGCCTTGGTAGTAAAGTGAAATGTCGGTGATCCGTGGAGTTGAGTGCTCGAGTCCCTCAATGTGCAACAGTAGCCAAAAGCCCAATTCTATAACCGTGGGACTCTAAAACTAAGTAGATCCAATTTTGAAAATCGGTATATTTTCAAACTGGTTCAAACTAATTTAGGCCAAACTACCTGCACATAATTTTCAAGTTTTGGGTGAATAGATCAAAGGGAAAGCAATGGAATTGGCCAAGAAAAGGGGGCAACAGCAATGCTTTATGGTTGAATGATTGTAGAAAATCTAAAGGAAATCAACGTTGAGAACTTTATAGTCTCTAAATGGGCTTGATATATAGCCACCGCAATCTTTCTAACATATAGCGTCTAATATATCTCAACCAAATATATCTCGACTGAGATATATTAGACACTACGATCATTTAAGCCCTGCGTAGTGCCTAGCCTTACTCCTACATTATCTCCAGTGGTGAGCAAACGATATCAGCAAAATCATATGACATGATAATTTATTTAACGAATGCCTTAAATTGAGTCAAATTTGAAAAAATGAGGCACTTGATTAAAAACGAAAAGTTTAGGTAGTTGATCATAAACTAAGCAAAAGTTTTGATAATTCCGATGTCATTATCCTTGACTTCTAAATCGCGCTAAGAAAAAAATCTCAAGAAAAATGTTATCTATGAAGGTCACTATAAAGTGATAAAGTTGGAAATAGTCACTGTAGTGGCCATACTAATGGTAACAATAGGGCCGTGGCCGTGCTTTGATGGTGCTCTATTTTGCCCCTTTCCTTCTTTATTTTCTTTTTTAATTTTTTTTGTTGTTTCTTCTTTTTAGGCTTTCTCTTTGCTTTTTTCTTTTCTTTTGTTGAACTCAAATTTGGAAAGATGCAATAGAGATTAATGAATGAAAAAAATCCCAAAATGATTAGACCCAAAAATAGTTGGAGGAAAATTATGGTATTGTTAATTTTAAGCAAGACTTGTAATGCCTAAAAATTCTATTGGTAATGGCAATAAAGACATACAAAGTATTGGTCTTCTTGGCATCAATTGAAGTTTCTTTCCCACTAACAAAAGATGTGCGCCATCAAAAGATAAAAAGATGTGCAAAAGTCTTAGTCTTCTTGGAATTTAGTAAAACCTCTTTCCTATTGTCAAAAGACATGAATTATCAAAAGATATGCAAAAGTCTTGGTCTTTTTGAAATTTATTAATTTTTTTCCTATCATGAAAAGATGTGCCGTGCAAAGTCTTGGTCTTTTCGGATTTTATTAGTTTCTTTTCCATCATTAAAAGACGTGCAAAAGTCTTGATATTCCTAAAATCTACGAAAGTTTCTTTCCTACCATTGCTTTTTCACTTTTGCTTCACTTTCTAAACCAAAAAGAAAATGATATATTTAGCAAGTGAAAGTCCTTGTCTCAAAATGATATCTTTGGTACATGAAAGTCCTAATCTTCTTGGACTTTCATGGTCCTCTCTCTCTCTCTCTCTCTCTCTCGCTCTCTCTCTCTTAGCTCTTCATCACTTTGCTTTGCCATAACTTTTACAATGGACTAACTTGCTCATGGCCATTGGAAAGACCTTTCTCGATTCCTTCTTTAGGGTTCTGTTCAACAAAGTTGAGTTCTCTGGCATTGGACTATGCGTAAAGTGATGAAATCGGCATCACCTTGTTTAATATGTACATCAATAATTTTGTTATATTCTCTCATGTAATTCGATTTTCAATATTTGAATTTTTTTGTCTTATAAAAATTTTTACCAAAAAATTCAAATCCTGATATGTTTCTCTCTTTCCATGTAAGCGTCAATGGATACAATTTCCTCATATTTTGTAAATAACTTTTTTATGAATTAATAATTTAAGTTTTGCAAAATCTTTTAGATGTTAAGCTTTACATGCGACTAGTATGCACTTCTACTAGTTCTTCTCATTCATTTATAGGAAAATGGTCAATGTCGTTTTATGCACTTTTGCTAGTTCTTCTCATTCATTTATAGGAAAATGGTCAATGTCGTTTTTCCATTAATTCAAGTTTAGAGACAATCCAAGGACTAAATTAAACATGTGTAAAAAGTTTATGGACTAAACTAAACAAATTAAAAGTTTAAGGATGACATTGCACGTTATGCTAAAGTTCAGGGACTACATTGCACATTGGACGAAACTTTATGGACCATTTGCATAATTTTTTCAAGAAAATATAGCTAACACGTTTGCTAATATGACATTCAATTTTGCTATGACATGTTCTAGCCTCTTAAGAGAGCATTCCAAGAAAGTGGTAATGACTTGGATTCGGCCATTAGTAGGGATCTGTTAATCATTGTTTCTATGGTCAGCTTTATTTATCGCTAGACAAGAAAAAGGGTCAGGCATCACCAACTAACAGTGTGCGATGTATTAGATATACTCTAGGCATCAAACTTATGGACTGGAAAATCGTGCACAGGACCACAATTCTCCTATCAAGCGGTTCTTGATAATCAATTACTACCTCAAAACCCTTCAATAGATCATTGCTACCCGTCTTGCTGCAAATCTTTAGTACTATAATTAGGGGTGACCAGTTCCAGGTTCCAAGTTTATCATTTTTTAGAACTTGGAACTTACTCTGCATACCCTAGAACTTGGATCCTATCCTATCACAGATTCCAAGATCGGTTCTAGCGTTTATCTAGGTTTCGCCTATATTATTATTTGAACGATCACAATTTACTAACCATAACATATATCTAGACATACAAAAAATATGAACATCAATAAAGTAAAAATCTTAGTCATAAAATGAAAACTTAAACTAATACTTCTAGATTATACATTGGCATGAAATATTGGAGGATCGCACGGAAACATGGACCAAGAAAAATATTAAAACTTACTCCAGGTTCCAAGTTCCTAATTCCGAGTTCTAGGTTCCAGGTTCCTCCAACTAATGGGACATCGCTCACATATTTTCATATTACATGTAATTAAAAATTAGGAATTAGAATAAGATGAACTGTTTCAGTGGTTGATTGTTTCTGAATATTACTCAAACCTTAGAACTATAGAGGGCATGCACATCTTCATAAAAAGTTTATAATTTACAAATTTTTTGTTGTTTTTTTTTTTTTTAATTTTAGTTTGGGCTTTTACGTGGCATTTATAGTGTTAAAAATTTATAGCAAAATGGGCGAGGATGATCTGCTGAAGGGTACTGAAGTAGTTGGTGATGATTGTGAATCACTTGATAGGAGAATTGTGGTCCTTTGAACTGAAAAAGTTAGCCCAAAGCAACTTGCTTGATGGATTAGTTGGTGATTTACTACTTCCAGAGTAAAATTAAGCAACTTGCTTCATGGATTTGTTGGTGTACCCAACTCTTTTTCTTGTTTAGCCCAAAGCAAGTGTTTCTATTCTCCTTATTGAACAATCAATGTTAGTTGTATTTGATGACTTGTAGATGTATAATAGTAAGTAAGATGTCATTGTTAGGTGGATCATCAATATTTATTTCAGTTGGTGCAAGTTGTACAAAGATGCTTATTTGTTAGTCATATTAATCGTGGCCATCTTCGTTCATCATCAAACAATGGTGAGGCATCGCCAATTAATAATGTACAATGTATATCAGGTGGATCGTCAATATTTATTTCAGTCGGTGCAAGTTATACAAATATATGGTTATTTGTTAGTCATATTAATTGTAGCCATCTTCGTTCGTCATCAAACAATGTTCAGGCATCGCCAACTAACAATGTACAATGTACTAGATATACTTTAGGCATCACACTTATGACCATGAAAATCGTGCAAAGGAACACGATTCTCCTATCAAGAACAATTCTCGATCATCGACTACTACCTTAGCACCCTTCAATAGATCATTACTACTTGACTTGCTGCGAATCTTTAGCACTGCAACTACCACATAAAAGCTTATGTTGAAAACATATTCTCCAATAATGCATTAAACGAAGACATCGAAATTTAAGGTTACTAAGAATGTGTGGATGCCCAAAGAAAAAATACCCTTCGTCTTGGTTTTTGTTTAATGTTTTTGGTAGGTGAATGTCTTGGTCTTCCTGAACTAAATAGTTTTCTCTCTCCATTAGTTCACTTCTACCTCAAAGAAAATAGAACAAAGCAAAAAGATAGAAAAAATTCAATAAGTTGTAGATAATTTCTACTATTTCTCATGAGTACCTAAATTGAAATATTCAATTTATTATTATTTTTTTTTTTGCTGTTTCTTCTTCTTCCTAAATTTCAAGACGAACACAAGACAGGAAAATCGAGATTAGTGAGCACCCCCATGAACGTAACAACCGGCGGCGATCGCAATCGTTAAAACAAAGAGAAAGACGAATGGAGACAAGCGCCAAGGCGCATCGTCCCCGGTCATCCACCACCGCCCCCACCAGCACCACCAGCACCACCACCATCTGAAAAAGGAAACTGATCCAATCATGCGAAATTCCATATGCCAAGGCTAGATAAGTTTTACCGGAGGGAGTTTCGAAAGTTGAAAAGTCCAAAAAGGTGAACTTAGAAAGCGGGGAGCTCACGAGGGGAACTCAAAATTGCAGGACTACAGAGTGAAAAAGGAGACCCCAGTGAAGGTCAAAATGGGGAAGTCGATCAAATGCCAGTGGTAATGGAATTCAAAGTAAGTAGGCCTAGGGAAGAACCTGAAATTTGCCGGTCAGAATAGGTTCCTGATTTTTGGACTCGGGAATTGAATTGGTAACCTCAGGAACCAATCTAAAACCAAACCCACTGATTCGCTGATTCCATGGTCGATCTGAGAAAATCAGTCCTCGCTTTTGAGTAATTTAATATACATTATTTGAAAAAAAATATAACATGTGAGCAATTTGCGGCATAGCAATTGAGGGACCGAACAAAGAACGTAAAAGGAGACTAACTTTGGTCCACAAGCGTCGGACTAGGATCCTTAAAAACACCCTTCATGACTGGAAAATTTATCATAAACATGTTTGGAAGGAGATGACGTAGGTTGCTTCGAATTATTTGTGAAAATAAGAAAAATTAATTGTATAAAAATAATAAATAACTCAGAAAGTATGTGAGTTCGCAACTATGAAATATTAATTTGAATAATATTAATATCTCTCGATGCGAACATAATGGTTTTATTCTCACATGATATATTTAGTGGTATTAATTAACAAACGCTCCACACGCAAAAGTAATTCTTTATTTTTCGAATTTTTATGTTCAAATTATTTGAGAAAGAAATCAACATCGAGAACTTTATAGTCTCCAAGTGTGCTTGACATATGGCCATTGAGATATTTTCAAAATGGCGTGAAATTAACAAAAAAATTTCGTATTTTCTTTCACATGAAAGGATGATAAATTTTAATACATAAATTATTAAAGTGAGATGAAGCGATGAATCAAGAGGATGAGCTTATTTAACAAATATTACGTAAACGAAAGTATGTTTAAGATTTGAATCTAGACCAATAATCGTATGACAATTTTTTGGATATTTATGCACAAGCATCCAAACTATTACTCTTTTTTGTAATCAAGTGTCTAATTTTCTTTTTTATTCAATGGATCAAGGCCCTTGTTAAAACCATGGACGGAAAATACTGATAGAATGATAACGCTGTTAAATAGTCATTAACAATCCACATTGACGTCCCCTTGTGGCTTTCTTGTTTGCCTTTGTGGCTTCTTACATTGGCTCCCCTACACTCTGTCTCCTTTGGAGGATTGAGTGTAGGTTTTTGGTGCCGGTCTTTTATATATTGACTTAGCTTTATTTATATATTTATATATTATCTTTTACCAAAAAAAAAAAATCCACATTGACGTCAGGTATGATATCTTTAGATGCTGCATACTAGCAGATACATATTAGACGATTAGATCATTTAAGTAAACAACCCCACACACACTCTATCTCCTCATCACCCATTCTGCAGGTTAAGTGAGCCATGTCAACTGTTATACTTAATTTCTATTGAGTCACCAAGTCACGACAACAAAATTACATAACATGGCAAATTATTTAACGGATGCTTAAAGTGAGCCAAATTTGAAAAAAAAAAATGAAGTACTTCACTGAAGAGAAAAAAGTTTAGAAAATGAACAAAAGTTCAAATACTTATTGAATCATTAGCCCTATCTTCTAAAATGCTAGAAGAAAAACATCTCAAGAAAATATTGTCTACGAGGGTGATTATAAGGTGGTGACGTTGGAAATGTCACCCTAGCGGCGGTCCTTATGGCAACGGCGCTGTAGAGGCCGTGGGACGCGGTGCTCTTTGTTTCCCCAATCCCCGCATTTTTTTTCTTTTTTAGTTTTTTGCTTTTTTCCATTTTAGTTTTTTCTCTTTGGGCTCTTTTTTCTTTCTTTTATTGAACTTAAATTTGAAAAGATACATGAAAGTCTAGACATAATTCTACATAAATAAATGAAAAATCACAATATGAATGAACTGCAAAAGAGTTGGATGAAAATTATAGCAACATCAATTTTAAGCAAAACATATAAAGCAACGTAGGTCTACTTGTAAAGAAAAAAGAGATATTCACGTTGAGATGGAAGACTAGGGATGTGAAGTCAAGTAACACAACCAATTTGTGTCCTATAAAGTCTTGGGCCCTATTTGGCAACCATTCCATTTCTTTATTTTTTTTGTTCTTTTGTTCCTTGGAACAAAAAAAGAACATAAATCCATTTGATAACATTAGTTAATTTTTCTTTTCCCCATAACATATTGGTAGCCAGGGAATAGATTTAGAAAAGAACAATAATCCATTTGGTAACGTCAGCAAATTTTTCTTTTCCCAAGAACATATTAGTGGCCAGAGAATAAATGTAGAACAGAAACAAAAAGTTAAAAAAAAAAAAAAAAAAAAAAAAGACCTACTTCTTTGTTCCCAAAAACAATTCCTAAAACAATGCCATTTTCTTTTCTTTTTTTCCCTTTCCTCTTCTTCCTCCTCTAGCTAGTTGCTCGGTCTTCGCGATGGCTAGTGAACGGCCAGAGACAAGGGCCCCAGCTAGAGATGAGGACCAGCAAGTTCAACCTCATTGGCCTTGGGAGAGCCTTGACGGTCATTGCCAGCGACCGATTGGAGGAGGAAGAAGAAAGAGGAAAAAAGAAGAAGAAAAGAATTAAAAAAAACTAGAAAATTTTCAAATATTATGAAACAAGCACTTGTGGACAAAACGCATTTTACTTTGATTTGTCCAACCTCTCATGAGCATCCTTAAAAGTCTTGGTCTTCCTAGACTTCAAAGTTTTCTCTCTCCATTAGGTCACTATCACTTTGCTTCCTCATAACCCTTGTTGTTCTCCACAAACTATAGTGATTGATTGTGACATTCAGATTTTCGGATTCAAATTTCGACTGGATAAATAAGGTCGTTTTTGTTCAGTTGAAGCCGGGAATTAAAATTGAGGTGCAAGGTGGGTTATTGGATGAGGAAAAATAGACGGTGAGGCATTAAAGCATCGATTGATTTTGCGAGATCCGATTGATAATAATGTAAGAGAGAATTAATGTACAATTGAAGACCAGAAGAAATTAAAAAAAGAGAAATGGGAAATATTAGTAATTTTAAGAATAAGATAAATTTCTTATTCTTGTACTATTTCCTTTTTTCTATTTCTTTTTCTCTCTTTTCTCTCTTCTCTCTCCTCTCCCCTCCCCTTTCGTGCGGACAACCCCCCCAACCGAACACTTGCCCTTGTCGTTTCTCATTTTGCTTCTCCCTTCACTTTTTACTTTTTTGACTTTTCAAACTTCCTTCTCTCTTATCTTCTTCTCTCTCCTCTCTCTTCTTCCCCCCACTCCCCCACGTGACCGAACCTTTCTTCTCCTTCCTCCTTCTTCGTGTAAACCAACGAACCATGAACAGGAGGCCAAGAGGAAGACCGAAGCAGAAGCAGCAGTCGGCCGCTCGTCCCGCCGCCCGCATCGCACGCCCGAGCGTCCACCGCTCGCCGCCGTGCGCCGCCTGCTCTCTCCACTGCCCAGGCGTCCTCCCCTGTGCGACCTCACCTTTGTTCAGCCCTTGTTCCGCCCCGTCCAGCCACCTCCGGCCGCCGCCCAGCTCCCTCCGGCCACCGTCAGGCCTCACCGGAGCTCCTCCTGCTCTCCCGACCCCTTGCTGCCCCCAACCATCTCCTTTTCCCCTCTGTTTTGCAGCAACTCAGCAAGTTGCCGAGTGGGTTTCCAGCCCCCTTCAGGCTCGTTTTGGGCCGTTTCCGGGCCCCGAACCCTAGCCATGCTTTGGAGTTCATCGTTCATCACGTCGTTCTCGTCGGATTGATAGTTTCGCGCGCGATTCCGGTAAGTAACCTCACTAATCCTTGCTTAGTGGGCTAATTATACTTAATGGTTGTTTAGTTTTAATTAATTAGATTTAGGTGGTTAGATTAGTATAGATTAGTGTTTATTAATCAATTGTGATGCCAATTAGGTAATTTGATGGTGCAATTAGCACGTAGATGTGGTCTACTATTTATTGAAAGCATCTCGGGATTTTTCCCGACCCTTAGCGGGCTTCAATTAGGCTTTTCGGGCCTAAATTGGATTTTTAGTAATTAATTATTAATTTTCGAAATTAATTAATTAATCAATTATTTAATTATTTATTTTTCGGAAATTCAACTTGGATGGCTAGCGATCAGAATTTTATGCTGATGATTGTGGCGTGAACCGTTTGTTTAATTGAGCTTTGTATTGTGCTAAATTGAATTTATTGTGTTTATTTAATTAATGCTAGAAATTAATTAATTATTTATTTATTTCCCGGAAATTCAACTTGGATGGCTAGCGACCGAAATTTTATGCTGATAATTGTGGCGCAGGCCATTTATTTAATTGAGCTTTGTATTGTGCTAAATTGAATTTATTGTGTTTATTTAATTAATGCTATAAATTATTTATTTATTTATTTATTTCCTGGAAATTCAACTTGGATGGCTAGTGACCGGAATATTATGCTGATAACCGTGGTGAAGTCCGTTTATTTAATCGGGCTTTATTGTGAGTTAAATTGAATTTTAATATTAATTATTTAATTTCCGAAATTAATTAATTATTTACTTATTTTTCGGAAATTAAGGTTGAGATGGCTGATGAAATCTCGTGCTGATTGTCGTGGCGTAGTCCGTTTATTTATTTGAGCTTTAATTTGTGTCGAATTGATTTAATGGTGCATTTTAAAGTTATATTCTTAAATAAAGGAATTTTATTTATGTATTTGAGAATCGATTGGATATCGGTTGTCAATATTGAAAGTGAGTTGGCAAATCACCTAGAGGATGCACGTGGCCGGGTGAATTGTAGTGTCACCTGGGAAGGACACGTGGTTCGTTGATTGGATATGTCACCTTGGCGAAAAGGTAGCCTTAGAGAATGCACGTGGCTCGGAGACTCGGTATGTCTTCTTGGAGAATGCACGTGCCTCGGTGACAGAGCCTTGAATGTTGGAAAGGTCGGGTGGGACCGTAAAGCCACTAAGTGTTGAAATTGGTCGGGTGGGACCATAAAGCCATTGAATCTTGGAAAGATCGGGTGGGACCACAAAACCATTGAATCTGAGAAAGGTCGGGTGGTACCATAGAGCCATTTGAGTACTGAAAGTGATCGGGTGGAACCATAAAGCCATTGAATCTTGGAAAGGTCGAGTGGAACCGAAAAGCCATTATATATTTGAAAGTTGCTTGGTGGAGTCGTGATTACCACCTTTACTTAAGTTGCGTCCTAAGGATCGCGACTCATATTTGCGAATTGATTGATTGATTGGGAACGACCATGAGTGGTCTTGTTAGCGTGTGATCGACTAAGTCGATTCGATCGATGCTTCAATTTAAGATGTGATTGCTTGGGTCCCTGTTTGATCTTTGCTAATATGCAGGTGGAATCTGAGACCAAGGTAAGTCCCCTGACTCGTGTTGTGCTTAGGCAACCCTAAGGTGTATTAGTTTACTAATCGGGTCTTAAGGAGGTAGAATTTGCTGAGACATAGTCTCATCCCGGTTGTGGGATTATATTTCAGGCCCCTAGATTTCTCGAAGACGAGTCGGCATTTAAAGTCAAAGATGAGCGAGAAGAAGGAGATGAAGAATTTGAAGAAAATGAGTCTAGTAGTGAAAGAACTGAGGAGGACTGGGATGATGATCCCGAGCATGGTCCTATCCTCTTTTGTAAACCCTGTACATGTGTAGTTGTGAATTTCAATAAGTAAAATTGTGGTTTACTTTTCTATCCCATTGTTTTATTGTCTGGGGATTTTTTTTTTTAACTACTTCCACATGTGTATAAATAAATGAAAGGGTCAGCGATACATAGTCCTGGGATATCGCAATTTAAAATCGACCAAAGGTAAGGGATGTGCGCGTGCTTGAGGATCGGGGCATGACATTGATTCACCATGGACATCAGAGAGATCTTTTTGGGTTCCTTCTTTCAAGTCTTGCTCGACAAGTTGTTTTCCATGGGATTGAACTTTGCACAACGAGAAGGAATGGGCGCCTTGCTTCATAAGTGTAAGGAGATGCTAGGGACAATCACTGTAGTGCTTGATGATGCAGAGGACAAGCAACTCAATGGTGAACCTTTAGCGAAACAATGGCTGGACGATGTTAAGGACTTGGCCTATGACATGGAAGACTTGCTCATTGAGCTCGAGATCGAAGTCGCTCAAGCCAAGTCGGACATAGAATCTAGCACAAGCAGAGGTCGGGTGAAAAGGAAGTTCTTTTACTTTAGCCGACCGCAGTCACTCGTGTGTGAAACCAAGTTACAAGAGATCAAAGGCAGGTTTGAAGATATTGTCAACAGGAAGGCTCTCTTAAGTTTGAAAGAGAATTGTTGTGGACAGATCTCACTACACCAACAAAAGGCTCCCTAGCACTTCTTTGCCAGAGCCTCAGTTTTTGGGTAGGGAGAAGGAAGAAGCAGAGATACTCAAACTACTGACAGATGAAGCCGAAAATGCCAATAGCGGGTTGAGCACAATCTCCATAATTGGGATGGGCGGTATTGGAAAGACGGCCTTAGCTCAACGGTTATATAGTGATGCCAAAGTGAGTAATTGTTTCGAGAGGAGAGCATGGGTCTATGTTTCAGATGATTTTGATCTTCTTGACATAACAAGGACTGTTTTGCAGTCAATCACCGAAAAGCCTTGTGAGGACAAAGATCTTGACAGGCTTCAAATAAAGTTGAAGGACAGTCTATCTAGAAAGAAGTTTCTTGTGGTCTTAGATGATGTCTGGATTGAGAAGTATGAACATTGGACTTCCCTCTTAAAGCCGTTTGCAGAGGGCGCTAAGGGAAGCAAGTTCATCATCACGACACGCAATCGGAATGTTTGTTCCATACAAGCAACTTTGAAATATTTTTTGGAGGAGTTGTCCGATGGTGATTGTACTAGCTTATTAGCCTATCAAGCTCTCGGAGCAAAAAATTTTGAGAGGCACCCACATTTGGAAATATTAGGCAAGGAAATAGCTAAAAAATGTGGAGGCTTACCTTTGGCAGCAAAGATATTGGGTGGTCTCCTACAAAATAAAGAGAATCCCAACGAATGGAAAGCTATCTTAAATAACAAAGTATAGGATGTAGTGAGAAGAGAAAAATATGAGGTTCTTCCAGCCTTGAAATTGAGCTATGTGCATCTTCCTTTTATTTTGAAGAAATGTTTTGCTTATTGCGCAATATTTCCAAAGGGCTACGAATTTGAGAGGGATGAGCTGGCACTCTTATGGATAGCAAATGGCTTTTTAGATGGACAAAAAGCAAAAGATATCTTGATGTCGGGACAGGAATGCTTTGATGAGTTAGTATCCCGATCCTTTTTTCAGCAATCCAGCATTAACACATCAAAATTTTTTATGCATGATCTTTTGAATGACCTAGTAAAGTCAATCGTAGATGCGACATATTTTATCTCTGGGGAGTCTCAGGTAGTGAATGATAAAGAGAAAGCTCGGCATGCATCATTTGTCTCACAATATGTTACATCAGAAAGCTTGAGAGCATACACTGGAATGAAGGTACTGAGAAGTTTAATGTTGTTGACTACTCAATCTTATCCCTTTGAAAAAAAAAATTTTATTTCCGGAAAGGTGCTGCACAACTTGCTAACAAACTTGAAGCACTTGTGGGTGTTATCATTATGTCATTGTCACATCATAGAGGTACCGAATTGTGTCGGTGATTTAAAATATCTACGATATCTCAATCTCTCATACACCGATATCGAAAGGCTACCCGAGTCAATTGGCACCTTGTGCAAATTATAAGTTTTGATCTTAAGAAATTGTCGGAACCTTTCTAAGTTGCCTCTAGATATAGCAAATTTGGTCAGCTTACAGTTTCTTGACATTAGAGATACAGAGAGTCTAAAAGAGATGCCATCGAATATCGGTAATTTGAGGAATCTTATTATCTTGTCCAAATTTGTGGTAGGACCAGAGAGAGGGTTACAATTAAATGAGTTTAAGAACTTGCCACATCTTCAAGGAGAGTTACTCATTTCTGAATTGCATAAGGTGGAAGAAGTTAGAGATGCAATTGGTGCAATTAGAAAGCAGAGCCTTAGCAACTTAATCTTGCTTTGGGATAAAGATTTTGGAAATCACCGGAACTATGAGCGCGAAGCACAGGTGCTTCACTCTTTACGACCTCACATTGATCTTGAAAATCTTACTGTCTCGTACTATTGTGGTGGAATATTCCCGTCATGGTTAGGTGATCCATCCTACTCTAACATAGTGTCTTTGTGCTTGCATGGCTGTCCTAAAGTTACATCATTGCCATCACTTGGACAGCTCCCTTCACTAAGAGAATTATCTCTTGAAGGTCTAAGTGCAGTAAATATGATAGGCTCTGAATTTTACGAAACTAGAAGGCCTTTTCCATCCTTAACAACTTTGAAGTTTAAAGAGATGTTGGCATGGAAAAATTGGTCTCTTTATGTCGGTGACCGAGAAGAAGAAGTATCATTCTCTTGTCTTCGGCATCTTGTTGTTCGAAGATGTCCAAAGTTGATGAGGACATTGCCTTGTCGATTGGATCATCAAATAAAGCTAGATATTTGTTTGAATGACTCAATCAATAAGGTTCATTTTCCATCTCTCTGTGAGTTAGATATTGGGTATTGTAACAAGGAGATCTTAAAGTGGTTGGGCAACCTAACTTCTTTAACCATTCTTAAAATTGAGAATCTTGCAGAGTTTGTTTGCTTTGATAATGGATTTATGAGGTACTTGGTCAAGCTAAAAGAGCTTCATATAACAAGCTGTGACAAGCTCACATACCTATGGCAAGATGGAGATGAAACACGGAATCTTACTTGCCTCCAAGAATTAGTCATCAAATCATGTTATCAACTCACATCTTTCGTGGCGAGAGGAGGAGAGATTGAGCTGCCGTGCAACCTTGAAAGGATGGAATTGAATAATTGCCGGAGTTTAGAAAGGCTTCCGAGCAAGATGCACGCACTTAGACATTTGTACATTCAATGTTGTCCAAAAATCATGGGGCTAATCATTCCTCCAAATGACGCCGGCTGCAATAACACATCGTCACCACTT
The DNA here is from genome assembly GCA_014182555.1 of Eucalyptus erythrocorys. NCBI lineage: Eukaryota > Viridiplantae > Streptophyta > Magnoliopsida > Myrtales > Myrtaceae > Eucalyptus > Eucalyptus erythrocorys. The sequence continues at coordinate 12,878,035 of CM024598.1, read as the reverse complement.
GAATATCTGCAAATTACTAGTTGTGATTCTTGGATATTCTCTCCGTTTGCCAAGGATAGACTTGTTGCTTTGAAGACACTCATTATTTATGATTGTAAAGGAATGGAGTCGCTAGAAGATATCGCCATAGTAGAAATGCTAGAATCTTTGAGTATTTATGACTGTGAAAATCTAAGAAAGCTATCACAAGGTCTTCATACACTTGCCCATCTCACTTGTTTAAGTATAAGTAGATGTTTTGCACTGGAGATAGAGGACTTCCCTCCCCTTCCCCCCACCTTGTCGAGTCTTACACTTGAGGATTGTCCAAAGATAAAGTCTATTGTCAGCTGTAACATTGTCAACTATAACAATCTCACTTCTTTGAAAATAAAAGGATTAGAGATAGAGGAGTTTCCCCCCCTTCCCATCACCCTGTTGCATCTTGAACTTCATCGCTGTCCGAAGTTAAAGTCTCTACCAAATGAGTGGCATCGTCTTAGGTCCCTCCAGTTCCTAGAAATTAGGCGTTGCGAAAATATCAAATGCTTCCCTGAAGGAGGTTTGCCTCCCAATTTGCAGTCGTTTGATATTTGGGGGTGCGATAATATGGAGCAGCCAGCGAGAGAGTGGGGCTTACCCTTTCTCACATCCCTTGAGCGAGTGTCAATTGGGGGAAGAAGCATGGGAGGGGAGGGAGACAAGGAGTTGTTTCCTTCGGTGGAGGACAAGGAGGCAAATGCCTGGAGTCTTCTCTTTCCTCCCTCTATAACCGATCTTTACATTGACGATATGAGGAAGGTGGAAAGACTATCAAACAGTCTTCGTCATCATCTCTCCTCTCTTCGAGGGTTGTATATTTTCTCTTGCCGGATGTTGAGGGACTTACCAGAGGATGGCTTCCCTCCCTCCCTCCATAAATTATGTATTATGTGTGTATCCAGCATTCTGAAAGATCGACTCACCAGCAACTATTGGCACTTCATCCAAGAGATCCCTTACATCCTCATTAATTGCGAACGGATCCAATGAATTGATTTGTCCATGTACAGTGAGTTTTCTAGGATTCGAATAAGTTTTTGCCATTGAAGGCATCAATCTCCATCTTGCTTCCTCAACTCGATGCTCAATACAAATCGATACTTTCCCGTGGAGAAGCTCTGCATGGATTTCTAGAAATCCAAGAAATCCTTGACATCCGCATTGGTTGGGTTCTCATATCCGATGGAGTGAAACCAATCCACTTTCGCTTTCATTTGCTGACTATCGCGATTCATTCCTTCCATCTAAAGTCCGATTCCTGGGGTTCAGGTAAGTTCTTTTGTCTTGAATGCATCGATACCATGTTTCTGTTACTTCAGTTCAATGCTTAATACGAAGTAATTCTTCCAATGCATGCAGACGATTGCTTTTCGTGAAGTACGACTGAGTCAGAGCTGAAAAATTGATGATTAGCTGCTTGATTATCCAGCAAGAGCTTGCTTTAGCCTCCGATTGCACTGGCTTGTGAAAGCCGATGATGTTGATATTCTTGTATGCCACAGCTGCATGCATGTCCTCTACTACCTTGAGCCAGCTTTTCTCTTTAGCCACCGCAATGCTCTTTCGAACGGCAAGCAATTTAGCCTCCTCCACAGGCAACCCCCTCTCCCCTGTTTCAGTTCTGGCCCCTGTTTCAGTTCTGGCCTCAACCCAACAATTTTTGTTCATATATGGATGCGAAGTTGGGCGACTTGCCAGAGGATGGCCCTCACTCTCTCTCCCCCTTCCAAGAGATCCCTTTCATCAGCATTGATAGCATTCGGATCCAATGAAGTAAAATCGATCATGCCCGAGCCATGATAAAAGATTTGTCTTTGGTGACTGCTTTTTCTTCCTTAGGTAATGCTTCCAACTTCGTTCATGTTTCACTTTCATTTGTTAACTGCCGGGATTCATTCTTTGATGTAATGTAAGTTTTATTGGGCTCGGGTAAGTTTTTGGTTTTCAAGGCATCAATTTTGATTATGCTCCCTCAATTTGATGCGTAATACAGATTGATATTGGAACTTGAGTCTCTAGCTCATTTTGAAAGCCAGAAAATGAAATTTATTGGATTGTTAATTGACGGGGATTGCGCTGCTGTCTTCTCTTCTCGATTAGCTTATCCCACATCAAGATTTGACAAGTCTTACCCTCTGTGGCAGATTGTTTGCCGTTGTCAATGATATCTCCTGCTTGTTCCAAGGACACATAGAGAATGTAGCTCTTCGTAAGCAGCAATATGGATGGAACAAAACCACTAATGATGTCATCATCATCATAGAAGAATATAGAACTCTGAGGGATTGAAGGCCCTACCCTGCTGATCAAGTTGCGAGAGATATCAACAGGAAGTTTGGTCTTGTGCTCTTCAACAGCTCTTCTAAAACCACTTTTCTGGCCTCTGTCAGTAATGATAATGTTCATTGGTTTCATTCTGTGATATCACTCTCAATCTCTCCCTCCACCTGCAGTCTCTCCCTCCACCTATGATCTATATCTAATCCTTTCTGTTCTCTGAATCATGCTGGATGTTGATGGAAGTGTTGCTTTCTTCTGGGGAAGTGATTCTGGTGGCAGTCTTGTTCTCTCGGATGATGCAAAAGTCATGAAGATGGGCTTTGGGAAATGTTTCGCACCATTCCCTAAAGGTAATTATTTTTTCGGTTTGTTGATGTGGCTCCACTGGAGCTTGGTCCATGCATTGCAATGTGAAAAGTAATGATGGATGAGCTCTGCTGATATTAACTAGAGTTCAGAGGAGAATGTTATGTTGTTGGGTAGCATCATATTGGAAAAATTGGTTCTGAACCTAAATTTATAGTTTATGGTTAATATGGTGCTCTTTACCTGTATGCATGTTTTGATTTGTGCATTTTCATCTAAAATGTTGCTCTTCCAATGGATTTCGAGCACCAAATCGTTCACCTTTTACCATTGCCTTCTTTTCCAACTCAGGATGCTGTTTCACCAGCTCTAGAGGTTTGAGAAGTTAAGAGCACCCACCAAATGAGGTGAAGCCAGTTCCTCAATTCGATGCTTGATACTAATTGATTTTCTTTGTTCAGATTTTTCCCATAAATTTTCAAAAACCAGCCGCTGAAGGTGAAAGAGCACCCACCAAATGAGGTGAAGCCAGTTCCTCAATTCGATGCTCGATACTAACTGATTTTCTTTGTTCAGATTTTTCACATAAATTTTCGAAAACCAGCCGCAGAAGGTGAAAGATTGACATTTATAGAACGAAATGTTCACAAAGCTGCATCTTGCTATAATGATGACATATTTGGAACTCTTCTTGATACCCAAGAATTGTGCTTATTTTTGCATTTGAGTGACCCACCAAACAAATTGTGAATCAAAATGCACTATGCTTTGCATGAGAATCACCAAGAATCATAGCGTTCTATAATCATATTCCTCTGCATTTTCAGTGTTTGTTGTATGTTCTCTTCTCAATATCTTTTTTCTCGAGCCCTTAAGTTCATTCACTGTGGTTGTTTTGCAGATACCACTGTGATCTCTATTGGCAAAATGTCTTGGAAAGATCACTTGCGAATGCTGTTTTGAGGTGGGGCTAATACTATCAATGTTAAGTGTCACTTTTTGCAATTTAATAAAAGAAAAAAGAAGCCTTTGATTTTATTTGGTGCATTGAGATGTTCTAATTTGATTTTATTTGGTGCATTGAGATGTTAAATTTTCTTCTAGGGAATATGATCTAAATAAGAATAATCTTTTCTAAAATCTAAAAACTGTGATTAGTTATGTGGATGCCGTGATATGATCGCGAAGAAAAGGGATGCACTTGCTTTTTTTTTCAATGGTTTCCTTTATCATTGAGAACCTTCCTTTTGTTGATGATGATCCTTTGTAGTATTAACCAGTCAATCTGGGATAAAATTCCGGGGCACCTGATGGCTCCAACCTTTTGATGCCACACCAATTCATGACAGCATTGATATTCCATAAATCACCTTCTGCTTGGGTCTTGATCTCTGGTGGGTTAGGAACTATTACTAAAAGCTTGCAGGAAATTTTTAGCCGATTTACTTATGCTTGTTTGGTTTTGATTGAAATGATATGCTACCTACTTCTGTGATTGTGTTGTCAGCAATGACCTCTAGGGAAAATCTATTCAGTTCTTTAAAGTATCAGTTGTGTGCGTTTACTTCTACTGTGGATTATTATTTTGTCTTACATTATATTATTTTATCTGAAAATAACTTCTTATGTGTCCTGTGCATTGTGTAGTTCTGTGAATTAGTTAGATCGAGTGTTTGGGGACTGTGGGAAGGAGAAGTTTGGTCTTTTAAGTTAGTACTCCGTTCCGAGGTGGAAGGAGCTAAGTTTGCTGGGGCTTATGCATGGTGTTCAGGGACCATTTGACGGTCCTTTAGCTTTGGTGCTCTAGGCTGGGCATTTTTCTGTTCTCTGTCTTGACACAGGATGCATTTGGTATGTGTTATTTCAACGTGGCATAATGTGTACAAACCCTGGTGTAGCTCTTTTGGCAAGCAGTTTTCATGGCTGCTTTAGTTAGTTGCCTCCAGGAAGTTTGTGTTGCGGTTTTGACTCGAGATCGTGCAGTGTTATTGTAAAATTTATAGGTGGTGAAGTATGCTGTTCATCTTTCATCTAAACAGAAAGAAGTAAATTGTTCATCTTTCTTTTAAGTCTTTTCCCTTGGAATGTTGTGAATACATGTCGACAAAAGTGGCACCTCTTGTTGATATGTACTCATTTTGGAAATTCTTTATTAATTGATTTATGTTATTTAATTAGTAGCGGATGCTGTCTGGGATGGTGCATTGGCATTGTAGTAATGTATTATTATCAAGATTGATCAGGGTTCAGTTTAATTCCCACCTTTCACTCTTGTCTGCTCGTGAGTGTAGAAAGTAGTTGATATGGTGTTTTGTGACAGCCATCTTAACCTTTTCGCCTGTCCCATTCAATATGACTACAGTAAGCTTGAAATAGCCACTCCATGTTTTGATGCATGTTTTGAAGTTTGGATATAGGAGGTGAGGGCTATTTCTTAAATTCTCAGGCAACATCTCGTTCAAGGAATACTATGAACCAAAGTACATTGTATGGGAACATTGACGGAGCCAGGCTTAGGTTCTTTTTTTTTTTTTTTTTTTTTTTTTTTTTTTTTTTTGGGGGGTGTGGAAGTCATTGATGAACTATGAAGCCAAAAATCTTTTTGCATGAAAATTTTGAATAATTTTAAACACGGTAAAGTGGAATTACTTTTAGACCCCCCAAAAAAAAAAAAAAACAGTGGAATTATTCATTAGTAGGTTAAACTATACAAATCTCTTTGAAGTTTAGTGGTATTTTGTTCTTAAAACTTTTCTGAATGATTTCTGTTTCAGTTATTTGGATAAGGAAAAAAAATATATTTTTGTTGACGACTATGTATGATAATTATATATAATGTTAAAATTATGTCTAGCAAGAAATTTTGTACTATAGTATTAAAATTAAACAAAGGATGGATTCATCCATATATTAATAATAGTTTATAAAACCACTGGCCATGATGACTCCGCTAGATAGGCTTCTGTGATTCTTTGTGAGAGAGGTGAGGAGTTCGAAGCCCTTGCAACACAAGGGGCTGGTGTAGAGTTACTTGGTGACTTAAGTGTGCTACCGGGGGTGGTGAGTCCTGCTTACGTAGCACCTGGAGGTTTACGCTTCGGCTATCGGCTGAGGTGGTTCCTCCAAAAAAAAAAAAAAAAAGTTTATAAAGATGGACAAGTTTTTCCTAAACAAGATAGATAGGCATACTTACAAAAGCGTATATATATCATCAATAGAAAATCGTACTTATTCCAAGAAAATTATTAAGAAGAAAAAGATTGAATAACATATCAATAGACATTAGATAGAATCTAAGCAGATGTAATGTTAAATGATTACTAAGACATGATAAATGCAATTTGAGTTCATTATTTGATTTGCATCTTTCAAATAAAATTAAATTATCTTTTAGTTACTTATAAATTTCATTACAGGTATGATAGAAAACAACTGTTTTAGCTATAACTATTTTAATTATAAAAAAAAAAAAAAGGCACGCACTGTGTATGTGCAATGACTAATAAGCAAAAAATAAACTAGACCTTTGTATATATTTAGAGGAAGAAAATTCAGCAATTTCAATTTGATAATACAGTCAAACACTCTCATGTTGAAGATGACACGGAAGACGGTAAAAATGGGCCAAGTCAAGGAAGCTCATGGCAAACTTATAATGTAGTAAATTTATGAACCCGGTTCGAGATCCAATAACAGGTTGACATCAGTAGGCCCTCTTGAACTGGCCTCCATGCATAGCCTGCAAAGTTTGAATCTTCAGGTGCTTAGAAAACCAGTCTTCTGATGATTTATTTTGTGCATGTTCATGTAGTTAATGTTCGAAGATGCTCTGTTTCTATATCAGAATTGCACCCATACCTTTTATTACATGCTAGGCTGTGGTATAAAAGACATCTGTACTTTTTGTTCGTTTCTTTGATACTTTTGAAGATGAATGTTCAGCTAGAGAAATTAACATGGATATTTTCTGTAGATTTTTGTTATTATTCAAGCGCAATAAGCTCCTCAGTTTTCAAATACCTTCTTGGATATCCTGTGATGTAGACGGGAAGTAGTTGTCTAATGATGATTATACCTATTCTTTGGCTGAAATGGAAGTATGTGAATCCACTCCAGACGATGAAAGGACGATCTCTTGTAACAGAAAGTTTTCTAAAAGATGCAAAATTGCTGATTCATGGAAGGAATGTAACCAAATTTGTCTTTTCCAGTGACGTGGGCGCGATTGCAAAAGGGGAAGATTCGTTCGTTGAGGGAGAGATCGACAGAGGCCAATTGGAAAAGGAGAGGGTGAGGGCATTCACAGACAGAGGAGAAACTGTAAATTGAGAGAATGCGCACAAAGGGAAAATCGGCCATAAAGGAGCAGAGAGCGTTCGAGAAACAGAGAGGGGAGAGAAGGAACAGAGACGAGAGAGAACGATCAAGGGAGACCCCTCTAGAAATTGGTTGCCTCTCCCTCGCCGGCCATCCGCCATTCACTACCCGTCCTTCCCCATATCCGGCCACGAGAGTTCTCTTTGATTACCGACAAGGGAGCTCAGACGAAAAACACAACCTGGTTTTGGTTCGTGCCGGGGCCGTTCCTCATCGCTACACCGCCCAGTTGAAAAACCTGTTTGCCCCTGTTTTTGACTGAGATAGCGCGAACTGGTTCATCTCTCGCTTGCACGACTCCATCGCTGGCGTTCATCCTCACAGGCGATACTAATCAGAGCTTCCTCGTGCAAGCTTGGCCCGTGATCACGATCGAAATTCCTCCTCATTGAGGTAGGATTCGAAAATGTCCACCTCGGTTCATCTGTGACTAAAAATAGAACTAGTGTTCTGGTGACGTTGGCGTGACAACTGAATAATTAAAAGTAGTTGTTGACGATCCTACTGATTTGATGCCATGGAATTGAAACACCGATCTGGTTTTGTATAAAGGACCCTCACCCGAGATGCTCACCATATGTTCGACCGAAGGAATACCTTTGAGAGTTGATTTAATATGGTTCAGGTCAATCTGGCTATGATTTGTATGAAATAGATTGAGTTTGCTATGTTTTTGTGGTTTATTATTAGGGAAAAAGCTACCCAAAAAAAACCCAAACTTTACTCAGAGTGACACATTTACCTTAAATTATTTTCTGTGACGCAAAAAATCCTAAACTTTGCCCACTGTGACATATTTATCAAAATTTTTTCTGTGACACTAAAAACCTCAAATTTTTACCTATGTGGCACATTTACTCCAAATTTTCTTATGACACAAAAAGCCCCAAATTTTTTTCAATGATACCAAAATTTGGAGATAAATATGTCATATATATATAAATTTGAAGTTTTCAAGCGTCGCTAAAAAAAGTTTAGAGTTTTTGATGCTACAAAAAATAAGTTTGGAATAAATATATCAAATAGGTATAAGTTTAAGATTTTTTATGTCATAATTTTTTTTTTTTGAGTAAATATGTCACAATAGACATAATTTGGAGTTTTTTTTTTATAGCTTTTATCCTTATTATTATTATTATTATTATTATTATTATTATTATGTTCTTCACAGTGGATGGTCTCCTCATGATGAACATTGGCGAGGAGAACGAGTGAGGGTCACTGTTATGCATATTATCAAATCTCCGATAATGCAAAGTGCCTAAATTTGCCTTGGTAGTGCTTTGCATTCTGTGTGCATTTCGCATTGTTGATGCTCTGTTGTTGGGAGGCTAATGAGCGGAGATGTTGATATGGCGGTGCTCGTTGGTGAGAAAATAGACTAGAGTCTCTGACGCGTGCACAAATCTCAGATAATGTTGGTATCGAGTTCTTGTTACGCTCCCTTCTCCATATCCATGTTCTAGGCACTTCTATGAAGCAATGGGTGTGAGGGTCAGATTGATGGACCATGATGTTTTGATGATGGTTGATGTCGGTAGCTAGGTAGATGCCTGGGGAGGCTTTATTCGTGTCTTGGATGTTTTGATATAGATGTAGATGTGTTGTCGATTTTCTTTTAGTTTTTCATTTCTTGAGTCTGGTTGAAAGAGGGATATGGGAAAGAGAGGAGAAGCGCAGGCGTCCATGGAAAAAGGAAAAAAAAAAAAAAATTGAAGGAAGCGTAGGAGGATAGTTACAAAACCAGAAAGTTAGGCAAGGGAAATTGTGCTTAATTAGTGAGGTTAAAGGGAAAAATGGGCGTAAGTGTTAATATGCTCAAAATGGGTCTAATGGGGTTGGGCTGAATCTATTTCTAGTAAATAGAGGTTAGCTTCCGCTTTAGAGAATTTGGGCTTGTTTGGATCTGGGCTGAGATTGACTTAGATGAGTTTTAGGTTTAATCCCGTTTTGACAAATTGGGCTTCATTTGTTCTTGTTTTGAAAAGGGTTGAGAAATAGAGCCTAATTGTGTCCGTGGCCCAGGCCCACATGGATTAGTTTCGGTTACCATCTGGAGCAAGCCTGAGGGCCCAGCTCGGGTTCCCATTTTCGAAATAAAAATTAATTTCAAAAAATATATTTAAAATATTTTGAAAAAAATGTAATATTCGGAAAATAGTTTAGAGATCGGAGTTGATCTAGTTGTTATACTTTAGCATTAGATTTACTTCAGTTTCTTTTTCAGCTCACATATAATTGGATATTTTAGTGAGCGTCTTAGAATATTAATTTTTTAGGTAAGAAATTCAACTTGATTTAAATTTAACTCATGGAAATCATGTTTTGGGCTTATAACATGCCCATATATATATATATTATATATAATATATATAATATATATTATATATATATATATTCTTTGTTCGACAGGTATCCAGTTTTCATTTTCGTACTTTTACTTTGAGCTTTTAAATACTTGAGTGTTTAATTTTCACACTTTGAATACATGGGTTGTTCTTTACCTTTTTAGCATGGTTAAGGTAAGCCTTAGGATCATAATAAGCTCATTGAAAACCATTGGATGAATACTTGGCGGCATCAAATGACATTTAGGATTCATAATTGGAAAAGAGCATTTGATCATTTAGATGAATAACTTAGACCAAGTTAGGGGTACCAAAAAAACACTAATTAGACTATTAGTGTAATCAAATCTTCAAACCTAGTTAACCTTTGGTTGCATAGGAAGCAAGACAAACTCTCATATCTCGCATAGTTTCTAACCAACTCCAAAAAACTAGTGGTGACTCTTGTCTCACATAGAATCCTTAGGAATTAATTTTAACTTAAAATGAATCAAACGCTGGATGAAGTAAGGGTTTGGGAAAGTCCACACCTAATCGTTGGCTATAGGCTTGCCTTTTTGGGCATTACCACTATAGTTTTTCTCTTTTTCCCTTATTAGAAAAGTGAAGGTCACAACAACTTGACAACTCCACTAGGGAAGTTTGCTACATAGAAATGATTTGGGGCTGTTAAAGCTTATTATACTTGTCCATTATCAAAGCAAATTTAAGAAGGCAATGCACATCTAATGGAATGTGTAAGACATTGGTTACATAGGTAAATCATGGTGATGGGTTTTTTATATTTTGGGCCAAGTCAGGCCCATCCGTCAATGATGGGCCAAAACTTGGCCCGTAAGAAAAAAGGCCCATAAAAGAGAGTGTAGTTATTTTTTAAGTAAAAATAATTGTTGTATAAATATGAAAAAGGGGGAACGTTGAAGATAGAATGAAATAGTACCTTATTTTTCTCCCTTTGACCATAGTGCATTCCCTCTTGAAGAGCAAAACTCTAAGGCTTTGATTAATTTCTATGAGATTGCAATAAGTAATTAATCTATGGCAAACAAGATATGTCTGTCTTTATAATATGCCTTTTGATCGGTGTTACATGTATGCTCGGGCACGTTTTCGCATTTGTTTTCAGTATTCAATTGTTTGAGTATCAATTCATTTTTTAGGAATCCGTTTTCCTTCACATGGCAATAATAATATGTTGATATGACACCAATGCCGTTAATAGTAGTTAAATGTTGACATTTGCACCCAACGTGATATCTTGAGATGTTACCACTAGACCCATTAAATGGGTGGGTTCAGTCATACATTGTCTGACTCAAATTGACTCATTTAACCCGTTTATAACCTGTTTATTATAGTGTAAAATTTTTGACCCATACCTGACCCTACCTATACTTAATCCATATCCGACTCATTTAACTACCTAAGAAAGCTTATTTCTTACATATATATTTAAAAAAAAAAAAAAAATTTGGTATTGCTAAAAATTTTTTATGCAACAAAAATTTAATGGACAATTTTTAAAATTTTTAAAATAAATATTTAAAAAAATTCGAATTTTAATTAATTTTATTTTTTAAAAATAAATTTTTAATTATTTTTATTTTAAGAATATAATTTTTAATTTCCTTTTTCTTTTCTCTTTTCTCTTTTCTTTTTTGTTCTTTGTCTTTAATGTCGGCTACCGCCCACGACCACTGCTCGGTCATTGGCCACAAGCGAGCCTCAAGCTTTCCCGGCTCGCCGACATCGGCGAGCTAAAGGCTTGCTAGATCGGCGAGGCTCGAGCCTCGCCGGACGTTGGCGAGACCTTCGCCTTGCCAAATTCGGCAAGCTCGAGGCTCGCTTGCTCGGTCGCCGGCCATCATCGTGCCGCCGCCGGAAGGAGGAAGAAGAAAGAAAAAAAAAAAGGAAAGAAAAAAGGAAAAAAAAGAAAATTAAAATAAAAAAATAATTATAATTTTGATTTTTATAGAAAAGATACTTTTGTAAAGTTAAAGAGGGAAGAGAGAGATTGTGAGGTTTTGGTTGAAAATGGGTTATAAATCCAACCCATATAATACTCACTTAAGACCCACATATCTTAAGTTTTTAATTGTTAAACCTATTTAACTAGTTTTTTTCAAAAAATAAGTGATCCATATATGATCCATTTATAATTTAAATGGGTCAAAGATGGGTCTAAGACTCATTTTTCCACCTCTAGTTACCATGATAGCAAAGACTTATTGGATGCTAAGATCGTCTAAGTCAACACACACGCTCTTTCCTCATCATCCAATATGCAAAATAAGTAAGCCACGTTAGTTATCATGCTTAACTTTTACTAAGTAAGTAGTCATGTAAGTAAAATCACATCATGTGGCAATTCACATGACGGAATACTCAAATTGAGCCAAATTTGGAAATTTGAGGATTGAACAAAAAATAAAATTATTAGGTACTCAATAGTAAAATGAACAGAAGTTTAGATACTTACATGTCATTATACTTTCCTAAACAGCAATAAGAAAAATATCTCAAAAAAAATGAAGGTGACTAGAGGGTGGGTACGTCGGCAATAGTTGTCCCAGTGCCGGCGGCGGCTGTGGTACGATGGTGATCCCTCCCCCCATTCCTCCTTTATTTCTCTTCTAAATGTATTTTTTGGTGATTTTCTTTTTTAGTTTTTCTCTTTTTCTGTTTTTATATTATTAAACTTAAATTTGAAAAGACACAAGAAAATCATGACACAACTATACTATTAATGGGGAAAAAAAAGGAAGTCATTCGCATTGGGATAAAAGAGAAGATATGGGAAAAAGTGCTAAAAAAGTCCTAAACATTTTGTATTTATGCCAATTTAGTCATAAACCTTTTTACGTTGTGCTAATTCAGTCATTTTCGGTCAATTTTTGTTGGATTTTGCTCACTAGACGCCGGCCAGCTAACATAGCCTCATCGGCGCTAACGTGGACAATTTTTAATAATATTTTTAAATTTTTAAATTTAAATTTAAATTTTTCCTTCTCCTCCTCCATCCTCCAGCTAGTTGCCGAATCGGCCAGAGGCAATGGCCAGTGAGGTCGAGGTCCACCTCGTTGGCCACCTCACTAATGTCTGCGAGAGCGGCCTCGCACTGGGCAGGTGAGGCTTGCCCTCACCGGATCTGGCGAGGGTCGAGCCTTGCCCATGGCCGGTGAGGCTCGCCCGCCTAGTGCTGCCATGGGCGAGGTTCGACCCTCCCAGATCCGGCGAGGGCGAGCCTCGCCCGCTTGGCGTGAGGCTGCCCTTAAGGCTTGGGCAGTGAGGCCAGCTCGAGGCACGAGGGCGGCCTCGCGCCGGGTTGGCGAGGCTCGCCCTCGCAGCCACTAGCCTTGTAGCCACTAGCGAGGTGGCCGACGAGGTCGACCTCGACCTCACCGGCCGTCACCTCTGGCTGGTCACGAAGGTGTGGCGATCGGTTAGAGGAAGGAGGAGGAGAAGGAAAAAAGAAAAATAAAAATTCAAAAATTCAAAAATATTAAAATATTATTAAAAATTGTCCATGTGGGTGCTGATGTGGCTACATTAGTCAGCCGGTGTCTAGTCAGCAAAATCTATCCAAAATTGACCGCAAATCACTAAATTGACTCAACGTAAAAAGGTTTAGGACTAAATTAGTATAAATACAAAAGGTTTAGGACTTTTTTAACACTTTTACCGAAAATATGTGAAAAGTGAAGCAATAAAGCTAGTTTTCGTCCTTACAAGTCTTGGTCATCCTAGCATCTATTGATGTTTCTTTCCTGATAGCTCTTGGACATCTAGGGGGTGCATGACAACCAGAAATTTCTGTTCCAGAAACAAATTTTCTCTTCCAGACTTGTTTCTAGAATAGAAATCCGTTTGATAAACTTATTCCATTTTTCTATTTCTGAAATAGATTTTTGTTTCAGCAATAGATTTGAAATATAAATCAAAAGTAGAAATTTTCTATTTTTCTATTTCTGAAATAGAAATGAGAAATAAAAAAAAAAATTTATTGTGTCCTCCATCTGTTGCTGCCGGCCACCATTCGCCCTCACTGCCGGTTATCGGCCGTTGTCGTCGATTGCCGGCCGTGATTGCCGTTGGTTGCTATTGCCGCTGCTGCTCGCCCGCCGCCATTCGTTGGTTGTCGGTCGCCAGCCGTTGCCTTCGGTTGTTGGCCGCGGTTGCCGCCAATCGCCATCGCTTGTTGCCGTCGCCACTACCGCTCGCCCGCCGCCGTTCGCCGGTTGCCAGACATCGCTGGTAGCCGGCCATTGCCGTCGGTTGCTAGCCGCGGTTGTCGCCAGCCGCCGCTGGTCGCCGACTGTTGCCGTTGGTTGCCGGCCACGGTCGCCGCCGATCGCTGCCGCCTTTTGCCGCTATCGCCGCTGCCGCTACTGCCGGTCACCAGTCGTCGGCCGCCGCCGCTCACCCGTCACCGTTCGCCAGTCGCTAGCCGCTACCACCTGTCGCCGGTTGCCGGCCTTTGTCCGAAAGAAAGAAATTTTTTGTCGTTATCAAACGAATTTCTATTTTTGAAGTAAAAATTTTATATCGTTATCAAACGGTTATTTTTTCTTAGAAACTCACATAGAAATAGAAATAGAAAAATCTATTTCTCTTCCAAAAATCAATTTCTAACTAGAATGGTTATCATTCATGCCCCAAGTGAAGTCTTGGTCTTCCTAGGTTAATTTACGTGCACAAATATAGAAATGTCTAGGGATGATCCCTAAATATTACGAAACAAGCACTTGCAGACAAAATTCTGCAGCAAGATGGACGGCAATGATCTGTCGAAAGGTGTTTAGGTAGGAGTTGATAATTAGCAATTGCTTGATAGGAGCATTTTGGTCCTCTGAACATGACTTTGTTGTTCATTAGTTCGATGAATAGAGAGTAATTTCTTGTACTTTATGTAGTGTTAGTTGGTGATTTGGACTCGTTTAGTATTGCCAGGGTAAAATAAAGCAAGTTGCTTAATTGATTACTTTGTGTGCCTGACCCCTTTTGTTGTTTAGCCTAAGTAATTGTTTTTTTTTCCTCGTCAAACTGACAAAGTTAAGCCATCCTTGATGACTTGTAGATGCATAATAAAAACTAAGCTGTCATTGCTGGGTGTATCTTTCAAGACGATTATCTCCAAATTCAGTCGGAAGTTGCACAAAGATGCTTATTTTCCCGTCCCAATAATTGTGGTCCGTTTCACTCATCAATAAAATATGTGCTAATTTGTTGGTAAGAACTTTACATGTTTGTCCACATTGAAAGGGGACTCCGCACCTTCTTAAGTATTCTTAATATTTATTTTCTTAAATATTTGGAAATTTTTAGCACTATAATTGCCACGAAAAAGCCTACGTTGATCGCATATTCAACAATATGTAGAAATCATTAGGATACCGAAAATTTACAGATGCACACAAAGCCAAAAAGCCAACAAAACACTCCCCTGTCTGGATGCCCCAAAGTAAAGGTCCATCGTATCAAACAATAGCCAAAAGTCTTGACATGAAGAAAAAGGATAACTAATCATAAGAGGTGTCAAAATGGTCCATGAACTCATTTTTGAACTCATATATATCTATGTGGGTTGTATGTGGGTTAGAGACTCTTAAAGACTCAACTAAAACTAGGTACAAAAGATGAGTTTAATTTAAATGGGTTGAAAATCGGTCAAAACCCATTTCCGACTCATTTAATGTATCAAGTGGGTTAGAACCCATTTCCAAGTAATCACGAAACAAGCACTTGTGGATAGAAAATATTTTATTATGATTTTTCTAACTTCTTACATGCATCTTTGAAAGTCAAGGTCTTTGTTTAATTTTTTTGGTAGGTTAAAGTCTTGGTCTTTGTTTCAAAGATATTTAATTTCTACGCAAATGATCATGAAACGAATCTTTTTTTTTTTCTTTTTTTTAATGCTTTTTTATGGAAAGAAATCAAACTCGTGTTGTTTGCTTGAGTGGATTATTGGAAGGTCATTCCAAATAAATAAAGCAAACACATAAATATTCAATCTAGATAAAATATACACAATAGTACGTGTGCCCTACTAAAATGATTCAAATATCGAAAAAAATATTTATCTAATTTTTAAAAAAAGAGAATCGTGTGCAATTTAAAGTCCTAAAGTGTCAAGGTCCACATGGAAAATTTAATGCTGTGTGATTTTTCTTTTTGCACAATTATTCTATTGAACCTATAGTCTCAATAATGCTATGGGTTGTGTCTATCGATTTTTACCATATCTATTAATTTGTATATGATTTCAGCTAATGTGATGAGATAGGTATGTATCATCATAATATTATTTGTTGGCCATTTTATCAAGAAGATTGTACGTATATATAATATTGTATCATTTAATTAATGCAACGTATAACAATTGAACTTAACAAGAAAAAGGAAAAAAACGATCTTCTATCTTGAGAATAACAAAGTTTCATAGCAATTTCTTCTACTAATCTCATTTATGATTAGTCCACCAAAAAGAAAAAAAAAAAAAAAAAAAAGAAAAAGAATAAGAGCATTGGAAGTCCCAAAACTTATCATAAATGTGCAATTAAATTCTAAAACTTTCAATAAGTGTAATCAGTTCAAGAAACTTGTCACAAAAGTGCAATTAAGTTCTAAAATTTTAAAATATGCAATCAAATACTAAAACTTATAAAATTAATCCAATCAAGCCTTTCCATTGATTGCACTTTTTGAAAGTTTTACGACTCCATTGCACCAAGAAAATTACCAAAAAATTCCTATACATTTTGTAATTTTTCCAACTCGATCCTAAAATTTTACAATTGTACCAATTCAGTCCATCTAACCTAATTTAGCTGGCCCACGTTGACGTGGATGCCAGCCCATCCTGCTGACGTTGATGTGGATAATTTTTAATAGCATATATTTTTAATTAATTAATAAATTATTTATTTTTCTTATTTTCCCCTCCTTTCTTCTTCCTTCAGTGGATCCTCAGACCTTAGCGACCTACCAGAGGCCAGGGCCAACAAGGGTAAGCCACTAATGAGGGCGAGCCTCGCCAGATCTGGCTCAACCTTGCCCGTCAGCCATGATTTATCAATATAATCCTTTTCGGACATAGGATGATCGATATTTACATCAACTATTTTTAGTTAAAATTGGTTGACATCCGATAGGATATTTTGAGATGTTGTGCATTAGTAGAGACATATTGGATGCTAAGGTAATTGAAATCAACACACACACCCACTATCTCTTCGTCTCCCAATTCGCAGGTTAAACGAGCACGTTAATTGTTATGCTTAATTTCTGTCGGGTGAGCAAGTCATGTCAACAAAATCACATAACATAACAATTTATTTAACGAATGCTTAAAATGAGCCGAAATTGAAAATTGTGGTGCTTCATTGAAAAAAGAAGAAGACAAATCGAAGTTTTGGACCCGAGCAAATTCTTAAAAGGATTAACTCAAAGCAAGGGCAGGTCCTATAAGTCTCTTGGGTATCACTGCCTCTCATGGGGAGAAAAGCTGACGAAGAGGAATTAGGGGAGGCTAGGGTTAGTGAGGCCCAACCTTAAAAAAGGAATCTAACCGTGGAGCCCGCTCTCATTGGAGGGACAAGCTGCAGTAAAACCTAGACTGGGACTAGGTTCCCCCGAGCTGATACAGGCCAACAAGAGCACAAACCTAGGCCAATAAAATAGCGCAGGTATTTTTACGGTATCACCCCCCAACTCCTAAATCACTTTAAGAAAAACATCTCAAGAAAAATATTGTCTACATACGAAGGCGACTATAAGGTGGCGACGTTGGAAATGTCACCCTAGCGGTTGTTCTTATGCAACGGCACGGCAAAGGCCACGGACGGTGGTGCCCTCTCCTCCCCTACCTTGCATTTTTATTTTTATTTTTTTAAAGTTTTTTGCCTTTTTTCATTTTAGTTTTTCTCTTTGCTTTTTTTTTTTTTTTCTTTCATTAAAATTAAATTTGAAAAGATACACAAAAGTCTAGACATAACTCTAGATGAATGAATGAAAAATCACAATATGAATAAACTGGAAAAGAGTTGGGTGAAAATTATTGCATCATCAATTTTAAGTATGACATGTAAAGCGAGGAAGTTTAGTGGTAAAGATAAAAGAGGTATTCACATTGGGATAGAAGATGAGGGATGTGACAAGTGAAGCGACCAGCCAATTTACATCTTGCAAAGTCTTCGTTTTCTTGGAATTTATTCAAGTTTCTTTCCCATCAACTCTTTTTCGCTTTTGCTTCACTCTCTAGATAACAAATATTATATCCAATAAAGTCAACATGGATATTCTCTAAATATTAAGAGACAAGCACTTGGGGACAAAAGACATTTTACTTTGATTTCTCTAACCTTTTGATGTGCATCCTTGAAAGCATTTGTCTTCCTAGACTTCACAGTTTTCTCTCTCCATTAGCTCATTATCACTTTGCTTCCCCATAACCTTTGTTGTCTCTATAGACTGCAGTGATTGATTCACCATGGCCCTTGGAGAGATGTTTTTAGGTTCCTTCTTTCAGGTTTTGCTCGACAAGTTGGCTTCTATGATAATGGACTATGCGCAACGAGAAAGTATTGGCGCCACCCTGCTCCATAAGTGTGAGGGGATGCTAAAAACAATTAATGCAGTGCTTGATGATGCAGAGGACAAGCAACTCAACGGTGACCTTGTAGTGAAGTTGTGGCTAGATGATGTTAAGGACTTGGCTTATGACATGGAAGACTTGCTCGATGAGTTCAAGATTGAAGCCGCTCAAGCCAAGTTGGAGGTTGAAGCTAGCACAAGCAGAGGTCAAGTGAAAAGGAAGCTCTCTTTCTTTAGGCAACCGCGCTCGCTTGCATTTGAAACCAGGCTACATGAGGTCAAAGGCAGGTTTGAAGATGTTATCAATAGGAAGGCTCTCTTAAGCTTGAGAGAGAATGTTATGGACAAATCCCACCACACCAACAAAAGGCTTCCCAGCACTTATTTGTCGGAGCCTCAGTTTTTCGGCAGGGACGAGGAAAAAGCGAAGATACTCGCAATATTGACTAGTGAAGCCAAAAATGCCGATAGCGCGCTGAGCATAGTCTGCATAGTTGGGATGGGCGGTGTTGGAAAGACAGCCTTAGCTCAACAGTTGTATAAAGATGCCAAAGCAAGTAGCTATTTCGAGAGGAGAGCATGGGTATGTGTTTCAGATGTTTTTAATGTTCTCGACATAACAAAGACTATTTTGCAGTCAGTCACCAAAGAGCCCTACGAGGACAAAGATCTTAACAGGCTTCAAGGAAAGTTGAAGAACAATCTATTCGGAAAGAAGTTTCTTGTGGTTTTAGATGATGTATGGAGTGTGAAGTACCTCGAATGGATTGCCCTCTTAAAGCCATTTGAAGCGGAGGCTAAGGGAAGTAAGATCATTGTCACGACTCGCAACCATTCTGTTGTTTCCATGATGGGAGCTTTGTCATATACTCTGAAGGAGTTATCCACTGATAACTTTACTAGCTTATTAGCCTATCATGCTTTGGGAACAAGAAATATTGAGAGGCACCCGGATCTTGAAACAATAGGCAAGAAAATAGCAGAAAAATGTAGAGGTTTACCTTTGGCAGCTAAGGTATTGGGTGGTCTCCTACGTAATAAAGCGAATCCCGAAGAATGGGAAGCTATCTTAAATAATAGAACATGGGATATAGCGATAGGAAAAGATGGTGAGGTTCTTCCAGCTTTGAAATTGAGCTATTTGCATCTTCCTTCTTGTTTGAAGAAATGTTTTGCATATTGTGCTGTATTTCCAAAGGACTACGAATTTGAGAGGGACGAGCTAGCACTCTTATGGATAGCAGAGGGCTTTTTAGGTGAAGAAAAAGAAAAAGAGAGTATCTTGAGATTAGGACATGATTGCTTTGATGAGTTAGTATCTAGATCCTTTTTTCAGCAATCCAATATTAACACATCAAAGTTTTTGATGCATGATCTTTTGAATGATTTAGCAAAGTCAATTGCAGATGCAACATGCTTTACCTCTAGCAAGTCTCAAGTAGTGAGGGATGAAGATGATGCCTCTTTTGAAGAGAAAGCTTGTCATGTGTCATTTGTCTCACAATATGTTACATCAAAAAGCTTGAGAGCATATGCTACAATGAAGGTACTAAGAAGTTTAATGCTATTGACTATTCAATCTAACGGTTTCCCAAAAAGAATTTTTATTTCCAGAAAGGTGTTGCATGACTTGCTAACAAACTTGAAGTACTTGCGAGTGTTATCATTATGTCATTGTGACATTACAGAGGTACCGAATTGTGTCGGTGATCTAAAATATCTCCGATATCTCAATCTCTCATACAGCAATTTCGAAAGGCTACCTGAGTCAATTGGCACCTAGTGCAAGTTACAAGTTTTGATCTTAAGAGGTTGTTGGAACCTTTCTATGTTGCCTCCAAATATAGCAAATTTGGTTAGCTTACAGTTTCTTGACATTAGAGATACAAATAGTCTGAAAGAAATGCCATTGAATATCGGAAATTTGAGGAATCTTATTATCTTGCCCAAGTTTGTGGTAGGACCAGAGAGAGGGTTACAATTAAATGAGTTAAGAAACTTGCCACATCTTCAAGGAGAGTTACTCATATCTGAATTGCAGAAGGTGGAAGAAGCTAGAGATGCAATTGATGCTAATTTGTTTGGAAAGCAAGACCTTAGCGACTTATCCTTGCATTGGAAAGAAGGTTTTGGAGATTTCCGGAATACAGAGCACGAAGCACGGGTTCTTCACTCTCTGCGACCTCACACTAATATTAAAAATCTCACTGTCTCATACTATGGTGGTGAATCACTCCCGTCATGGTTAGGTGATCCATCCTATTCTAAGATAGTGTATTTGTGCTTGCTTGGCTGTCCTCATGTTAGTTCGCTACCATCACTTGGACAGCTCCCTTCACTCAAAGAATTATCTCTTGAAGGTCTAAGTGCAGTACGCATGATAGGCTCTGAATTCTACAGAAATAAAAACCCTTTTCCATCCTTAACAATTTTGAAGTTTGAAGGGTTGTCGGCATGGAAAAATTGGTCTTATTATGTTGGAGGCCCAGAAGAAAAAGTACCATTCTCCTGTCTTCGGCATCTTGTTGTTCGAAGATGTCAAGAGTTGATGGGGGAATTACCTTCTCAATTAGATCATCTCATCAAGCTAGAAATTTGTTCATGCTCGCATTTGAATGACTCAACCAATAAGGTTTATCTTCCATCTCTTTCTGAGTTATACATTAAAGATTGTAACAAGGAGATCTTAAAGTGGTTGGACAACCTAACTTCTTTAACCATTCTCAAAATTGAGAATCTTGCAAAGCTTGTTTACTTTGATAATGGATTTATGAGCTACTTAGTCAAGCTAAAGACACTTCATATAAGAAGATGTGAGATGCTAACATACCTATGGCTAGATGGAGATGGAACACGAAATCTTACTTGCCTCCAAGAATTAGACATCAAATCATGTCCTCAACTAAAATCTTTTGTGGCAAGAGAACGAGAGATAGCATTACCGTGCAACCTTGAAAGGATGGGATTGTGGCATTGCGCGAGCTTAGAAAGGCTTCCAAGCAAGCTGCACACACTTAGAGATTTGACCATTAGGCGTTGTCCAAAAATCATGGGACTGACCATTCCTTCAAATGACCCAAGCAACAATCACACGATGTCGCAGCTTGAATGTTTGCGGATTAGTGATTGTGATTCTTGGATATCTTTTCCGTTTGCTAAGGATAGACTTATTGCTCTGAAGAGACTTATTATTGAGAATTGCAAGGGAGTAGAGTCACTAGAAGAGATCACCGTAGTAGAATCGCTACAATTTCTAGTTATTTACAATTGTATGAATTTGGGACGCCTACCACAGTGCCTTCGCACGCTCGTCCATCTCACTCATTTGAAAATATATGATTATCCAGCATCGGAGATGGAGGACCTCCCTCCCCTTCCCCTCACCTTGTCGAGTCTCATACTTTTTAGGTGTCCCAAGATAAAGTCTATCACCAATTGTAACATTGATAGTTGTAATAATCTCACTTTTTTGGAAATACGTAACTGTCCAGCATTGGAGATGGAGGACTTCCCTCCCCTTCCCATCACCCTATTGTACCTTAAACTCTACTCTTGTCCGAAGATAAAGTCATTAGAGTGGCTTCCTCTTACGTCCCTTCAGGAGCTGAGAATTCAGTTTTGTGAAAATATCGAATGCTTCCCCAAAGGAGGTTTGCCTCCGAATTTGCAGACGTTTTATATTTATGGGTGTGAGAATATGAAGCAGTCAATGAGAAAATGGGACTTGTGCATGCTCACATCCCTCGAGACACTGGGAATGGACGGAAGAAGCATGGGAGGGGAGGGAGACAAGGAGTGCTTTCCTTCGGAGGAAGATGATGAGGATTCCTGGAGTCTTCTCTTTCCTTCCTCTCTTATCTCTCTTGAGTTGAGAGATATGAGGAACATGGAAAGACTATCAAGTGGCCTTTGCCACCATCTCTCCTCTCTCCAACGGTTAGTGATTGTCGATTGCCCGAAGTTGAGGGACTTGCCAAAAGATGGCCTCCCTCCCTCCCTCCAAAAATTGCGCATATTTAGATCCGAGATTCTGAAAGATGAATGTGCAAAACCCACGGGCAAGTGTTGGCACCTCATCCAAGAGATCCCTTTCATCGAAATTGACATTGCTCAAGTCAAATGAAGGCATCGATTTCCCATTCTGCTTCCTCAACTTGATGATTTCTCATAAAGAAGCTCTGCATAAATTTCCGGAAATCCAAGAAATCTCTGACGTCCGCATTGATGGGTTTCTCAAATCCGATGAAGTGAAATTGATCCACTTTTGCTTTCATTTGCTAAGGGCCGCGGTTCCTCCCTTCCATCTACGGCCGGATTTCTAAGGGTTCGGGTAAGTCCTTTCGTCTTGAATGCATTGATTTCGTGTCTCTGTTCTTCAGTTCAATGCTTAATACGAAGTAATTTCTTCCAATGCACGCAGACGTTTGCTTTTTGTGGAGTACAACTGAAATCCAGAGCTGAAATTCAGAGCTTCCTTTATTCTCCAATTGCACTAGCTTGCAAAAGTTGTTGTTGATGATGATGATGATATTCTTGTATGCCACAGCTGCATCCATGTCCACTACTGCCTTGGGCCGGCTTTTCTCTTCAGCCACTGCAATGCTCTTTCGAACAACAATTAATTTAGCCTCCTCTGTTTCTGTTTTGGCCTCAATCCCAACAACTTTTGTTCATATATGGATGCAAAGTTGGGGTACTTGCCAAAGGATGGCCCTCTCTCTCTCCCTTCAAGAGATCCTTTTCATCAGCATTGAGAGCATTCGGATCCAATGAAGTAAAATCGATCATGCCCGAGCCATGATGATAGATTTTCTCCGTTGACTTCTTTTGTTCCTCAGGTAATGCTTCCAACTTCTTTCATATTTCTCTTTCATTTGTTAACTACCAGGATTCATTCTTTGATGTAATGTAAGTTTTCTTGGGTCTGGGTAAGTTTTTGGTTTTCAAGGCATCAATTTTGATTATGCTCCCTCAATTCGATGCATAATACAGACTGATATTGGAACTCGAGTCTCTAGCTCATTTTGAAAGCCAGAAAATGAAATTTATTGGATTGTTAATTGACGGGGATTGCGCTGCTGTCTTCTCTTCTCGATTAGCTTATCCCACATCAAGATTTGACACGTCTTACCCTCTGTGGCAGATTGTTTGCGGTTGTCGATGATATTTCCTGCTTGTTCCAAGGACAGATAGACAATGTTGCTCTTCCTAAGCAGCAATGTGGATGGAATAAAGCTACTAATCAAGTCATTGTTTTCGTAGAAGCTTATTGAACTCTGAGGATCGGAGGCCTTACCCTGCTGATCAAGTTGTGAGAGACATCAGCAGGAAGTTTGGTTTTGTGCTCTTCGACAGCTCTTCTAAAACCCGCCTTTCAAGCTTCTGTGAGTAATAATAATGTTCATTGGTTTCATCCTGGGATATCTCTCTCAATCTCTTCCTCCACCTATGATCTATATCTAAGCCTTTCTATTCTCTGAATCATGCAGGATGTTGATAGAAATATTGCTTTCTTCTGGGGAAGTGATTCTGGAGGCAATCTCGTTCTCTCGGATGATGTAGAAGTTGTGAAGATGGGCGGGGGGAAATCTTTCGCACCATTCCCTAAAGGTAATTTATATTTTCGATTTGTTGATGCAGCTCCACTGGAGTTTGGTCCATGCATTGCAATGTGAAATGTAAGGATTGATGAACTCTGTTGTTATTAAGCAGAGTTCAGAGGAGAATGTTATGTTGTTGGGTAACATCATATTGGAAAAATTGGTTCCGAACCTAAATTTATAATTTATGGTAAAAATGGTGTTCTTTACCTGTATGCATGCTTTGATTTGTGCATTTTCACCTACAATGTTGCTCTTCAAATGGTTTTCGAGCGCCAAATCGTTCACCTTTTAGCATTGCCTCCTTTTCCAACTCAGGATGCTGCTTCACCAGCTCTGGAGGTTTGAGGAGTTATGAATACCCACCGAATGAGGTGAAGCCGGTTCCTCAATTCTATGCTCGATACAAACTAATTTTCCTCCTTCAGATTTTTCACATAAATTTTCGAAAACCAGCCGCCGAAGGTGAAAAACTGACATATGTAGCACAGAATGTTCACAAAGGGTGCATCTTGCTGTATTGATGACATATCTTGAACTCTTCTTGATGCCCAAGAACTGTGCTTATCTTCGCACTTGAGTGACCCACCAAACAAATCGCGAATCAAAATGCGCGTGAAAATCACCAAGAAACGTAGCATTCTACAATCATATTCCTCTGTATTTTCAGCGTTTGTTGTATATTCTCTTCCCAACATCTTTTTTCTTGTGCTCTCAAGCTCATTCACTGTGGTTGTTTTGCAGAAACCACTGTGATATGTATTGGCAAAACACCTTGGAATGATCACTTGCAAATGCTGTTGAGGTGGGGCTAATGCTGTCAATGTTAAGTGTCACCTTTTGCAATTTAATAAAAGAAAAAGAAGCACTTAATTTTATTTGGTGCATTGAGATGTTCTAAATTTTCTTCTAGTGAATACGATTTAAATAAGAATAATCTTTTCTAAAATCTAAAAATGGTGATTAGTTATGTGGATGCTGTGATATGATTGTGAAGAAAAGGGATGCACTTCCTTTTATTTTTCAATGGTTTCCTTTATCATCGAGAACCTTCTTTTTGTTGATGATGATCCTTTGTAGTATTAACCAGTCAATCTGGGAAAAAATTCTAGGGCACCTCATGGCTCCAACCTTTCAATGCCACACCAATTCATGACAGCATTGATATTCCATAAATCACCTTCCACTTGGGTCTTGATCTCTGGTGGGTTAGGAACTATTGCTAAAAGCTTGCAAGAAATTTTTAGCCGATTTACTTATGCCTGTTTGGTTGAGATTGAAATGATATGCCACCTGCTTCTATGATTGTGTTGTTAGCAGTGACCTCTGGGGCAAATCTATTCAGTTCTTTAAAACATCAGTCGTGTGTGTTTACTCTATTGTGGAATATTATTTTGTCTTACATTATGTTATTTTATCTGAAAATACCTTCTTATGTGGCATTCTTCTGCAGGGAGTTCCGGAACAAAAGTTTTGAGCTCACTTGTGTTTGTTTGGTGTTACTAGAAATCTTGCACTTCGACAAATGCAAACCTTGTCTGATACATCTCCTACCTCTCTACTACTGTTGCATGTATAAATTTTTGGTTGAAGCAATTTTTGTGTGAGATTGTGAAGCTCTATTAGAGGTTAGTTGATTTGTAATCTAAATTGTGGTTCACTGGGTACTTTCTCTGAGGCTTTTTTTGATGTTATTGCACATAAAACATGGTGCTTTGCCCATATAAATAGGTGGTTTGAAAAGCACTGTTGCATTTGCCAAGATAACTTTCGAGAAACCTCACATAGTTTTGCTTGTGAACCATCCGATCATCTGGTGAGTTTTACTCATTTTTCTCCATTTTGTGACTTTGATTACTTTTTCAGTTAGCTTGTTATATTGTTCTTACACTAATTGAACTTATAGGAATCTGGCTTTACATTGAAAATACAATGGAACCAATTAGCGATCACAACAGGGAGCCTCTACTATCTTACATCTAACTTATACTGAAACAGAACCAATCTAATTGTTCCAACTGGCAAAATATTGGGAATTGAACATGTATGCTAGCATGATCAGTGTTCTTGTATTGTGGTAATCTATAATACCAAGTAGTTCCAATATTCTATAGGTAGCATTGGGTTTTGCACATAATTAATGTGGAAATTTCTTTGTTTATAAATGTGGACTTTAAGTTCTACTTTAATGACCTATGACTACTGGAGTGTTATCTTTGTAAATTGCTAGTTTCTTGTCTAAGGATTGACGAGAATGATTCTGCATTTTTTTCTATCCCAAATTGCGGGATTTGGATGCAGTTGAGGCCTTCATTCAAGGGCTAGTCTTGTTCCAAGGAAGATGTCTGATGGTGAGATTGATTTTTTTGTCAAAATACTTTAGTTTGACCAATGATGGATTGTCTTTATAGCTAATAGCCATCTTTTCACCTTGATTTGCAGGTTAGTCATGATAAGCATCCAATACCTGGAAGCGTGGATGAGCTCTGGGTGGTTTCTCAAGGCAAGGTGGCACATTTCCGTGGGAATTTCCAGGATCATAAGAAGATACTTTAGTCCTTGTTGAATTAGGTGAGTTTAGTTTTGTCATCAGCCAAGAGTGGTTCAATGGGATCACATCACATTACCTCACAAAACATAAAATGAGGCTTTGTTACAGAGAGAAAGCAAAAAAGGATGAAGATAGATTGCTGCTAATATATAGGATGTACTCACAGTAACAGCGGCCCTTCTTTGTCATTTTGATTAGGGCTCATGGAAGGATGAGTCTTAAGTTTCTACATTGAATATGCAGTATCATTCGCCAATAGCTTAAAAAGTTTGTACTTTTGGCTCTAAGTATATTGTAGGCCATGCCTAGCCAAAAAATACTACATGAAATTCTGTATGTCAATTGGTTAGATAATATCCTTTTAACTGTTCACGTCGCTATTCAAAGTAAGAAGCTTTCTTTCTTCCCATAACAGTTATTGTATAGAAGGAAGGATAAATTGAAAACAGAGGTTTGAATATGCAAATGAAACAGCTAAATTTTGAATGAACCATGCAGGCCTAAACCCATTTAAAAACTGATCACCTGGTCAAAGAATAAATGTTATCTTTCTTCTATTCAAATACCCACTCCATCTCTTGATAACGGTAGCTTTAACCCAAAAAAAAACAAAAAAACAAAAAAAAAAAATGTGATTTCTTTGTTTGGAGGGGCAACGGTTAGATCCAACTAATTTTTGTTGGACTTTATTGTGATATCATGAAAGGTTCCCTACGTCACCCTAAAGGAGACAGTGGAACTCGAGTCTCTAGTTCATTTTGAAAGCCAGAAAATGAAATTTAATGGATTATTAATTGATGGAAATTGCGATACTATCTTCTCTTCTCAATTAGTTCACCCCACATCTAGATTTGACATGTCTTACCCTCTGTGGCAGATTGTTTGTGGTTGTTGGTGATATCTCCTGCTTGTTCCAAGGACACATAGACAATGTTGCTCTTCTTAAGCAGCAATATGGATGGAATAAAACTGATAACGAGGTCATTATCATCATAGAAGGCCTTAACCTGCTGATCAAGTTGTGAGAGACATCAGCAGGAAGTTTGGTTTTGTGCTCTTCAACAGCTCTTCTAAGACTGCTTTTCTGGCCTCTGAGAGTAATAATAATGTTCATTGGTTTCATTCTGGGATATCACTCTCAATCTCTCCCTCCACCTGCGATCTATATCTAATCCTTTCTGTTATCTTAATCATGCAGGATGCTGATGGTGTTCCTTTCTTCCAGGGAACTGATTCTGCAGGCAGTCTTGCTCTCTCGGATGATGCAGAAGTTGTGAAGACGGGCTTTGGAAATCTTTCGCACCATTCCCTAAAGGTAATTATTTTTTCGGATTGTTGATGCGGCTCCACTGGAGTTTAGTCCATGCATTGCAATGTGAAAAGTAAGGATGGATGAGCTTTGCTGAAATTAAGCAAGAATTCAGAGGAGAATGTTATGTTGTTGGGTAACATCATATTGGAAAAATTGGTTCCGCACCTAAATATATTATTTTATGGTTAAAATGGTGCTCTTTACCTGTGTGCACATTGCAATGTGAAAAGTAAGGATGGATGAGCTTTGCTGAAATTAAGCAAGAATTCAGAGGAGAATGTTATGTTGTTGGGTAACATCATATTGGAAAAATTGGTTCCGCACCTAAATATATTATTTTATGGTTAAAATGGTGCTCTTTACCTGTGTGCATATTTTGATTTGTGCATTTTCACCTAAAATGTTGCTCTTCCAATGGTTTCCAAGCGCCAAATTGTTCACCTTTTAACGTTGCCTTCTTTTCCAACTCAGGATGCTCCTTCACCAACTCTGGAGGTTTGAGGAGTCATGAGTACCCACCAAATGAGGTGAAGCCAGTTCCTAGGGCGGACAGCTCTGGCCATGTGTGGGGCGCCACATTCAAAGTGGATGCGGAGACTAAGGACTCTTGCATGCCTAGAATTGGGAGTGCTGCAAACCGGTCCTCGTTCTACTGAGTCATATCGTTTGTGGCCCTTTTCTGGACAGGCCATTGGCTATTGAATGGCCTTTTGTTGCTTATAACCCAGTCATGCTTTTTCATACATTGAAAATTTTTCAGCTCTAATGGTTAGTTACTCTATGTTGACAGTTTGAGATGACATTGTATTATGCAGCTGTATATGTTGCTTATACAACCAAGCCTTTACAGAACCTGATCATGCTTTGTGAAGTAATATCTTTCTGGCATTTCATTTAGCCAGAATGCAGAGTCTATTCACTGTCATGTCTTTTTTTTTTTTTTTTTTTTTTTTTTTTTTTTTGTTAGATGTCTATTGCGAAATTGTTCTCTCCATTTGTAAATTAGGCTGGGACTGGGACGACATTGTTATATGAGGACAAATGTGAACTATAAAAACTTGGAGCATACTGGTCCTCATATGGAAATCGAGTTTACACGATACCTTGTGGCATGTTAGATATTAAAGGCTAAAGCAGTAAACTCTCGTGCAATTTTAAAAGCAGTCAAAAGGACCTTGACATATGTCGATACAAACTTAACATGAAGGAAGATAGAGATAGCTATCCATAATGCAGATTAACCAAAAAAAAAAAACACACTTCGCCTAGCCATCTTGGTAAGAGAGACCTCTTTAGTCCTTCGCATCGGTTATGTCCCCTGTTGTTATCTGAAAAACATGTGATTGTCAAGTTCAACATTGATAAAATAAATCTCAGTCTCATCCTATTGACATATGAGCTCACGCTGAAATTTCTTACATAAGTAAGTGATGGTTTTGATAGACATGCCGTCTACATAGCACAGGCTGCACAACTAACCTACTAGTCCTGCTTAAAAAAATTCTGGATATCCACTTCTTTTTGTTTAATAACTCTGCACAAAATTCGTATTCAACGTGTTCATGGATCTCGATACAACATCAGGTATACCGTAAGCACCATGCTTAAATCAGGTCTCCACCTATCTATATGTAGACTCAGTATCGACTTAGCTTCAGCTTCGGGTAGGTTTGGGGCATCAAACACCTTGCAGACACGCTGATTCCCTCTGACTTTCCCAAACATTAACCTAGTTGTGGCTGCATGAACCAGAACATGCCCGCCTGCAGGTTTCAATGGGTCTGATAACACACCTCCGCCTGGATCAGCTACGAATGAAACAGATAAATCAAAGACAAAGTCTTAAAAATAATAAAATCCTTTTCCTATGTCAAGGACTGCAGCTACTGTATGCATCACCAGTTTACAACAAATAGCTGGTTCTTGAGATTTTCAAGAATCAGTATGAGCTTACTGCAGTCCCTAAAATGCTATTTGTCAGTGTGCAACCATCAAAGGGCTAAATTGAATAACAACTTTGAATGGATGCAGGACTACGTGGGAGAAATGAGATGTGGTGCTGTACCTTGATTGGCCACGTACACTACCACGTTAGATTCCTCAGCTATCTTAATTAAACGTGAGACATTTGTGCCAATTTTTGCCGCAATTCGGAATTCATTAGTGTCAAACCAGATAAGCTGCAGAATAACAACTTGCATGATTTGATGGTTTCAGGATCAACCTGGGGCTCTGCAAGTTCACTTGCAGTAAAATCCAATCGGAAGAGAGCAATCACAGAATCCACAATCTGAAAAAGGCACTCACCATAGGTCAACCATCCACACCTCAGAAAACCTGTAGGCTTTGATTCTCGAGCAGTGTCTTACCAGTTATTTGAATGGTTCTTCAGACATTTTGGCAGCCAAACCAAGAAGCAAGTTGTACTGATGCTCAGAAGTAGAGGCACGGGCATAAATGATCTTCGAATTCATGGAAAGACTAGATTACAGCAAGTACACTAGCCAGAAAAGTAAGAGTTGCCACCAGTATAGAAAGCATTGCTTACGTTATCGAAGACTGCAGGTGTACTAAGTTAAGAAAGTGCACATGCGCTTACATGGACAGACGACGATTATGAAACACAAGTAGCTTTGTCGAGGTCAAGAAAAATACAGACAGATTATAATAGGATACAAAGTTCCTACTGCGTTGATATAAGCACCTTGCCATTTCCTCCTCTCACGTGAGTTGGCAGCTGAAAATATTTTATGATCATGGAATCCACAAACCATTAATAAAGAATGATTGAAAACAGGGGTAAATACTGTTGTAGGATTTGCAAATAAAGTAGAGTATCTTCAAGCATCACATTCGACTAATGATCAACCCAAGTCCGAGTCCAACTATGATTAAGGCTTTTACTCAGTTGTGACATAGTACAAACTCCTCTGACCTTTTTCCTGCTTGGTTTGAGCCACTGTATATGCGTTCCAGTATACTGACTGCAGATTACAGAAAATGAGTGCCATACTTCCAGAATCACCTAACACACACATTATGATGCCAAGATCACCCACATCTTTATACTTCATAGAAATTCAATCATTATGTTACTATTTGGCATTGTTCATCTGAGAAAAAAAAATGCAACAGAAGTTCAAGACAGAAACCTAATATCCAATTCAGACCAACCTGAGAAGTAACACATAGGGTATATGCCAGCTGTGTTTTCCCAGACTTGAAGTGACGTCAGCAGCATTTTCTGAGAAAGCTAATTAACAAAAGCAACTAAAAGTTCATCAAAGGTGACGTTGTTGGACTGTGATTTTCACCCAGATTCGCCAAATGCTTCTGTAATTGCCAGAGTTTCAATACCACCTGTTAACATTGCCAAACCAATGAAATTTGTATTTGTTGAAATACATGAAGAATAAGACACAGAATCTGCAAAAGAAAGTCTTTTACCGCCTAAAAGCTCATCGAGGGGGCTTCCAGTTGTGATGCAAACAACCGACGACTCTCTCTAGAAATACCGAAGACATTGAAAGTACTTTGAGCAACAGATTTGCTAATTTGCAAGCTTTATTTCAAGGGTATTCTGAACCATTTTAGCTTGAAGTTTGCAGAATTAAGAACTTACTCTGAGCAGAGCATCACTTCCAATAATATAGCCAAAATTCTGATAAAACAAAGGGAAGTCGATGCGAGATGCTTATAGAAGTTCAAATTGATTGGAGCCACTATCTCAGGTCAAGAAGAATTTAAGCTCTAACCACTATTTTTTCAGCTGCTTCGCATATCTTGTCAACTTTTGCCTCAGATAATCCTTTTATTCCAGTTAAGTGCTACCCAAAAATAAACAAAGAAAAAGCAAATCACTTGGCCAAATAAGAATACGTTCCTCAACTTATATCTCAGGACTAAAGATCAGATATACCTTCTTTGTATGCATCATTAAGCCATTGCGAGTGTAGATTCCTGCATCCTGGAGCTTTTTCACATCTCCAGCATTTATTCCTTGAAAAATAACTGCAAACAAAATGAAGGAAGAAGCTCAGAGAAAGAAAATGAGAACAACTAGCGTTCCAACAGTGATATTGATGAATTTATTAATGCAGCTATGTCTCGAAAAAATAAGACATCCAATGGTGCAATTCCAAGGTCACGTAACATAATGAAGTCTATCAGAAGACAAAAAACTAAAAACTATCGCACGCGCAGGAAATCACGGCAAGTTCGAGAGAAAGGTCGAGATGTAAATCACGATGATCACAGCCGTAGCTTCATCGTACCATTTGCACCTTAAATTTTAACTTTCAGAACACGGAATCAGAAAATCGCGATAATCATCTCAGAATCAAATGACGCACCGAAACTCATTACGAAAGCGATGACATGAACAGAGAGCAGTTGCCTACACTCTCGTTTTGCCGTAACTCACGTTTGTTTGTCGATCGTTTCAAGTAGGTCTTCTGCTTCGTCGTCGACGTCCTCTCTTTCCACGATCTTCTTCTCTTCGGCTCCGAACATCAACGAGCGAACACGAGACAAAACTCAGAATCATCGTCGCCGGCGATTGCGCTGCGGAAAAGGACATGAACCGAAATCAAGCGGAGATTGCGAAACTCAGTTGAGAGAGACGAAAGCATCGACGACGATGGAGTTTGACGATCGGCGATGGAGTTCGCTGCGTCTGCGCAGGAAAAGAGACTTTCGAATTTTTTTTTTTTTGCGTATTTTGGAAACGATCGGAAATTGGAGGGAATCTTCTTATTATTATATGGAGAGAGGCGGGAAGCGGGGAAGGATAGCTCTCGGCTTATTTTTTTTTTTTTTTTTTTTTTTTTTCCTTTTTTAAGCAAAAGAGGTTTAACTGAATTTCGTTATTCTGAGATAAATCCTCATGAATTGAGGTTTAATGGATCTCTTTTAAGAATTTATCAAATACACTCCTAGAGAGGGAGAGGAAAATATTGGTTTGATTTTTTTCTTTTTATTTTGAATTAAATAACTCAGTTTTTATTTATTTATCTCGGTTTTATATTCACCTTAATCCTATACGGCTTATAATTTTTTTAAATTGGACCGAATTAAGTTCTTCTTAAAAAAGGAAAAGAATAGATCTATATTGTCGTCGATACTTGGTTTAATTACATTATGTTCAAACTCCATGCTTATTACTCATAGAGTTGTGAAAATATCAATGAACAATTGAATTATTCGGAATGATTTGCTAAGAACTTGCTCGTGATCGGTTTAATTAGTCGACACACATCCTAATATTTGTAACTTGGTGATTCAAAAAAAGGTGACAAACATTGAGCATGTGTTTTCTTTTATCGAACACGGAGCACATTTAATGCCTAAAATTTGATTTTTATTTAATATCGAATCCTTTCTGACTCCAATTTACAAAATAGGCAAATCAGATTAGAATTATAGAACCATTAGTAATCTCCAACATATTTTTCCTCATTTTTTTTTTCTAAAAAATTTGTTCTTTTACGTAAGTTTTTGAACATGTGTATAATGAGCTATGAGTTACGAAATCCAATATTTTATTTCGATATGCTTTGATTTTTTCTTTTACTAAAATTTATTATGATTTTTGTTGGAAAATCTCCTATAATCTCTCCCAAATCATTTAGGATATTGTAGGATATTATTTGATTTGATTTGATTTGATTATGTGATTTGATTTGATTCCGTTAGCTGTAAATTAGCTATCGATTGAGATTAGGTCCTCCATTCTTGATTTTCGACCTAATTTAGATCTTCTACTCTTGTATATAAATACCATGTAATCACTTGATAAATGTATGAGAAAATACAGATTCTCTTCTTTTCTACATGGTATCGAGCCTAGTTTTCGATCTGTCTTTCCCGCCTCTGTTTCTTTTCTTTTACCGCCGCTTGATTGCAGCCTTTTTTTCTTGACCTTATCGCTGCGTTGCATTTCAGCCTTATTGCGACCTAACCAGCCTTATTGCTGGCCCTTCAATTGTGTGATAACCACCCTTGTCTCTCGATCCCTTCTTAGTCTCCTCCTATAATCTGTCCTTAAAGTTGCTGGAATGGAAGATTTAGGGAAGGCTATCTCTAGCCAAACCGGCTCCTGTTCAAAATCAATCCAACTCATCGGTTGGAGATTTTCCCAACATGAAGGAGTATCGATTGGATGGAAAAAATTATCTTCAGTGGGCACAGATTGTGAGGACATTTCTTAAAGGAAAAGGGAAGCTCGAGTCACCTAGAAGGCTTTGGTCCAAGACAAGGTGATCCCAAGTTTCGGACATGGGATGAAGAAGATTCCTCAATTATGTCATGGTTGTGGAGCTCAATGCAACCTGAAATCAGCAAAAACTACATGTTTCTCCCTACGCCAATGAGATATGGGAAGCTGTTCGTCAATCTTATTCGAAAGTCCAAGATGCAGCGGTAATATATGAACTCAAGACAAAGGCTTCAACAACAAAACAAGGTAATCGTTCCATTACGAGAATACTACAATCGATGAGAGGTCTTTGGCTTGAAATAGATCACAATCTGAATATCCAGATGAGGTGTCCCTGAAGACACTAATACTCTCCAAAACTATATGGAGAGAGATAGGATCTTTGAGTTTTTGGCGAGGTCTAAATGCAAACTTTGACCAGATTCGAGTTCAGATTCTCGGAAAGAAGCGGCTGCCATCCTTAAATGAAGTTTTTTCTACTGTAAGGGGAGAAGAAAGCCGAAGAACTGTAATGCTTGAAGACCAACACAGCGAAGGATCCGCCATGAAAGCAAGTAAGGAGGAAACAAATCCTTACAAAAACAAGAGACTGGATCCAATTAAGACGACAAGCAATGAAGGTTTATGGTGTAGTTTTTGCAAGAAACCACGCCATACAAGAGAAAATTGCTTCAAGCTTCATGGAAGAACGCAGGTGCTCAACGAGCTAAAAGACAGCCGCAAGCACACATGACCGGTGAAGGTGAAGCTGCTCCGATGGTCCAATACAAACCCGTTAATGAGGAGATATTTAACGAGAGAAGAAGTCGGTAAAATCGGGGCTCTCCTTGACTCCCTATCTAAGTCTTCGATATGTGTTCATTGGTTCGATCGGGTGCGTGTCTAATTTCCGAAAACTCAACAGCTTCTCGGTACCTAATTCATGGATTCTTGATTCGGGAGCAACCAATCATATGACACATGATCCCACTAAATTTGAAACTTATAAACCATTACCGGGAAATAGGAGTATTACCATAGCAGATGGATCTCTTTATCGTAGCTGGCCAAGGAACCATAATTCTAAATCCCTCACTCAAACTTAATAATGTCCTTCATGTTCCTAAGCTGTCCACCAATCTCCTTTCCATTCATCAACTTACCAAAAATCTGAATTGTAAGGTTCTTTTCTCTACTGATCATTGCATTTTGCGGGACCTGAAAACGGGGAGGATGATTGGATTTGCTAAGGAACGGAATGGGCTTTACCACCTTGAGGATTCGAGCAAAAGTGGTTGGTCTCTTGTGGGATATAAGACCCCTTACAACTCTTGTAATTCTATCCACTTATCTCAGATTTGGCTTCACCATTTTCGATTAGGACATCCACCTTTTAGTCTTCTTAAGACTATGTTTCCTTCTATCTTTAAAGACGTTGCTGTTGAAAATCTTCATTGTGAAGTTTGTGAACTTGCAAAACATCATCGTGTTTCATTTCCTTTGAATAACAATGCTAGAGTTTCAACACCATTCTCTCTTATTCATACTGATGTATGGGGTCCATCTAGAACTGCTAATTTGACAGGAGCTAAGTGGTTTGTCTCTTTTATTGATGATTGTACTCGAACTACATGGCTATATCTTATGAAAGACAAATCTAATGTTCAATCTATATTTCAAAACTTTCATAAGATGATAGTTAATCAATTTGGGGTGTCAATTAAGAGACTTAGATCGATAATGGGAAAGAATATTTCAATAAGTATCTTGATCATTTTTTCCAAACTCAAGGTATTATTCATGAGTCTTCTTGTGTTGATACTCCTCAACAAAATGGAGTAGCCGAAAGGAAAAACAAGCACCTCCTAAATGTTACTCGGGCTCTCCTCTTTCAAATGTCTGTTCCAAAACATTTTTGGGGGGAAGCTGTTTTAACTTCAGCATATCTTATTAATCGGGTTCCTTCCAAAACCTTAGGAAATAAAAGTCCCTTACAGCTCCTGTCTACATTTTATCCTGATGTCTCCCATAAATATCACATTTCTCCTCGAGTCTTTGGCTGTGTTGCATTTGTCCATATTCATAATCACAACAGAAACAAACTCGACCCTCGTGCTCTAAAGTGTGTCTTTATTGGGTATTCTAATACTCAAAAGGGTTATAAATGTTATGACCCTTTAACACATCGAGTTCTTATCTCCATGGATGTCACTTTTAATGAAAATCAATCATTTTTTACTTCCCACCACTATCTTCGGGGGAGACTCTAATGAAGATAGTGGATTTGATGAAGATAGTGGATTTGAACCATTGCCTTCACTACCTAGTTTGCCTTCACTACCTAGTGCGTCACTCAATCCATCTTCGTCTCCTTCACCATTTTTATCAAGTCCTAATCCTCTTAGTCCATCTAGTCCTTCATCAAGTCCATTGAATCCTTTGGTCGCTTCTAGTTCCCCATCAAGTCCTCTACTTAGTTCATCATCATCTTCATCTAGTCCTCCCAAGAATGAACCAACCAAACCGCAAGTTTACTCAAGAAGGACAAAGCTCAATCCGGAACTAAATCAAGTCCCGTTATCCGAACCGTTATCGAGGTAATGAAATCACTCACCCTTATCCTTCTTCTAATGAACTTGAGTCAAATGATTTAGATTTACCTATTGCCTTGAGAAAAGCTACCAGGAAATGTACCCAACACCCTATCTCTCAATTTGTGTCATACCATAGACTATCTACTCAACACAAAGCCTTTATTACTGCTCTTGATTCAATTATGTTCCTAACTCGGTACATGAAGCTTTTGAGGATAAGAATTGGATACAAGCTATGACAGAGGAAATGAATGCATTGAAGAAGACTGGATACATGGGAAGTTGTGACTTTACCCAAAGGCAAGCAAAGTGGGATGTAAATGGGTTTATACCCTTAAATACAAGGCTGATGGCACCTTGGAGAGGTATAAAGCAAGGCTGGTTGCAAAGGGATATACCCAAACCTATGGGGTGGACTATCGGGAGACCTTTGCACCAAAGTAGCAAAGATGAACACAAGTACGGATACTACTTTCTCTTGCAGCTAATTTTGGTTGGTCTTTGCAGCAATTTGATGTGAAGAACGCGTTTCTACATGGAGACTTGGAGGAGGAAGTCTTTATGGAGCCTCCGCCAGCTTTGATAAAGATTTTGGAAACAATCGGGTGTGTCGACTTAAAAAGGCTCTATATGGTCTCAAACAGTCCCCAAGAGCTTGGTTTGGAAGGTTCACGAA
Organism: Eucalyptus erythrocorys; assembly: GCA_014182555.1. Classification (NCBI taxonomy): domain Eukaryota; kingdom Viridiplantae; phylum Streptophyta; class Magnoliopsida; order Myrtales; family Myrtaceae; genus Eucalyptus; species Eucalyptus erythrocorys. The sequence continues at coordinate 12,841,179 of CM024598.1, read as the reverse complement.
GGCAATGCTTGAGATGGGTTACAAGCAGAGTAGAGGGGATCACACCCTCTTCATCAAACATTCGAGAGAAGGTATGGTCACAACTCTACTTGTTTATGTAGATGATATAGTTGTGATCTGGTAATGATGAAGCTGAACAAAATTCTCTTAAGAGTAATCTTGCTCAACAGTTCGAGATCAAGGACCTTGGAAAGTTGAAATACTTCCTTGGTATTGAGGTGGCCTATTCTAATAAAGGTATTTTTATATCCCAAAGGAAGTATGTTCTTGATCTTCTCAAGGAAACAGGATGTCTCAATAGCAAGGCGGTGAGCACTCCTATTGATGCAAATCATAAAATGGATGGACATGGAGAGAGTGGCATTGTTGATAGAGGGAGATATCAAAGGTTAGTAGGAAGACTTATTTATCTATCTCATACTAGGCCAGACATAGCCTATGTTGTGGGAGTTGCAAGTCGGTTCATGCATGATCCTAAAGAAGAACATATGCAAGCTGTCTACCGGATTCTTCACTACCTCAAAGCTACTCCTGGAAAAGGTATTCTATTTAAACGAGGTGACAAGTTGAATCTTGAAGTCTATACCGATGCAGATTATGCTTTGGGTCACCAATAGATAGAAGGTCCACATCTGGCTATTGCACTTTTCTAGGGGGAAATCTTGTCACTTGGAGGAGTAAAAAACAAAATGTGGTTGCTAAATCAAGTGCTGAAGCTGAATTCGGGCGATGGCGAATGGGATATGCGAACTTTTGTGGCTCGGGATTGTCATTGAAGACCTCAAAGTGAAACATGAAGGAACTATGAGACTTTATTGTGATAATAAATCAGCAATCAACATTGCTCACAATCCAGTTCGGTATGATCGAACCAAGCATATTGAGATAGACGGGCATTTTATAAAGGAGAAGCTTGAATCTGGTTTGATTAGCACTCCCTACACTCCTAGCAAAGATCAGCTAGCGGATGTCGACCAAAGGTCTACCGGTGTCGAGATTTCAAGAGATTATCAGCAAGTTGGGCATGGAAGATATTCACTCACCAACTTGAGGGGGAGTGTTGGAAAATCTCCTATAATCTCTCCCAAATCATTTAGGATATTGTAGGATATTATTTGATTTGATTTGATTTGATTATGTGATTTGATTTGATTCCGTTAGCTGTAAATTAGCTACGATTGAGATTAGGTCCTCCATTCTTGATTTTCTGACCTAATTTAGATCTTCTACTCTTGTATATAAATACCATGTAATCACTTGATAAATGTATGAGAAAATACAGATTCTCTTCTTTTCTACAATTTTAAATTGGATTTTTGATGTAATCTCAAACGCCTCAATTTTATAATTATAAAGAAAAAACACAAGAATATCGCCTTTTATAAGACCCTCAAGCTCTTTTAATTATTTAAATCAAAATGTCATCTCCTTCACGACGAGAAACGCAAAAACCAAAACGACAATCCGTTCCGTCTCTACCGCCGGTTCCCTCTTCTTCGCGCCTCGCTTCTTCTTCTTCTTCTTCTTCTTCCTCTTCTTCTTCTTCGTTCTCCATCCCAACCAGCTTCCGTCGAAGTCGAGACTGATGCTTATCGAGTGATCCGAGAGAGGTGGTAATCGCGCATTTACGGCGATCTTCTCGAATATTTTTTTTGTCTTGGGCTCTTGTTGTTCCTCGTTCCATTGCACGTAAGCGATTTGATGTTTGTCCTGAGCGAGAGGCATTTGCTTTTCCTGGGCTTGTTTCTTGAATTTGGAGCAACGCATTACCATCTTGACATCACCCGTCTTCAAATCATTGGTAAAACGGCAGCTTCCTCGAATGAATGGAGCGCAGCAAGCGAGTTTGGTTGCTTTGTCACCTCGCTATTGCGTTTGCCTACCCTGAGAAGAAACTGGAGTCTTGGCGAGTTTTTACTTAACTGGTGGCAGCGTAGATTCATGACCACCAGCAAGGGAGTGCAAGATAGGAGCAAGGACAAGAGGTTCCATGATCTCAAAATTGGCACTGAGAAGCATAAAGTGTTGTCAAGGGTGTTGGTTTAGTGTGTTCTTGACAGGAGCTTTTGAAGGTTTGGAGCTGATTCAGAAATGTCCGCTGGTTATTTGGAAGGAAAAGGTCCTAAGCCTTGTTGGTTGTACGGGGAGGAAGAATTAGATAGAAACTTTTATGGACTTATCAAATATGGAAGATAATGATTTTCTAGAGGGTAGTTCTGAGGATGGAGGCATTGCTATGCAGCCTACCAAATAGAAGTCATACGTGAATTGGAGGGTATTGCAGTTGGAGGCAGCTCCTTCATGGATATACATGAAATTGACAATAAATACAAGCCTCATGATTCATTTTAAGGTCGTACGTTCTTATTTGAGTTGTCAAGATAACTTGCTTTCCAGCCTTCTTCTTCACAAGTTCAAAGTTTCGAGTTTTTGTACAGATTTAATTAGACAAACTCTGCTTAAATCTATAAACCAAGTCAATTAATAGCGGACTGATCCATCTCATTCCTTGTTAGTCCTAAATAGTGCCACCGGAACTCCTGAAATGGATGATTCAGAAAGAATATGCAGTTAATGTTTTTGGCAACTCTCAACTCACCTTGGTGCCAGCAAGGACATCAGAAGCAGTCTATTTACAGTGACTGGTTTATTCTCAGTTATTAGTCTGACTTATTTGAGTGCTGCCATACTACTCTGCTATTCCGAAGATGAACTTGCCACCCTGCATTTTAATCTCAATTGTTGGTTCAAAGAGCTGATTGGGTAGTAGCTATCATGGAGAACATAGCCTCTGCTGCTAGGATGATCGACATTCTCTCTCTTGTTGTTACAAATCAGATGCTGAGCTCACCCTGTAGTAATGCCTTGTTCATCACTGTGCATGGATATTATGGTCCACAATATCCAAGACTGCCTCTTGCAACATGCATTCATTTGCTTTCTATCCGATATTCCATAGGTCTTGTAACTTCTGTTCAAAATCTCCATGAAACTATGGCAAACTCCTGTTTTTAAGGTTCCACTGGAGAACTTCCTTTTGTTGGATTTTAGAATCCAATATCAAACAATAAGTAGTTTTTATTATTGCTTGTTTACGTTGGGCTGTGTTTATGGTTGATTCATTTCATTAGCTTACTGTTCTGTTTTGAAGAAAGAAATAGGAGAGCCTTTGAAATTAGCAAGACTGGTTTTTTGATTTGAATGATAGATGGCTTTCCACAGCTTTTGGTTGCGTGAAAATGACATTACTAATATGCATTCTTTCTTATACCTCATAGCATGAATTGCGTTTATGATTTGTTACTTGAGCTAGCATCTGCCTAATGCCATTGTGCAATAAATTTCTTTTGCTTATCAAAAGAAAATTCTTAGCAAACTCACTGGGGATGATGTTGAGTAATTTGCTTCCAAATGTTGCAGCTAGATTTCTTCTCGTGCTCATAAAAAACATGATATCCAAAACTATATGTGACAAATCAAACTGCTACTGTGAAGCTAAATATGTTGCACTGCATCATTTTCTGGTTTTTGCATTATAAAAACAACGGGAGCAATGTACCATGGAGGTTGAGCATCAACCTCATTTGGAGCAATACAAAGAATTTCCAGATCTCATATGATCAAGGAGAAAGAGAGGAGCATCGATGTTTATCAATTACAATCACTTAACTATCATCTTTTGTTACATGGCAAGAGTATTGTGTGCATTATGACTCAATTCATATCAGATGGTCATATCTACTTATTTCAAGAAGGGATAGGAACTTCGCACCAATGTTTTTAAACTTGGGTCAGTCAGGGAACCAATTAGGTTGCCTATATGTGGGCCAACGGTTGGACTAGGGGAATCGGTGATTGTGTCTTGAGCAAACGATTATAGATATGTAATGCTGTCAATTCCCTGTGAACATATGAATCGTTCAGCCTTGGTAGTAAAGTGAAATGCTGGTGATCCGTGGAGTTGAGTGCTCAAGTCCCTCCATGTGCAACAGTAGCCAAAAGTGCAATTCTATACCTGTGGGACTCTAAAACTAAGTGGATCCAATTTTGAAAATCAGTATATATTCAAACTAGTTCGAACTAATTTAGGCTAAACTACCTGCACATAATTTTTAAGTTTTTGGGTGAATAGATCAAAGGGAAAGCAATGGAATTGGCCAAGAAAAAGGGGCAAGAGCAATGCTTTATGGTCGAATGATTGCAAAAAATCTAAAGGAAATCAACGTTGAGAACTTTATAGTCTCTAAATGGGCTTGACATATAGCTACCGCAATCTTTTAACATATAGTGTCTAATATATCTCAGTTGAGCTTACCAAAAAATAAAATATATCTCAGTTGAAATACTATATAGTCTCTAAATGGGCTTGATATATAGCCACCGCAGTCTTTCTAACATATAGCGTCTAATATATCTCAACCAAATATATGTCGGCTGAGATATATTAGACACTACGGTCATTTAAGTCCTGCACAGTGCCTAGCCTTACTCCTACATTATCTCCAATGGTGAGTAAACCATATTAGCAAAATCATATGACAGGATAATTTATTTAACGAATGCCTTAAATTGAGTCAAATTTGAAAAAAATAAGGTACTTGATTAAAAAGAGAAAAGTTTAGGTAGTTGATCATAAACTAAGCAAAAGTTTTGATAATTTCGATGTCATTATTCTTGACTTCTGCATTGTGTTAAGAAAAAAATCTCAAGAAAAATGTTATCTACGAAGGTCACTATAAAGTGACAAAGTTGGAAATAGTCACTGTAGTGGCCGTACTAACGGCAACAACACGGCCGTAGCCGTGCTTTGATGGTGCTCTATCTTGCCTCTTTCCTTCTTTATTTTCTTTTTTAGTTTTTTGTTGTTTCTTCTTTTTAGGCTTTCTCTTTGCTTTTCTTTGTTGAACTTGAATTTGAAAAGATACAGTAGAGACTTGTAATGCCTAAAAATTCCATTGATAATGGCAAGAAAGACATACAAAGTCTTGGTCTTCTCGACATCAATTGAAGTTTCTTTCTCACCAACAAAAGACATGCACCATCAAAAGATAAAAGATGTGCAAAAGTCTTAGTCTTCTTGGAATCTATTAAAGCTTCTTTCCTATCATCAAAAAATGTGCACTATTAAAAGATATACAAAAGTCTTGGTCTTCTTGGAATTTATTAGTTTTTTTCCCTCCATGAAAAGACATGACATGCAAAGTCTTGGTCTTTTTGGATTCTGCTAGTTTCTTTTCCACCATTAAAAGACATGCAAAAGTCTTGGTCCTCCTAATCAAAGTTTCTTTCCCACCATACTTTTGCTTCACTTTCTGGACCAAAAAGAAAATGATATCTTTAGTAGGTGAAAGTTCTTTTCTTTTTGGACTTTCATGGTCCTCTCTCTACATTAGCTCCTCATCACTTTGCTTCGCCATAACTTTTTCAATGGACTGATTTACTCATGGCCATTGGAGAGACCTTTCTTGATTCCTTCTTTAGGGTTTTGTTCAACAAAGTTGAGTTCTTTGGCATTGGACTATGCGTAAAGTGAAGGAATTAGCATCACCTTGTTCAATATATACATCAATACTTTTGTTATATTCTCTCATGTAATTCGATCTTCAATATTTGAATTTTTTTGTCTTATAAATTTTTTTACCAAAAAATTCAAATCTTGATATGTTTCTCTTTTTCCATGTAAACGTCCATGGATACAATTTCCTCATATTGTGTAAATAAATTTTTTTATGAATTAATAATTTGAATTTTGCAAAATCTTTTAGATGTTAATCTTTACACGCGACTAGTATGCACTTCTGCTAGTTCTTCTCATTCATTTATAGGAAAATGGTCAATGTCATTTTTCCATTAATTCAAGTTTAGAGACAATCCAAGGACTAAATTAAAGATGTGTAAAAAGTTTATGGACTAAATTAAACAAATTAAAAGTTTAAGGATGACATTGGACGTCATGCTAAAGTTCAGAGACTACATTGCACATTGGATTAAACTTTATGGACCATTTGCATAATTTTCTCAAGAAGATATAGCTAACACATTCAATTTTGCTATGACATGTTCTAGCCTCTTAAGAGAGCACTCCAAGAAAGTGGTAATGACTTGGATTCGGCCATTGTAGAGATCTACTGATCATTGTTTCTATGGTCAACTTTATTCATTGCTAGACAAGAAAAAGGGTCAGGCATCACCAACTAACAATGTGCAATGTACTAGATATACTCTAGGCATCACACTTATGAATAGGAAAATCGTGCAAAGGATCACAATTCTCCTATCAAATGGTTCTTGATCATCAACTATCACCTCAACACCCTTTAGTAGATCATTGCTACCTGTCTTGTTGCAAATCTTTAGTACTGTATTAGGGTTGAGCAGTTCCAGGTTCTAAGTTCATCATTTTTTAGAACTTGAAACTTACCCTGCATACCTTAGAACTTGGACCCTATCCTTTTATAGGTTTCAAGATCGGTTCCAAGATCTATTCAGGTTTCACCTATATGATTATTTGAACGATTACAATTTACTAACTATAACTTATATCTAGACATACGAAAAATATGAACATTAATAAAGTAAAAATTTTAATCATAAAATGAAAACTCAGACTAATACTTCTAGATTATACACTGGCATGAAATATCGGAGGATCACACGGAAACATGGACCAAGAAAAATATTAAAACTTATTCTAGGTTCCAAGTTCCTGATTCTGGGTTCCAGGTTCCAGGTTCCAGATTCCTCAAACTAAGAACTTGAAACCTACCTGTCAAAATATGTTCTTCATTTTTTGGAACTTGGAATTTACCCGACATACCCTGGAACCTTGAATCTATAGGTTTCCATCGGTTTGGTTCTTAGATTCCAAGTTCTACCTTGGAACCATGCTCACCCTTAATTGCCACGTCAAAGCCTATATTGATCGCATATTCACTAGTAACGCATTAAATGAAGACATTGGAATTATAAGGTTAATGAGATTGTACGGATGCCACGCAAAAAGAAAAAAAAAAAGGCTTGGTCTTGGTCTTTGTTTAATATTTTTGGTGGGTGAATGTCTTGGTCTTCCTGTCTCACTTCTGCTTTAAATAAGATAGAACTAAGCAAAAAGACAAAAAAAAAAAAAAAAAAAAATCAAAAAGTTGTGGACAATTTCAACTGTTGTTCATGAGATCCTAAATTGAAAGATTCAATTTAAAAAATACGTACACACTGATTATAAGCCGATGTGTAGCATGGGTACTCTACGAAAGTGTCTGTGTGTATGTGTCATCAATTTAAAGAACTCATGATTTAATCTAAAATCTATTTAGATATGAACCCACTTAATGAGGTCAATTAGTTATGAGATATAAAATTATATTAGATTACGGATGTCCATACACGTGCTACGCCCAGATGAGGACATTGCACACATAGTTTTTCAGATTATATGTAATTAAAAATTAGGAATTAGAATAAGATGAACTGTTTCAGTGGTTGATTGTTTCCAAATATTACTCAAACCTTAGAACTTGGCATACTTGAACCAAATATAATACCCACAACAAGATAATTCGTCAAATGCACTAGTCTATTTGGTCCCGAGAAGGTATCATTAGTACTTCGATACTTTTGAGATGTGTATATAACTTTACAACTATCATATATAATCGCCTAGTAGTAATACATGACAAAGAAAATAAGAGAATTTTTTTGGCTTATAATAAAAAAAATACAATTTGATTGTGCGTTACTCAAGCATTTGGGATCTGGTTAAAGACACGCAGACTCCTGAAGTGCCAAAAGTTGGCACGAAAGGACACTTAAGTGCCAAAATCGGAGCAAATTGGATCACTTAAGTGCTAATTCGGCGAAAATCCGGCCAAAACACTGACGTGGCAATTTTCCAGCGAGGCAAAAACAAAACGCCATCGTTTGAATGTTGATGTGGAAAAAAAATAATATAAAAATTAATTAAATTAAATTTATTTTAAACATTTAAAAATAGCAATTTTTAATATTAAAATTTTAAAAAATTAAAAAAAAAAGGAAGGGGGGTGGATACGGTTGAGGGTGGGCCCTCGCCCGCCGTCGTCGCCTCGCTAGCGGCGCCCGGCCGGGGAAGGGTCGGCCGGGGTCGCCGAGCCCGGCTAGGGGCGGCGACCCGGCCGACCAGCGGCGAGGGCCCGCGAGCCCTCGCCGAGATCCGGCGAGGGTCGGCGGCCCTCGCCGGCCGAGCCAAGGGTCGTCGGGCGCCGAGGGGTCGCCGGCGACCCTTGGCCGGCCGGCGAGGGCCGCCGACCCTCGCCCGGATCCGGCGAGGGCTCGCAGCCCTCGCCGCCGGTCGGCCGGGGTCACCGGCCCCCGGCCGTGGCCTAGCGACCCCGGCCGACCCTTCCCCCGGCCGGGACCACCGCCGGCGAGGCGGCGGCGATGGGCGAGGGCCCGGCCCTCCCGTATTGAACCCCCTCCCTTTTTTTTAATATTTAAATTTTCAATTTCAATTTAATTTCTTGATTTTTTTAATATTAATATTAATATTTTAAAATATTTTAAGTTAATTTAGTTTAAATTAAATTTAATTAATTCTTATATTAATTTATTACCACGTCAACGCAAAAATGGCGTCGTTTTTTCACTATTTGGCCACATCGGCATACAAAATGGCGTCGTTTTGCACTTATTTTGTCGGAAATTGTCCACATCAGCACTTTGGCCGAATTTTGGCCGAAGTGGCACTTAAGTGTCCCATTTCTTTTTGAATGTGACACTTAAGTGTACATTTCGTAACTTTTGGCACTTAAGTGTCTCTTCGTGCCAACTTTTGGCACTTGAAGCGTTCTTCTGCCCTTTCGCCTCTGGTTAAATAAGGAAAAGAAAAAGATATTCAAGAGGAGGGCTTATTTGATTTTACATGCAAGCGGTTGAAGCAAAAACTACATAGAAGGAGACCCATCAATTTCATTCGATATTTATGGCTTCCAAAAATATTCAAATTGATCGAAATAAAACTAGATAATTAGGTCCATGAAATTTCTTACCTATGTGCTGGCAATCAACTATCTAATTTTTTTTTTTTTCCATTCAACCAATTACCTCGTCATTTATTAATGTAAATCAATGTGAGACTTTTGTTGACATCGTAAATGAAAAACTGTCTATATGACACGAACAATATTAAGTAGCCACTAACTGTTTACATTGGCTTCAAATATGAACCTCGCGGTATCAATTTTGTCTCTTGTGGGTCAAACCAGCCGTTCCAAATGATATCAATTGGTCTCTCGAAGAATTGGAACGAATTATTTACAATATATATATATATATATATATATATATATTGTTTAGGCAAATTAGTTGTGATTGGTAAAGAAATCATGATAAGGTTTTCAATTATGTGTGCCTGTACAGTTACATATGATGATAATATCATCAATATGATGTCCAACCGAACGAAAATCAAGTGCTAAGAAAAAGTTTATTTTCAATGAAAAGTTTCATAATTCACTAAAAAATTTTGAGTGTAAAGATTGAATTTTTATGATCGAATGACTAGAAGAAAATCTAAGGGAAATCGACATTGGGAAATTTTGTAGTCTTCCAATGTGCTTGACATTTAGTCACAAAATTATTTTGCAGGTAGCTTAAATCGATTTTAATTTACCTCCTTAACATGTGAGGTGATCATACGGGTGCGTAATCCATCAATTTAACACTGAACACAACAAATACTAAAAAAAATGCATGACTTACCTCTTAGCAACGAAAGCATCTGCGTTATTAGATCAGAATTTACATCAACAGTCCTACATATGATTTTTAATTGACACGCAATTTCCTTTTCTTTTTTTTTTTCACTTATTTAATAAAAATCATGCAATATGCAATGCAATATAACTAAATAACCTAATTCTAATGACATGTAATTTCTAATTAAATGGACCTAATAACCATCTCTAAATGACGTGCATTTCATGAATCTAATCCTATATGACATGCACATGATTTTTTTTTGTATTTTCTTTTATAAAAATCGTAATTAAAATTGCTAATAAAAATCTAACTAAGGTGAGATATTATCTATTTTAAGCTAGGAATAGACTAATCTAAAATCCTATCTTAACTTAGATAATTATCTCATCATGCAATTTAATTCAAAAGATATTATCTAACCTAGATACCATCTAAACATGCATTTTTTTTTTTTTTAAAATCTAACTAAACTATCATGCCAGCTTAATCTACATGAAATGCAAATGCAATTTTTTTATATTTTGGGGATAAAAAAAACAATTAAAAGATAAACACCAAATCATCCATGATCATCAAAAATGTAATCCATCATTCAATATCTAATCCAACCCGATTATTTCGCTAATAAAATTAATAAATTGATATTAAGCCTTAAAGATCAAAATATCAATTTTACTCCCGCTTGATTAATTATTCCATGTAAAGCCTTATAAATGGAATAAAAAAAATCGTGTGCGGTTGCAAATTAGATGGTAAATCATAATTGGGAACATGCCGATAATTCAAATATGCACGTAAGTTATTGAAAATCATGTATTAGGCAATAAAATATCCAAATCAAATTTAAATAAGATAATTACCTAATTTCACAACTAATATTACCAAATTTGAATCGAATGGAATCCGCTCAACGGATGTCTGGCGATGGCAATCAACTTCTCGGGAGGTCAACGGTGATGGTTCATGGATGATTTGCGAGATCATGTAGGGACTCGTGGCTCAGGACTAGAACAGCTTCGTCGTAGTGCATGATGATTGGTCCCTGATTTGCGACTTGATCATGCTCCAGGGACGGCGTGACGAAGGGCCTAGTTCATGGGGGTGCAGTAGGCAAAGGGTTCCGTGCGGGTCACGGACAGCGGTGGTTCAATGACAGGCTGTTGGTCGTCTCGGTGGGCCTTCTCCTTTGGCACTTTCTGCATGTTGAAATCGTCTCCGAGGGTGTAGGGAAGCTCTCTTCTATCTCCAAGTTTTCCTCCTTTGGTCTTTTCTTTTTTATTTGCAGGACATGCGGATGAGGTGTCAATGAACGTGGATCTTCACAGTGGTCAAGAAAAGCTTATGAAGACTTCATGAATCATGACTTTCGAATTTGTTGGACTTCTCAATCGTGAATTGTATATTCCTCTGAGAAGGAAAATTCTCCCTTCCGTCTTTTTTTATTCTTTTCCCTCTAACTTTTTCTCTCTCCCTTTTGCTCATGTTCTCACCTTATCAGAATGAGGACAAAGACCTTTGTGGACCTTGAATTGGGTTTTGCGGACACGAACTGAAACACAAGGCGGATAGGGACACGGTGCTCCTCGCTGGACAGCGGGGCTCACTGGACGGGACTTGCCGGCATCACTGGATGACCACTAGACTGAAAATCATTGGAATTGCTGTGGGGTCTTGCTTGGGGGTTGTGAAGGTTGTCGAAGACTGATGTGTTGCTGCAGCGGACGATCGGCAGCAGGGTTAGCGTTGAGGGGCAGCCACGAACACGCTAAAGTCACAGCCGTGAAGGGGTCTCAACCATGACTCCTCCAGCTCCCTCTCTTTCACGTATTTTTTTTTTTTTTTATATTGTGGCCGTGTATATGTGTGGCCTCCCTCAAAACCCTACGCAAATTCTCTGAATGGCCGTGTATTCAATATGTGTGACCTCCCCCCAAAATCCTATGCGTATTTTCTTTTTATAGGCCACCGATTAGGGTTTTCAATTTCTCCAAATTGATATCCATGAAGATATCTTTTTTTGGACGCAATATCACTTTTTTTTTTTTTATTTTCCACATCTCCTGATTTTATCGCCTAAGGATGATTGCAACCTCCTCTTCTTAAATTCCAAAAATTTGTCGTAATATCATTTCAAATATCAATTTAGGTAATTTTTGACATTAAAAGAAAACAGGCTTGGGCCAATTTTCTTGCTTCATGGGCTTAGTCTGGCCAGCCAAATTAAAGCTTAAAATCACTAATTCGAATCCATCCATCACCGACCCAATGTAAATGTAAATTAAAAATAAATGCACCTAAAATTATATATTATGCAATTAATTAATTAATTTTTTAAGAATAAAATTAACCCCCAATTTTTAATACAATAAAAGATTAAATGGGTCGTCAAAATTTAGGTGACAACAGTTTTCCATGCTCCTTAAGAAACAACGTCGTTTTGTCGTTATATGTGGACATCCTCACAAAAACGACATTGTATAGCTCATGTGGAGACTAAAATTGGGGTTTCCTTGTTTGATCCTCACCCAACGTTGACTGCCATTGCTCGGCCACTGTCATTCGCCCGTCGTCGCTTGGCCACCATCGCTCGGCCACCATTGTAGTTGCTTGACCGAGTGAGCGAGGAGAGGTTGACGTTGTTGCTCAGGCAAGAAGTGGCGGAAAGAATAGGAGGCGAGGGTGGAGGAGGAGTAGGAAGAAGGGGGGTCGAAAGTGTCATTGCTGGTGCCACTGCTGGTGTTGTTCTTCAGGGATGAAGATGAGGAGGAAGCCCATGCCTTCTCTCTCTCTCTCTCTCTCAATTTGGGGATTTAGGTTCTTACTTGGGGGAAAGACGCCAAACGGCATCATTTTGTTGGATGCTGACTGTATTCTCTAACGAGCCATCTCAACTTCAAAAATTAATAAAAAAAAGTGCCACATCGGATTATTCAAGGAATGAATAATCTCGCTGAAGAAAATTATTAAAGGGAGACCAAGCAATGAATGGAGAGAATGAGTTTGTGGAACAAATACCATGTAAACAAAAGTATGTTTGAGGTTTGAGGCTAGACCAATGATTGTATAATAAACTTTTTGGGATAATAACATCTCAAGTACTTGAATTATTACCCATTTTGCAATCGAGTACCTAAAGTTTTTCTTTTTCATTCAACCAATTATCTCAAATTTTTCATGTGAATCAACATGAGGCCTTCATTCATATTACGGAAGGAAAATATTAACATGATGCTCATGCTGTTAAATAGTTGTTAAATGTTCCTATTGGTGTCCAATATAGCATCTTGAAGTGTTGTCACGTCAATAGAGACATGGGATGTGAAGATTGTCTAAGCCAGCACAAACTCTCTCCACATCACCCAATTTGTAGGGTAAGCAAATCATGTCAATAAAATCATTATAACATAGCAATTTTTTAACAGGGGCCAAGAATTGAGACAAATTTGAAAAAAGAAAAAAATTAGAATTTAATTCAGACATAGCACATGAAAGTTCTTCTAGAAATGGAAAAAGAGACGTTCTCATGGGGTTAGATAAAGGAGGGATGTGAAAAGTGAACAACGCCTCGAAAGTCTTGGTCTTCGTGGAATTTATTAAAGTTTTTTTTCCCGTTAAGTCTTTTTCACTTTTGTTTTACTCTCCAGATAAAAAAGCACACGGTCCAGTAAAGTCTCTGGGGATGTTCTCTGAATATTAAAAAAGAAGCACTTGTGGACAAAAAGTACTTCATTTTCATTCCTTTAACCGCTGATGCGCATGTGAATGGCACCCAAAATTGAATGGTTGAGTGCTGTATCCATTCAAAAAGCCAAAAAAGTAGTCATTTCTTTTCTTCTCTGACGAGCTGCAGAGAAAAAGAACGAAGAGGGCAGCAAGAAGAAGGAATAAGGTCCACTGAAAAGTACACAGAGAAAGGGGAAGAACGTGAGACAAAAAAAAAAAATTTAAAAAGAGGAGTTGTCTTCTTCGGGTGGGGGCTTCGAGCGACGCCTGCAACTCCACCACCACAGCTGCTGTTTCGCAGTCGCCGGAACTCCGAACGCCGTTGCCGTTGCAGCCCTCGGACAAGCCGACGCCCGCGCCACCGCTGCTGCCGTCGCCCAGCTCAAAGCCGCGAGCGCCACTGCGCGCCTCTGCCCGACCCTTGCAACCCGCGCCTCCGCACCTCTGCCCACCTGTCGCCACACCTCCGCTCGTCACCACACCTCCGCCCGTCGCCGCAGCTCCACGCCACCGCTGCTACTGTCGCCCACCTCGAAGCCGCGAGCGCCACTGCTGCCGTGCCTCCGTCCGACCTGCTGCTGGTCCTCCTGCCACGACCCAACGCCGACGACCCATCGCCACTCCCGGGTCCACGACGAGCCGCGCCGAGCACCCTCAACTGCGAGCCCCGCTGTCCTAAGCTCGCTGACTCGACACCGGCCTGCTTGCTATTCTGCCGAGTCCACCAGCTCTCCCTCCCGAGTTGCTGCGCCTGAGCTGCCTCCACAAAGCCGCGACGAGCTTGACCAGGAGCTGCTGTTGCGTTCCTACCGCCCGCTATTCCCACTGGTGTCTAAACCGAGTCGGTTCCACAAGCTTTCTTGCAGGATCCTTGGTCGCGAATCCGCTGCCACTGAGCCGACCAAATTGTCGTTCGCAAATCCTTGGCGCCGGTCCCGTTTTGGAAATAAAAATCCAGTCAAGGTAATTTTCTTAAATCAAGTTTCGATATTATTGCCTAAACCGGAATGTTTGATGCCAATGTTGATTCCGTTGATGCTTTAGGCATTACCTGATAGGATATTATCGGTAAAAATCACTATAATTACTAATTTGATCTGTAAGACTTTGGATCATTTTTTTTAATTATATTAATTTTGATGATATTTTGGCTTTGAAAATATTATAATTATTAATTTGATCCGTGAGATTTTGGATCAATTTTTTTAATTATTTTGATTTTTCTTAACTGTTGTGATGTTTATGTTAAAATAATCGTTAATTTAATTTGTGAGATAGCAGATTATTTTTTCAATTATTTTAATCTTTCATTTGATGAGATAAAATGCTTGTCTAGTAATTGCTTGTTTTGGAAAACACTAAAAAAATCAAATCTTGTATTGGAATAGGATGGTTTCCTAAATTAGGATTGCATTTTTTAGATTGCACGTTAGGATATATAGGATTTCATGATAACATTATCTAGTTTGAATAGGATTGCACATTTAGATAATTTTGGAATAGATTAGGATGGTGTCTAAATAACATTATATATATATATATATATATATATATATATATATATATAGGGTCTTAGATAATGTTTGCATATTTTAATAATCTCATTTTAAAAAAATATAGTTTTCTGAGACAGGATAGGGTTTAAGTCAAATTAATCCCTAAAATAGATTAGGAAATTATTCATTTTAGATAGTTTGATTATTTTTTATTACGAATTTTAATAAAACAAATACAAAAAAATCAGGTGCAAGTCAAATAGTTTGCATGTCGGGTTCATTTAATTAGAAATTAATTATCAATAGAGTTAGGTCATATAGTTAAAATGCACGTTATATAGTAAAGTTCTAATTCCAAGATAAAAGAAAACCAAAAAATTAATTGCTTGCTTTGTGTGTTTAATTCTTTCAGTGCAATTTATTTGATTGTTGAGCATCCGTGTGATCACCTTATTGCATGATAGTGATTTAGGTTAAAATTAATTCAAACTGCTTGCAAAGATATTCTTGAAAATAAAAAAGAATGTTACCAAAAGGGTATTAGAGAAATATAGTGTAATCAAGTGCCTATACCTTATTTCTCTGGTTTATAGGAGTAAAATAATTATATTATTTTACTTAGGTATCTAATGGACTTACCATAAATTAATTAGTGGCGACTCTTAGATAAAATTCATGCTAAAAAAGTTGACCCTAAGTTGTGAATTGGTATGGGTTTGAGAGAGCCCGAGCTAAGTTTAGACTTAGTAGTTTATTAGCCAAACCCTAGGTGGTGCACCCGAGGTTAGGTCCCGACAATAATCCAAAAATTTATAAATTTATTGTATTGCAATTCATTCAGCCATAAACTTTTCTAAACCTTTAGATGATTTGGCTGGAAATTGCTTAATCGGCGATCATGCCATATAAAAACTAAATTGGCCAAATTAAAAAATTTAATATTGATTTGACCACTATATGATAGATCTAGAATTTTTTGGACAATTATCCATACTTTACAACTATTATTAATGATCGACTTTTAGTAATCCATGATGAAGAAAATCAAGGAATATTTTTTTGGCTCAAAAAAATGTATAAACTATTATCTACAGAAAAGACTATTTAGGCAAGTTAGTTTCAATTTGTAGAACAGATAGATAAATAAAGAACATAAAAATGTGCTAGTTTCTTCAATTGAATAAAAGCAAACATGGTAAAGTTTTAAATTGTGAGTGCCCGAAGGATTACCTGTGATAATAATATTATTGATTAACATAATGTCCATTCGACAGAAAATCAAATACATAGAAAGAATCTATATTCAATCAAATGTTTGATAATCTACTAAAATATTTTGACTGGGAGAAAAAGGAAGATTCGTAGGTTTACATATATATTAAGATTCCATTTGTTTTACGAAAAATGAATGATTTAGAAAATATTTTCTTATAGATGATCGCTTGTTTTGATCAAAACAATTAGTCGATTAAAAATGCTTTTACTATTTACAACAACCTATGTCTAAATATTTTCATGAATGATAAATATATTTTTGGTTTGTTAATTTTTATAAAAGATACAAGTAATCATTTTTAGGAAAATGGTTTACCAATCTTCATTTTTCTTGAAACAAATGGAACTTAAATCTCCAATTACATGCACGTGTGTACCAAGCTATCTAAGCACATACTCTTGTTGATTTAGGTGAGGAGATCAAAGAGAAAGCAATGGAATTGGCCAAAAAAGGGGGCAAGAATATTATGTTATTTCTCGAACTTTATGATCAAAATTATGTGAGAAGAAAATCTAAAGAACTTAACATTGAGCACTTTATAGTCTCCAAGTGCACTTGACATTTAGCCGCTAAAATCTTTTTGCAATGGCATGAAATTAACGAAATTATTTCCTATTCTCTTTTACATCAAATCATGAAAATATGAAAAAACAAAAACTATTGAAGTGAGACCAAGCAATGAATCGAAAGGATGAGTTTGTAGAACAAATATCGCTTAAAAAATAGTTTAGGTATTTGATTGTAAGCTGAGCAAAAGCTGAGCTTACTATGTCATTATCCCTAACTCCAAAACCACTCTAAGAAAAGCATTTGACGAAAAATATTGTTTACAAATGTGACTATAAGGTGGTACAACGGATGTGGACGGCCTAGAGGCGGGGAAATGATCGTGGGACTGGTGGTGCTCTCTCTCGCCCCATTCCTGCTTTTTTTTTTTTTTTTTTTTTTTTTGAAGTTTCTTGATGTACTTTTCTTTTAGTTTTTCTCTTTGCTTTTTTTTTTTCCTTTTATTGAACTTAAATTTAAAAAGATATATGAAAATCTAGGCATAATTCTAATGGACAAGTACAATAGAGATTAATGATGAAAAATCACAATATGAATGAACATGACAATGGTTGGACGAAAAGTATAGTATTGTAAGTTTTACCACTAATGCCTAGAAATTAATGGAAAACATGATATTCACATAGGGATGGAAGATGAGGGATGTAAAAAGCGAAGCAACAAAGCCATCTGCATCCTAAAAAGGTCTTGACCTTCTTGAATTTTATTGCCTTTCCTTTTGACTTTTGCTTCACTTTCTAGACAAAAATAAAAATAAAAATACATGATGTCCACAAAAACCTTGGTATTCCTTAGTTTATGGTTAAATTACATGAATGAGAATATGATTGTGGAAACTACAAATATCTGGGCTTGACTAAAAAAAAAAAAAAAACAAAAATACGAATGAAAGAGATGAAATGAGCACTTGTGGACAGAAATCGTCCTTAAAAGTCTTCATCTTTGTTCGATCTTTTAGGTAGGCAAACAATCTTGGTCTTCTTGGACTTCGTAGTTTTCTCTCTCCATTAGCTCACTGTCATTTACCTTCTTCATTGCCCTTGTTTTTCTCTTCAGTGACCAATTCACCCATGGCCATTGGAGAGATCTTTTTAGGTTCCCTCTTTCAGGTCCTCTTCGACAAGTTGACTTCTTTGGGATTGGACTATGCCCAACAAGAAGGAATCAGCATCACCCCGCTTGATGAGTGGAAGGGGATGCTGGAAACAATCAATACAGTGCTGGATGATGCAGAGGACAAGCAATTAGGTGATAACCGTCTAGTGAAGCCATGGCTGGACGATGTTAGGGACTTGGCCTATGACATGGAAGACTTGCTTGATGAGTTCATGATTGAAGCAGCTCAAGTTAAGTCTGGGGCAGAATCCAGCACAAGCAAAGGTCAAAAGAAAAGGTTGTTCCCTTTCTTTAGCCAAGATGGATCCTCTGGATCGAACTCGAACCTGTGCTCATTCCTATTTGAAACTAAGGTACAAGATATCAATTGTAGGTTGAAAAAGATTATCACCAGGAAGGCTCATCTAAGCTTAAGAGAGAATGCTGTGGACATATCCAACCGCACCAACAAAAGGCTCCACAGCACTTCTTTGCCGGAGACTCGATTTTTCGGTAGGGAGAAGGAAGAAGCAGAGATACTGGAACTATTGATCAATGAGGTCGAAAATTCCGATGCTAGGCTAAGCATAGTCCCCATAGTTGGGATGGGGGGTGTTGGAAAGACGGCCATGGCTCAACGGTTGTACAATCATCCCAAAATGAGTAGCTATTTCGAGAGGAAAGCATGGGTTTGTGTTTCAGACGTTTTTGATGTTCTTAACATAACAAAGACTATTTTACAATCGATCACTAGGTTATCTTGTGAGGGCAAAGATCTTAATTGGCTGCAAGTTAAGTTGAAAGATGATCTATCCGATAAGAAGTTCCTTGTGGTCTTAGATGATGTATGGAATGAGAAGTATGGAGAATGGACTTCCCTCTTAAAGCCATTTGAAGCGGGGGCTAAGGGAAGCAAGATCATCATCACGACGCGCAACCATCCTGTGGTTTCCATAACAGGAGCTTTGCCATATTCTTTGAAGGAGTTGTCCATTGACAATTGTACCAACTTATTAGCCTATCACGCTTTGGAAGCAAGAAATTTCGAGAGGCACCCACATCTAGAAATAGTAGGCAAGAAAATAGCTGAAAAATGTAGAGGTTTACCTTTGGCAGCGAAGATATTGGGTGGTCTCCTACGTAATAAACAGAATCTAGATGAATGGGAAGCTATCTTAAATAATAGAATATGGGATGTAGCATCGGCAAAAAATGATGAGGTTCTTCCAGCTTTGAAATTGAGTTATGTCCATCTCCCTTCTTATTTGAAAAGATGTTTTTCTTATTGCGCAGTATTTCCAAAGGACTACGAATTTGAGAGGGACGAGCTGGTGCTCTTATGGATAGCGGTGGGCTTTTTAGATGGACAAAAAGTGAAAGAGAATATCTTGAGATCAGGACGGAAATACTTCGATGAGTTAGTATCTAGATCATTTTTTCAACAATCTAGTGTTAACACATCGAAGTTTTTGATGCATGATCTTTTGAATGATCTAGCAAAATCAATTGCAGATGTAACATGCTTTACCTCTGAGGAGTCTCAGGTAGTGAGTGATGAAGATGATGCCTCCTTTAAAGAGAAAGCTCGTTATGCATCATCCATCTCAGAATATTTTACATCAAAAAGCTTGAGAGTATATGTTGGAATGAAGGTACTAAGAAGTTTAATGCTATTGAATGTTCGATTTAATCGTAAGGACCAAAAAAGTTATATTTCCGGAAAGGTGCTACACAACTTGCTAACAAACTTGAAGTACTTGCGGGTGTTATCATTATGCCATTGTGACATCAAAGAGGTACCGAATTGTGTTTGTGATTTAAAACATCTCCGATATCTCAATCTCTCATACACCAATATCAAAAGTCTACCTGAGTCAATTGGCGCCTTGTGCAAATTACAAGCTTTGATCTTAAGAGGATGTCAAAAGCTTTCTATTTTGCCTCCAAGCATCACAAAATTGGTCAGGTTACAATTTCTTGACATTAAAGATACATGGAGTCTCAAAAAGATGCCATTGGGTATTAGTAATTTGCATATTATAATTACCTTGTCCAAGTTTGTGGTAGGATTGGAGAAAGGGTCATTGTTAAGTGAGTTAAAGAACTTGCCACATCTTCAAGGAGAGTTACTCATATCTGAATTGCAAAAGGTGGAAGAAGTTAGAGATGCAGTTGATGCAAATTTGTCTAGAAAGCAAGGCCTTAACAACTTAATCATGCTTTGGGATAAAGATTTTGGAAATGATGACCGCCAAGCACAAGTGCTTCGCTTTCTGCGACCTCACACTAATCTTGAAAATCTCACTATCTCGTACTATGGTGGTGAATTACTCCCGTCATGGTTAGGTGATCCATCCTATTTTAAGATGTTATCTTTGTGCTTGCGTGATTGTCCTAATGTTGGATCGCTGCCGTCACTTGGACATCTCCCTTCACTAAGAGAATTATCTCTTGAAGGTTTAAATGCAGTACGCACGATAGGCTCTGAATTTTACGGAACTAAAAGCCCTTTTCCATCCTTAACAATTTTGAAGTTTGAAGGGATGTCGACATGGAAAGATTGGTCTTGTTATGCTGGAGGTCAAGAAGAAAAAGTACCATTCTCCTATCTTCAGCATCTTGTTGTCCAAAGATGTCCGGAGTTGACGGGGACATTGCCTCGTCAATTAGATCATCTCATAAAGCTAGAAATTCGTTCATGCTTGCATTTGAATGAGTCTACCAATGAGGTTCATCTTCCCTCTCTCCGTGAGTTACACATAGGGGATTGTAACAAGGAGATCTTAAAGAAGTTGGAAGACCTAACTTCTTTAACCATTCTCAAAATTGAGAATCTTGTGGAGCTTGTTTTCTTTGATAATGGATTTATGAGCTACTTGGTCAAGTTAAAGGAGCTTCATATAAAAAGCTGTGAGATGTTGACATACCTATGGCAAGATGGAGATGGAATGCAAAATCTTACTTGCCTCCGAAGTGTAGTCATTGAATGTTGTCCTCAATTCACATCTTTAATGAGGGAACAAGGAGAGGTTGAGCTGCCGTGCGACCTTGAAAGGATGGAATTGAGGGGTTGCATGAGTTTAGAAAGGCTTCCAAGCAAACTGCACACACTTAGACATTTGATCATTTTGAATTGCCCAAAAATCATGGGACTAACCATTCCTCCAAATGACCCAAGCAGCAATAACACAATGTCGCAGCTTGAATATATGTGTATTGGTCATTGTGACTCTTGGATATCCTTTCCGTTTGCTAAGGATAGACTTGTTGCTCTGAAGACACTTAAAATTGAGCATTGCAAGGGAGTAGAGTCGCTAGCAGAGATAAACATACTAGAATTGCTAGAATCTCTATTTATTTGGAATTGTATGAATTTGGGAAAACTACCACAGTGCCTTCGCACGCTCGTCCATCTTACTCATTTGGAAATAAGTGGTTGTCCAGCACTGGAGATGGAGGACCTCCCTCCCCTTCCCCTCACTTTGTCGAGTCTTTCACTTTCTAAGTGTCCGAAGATAAAGTCTATTGCCAACTGTAACATTGATAGTTGTAACAATCTCACTTATTTCCAAATAAGTGAGTGTCCAGCATTGGAGATGGAGGATTTCCCTCCCCTTCCAATCACCCTATTGCGCCTTGGACTTGTCTCTTGTCCGAAGATAAAGTCAATGGAGTGGCATCGTCTTACGTCCCTTCAGTGGCTACATATTAGGGATTGTGAAAATATCGAATGCTTCCCCAAAGGAGGCTTGCCTCCAAATTTGCAGTCATTTTATATTTGGGAGTGTGAGAATATGAAGCAGTCGGTGAGAGAATGGGGCTTGCCCATGCTGACATCCCTCACGCATCTGGTAATGGACGGAAGAAGCATGGGAGGGGAGGCAGACAAGGAGTGCTTTCCTTCGAAAGAAGACGATGAGGATTCCTGGAGTCTTCTCTTTCCTTCCTCTCTTACCTCTCTTTGGATTGGCCATATGAGGAATGTGGAAACACTATCAGATGGCCTTGGCAACCATCTCTCCTCTCTCCAGGATTTAGGGATTTCAAATTGCCCGAAGTTGAGGGACTTGCCAAAGGATGGTCTCCCTCCCTCCCTCCAGCGATTGTATATATATAAATGCAAGAATATGAAAGATCGATGCTCAAATCTCACTGGCGATTATTGGCCCCTCATCCAAGAGATCCCTGTCATCGACATTGACGAGGTTTAGATCCAATAAATTGATTCGTCCATGTACGGTCAGTGTTCCTAGGGTTCAGGTAAGTTTATGGTCTTGAAGGCATCGGTTTCCATTCTGCTTCCTCAACTTGATGCTCAATACAAGTCAATATTTTCCCGTGTAGATGCTCCGCACGAATTTCCGAAAATCCAAGAAAACCCGACATCCACATTGATTGGGTCCTTAGATCTAATGAAGTGAAATTGATACTGTCTTCTCTTCTCAATAAGCTCATCCCACATCGAGATTTGACATGCCTTACCCTCTGTGACAGAATGTTTGCCATTGTTGATGATATCTCCTACTTGTTCCAAGGACACAAACAATGTTGCTCTTCTTAAGCAGCAATATGGATGAAATAAAACCACTAATGAGGTCATTATCGTCATAGAAGCTTATTGAACTCTGAGGAATTGGAGGCCTACCCTGCTGATCAAGTCGTGAGAGACATTAGTAGGAAATTTGGTTTTGTGCTCTTCGAGAACTCTTCTAAAACTCCTTTTCTAGCCTGTGTGTGTAACAATAATGTTCACTAGTTTCGTTTTGGGATATCACTCTCAATCTCTCCCTCCGCTTGTGATCTATATCTAATCCTTTCTGTTCTCCGAATCATTCAGGACGTTATGGCAATTTTCCTTCCTTATGGGGAATTGATTCTGGAGGCAATCTTGTTCGCTCAGATGATGCATAAGTGGTGAAGAGGGGCTTTGGGAAGTCGCACCATCCCCTGAAGGTAATTATTTTTTTGGTTTGTTGATGCGGCTCCACTAGAATTTGGTCCCTGCATTGCAATGTGAATAGTAAGGATGGATGAGCTCTGCTGATATTAAGCAGAGTTCAGAGGAGAATGTTATGTTGTTGGGTAACAACATTTTGGAAAAATTGGTTTCAAACATAAATTTATAATCTAAGGTTAAAATAGTGTTCTTTACCTGTATGCATGTATTGAAATGTGCCTTTTCACCTACAATGTTGCTCTTCCAATGATATTTGAGTGCCAAATCATTCACTTGTTAATGTTGCCTTCTTTTCCAACTCAAGATGCTTCTTTACCAGCTCTAAAAGTTTGAGGAGTTACGAGCATGCATCGAATGAGGTGAAACCAGTTCCTAGGGTGAATGGCTCGGGCTGAGTGCAAAGCGCTACATTTGAAGTGATGCAGAGACTAAGGAGTGCAGCATGCCTATGTTAGATTATACATATAATACTTTGATGTGGAAATTCAAAAGAAAACAGTGATCTTTGATTTTCATGATTTTCACAAATAGATAAAGATGTACCTTTATCCATAGCGTTACCATAGAACTCAAACAAAATGAAGAAATCCGATTTCTCTTCCTTAATCCACTATTCCTTACTGTATTCAATCGATGGAGGAGAGAATACCAAATTCTTTTCAGTTATTGTTGTTCTCATGGGTGGAGAGAGGACCAGACTTTATTTATACGTTTTTCCAATAGGTGCATCATAACAATCGCACCTCTTCAGAAAAGGATTATACCCTTTCATTTTATTAGAGTTGCAACTTCTCATAACCAATATTTATTTTTTTATAGCATTTTAATAATTATTAAACCATATAATATAAGTCATATCATGTGGGCCACAATAATTTTTACATTCTCCCACTTGGCCCATATGATTTTTCCTTTCATTGTTCAATAAAGACTATAATGTGCACAATAACATTATGTTATAAAATTTTCATTAAATTGGCAACCACATAATAATCACAATTAAGTAAAGAAAACTAATGTGAGTTATAGCGATTGTATGTCATTAATCGACATAGTGCCTTCTATGCACTACAACTATAGCACTTTACTTAACATAATCCATAAACAAGAAGTACAGTAATGGTCCAACTATAATGTCTCTTTAGAAACTATCCTATTTAACATTAATCTATTTTCCATAATGTATAGTAAATTGAAAACAGGAAATATCATAAACACGTAAATGAGCTCAAAGTGTCAAATACATAAATTTAATTCAATCATAATACAAACATTAATGACGTCCAATAATGCCCATCTTTTCAACATACTCATTAAATGTTTTGGGCGGCAGTCCTTTTGTTAAGGGATCTACTATCATAAGATTGGTGCTAATGTGCTCAATTGACACTATTCATTTATGAACTTCTTATTTAACAGACAAGTATTTGATTTCCATATGTTTAGCACCCTTAGTATACTTGTCGTTCTTAGGCCTTGTTTGGTTCAGCATTTGAAATGCTCTTTGGGGCTCTAAAAGGGTTTGGCCAAATGCTATGGTGTTTGGTTCAAGTTTTTGGGGACTTTGGGGAGATGCAATTGCATCTCCAAAGGGTTTCTTTCTAAAGGATTTGAGTACTCAGGAACAACCTGATCCTGAGAACCAACAGCCTGTTCCTGCTATTCAAAATGACCAGATTCTTTTCCTGGCGGAACACACTTTTCCTGATATCTTTGATTTCGAATCGGATTCGGTATCTCTTGCATCCTCCTCATCCTTTTCAATCCCTGTTATTGATTCCCCTCCTGCTGCACCAATCACTTCATCCATTTTCATGGCCGATCCTCCAGCTCCAGATATTGATATGGAGTCAAATTATTCTGAGCCTGAAATTGTTCAGAATAATACTGGACAACATGTGTCCATGGCATTAAAACAGTTTTTCACCATTGATGATATTCCTTATCATAAATGGCCAGAAAGACTTGAAGAATTTCGTACTTGGTTGAACACCCAATCCATCACCAACCATGATATGAATGATGTCCTTTACAACTTTGTCACGAGGTTTACAGGAAGCCTCAAAGCCTGGTGGAAATCAATGTCAGAACAAGATCAGATTCATTTTCTGATGTCACCAGATTTTAGCCATGCCATCACCATCTTATATCATTTCTTTGTGGGGAAACCCACTGACCTTGTGGAAATAAAAAGAAGAGAATTCTTTGAGAGAAAATGTTGTTCTCTCCAAAAGAAACATCTTGATAGGCATTATCGGGAAATGCTCAAGCTTTTTTATCAGGTTGGAGCTGATCCAAACCTAAAGCATGTCTTCCTGACTTCCATTCCCAAAGAATTGACCCAGATGGTTGAAAGATCCTCTTTTGGAAAACAAAAAAGGGTACAAGACATTCCTTTGGGAGAAATACAACAAGAAATCCATCTGTGTCTTGAAGAGCTTTGCCTAAAGCGCCAGATGGTCCACACTTACATCATGGAAGACAAAGACCTTGAAGCAGCATGCTCCCGCCAAAAGCTGAAGATTAAATGTTCCAAACACGATTGTGATGGCGATTGTGGAAAGTACTGTCGGAAGAAGAAACACTTTAAGAAGATCAATATCAAGAAGTACAAACATGGCTCCAAACACTTCCGAAGAAAGAAGAAATGGCGATACCTACACAAAAGGAAAGATCGCACATGCCACAAGAAATCAAACCGATGCTACATCTGCAACCAGAAAGGACACTTTGCTAAAAATTGTCCTAAAGCGAAAAAAGGTCAGAATCATTTAATTCATCATATTGAGAATGAAACTAGGATTTCTCTTGAAAATGATGATATTGAATCCTTATTCTCTGCTGATGAAGAACCATCAGAACAAACTCTTTGTATCATTCCTTCCTACCAAACCTCTAGCGATACAGAATCCGACACAGAGTCAGAAGAGATTTTCTATATCTCTTTCATCTTCAGAACAAGTTCCTGACATATTCTCAAGCCAGACCTAGTGTCCCCATTTTCCTGTAAAAATCCTCACTTCTAATTTTGCAAAACCCATCAATGTCATTACTCTTATTGACACTGGAGCAAGTTGCTCCATTTTGGACACCAAAGTTCTACCTGAATAATATTGGACCTCTCATGTCCGATATTTTAACTCTGCTTCTGGAGATACTTTCCCCACAAATGTTAGAACTACTCCTATAACTGTTCAATTTTTCCCTCAGTGTTTGTTGACGCCTAATTTTTGGTTTTTATTTTTGGGTTATTAATTAATTTTATTACTATTTTTTAGTTCATTTTATTTTGTCCAAAAAAAAAGAAAAATGAGAAAAAAACCGAAAAAATAGAAAAACAGAAAAAAATGAGAAAAAAATAGAAAACGGAAGAAAAACGAAAGAAACAAGAAAACAGCCCGGAGGGCCGCGAAGGCCCAAAACCCGCGGGTCAGCCCGACCTAGCGCCTGACCCGCGGGTGTCTTCTTCCCCGCCCGAATCCGTGTGCAGGACACACAGGCGGGCGCGTCACCGGCGAAGGCACACGGACGGTAGCAGCGCGACACCAGAGCACATGGGGGAAGGACATGAGCAGGCGACCGACGAGACGCGTCGGATGGGACGCCGGTTCGGCCGGCCGGAGCCGTGGCTATCTTCCCCGGTCGAACCCTCGTCAGTCGGCCACTCCCCGCCTATAAATAGGCCCTTCCCCCTCCGTTAATCGACACACCGAGGCAAGGCAAGGAGGAAAGGGAGATTCACAGCCCCTGGAACCCCGCTGAGAGACTTCGGGGGGGGGCCAGGAGGCCAGGAGCCTGCAACTCCACGACCCAAGCCTTTGCCGGAGGGAGTCGCAAAAGAGAGAGAGAGAGAGAGAGAGAGAGAGAGAGAGAAAGGGAGGCCGAAGCCCTGCCGTCGCCATCACCGCCCTCGCCACGCCGTCGCCAGGTAGCGCGCAATCACCGTCCCCCCTCCCCTTAGTCTGGCCACCATGGCCGCCATCGCCGCCGTTACCCCCCATTCCCCCCCTTTGGCCCTGCGGATTCGCAAACCCTAGGGTTTGCGATTTCCGGGTCAAGAAGTGGATCCGGGTCCAAAAATCGGGTAGGGTTCACGAGCCAGCGAAGGCGCCAAGAGGCCGGGTCACGGGTCGGGTCCGGATTCGGGTCGGGCATCCGCAAGGGCCTCGATGCGACACCTTTTTCTAGAGTTGGAGTTGGGTCGTCGTCGGGTCGAATTGGGTCAGACGTCCGTGGAAACGGTGTCGTTTTGCGCTGAAAGGGGAGGTCGGGTCGTCATCGGGTCGGACCGGGTCGGGTGTCCTTCTGAAACGTCGTCGTTTCGTCGAGAAGCGGGTCGAAAGTCGGGCCGGATTCGGGTAGGGTTTCGCCCTGAGACTCGGATCTCTGCGCCGGACGGATGCGACGCCGTTTGGTAAAGAAGCGGGGAACGACGCCGTTTTGCAGAGGAACAGGAGCCGAGTTGCGGAGTCGGGTCGACGGGTCGGGTCGGGTTGCTTTAGTGATTAACTAGTGTAATCAAGTCCCCGATCCTAATTTCTTTGGTTGCGCAGGAACAAGTATTTCTCTCGATACTTTGCTTGGGTTTCTAATCAACCTACCCCAAATTGATTAGTGGCGACTCCGTTTTAAAAATTAATTTACAAACCAAATATTTTAAAGTCGTGAATTGGCGGACTTGGGAGAGTCCAGGCTTTAATTAAATCCAGCCGAGCCATTAGCCTCCTTAAGGCGCTCGTACCCGATCCGTCCGGGCGCCCCCGAAAAAAAAGGGGTCGCGACAGCTTGGCGACTCCGCTGGGGACGTTTGAGGACTTAGGCCATATTTATCTTGTTTAAATTCTTTACTGACATAGTTTTTTTTTTTTTTACAGGTCAATAATTTGAGAAGTTTAATTTAAGCTTACTTAAATTAAATTGTCTTGTGATTATAAACTGTTGTGCATGTTTTACTGTTTTAAACATTACACGTGGCACACACAACCCAGCCGTCGGACCTGGGCCGCCATAGGATTTTTAGGATGGTGTTAAGAAAGATACGGCCTCGAACGCGAGATTGCGATGTAGAGGTTGCCTTTCTTTTCCCCGAATTTCTTAGCCGAAATTAAGGGGGTACGCTGCTAACGCGAGACTGCGACCGGCAGATGCCCTTTTAATTTCACCAAGCCTTCTGAGTTAGAAATCGAGCCGCACGTCTCATGTGTATGTCTTTGTGCTTGTCATTTTACCTAAAAGTAAAGCAATTTATTTACTCAGTCTTTTTATTGGCCCATGGCAATTTAGGATAAACTTTTCAAAACCCCGGTTTATATGCGATGGGGGAAGATGATATCCAGTTCATTCCTACTCCCAAGGCAGAGCTCTTCAGATGGTGGGGTCAGTTGGATCAGCCGGCCCAAGAGTTTGTGAGGGCCAAGCTCGGCCATCTCCTTTCATTAATCCAAATTACTGTTCGCCCAGAAGTCATACAAGGCATTGCACATTTTTGGTGCCCAAGGACACTCACCTTTATGTTCGGTAGGTTTGAGCTAACCCCGACCCTGGAAGAGTACAGCATCATCACTGGAATGCCCCTTGGAAAAGAACTGGTCAGACTATTGACAGGCCCCCTCCTTTGGTGTGAGTTAGCACAGTTTTTAGGAGCTGAAAATCATGTTATGAAGTGAATTCTCGAAAACAACAATTACACCTGTCCACTAGAATTTTTGAATGCATGTTTTCAAAATCAGCCTATGACCCAAAAGAGTAAGATTTTCCTCCTGGCCTTTTTCGGACTCATCATTTTCCCCTACCAAAGAAATGCCATAAGTCCTAAGATAGTTTGGATCGTTGATAAGATCTTGTGGGGGGCAAACTATGTCAATTTGATCTTAGCTGAAACATTCCTGTCCCTTGATCTTTTTAAAGACAACACGGAGAAAATCATGTGGGCTTCTCCCGAAATTTTACAAGTTTGGTTCTTTTCCCACTTGAGCAAATACTGGGGCATCATGCGATCGTTTGAAACAAACACTTCTGAGCATCCATTACAAAAATTCATTGTTTTAGGACCTTACATTCCTAATCGAACCTCTTTGCATTGGATTGACTTTTTGAGAAGTCCAGCTCCTGAGACATTCCAGTGGTGTGCCGATCGGTTCCATGAAAAGAGGGCTCGCTTCAAACACCGCCACCCAATTCCGCTACTCGATTGCGCCGGCGCTATTCCCTACCGCCCATATCGAGTGGCACGATAGTTTGGAGCCCTCCAGAGAATCCCGCCGCCTTCCAGAAGGAGAACCCCTCCGATCCTTTTCAACACAAGCCATGACTACACACTTGAAACTTCTACTGCCGAGGAAATCTGGAACAAGTGCCATCACAAAAAGATCGTGAGGCTTAAAGAGTAAGCCCACCACGCCTCTACGTCCTATACCCACAACTATCGCATCCCAACAACGTGGAGGCCATCGGTCCCTCGGTCCATTAGAGAGAACAGCCTACACGAGCAAGTTGACATTATGCAAAAGATACGGGAGTAAAGCCGGACACTCAGCTCGGAGCCAATCCAAGGAAGCAAGCAGCACAAGCCCCCCTCTCGCATATAGCAGTCGTGTCTCCTTAGTTTTTGAAAACTTTGTCCCATTGTCTAGGGACTTTTCTTCAAATGTCTAATATCTGGTTCTGTCATTTCAATTCCTAGACGTCAGGAGTCTGTAGAAGCCCCCTTTTGATAAATGAAAGTAGATCACTGCCATGGGTCAATCTTTAATTGCTCTATGCTTATTCATTGTTTTCACAAAACAGGTAATCATGAATCACCAGCCATCGGCCACCCGCGATTGGTCCCTCATGATAAGGTCAGATCAGTATGATGTGCAGAATCGCCTTGCCCACATTGAAGACGGCATAGGACAGATGTCCATTTCCCTTCGACAGCTCTCCAGACAGATAAAATCCATTCACGATGAGGCCAACTCTGTAATTGCCCTAAGCACTATCGTGACCCCTACAAATATGCTAAAAACTAGCCAATACTATGAAAAATTCGAAAAAAATCATGAAAAAGTTAGGCTAGCTACAGGGGCAGAATCCTATCGACTTATCTGACTACTCCAACTTCGAGATCCCTGAAAAATTCAAAGCGCCTGAGTGCGAAGGGTATGCTGATACCTCCCACCCAGAAACCTACCTACAGGCCTACCTAGTTCGAAAGATGATTCAATCATACCAGTCGAGCCTAACCGGCCCTGCCCTGCGATGGTACATTATTAGAAAGATTAGTCTCCTTAAAGCCTGGAAGGAATTAATTCTTGTTTTCTGCCAAGAGTACAACATCGGCCCTGACATAGCCTTGCCTAACAAAGAACTAATGACCGTGGAACAAGAGAAGCCACTAGTTGCTAAGACAGGAGAAAAGCGTAGCAGTGAAGCCTTGCACAGCGAATGGACGGTTGAACAGCACCCAGCTACCGAAAAGTTTCCCACTAGGGGAGGCAAGGAGCCTTTGTACGAGATCGCAGGTTCAGAGCCCGTTCGAGACTGGGGCATGACAAAACAACTCCCCAGACTTATCCCAAGAGCCAGGGTCCAAAGAATACCAGCCCCTATCAACCTGGAAAGTGACTCAGACAGTGAAACCTTAATATCTTTCACTTCCCTTAACAAGACGGAGATAGCCAAGCGTAGGGCCTTACTCAAAAGATCCGGACCAGGAACCAAGAAAAGAAAGCCTAGCCGGATTGATACGTCATCCGACGACGAGCTCCAGTACCAAAGCTCCGAATATTCCCAGGAATACGACTTTGAAGGCAACCATCCCCTAGAGTACAATCCCGAAGACTTTCCACCCCTAGAATACCATCCCAAGGACTTCCAGCGCTATTTCAACGGCGAGACTGACAGTTCATCCTATAACTGTTTCCAACTCTCATCCGAAGATGAAGGCCCGTCAGAAGGAGAGGAACACATCTTTATCCGTTACGATCCCAACGAAGCACTGGGCTCGTCACCCGACCGTGAGAGTAGCTTAAATGCCTCATCCAGTAATTTTGGCTCTGAAGAAAGCAATGGAGTAATTTCGGTAGAGTCCAACGTCCCTGAAGAAAAAGAATTCGACGCTACAATGAGGATGCAATCGGAAAACCAGCAGCCTAACGGCCTATCAGGCCCGTCTCACCCTCGTAGGATCTTGACCCCCATAGAGATGTGGATACCTAACCTCCACAAGTACAATGGCACGACTTGCCTCGTGGCTCACTCGCAATATCTCTATGAAAAAATGAATCAGTATTATGGTCCAGCAATTCTCACAACTCAGGAATTTCAAGAAACCCTTACAGGGTCTGCGTTGCAATGGTTCTTCACAGCAAATATTCATCTCATAGAAGATTGGAGTGAGCTGACTTCCACATTTCTGCATCAGTACCAAAGCCAGATTGGAACTAAGCTGCCATGTGAGGACTCGGCCCACTTCGAAAGAAGACCGATGGAGAATTTCCGAACATATGCCAAGAGGTGGAGGGCTCCCATAATGCAAATCCACCCAGAGCTGGCTGAGGAAGAATTGATAAAACAGTTTATAGAAGCCTTGCCCTGCGACTGTCGCTGCTGGCTGCATGGGTTGCACTTCCGTACCTTCAACGAAGTGGTCATTGCATGCGAGTACTTCGAGTCTGCTGAAGACGAGGAATCCAAGGATGCTTAGCTCCAAGACCGGCACTACCAAAGCCTTCCCTTACACAGGAGTTGTCATGGGTTTTACTTGTTTTTATGTCATATTTCTTATTATGTCTAGTGTGCTAGTGTTGTATTTTCTCATTCCAAGAACTCTAATGTATAAGTTCCAGTACTTTGTTTTGAAAAACATAAGGAAGTATTCCAAACCGGCCTAGCGATGTTATCCAACCATGAAAAGAAAATGTCATCCAAGGAGAATACTGAGGGCTAGACTTCCTCATGCTTTTTCTCCCCAAAAAAATGCATTTTGAAAATAAAAAGTATTTCATCGCCAAGAACCTTTGTCTAAATAGGATGATAAATTTAAACATGTTTGTCCCTCTAACTTTAGGTTTCAGAATATCATTCCCTTTGATTTAATGTGATAAAAAGCATCTAAAATTATCACGTCATGTGAACAGGTCAAAAGCAAGGACATTGTTCCAAGGAAATGGGGGCAAACAGAAAAGATCATCCTATTTCAAAAGGATAAGTCTCATCCCCTAACATAATATTGATAATAACAAACCCTCCCTTCTATTGACAGGATGCAAAGGATGAAGCATAATAGGTACAGGCATAGAATTGAAGTCCAGGCATCCATGACATGTCTCGCTCCTGCCCAGTTCCCTCCTAAGCCGAAGGACCGCCTTGTCGCACGACATGTCCAATCAGCCGGTCGTCACAGCTTTGACAAATCCAGAAGCACGAGGAAGAAACTCCTTTAAAACAATTGCTGTCAATAGAGAGAAAATCCAGGCAGTCAAGGCGATTTGTAGCCCATGCCCTGGACAATGACTTTAAAATCTAGAAGCCACACCTTAGATGCATGTTTTCCCCAAGGAAGAGTTGCCATCAGATAACTTGAGATTTTGATTACCCATCTCAAGTTCCGTAAAAGCTTGAGGAGCATGGCTTTGCCCAAATGCTGCTACAATCCAAGACAGAAGGAAAAGTTTTCAAAAGGGAAACAATGAAAAGAATCCTCAGCTGCAAGATACGGAAAATGAAACGTAATAGGTACAGGCATAGAGTTGAAATCAAAGCATCCGTGACGTGCCTCACTCCCCCCTAAGCGAAAGGACTATCTTGTCACGCGACACAGCCAAGTGCCACGGCTTCGACAGACTCAGGAGCATGAGGAAGAAATTCCTTCTCTACCTTTAAAGATGATTACTGTCAATAGGGAGAAAATCCAGACAATCAAGGCGATCTATGACCCCACACGTTAGACAATGACTCTGAAATCTAGAAGCTTCACTCCAGAGGCAATCTCTTCCAAAAAGTAGTTGCCACCAGAATTGGAGGTTTTTGATTTGTCCATCTCAAATTCCATAAAAGCTTGAGGTACATGACTTTTGCTCAATAATGCTATAGCCAAAGACAGAAGGAGAAATTCCACAGAAGGAAGGCATTAAAAACGACCAATAGTCACGCATGCGAGGAAGGCCAACGGGAGGAAACACCGAACCGTGCCAAGATAAATAGGCCATCCTGAACAGACAAGCTCTAGGGAAGGGTAATCTGGTATCGTTTCCAATACCCCTACTATCTGAACCCGTTTTTGACATGTTTTCCCTATTTGACAAGAAACTTCACAACTCAAGGACCAAACTCAAAGGTTAGATTTGATAAATCAATGCTAGCCAAGCTAGGGTGCAGAAATGACTTGCATCAAATACATCTGGCTTCATAAAGGGATGTGTCATCCACAAGCCAATGATCGACCTGACGAAATGGGAAGCACAAGACTTCATATCCTCCCCGTCCACTTAATCATTTGCAAACTAGTGAAGAGTAATGTTGTATCACTTCCAATTATTTAACTTCCAAAAAGAGATTCGTGACTAACACACTTTCTCTTGCCTTTTTACAAGATCGCCTGGCCGTCCAAGATACGGAAAATAAATCAATGAAAGTCTTGTCAGATTCTGATAAACTTTCCAAAAGCAGAATGACATCTCAAGTATCACCAAAGCAAAATGGCGGAGATCCCTCAGGCTTCAAATCGTTTACAGTCTAGGCCCTATTCTTTAAGCCACTTCCACAGCTTCCCAACTTGCAAAAGGCAAGAATAGGAATTCCTGATCAGATCACCGGTCCTCGGCTGATCATGCATATGTCATGACCCTAACTAATAGGAGCATTTTGTTGACACCCATTTTGTGAATACTCTTTGTAAATAACCTCTTTTGATGTTCAAGTTTCAACACATTTGTAAATACCATTTCACCAGGTAAACACCCTTAGAGCTATTAATAGGTTTTTCTTGAGTAAAAAGCCATTCATTTATTTTTAAGTACCAACTCTTTCACATCGTACATGGCATGCCTTTTTTCCATGTGAATTGTGCATGATGATTTTGTCTGTCTAAAACTTTGATTCTATTAAGGAATGTTAGAATAGACAACCAAGTAAAGAATACCAGATTAATTGAGCATGCCGAATGAGGCGCGTCAGGATGATGACAGGCAAGCCATATCCCATACACAGTCCCCCATCTATACACTTGTGAGATAAGTGCAGAAAATTCCATGACTACAGGGTAAAGAGTTCTCTCGCGAATGGTACGATGACCAAAACAGTGGGAGGCATTCCGTCACCCACCTTGAACCCCATACAATGGCCAAATTTCCATCTCACCCCCATCAAGAACCACCCTACACTGGGGCAAGCCAAAAGCAAGTCAGCATCACGAGGTGAGAAAAGGGGATAGAAATTCTCTTGCTTGCACTTGCATCAATCTTTGAGTATCTTTATTTGCATATGAACACTTGCGTCAATTTAAGTGCCCTAGAGTCATAAAGAGCATTTCTTTCCTTATGCACTTGTAACCATTGTACAACTCAATTGAGTCTGTAAAATCACCCTCACAAGGAGGCAAAACAGAAACTGCCGTTCAAACAGCACAATCAGAAGAGCTTGTCAAGATCAGTTCCTCAAGCAACAAGAAAAACCTGGGGGCATAAAAAGCAGTGTACCTAGTAAAAGCAAAGTCAATGCCCATAAATAAAAATTGAAATGGCGGCATTAAAAAGCAGTGTGCCTGATAAAAGCAAGGCCGATGCCCCAAACGAAAATGCAGCCATCCATGGAACCTTCATGAGACCATGAGAAGACAGACCGGTGGCAAGAGTCAAGGCAATCACAAGCTCTCATCCTATCACACATGAGTCAAGCCTATATGGCATCCTATTGTAAAAAGTCTCTTCAAACTAGGGGCACTTCAATTAATATAGGATTTCATATGTTTATAAGCATCGCTCGAAGAAGTACGAGCAAGATTATTCTATCTCTTTTTGCAGGATCCTCGACTTGCAAACCCGGAGATAATCATGCAATAGCTTCCCTACAAAGCCTTGACCTTATTGATCCCCTTCGATAAGCCATCACCCAAGTTCTCATGACAACTCCAAAAAAGACCTCTCACATTGGTAAAGTCGTATCATTTGCGAGAATACTCGGACCCCTGCTGACATGATGACAGTAAGATAGTGAGGTCCTTATAAATCCTGCAGCAATGGCCAGGATAAGACAGCCTTTCCCATGAGAGTGAGAGGAAAGTCCTTTCAGACTGAAAGTCCCTCATTTGGCATACTCAAGACATCTACATTCTAAGCAAAAGTTGCCTTTCAAAATCTTCCCCGGTAGAATTCAAATGATGCAGAACTGACAAGGTCATCATGCATAAATCACATTTTGACTTACAAATTTACAGCATGCAAGATCATTGTATACATATCTGCATATTGTACAAATAGCAAGCATATTCATAGAAATTAGAAATGTCACCAGAAAGCATATCTCCATTTTTATTCCCGGAGCTCTATATTTGATAATCTTTGAGTACCTACCACGGTCTAGGTACTCCCTCTTATTGACACTCAGCTTGTGCTAGTTATTTGTGACTGACCAAGTATCCCTTTATCTTTAAAGTACCTACCGCTGTCTAGGTACCCATGCTCAGCTTGGTTTGTCCCTCGGGTATTGATATCTGCAGTTGCCCAAGCTTCCCCCTGTTTCCAAGTATCAGCCACTATTCAAGTGCTCCCTTTGTTGACACTCGACCTATTCATGCTGTCATTAAAGTTTAAATGCTTGTGACTATCCAAGTATCCTCTCATCTCAAAATATCGACCACTGTTCGAATACCCCATTTCTGTGACACTCGACCTGCTAGAGTTGTCCTCAAAATCATGACATTGGATGCTAGCAGCTTCTCAAGCATTCCCCCACATCATGCGCCTGCAATTACCCAGGCATGTTTTTTTACACTTAGGCCAATTGAGTGGTCCCTGATCATACTGTCAAATATCTGTGTCCATCCAAATATTCCTCCACTTTGTACGTCTGTGTACCTATAACTATCCAGGTAAGCCTCGCGCTACACCTAAATTGCAAGAGAATGGGAAACCTCCATAAGTATCTCAAGTATGCCTTTGGTAGCCCCAATCCAGAAGGCGGGAGGCCTTCACGAATATGCGAGGTGCACCCTCGATATTCCCAACATCCATATTCCAGGAGGCCCTCACGAATATCCAAGGTACTTCCTTGACATTCCCATTACCAGGAGGTGAGAGACCTTCATGAATACACAAGGCATGTCCTCAGTATTCCCAATTACCAGGAGGTGAGAGACCTTCATGAATGTCCAAGGTACTTCCTCGACATTCCCATTACTAGGAGGTGAGAGACCTTCATGAATACACGAGGCATGTCCTCGGTATTTCCAATTACCAGGAGGTGAGAAACCTTCATGAATGTCCAAGGTACGTCCTCGACATTCCCATTACCAGGAGATGAGAGACCTTCATGAATACATGAGGCATGTCCTCAATATTTCCAATTACCAGGAGGTGAGAGACCTTCATGAATGTCCAAGGTACGTCCTCGACATTCCCATTACCAGGAGGTAAGAGACCTTCATGAATACATGAGGCATGTCCTCGGTATAAGGACCAATATTCATCACTGGTGTCAATCTGAATGATTCTTTTTCCTGTTGATGGTATTTGTAATGGCCGGAGATTCTGCATAATCTTCTTAAGCTCAGCAACTGCTTTAGTCTAGATTTTTCCCCAAGGTGGGGGATTCTTTTTCAGCATTGACTGGAGTGGAATCAGCAGCTTTGCAATGTTTGGAACAAAATCCCTGAGATAATTAATTATCCCAAGAAATTGCTGAACTTGCTTTGTGGTGAAGTTGTCTACAGGAAACTTCAGTAATTCCTGTGCAAAGTGTGGTCCTGGATAGTACGTACCTTTGTTGAGGTGCATACCAAGGAATTTAATTTCTGTCTGGGCAATATTCATTTTTCTCTGGGAAAGCATGATACCATGCTTCTTGACGATTTCTGCAAACTGCTCAAGGAGTTGGCAATGAGACTGTTCATCAGGACTGTAGAGCAGGATTTCGTCGATGTAAATTGCTGCACTTGACAAAATTGGTTGGAAAATTCGACACATGGCTTTTTGGAAGAGGAATGGTGCAACTTTTAAGCCAAAAGGAAGAACTTTCCATTGGAAATGCTGGTTAGGAATGCAGAACCCTGTTTTAGGTCTATCTTCAGGATGAATGCCCAATTACCAAAATCCAGCTTTGAGGTCGAATTTAGAATAGATGTGGGCCTTGGTTAGGCCAGCAAAGAGAGAATCTCTTGAGGGTAAAGGGAATTTATCATCTTGGAGAAAAAGATTGAGAGGTTGATAGTTGATTACCAATCTCATTTTTCCTCTTGTTTGCTCAGCACGCTTATTGACATAAAAGGCTTCACAAGCCCATTGGGAATTTGAGAGCTCAATAAGTCCTTGCTGGAGAAGTTCTGAACATTCGCTTTGTGCCAGAATTAAATGTTTTGGGTTCATACCCGAGTGGCTCCCCTTGGTTGGATTGATGTCTTCATTCTTTTTGAATGGAAGGTGAACAAAGAACTCGGATTTTCCCATAAAGGATGAGAACACTTTTGAGCGAACTCAGAATGGGATTCTGCACATGATTCAAGTAACTTTTGCATGATTGGATCAAGTAGACTCATGTGGATGGAAAAGAGTCTCTGAATATTGACAAACTCAGAGAATTGGTCCTTATACCTAAGACCTTTTCCAGGAATGATGCGAACTTGAGCAATCTGAGTCATAATGTCCCACCCAATTATTAGATCTTTATTGGGGAGACTGGATCCAAAGATTTTTGTAGTGATAGAACACTGAGGGAAAAATTGAACAGTTATAGGAGTAGTTCTGACATTTGTGGAGAAAGTATCTCCAGAAGCAAAGTTAAAATATCGGACATGAGAGGTCCAATATTCTTCAGGTAGAACTTTGGTGTCCAAAATGGAGCAACTTGCTCCAGTGTCAATAAGAGCAATGACATTGATGGGTTTTGCAAACTTAGAAGTGAGGATTTTTACAAGAAAATGGGGACACTGGGTCTGGCTTGAGAATATGTCAGGAACTTGTTCTGAAGATGAAAGAGATATATGGAAAATCCCTTCTGACTCTGTGTCGGATTCAGTTTCGCTGGAGGTTTGGTAGGAAGGAATGATACAAAGAGTTTGTTCTGATGGTTCTTCATCAGCAGAGAATAAGGATTCAATATCATCATTTTCAAGAGAAATCCCAGTTTCATTCTAAATATGATGAATTAAACGATTCTGACCTTTTTTCGCTTGAGGACAATTTTTAGCAAAGTGTCCTTTCTGGTTGCAGATGTAGCATCGATTTGATTTCTTGTAGCCTGTGCGATCTTTCCTTCTGCGTAGGTATCGCCATTTCTTCTTTCTTCGGAAGTGTTTGGAGCCATGTTTGTACTTCTTGATATTGATCTTCTTAAAGTGTTTCTTCTTCCGACAGTACTTTCCACAATCGCCATCGCAATCGTGTTTGGAACATTTAATCTTCAGCTTTTGGCGGGAGCATGTTGCTTCAAGGCCTTTGTCTTCCATGATGTAAGTGCGGATCATCTGGCGCTTTAGGCAAAGCTCTTCAAGACACAGATGGATTTCTTGTTGTATTTCTCCCAAAGGAATGTCTTGTACACTTTTTTGTTTTCCCAAAAAGGATCTTTCAACCATCTGGGTCAATTCTTTGGGAATGGAAGTCAGGAAGACTTGCTTTAGGTTTGGATCAGCTCCAACCTGATAAAAAAGCTTGAGCATTTCCCGATAATGTCTATCAAGATGTTTCTTTTGGAGAGAACAACATTTTCTCTCAAAGAATTCTCTTTTTTTTATTTCCACAAGGTCAGTGGGTTTCCCCACAAAGAAATGATATAAGATGGTGATGGCATGGCTAAAATCTGGTGACATCAGAAAATGAATCTGATCTTGTTTTGACACTGATTTCCACCAGGCTTTGAGGCTTCCTATAAACCTCGTGAAAAAGTTGTAAAGGACATCATTCATATCATGGTTGATGATGGATTGGGTGTTCAACCAAGTATGGAATTCTTCAAGTCTTTCTGGCCATTTATGATAAGGAATATCATCAATGGTGAAAAACTGTTTTGATGCCATGGACACATGTTGTCCAGTATTATTCTGAACAATTTCAAGCTCAGAATAAATTGACTCCATATCAATATCTAGAGCTGGAGGATCGGCCATGAAAATGGATGAAGTGATTGGTGGAGCAGGAGGGGAATCAATAACAGGATTGAAAAGGATGAGGAGGATGCAAGAGATACCGAATCTGACTCGAAATCAAAGATATCAGGAAAAGTGTGTTCCGCCAGGAAAAGAGTCTGGTCATTTTGAATAGCAGGAACAGGCTGTTGGTTCTCAGGATCAGGTTGTTCCTGAGTACCCAAATCCTTTAGAAAGGATTCTAGTGGATTTGATAACATCATCTGGTCTGGCCTTTCTCTGATAACAACAGAAAAAGTTGGCTTTTCTTTTTCTTTTCCCTTCTCTTTTTGTTTTCATGTGAGATCTTTAAGACGATCTCTCATGCTTGCCATATCTGGTTCCTTCTTGTAAGGATCTTCTAGAATGGCTACAAAAATAGACGTCTGAGGTGGAGGAGGCACATACCCAGTTCTCACAGTAGGTGCCAATGGGTCGAAAGGTCTGAACCTTCCTTCTTCAAGGATTTGAATCTGTCTTTTAAGCTTTTCTATCTCTGGCTTTGGACTCTCAAGGTGATGATACCCAAGACGTTGTCCTGATTCCAAGGCATCAAGCCTTTTCTAGAATTCGAAAAGCAATTTTTTGGTGGACTCATCATGCCTTTGAAGATCTTGTTGCACATTTCCGATCTTGTAATCAATGACTTTGAAAGCATTATTTTGTGCCATCAAAGTTTCTGATTGCCAGTTTATGACAGCTTCAGCAGCAGTAGTCCTTTTCTATCTTCCATGTTCATCCACATCAGTGGGGGCAGGAACTTTGGGAATATGACGATACTTCAGGATTGGCTTATAAAAGGGGGAGAGAGTTGGTTTTTTCTGAGGAGGAGAGGGTGGAGGTGATGGTGGTGGAGAGTTTGAAGGTGAAACAGCATATTTTGGTGGTGGAGCCGGTGCATAGGAGACTACGTACTGGTACTTGTCACATTCTCCAAGGGTATCAACAGACGGATCTCCGTTTAAGTACTTCTGGAAGAGGGGATCTCTTCGTTTCTTTCTTCGAGGTGGAGGTTTTTCAAATGGATCAACCTCATCAGGAGATTTTGTGCAAGAGGAGCACTGGCAGAAAGGATCCCAAAAACAATGTCCATATGGGTCTTTGTAGTAATGGACTGACTGTCCATCACTCTTGAAATGTCGGACAAGCTTTTTTGGATCTGGCTCAGAAATAGCTTCAGGAACACATGGTTCAATCATAAAAAGGATTTGGAAGATAGATGGACTTTCTTTTTTTTCTTTGCTAAACTTGATGGAAACAGTTCCATCTTTCTTTCGGATAAATTCAGAATCCGAAGATTGGAAAGGCTTACTGTTCTGGTGCAGCTTTTCATAGTTCGTAATCCAGGTATCTGGGAGGAGAGTGGCTAACTTCTCC
This sequence comes from Eucalyptus erythrocorys, assembly GCA_014182555.1. Lineage (NCBI taxonomy): Eukaryota > Viridiplantae > Streptophyta > Magnoliopsida > Myrtales > Myrtaceae > Eucalyptus > Eucalyptus erythrocorys. The sequence goes on along the minus strand of CM024598.1, from coordinate 12,800,635 downwards.
TTTGGAATCTGTCTAGGAACATGGATGCACGAAGCTTGATCATTTTGCATGGAGATGAACAGGGCATCTTCATTTCCATTGTTGAAGTTTAGATCAAGAGCATGGTTCTGCACTCGATAAACCATCTGCTAGTGGAGTGTTGCAACAATAGAGTCGGCAGTCTAAGGCACTCTAGTGAACTGGACCTCTACTTTCATAAAGGAAAGTAACTATGGGTCTGAAAGAGCGATATTAAAGTTGGGATACAAAGTGACAAACACTGTGCCAACATTTAAAGTAGTTTGAACTGTGCCAATACAAGCATGTTGGTATTCTAGAAAGCAAGTATCCAGAAGTGCTATTCTGGCAACAACAGGTAAACCTTTGCGGCCATGAAAGGTAAGAGCAAGACGAACTGCGCCATAGTGAATATGAGTGTAACCCTGTTGGGTCCACTATCTAGGGAATTCCGGAGGGATTTGGAGAGTAACAAAGTACTCCTTTTCAGTAGCAGGAATGGGGTGCTGGTCAAATTTGGAGGACTGGACGTACTCTTTTACTTGCTTTGGGGTTTGATGGATGAGTTGACGAATGGAGTGGATGGGTGAAAATGACGAGTTGGGTTTGGCAAAAGCGGAATATGGATTCATGAGTGGTAGCTGGGTTTCAGAAATTCTGGTCCCATCACTAAGAGAGACTTTATAGAGATAATCTATCTTGGAGGCATTAGAGACTCGGAATTCTGAAGGAGAGGATGATGAAGGAGCAAGAGAAACAGGAGCTTCGAGGATTTCAGGTTCTGTAGACATAGTGGAAGAAAGATCTTCTCTACACTGGATTCACCTACCAAGCGCATGGAACGAATACTATTACAAACGGAACCATGGCTCTAATACCAATGAGGGGACCTAGACTTAGTGTGGCATCCCAAAATTTAGGGTGACCTCTAGAGACATTAAAGCCTGTGATTAGGTAATGGAAATTGCCTTTGGTTTATACTTTAGCTATTAATTTTCTTTTAAGGCCAAGTATTATGTGGATGGAAATATATCTTATGCACCTCTTAGATTTAATTTTCTGGCCATATGAAATTGTAAATTTGGTAATTGAAAAAGAGGGAATTAGGATGAATTATTAAGATTAAATATGGGCTTGTTTGGAGAAATTCTTGAATAAATTAGGTTTGGACTTTAAGCCCAAGAAGTGTTGGACTTAAAGTGGGCCGAATGGCCAGCCCAAGAAGCCCATCATAGGCCGTCGACCACAAGGAGGGGAGAAGGCCGGCCCATCTCCAAACCCATCTTTGCATGGGATTTGCCAAGTGGCAAAAAGAGGAGTTACTCCATTAGCCATTTTGGGCGGCCACTAATAATGACTAATAATTGCATTTAAGGGGAAATAAAAGAGAGGGTGGCCGGTTTAGGGGGGAGGCTTCGACCGTGAGAGAGAGAGAGAGAGAGAGAGAGAGGAGAGGAAGAGAGAAAGGAGAGAAGAAGGAAGAAGAAGAAGAAGAGGAAGAAGCCGTGTCCCGCCGCCGTGCTCCGCCTTTTTCCGTTTGTTTTGCTTGATATAGAGGCAAGTTAGATCCTTGAACTACTCTTGCATGCTGTGTTTTAAATGTGTTGTTGTGTGGTGATTGATTTTCGTGTGCTTTGAGTGTGAAAAACCGAAGCTTTGAAGAGTATTGCTTGATGAAGTGGACTGTTCTCGAGTAAAACAGCATGTATCAGAATGTTGTGAGGGCTTGCATGTGACTTTAGAGTTGGATTTTGACTTCGACTCCTTCACAAAAGTTGTAGATCACATCTTAAACTACAACGTACTAAAATTTGAAGTAAAATCGATGAGTTTTGAGGGGTGAAACTCATTTTCTACGAAAATGGTTAGATCTGGAATTGCATGTTGACCTTTTGGTGATTTTAAGTGTTCCATGTAACGTTTTATTGAGAATCTCACTTTGACTTCTTCATAAGAGTTGTAGGGAACATCTTGAAGATCAACATACTCAAATTTGAGGTAAAACGAACAAGTATAGCCTAGTGAAATGAATTTTCTCTTAAAGACATTAGATCTGGACCAGTTCTGTTGAACACCAGTGACTTCGGGGACAATAAGACGATTTTCCTTCGGAAATTTCACCTTGACTTCTTAATGAAAGTTGAAGTAGACACCTTGAATTAAAACATATCAAAAATTTAGAAGAAAAGAAGGAAGATAAGTAGGTAAAATGGTGATTTTCGGTGATGGTTTAGTCTGGAGGTTTCGGTACTAAAAACAAAAGCTTTCATCGGCTATAATTAATTATCTAGGATGAATTTAGCCTTAATGTCTTCATAAAAAATCTACCTTAGAGTCTTTACTATCACGTGGTAAAGTTTCATAATTTTTGAAGGCCGTTTGGATATTTAATTTGAAGTGATTCAAAAACTGTGCAATCTGGTGTGTCCGAAATCGTGAGCTGTATTGCCTAAGCTTTATCTTTTCGTGTGAGGATCTTTTGGGCATGCGATCTGCATGAAATTTGTGTCTTTATGTCTTAACTATTACGTGGTAAAATTTCATAATTTTTAAAGGCCATTTGGATATTTAATTTGGGAGAATCTTAAAACCGTGCAATCTGGTATGTCCGTGATTTGTATGCTGTGACGTGTGAGCTGTATCTTTTTTTGTGAAGATTTTTAGAATATACATTCTTCATGAAAAGTGTGTTTTTATGTCTCGACTATCACTTATGCAAATCTCATAATTTTTTAAAGTCATTTGGGCATTCAATTTATATATTTTAAAAAATCATGCATGCTGGATTTTGTAAATTTCAAATGAAATGACGTGTGGACTATTTTAAATTGCATGAACAAAATGGATGATGCTGTCTTAAGTGATTGAATCATGCTGCATGTGCGATGACATTTGGCATTTCATATAATCACTAAATGTTACCATCATATCATATGCCATGTTGAAATTGAGCCATAAATGTGAATATGAATCATGGTAAATGAGAAGGCTGTCGGAGGTGTGAGCCGATGATGCCTCGGGAGTGTCGGGATGCCCGGAGTGTGTGTGCCGGATGCCCGGAGTGTGCGTGCTGAATGTCCTCGGGAGTTTCGAGTGCCCGGTGGTATACGGTACGTAATTCCAGGGAGAATACCTGGTGGTATGTCGGTACGTAATTCCGGAAGCCCCGAAGATGTGTGCCGGGGGGATTCCTCGTGATGTCAGTTAGGGTGCGAGATGCCCAGAGGTGTGTGCCGGAAGCCCGGAGGTATGTGCCAGGGGTGTGTTTATTTCTCGCAACGCCAGGATTGGGTGCGAGCAATAAATGCTACTTAAAAGATTAAAAGTTGAGAATTGAAATTGAGTCATGCATAGTGTGATGACATGTATGCATGGTATATGCATGGGTGTTTGATGATGATGTGCATGGATGTATATGCACCTATGGCATGATGGTATATGCATGGGTATTTGATGATGGATGTGCATGGATGTATATGCACCTATGGCATGATGATTGTATACGCATGGATGTTTGATGATGATGTGCATGGATGTATATGCACCTATGGCATGATGATGTATGTGCATGGATGCTTGATGATAAGTGCATGATGATGCATACATATATGTTATAATGACATATGAATGGCTACAAGGTAAGTAGTGCTTGTATACATGAATGATATGTGTTATACCATGTTACCTTGATTGTCTTGTGTGATACGTGAGTAGCTAAAGGGATCTTTTACCTGCTGAGTGGTTGTACTCACCCCTTTTGGGGACTAACATTTCAGATTAGCAAGATGCCGCTAGCACCTGTCGCACGTGGTACGTTCTACGGTATTCCTATGGATGTAGAGGTCGAGTGCACGGAGCATCCTTGTTTAGGTGTCCCTGGATTGGTTTTCTTTCGAGTGCACGTCTTGATTATGTTCGATGTGTGCCTCCCTGATGGCCTAGTGACACAAGAGTTTCTGTCTATTCATGTTTGTCGTGATGGGACGATGAGAGGGATGTTGCCGCCGTCGCCGGCCGATGCACCCGGCTGGGTATGAAGAGAGTGTGTGACTGGTGCGGGCTAACACATTTTGGAAGGCCGACACGAGATGATGGACCAGCTTGTTCGAAGGCCTTAGAGTCGAGTACTTTTGATTATAGCCGAGCCTACTAGGAGCTTGGGCTTTTTGTTGTATCGACTCACCCGATGTCCATCTCCTACTATGTAGCGTGTTCAGGCCTTGACTTTCTACTCTGATGAACTTGTAGGTGTGCATTGTAATATGATTGTCAGGGAAAGGAATGAAGATGTTAATTTTACTTCCGCTATGAGGTTTTGCGCGCGGACCGTTATATATATATATATATATATATATATATATTTGCCTAAGAATTTATGGTTTAAAGTTAGCTTTGAAATAGAGATAGGTGACTGTGGCAACCTCAGTTGGTTCAGGGGTGCTACACTTAGAACCAAGGAAGACGAAGTCAATTTTCTGCAGGTATGCATCCCACAGCAGGCGAACTCCATTCAAGCCCTTCAGGGACAGCCTTTTAGCAGAAAATCACTCGGTCTTTTGGTCCAGAGCCTAGAGACACTCAGAGATGCCAGGATGGAAACGTTTCTAACATACTCAAGCTGCATTTCTTGAAGGGACAGCCTTTTAGCAAAAAATCACTTGGTCTTTTGGTTTAGAGCCTAGAGACACTCAGAGATGCCAGGATGGAAACGTTTCTAACATACTCGAGCTGCATTTCTTGGAGGATCCTACCAGGCTAGAGAAGAAGAGGGGAGTTTAGAAAGCCATGAGAGGTTTTTCACAAAAACACTCACTTCATTAAAGGGACTCTGCCCGACACAATACAGACTCCTTGCCTTATATAGGCAAACGAGAGACACAAACAGACAAGGACCAACATAGGTCTGAGAACAGAACAAAGGCACCGGAACGAAATTTCCGGGAGGGAATTATTCGTACACTATGAACAGTACCCGTACTGTGAACAGTATTTTCCCTAGCCTAGTGAACAGTAACTTGCTACAGTGACTTTGTACGGACAACGGCATTTCAGCGGTCTCGTCCGTCACGGGTATTGTAGTCGCAGTCTGAGTCATCTGAGCTGTGTCTTGACGCAAAGAGATGTTCTTCATACTTCTATTCAAGAGCTTCAAGATCTTCTGGTGAGAGAATTTGCCTTGGATGATATAATGAGGATGCTTCTTCACGCGCCCAATGTGATGCTTCTTCCTGTGCCCAATTTGTGTTGTCATCTCCTGTAGTGTTGGTAGGAATGCTGGGCTGCGGCCAGTTTGTAGCACCCCAAAAACCCCCTTAAGGTTGCCACAGTTATCCTTCTAACTTCGCATTTCATATTGAGCCGTGAATTCTTAGGCTTTTTTTTTTTTTTTTTTTTTAACAAACGGTCCCAGCGCAACCTAATTGCGGAAGCATAACCAAATCTCTCCAATTCTCCCTCCACATAACCAAAAGGGTAATGCACACCAACTAAACATCATAGGATAGCGAAACCGAGCCATTTTTATTTGCATATTTACAAGATGGATTCCTTAGGGTAGGTACATATCAAAAGAAAGTCAGCTCATAATGACATGGCTTATACTCAAAAAGAAAAACCATCTACCCCTCAAAACGATCATACACAGACTAATCCATTTCTCGGCTCTGTCCAAAAAAATCTCAGCTCCTAGCTCCCAGCTCCCCCGCCGGCTCTACACCCACCCTGGTGCGTCAGATGGCGGTGGTGGTAGCATGCTTCGCATGATCCCGTCCCGGCGCACGTGGACGGAAACAAACTCTTGAAACACTGGGCCATCCTCCAGGCCCACCTCATAACGTACCAACACCCGCACCCGGAAGAACGTCAACCCAGGGAAGGATGGACAGTCGATCTCAGTCACCTCCACCTCTAGGTCTGATGGAATACCATAAAAAGTGCCCTGCGGGACTGGCTGGAGCGGCATCGCTAGGCTGAAAGTTAGTCCCCAAAAGGGGTGAGTATAACAACTTAGCAAATACATGATCCCTTTAGCTACTCACGCATCACACCAAACAATCAAGTATGTCATTGCATCATATAACATCATCAAATATGTCATCTCATCATATAATATCAACAAGTATATCTTTGCATCATATAACATCATCAAATGCTCAAGCATATGCCAATATCATACATCACGCCATAGGTATTCTTTCATCCAGCATTCATTCCCAATGCTCATGCATATGCCATGCATACATGTCTCTGAATACCCATGCACACATACCATGCACACATTTCATCCCATGCATTGATTCAACCTCAAATTCACATCTTTTAATTTGCTTTCAGTACTCACACTCAATCTTGGTGAATGCAAAAGAAAAACAAACAACCCCCCGAGCATGAATTCGAAAATACAACCGGGCTTCCGGCATCCCGGCACCCCGAGGCCATCCAGATTTACGCCCCCAGGGCCATTGGGCATCCGGCATTTTCACTCCCTGGCCGGGCATCTCACACCCCAACTGGCATCACGAGGAATCCCCTCGGCACACACCATCCGGGCTTCTGGCATCCCCTACTCTCCGAGCATCTCAACTCCGAGGCCATCCAGATTTACGCCCCCAGGGCCACTGGGCATCCGGCATTTTCACTCCCTGGCTAGGCATCTCGCACCCCAACTAGCATCACGAGGAATCCCCCCGGCACACACCATCCGGGCTTTCTCATTTATATTCACACACATGGGTCATGGCATATGATATGATGCTCACTCTTCATGACTATATGCAATGCCAAACATCATCACTCATGTGGCATGAAAATCACATAGGACAACACCATTCATTTTAATTCCCATCCTTTTCTTCAAAACTCATAAAATTCAGCATGTATGGTTTCTGAAAATGTTTAAATTAAATACCCAAATGACTCTCAAAAATTGTAAGATTTACACACATGACAGTCGAGACATAATGGCACAATTTCCATGAAGAATGCATGTTCTAAATGTCACCACATAAAAAGATACAACTCAGCCATTGCAACACAACAATTTCGGACATAACAGCTTACACGGTTTCAGAATATCCCTAAATTAAATATCCAAATGACCTCTAAAAATCATGAAATTTTACCACATTACCAATAAGACATAAAGGCACAACTTTCATGAAGAACTCATGTCCAAATAATCCTCACACAAAAAGATACAAGTTCGGCAACACCAATCACAGTTTCGGGCACTTCAGATTGCACAACTTTGGAATTTCTTCAAATTAAATACTCAAACAACATTCAAAAATTATGAAATTTCACCATATGATAACCAAGAGTTTAAAGTAGATTTCTCATGAAGACATTAACATCAGATTCGTCCTAGATGATTAGTTACAACAAACAAAAGCTTCTGTCCATAGTACCGAACCGTCCAGAATCAACCCATCACCGGAATTTCGCCATTTGACCTACCTATCCTCCTTTTTTTCTTTTGAATTTTGGATATGTTCTAGTTTAAAGTGTTTTCTTCAACTTTCATTTAGAAGTCGAAGTGAGATTCCCAAAATAAAGTCACCTTATGATCCCAGTAACCTACTCGCGTTCCACAAGCTAGTCCAGATTCCATGTATTTGAGAAAATATGCATTTCACTAGGCTATACTTGTTAGATTTGTCTAAATTTTGAGTATGTTGTTTTTCAAGATGTTCCCTACAATTCTTATGAAGGAGTCGAAGAGACATTCCCAGTAAAAAGTCATGTACAACAGCCAAAGTCACCAGAGGTCGACATGCAAACCCAGAATTAGCCGGTTTCGTATAAAATGGATTTCGCCCCTCACAACTCATCCATTTTGCTTCAAATTTTAGTATGTTATACTTCAAGATGTGGGCTACAACTTTCATGAAGAAGTCGAAGTCAGATTTCAACTCTAAAGTCACCTACAGATCCTCACAACATTCGGGTGCAGAAAGTCTACTCGAGAACAGCTTAACCACTCTAACCAAAACACTTCCAAACTTCGGCTTTCATGCTCAATTCACACAAAATCAACTACCACACAGCAATACATTCACAACACAGCATGCAAGAGTAGTTCAAGGATCAAGGCTTGCCTCAAAATTCAACAAAAACAAGCACAAATCGAGCGGCAAAGATCAGCGTCGCACGGCCTCCTCTCTTCCTCCTTCTTCTTCTTCCTTCTCTTTTCCCTTTCTCTCTCTCTCTCTCACTCTTAAGCACGGTCGAAGACTCCTCAAGGACCGGCCGAACCCCTTTTATTTCCCCTAAGCCCTCATCATTATGTGTAATGATGATTTTCTTCATGCAAAATGACACCTAGCTAATGCTCAAGACACTTGGACAAGGCAATTGACACCTCATTCTCTCTCCCTTGGTGTGCGCAAGGTGTGGCTCGGCCGAAGCCCTCTCCATGGGCCCATAGGCCGGCCCACCAATTCCCTTAAAGCCCACGCCATTTCGGCCCAAGTCTCAAGCCCATCCTAATTTAATTCTAATCCCAACTTATACATATTTAACTACAAATACAATCCTAGCCGTATAACATTACTACAATATCAATCAAGGGTAGTTCAATTTCATAGGATACACAGCTAGATATAGAAAATTCCTCTCAACCAACTTTCAGTCCAAGCTTCGTCACACATGAGCATACAAAACAATAGTTCATCGAATGCTCGGCTTTTGGCTCAATTGTAACTCATTGGTCCACTGACTAAAATCTGACAGTACTTCCATTGATCGGCCACAGTCATCGCATCCTCGAGGGTTGTGGAAATTCTTGGGTGCCACAACTCTCCCCTCCTTAAAGAATTTCGTCCTCGAAATTAGACAAAACCTATGTTTCCTTAAATAAGTGAGGGTATCTTTTCCTCATCTCATTTTCACTTTCCCAAGTGGTTTCCTCCACATCATGATGTCGCCATAATATCTTAACCAATGGAATTCTCTTGGTCCTGAGAATTTGTTCCTTTCGATCCAGTACTTGCACAGGCTCTTCAATATACCTTACTTTCTCATCTACTTCGATGGCTTCATGATCGAGTATGTGACTAGGATCTGGTTGATACTTTTTCAACATCGACACATGGAATACATCATGCAAATTTCCCAATTTTGGAGGCAATGCCAAACGATAAGCCACATTCCCTATTCTTTCGAGTATTTCAAAAGGTCCAACAAATCTAGGGCTCAACTTACCCTTTATTTCAAATCGAGATACTCCTTTCACTGGGGATACTTTAAGGAATACATGGTCTCCTACACTAAACTCTAAAGGTCTTCTACGCTTATCTGCGTAGTCTTTTTGTCTACTCTGAGCTGTCTTAAGCCTTTTCCTGATAATTTCAACAGCTTCAGTAGTAACTTGTACCAGTTCAGGTCCTGTCAATTTCCTTTCACCTACTTCGTTCCAACAGACAAGAGTCCTACACCTCCTCCCATATAATACTTTGTAGGGAGCCATACCTATACTTTTCTGGTAACTATTATTATAAGCAAACTCTACCAAATGCAATCTCTCATCCTGATTTCCTTTAAAATCAATCACACAAGCTCTTAACATATCCTCTAATATCTAAATTACTCTTTCTATTTGTCCATCTATTTGGGGATGAAAAGCAGTACTAAGTTGGAGCTTAGTTCCCAAGGCATCCTGAAGACTTCTCCAAAAGTTTGAAGTAAATCTTGAATCTTGATCTGAGGTAATAGTCACTGGAACACCATGCAAGCGTATCACTTGGCTCACATATATCTCTGCATATTTATTCATTGAGTAATCTATGCAAACTGCTAAGAAATGAGCGGACTTAGTTAAACGATTTACTATTATCCAAATAGAGTCATGGCCACTTGACGTCCTTGGCAATCCTTGTACAAAGTCCATGGTTATATGTTCCCATTTCCACTCTGGTATATCTAGGGGTCTCAAAAGTCCTGCAGGTTTACGATGTTCCACTTTTACCTGTTGACATGTCAAGCATTGAGATACGTATTTGGCCGTATCCGTTTTCATACCATTCCACCAAAATTGCTGATGTAAATTCTTGTACATCTTTGTACTACCTGGATGAATACTGTAATTACTTTTATGTGCTTCCGACAAAATTTCCTTCTTTAACTCTTCATTGTTGGGAATACAAAGTCGTCCTTGACATCTCACCACTCCATCTTCAGAAATTTGAAATTCGGGTCTTTTTCCTAAGGATACAGTGTCTTTTATTTTCAAAATTTCCGGATCAGACTTTTGTAAAATTTTAACCTTCTGAATGATTTCAGGTTCAATCCTCATTGCACTAAGCACATCGGTAAGGCAATCCACTTCCAATTTAAACTCTGAGTCTGTCATAGACTTTAACAGGCTCCATTCCGCCATTCTTAAACTAGTTATTTCCACAGCTGACTTACGACTAAGAGCATCTGCTACCTTATTCGCCTTTCCTGGATGATATCGTATCTCACAATCATAATCTTTTAATAATTCCATCCATCTCCTTTGTCTCATGTTCAATTCCTTTTGTGAGAATAGATATTTCAAGCTCTTATGATCTGTATAAATCTCAAACTTTTCCCCATACAAATAGTGTCTCCATATCTTTAGGGCAAACACTATAGCTGCTAACTCTAAATCATGTGTTGGATAATTCGATTCATGGGGTTTCAATTGTCTAGATGCATAGGCTATGACCTTGCCATGCTGCATTAAAACACATCCTAGTCCTTTATGAGATGCGTCACTATATATTGTAAAACCATCAGATCCATATGGTAAAGTCAGGATTGGGGCCGTAGTCAATTTTCTCTTAAGTTCCTGGAAACTCTTTTCACATTCCCCATCCCATTCAAATTTCACATTCTTTCGAGTTAATTTTGTTAAAGAACTTGCCAACTGTGAGAATCCTTCAATAAATCTCCGATAATAACCGGCCAATCCTAAGAAACTCCGTATTTCCGTAGGTGTGGTCGGTCTTGGCCAATTTATCACCATTTCAACCTTCGCCGGATCCACTGCAATTCCTTCTCCTGATATCACATGTCCCAAAAATATTATCTGGTCCAGCCAGAATTCACACTTACTAAATTTGGCATACAGCTTATGATCTCTCAAAGTCTGCAAAACTATCCTTAAGTGTTGTTCATGCTCTCTAGGCCCTTTAGAATATATCAAGATATCATCAATGAAAACAATCACAAATTGGTCTAAATAAGGCTTAAACACCCTATTCATTAGATCCATAAATGCAGCCGGTGCGTTTGTCAATCCAAATGGCATAACAAGAAACTCGTCGTGTCCATAACAAGTCCTAAACGCAGTCTTAGGAATATCCTCTTCTCTAATTCTTAATTGATGGTATGCCGACCTTAAGTCAATTTTAGAGAAAACCGAACTTCCCTGGAGTTGATCAAAAAGATCATCAATCCTAGGCAAAGGGTATTTGTTCTTAATGGTCACTTGATTCAATTGCCTATAATTAATGCACAAACGCATCGATCCATCTTTCTTTTTCACAAACAAAACTGGTGCACCCCAAGGTGAAGCACTTGGCCTAATGAATCCTTTATCAAGCAATTCCTGTAATTGCACTTTCAGTTCCTTCAACTCTACTAGTGCCATCCTATAAGGGGTTTTGGATATCGACGCTGTTCCAGGCATCAATTCAATTTCAAACTCAATTTCCCGGTCTGGTGGCAATCTAGGTAATTCCTCAAGAAATACATCTTGAAATTCATTAACTACCCTAATTTCCTCAATCTTAGGTTCCTCTCGAGTATAATCTTTAACCACAGCCAGATATCCTTGACATCCTTTGTCAAGTAGTGCACAAGCTTCTATTGCCGAAATGAGTGGTATAGATAGGTGAGTTTGACTTCCCAAAAATTCACAACTAGACTAATCAGATAGGGTAAGTCGGATCACTTTTCTATAACAATCTACTTTGGCCTGATGCTTATGAAGCCAATCCATCCCTATAATAACATCGAAATCATACATAGCCATTACAACATAGCCATTACAACTAAGTCTATCTCCATCTCTCTTCCTCCCACTATTATCTTACAACTTCTACATCCCAGCGTAGACAATATCATATTCTTTAAAGGCGTAGAAACACAAAGAGGCGTCTCAAGAGGCGTAGCTTCTATCTTATTCAACTGTCTATATCTTTCAGACACAAATGAATGTGTAGCACCCGTGTCAAACAATGCATATGCCTTTCTATCATTTATAAGAATCGTACCTGAGATAACATTTTTGGAAGCTTCCGCTTCCTCTTGGGTAACCGCATACGCCCTTCCTTGTGCTGGTGGTCTCTGAGAATTCCTTGATAAACTTGGTTTAACGGTACTCTGTAGTGCCTACCGCACTGAGCCAACACTCATTTGCGACCTTTCTTGTGGGCAGCTTCTCCTAAAATGACCTGTTTGTCCACAACCATAACACTTCAATTGCCCATTGCAAGGTCCTGGGCCATGTCGTCCATCACACTTTGGGCATTCTCCGTTCCTATTAGGCATTCTTCCTAAATTCAAGCTATCCTTGCCTTTACCAAACTTCCCAAAGTTGCCCTTCTTTTTAGATGGCCAGGTCTGTCCTTGACCTATATAGGGTCTCTTACCCCGTCTCACATCACCAAAAGACCATTGTTTCTTACTTTCCCTTTCCAATTCCTGCTCTACCAATTGTGCCCTCTCGTAGACCTCAGTATAATTCCTTATGTTCAGAGGCACCAGTTGTTTCCTAATATTGGTCCTCAGTCCCTTCAAAAATCTCTTAGCTTTCTCTTCTGGATCCTCAACCAATCTAGGAGCATACCTAGATAACTCAGAAAATTTGGCCTCATGCGATCTACGGTCGGTTCCTTTTGTTCTAATTGAACAAACTCGTAATTTTCGATCCTTAGCACAATCAGAAAAATGCTTCCTATTGAAGTCCTAACAAACTCATCCCAATTCACAGGAGTACCTGGTGGGAAGATCGTATCCTTTGAAGCTCTCCACCAAAATTTTGCATTTCCCTCCAGCTGGTACTCTGCCAAAGTTATTTTCTCAGCATCATTACAGTCCAACAACCTGAAAATTTGTTCCATTCCATCAATCCAATGTTCCGCCTCCTCAGGACTTCCCACTCCACTGAACTTAGGTGGCTTTAACTTCAAAAATTGCTCTACCAATTCTTGAGTACGGCGTTCTACTCCAGGTTGTTGCTGTGCTTGTCTTTTCATCAGATTTCCTATATTGGCCAATGCCTGCAGGATATCTTCCATCCGAGGTTCAGCCCTTGCAGTAGAGGCTTCAGCCCTCGATGGTTGAGCACTTCCAGCTCGTACCATGCTTTTCCTGCAGTTTCCAAGCATTTGCCTCAGGAAAAATATGAGACACACTATCTCCATTTCAAATTACCATAATTATATAAGTAACATAAACATGTTATTGACAACCTAAAAGCAACTCTAATAGGGATCTACGAGTGAATACCCATCACCCGTTGTTCAAGGTTAGACAACTATCTCAGTTAGTATCCTATGGTGTGCATTGTCATCTTATTCCTCAATTTCCAAATGAGGCTCCTTATCACTCCAATTAGACCAAATGCTCTGATACCAACCAAAACACTGTAGCACCCTAAAAACCCCCTTAAGGTCGACATAGTTATCCTTTTAACTTCGCATTTCATATTGAGCCGTGAATTCTTAGGCTTTTTTTTTTTTTTTTTTTTTTAACAAACGGTCCCAGCGCAACCTAATTGCGGAAGCATAACCAAATCTCTCCAATTCTCCCTCCACATAACCAAAAGGGCAATGCACACCAACTAAACATCAAAAGAAAGCCAGCTCATAACTGACATGGCTTATACTCAAAAAGAAAAACCATCTACCCCTCAAAACGATCATACACAGACTAATCCATTTATCGGTCTCGGCTCTGTCCAAAAAAATCTCAGCTTCTAGCTCCCAGCTCCCCCGCCGGCTCTACACCCACCCTGGTGCGTCGGATGGCGGTGGTGGTAGCATGCTTCGCATGATCCCATCCCGGCGCACATGGACGGAAACAAACTCTTGAAATACTGGGCCATCCTCCAGGCCCACCTCATAACGTACCAACACCCGCACCCGGAAGAACGTCAACCCAGGGACGGATGGACAGTCGATCTCAGTCACCTCCACCTCTAGGTCTGATGGAATACCATAAAAAGTGCCCCGCGGGACTGGCTAGAGCGGCATCGCTAGGCTGAAAGTTAGTCCCCAAAAGGGGTGAGTATAACAACTCAGCAAATACATGATCCCTTTAGCTACTCACGCATCACACCAAACAATCAAGTATGTCATTGCATCATATAACATCATCAAATATGTCATCTCATCATATAATATCAACAAGTATATCTTTGCATCATATAACATCATCAAATGCTCAAGCATATGCCAATATCATACATCACGCCATAGTTATTCTTTCATCCAGCATTCATTCCCAATGCTCATGCATATGCCATGCATACATGTCTCTGAATACCCATGCACACATACCATGCACACATTTCATCCCATGCATTGATTCAACCTCAAATTCACATCTTTTAATTTGCTTTCAGTACTCACACTCAATCTTGGTGAATGCAAAAGAAAAACAAACAACCCCCCAGGCATGTATTCGAAAATACAACCGGGCTTCCGGCATCCCCTACGCTCCGGGCATCTCGGCACCCCGAGGCCATCCAAATTTACGCCCCCAGGGCCACTGGGCATCCGGCATTTTCACTCCCTAGCCGGGCATCTCGCACCCCAATTGGCATCACGAGGAATCCCCCCGGCACACACCATCCGGGCTTCCGGCATCCCCTACGCTCCGGGCATCTCAACTCCGAGGCCATCCAGATTTACGCCGCTAGGGCCACTGGGCATCCAGCATTTTCACTCCCTGGCCAGGCATCTCGCATCCCAACTGGCATCACGAGGAATCCCCCCGGCACACATCATCCGGGCTTTCTCATTTATATTCACACGCATGGGTCATGGCATATGATATGATGCTCACTCTTCATGACTATATGCAATGCCAAACATCGTCACTCATGTGGCATGAAAATCACATAGGACAACACCATTCATTTTAATTCCCATCCTTTTCTTCAAAACTCGTAAAATTCAGCATGTATGGTTTCTGAAAATGTTTACATTAAATACCCAAATGACTCTCAAAAATTGTAAGATTTACACACATGACAGTCGAGACATAATGGCTCACTTTCCATGAAGAATGCATGTTCTAAATGTCACCACATAAAAAGATACAACTCAGCCATTGCAACACAACAATTTCGGACACAACAGCTTACACGGTTTCAGAATATCCCTAAATTAAATATCCAAATGACCTCTAAAAATCATGAAATTTTACCACATTACCAATAAGACATAAAGGCACAACTTTCATGAAGAACTCATGTCCAAAAAATCCTCACACAAAAAGATACAAGTTCGGCAACACCAATCACAGTTTCGGGCACTTCAGATTGCACAACTTTGGAATTTCTTCAAATTAATTACTCAAACAACATTCAAAAATTATGAAATTTCACCACATGATAGCCAAGAGTTTAAAGTAGATTTCTCATGAAGACATTAACATCAGATTCGTCCTAGATGATTAGTTACAACAAACAAAAGCTTCTGTCCATAGTACCGAACTGTCCAGAATCAACCCATCACTGGAATTTCGCTATTTGACCTACCTATCCTCCTTCTTTTCTTTTGAATTTTGGATATGTTCTATTTTAAAGTGTTTTCTTCAACTTTCATTTAGAAGTCAAGGTGAGATTCTCAAAAGAAAGTCACCTTATGATCCCCGTAACCTACTGGTGTTCCACAAGCTAGTCCAGATTCCATTTCTTTGAGAAAATATGCATTTCACTAGGATATACTTGTTAGATTTTTCTAAATTTTGAGTATGTTGTTCTTCAAGATGTTGCCTACAATTCTTATGAAGGAGTCGAAGAGACATTCCCAGTAAAAAGTCATGTACAACAGCCAAAGTCACCAGAGGTCGACATGCAAACCCAGAATTAGCCGGTTTCGTATAAAATGGATTTCGCCCCACACAACTCATCCATTTTGCTTCAAATTTTAGTATGTTATACTTCAAGATGTGGGCTACAACTTTCATGAAGAAGTCGAAGTCAGATTTCAACTCTAAAGTCACCTACAGATCCTCACAACATTCGGGTGCAGAAAGTCTACTCGAGAACAGCTTAACCACTCTAACCAAAACACTTCCAAACTTCGGCTTTCATGCTCAATTCACACAAAATCAACTACCACACAGCAATACATTCATAACACAGCATGCAAGAGTAGTTCAAGGATTAAGGCTTGCCTCAAAATTCAACAAAAACAAGCACAAATCGAGCGGCAAAGATCGGCGTCGCACGGCCTCCTCTCTTCCTCCTTCTTCTTCTTCCTTCTCTTTTCCCTTTCTCTCTCTCTCTCTCTCTCACTCTTAAGCACGGTCGAAGACTCCTCAAGGACCGGCCGAACCCCTTATATTTCCCCTAAGCCCTCATCATTATGTGTAATGATGATTTTCTTCATGCAAAATGACACCTAGCTAATGCTCAAGACACTTGGACAAGGCAATTGACACCTCACTCTCTCTTCCTTGGCGTGCACAAGGTGTGGCTCGGCCGAAGCCCTCTCCATGGGCCCATAGGCCGGCCCACCAATTCCCTTAAAGCCCACGCCATTTTGGCCCAAGTCTCAAGCCCATCCTAATTTAATTCTAATCCCAGCTTATACATATTTAACTACAAATACAATCCTAGCCGTATAACATTACTACAATATCAATCAAGGGTAGTTCAATTTCATAGGATACACAGCTAGATATAGAAAATTCCTCTCAACCAACTTTCAGTCCAAGCTTGGTCACACATGAGCATACAAAACAATAGTTCATCGAATGCTTGGCTTTTGGCTCAATTGTAACTCATTGGTCCACTGACTAAAATCTGACAGTACTTCCATTGATCGGCCACAGTCATCGCATCCTCGAGGGTTGTCGAAATTCTTGGGTGCCACACAATTGGCTGGATCCTTGTAGAGGGATAAGGACAAGGGTCCTTAATCATAGGGGTCCTGGGAGAGAGGACCTCCCCATCTAGCATAGGGGTCTTGAGTGGATTGGACAATGTCATTTGCGTCTGTCATTTCATACTCCTGGGATGACGCTGCTTGTCTGAAATTGTTGAGTGCTTCCTGGGCTTCTGGTGCGAGTTCATAATGATCCCACGTAGTAGGGACATTATAATTCCAAACTTCTTGCGGGACAGTTTTGTTTTCTTGACAAAGGATTCTCTGAAGTTCTCGGTACTGGTGTTCACAACATCTAACAGATCCTGGATATGATTTGTGAATTCGAGTTTTTCTGCTATCCAAATGGGGTTTATAGGATGTGGTTCCTATATCCTGTGGTTCATTAATTATGCTACCATTGTTTCTGAAAAAATGCCATGGACGTTTAAAAAACAGAATGGTATGGACTTCAGGATTTGGTGTCATGGTTCTTAGTTCTTTCTCCAAAAGATATTTCCAATGAGTTGGAGGATAGAACTAGTTGAGAAAGTCTAAAAGATTTTTATCACTTTCTTTTTCAACATTACCTTTGCCGAGTAAGAATATTCTTGTGAGGTTGGCAATGAATCTTCTGGTTGGGATCTCAATAGCTATCAAGTACTTATTGGTTAAGTACCATAATAACTTCTCGAGTTGATCAGGGAAATCATCATCCTTCCAGATGAGAGGACGGATGAATGGATAATCTGCATTCAAACCAAAAGGATAGAGGATGGAACCTTCATTGAATCGGAATAGTTCAGTATGGCATTGCCACATGAGACTATCCATGTTTTCATTGAGACTGTCTTGCTGGATTTGTTCAATGATCTCCTGGGGATATTTCCAGCTAGGCAAATCTTTGATCTTCTCGATCTTGTATTTCTTTCCATAATTGAGCATATGGAAAGTGGGTCTCTTGATGTACATGTTGACTTCTGCTGGTGCTTTCGGCCATGACAAGAAGTCAGCAAGCACATTCTTCTTTCCAGGAATATGCTTGGTTTCAAAGGAGTATTTTGAAAACCATTCAGCCCAACGAAGCAATTGGGAGTTTGGTATTTGTTTCTGTTTGAATTTGGTCATTTGTGGAAAAGATGCCATATTTAATTCCACCAGGAAATGATGACCAATGAGATGAAACTCAAACTTTTTGATGCCATTTTTGACTGCTAGGATTTCTTTGAAAGTGGAATGATAATGCATTTCAGCTTGAGAGAATTTTCCACTTTTGTAAGCACAAAGATGTCTCTTACCATCAATTTCCTCGAACAGGACGGCTGCCCATTATTCATCACTGGCGTTAGTCTGAAGGATTCTTTTTCTTGTTGATGGTATTTGTAATGGCGGGAGATTCTGCATAATCTCCTTAAGCTTAGCAACTGCTTTAGTCTAGATTTTTCCCCAAGGTGGGGGATTCTTTTTCAGCATTGACTGGAGTGGAATCAGCAACTTTGCAATGTTTGGAACAAAATCCCTGAGATAATTAATTATCCCAAGAAATTGCTGAACTTGCTTTGTGGTGAAGTTGTCTTCAGGAAACTTCAATAATTCCTGTGCAATGTGTGGTCCTGGATAGTACGTACCTTTGTTGGGGTGCATACCAAGGAATTCAATTTCTATCTGGGCAATATTCATTTTTCTCTGGGAAAGCATGATACCATGCTTCCTGATGATTTCTGCAAACTGCTCAAGGAGTTGGCAGTGAGACTGTTCATTAGGACTGTAGAGCAAGATGTCGTCGATGTAAATTGCTGCACTTGACAGAATTGGCTGGCAAATTCGACACATGGCTTTTTGGAAGAGGGATGGTGCAACTTTTAAGCCAAAAGGAAGAACTTTCCATTGGAAATGCTGGTTAGGAATGCAGAACCCTGTTTTAGGTCTATCTTCAGGATGAATGCCCAATTACCAGAATCCAGCTTTGAGGTCGAATTTACAATAGATGTGGGCCTTGGTTAGGCCAGCAAAGAGAGAATCTCTTGAGGGTAAAGGGAATTTATCATCTTGGAGAAAAAGATTGAGAGGTTGATAGTTGATTACCAATCTCATTTTTCCTCTGGTTTGCTCAGCACGCTTATTGACATAAAAGGCTTCACAAGCCCATTGGGAATTTGAGAGCTCAATAAGTCCTTGCTGGAGAAGTTCTGAACATTCCCTTTGTGCCAGAATTAAATGTTTTGGGTTCATACCCGAGTGGCTCCCCTTGGTTGGATTGATGTCTTCATTCTTTTTGAATGGAAGGTGAACAAAGAACTCTGGATTTTCCCATAAAGGATGAGAACACTTTTGAGCGAACTCAGAATGGGATTCTGCACATGATTCAAGTAACTTTTGCAAGATTGGATCAAGTAGACTCATGTGGATGGAAAAGAGTCTCGAATATTGACAAACTCGAGAGAATTGGTCCTTATACCTAAGACCTTTTCCGGGAATGATGCGAACTTGAGCAATCGAGTCATAATGTCCCACCCAATTATTAGATCTTTATTGGGAGACTGGATCCAAAGATTTTTGTAGTGATAGAACACGAGGGAAAAATTGAACAGTTATAGGAGTAGTTCGACATTTGTGGAGAAAGTATCTCCGAAGCGAGTTAAAATATCGGACATGAGAGGTCCAATATTCTTCAGGTAGAACTTTGGTGTCCAAAATGGAGCAACTTGCTCCAGTGTCAATAAGAGCAATGACATTGATGGGTTTTGCAAACTTAGAAGTGAGGATTTTTACAGGAAAATGGGGACACTGGGTCTGGCTTGAGAATATGTCAGGAACTTGTTCTGAAGATGAAAGAGATATATGGAAAATCTCTTTTGACTCTGTGTCGAATTCTGTATCGCTGGAGGTTTGGTAGGAAGGAATGATACAAAGAGTTTGTTCTGATAGTTCTTCATCAGCAAAGAATAAGGATTCAATATCATCATTTTCAAGAGAAATCCCAATTTCATTCTCAATATGATGAATTAAACGATTCTGACCTTTTTTCGCTTGAGGACAATTTTTAGCAAAGTGTCCTTTCTGGTTGGATGTAGCATTGGTTTGATTTCTCGTGGCCTGTGTGATTTTTCCTTTTGCGTAGGTATCGCCATTTCTTCTTTCTTCGGAAGTGTTTGGATCCATGTTTGTACTTCTTGATATTGATCTTCTTAAAGTGTTTCTTCTTCCGACAGTACTTTCCACAATCGCCATCGTAATCGTGTTTGGAACATTTAATCTTCAGCTTTTGGCGGGAGCATGCTGCTTCAAGGCCTTTGTCTTCATGATGTAAGTGCGGACCATCTGGCGCTTTAGGCAAAGCTCTTCAAGACACAGATGGATTTCTTGTTGTATTTCTCCCAAAGGAATGTCTTATACCCTTTTTTGTTTTCCAAAAAAGGATCTTTCAACCATTTGGGTCAATTCTTTGGGAATGGAAGTCAGGAAGACATGCTTTAGGTTTGGATCAGCTCCAACCTGATAAAAATGCTTGAGCATTTCCCGATAATGCCTATCAAGATGTTTCTTTTGGAGAGAACAGCATTTTCTCTCAAAGAATTCTCTTCTTTTTATTTCCACAAGGTCAGTGGGTTTCCCCACAAAAAAAATGATATAAGATGGTGATGGCACGGCTAAAATCTGGTGACATCAGAAAATGAATCTGATCTTGTTCTGACACTGATTTCCACCAGGCTTTGAGGCTTCCTGTAAACCTCGTGACAAAGTTGTAAAGGACATTATTCATATCATGGTTGGTGATGGATTGGGTGTTCAACCAAGTATGGAATTCTTCAAGTCTTTCTGGCCATTTATGATAAGGAATATCATCAATGGTGAAAAACTGTTTTGATGCCATGGACACATGTTGTCCAGTATTATTCTGAACAATTTCAGGCTCAGAATAATTTGACTCCATATCAATATCTGGAGCTGGAGGATCGGCCATGAAAATGGATGAAGTGATT
The DNA here is from genome assembly GCA_014182555.1 of Eucalyptus erythrocorys. Lineage (NCBI taxonomy): Eukaryota > Viridiplantae > Streptophyta > Magnoliopsida > Myrtales > Myrtaceae > Eucalyptus > Eucalyptus erythrocorys. Next base: position 12,779,589 of record CM024598.1, on the reverse strand, counting down.
GGTGCAGCAGGAGGGGAATCAATAACAGGGATTGAAAAGGATGAGGAGGATGCAAGAGATACCGAATCTGATTCGGAATCAAAGATATCAGGAAAAGTGTGTTCCGCCAGGAAAAGAGTCTGGTCATTTTGAATAGCAAGAACAGGCTGTTGGTTCTTAGGATCAGGTTGTTCCTGAGTACCCAGATCCTTTAGAAAGGATTCTAGTGGATTTGATAACATCATCTGGTCTGGCCTTTCTCTGATAACAATAGAAGAAGTTGGCTTTTCTTTTTCTTTTCCCTTCTCTTTTTGTTTTCATGTGAGATCTTTAAGACGACCTCTCATGCTTGCCATATCTGGTTCCTTCCTATAAGGATCTTCTGGAATGGCTGCAAAAATAGACGTCTGAGGTGGAGGAGGCACATACCCAGTTCTCACAGTAGGTGCCAATGGGTCAAAAGGTCTGAACCTTCCTTCTTCAAGGATTTGAATCTGTCTTTTAAGCTTTTCTATCTCTAGCTTTGGACTCTCAAGGTGATGATACCCGAGACATTGTCCTGATTCCAAGGCATCAAGCCTTTTCTTGAATTTGAAAAGCAATTTTTTGGTGGACTCATCATGCCTTTGAAGATCTTGTTGCACATTTCCGATCTTGTAATCAATGACTTTGAAAGCATTATTTTGTGCCATCAAAGTTTCTGATTGCCAGTTTATGACAGCTTCAGCAGCAGTAGTCCTTTTCTGTCTTCCATGTTCATCCACATCAGTGGGGGTAGGAATTTTGGGAATATGACGATACCTGCCCTGTGGATCAGTAAATTCTTCCGGAGCAGGGACCGTAAGTTTAGAACTTTCACGGACAAGAGGGGGAAAGTCCTTTTCTTGGAACATGGTAATGGGAGAGACAGATTGTATTTCTACTGGATTTTCAAGTGGGTAAGAGTGTTTCTTGGCCCACTTCAGGATTGACTTATAAAAGGGGGAGAGAGCTGGTTTTTTTCTGAGGAGGAGAGGGTGGAGGTGATGGTGGTGGGGAGTTTGAAGGTGAAACAACATATTTTGGTGGTGGAGGAGGTGCATAGGAGACTACGTACTGGTACTTGTCACATTCTCCAAGGGTATCAACAGACGGATCTCCGTTTAAGTACTTACGGAAGAGGGGATCTCTTCGTTTCTTTCTTCGAGGTGGAGGTTTTCAAATGGATCAACCTCATCGGGAGATTTTGTGCAAGAGGAGCAACGCGAAAGGATCCCAAAAACAATGTCCATATGGGTCTTTGTAGTAATGGACTGACTGTCCATCACTCTTGAAATGTCGGACAAGCTTTTTTGGATCTGGCTCAGAAATAGCTTCAGGAACACATGGTTCAATCATAAAAAGGGTTTGGAAGATAGATGGACTTTCTTCTTTTTCTTTGCCAAACTTGATGGAAACAGTTCCATCTTTCTTTCGGATAAATTCAGAATCCGAAGACTGGAGAGGCTTACTGTTCTGGTGCAGCTTTTCATAGTTCGTAATCCAGGTATCTGGGAGGAGAGTGGCTAACTTCTCCTTTGGAATCTGTCTAGGAACATGGATGCACGAAGCTTGATCATTTTGCATGGAGATGAACAGGGCATCTTCATTTCCATTGTTGAAGTTTAGATCAAGAGCATGGTTCTCCACTCAATAAACCATCTGGTGGTGGAGTGTTGCAGCAACAGAGTCGGCAGTCTGAGGCGCTCCAGTGAGCTGGACCTGTAATTTCATAAAGGAAAGTAACTGTGGGTCTGAAAGAGCGATATTAAAGTTGGGGTACAAAGTGACAAACACTGTGCCAGCAGTTAAAGTAGTTTAGACTGTGTCAATACAAGCATGTTGGTATTCCAAAAGGCGAGTATCCAGAAGTGCTATTCTGGCAACAACAGGTAAACCTTTGCGGCCATGAAAGGTAAGAGCAAGACGAACTGCGCCATAGTGAATATGAGTGTAACCCTATTGGGTCCACTGTCTAGGGAATTCCGGAAGGATTTAGAGAGTAACAAAGTACTCCTTTTCAATAGCAGGAATGGGGTGCTGGTCAAATTTGGAGAACTGGACGTACTCTTTTACTTGCTTTGGGGTTTGATGGATGAGTTGACGAATGGAGCGAATGGGTGAAAATGACGAGTTGGGTTTGGCAAAAGCGGAATATGGATTCCTGAGAGGTAGCTAGGTTTCAGAAATTCTGGTCTCATCACTAAGAGAGACTTCATAAAGATAATCTATCTTAGAGGCATTACAGACTTGGAATTCTGAAGGAGAGGATGATGAAGGAGCAAGAGAAACAGGAGCTTTGAGGATTTCAGGTTCTGTAGACATAGTGGAAGAAAGATCTTCTCTACACTGGATTCACCTATCAAGCGCATGGAACGAATACTATTACAAACGGAGTAGAGGTCCATTGGGAAGTTGCATTTTGAAATGCAACTTCCGGTATTGTTCATCTCTCCGGTGGAGAAGCCGATGGGAGGCCGACAACCGCCGGCCAAAGAGTCGCGCGAACCACCTGAATAAAAATAAAAATAAAAATAAAAATGTTTATATTTTTATATATCTATTTTTATATAAAAATATATATTATATTTTATATAAAAATATAAACATATATTTTTTGTTTATTTTTATATATAAAAAATATAAAAATATCTATTTTTATATTTTATGTTTAATAAATATATATTTATAAAAATATATATAATACATATATTTTTATAAATATATATTTTATATTTTATATAAAATATATTTTATGTTTATTTTTTATATAAAAATATATTTTTTATATTTTATGTTTAATAAATATATAATACATATATTTATAAAAATATATATTTATATATTTTTTATATAAATATAAACATATCTATTTGTTATATATTTTATGTTTATATTTTTTATATTTTTAATTTTTTATATAAAAATATGTTGATATAAAAAATATAAACATATTTTTTATTCAGGCGGTTTAGCTGTCGGGTCGACGGTTCGATGGTTGGACTTCAAAAAAAAAAATATAAATATTTTTTTGCTTTTTAAATTTAATAAAAGTTAACTACAAATGCAAATTTTACCAAACGGTATTTTGACCAAAGTTGTTTCTCAATGTAAATTTTATCAAACAACATTTGCATTTCGGAAAACTCCCTTCATCCAAAGGTATTTGCATTTCTACAAATGCATTCCCCAAAAGCCGAACCAAACGGGCCCTTAGAGAAGAAAACTGCTGCAGAGTTATCACAATAACTTTTCAACGGCTTGGCAATACTGTCGACAATCACAAGTCCTGAAATAAAATTCCGTAACCATAATCCATGCATAGTGGCCTCAAAGCATGCCACAAATTCAGCTTCCATAATGGATGCAGCAATAACTAATAGCTTCGCACTCTTCCATGATATTGTCCCTCCAGCCAGAAGAAACAAGTAAACAAACGTTGATTTCCTTGTATCGGCATATCTGGCTAAGTATGAATCTGAATATCCAATCACCTCGAGATAATCGGATCTTTTATAAGTGAGCATATGATTCTTCGTTCCTTGTAAGTATCTAAGAACTTTCTTTGCAGCTTTCCAATGATTCATTCTAGGATTACTTTGATACATGCCCAGCATCTCGACAGCAAAACTGATGTCTGGTCTGATGCAAATTTGTGCATACATTAAGCTCTCCACAACATATGCATAAGGAATATTTTTCATTTGTTCTCGTTCCAATTCACTTTTCGGACATTGTATAAGGCTAAATTTATCACATTTCTAAATTGGAACTATTCATGCTAAACATTTACTCATATTAAATCTCTCTAAAATTTTCTCAATATAGGCTTTCTGAGACAATCATAATAATTCATGTGATCTATCACGGAATATTTATATTCCTATCACATACGTTGCCTCTTCCATATCCTTTATTTAAAAATTTTTAGAGAGAAACTTCTTGGTTTAATGTAACAAACCAAGATCATTAGCAACAAGCAAAATATCATCAATACATAAAACTAGAAAAATAAATTTGCTCCCACTAATCTTCATATATATACACCGATGAACGGTGTTTTCCTTAAACCCAAATGAAGTTATGGTATCGTTAAACTTAAGATACCATTATCGGGAAGCTTGTTTAAGTCCATATATTGACTTCTTTAATTTACATATCATATGTTCCTTTCGTTTAACTGAAAAGCCTTTGGGTTGATCCATATAAACCTCTTCTTCTAAAATCCCATTAAGAAAGGCGGTTTTTACATCTATTTGGTGTAACTCCAAGTCATAATGAGCTACCAAAGTCATAATGATTCTAAGTGAGTCCTTCTTAGAGACTGGTGAAAATGTCTCTTTATAGTCAATGCCTTCTTTTTGTGTAAAACCCTTTGCAACAAGTCTAGCTTTATGTCGTTCAATATTATTTTTTGAGTCGCACTTCATCTTAAAGACACATTTACACCCGACCTTTTTACATTCTTTAGGCAATTCGACAAGATTCCAAACTTGAGTTTGATGCATGGATTTTAACTCTTCTTCCATGGCATTAAACCATTTATTAGAATTTTCACATTCCATGGCTTGTGAAAATGAACCTGGATCATTTCCAATTTCTAAGTCAATTTCTAAATGTTGTAGATAAACCATGTAGTCATCCGAAATAGCTAACCTCTTTTTTCTTTGAGATCTTCTTAATGCTATTTCTTGTAACTCAGCTATTGGAGGTTCAGTATTCACATCTCCATTATGGAGTGTTTGTTCATTAATTTGTTGTTCTCGATTATTGTTAGGTTCTACTATAATATCAGGAACAATAACTTTAGAAGTTTTGGGTATAGGAACTTCTACCCTTACTTCTTGAATGCAAGCATCACACACTCTTTTACACTCACTGATGTCACTATTCTCAATGAACCTAACATTTCTAGATTCAACAATTCTTGTACTATGATTAAGATAATAAAATTTATACCCTTTGGATTTTTCTACATAACCAATGAAATAACCACTGGTCGTTCTTAAACCAATTTCTTTTCATGTGGATTGTAAATTCTTACTTTTGCTGGACAACCCCAAACATGCAGGTGTCGTAAACTAGGTTTCCTACCCGTCCACAGTTCAAAATGAGTCTTTGGAAATACCATACTAGGAACCCTGTTTAATAGATACATAGAAGTGTTTAAAGCATACATTCACAAAGACAAGAGTAAAGATGAATGACTCATCATACTTCTAACCATTTCCATTAAAGTACGATTACGCCTTTCTGCTACACCATTTTGTTGTGGTGTACCTGGCATTATGTATTGAGCACAAATGTCATATCTTTCAAGGAATTTAGTAAATGGACATGGACATTGTCTCGATTCATCATACTTTCCATAATATTCACTGCCTTTATCCGATCGCAATATTTTCACATTTCTATCTAATTGCCTCTCAACCTCTTTAATATACACTTCAAGTGCATTCACTAATTGAGACTTATCGTGCAATAGATAAATGTAACCATAACATGAAATATCATCAATAAAGGTGATGAAATAGCTTTCCTTACCAAAAGATGGAACATCGAAGGGATCACATATATCAGTATGTATAATTTCCAGAAGCTCTGTGCTTCTTGTGGCACCTTTCTTAGTGTACTTTGTTTGTTTACCTTTAATACAATCAATACACACTCCAAGATCAGTAAAATCCAAATTTGGAAGAATTTCATTTTTCACTAATCTTTTCATTCTTTCTTTGGATATATGATCCAAACGTTTATGCCACAAGTAAGCAGAATTCTCATTCACCAAACTTCATTTAGTGCCAACATTATGATGCAAGGTCATTAATGTCTTAACAAAAGTATTAAAAGTCTAAATTTGTAAAGACCATCACATAAAGTTAGTTCCAATAAGAGTATCACTCTTAAATAAACTGAAAGATTTAGAACTAAACTTATAATAAAATCCCGCTACATCAAGTCTTGGCAAAGAAACTAAATTGCAAGAAAATGTAGGTACATAAAGGGTTCAAAACAATCCAAATAATGCCTAGTATCTAAGATCAAACGGTAAATGTCAATGCCTTCAACTAGAGCTTTGTTTCTGTTCCCCGTAATCACATAACTTTCATTTGGCTTTATAGTTTGGATCGTAATTAATCCCTGCATCGTATTTGACACATGAGTGGTGGCACCAGAATCAATCCACCAAGTATTATGAGGAACTTCAGTAAAGTTTGATTCAAAACATACTAAAGCACAAGACTTACCTTTCTTTTCGAACCAAGCCTTAAGTTTCATACAATCTTTCTTCAAGTATCCAATTTTGTTGCAAAAATGACACTTAATAAGATTGTGTTCCTTCTTATGGATTTGAGAAGCCTTTGAAGAGTCATTCAGGACGTGTAATTCTTTTTTCTTGCTCCTTCCACCTTTCTTTTTAAAATTCATTTGAGCTTCTTGATGACTTGAGAGATGAACCAGAATGAGCCTTTAATTCTTTATCCTTGTTTCCTCTTGAACTAGCATACTGGTCAATTCATTCACATTCCACTTATCCTTTACGGTGTTGTAATTCATTTGAAATGGGCCATATTACTCATGAGGCAAGGAATTAAGTATAAACTATACTAAAAAGTACTTATCCACGTTCATTCCTAAAGTCCTTAACTTTTCTGCTAAGTTCATCATCTCAAGTATATGCTTATGCATGGTATGTGAACCATCATATTTTATGGTGGTCAATGTGCTCATCAATGTACCAGCAAGTGACTTATCAGCAGTTTGAGAACGCTCTTCCACAAATTTCATAAATTCCTTAGCATTGTTATTCTTGGAAAGAGAAGTCTTTAAGTTGTTTGCAACTATCATTTACATGAACATTCAGCTCAGTCTATTCGATGTTTCCCAAGCTTCATAGAAAGACTTTTCATCATTGCTACTTTCATCAGTAATAGTGGCTGGTTTCTCAGCTTGAAGCGCCAAATCAAGATCTTGGACATCTAAGTGAAACTGGATTTGTTCACTCCAATCAGGAAAAGTTATCCCATTGAATAGGGAATAGACGAAGCATGCGAATGAAGTGAAACAGGTACAGATACTGCAAATATGCAAGAAATGCTCATACATTAATGCCTTAAGAATATTACTAATCAGATTCAAACTAACTACACATGTACATCATAGTTCTCCTTTGGCCGATCCTATGATATACAAATATATATTTGGTAATTATAACTGTATCTTATTAAAATTTATTTGCTATCATTGGATATACAAAGAAATTTAACAAGTCATATTAATTACCAACTATCACGTTCATGAATTATAAGAAAATAATTAACCTTTGGGTTAATCCTTAAGTTCTTATAATAAATGAACTTCAATATACCCATAACATCAATAATGATATGAAACATATCAATTTCATATATATAGCATCAATTAATCATGGGTAATTGAATAAAACAATTTACAATATCAAAAATTCAAAAAACTTCAAGGTTTGACCACTTTTTGACTAACAAACCATTCATAATATAAATTTTTAATATTGTAAACTACAAATATTTACCAAATTGCACGCAAGAACAAAACGTAATCAAAGCATAAGGGCAAAATCGTAAAATCATAAATCCATAAGGGCATAATCATAAATTTAAAATACAGGGGCAAAATGGTAAATAAATTGGCCAAGGGAAGAATCGTAAAAACGTGAAAAGAAAATGGCAAAATCATAAAGAGGGTGCACAAGGACGTCAAGCACATGCCTCACGTGCCTGCATCCTCTGCACGCACGCGTCCAGCGCACAAGCGCGTGCAGCGCACGTGCCTGTAACTGTGCGGGACTGCCCGCGCGTGTGGATCCCACGCGTGCAGCTCTTGCAGGCATGTGATGGCGCATGGTGCGTGGGTTCCACATGCCTGCAACTGCAACACACACGTGGAGCCCACGCGCCTTCTTCCTCACGCGTGGAGCCCATGCGCCTTCTTCCTCACGTGACAAAAGCCATTTTTTCGCATTTTTGGCCGTTCCGCCACAATTTCGCCGGCCATTTCTTTTCCAGCAGCCCATTCCAGACACAAATAAATAATGGGTTTTGAAGGGCATGCTGGTACGACCTCATAGGTCCAAGTTTCGGCGAAAATGAGCAAGAAATTGGCCGCAAAATCAAACAAAAATTTCCAAAACACAAACCCTCAACCACCATAACTTCCGCCGCCCGACTAGCCTCTAGCGAACACCAATATACCACAAAAACTCATGGCTAGTGTTCCTCATGTCAGTGCGACCGTATGGGTCCGAAATCAAGCGGTGGGTCGCCGGATTTTGCCCGGAATCGACGAGTTTCTCACTTGGCTTCAAAACTCCGAATTCCTCCTTCCATTTTTTTTTTTTTTTTTGTTAAGAAAATGCTCCATCATTCAGGTTTTCTATAACAGAACCCTCTTTCTCATTTCAACAACAACAAATAATACGAACAGGATCATTCAACGAAATATCATACATAAATCATAATATTTCTATAAATGAAAAATCATGAGATCATAAACCGTGCTCTGATACCAATTGTTAGATTATACATATAATACTTTGATGTGGAAATTAAAAAAAAAAAAAAAAAAAAAAAAAACAGTGATCTTTGCTCTTCATGATATTCTCAAATAGATGAAGACATACCTTTATCCATAGCATTACAGTAGAGCTCGAACCAAATGAAGAAATTCGATTTCTCTCCCTTAACCTACTATTCCTTATTGTATTCAATCGATGGAGGAGAGAATACCAAATTCTTCTCAGTTATTGTTGTTCTCATGGGTGGAGAGAGGACCAGACTCTATTTATACATTCTTTCAATAGGTGCCTTTTATCAAAGCGCCTTTTAACGTTCATAAAAATCGCACCTCTTCGGAAAAGGATTATACCGTTTCGTTTTATTAAAGTCGCAACTTCTCATAACTTATATTTATTTTTTATAGCATTTTAACAATTATTAAACCATATAATACAAATCATATCATGTGGGCCACAGTAATTTTTACAGCCTAGAGTTGGGAGTGCTGCGAATTTGTCCTTGCACTGCCAAGTCATATGCATTGTGGCCCTTTTTTGGCCAGGCCATTAGCTATTGAATGGCCTTTCGTTGCTTATGACCCAGTCACCCTTTCTCATACATTGACAATTTTTTCAGCTCTAATGGTCTGTTGCTCTACATTGAGAGTTTGAGATGACATCGTTTTTATGCAACTGTATATGTACTTATAAAACCAAGCCTTTACGGAACCAGATCATGCTTTGTGCAGTAATATCTAGGGGTGAGCATGGTCCGGGTTGGTCCGGGCCACCCCCTAACCCTAGAACCAACCCATATAGTGTCGGTCCTCAATTTTTAGGACTGAAGACCGACCCTATTGAGCCTAGGACCAAGGACCGGATCGACCCAATAGGTTCGGTCCGGTTCCAAGGTCAACCCGGGACCGATCGATAATTTTTTTCGTCTTATTTTTTATACTCCCTAAAAGAGAAAACCTACAAATTAAAATTACACATCAATCGACAATGTGGTATTGTGCAACTAAACTATATATACCAATACATATTTAGCGAATTTAAGATGACACAATAATAGAAATTTCATACCTGCTAACCGCTCATCGAGATATGGGACAAGATGAAAAGTTTTTGTAATCATCTATTTTTAATATTCATAACACCATATGCAAAAGCATTTTCTTGCATTTGATCACTGGAGTCCACTCAACCAAAAAATGAGCTTCACACCACTTGACTAGCAAATCACCGTAACAACTGCAATACTACTCTACTCTTCAAAAACTTCTACCATTTGACATAAATTGAAAAGCAAAGTATAGCTGAAATTCATTAGTAAAATACAATTAAATCATAAAAAGTTCAAAATACTTAATATAAACTATGAATATATAACTTCACATCTTGTTAATTCACTTGAACTTCTAAACATCTGAAAACAAAACAAACGACACATAATTAATACTCAACAAAAGTTTTAAATTGAAATTATTATTAGTGCTATTGAAAGAATATCTCAATATAATACAATATAACAGACATTTTACTTAGGTTTGAATATATAAAAGAATTATAAATAATATAATATAATATAATATAATATACATGGTTGGTCCAGGGTTGGACTGACCCAAAATTCTTAGGACCGAGGACCAACCTGCACAGTGTTGGTCCTAGAATTTCAGGACCAAGGACCGACCCAATCCCCTTAGGAACCGGACCAGGACCGGCAGGGTTGGGCCGGTCCAGGGTCGGTCCAGGGTCGACCCTAGACCGTTGCTCACCCCTAGTAATATCTTTCTGGCATCTCATTTAGCCGTCATGCAAAGTGTATCCAATGTAATGTTTTCCGCATAGAATCTCTACTAGTAAATCAGACCAGGACAACATTGTCATATGAGAACAAATGTGAACCAATATAATTTGGAGCGTGCTGGTTCTCATATGGAAATCAAGTTTACACAACATCTTGTGAAGGGTCATGTGAACTTTAATGACACAATGATAGGATGTTAGATATAAAGGCTAAAGCGGTAACCTCTCGTGCAATTCTAAAGCTGTCAAAAGGAGCTTGATGCCTGTCGATACAAACTTAACGGTGAAGATAGAGGTAGCTATCAATACGATGACTAAAATCAAACTGCTGATTAACCCAAAAAAAAAAAAAAAAAAAACACTTCGCGTGGCCATCTTGGTAGGAGAGACCTCTTTAGTCCTCATCGGCTATGCGTTTGTCGATCTCACCCTATTAACATATGAGCTCTCGCTAAAATTTCTTACATAAGTAAGTGATGGTTTTGATAGATGTGCAGCCTACATAGCACAGCCTACACAGCTAACCCACTAGTCCTGCTTAAAAAAATTCTGGATATCCACTTCTTTTTATTTAATTACTTTGCACAAAATTTGTATTCAACGTGTTCATGGATTTCCATACACCATCAAGTATACTGTGAGCACTGTGCTTAAATCAGGTGTCCACCTAGACTCAGTATTGACTTAGCTTCAGCTTTCGGTAGGTTTGGGGCCTTAAACATCTTGCAGACGCGCTGCTCACCTTTGCCTTTCCTAAAAATCAACCTAATTGTGACTAAATGAGCCAGAACATCCCCACCCGCAGGTTTCTTTGGGTCTGATATGAACACAGCGCCGCCTAGATCATCTACGACTGAAACAAATAAATCAAAGACAAAGTCATCAAAAATCATCTTTTTCCTTAACTCAAGGACTGCAGCTACTGCAATGGTGCGATTTGAATGTCGTGTAACATAAACAAAAGCCAGATTGCTCATGTAAGAAAGTTCAACGAAGTTTTTTTAATTATCAAAAGAAAATTATTGCGAACTCAATGGAGATGATGTTGGGTAATTAGCTTTCAAATATTGTGACTAGATTTCTTCGGGAAAAGTACCAAAAAAGTCATAAACCTATTACATTGGTACTAATTCAGTCCTAAACTTTTCAATTTGACTAATTCAGTCCTAAACCTTTTAATATTGGTACCAATTTAGTCCATCCGGCTAATTTTGGCTAGCCGGCGCTGACATGGATGTCGGCCAGTGACCGGTACTAACGTGGCAATTTTTATGATTTTTTATTATTTTTTCAATTTTTTTAATTTTTTTTAATTTTTTTTCCTTTAATCTTCTGCCTTCTTCCTAGTGGTGGCCAGTGAGCCTCCAGTGAGGCTCATCGGCCACTGGGGGAGGGCCGCGAAGCCCTTGCCTGCCACTAGTGAGGGTCGCGGCCCTCACCCGGCCTCTCACCCGTGGTTGGCAAGACCATGGTGGCTATCACCAAGGCGGAGGCGAGGGCTGCGAAGCCCTCACCAGCCACCGGCGAGGGTCGCGACCCTCGGTCAGCCTCGCCCAGGGTCGCGGGCAAGGTGGCTTAACCCAGATCTGGGCGAGGCGAGCCTCGCCTTGGCCTTGCCGCTGAGTCCCCAGCGCCTCCTCCATTGTCGACCCCAGAGCTTCTCGACCTCATCATTGCTGCCCTCACCTCCACAAAATCTCAATTTGAGGCCATGGTCCCCCACCTCCTACGCCTCACGCCGCCGCTCCTCCGCCTGATCTTCACCTCCAAAACCCTAGCCCACCGCCCCAACACCCTCCTCTCCTTCTTTGCGGCCCTCGCCTCCGCCCTAGCAATGGCCGCCATGGCCTCACCGGCGACCATGGGAGAGGCCAGGCGAGGGCTACGACCCTCGCCGGCCATCGCCAAGAAGAAAGCAGAAAAGAAAAGAAAAAAGAAAAGAAAAATAAATAAATAAATAAATAAAACGAAAAAATAATTTAAAAAATCATAAAAATTGCCACATCGGCGTCCAGCCACCGGTCGACGTCTATGTCAGCGCCAGCTGATCAAAATTGGTCGGATGGACTGAATTTGTACCAATATTAAAAGGTTCAGGACTGAATTGGTCCAATTGAAAAGTTTAGAACTGAATTAGTACAATGCAATAGGTTTAGGACTCTTTTGGTACTTTTCCCAATTTGTTGTCGGGCTCATAAAAACCATGATATCCACAAACTATTGGCCTTAAACCCATATGCTATTATGTGTAGTTAAAAACATATTGCACTGGATAATTTTATGCTTTTTCTTTATGAAGAAATACAGTGATTGATAAATTTCATTTCATTTGAGGTTATTCGAAATGACACTGAATAATTTTCTTTTGGTTACATCTCTTATGAAGTCCTATGACCTTTCAATTACATGCCATGCTCGATTAAGTTCCTAAGAGCATATAAGGCTGTATTATTTGCATTCAATTGGCTAAACATAAATAGAAGAAGCAGAAAGGATACTTCGGCCTTACCCTTATGATATATTTTGCATTTGATACACAAAGGTGACATTGTAGTTGACAAATCTTTTGGGTCATCATCACAGTTAGAGAAAGTATCTCATGTCATTCATGAATGGTTTGTTGTCGAGCACATGAAACTTAGGGACAAGCTATGACAAGGGTGACAAAGTGTCCACAGAGATAGGAAATGAACAAGTGCTTGGGAGCTCATTATATGCCTCTTGCGGTCAATACGATGATTAACATCAAATTGCAGATTAACAAAAAAAAGCACTTCGCCTGCCTTCCTAGTTGGAGAGACTCCTTCAGTCCTTCGCATCGGTGATGCCTCCTGGTGTTATCTGAAAAACATGTGTTTGTCAAGTTCAACATATATGGAATATCTCAGTCTCATCTTATTGACAGATGAGCTCTTTTTTAATTTTTTGATTAAATTAAACTATGGTCTTGATAGATGTGCATCATCTACGTAACAGCACAGCTAAAAATAACATACCGGTCCTACTGGGGAAAATTCTCAATAGCTACTTCTTTTTGTTTAATTCCTCTGGACAAAATTCGTATTCAACATGTTCATGGATCTCTAGGCAACATCAAGTATACAGAGAGTATCATGCTTAAATCAGGTCTCCACCTATCCCTATGTAGACTAAGTATCAACTTTCTCACAGATTTTGATCTAGACTTCCAGATATTTTACTTGGTCTCTGCAATATGGCCTGAAAAATTTCAAGGAAGTATATAACTAGAGGAAGATCTGCAGTATGGCATCATTAATGGTTGGGTATTTTGTTTCCATAGCACAGGGGGCGCATGCAAGTATACTACAAGTATACTGATATTAGATTTCTAGCAATTTCGTTTAATGTCTGCAGTGTAATCTGGTAAATTTCAACAGTGTATAGCTAGACGAAGATCCAGACAAAAAGGATATAGCTTCAGCTTTAGGTAGGTCTGGGGCTTTGAACACCTTGCAAATCCACTGCTCACCTTTGCCATTCGTAAACATCAACCTAATTGTGGTTGCATGACCCAGAACATGCCCACCTGCATGTTTCTTTGATGCCACCGAAACAAAGAAATCAAAGAAAAAGTCGTCAAAAAAATTATCTTTTTTGCTTAACTCATGGACTGCAGCTACCGTATGCATCACTAGTTTACACCGACTAGCTGGTTCTTGAGATTTACGAGAACTAGTATGAGCTTAGTGTAGTCACCAAATTGCTATTTTTCAGTGTGCAACCATCATAGAGCTAAATTGAATAAGATCCTTTGATGGATGCATGACTAGGTGGGAGAAATGAGATGTGATGTGGTACGTTGATTGGTCATGTACACTGCCACATTAAATTCCTTGGCTATCTTAAGTAAGCGTGAGAGCATTTGTGCCAATTTTTGCTGCAATTGGGAATCTATTAGGGTCAAACCAGATGAGCTTGTAACTCACATGATTTGATGGTTTCAGAATCGACCTGACGCCCTGCAAGTTCTCCCCTTCCATTATATTCCACTCGAAAGAGAGCAATCACTGAACCCACAATCTGAAAGATATTACTCAGCTAAGGTCAACCATCAACGCCTTACAAAATGTGTGCAGTTTGATTCTTGAGCACTGTCTTACCAGGAAACTAAATGGTTCTTCAGACATTTTGGCAGCCTAACTGAGAAGCAAGTTGTACTGATGCTCAGAAGTAGAGGCACGGGCGTAAATGATCTTCAAATTCATGGAAAGACTAGATTACAGCAAGCACATTAGCCAGAAAAGAAGGAAGACTTGCCACCGGTGTAGAAAGCATTGCTTACGTTATGTGCGACGGCACCAGGATCCATCCAAATCTTTTAGCTATTTGTACAATTCAATCATGGCAACTGCAGGTGTACCAAGTTAAGAAAGTGCATATGCACTTACATGGACATAAGCCGAGTATGAAACAAAAGCAGCTCCGTTGACGTCAAGAAAATGACCAACAGATTATAATAGGATATAAAGTTTTTTCTGTGGCGAGGTATGCTACCTTGCCATTTGCCCCTCCCACGTGAGTTGGCGGCTGGAAAAATTGTTAGGATCGTGGAATCCACAAACCATAAGATATCATCTCATGGAATGGGATCAGCTTTAATGAAGAGTGATGGAAAGAAGGGAAAATAATGTTGTAGGATTTGCATATATAGTAGAGTACTTCAAGCATCCTATTCAACTGATGATCAACCCAAGTCGAAGTCTGACAATGACAAAGGTTTCTGATTGGTTATGGACCTAGTACGCTCTCCTGGCCTTTTTCCTACTTGGTTTGAACCACTATAGATTGTGTGCTCCAGTATGCCGATTGCAGTTTACAGAAGATGAGAGTGCCAAACTTCCAGAATCACCTAATAAACACATTCCGATGCCAAGATTAACCACAGCTTTATTCTTTACAAGAAATTCTATCATTATCTTGCTATTTATGTTGTTCATCTAGGAAACATAACATGAAATAGAAGTTAACGACGAAAACCTAACATGCAATTCAGACCAACCTGAGTAGTCACAAACAGGGTATGTGCAAGCTGTGTTTTCCCAGACTTGAAGTGACGTTAGCAGCATTTTCTGAGAAAGCCAACTAACAAAAGCAACTAAAAGTTCATCAAGGGTAACGTTATTGGACTGTGCTCGTCACCGAGATACGCCAAATGCTTCTGTAATTGCCTGAGTTTCAGTACCACCTGTTTAACATGAACCAGGGAAAGTTGTTTTTGTTGAAACGCATGAAGAATAATATACACAATCTACAAAAGATAGTCTTTTGCTGCCTAAAAGCTCATTGAGGGCTTGGCTTCTAGTTGTGATGCAAATAACCAACTTGCTCTGGAAAAAACGAAGACATTGAAAGTACTTTGTGCTGTGAGAAAAGTAGTGTTTAGAGCAAGTGCAGTTTTCTACAGATGATATGCCAATTTGCAGGCTTTATTTCAAGGGTCAATGACTCATTCAGGTCTTCCAAACCATTTTTAGCTCGAAATTTGCCGAATTAAGGACTTACTCTGAGCATAACTTACTCTGAGCATAGCTTTAATTCCCGTAATAAAACGAGAATTCTGATGAAAACAAAGAGAAGTTATTGTGAGATGCATATAGAAGTTGCAATTGATTACAGCACCCTCTCAGGATAAGAAGAAATTAAGCTCTAACCACTATCTTTGCAGCTGATTCGCATATCTTATCAACTTTTGCTTCAGATAAACCTTTGGTTCTAGTTAAGTGCTACAAAAAAACAAAACAAAGACAGGGGAAATCACCTTAGCCAAATAATACCTCCACTTAATTTTCTGAACTGAATATCAGATATACCTTCTCTGTATGCATCATCAAGACATTTGCAAGTGTCGATCCCTGCATCCTGTATCTTTTTCACATCTTCAGCATGGATTCCCCGAGAAATGCCTGCAAACGGAAAAAAAACAACCCACAATCGTGTTTAACTCCATATTTCCGGTGAATGTAGAATGTCATGTGTTCCAATAGTGATTGTTGACGAATTTAGCTTAGGAGATTCGTTATTAATCCATTTATGTCACAAATACGTGGATAATAGATGTACCGATGGTGCAATTACTATGTGACGTAACATAACAAAGGCCAGATTGCTCTTGTATGATTTAGAAGACATATGTCAGAGAGGCAAATTGGACGTATCATATTCAAGTAGTAGCAGAAATTACTTCTCGTCATTTAAGGAAAGAAAATTAAACTATTGTATGCACAGAAAATCATGACAAGTTCAAGAGGAAGTCGAATGGAAACTCAGAATCATTCTCAGCAATCACATCATGAAAAGGAAATGAATTGAAATTTGCGGAGCTCATGAACTCACTTGAGAGCTGAAATGAAGGGGTTTCTAGTCTACTGAGTCACAGGCTCCAACCTTAACATGAACAGCTTTTCCATAATCATGCATATGCTCTTAGTTGGACATTTCACTCTTTTCCCCTGAAGATTTACCTTCAAATCTTTCACTACGATTTTCTCTTACCCCTGGTGCTTCTTGTTCAAAAGAATCAAGAATAGAAGGAATTCCTTTAAATAACATATTCATTCCATCGTCTGACCCACGTAGCTTTCCATCCTTCACCTTGAGCTCCTTGGCAAGCTTCCTTTCCAATTTCAGATCCTCCTCAGTAGATATATCAGCTTTCGCATTACACGCTCAAGATACTCTTCGATCTTAGTCTTTGATTTTCTCTTCACATTATTCTTCACTTTGCTGCATTTCAGCGAACCAGAATCATCCTCCAACGAAGACTCAAGCTTAACCATCGTGTTCAACTAAGTTTTCTGGTGAATGTAGAATGTCAGGACAAAAGCAGATCATCACTGACAATCTAGCGTTCCGACAGATATTATTGATGAATTTAGCTGAAGATATCCGTTATTAATCCAGCTACGTCACGAATACACGGGAAAAAAGACATCCGGTGGATGTCACATAATGATGGTTTTAATTGATTAAAGTGATGGGCCTAAGTTGGCACGTCCGCCCATGTTGGGCCTAAAAGCCTGGCCCACAAAAAATTAGAGCTCATGGATGGAGGGATATGATGAAGGGGCACGTTTCTTATTTTGAGAGGACGTATAAAAGGGGGAAAGAGAGGGAGAAAAGACACTTTTTGGCATAACGTATGTTCCTCTCCCTCTCTCCCTCCAAAATTCTCCAAAGAGAAAGAACAGTAGGCAAAAAGGCAAAAAGGCGACACCCTTCTTCCCTTCAAGGCGAATTGGCGTCATTGGATCGAACAGGACCGAATTCTCTTCCTCATATCAGCATCAGTGTTTAATCTGTGGCTAATAAGGTACATTCGATTCTGTAATGTGCCTTAGGATCGGTGATGCACGTGAATTTCCCGAGCTCGTCTTCCGCGCAAGTTTAGGGGTTCGATTTACGGTCGAATCTAGTTTTTGGGAGTCTGACATTCCCAACATTAGTATCAGAGCAAGAGTTTATGTTTCCCGATCCTTTTTCATGTTTTTCCCGACCCCTTTCATGTCTGTGAAGGTTTTTTTATTGATTTTTCGTGAAAAGAACTTCGGCCGACACCGATCGGGGCAAAAAATCCCGACACCCAAGACTGTTCATGCATTTTTTCAATTTTCTGTAAGTCAAAATCGACTTCTGATGGCGATGAATGGAAGGTCTCGTCGAGACGAGCGCGACGAGTGACGGAATTCCGCCAACGGCCACCGGACGCGCCCCCACGCGCAGCCGGAACGAATGGGTGTTGCATGCGCCAACTCAGCGAAGAAGCAGGCGCATGTGTCGCATGTGCGCGCACGTGCGCTCGGGCGGCCGCTGGCGCGTGCGAGGCATGCCAGGTGACGTCATCGTGACGTCAGCTGCACGCGTGCCACACGTGCCGAGTCGATCCGTCCGACCCGGCCCGACCGGCCCGACCCGGCTCGGCGGCCTGACCAACGGCCCAACCCGATCGACCAGCCCGATCCGACCCAGCGACCCGACCCACGACCGTTGACCGTTGACCGAGACCATTGACCACCGTTGACCAACTGACCGTTGACAAAAAAAAAAAAAAAGGAATGTGTTTCTTTTTCAATTATGTCTATGTGGGTTATAAGTAATCCATTTTTGTCCTGTATTTGTTGCATGAATTATGGAAAATTATGTATTTTCCCTTATGTTCATTATGGATTATAAGTAATCCAATTGTTTAGTTATGCATTTATTGCAGGAACTATGATGCACTATGTACGAATACATGCATTCCCGAGAACGGACGAAGGACGTGCAAGACTTAAAAGGCTTATGACAAAGTTAGCTAATTATCGGTGGCATGACGGTGCTTTAGTATCACATGTGGTCAAGGTCAATCAGATGATACAGGAAATCATCTAGAATGGTTATCTTATGCCGGATTTTGAGAGGGTGTCGACCTTCAAGAACACTCTTCCACCTGAATGGCAAGCAGTGTTAGATCGGCTATGAGAGGTCAACGTGGTCCCGGGTTATAAGAGGCTGGTAGTAGCTTTTGTGAGAGAGTACTATAGGATTAAGTTAGCCAAAACTTCAACCCCTAATATGAGTGCCACATGGCGCAAAGTGAATGCGCCTTGGAAGCGACATGAGAGCTCTCCAAAAGTTTTTCCATGGTTGGCAAATGTGCCTTCAAATTTCTTGGATTTTTTACTGATAGATTAGCAGGGACTTTCCTTATTTATTTCTTAGATTAGTTTGAGATGTTTTGGGTGTAAATATCCCTTTCTATGTTGATATTTTCCTCTGTATATGTTACTTAGTGTAATGGATATGTTGTATTATGTGAAAGCATTATTATTTTATTGGATGTCAAATATTATTTACTTTCTGTTATTGTTGATTGCTGTGGGTAGTTCATAGAAGTTTTTGTAGCTTCATAGAATTTATTTTGCATAAGACAATTATATTAATGATAGTTTTAAGTTAGGATTTTTGGAGGATGATTGGAAACATAGTGATCTTTTGATTCTAAAACCTTACTTGAAATCATTCATTAATATGATGGGTATGTGCAAATTGGATGCATAAATGATAGGCATTAATTATTCGTGCATATATGTCTGATGTGTTCAGATTAATAGCTTCAGCAACTAAGAAAATAATTGCAAATTTGAACTGCAATAATTGTGAAATATTGAATATGAAGAGTCGATATGTGCTGGAAAAGCCAGAAGCACTAGAAGCTCTTAACCATGTTATGGAAGATCTTGAGGATGCTGTGCGCCACCTTGAGCTAGTGGAGGACCACCTAACGGCATTTAAGCCGAAAGTAGATATTTGCAATGCTGGTTCTAGCTCAAAAAGGGCTTTAAGCTCTATGCGCAAGCGTATTGATTCATTCAATATGTGGGTATGCAAAGGATCAAGTCTTTCTTGCAAGAAACCAAGAGTTAACCAACACAAGAGAGGAAAACGTCCTCAAGTGAAGAAAATGTCAAGGGTGAGGTGTTATAATTATGACAAGAAGGGTCACTATGCTCGCAACTACCGTGAGCTGAAAAAGGTAAACACCTCTTGTACATTTAAGAACTTTGCTTATGTGTCAAGTTCTGTATTGTTGGCTAAATCCAATCCTTTGTGGACTGTAGATTCAGGAATAACGGACCATGTAGCAAAGGATAGAGGATCCTTTGTGGAATTCCGATGAGTACCAACTGGAACTAAGTGGATCTATGTGGGAAACAACTCCAAAGCTGAAGTAAAAGGAATTGGCACCTGTCAACTGAACATGCGTGGTGGACGCACTTTGTTCCTACATGATGTATTGTATGCTCCAAAGATTCGTCGGAATCTAGTGTTTGTTTTAGTATTGGTCAAACTAGGTTTTAATATGAACTTCCATAATAGAGGTGTGGATTTGTTTTTGGAAACAAATTTCTATTGTTGTGGCTATTTTCTGAATGGTTTCATTGTATTAGATATTGACTATGTTAATGCAAATATTAGTTATTTCCTTATCACGTCTCCTAATTCATATGATAATGATATGAATGTATGGCATGCTAGACTTGGTCATATTGGTCAACATTGTATGAACATACTAGCCAAAGAGGGCTTGTTGGGCAATATTGCAAAAATCGATTTGCCCATATGTGAGCATTGCCTAGTAGGGAAAACGACAAGGAAACCATTTGGAAAATGTAAAAGAGTTTAATTTCCTCTGCATTTAATCCATTCTGACATCTGTGGTCCAATGAATATGAGAGGAAAGCATGGGGCTGTTTATTTTATCACATTTATAGATGATTATACTCGATTCGGACATGTCTATTTGATTTCTCATAAATCTAAAGCATTTAGTTGTTTCAAAAGGTTTATGGCCTTGGTAAAAAATCAATTAGACAAGAAAATAAAAGCATTGAGATCCGATCGAGGTCGAGAATATTTATCTGATGAGTTCAGAAAATTATGTGAAGAAAAAGGAATAGAAAGACAGTTGTCTATTCCATATACTCCTCAACAAAATGGTGTTGCAGAGAGATGAAACAAAACCCTACTAGAAATGGTTAGGTCCATGATGGCGCATGCTAACTTACCTATCACTTTTTGGAGTGATGCCTTGTTAACTGCTGCCTATATACTTAACCGGGTGCCTTCCCAATAAGTTACCTTCCACTCCATATGAGTTATGGATATGTAGAAAACCGGACTTAAGTTTTCTTAAATCATGGGGTTATGCTGCCTATACTCATGAGCCCTCTCACAAGTTTGGGAAATTGGGTCCCAGAGGAAAGAAGAGTATTTTCATAAGATACTCTGAACACTCGAAAGGGTATGTCTTCATAAGTGAGCAGGAAAGTGGGAGTATAACTAAATTTGAATCACATGATGTCACGTTCTTAGAGAATGAGTTTCCTAAGAAGGGCGAAATAGGTAAAGATTACTCCCTATTTGAAACCTTGGGTCAAGATAATGATATTAGTGGAGTTCATCCAAGTGGGAGTAATATGAGAAGTGATGAATTGAATTCAACTCATTATGAATTACAACCACATGGTGAGACGACATCATCATTATCTAATCCTAGTGGGAGCATAATGGGAAATAATGTACAAAGTGTACAATCTCACATACGGCGAACAAGTCGCAAAAGTATTCCCCTTCGACATTTTGACATCGAAGGGGAAACTTTTATGATTACCCCACAAGATGAGGATGAGCCAAGAAATATACATGAGGCTCTAAGTTGCCCTAGTAAGGAAAAATGGATGCATGCAATGGGAGAGGAAATGGAGTCAATGAAGTCAAACCATGTTTGGGAACTGGTTGATCTTCCAAAAGGATACAAAGCTATTGGGAACAAGTGGGTTCTCAAAATAAAGCGTAAAGCTGATGGCTCGATAGAAAGATATAAAGCTCGCCTTGTGGCGAAGAGGTATAATCAACAAGAAGGAATTGATTATGAGAAAACGTTTTCCCCTGTTGTGAGATTCACCTCAATTCGCATTATTCTGGCAATAGTGGCAAGTATGGATCTTGAATTACATCAAATGGATGTAAAGACTGCTTTTCTCAATGAAGAATTAGATGAGGAAATATATATGGAACAACCTGTTAGTTTCATTACGAAAGGCCAAGAAGGAAAGGTATGTCGACTTTTGAAATCGATATATGGCCTTAAGCAGTCGTCAAGACAGTGGTATATACGTTTTCATAATGCTATGATGGCATATAATTTTACAATAATTGATGATGATCATTGTGTATATCTCAAAAGATCCAAAGATCAATTTGTGATCATATCATTATATGTTAATGATATACTAATTGCCGGAAGCAATATGAAGTTAGTTAATACCATCAAAAGTTGGTTATCTTCCAATTTTGAGATGAAAGATATGGGTGAGGCTGCATACATACTTGGAGTTAAGATTTTAAGAGATCGTTCGAAGAGATT
Organism: Eucalyptus erythrocorys; assembly: GCA_014182555.1. Classification (NCBI taxonomy): domain Eukaryota; kingdom Viridiplantae; phylum Streptophyta; class Magnoliopsida; order Myrtales; family Myrtaceae; genus Eucalyptus; species Eucalyptus erythrocorys. Next base: position 12,757,321 of record CM024598.1, on the reverse strand, counting down.
ATTATATCTTTCGCAAGAAACATATATAAATAAAGTTCTTGAACGATTTCATATGCAAGATTGTAAACCCATAGACACTCCTATTGCAAAAGGTGAAGGATTAAGCCATAGACTGTGTCCAAGGACTCCACAAGAGAAGGAACAAATGAAGCATGTTCCTTATGCTAGTGTTGTTGGGAGCTTGATGTACGCTATGATGTGTACAAGACCTGACATATGCTTTGCAGTTTGAATGGTGAGTAGATACAAGTCGTTAAGAGAATACTGAGGTATCGAAGGGAACTGCTGATTACAAGCTGAATTACCAAGGAAAGGATCTGCGACTTGAAGGCTATTCAGATACTAACTGGGGAGGAGATTTAGATGAAAGAAAATCTACCTCTGGATTTGCTTTCTTACTGAAAAATGGCGCCATATCATGGAGCAGTAAGAAGCAAACGTGTATAGCCTTGTCCACAATGGAAGCTGAGTTCGTGGCATTACCAGCAACGATACAAGGAGTTTGGCTTAAGAGATTTTTGGATCATTTAGGTGTTATTGAGAAAGCTGCAGATCCATTATTGGTTAACTGTGATAGCCAAGCAGCTATAGCGTACACCAAAGATCCAAAGTATCATGGCAAGAACAAACATATAGATACCAAGTATAACTTTGTCAAAGATATGGTTGCACGAAAGGATGTGAACTTACAGTACATATCTACACATAGAATGGTAGCAGATCCTATGACAAAGCCAATACCTAGAGATGTGTTTTGTGGTCATGTAAAATCTCTAGGATTGCGTAGAGTCCGATGTACTTGGATATTGTAATTTCCCTGAGTTGTTCACATTTATGAAATTGTGTTTTTCATCATTAATGCCTATGAATCTTTGTTTGATCTTTATGCATCTTAATGCTCGGTGCATTATATTAAGTTGAGAAAGTATGTCGAATAGATAAGATATTAGCCCACTCACACGGGTAATCGCCTCTATTTACTATGTGATAAATAGAGATGAGACGGTTTTTAAGCTTATTATCTAGGTGATAATCGAGAGCTCAAGCTTAAAATATATATGTCGCCTTAACTAAGTGTTAAGATGATGACATGATAAGTACTATGTCCGAAAGTAAAATACCCCACATATTTTACTTTATCTGTCTAAGATGCCAAATGTGAGTTCTGATGAATTATGTGAATGAGTAGATACGTGAACTCAAGTTAGACATTGGGTATGTCTGAACTATCATCTATACGGTATTGATTGTGTAGACATACGCTCCATGGGAAAGGAGTTAATACCGTAATACCTATTTCATACTACGTACGCATGAGACGACCAATAAGAGTGGCAAAAGTTTGATCTCAACTTTTCTGCCGTGTGAGACTCTTGAGGAAAAAAGTTCCTCAATTTTAGTGCCCTCAAGACTCTTACTTATTCTCAAGATTTCTATTTAGTGTTTGCTATCTTAGAATGTTACCAATGGTCATGAGTTGATTTGATCTAATGGGACATTTCAGAAAAGCAAGCTAAACTGAAATTGAGAGTTTGAAGGAAAGAGGAAGATCGGATTTGGGGAATCACATTGTAATTTTGTATTCACTGGTCGACCAATTATGACTGTCTTTGGGATAATCATAATTGTGAATGCAATATATATCATTGTTTAAAAGAGATCAAGAGAGATATAAATGTGATCGATCGATCTAGGGTACTGCATAATAAATCTACTCAGAGTGTGACGCCCATTATGAGCTATTATATATTCCTAACAGATATATGACAACGAGCTCTCAAAGTATGCTGGTCGCACGGATTAGTCACCAATATGAATGTTGAAAAGAGGTTAAGAGGATCCTGTTCAGCCCACCATGTGCAAGTGGGAGATGATGGTTTTAATTGATTAAAGTGATGGGCCTAAGTTGGCCCGTCCGCCCATGTTAGGCCTAAAAGCCTGGCCCACAAAAAATTAAGGCCCATGGATGGAGAGATATGATGAAGGGGTGCGTTCTTATTTTGAGGGGACGTATAAAAGGGAGAAAGAGAGGGAGAAAAGACACCTTTTGGTATAACGTACGTTCCTCTCCCTCCAAAATTCTCCAAAGAGAAAGAACAGTAGGCAAAAAGGCAAAAAGGCGACACCCTTCTTCCCTTCAAGGCGAATTGGCATCATTGGATCCAACAGGACCGAATTCTCTTCCTCGTATCGGCGTCGGTGTTTAATCTGTGGCTAACAAGGTACGTTCGCTTCTATGATGTGCCTTAGGATCAATGATGTATGTGAATTTCCCGGGCTCGTCTTCCACGCAAGTTTAGGGATTCGATTTAGTCAAACCCGGTTTTTGGGAGTCCGACATTCCCAACACGTAACATAAGGAAGGCTGGAATTGCTCTTGGATGATCAGAAGACAAACACTAAAAACTATCGTACGCGCAGAAAATCGCGACAAGTTCGAGAGAAAGGCCGAGATGTAAAAACACCAATGGATTCATGGTGATGTTCCAGGAAAATCGAGCTAAACTGAGCAACCGAAACCAAAACCGAAATCGAGCTCATCCACTCAGCAGTATTCAAAGTCACTTAACATCGACATTCAAAGAGATATACAGTTAGCTTGAGAACAGAGACCAGAAAATCGCGATGATCAACTTCAGAATCAAACGACGCACCGGAACATCGACGAGAAAACAAAAGCGATGAGATGAACAGAGAACAGTTGCCTACGCTCTTGTTTTGCCTAGACTTACGTTCGTCGATCGCTTCGAGCAGCTCTTCTTCGTCGATCGTGAAACTCAAAAGCAATCTTCGACGATGATGGAGTGCGAGGATCGACCATGGATTTCGGCGCGTTTGCGCAGGAGAAGAGACTTCCAAAATTTTTGTGGATTTTGGAAACGATCGCAAATTGGAGGGAATCTATATATATAATTGTATATATAGAGGCGGGAAGCGGGGAAGAATGACTATTGGCTTATTTTTCTTTTTCTTTTTTTTTCTCTTTTTTTTTTTTTTTGGAAAAGAGGTTTGATGGAGTTTTGTTATTATAAATTGAGGTTTAATGGATCTGATAAATTCTTAAAATCTTTTTAAATCCACTCTTAAAGAGGGTGAGAGAAAGTTGGGTATGACCTTTTTTATTTTGCACTGAATAATTTAGTTTGATCTGGCTTAATTTTGTACCCACATTTGTCTCGTTTGGTTTATAATTTTCTCAAATTGGACCGCATAAAGTTCTTCTTAGAAAGGGAAAATAATTTATCTGCATTGTGGTAAATTCTTCGTTTAATTGCATTGTGCTCAAACTCTGCACTTATCGCTCACAAAATCATGAAAATATCAATCAACAATTAAACTTATTCACAATGACTTGCCAAGCACTTACTTGTGATCGATTTGGTTGTGCTGCAGCTAGATCGGCATATATCCTAAAGTTTGTAACTAGGTGATTTAGTAAAGAGTGATGGACATGAAGCGTGTTTAATGTCTAGAATTTGATTAAAATTGAACCATTTCGACTCCAATTTACAAAACTAAGCAAATTAGGCTTAAAAGTTAAAATCGATAGTAATTCAACGAGTTTTTGAACATATATATAATGAGAAGAGGTCTAGTTGTCTACAAATACAAGATGCAATGCTTGGTTTCGATACAATTCAACTTATTTCTTTTACTAAACTTTATCATGATTTTAAATTGGATCTTTCATGTGATTTTCAAACACCTCCATTCTTATAAAAGCACAAGAATATCACCATTTTATGGCACATGAAACTTAGGGACATCTATGACATGAAGGACAAAGTGTCCATTCTAGAAAAAGGAAATGAACAAATGCTTGAGAGCTCATTATATGCAAAAGGCAATTGAAGAGACGATGATACTCCAGCGTATGTCACTATTCAGTCGAATAAACTAGAGAGATCCTTTCTCTTCTTTTTTGTGGAGGATAGATTGATTATTAGAGTTAAGTTTCCTTATTTGATTTAGCGCATACTCAAATAATTCTAAATTTACCGTTTCTTCATGTAATCTGTTATCTTAGTTGGTGGGACCATTTTTCCTTTTTTGTTTTTTCTTTTTCATTTCTTTGTGTTATGGCACTATTTTGTCGGTATTGATCGTAAACTAAGGCTCCGTTCGTTTCGCGGAAAATAATTTCCGAGAAAATGTTTTCCGGATTTTCCGGTGTTCGTTTCATGGAAAATGAATTCCTTGGGGAAAATGTTTTCCATTCAAAGAAAAATGTCTTCTAAAGTAAGAGAAAATGTTTTCCACTTTTGAAAAGTGGAAAACATTTTCCTCACTTGATCTCTCTTACCTCACACCTATACAAATCTTCACTTTCTCCTCTCATTTCTTCTTCCTTTTTTTTTATTCGAATTATTTTTTAGTTTTCTTCGTCTTTTTAATTTGAATTATTTTTAATTTCCTTCTTTTTTTCTTTTCTTTTTTTTTCTTTTCCTTTTTCTTTTATTTTTTCTTATTTTTCTTTTTCTTTTATTTGTTTCTTATCTTCTTTTTTCTTGGCTAGTCGTCGAACCGGGTGAACCTCAAACTCATCGATCTTAAACTCGCGCTCATCAATTTGGCGAACCTCGAGCTTGGCACTCGCGCTCGTCAATTTGGTGAGCGAGAAAATATTTTCCTTACCGAACACCTAGGAAAATATTTTCAAACACTTTGGTTTTAGCCGAACATCGAAAATATTGTCATTTTCCTGGAAAATGACTTCTGGGAAAATATTTTCCGAAGATGGCCCATTTTCCGCGAAACGAACAGACCCTAAATGAAATGTAGATGTTATGACACCTTTTTCCAGCCTCCTCCGTGGCTGTACCCAGAGACAGCAGGGACTCCCACCCTTGGGAGGTTATCCCTCCGTTTCTCTGGAACCCGTCTTTCCGGGTTGTCAAAGCCTTTTAAGGTCCTGCTTAGGACCATATCAGTATTAATTGTAAATTAAATGAAATGTAGATGTTAAAACTTTTTTTCCCTCTTAACTTAGATTTTTTGGCATGTTAGATTGAAGTTTGTGGGATGCCAAAGCTAAGACTGTTTTAATACCAGAATTTTAAGGAAAATGTCAAAGTATAAGTCATAATTCCAACTAGAGCAATGACTGGAGTAATGTACCTCATTTGGAGTATTACGAAGGTTTGCCTGCATCCTCATTTGCTCAAGGAGAAAGAGGAGCATCCCATGATGGTGTTTGATGGGAAAGAAATCCCCGACAAATATCTTTCATCGAATAGGTAAATTTTCGATTTTTTTATATAAATCGAGCTTTGTGTCGTTTCGGAAAGGAAGCGACTAATTCTACCCTACATGCGAAAAAGTAAAGGATAAACAGGAAATAAAAAAAAACATACAATAAAACGTAAATGTGCAATGTTAAAAAAAGAAAAAAAAAAGCCAAAAGACAAGTGTTCTTATAATTGTTGATTATTAAAAGGTCATTTAAAATTATGTCTCTTTGGCTATTTATAGCTAATTTCACAAGTAATTGCTCTCTAGCAGTAATTATCTTCAATTTCAAACTGCTTCTAGAGACTCCGGTACCGTGCCAATAATTGCATCGCCTTATCCATAGTGTCGTCGACACCAGCCCTTGAAACCATCGCCATTATTATTGTTTTGCTTCCGAGTGGTTATTAATTCCGAACCCTTGATATTTCTGATAACCGGATACTTTCTTATGAACTAGGCTTAATGGGCTTTCCTTATATTCAAGGCCCAATGAGCCAATTTTGGCGCCAACAAAAAGCCTCTATCGATATAATAACTTCCTATCATCTGCAATTACACAGTAAAATTAGTGCATGCATTCCACCTCAATTTATATTAGATCGTCAAGTTTTAAGTCAGGATTGAAGCTTTGCACCGATATTTTCAAACTTGGGCCGGTCATAGACATAGTCAGATTGCTAGTTCGTGGTTCAATGGGTCCAAACGGTTGAAATAAGGTAGAAGTGCTGGTGATATTACGAGCAAACAATTATAGATATGTAATCGCCCTTTTTAATACATGAATCGCATCGTCCTTGGTGGTAAAGCTGAGCACTGGTGGTCCTTTGAGTTGAGTGTTCGAGTCCTTCCATGTGCAACAACAGCCAGAAGCCCAGTTTTTGTACCCATGAGACTCAAAAACTGGATGGATCTAATTTTGGAAACCGGTTTGTTTCGCTGATTTAGCGATTAAACCGGAGGTCAAACTGGCTCGATCTGATATTAGCAAAGGCCGTCCATGCATGTACATCCAGATTGATTTACTTGTGCTCCGTCTGACAAGCAACCAATCACTTTTACTGTGAATTCTTGATTTCAATCTATTGCTGATGAAGCAACCGCCCTTCCTTAAGCCGTCGAGACTAAAGATGCCAGAAAAGAAAAGGATGTACCGAATTTCTTTCCAATCAACCAGAGCAAACGATCACTCCAGCAAGAAAGTTCCCCCAAGATTGTTGTCTGTCCAACCTTAAAGAGCATGTCCTTGTCAAGGGCGTCGATCTTCTTCTTCAACATGGAGACCTTCGGAGTTCAGGAGCATGTTCTTCTCGCTGTGCTGCTTCACCTCCTTCCTCATCAGGTCGCTTTCGTGGAATGCTTTCGGCATAAACCCCTCAGGGCACCCATCTCCTTCCGAGAGTCTTGCAGGTCGTTCCTGAGCTCACTTATCTTCTTGTCTCATCTGTTTGTTCCTGTTTCTTCCCATGACGAACTCTTCCGGGTAGTAAACCAAATGCTCAAGAGTGATAATGAAATACACGTAGAGGCTATCTTGCAATGAAATGCGACATCTTTATCATTCACAGAGGCTGTCTTCAAAGAGTATGGAATACCTGAAGTTCCAGGTCCTTTTAAGTTGTGGGCGATGCAAGAAAGACTGTCTAGTGCATTCTGAACTTCGTATTTGACGATATCAGCGCTTCTGACTGCTGTTGCGAGTTATGGCTTGGCGCTGCACAACTTCCAGCTCTTTAGAGCAGAGCTTCTCTCAAAATAAGTTAATTTCGTCATTAAACTCTCTGCTTCAAGCTTTGATATCAAAGTATCCCGTGGGAGAACAGAAAAATTCATGAGGACCCTCTGAGGGGATGTTGTGGAGCAGTAGTTATGTGTCCATGGAGAGTAAAATCCTTCAGATTAGTCTTCAAAAATAGAAACTGTCAACTGGATATTCAAACTAAAGTGGAATCTTGAGGATATACTATGAGCCATCATGCATTGGGCATGGGCAGCTGTACAACATGCATAAGACCATCTATAGACCCAACAGAAAGGATTAAAATGTGTAGGGAAGGGACAAATCAGAGCAAACTGAATGAATGATAGAGAAGAAAGGATCCTATTGCGGGAGAAAATAAACATGCAGCCGAAAAGGGCATGGACCTGGGAAATGATTAAGAGACATAAAGAGATTCACATACAAGTTGTTGCGCAACGACCCAATCATGCACAACTAAGCTTCCCTAAACGAAGGAAAAAAACAACAAAGGATTAGAGGTGGCATAATGGGTCAGACACCAATTTAATAACTCATATTTAATGGGATGGATTACCTTAGGTTTGCTTAAATATGGGTTCAAATGAATCTAATAAAATAAAGCATAACTAATGATGGGTTCTGATATGTCTTGAAAGAACCCACTTTAGACCTATTTATTCAAAAGAAGGTAATTTGGTCAGATGGTGCCACTTCCTCTGTCGGTCCGTCCGTCCGTTCTTGTGGTATAAGTTGGGCTTTTCAGGCCCAAAGCAACATTGGCCTAATCTATTTTTGTGTTTTTCTTTTTTCAATTTTCGAGCATACGAAATGATGGTGTTTAAAATCTTTGAAATGGAAAAGGTTTTACTAGAGTTGAAAATTTTCCAGTCGATGCGTTACAGAAATAAGAAGAAATATTGGCTTTGGAGTATGTTATAATGCTTGGAATTAAATCAATTGCTTGTCTCTTATTCCTAACATTGACATACTAACCATGGTAACATAAAAGGACTTAATCACATAACTTCGCCATGAAGCTAGAAGTTAAAATATCAAATTACAGTCCCTACATAATTTACAATTTGAGTATTTTTCATATCTTTTATTGCTCATGAGATTATAAATTTGTGTCATATGTATCTTTCTGGACACGGTTTCTTATGCTAAATTAGATAAATTTCTCGCACCAAGAGAGATATAGATGTATTCTAACACTTAATCCGTCGACTTTTTGAGTAATTTCTTGTCGCTCATTTTTTTCACGATTGATTTGTTTTTAATTGGTTAGTTTTCTAGCATGTTATTTTCCATATTTAAGGGAAATAATTGCTAAGAATATGATTCCATATTGGATTGGATATAAGTCAATTTTGAGTCGGGTTGGATATAAGTTGCGGAAACTATATTGAATAAAGTTGGGTCATAATATGGATTAAATTAGTCAATTTAGCTCAGACCCATTTTTAGTCCACTCAAATTCAATCGGACTTATGACTAAAAAAAAAAAAAAAAAAATCCAATCAAACTCATTCTTTTCACAAGTCTAATGATTAGCAATAAACTTACGCATTAGCAATGATTATGATCCGAATATCGCTCTAAAGAGATCTGATAGCTACAGCCTTTCGATGGCCTGCGGTGATGGGTTCATCTATCTCGGACCGAGCCTTAACTGTAATCGCTAAGCACTACGACAAAATTTTTGGGGAAAATTCTTACCAACGGCAGCCTCCCCTCCCCTTTTTCACACAAGGAAAGAAAACAAAGAAACAAAATTCTAGAGAACCCGTCGCGGGTTCGGGCGACGAACCCCTTTCACGAGGACGCCCTCGCCCAAACTCAAAATTTACACAACCGCATGCGCCGACTCTGGTTTAAAGTGAGGGTAGTTAAGACTTTTCGCAGAGAGCGTTCGCCATCGCTTTCTTCTTTATCCGTCCCGCTCCCTTTCGCTCTCGTTTTCTTTGTTGACCAAAGACCACCACCGTCGTCGTCGTCGCTTCCTTTCTCTTCCGCCCCGCGATTCCTGCGGCCAGCGGCGGCGGTGCTGCTTCGGACGACGACTTGTGCCTTGACGTGTCCGCGGAGAACCTGGAGGACTCGCTGCTGGTCCCGACCTTGAATGGGTCCTCGGTTAAGGACCTTTGCTTGTATCAGAACAAGTTCTGTCTGCTCCCGAAGTGGGTTGGGGAGCTGAGGAGGCCGAAGAGGCCGAAGTTTTTCGCGAGCAAGGTGAATTTGTTCTCGAAGGAGTTGGGGAATTTGGTAGGGTTGGAGTGCTTGCAAGTGAAGATATCGCCTCCCGGGCTAAATGGGCTGGCGTTGCATGAGTTGGAAGGGCTGAAAGAGCTCGAGCTCAGTAAGGCTCTGCGCCAGCCTTCGGTGTTTCCTTTGCTCGGCGAGATCACGCAGCTTAAGTGTTTGACCAAGCTCTCCATTTGTCATTTCTCAGTAAGGTATGTTGTTGGAGTTATTGTTTGGTATGTTTAGTTTTGAAGTCTTTCTTTTTGTTTGATTGGGATTGAGTCATATACAATGTGTCCTGTGCATTGTGCAGTTCTGTGAATTAGTTAGATCGAGTGTTTGGGGACTGTCGGGAGGAGAAATTTGGTCTTTTAAGTTAGTACTCCGTTCCGAGGTGGAAGGACCTAAGTTTGCTGGGGCCTATGCGTGGTTTTCAGGGACCATTTGACGGTCCTTCAGCTTTGTTGCTCTAGGCTGGGCATTTTTCTGTTCTCTGTCTTGACACAGGGTGCATTTGGTATGTGTTATTTTAACGCGGCATAATGTGTACAAACCCTGGTGTAGCTCTTTTGGCAAGCAGTTTTCATGGTTGCTTTAGTTAGTTGCCTCCAGGAAGTTTGTGTTACGGTTTTGACTCGAGATCGTGCAGTGTTATTGTAAAATTTATGCATGGTGAAGTATGCTGTTCATCTCTCATCTGAACTGGAAGAAGTAAATTGTACATCTTTCTATAAGTCTTTTCCCCTGGAATGTTGTGATTACATGTCAGACAAAAGTGGCACCTCTGATTGACATGTACTCATATTCGAAATTCTTTATTAATTGATTTATGTTATTTAATTAGTAGCGGATGCTGTCTGGGATGGTGCATCGGCCTTATAATAATCCATCATTATCAAGATTAATGAGGGTTCAGTTTAATTGCTACCTTCCATTCTCCTCTACTCGTGAGTGTAGAAAGTAGTAGATATCGTGTTGCATGATAACCATCTTAACCTTTTCTCCTGTTCCATTCAATGATGACTAAAGTAAGCCTGAAACAGCCAATCCATGTTCTGATGCATGTTTTGAAGTGTAATTATCCGAGGTGAGGGCTATTTCTTAAATTCTCAGGCAACATGGTGTTCTAGGAATACTATGATCCAAAGTAGATTATATGGGAACACTGATGGAACCCGGATTAGGTTCTTTTTTTTTTTTTTTTTTTTTTTTTTTTTTTTGGGGGGGGCGTGCTTAGAATTCATCGTGGAAATATAGAGCCAAAAATTCTTTTGCACAAAAATTTTGAATAAACTTAAATACGTTAAAGTATATTTTATTCATTAGTAAGTTAAACTATACAAATTTGTTTGAAGTTTAGTGGTGTTTTGTTCTTGATCTTTTCTGTTTAATATCTATTTAGGTTATTTGGACAAGGAAAAAAGTGTATTTTTGTTGATGACTACAGATGAAAATTATATGTAATGTTAAAATTATATCTAGCAAGAGATTTTGCACTATAGTATTATCCATACATAAATAATAGTTTATAAGGATTGACAAGTTTTGCCTAAACAAGATAGATAGGCATACTTACAAAAGCATATATTTATATCATTAATAGAAAACATACCTATTCCAAGAAAGTTATTAAGAAGAAAAAGATTGAATAACATATCAATGGACATCCGATAAGATCTAAGCCGATGTAATGTTAAATGATTGCTTTACCAAGACATGATAAATGCAATTTGAGTTCATTATTTGATTTGCATCTTTCAAATAAAATGATTTTTTTTTTTTTAGTTACTTCTAAATTTCAGTACAGATCTGATATAAAACAACTGTTTTAGCTATAAGTATTTTAATCTGTTTAAAACTAGGGAAAAAACCACACACACACACACACTTTGTTTGTGCAATAACTGACAAGCAGGAAATAAACTAGACCTTTGTATTTATTTAGAGGAAGAGAATTTAACAATTTCAATTCGATAATACAGTCAAGACCCTCATGTTGAAGATGACACGGAAGACGGTAAAAATGAGCCAAGTCAAGGAAGCTCATGGTAATGTTCAAAAAAAAAAAAAAAAAAAAAAAAAAAGGAAGCTCATGGTAAACATATAATGTAATAAATTTATGAACCCGATTCAAGATCCAATAACAGGTTGACATCAGTAGGCCCTCTTGAACTGGCCTCCATGCATAGCCTGCGAAGTTTGAATCTTCAGTTGCCTAGAAAACCAGTCTTCTGATGATTTATTTTGTGCATGTTCATGGAGTTAATGTTCGAAGATGCTTTAGAATTGCACCCAGACCTTTTATTACATGCTAGGCTGTGGTATAATAGACATCTATGCTTTTCGTTCGTCTCTTTGATACTTTGGTAGATGAATTTTCAGCTAGAGAAATTAACATGTATCTTTTCTGTTGGTTTTTTTGTTATTGTTCAAGCACAATAAGCTCTTCAGTTTTCAAATACCTTCTTAGATATCCTGTGATGTAGACGGAAAGTAGTTGTCTAATGATGATTATGCCTATTCTTTGGCTGAAATGGAAGTATATGAATCCACTCCAGACGATGAAAGGACGATCTCTTGTAGCAGAAAGTTTTCTAAAAGATGCAAAATTGCCGATTCATGGAAGGAATGTAACCAAATTTTGTCTTTTCCGGTGACGTGGGTGCGATCGCAAAAGTGGAAGATTCGTTCATTGAGGGAGAGGTCGACGGAGGCCCGTGGGAAAAGGAGAGGGTGAGGGCATCCACAGACAGAGGAGAAACTGAGATTGAGAGAATGCGCACAAAGGGAAAATCGGCCATAAAGGAGCAGAGAGCGTTCGAGAAACAGAGAGGGGAGAGAAGGAACAGAGACGAGAGAGAACGATCAAGGGAGACCCCTCTAGAAATTGGTTGCCTCTCCCTCGCCGGCCATCCGCCATTCGCTACCCGTCCTTCCCCATATCCGGCCACGAGAGTTCCATTTGATTACCGACGAGGGAGCTCAGCCGAAAAACACAACCTGGTTTTGGTTCGTGCTGCGGCCGTTCCTCATCGCTACACCGCCCAGTTGAAAAACCTGTTTGCCCCTGTTTTTGACTGAGATAGCGCGAATTGGTTCATCTCTCGCTGCAAGACTCCATCGCGGGCGTTCATCCTCACGGGCGATACTAATCAGAGCTTCCTCGTGCAAGCTTGGCAGGTAATCACGATCGAAATTCCTCCTCGTTAAGGTAGGATTCGAAAATGTCCACCTTGGTTCTTCTGTGATTAAAAATAAAACTAGTGTCGTAGTGACGCTGGTGTGACGACTTAATAATGTAAAAGTAGTTGTTGACGACCCTCACCCGAGATGCTCACCGTATGTTCGACCGAAGGAATGCCCCTGAGAGTTGATATAATATGGTTCAGGTCAAATCTGGCTATGATTTGTATGAAATAGATTGAGTTTGCTATGTTTCTGTGGTTTATTATTAGGGAAAAAGCCAAAAAAAAAAAAAGTCCAAACTTTACCCGTAGTGACAAATTTACCTTAAATTATTTTTTGTGACACGAAAAATCCTAAATTTTGCCCATTGTGACATATTTACCCAAACTTTTTTTGCGAAACTAAAAACCTCAAACTTTTATCTATGTGGCATATTTACTCCAAATTTGTTTATGAAACCAAAAACCCCAAAAAATTTTCAGTAGTACCAAAATTTGGAGGTAAATCTTGTTGCACATATACAACTAGTTTAAATTTGAGTTTGCTATGTTTTTTGTGGTTTATTATTAGGAAAAAGCCACCAAAAAAAAAAAAAAAAAAAAAACCCCAAATTTTATCTAGAGTGACACCTTTACCTTAAATTATTTTTCGTGATACGAAATATCCTAAACTTTGTTGTTTGTGACACATTTATCCAAATTTTTTCTATAATAATAAAAATTTCAAATTTTTACTTATGTGGCACATTTATTCCAAATTTTCTTATGATATCAAAAACCCAATACTTTTTTCTATGATACCAACATTTGGAGGTAAATGTGTCATATAAATACAAGTTTAGAGTTTTCAAGCATCGCTGAAAAAAAGTTTATAGTTTTTAATGCTACGAAAAATAAGTTTGGAATAAATATATCATAATAGGCAAATTTTGGAGTTTTTTTTTTTTATAGCTTTTATCCTTACTATTATTATTATTATTATTATTATTATTATTATTATTATTATTATTATTATTATTATTATTATTATGTTCTTCGCAGTGGATGGCCTCCTCATGATGAACATTGGCGAGGAGAACGAGTGAAGGTCACTGTTATGCATATTATCAAATCTCCAATAATGTGAAGTGCCTAAATTTGCCTTGGTAGTGCTTTGCACTCGGTGTGCATTCCGCATTGTTGATGCTCTGTCGTTGGGAGGCTAATGAGCGGAGATGTTGATATGGTGGTGCTCGTTGGTGAGAAAATAGACTGGAGTCGCTGACGCGTGCACAGATCTCAAATGATGTTGGGGTCGAGTTCGTGTTACGCTCCCTTCTCCGTGTCCATGTTCTAGGCAATTCTATGAAGCGATGGGTGTCAGGGTTGGACCGATGAACCGTGGTGTTCTGATGATGGTTGACGTTGATAGCTGGGTAAATGCCCGCAGAGGCTTTATTCGTGTTTTGGATGTTTTGATATAGATGCAAATGTGTTGTCGATTTTCTCTTAGTTTTTCATTTGTTGAGTCTGGTTGAAAGAGGGACATGGGAAAGAGAGGAGAAGCGCAGGTGTCCATGGAAAAAGGGAAAATAATAATGTTAATAATTGAAGGAAGCGTAGGAGGATAGTTACAAAACCAGAAAGTTAGGCAAGGGAAATTGTGCTTAATTAGGGAGGTTAAAGAGAAAAATGGGCCTAAGTGTTAATATGTTCAAAATGGGTCTAATAGGGTTGGGCTGAATCTATTTCTAGTAAATATAGGTTAGCTTCGGCTTGATAGAATTTGGGCTTTTTTGGATCTGGGCTGAAATTGACTTAGATGAGTTTTTGGTTTAATCCCGTTTTGACAAATTGGGCTTCATTTGGTCTTGTTTTGAAAAGGGTTGAGAAATAGAGCCTAATTGTGTCCGTGGCCCAGGCCCTCGAGGATTAGTTTCGGTTACCATTTGGAGGAGGCCTAAGAGCCCAGCTCGGGTTCCCATTTTCGAAATAACAATTAACTTTTAAAAAAATATATTTAAATTTTTTTGAAACAAATGTAATATTCAGAAAATAATTTAGAGATCGGTGTTGACCTAGTTGTTATACTTTAGCATTAGATTTAGTTCAGTTTCTTTTTCAGCTCACATATAGTTGGATATTTTAGTGAGCGTCTTAGTATATTAATCTTTTAGGTAAGAAATTTAACTTGATTTGAATTTAACTCATGGAAATCATGTTTTGGGGCTTAAAACATGCCCATATATATTCTTTGCTCGACAGGTATCCAGTTTTCATTTCCGTACTTTTACTTTGAGCTTTTAAATATTTGACTGTTTAATTTTCACACTTTTAATACATTGGTTGTTCTTTACCTTTTTAGCATGGTTGATGTAAGCCTTAGCATCATAACAAGCTCATTGAAAACCATTGGATGAATCCTTGGCGACATCAAATGACATTTAGGATTTATAATTGGAAAAGAGCATTTGATCATTTAGATGACCTAGACCAAGTTAGAGGTACCGAAAAAACACTAATTAGATTATAAGCCTAATCAAATCATAAAACCTAGTTAACCTTTGATTGCATAGGAAGCAAGACAAACTCTCATATCTTGCATAGTTTCTAACCAACTCCAAAAAACTAGTGGTGACTCCCGTCTCACATAGAATCCTTAGGAATTAATCTAAACTTAAAATGAATCAAACGTCACATTAAGTAAGGGTTTGGGAAAGTCCACACCTAATCGTTGGTAGTAGGCCTGCCTTTTTGGGCATTACCATTATAGTTTTCTCTTTTACCCTTATTGGAAAAGTGAAGGTCGCAACAACTTGACAAATCCACTAGGGAAGTTTGCTACATAGAAATGATTTTGGGCCGTTAAAGCTCGTTATACCTGTCCATTATCAAAGAAATTTTAAGAAGGCATATGCACATCTAACGAAATATGTAAGACATTGGTTACATAGGTATATCATGGTGATGGGTTTTTATATTTGGGTCAAGTCAAGCCCGTTCGTCCATGATGGGCCAAAACCATAAGAGAGAGTGTAGTTATTTTTTAAGTAAAAATAACTATTGTATAAATATGAAAAAGGGGGAATGTTGAAGATAGAATGAAATAGTACATTCTTTTTCTCTCTTTGACAACAGTGTATTCCCTCTTGAAGAGTAGAACTCTAAGGCTTTGATTAATTCCTCTAAGATTGCAGTAAGTAATTAATCTATGGCAAACAAGGTATAAGCAGATACATAGAAAATGATCCAGAAAGAGCGTGCAAATAATGCTTTTGGCAACTCCTCGCCTTGGTGCCAACAAGGACATCAGAAGCAGTCTATGTACGGTGACCAGTTCATTCTCAGTTATTGCTCCGACTTAATGAGTGTTGCCATACCAATATTCTATTCTAAAGATGAACTTGCCTCCTTGCATTTGAATCTCAATTGTTGGGCCAAAGAGATGATTGGGTAGTAGCTATCATGGATAACATAGCCTCCGAGCTCACCTTGCATAATACCTTGTTCATCACTGTGCATGGACATTCAGGGCCACAAAATCTAAGACTGCCTTTTGCAACATACTTTCATTTGCTTTCTATCTGATTGCCTGTTCCATAGGTCTTCTAATTTCTGTTCAAAATCTCCATGAAACTATGGCACACTCCTGTTTTTGGGTTCAACTGGGAACTTCCTTTTGTTGGATTTTAGAAGCCAACATCAAACAGTAAGTAGTTTTTATTACTGTTTGTTTATGTTGGGCTGTGTTTTTGGTTGATTCATTTCATTAGCTTACTGTTTCATTTTGAAGAAAGAAATAGGAGAGCCTTTGAAAATAGCAAGACTGGTTTTTTAATTTGAATGATAGATGGCTCTTCACAGCTTTTGGTTGCGTGAAAATGATGTTACTAATGTGCATTCTTTCTTAAACCTCATAGCACAAATTGCGTTTATGATTTGTTACATGGGCTAGCATCTACTTGATGCCATTGTGCGATAAATTTCTTTTGCTTATCAAAAGAAAATTCTAAGCAAACTCACTGGAGATGATGTCGAGTAATTTGCTTCCAAATGTTGCGACTAGATTTTTTCTCGTGCTCATAAAAGCCATGATATCCAAAACTGTATGTGACAAATCGAACTGCCACTGTGTAGCTAAATATATTGGACTACATCATTTTCTGGTTTTTGGTTTATAACAAAATCTAATGGTTGATCGTTACCAAAAAAAAAAAAAAAAAAAAAAAAATCTAATGGTTGATATATTTCATTTGTTTTGATTGTGGCGATCAGATCTCTACTTAAGCCTGACAAAATCCTAAGACCTCTTGAAAGAATGCCATGCTTTTCTTAAGACTTTTACCGTTGAATACGAAAATTTAAAGGGAGAGGTCAAGCATCTGTCATAGCTTCAACCAAAGCAACGACAGGAGTGATGTAATGTGGAGGTTGAGCGTCAAGCCCATTTGGAGCACCACAAAGGTTTTCCAGATCTCATTAGATCGGGGAGCATCAATGTTTATTAGTTATAATTACTTTGCTATCATCGTCTGTCACATGGCAAAAGTATGGCGTGTATTTCATCTAGTCATATCTACTTGTTTTAAGAAGGGATTGGAGCTTTGCATTGATGTTTTCAAACTTAGGCCGGTCAGAGAACTAGTTAGGTTGCCAGTTTGGTATCCAAGAGGTTGGACTAGGGGTGAACTGGTGATGATTTCATGAGCAAATGATTATGGGTATGTAATGTTGTTGATTTAACCCATGAGTCATTTGGCCTAGGTGAAATGCCAGTGATCCGCGGAGTTGAGTGCTCGAGTTCCTGCATGTGCAACAGCAGCCAAAAGCCCAATTTTGTACCAGTGAGACTCTAAACCTAGGTGGATTCAATTTTGAAGATCGGTATGTTTCGCTAGTTTAGCGAGTGAACTAGTGTTCAGACTAGTTCGATCTGATTTTTGCCAAACCGCCCGCACATACTTTTTAAGTTTTGGGTGAATAGATCAAAGAGAAAAATAACGGAATTGGCCAAGAAAAAGGGGCAAGAGCAATGCTTTATGATCAAGTGAATGTAGAGAGTCTAAAAGAAATCAACATTGAGAACTTTATAATCTCCGAATGGGCCTGACATATAGCCATTGCAATCCTTTTGACATAGAGCATCTAAATATATTTGGTTGAGGTATATTAGACACTACAATCGTCTAAGTCAACACTTTTTCTTCTTGCATCACCCAATCTATAAGGTGAGCGAATTCTATCGGCAAAATTATATGACATGACAATTCATTTAACGAATGCCTCAAATTGAGTCAAATTTGATAAAATAAAAAAAATTACTTAATTAAAAAAAATTTTGGTACTCGACTGTAAACTGAACAAATGTTTTGATAATTTCAATGTCATTATCCTCAGCTTCTAAAAGAAAAATGTTGTCTGTCATTGTAAGGAAGTTGGAAATAGTCGCCGTAGCGGTAGTGCTAACGGCAACCACACAGACGTGGCCATGCTTCGGTGGTGCTCTGTCTCTCCCCTTTCCTTTTTTATTTTCCTTTTCTTTTTGCCGTTTCTTCTTTTTAGTCTTTCTCTTTGCTTTTTTTCTTTTGTTGAACTCAAATTTGAAAAAATACAATAAAGATTAATGAATGAAAAAATCCCATAATGTTTAAACCCGAAAAGAGTTGGAGGAATCTTAAGCAAGACGTGTAATGCTTGGAAATTGTACTAGCAATGGCAAGAAAGACATAAAGTCTTGGTCTTCCTGACGTCTATCATAGTTTTCTTCCCACCAACAAAAAGACGTGTATCATAAAAGATGTGCAAAACGTCTTGATCTTCTTAAAATCTATTATAATTTGTTTCCTCCCATCCAAAGCCGTGTACCATCAATAGACGTGCAAAGTCTTGGTCGTCCTGGAATCTATTAGTTTCTTTTCCACCATCACTCTCACTTTTGCTTCACCTTCCCCAAAAAAAAAAAAAAAAAAAAAAAAAAAAAAAAAAAAAAAAAAAAAAAAGAAGAAAATCATATCTTTAGTCGGTCGAAGTCTTATCAGAAAATGATATTTTTAGTAAGTGAATGTCCTGATCTTCTTGGACTTTATGGTCCTCTCTGTCCATTAGCTCATCATCACTTTGCTTCGCCGTAACTTCTACAATGGACTGATTCGCTCATGGCCATTGGAGAGATCTTTCTTGGTTCCTTCTTTCAGGTTTTGTTCAACAAAATTGAGTTTTCTAGCATTGGACTATGTGTAAGGTGATGGATCAGCATCACCTTGCTCAATATGTACATCAATAATTTTGTTATATCCTCTCATGCATTTCGATTTTAAATATTTGAATTTTTTCCATCTTATAAAAAATTTTACCAAAAAATCTAAATCTTGATATGTTTCTCTTTCCATGTAAACCTACATGGATACAATTTCCTCATATTGTATAAATAACTTCAAATGAATTAATAATCTGAAATATTTTAATCTTTACATGCAACTAGTATGCACTTTGGCAGTTTTATTAAATGAAACTATCTGCTAATCCATTTATATGAAAATAGTAAATGTTGTTCTTCCATTAATTTAAGTTTAGGGACAATCCAAGGACCAAATTAAACATGTGCAAAAAGTTTAGGGATCAAATTGAATAAATTAAAAGTTCAAGAACGATATTGCACATCGAGCTAAAGTTAAGAGACTACGCTGCACATTCGGCTAAACTTCGAGAACCATTTGCATTTTCTCAAGAAAATATAGCTAACATATCTGTTAATATGACATTCAGCATTATTATGACATGTTCCAGCCTCTTGAGAGAGCACTCGAAGAAAGTGGTAATGACTTTGGATTTGGCCATCAGAAGATTGAATGAACTGCGCTTGGGATGTACTGATCATTGTAGCTGAAAGTTGCCGTATCATGGCAACATCAAATTTGTCTCGTGAACTGCTCTAGCAAATAAGCAGAATCAACATCATTACTTTGACATATTCGGTATAACTTGGCTATAAGGAAGATCCTCCTCCATTGGAACAAAAGCTCACAGAATTAGGACAGCATCTGTTATCTTCCTCATACCATTAGTAATGCGACATTCGTTGTTTCTTTCTACCGAGGTAAGGTACAGGAAATATGTTTCGCCAAGAGGTCCAGCATCATTTCTTGCCTCATCTCAAAGGAAAGGTAATGTAAATACAATGCTAGCTCGGAAGCATCTGCCGCCCAGGAATTTCAGCCTTCTTATCTGGTTGGGTTGCCTTTGGTGTGTAGATGGAAAGACTCCTTTCGCAATTCTAATGCAAAAAGGGCGAAATTATTCCAAATTTTGGGTCCCCTTCCTCACCATCTCCATCAAGCTTGCACGCTTCACCTTTATTTTGTTTCTTTTTTTTTTTTTTTTTGATGATCCAGGGAACCCCGCACGGCCGGCAGCCCAGGAGATAAACCACTGGGGGGCGACACGTCTAGCCACCACACACATGCCACCGGGTAAGTCACCAATGTCTCACGCCAGCCTCCCTGCAACTTGCGTCGCAGAGGTTTCGAACTCCAGACCTCTCAGCGAAAGGAAGCCTGAAGCCTATCCAACGGAGCCACCACAGCGGGTGATTTGTTTCTTCTTATCTTCTTCTACCAATAATGGCAGACAAGAGGCCCCTTTCTTTTTCTAAATGTTTTAAAGTTGTTCTAGCGACACTAAAGCAAAGTGGGTTGATCGACAAAACTGCGTCTATGGAGTCAAAAGGGAAAAAAGAAAGGCTTGAACCTTGCGGTCGGCACTTGTGCTGCTAAAGTTGAGCCCCTCGCTGAAATTTGCAGTGACGAGCTCGAACGTTGTGAAATACCCGCCGTTGATGAAGCTAACTTTTTGCTTTAAATGAGACGGAACTAAGCGAAAAATTGAAAAAAATCAATAAGTTTTGGAAAATTTCAATTATTGCTCATGAATTCCTAAAATGAAAGATTTAATTTTGAAAGTACATACGCAATGATTATAAGCCCATGCATTAAATGGGTATCTATTAATTATTTCTTTTTCCTTTTTCTAAAATTTATGAATAAAAAATAGAAACAGAATTAGCAAGCGAGTAAACATCTTGTTTATGAAATCTGAAGTATATTTGAATTTGACACCAATTAATGAGGTGTCCTTTAATAATGTAATTCAAAATCTGTGAAAATTACTCATGTCCATATATCGGTGCTTTGCACAGGCCTAGACATATGAGTATTGCACACATACATTAAGATTACACGTTATTTAAAATAAGGAATTAGCATAAAATGAACTGTTTCTATGGTTGATTGTTTTCAAATGTCAATCCTAATAATCTGGCAGGATTGAACCAAATATAAGTGCATGCATAAAAAAAGTTAAAATTGACAAAGGCACTAATCTAATTTGGTACATGGAGGCCTCAACTGCAAGGAATATCGATTTTTCGTTTTTCTTTTTTCACAAAATAAAAAATTAATGAATCTGTGAAGTTATTGACTATTAAAAAAGAAGAAAACATATATAATACTGACCATAATGCCAGTGAAGAGCACCAAAATTAAACGGATGGTAGAGTATTTTAATACTGTTAATATATGTGTATAAATTTACAATTATCATTAACTATTGCCTTGCATATAAAAAAAAAAATTGTCTATAGTTTGATTTTTGCCTTATCTCAAGCATTTGGGATCTGGCTGAAAAAGGAAAAGAGAAAGACATTCAAGAGGAGGCGCTTATTCGATTTTACATGCGACTAGTTGAAACAAAAACTCGATAAAAAAAAAAAAAAAATCATCAATTTCATTCTATATCTATGGCAAAAATATTCAAATCAACTGAAATAAAACCATATCGCGAGGTGCATGAAATTTCTTACTTGAACTCTCAATCAAGTATCTAAAGTTTTTCATTCAATCTATTACCTCAACATTTCAAATGTGGATCAATGTGAGACCTCCATTGAATCGCAAACGAAAAATGTCTATATGACATCAACGCTATTAAGTAGCCATTAACTGTTTACATTGACATCCAATATATTCTTTTTGATATCAATTTTGTCTCTTGAAAAATTAAGACAAATTATCTACAAAAAAATACTGTTTAGGAAAATCGGTTGTGATAGGTAAATAAATCATAGTAAGGTTTTAAATTATATGTGCCCACACAGTTACATGTGATGATAATATTATTAATATGATGTCCAACTGAAAGAAAATCAAGTACAAAGAAGAAGTTTTTTCTCTAATCAAATGTTTGATAATCCACTAAAAATGATTGAATGATTCCAAGAAGAAAATCTAAAGAAAATCAACATTGAGAACTTTGTCGTCTCCCAATGTGCGTGACATTTAGCCACGGGAATCTTTTGGCGCTTGAAATTAGCAAAACTATCTCCTGTTTTCTTTTACATGGAAGAATGAATAATCTTACGAAAGAAAACTATTAAAGAGGGACCGAGTAATGAACCAAGAGGATGAGTTTGTAGAATAGATATCACGTAAACAAAAGTACGTTTGAGATTTGAGCCTAGATCAATGATTGTATAATAAACTCGTTGGGACAATGACATTGCAAGTACTTGAATTATTACCCTTTTGCAATCAAGTACCTAAAATTTTTTCGTTCAATCAATTATCTGAATTTCTCATATAGGTCAACGTGAGGCCTTCGTTAATATTATGGATGAAAAATGTTAACATGACGCTAATACTGTTAAATAGTTGTTAAATGTCTATATTGGTGTCTAATATAGCATCTTGAGATGTTGGCACGTTAGCAGAGACATTGGATGCTAAGATTGTCTAAGCTAATACAAACTCTCTCTCCACATCACCCAATCTGTGGGGTAAGCAATTCATGTAAAAAAAATCATTACAATGTAGCAATTTTTTAATCAATGCCTCAAATTGAGACAAATTTGGAAAAAGAAAAAAATAATAGAGATTAATCCAGACATAACGCATGGAAGTTCTACTAGCAATGGAAAAAGAGACGTTCTGACGGGGATGCATGAGGAGGGATGTGAAAAGCAAAGCAGCAAACTTCAATATGTATCCTGCAAAGTCTTGGTCTTCCTGGAATTTATTGAAGTTTGTTCCCCATTACCTCTTTTTCTCTTTGGCTTAACTTTCCAGACAAAAAAGCACATGGTGTCCACGAAGTCTTTGGATAGATTCTCTGAATATTATTAAACAAGCACTTGTGGATAAACAGTATTTTATTTTGATTCCTCTGACCGAAGAAAGCATCATCAATTCCTCAATATGTGCGCGTGAAAAGCACCCAAAATTAAATGGATGACAGTGCTATAGCCTTGTCCGAAGAAAGCATCATTAATACCTCAATTCTTTTGACATATGTATATGACTTTACGAAGAATTAGCCAAAAAAATCCATAAATAAATTATATGGCGGTTAATTCAATTTTAAAATTTGATATGCTACCATATCAACCGATATATATTAGATGATAATATCGTCTAAGTCAACACACTTTCTCTCTTCTTATTACTCAATCTGTAGGGTAAGGAGCCACATCAACTATTATGTTTAACTTTTACTAAGTAGGCGAGTCATGTCAATAAAATTACATAACATAGCAATTTATTTAACCGATGCCTCAAATTGCGCCAAATTTAAAAAATTGAGATTCTTGATTGAAAAAAAAGAGTTCAGGTACTCGATCATAAGCTCAACAAGAGGTCAGGTACGTTTTATATCATTATTCTTAACTCTTAAACAGCTTTAAGAATAACATCATTCTTGCTTCTTTTTTTCTCCCTTTCTTAAGTTCTTGTTTTTTTCTATACATTTTTTTCTTTGCTTTTTTTTTTTTTTTTTTTTTTTGCTTTCTTTATTGAACATAAATTTGAAAAGATACATGAAAATCTAGACATTATTCTAATAGACAAGTGCAAAAGAGATCACTGAATGCAAAATCACAGTACGATTAAGCACAAAAAAAAGAGTTGGATGAAAATTTTAGTAAAAGTCAATTTTAAGCATGGCCTATAACGCATGGGGAAATTCTCCTAGTAATGGAAAAACAAAGGCATTCACATAGGGATGGAAGAGAGGGACGTGAAAAGTGAAGCAACAATGCCAATTTCCATCATGCAAAGTCTGTCTTTTTTCAATTGCTCTCTTTCGCTTCTGCTTCACTTTCTGGACAAAAAGTTAAATGACGTCTAGTGAAGTCTTGGTCTTCCTGAGTTTATGGTTTATCTACATAAATAGAGCACTTGTGGACAGAAAGCATCCTTGAAAGTCTTGGTCTATCACTTTGCTTCATCATAACCCTTGGTTGTTCTCTACATTGACCGATTGAGCCATGACCTTTGGAGAGATCTTTTTGGGTTCCTTCTTAGCTTCCATCTTGTACTAATTTATAGTATGGTTAATTTTAAGCAAGACATGTGACGAGTGATAATTTTACTAGTGATGGAAATAGAGAAATTCACGTAGGGATTGAAATAGAGGGATGTGAAAAGTGAAGCAATGAAGCCAATTTGCTTCTTTCCAATAAAGTCTTGGTTTTCCTGATGAAAAGTACTTCATGAGTGTACTATCACGACTAGCAATTTGAGTTAGATCGAAGGGACTATATTTTGATGCACATTGTGTCCTTGAGTTAGAAAAATCAATTGTTCTCCTTTTTGTCCAGATTAAGACTATTGGCTGTCATTTGAAAGAGAGAACCTTTTCTTGTGGCCATTCAAAGCAGAAGAAAGAGGTGATATTTCTTCACAATATTTCTTCACATGACTAACTTAGAGGGTACGGATATCTTCGTAAAAAATTTATAACTTACAAAAGTTTTGTTGGTTTTTTATTTTTTTTATTTTTAGTATAGGCTTTTACATGGCAGCAATGGTGCTAAAAATTTGCGGCAATGATCTGTTGAAGGGTGCTGAAGTAGTTGTTGATGATCGTGAATTGCTTGATAGGAGAATTGTGGTCCTTTGAACATAAAAAGTTAGCTCAAAGCAATTTGCTTGATTGATTAGTTGGTGATTTGTGAATCGTTTACTATTTCTAGAGTAAAATTAAAAAAAAAATTGCTTCATGGATTTGTTGGTGTACCCGACCCTTTTCTTGTTTAGCCCAACGCACGTGTTTCCGTTCTCCTTATCGAATAGTCAAAGTCAATTGTCTTTGATTGCACATGTCTAACAGAAAGTAAGATGCCATTGTTAGGTGGATCGTCAACATATATTTCAAGCGGCGCAAGTTGCACAAGGATACTTATTTGTTAGTTGTATTAGTTGTGGTCAGCTTCATTCATTGCTAGACAAGAAGAAGGGTCAGGCATCACCCTTATGAACAGAAAAATCATGCAACAGACCACGATTCTCCTATCAAGCGGTTCTTGAGATCATTGCTGCCTATCTTGCTGTGAATCTTTAGCACTATAACTACCACGTAAAAGCCTACAGTGATCACATATTTCACCAATAACACATCAAACGAAGACATTGAAATTATAAGGTTACTAAGAATGCACGGATGACCAAAAAAAAAAAAAAAGCCTTGGTCTTGGTCTTTGTTTAATGTTTGTGGTAGGTGAATAACTTGGTCTTCCTGGACTAAATAGTTTTTTTTTTTTTTTTCTCTCCATTAACTCACTTCAGCTTTACATAAGAGAGAACTAAGCAAAAAGATAGGAAAAATTCGATAAGTTGTGAATAAATACGACTGTCGCTCATGAGTTCCTAAGTTGAAAGATTCAATTTGAAAAATACATGCACTGATCATAAGCCAATGCGTAGCATGGGAACTCTACAAGTATGTACGTACGTACGTGTATATATATATATATATAAAGTTGGTCAGTCTTCCTTGATGAGCCCCATCAATTATTTACTTTCCCTTCCTAAAAGTTATTAATTTAAAAAACAGATGATTTAATCTAAAATCTATTTAGATATGAACCCAATTAATGAGGTCAAGTAATTATGAAATATGAAATTATATTAGATTACTAATGTTCATACACGTGCTACGCACAGACAAAGACATTTCGCTCATATTTTCAGATTACATGTAATTAAAAATTAGGAATTAGAATAAAATGAACTGTTTCCGTGGTTGACATTTAGCCCTTGAAATCTTTTGGCGCGTGAAATTAATAAAAATATCTCCTATTGTCTTTCACATGAGAGAATGAATAATCTTTCAAAAGAAAATTATTAAAGGGAGACCAAGCGATGAATTGAGAAGATAAAATTGTAGAACAAATATAGCATAAACAAAAGTATGTGAGATTTGAACCTAAAGCAATGATTGTATGATAAACTCTTTGGGACAATAACGTCATGAGTATTTGAACTATCATCCCTTTGGCAATGAAGTACCTGAACTTTTTATCGTTCAATCAATTACCTCAATTTTTCAAATGTGGATTAATGTGAGATCTTTGTTAAAATTACAGATGGAAAAGGTTGACACAGTGACTAGCGTTGTTAAATAGCTGTTAAATGTCCATATTGACGTCCGATATGAAACATTGAGATGTTGTCACGTTAACAAAAACAAGCTAAGCTAAGATTATCTAAGCCAACACACGCTTTTTCTCCTCTCACCCAACTTGCAGGGTAAGCGAATCATGTCAACAAAATCGTTATGGCATAGCAATATATTTGACGGACTCCTCAAATTGAACAAAATTTGAAGAAAAAAACAGAGATTAATCCTGATCTAACGCATAGAAGTGTTACTAGTAATGACAACCAAGACATTCACGTGGTCCAAGTCCTGGTCTTCCCGGAATCTACTGATGTTTCTGTCCCGTTAGCTCTTTCCCACTTTTGCTTCACTTTCCAGACAAAAAAGCACATGGTATCCAGTAAAGTCTGATGATGTTCTCTAAATATTACAAAACAAGCACTTGTGGACAAGAAGTACTTCATTTTCATTCCTTCAACCACTGCTGTGCATGTGAAAAGCACCCAAGATTGAAGGGATGACAGAGTTCTCTAGACAAAGAAGGCATATTATATCCAGTAAAGTCGCTCGAGATATTCTCTAAGTGAAACGAGCACTTGTGGAGAAAAAGCATTTTACTTTGATTTGTCTAACCTTTGATGTGCATCCTTGAAAGTCTTGGTCTTCATCTTGTTCAAAGTTTTCTCTCTCCATTGGCTCACTCTCACTTCGCTTCCTCACAACCCTTGTTATTCTCTACAAACTATAGTGCCTAACTTCACCATGGCCATTGGAGAGATCTTTTTGGGTTCCTTCTTTCAGGTCTTGCTCGACAAGTTGGCTTCTATGGGATTGGAATATGCGCAACAAGAAGGAATCAACACCACCCTGCTCCAATGTAAGGGGATGCTAGAAACAATCAATGCGGTGCTTGATGATGCAGAGGACAAACAACTCAATGGTGACCGTCTAGTGAAGCTATGGCTGGATGATGTTAGGGACTTGGCCTATGACGTGGAAGACTTGCTCGATGAGTTCGAGATCGAAGCCGCTCAAGCCAAGTCGGAGGCAGAATCCAGCACAAGCAAAGGTCAAGTGAAAAGGAAGTTCCCTTTCTTTAGCCGACCGTGCTCGCTTGTGTCTGAAACCAAGTTACAAGAGATCAAAGGCAGGTTTGAAGATACTATCAACAGGAAGGCTCCCTTAAGCTTGAGAGAGAAGGTTGTGGATAGATCCAACTACACCAACAAAAGGCTCCCTAGCACTTCTCTGCCGGAGCCTCGATTTTTCGGTAGGGAGAAGGAAGAAGCGGAGATACTTGAACTACTAACCAATGAAGCCAAAAATGCTGATAGCGCACTGAGCATAGTCTCCATAATTGGGATGGGCGGTGTTGGAAAGACGGCTTTGGCTCAACGGTTGTATAATGATGCCAAAGCGAGTGGTTGTTTCGAGAGGAGAGCATGGGTCTGCGTTTCAGATGTTTTTGATGTTCCCGACATAACAAAGGCTATTTTGTGGTCTGTCACCGGAGAGCCCTGCAAGGACAAAGATCTTAATGAGCTTCAAATAAAGTTGAAGGATAGTCTATCCGGAAAGAAGTTTCTTGTGGTCTTAGATGATGTTTGGAATGAGAAGTACGGAGAATGGACTTCCCTCTTAAAGCCATTTGAAGCGGGGGCTAAGGGAAGCAAGATCATCATCACAACTCGCAACCATCATGTCATTTCCATAACAGGAGCTTCGCCATATCCTTTGAGGGAGTTATCCATTGATAATTGTACCAGCTTATTAGCCTATCATGCTTTGGAAGCAAGAAATTTCGAGACGCACCCACATCTAGAAATAGTGGGTAAGAAAATAGCTGAAAAATGTAGAGGTTTACCTTTGGTAGTGAAGATATTGGGTGGTCTCCTACGTAATAAAGAGAATCCCGACGAATGGGAAGCTATCTTAAATAACAAAATATGGGATGTAGCACCAGGAGAAAATAATGAGGTTCTTCCAGCTTTGAAATTGAGCTATGTCCATCTTCCTTCTTATTTGAAGAGATGTTTTGCTTATTGCGCGGTATTTCCAAAAGACTACGAATTTGAGAGGGACGAGTTGGCACTCTTATGGATAGCGGAGGGCTTTTTAGATGGACGAAAAGCAAAAGAGAATATCTTGAGATCAGGACGGAAATACTTCGATGAGTTAGTATCTAGATCCTTTTTTCAACAATCTAATGTTGACACATCGAAGTTTTTGATGCATGATCTTTTAAATGATCTAGCAAAGTCAATTGCGGAAGTGACATGCTTTACCTCTGGGGAGTCTCAGGTTGTAAGTGATGAAGATGATGCCTCTTTTGAAGAGAAAGCTCGTTATGCATCATTCGTCTCACAATATGTTACATCACAAAGCTTGAGAGCTTATGCTGCAATGAAGGTACTAAGAAGTTTAATGCTATTGACTATTCAATCTGATTGTTATGGAAAAAAAATTTTTATTTCCCAAAAGGTGCTGCACGATTTGCTAACAAACTTGAAGTACTTGCGGGTGTTGTCATTATGCCATTGTGACATCATAGAGGTACCGAATTGTGTTTGTGATATAAAACATCTTCGATATCTCAATCTCTCATACACTAATATCAGACAGCTGCCTAAGTCAATTGGCGCCTTGTGCAAATTACAAGCTTTGATCCTAAGAGGTTGTGAAATGCTTTCTATGTTGCCTCCAAGCATCACAAAATTGGTCAAGTTACAATTTCTTGACATTAGAGATACAGGGAGTCTCAAAGAGATGCCAGTGGATATTAGTAATTTGAAGAATATAATTATCTTGTCCAAGTTTGTGGTAGGACCAGAGGAAGGGTCACTATTAAAGGAGTTAAAGAACTTGCCACATCTTCAAGGAGAGTTACTTTTATCTGAATTGCATAAGGTGGAAGAAGTTAGAGATGCAGCTAATGCAAATTTGTTTAGAAAGCATGGCCTTAGCAACTTAATCATGCTTTGGGATAAAGATGTTGGAAATGATGAGCGCCAGGCACAAGTGCTTCGCTTTCTGCAACCTCACACTAATCTTGAAAATCTCACTATCTCATACTATGGTGGTGAATTACTCCCGTCATGGTTAGGTGATCCTTCCTATTTTAAGATGGTATCTTTGTGCTTGCATGGCTGTCCTAATGTTGGATCGCTGCCGTCACTTGGACAGCTCCCTTCACTCAAAGAATTATCTCTTGAAGGTTTAAATGCAGTACGCATGATAGGCTTTGAATTTTATGGAACTAAAAGCCCTTTTCCATCCTTAACAATTTTGAAGTTTGAAGGGATGTCGGCATGGAAAGATTGGTCTTGTTATGCTGGAGGTCGAGAAGAAAAAGAATCATTCCCCTGCCTTCGGCATCTTGTTGTCCAAAGATGTCCAGAGTTGATAGGGACATTGCCTCATCGATTGGATCATCTCATTAAGCTAGAAATTCATTCATGCTTGCATTTGAATGACTCAACCAATGAGGTTCATCTTCCCTCTCTCCGTGAGTTACACATAGGAGATTGTAACAAGGAGATCTTAAAGAAGTTGGAAGACCTCACTTCTTTAACCATTCTCAAAATTGAGAATCTTGCGGAGCTTGTTTGCTTTGATAATGGATTTATGAGCTGCTTGGTCAAGTTAAAGGAGCTTCACATAGGATACTGTGACAAGCTAGCATACTTGTGGCAAGATGGAGATGAAACACGAAATCTTTCTTGCCTCCATAGTGTAGCCATCAAATATTGTCCTCGATTGACATCTTTTGTGGCGGGAGAAGGAGAGATTGAGCTACCGTGCAACCTTGAAAATATAGAACTGATGAATTGCACGAGTTTAGAAAGGCTTCCAAGAAAAATGCATGCACTTAGATGTTTGAGCATTTGGAATTGTCCAAAACTGATGGGACTAATCATTCATCCAAATGATCCCAGCAGCAATTACATAATGCCACAACTCGAATATCTGTGTATTAGTAATTGTGATTTTCGGAAATCCTTTCCGTTTGCCGATAATGGACTTACTGCTCTGAAGATACTTATCATTGAGGCTTGCAATGTAGTGGAGTTGCTAGAAGAGATCACCGTAGTACAACCGCTAGAATATTTGGCTATTGACGGTTGTATAGGTTTGAGAAGCCTACCACAGTGCCTTCACATGCTTGCCCATCTCACTATTTTGGAAATACGTGAATGTCCAATGCTGGAGATAGAGGACTTCCCTCCTCTTCCCCTCACCTTGTCGATTCTTTCATTGAGAAGTTGTCCGAAGATAAAGTCTATCGCCAACTGTAACTTTGCTAGCTGTAACAAGCTCACTTATTTGGTAATAGGTGATTGCCCAGCATTGGAGATGGAGGACTTCCCTCCCCTTCCCATCAGCTTGTCCGAACTTAAACTTTATTACTGCCCGAAGATGAAATCTTTACCAAATGAGTGGCATCATCTTACGTCCCTCCAGCGGCTACAAATTACGTATTGTGAAAATATCAAATGCTTCCCCGAAGGAGGTTTGCCTCCCAATTTACAGTCATTTGAAATTGCGGGGTGCGAGAATATAAAGCAGCCAATGAGAGAATGGGGCTTACCCTTGCTGTCATCCCTTGAGCATCTGGGAACGGACGGAAGAAGCAGGGGAGGGGAAGGAGAAAAGGTGTGGTTTCCTTCGGCGGGAGACAAGGAGGGTGCTTGGAGTCTTCTCTTTCCTTCCTCTCTAACCTCTCTTTCCATTTACAGTATGAAGAACGTAGAAAGGCTGTCAAGTGGTCTTCGCAATCATCTCTCATCTCTCCAACGGTTATGGATTGGAGATTGCCCAAAGTTGAGGGACTTGCCAAAGGATGGCCTCCCTCCCTCCCTCCGAGAATTATGGATAGAAGGATGCCAGAATATGAAAGATCGATGCTCAAAACACACTGGCAACTATTGGCCCCTCATCCAAGACATCCCTCGCATCTTCATTGATAACCTTCCGATCCAGTGAATTGATTCGTCCATGTACAGTCAGTTTTCTAAGGTTTGGGTAAGTTTTTGGTTTTGAAGGCATCGGTTTCCATTCTGCTTCTGCATGAAGTTCCGGAAATCCAAGAAATACCTGACATCTACATTGATTGGGTTCTCAGATCCGATGAAGTGAAACCGATCCACTTTCGCTTTCATTTGCTAACTACCATGGTTCATTCCTTCTGTCTACGGTCAGATTTCTAGTATTCGGGTGAGCCCTTTCGTCTTGAATGCATTGTTTTCACGTTTCCGTTCTTCAGTTCGATGAGTAATGTCTTCCAATGCGCGCAAAGGTTTGCTTTTTGTGTTGAAGTACGACTGAAATTCAGAGCTGGAAAATTGATAATTAGCTGCTTGAATATCCAGCAAGAGCTTCCTTTAGTCTCCAATTGCACTGGCTTGCAAAAGTTGATGGTGATATTCTTGTATGCTACAGCTGCCTCTATCTCCACTCTGCCATGGGCTGGCTTTTCTCTTTAGCCACTGCAATGCTCTTTCGAACGGCAAGTAATTCAGCCTCCTCTGTTTCAGTTTTGGTCTCAATCCCAACAAATTTTTGTTCATATATGGATGCGAAGTTGGGGGACTTCCAGAGGATGGCCCTCTCTCTCTCCCTCCAAGAGATCCCTTCAATCAGCATTGATAGCATTCAGATCCAACGAAGTAAAATCAATCGTGCCCAAGCCATGATATAGATTTGTCTCTGTTGACTTCTTTTTGTTCCTCAGGTAATGCTTCCAACTTCTTTTATATTTTCATTTCATTTGTTAACTGCCAGGATTCATTCTTTAATGCAATGTGAGTTTTCCTGGGTTCGGGTAAGTTTTTGGATTTCAAGGCATCAATTTTGATTTTGCTCCCTCGATTCGATGTGTAATACAAACTGATATTGGAACTCGAGTCTCTTGCTCAATTTGAAAGCCAGAAAATGAAATTTACTGGATTGTTAATTGACGGGAATTGCGCTAATGTCTTCTCTTCTCCATCAGCTCATCCTACATTGAGATTTGACATGTCTTACCCTCTGTGGCAGATTGTTTGCGGTTGTCGATGATATCTCCTGCTTGTTCCAAGGACAGATAGACAATGTTGCTCTTCCTAAGCAGCAATATGGATGAAATAAAACTGCTAATGAGGTCATTATTGTCATAGAAGCTTATTGAACTCTGAGGATCGGAGGCCTTACCCTGCTGATCAAGTTGTGAGAGACATCAGTAGGAAGTTTGGTTTTGTGCTCTCTGACAGCTCTTCTAAAACTGCTTTTCTGGTCTCTGAGAGTAATAATAATGTTCATTGCTTTCATTTGGGGATATCGCTCTCAATCTCTCCCTGCACCTGCGATCTATATCTAAACCTTTCTATTCTCTGAATCATGCAGGTGCTGACGGAAGTGTTCCTTTCTTCTGAAGAATCGATTCTGGAGGCAGTCTTGTTCTCTCGGATGATGCAGAAGTTGTGAAGATGGGCTTTGGGAAATCTTTCGTACCATTCCCTAAAGGTAATTATCTTTTTGGTTTGTTGATGCGGCTCCACTGGAGTTCAGTCCATGCATTGCAACGTGAAAAATAATGATGGATGAGCTCTGCTGATATTAGGCAGAGTTCAGAGGAGAATGTTATGTTGTTTGGCAAAATCATATTGGAAAAATTGGTTCCGAACTTAAATTTATAGTCTATGGTTAAATGGTGCTCTTTCCCTATATGCATGTTTTGATTTGTGCATTTTCACCTAAAATGTTGCTCTTCCAATGGTTTTCGAGCGCCAAATCATTCACCTTTTAACGTTGCCTTCTCTTCCAACTCAGGATGCTGCTTCACCAGCTCTGGAGGTTTGAGGAGTTATGAGCACCCACGGAATGAGGTGAAGCCGGTTCCTAGGGTGGACAGCTCTGGCCATGTGTGCGGCACCACATTCAAAGTGGATGCGCAGACTAAGGACTCCAGCATGCCTAGAGTTGGGAGTGCTGCGAACCGGTCCTCGTTCAACTGAGTCATATGGTTTGTGGCCCTTTTTTGGACACGCCTTCTGTTGCTTATAACCCAGTCACGCTTTCTCATACATTGACAATTTTTCAGCTCTAATGGTTGGTCACTCCGAGATGACATTGTATTATGCAGCTGTACATGTTGCTTATGAAACAAAGCCTTTAAAGAACCTGATCATGCTTTGGCCAGTAATATCTTTCTGGCATTTCATTTAGCCATCATGCAGAGTCTATTCACTGTCATGCTTTCTTTTTTTCTTTCTTTTTTTTCACTTAGATGTCTACTGTGAAATTTTTCTCTATTTGTAAATTAGGCCAGGACGATATTGTTATATGAGGACAAATGTGAACTATGATAACTTGGAGCATGCTGGTCCACATGTGGAAATCGAGTTTACACGATACCTTGTGGCATGTTAGACATTAAAGGCTAAAGCAGTAACCTCTCGTGCAATTATAAAGCAGTCAAAAGGACCTTGATGCGCGTCGATGCAAACTTAACATGAAGATAGAGGTATCTATCAATACGATGACTAACATCAAACTGCAGATTAACCCAAAAAAAAAAAACCTTCGCCGGGCCATCTTAGCAGGAGAGACCTCTTCAGTCCTTCGCATTGGCTATGCCCCCGATGTTATTTGAAAAACGTGTATTTGTCAAGTTCAACATAGTTTATATATATCTCAGTCTCATCCTATTGACATATGAGCTATTGCTAAAATTTTTTACATAAGTGATGGTTTTGATATATGTGCCGTCTACACAGCACAGGCTGCACAACTTACTAGTCCTGCTAAAAAAAAATTCTCGATATCCACTTCTTTTTGTTTAATTACTCTGCACAAAATTCGTATTCAACGTGTTCATGGATCTTCATACAACATCAAAGTATACTATAAGCACCATGCTTAAATCAGGTCTCCATCTATCTATATGTAGACTCAATATCGACTTAGCTTCAGCTTCGGGTAGGTTTGGGGCCTTAGACACCTTGCAGACGTGCTGCTCACCTTTGCCTTTCCTAAATATCAGCCTAATTGTGGCTGCATGAGCCAGAACACGCCCACCTATAGGTTTCGTTGATGCTGAAACAAATAAATCAAAGTCGTCCAAAAATTATCATTTTTCCTTAAATAATGGACTGCAGCTACTGTATGCATCACTGATTTACGCCAAACAGCTGGCTCCTGAGATTTACAAGAACTAACATGAGCTTATCTTATCCCCAGATTGCAATTTTTCAGCGTGCAACCATCAAAGGGCTAAATTGGATAAGTATTAATGGATGCATGACTGTGGGAGAAATGAGATGTGATGCGGTACCTTGATTGGTTATCTACGCTGCCACATTAAATTCCTCAGCTATCTTAAGTAAGCCTGAGAGCACTTGTGCAAATTTTTGCTGCAATTCGGAATTTATTAGTGTCAAACAAGATGGGCTAAAAAATCACAACTCGCATAATTTGACGGTTTAAATGGACCTGGCTCTTGGTAAGTTCTCCCCTTCCCATAATACCCATTTGAAAGAGAGGGATCACCGAATCCATAATCTGAAAGATATTACTCACCTAAGGTCAGCCATCCACACCACACAATATGTGCGCAGTTTTATTCTCGAGCACTGTCTTACCAGTAATCTAAATGGTTCTTCACACATTTTGGCAGCCAAATCAAGAAGCAAATCGTACGGATGCTCATAAGTATAGACACAGGCATAACTGATCTACAAATTCATGGAAAGACTAGATTACAGCAAGTACACTAGCCAGAGAAGAAGGGAGAGTTGCCACCAATATAGAAAGCCTAGCTTACATTATCTAGGACTGCAGCAGGATCCATGCCAAATCTCTTGGCAATTGGTACAATTCGATCACCGCAACTGTAGGTGTACCAAGTTAAGAAAGTGCACATGTGCTTACATGAACTAACGACATTTACGAAACACAAGCAGCTTTGTCAAGGTCAAGAAAAATACAGACAGATTATAATAGGATACAAAGTTCCTTTTGCTTCCTTTTGCGTCAATATAAGCTACCTTGCCATTTCCTCCTCTCATGTGAGTTGACAGCTGAAAATATTTTACGAGCATGGAATCCACAAACTATTAATAAAGAATGATTGAAAAGTGGGGTAAATACTGTTGTAGGATTTGCAGATAAAGTAGAGTACCTTCAAGCATCACATTCGACTAATGATCAACCCAAGTCGGAGTCCGACAATAATTAAGGCTTTTACTCGGTTATGACATGGTACAAACTCTTCTGGCCTGGTTTGAGCCACTGTACATGCGTTCCAGTATACTGACTGCAGATTACAGAAAATGAGAGTGCCATACTTCCAGAATCACCTAATACACACATCATGATGCCAAGATCACCCACATCTTTATATTCCATAGAAATTCAATCATTATGTTACTATTTGGCATTTTCCATCAGGAAAAAAACAAATGCAGCAGAAGTTCAAGACAGAAACCTAATATCCAATTCAGACCAACCTGGGAAGTAACACATAGGGTATATGCAAGCTGTGTTTTCCCAGACCTGAAGTGACGTCAGCAACATTTTCTGAGAAAGCTAATTAACAAGCAACTAAAAGTTCATCAAAGTTAACGTTATTGAACTAAGATTTTCACCCAGGTTCGCCAAATGCTTCCGTAATTGCCGTAGTTTCAATACCACCTGTAAACATTGCCAAACCGGTGAAATTTGTTTTCATTGAAATGCACGGAGAAAAAGACAGTCTGCAAAAGAAAGTCTGTTACTGCCTAAAAGCTTATCGAGGGCTTGGCTTCCAGCAGTCGATTCTCTCCACATTATTCTTCACTTTGCTGGACTTGAGCGAATCAGAATTGTCCTTCAACGAAGACTCGAGCTCAACCATCGTGTTAAACTCTATGTTTTCTGGTGAATGTAGAATGTCAGGACAAAAGCATTTCCTAAATGATCAACGACAATCTAGCATTCCAACAGTCTTTATTGACGAATTAAGCTTGGGACATTCGTTATTAATCCAGCTATGTCACGAATACATGGAAAATAAGACGTACGATGGTGCAATTCCAAGGTCACGTAACATAAGGAAGGCTGGAATTGCTCTTGTATGATCAGAAGACAAAAAATGAAAAGTGAGAACTACTGCACGCGCAGGAAATCACAGCAAGTTCGAGAGAAAGCTCGAGACGTAAATCATGATAATCACGGCCATAGCTTCATCGAACCATTCGCATCTCAATTTTAACTTTCAGAACATGGATCAGAAAATCACGATAATCATCTCAGAATCAAAGGACGCACCGAAACTCATTACGAAAGCGATCGGATGAACAGAGAGGAGTTGCCTACACTCTGTTCTGCCGTAACTCACGTTTGTTTGTGGATCGTTTCGAGCATGTCTTCTGCTCCGTCGTCGACGTCCTCTCTTTCCACGATCTTCTGCTCCTCGGCTCTGAACATCAACGAGAGAACACAAGACGAAACTCAGAATCATCATCGGCCGGCAATCGCAACGTGGAAAAGGACATGAGGTGAAATCAAGCGGAGCTTCGTGAAACTCACCCGAGAGACAAAAGCATCTTCGACGACGATGGAATTTCGCTCTGCGCAGGAGGAGAAACTTTCAAATTTTTTTTTTTTTTTTTTTTTTTTTTTGGAGATTTTGGAAACGATCGGAAATTGGAGGGAATCTTTTATATATACAGAGAGGCGGGAAGCGAGGGGGAATGGCTCTCGGCTTATTTTTCTTTTCTTTTTTCTTTTTTCTCTTTCAAGAAAAAGTTGTTTGACTGAGTTCCGTTATTCTGAGGTTTGATTGAGGTTTAATGGATCTGTTTTAAGAGTTTATCAGATACACTCCTAAAGGAGAGAGAGGAAAATATTGGTTTGATTTTTTTTTTTCGCATTAAATAACTCAGTTTTTTATTTAGCTTGGTTTTATATTTATCTTAATCCTGTTCGGCTTATAATTTTCTTAAATTGGATTGAATTAAGTTCTTCTTAGAAAAGAAAAAGAATCAATCCATATTGTGATCAATACTTGGTTTAGTTGCATTATGTTCAAACTCCACACTTATTACTCATAGAATTAGGAAAACATCAATGAGAAATTGAGTTATTCAAAACGACTTTTTAAGAACTTGCTCGTGACTAGTTTGGGCGTACATCCTAAAATTTGTAACTCGATGATTCAATCAAAGGTGATGAACATGGAGCATGTGTTTTCTTTTGTTGAACACAGAGCACATTTAATGTCTAAAAGTTGATTTGTGGTTCGACTTCAACTTACAAAGTAGGCAAATCATACTTAAAATATAGAACCATCACTAATCTTCAACATATTTTTTCTAAAATAATTGTTCTTTTATAGAAGTTTTTAAACATACGTGTAATGAGAGAAGACATTCGACTGTCTACAAAATACAAGATACAATGTTTGATTTTGATATGATTCGTTTTTTTTACTAAAATTTATTATGTTTTTAAATCGGATTGCTGATGTAATCTCAAATGCCTCAATTTCATGATTTAAAAAGGGGGGAAAAAAAAAAGCACAAGAATATCGCCATTTATGAGACCCTCAAGCTCTTTTAATTATTTAAATCAAAATGTCATTTCCTTCATGACGAGAAACGCAAAAACCAAAACGGCAATCCGTTCCGTTTCTACCGCCCATTCCCTCTTCTTCGCGCCCCGCCTCTTCTTCTTTCTTCTTCTTCGTCCTCCGCACAAACCCGGCCTGAAATCCCAACCAGCTTCCGTCGATGTCGAGACTGATGCCGATCGAGTGATCCGAGAGAGTTGGTAATCACGCATTTACGGCGATCTTCTCGAATGTTTTTGTCTTGGGCTCTTGTTGTTCCTCGTTCTATTGCACGTAAGCCGTTTGATGTTTGTCCTGAGTGAGAGGCATTTGCTTTTCTTGGGCTTGTTTCTTGGATTTGGAGAGTGGCATTACCATCTTGACATGACCCGTCTTCAAATCATTGGTAAAACCGTAGCTAGTGCTTCGCCTACCCTGAGAAGAAACTGGAGTGTTGGTGAGATTTTACTTAACTGGTCGCAGTGTAGATTCATGACCACCAGCAAGAGAGTGCAAGATAGGAGCAAGGACAAGAGGGTCCCTGATCTCGAAATTGCCACTGAGAAGCCTAAAGTGGTGTCAAAGGTGTTTGTTTTGATGGAAATGTTGAAGAAGGAAACCGAGATGATGATCCTGGGAGGTCGCTGGATCTATACCCAAGCCAAACGGTATAGTGGATTTTATTCAGAAGTCACCAAAACTGTTTGAGTTGTATAAGGATCAGAAGGGGGTATTCTGGTTTGGAATTGACTAAAGAAGCTGAAGACTTGTTGGAGGAAGAGGAGAGATTGATTAGGGGACATTCTAGCATGGCTGTTAAATACATGACTAGGATGTTGACGTTGTCAGTCGATAAATGGCTTCCTCTAGACAAAATCGCTCATTTCAGGAGAGAGTTTGGTTTGCCAGCTGATTTTAGGAGCAAGTGGGTACATGGGTATCCGCAGCACTTCAAAGTGGTTAAA
The DNA here is from genome assembly GCA_014182555.1 of Eucalyptus erythrocorys. Classification (NCBI taxonomy): domain Eukaryota; kingdom Viridiplantae; phylum Streptophyta; class Magnoliopsida; order Myrtales; family Myrtaceae; genus Eucalyptus; species Eucalyptus erythrocorys. The sequence goes on along the minus strand of CM024598.1, from coordinate 12,718,984 downwards.
TCTCCAGATGAAGTTGATTATCTCGAGCTCATAGAGTGGAATCCTGCTTGGGCTATCACAGAGTTGGACAAGCCCATATTGGGGGTATCAGAATTTGCCTTTTCATACTCCAGGGTTGCTTTCCCTATCTTTCCCCTTGAAGTTTCCTACCAGTTACAGGAAGGTGTGTAGATATGGAGGGAAGATTGAGCACTTTCAGAAAAGGCCTTACTTGACTCCTTATGCTGATGCATGTGGCCTTCAACCTGGATTGAAAGAATTCAATAAGAGAGCCATTGCAGCAATGCACGAGTTACTTAGCTTCACAATGGAAAAGAGGTTGGTAACCAATCACCTCGCACACTTTCGACAAGAATTTGTGATGCCTCAGAAGCTGATGAGACTGCCGTTGAAGCATTATGGCATTGGAGAAAGCTCCTTAATGGATATACACGAAATTGACAATAAATACAAGCCTCATGATTCATTTTAAGGTCATATGTTCTTATTCGAGTTGTCAAGATAACTTGCTTTCCAGTCTTCTTCTTCACGAGTTCAAAGTTTTGAGTTTTTGTACAGATTTAATTAGACAAACTCTGCTTACATCTATAAACCAAGTTAATTAATAGTGGACTGATCCACTAAAAATTGCCACTGGAAAACCTGAAATCAATGATTCAGAAAGAATGTGCGGATAATGCTTTTGGCAACTCTCAGCTCACCTTGATGCCAGCGAGGGCATCAGAAGCAGCCTATTTACAATGACTGGTTCATTCTCAGTTAATCGTCTGACTTAATGGGTGCGGCTGTACTAATCTGGAATTGTGAAGATGAACTTGCCACCCTGCATTTGAATCTCAACTGTTGGGTCAAAGAGATGATAGGGTAGTAGCTATCATGGAGAACACAGCCTCAGCTGCTATGATGATTGACACACTCTCTCTTGTTGTTACAAATTAGATGCCGAGCTCAACTTGCAGTAATGCCTTGTTCATCACAGTGCATAAAAATTCAGGTCACAATGTCTATGACTGCCTTCTGCAACATACCTTCATTTGCTTTCTATCCAACTGCCTGTTTCATAGGTCTTGTAATTTCTGTTTAAGTTCTCCATGAATCTATGGCACACTCCTGTTTTTGGGTTCTACTAGAGAACTTCCTTTTGTTGGATTTTAGAACCCAACATCAAACAGTAAGTAGTTTTTATTACTCCTTGTTTATGTTGGGCTGCGTTCATGGTTGATTCACTTCAATAGCTTACTGTTTCGTTGTGAAGAAAGAAATACGAGAGCTTTTGAAAATAGCAAGACTTTTTTTTTTTTTATTTAAATGATAGATGGCTTTCCACGGCTTTTGGTTGTGTGACAACAACATTTCTAATGTGCATTATTTCTTATACCTCATAGCATGAACTGCATTTATGATTTGTGTTACATGGGCTAGCATCTGCTTGACGCCATTGTGCAGTAAATTTCTTTTGCTTATCATAAGAAAATTATTAGCAAACTCACTGGAGATGATACTGAGTAATTTGCTTCCAAATGTTGTGACTAGTTTTCTTCTCGTGCTCGCAAAAACCATGATATCCAAAAACTGCATGTGACAAATCAAACTGCTACTGTGTAGATAAATATATTGCACTGCATCATTTTCTGGTACTTTACTTTATAACATAATCCAATGGTTGATAGATTTCATTTCTTTTGATTGGGGCGATTAGATCTCTTCTTAAGCCTGACAAAGTCCTACGACCTCTCGATAGCATGCCATGCTCGACAAAGTTCCTAATAGCATATAAGGTTCCTAAGAGTGGTAGATGTTAACTTTTTTTCCCTATTGACTAGGATTTATTAGCATCTTAAATTGAAGTCTGTGCGATGCCAAAGCAAAGACTTACCGTTGAATAATAATTTTCAAGGGAAAGGTCAAGCATCAGTCATAGCTCCAACTAGAGCAACGACAGGAGTAATGTACCATGGAAGTTGAGCATCAACCTCATTTGGAGCAAGTATGAAGAATTTCCAGATCTAATATAATCAGGGAGAAAGAGGAGCATCAATGTTTATTAGTTATAATCACTTGGCTATCATCTTTCGTTACGTGGCAAAAGTAGCGTTAATTACAACTCAATTCATATAAGATGGTCATTATCTACTTGTTTAAGAATGGATAGGGACTTGGCACCAATGTTTCAAACTTAGGCCAGTCAGAGAACCAATTAGGTTGCTAGTTTGCAATCCTAGCAATTGGACTGGGGGTGAATCAACGATTGTGTCCAGAGCAAGTGATTATAGATATGTAATGCTGTCAATTGCTCATGAACATATGAATCATTCGGCCTTAATGGTAAAGTAAAATGCCGGTGATCCGTGGAATTGAGTGCTTGAGTCCCTTCATGTGCAAAAAAGAGCCGAAAGCCCATTTCTATACCTGTGGGATTCTAAAACTAGGCAAATCCAATTTTGAAAATCGGTACATTTTCAAACTGGTTTAAACTGATTTAGGCCAAACCACCTATACATACTTTTTTAGTTTTGGGTGAATAGATGAAGGGGAAAGCAGTGGAATTGGCCAAGAAAAAGGGGCAGGAATGATTTATGATCGAATGATTGCATAAAATCTAAAGGAAATCAACATTGACAACGTAATAGTCTTCGAATGGGCTTAACATATAACCACTAAAATCTTTTTGCAACGGGCCAAAATTGACAAAACTATTTAATATTCTCTTTCACATGAATATCGCATAAAAAAGATAAATTATTGGATAATGACGCACAAGTATCCAAAATTTTATTTCATTCAGTCAATTACCTCAATTTCTCGAATATAGGTTAAGTCCTCTATCAAATCACTAACAAAAAATGTTGATATCATACTAGTGTTGTTAAATAGTCCTTGATTGCCCACATTGGCATTTGCTACGATATCTTGATATGCTGCCACATGGGTTGAGATATATAAGACACTACGATTATCTAAGTCAATACTTTTTCTTTCCACATCACTCAATATGCAAGGTAAGCAATTCATGTAATCAAAATCACATGACATGACGATTCATTTAGCGAATACCTCAAATTGAATCAAATTTGAAAAAGTGATATACTTGATTGAAAAAAAGAAAAGTTTAGGTACTCTATTGTAAAACAAGCAAAAGTTTTGATAATTTCGATGTCATTATTCTCAACTTCTAAGCTACTCTAAGAAAAACATCTCAAGAAAAATGTTATCTACAAAGGTCATTGTAATTTATAAGGTGGCTAAGTTGGAAATAGTCACCATAGTGGTGGTGCTAAAGGCAACAACAACGCCGTGGCTGTGCTTCAATGGTGCTCTATCTTGGCCCTTTCCTTCTTTATTTCCTTTTTTAACTTTTTTGGTCTTTCTTCTTGTCAGTTTTTCTCTTTGCTTTTTTCTTTTCATTTGTTGAACTCAAATTTGAAAAGATACAATAGAGATTAATGAATGAAAAAAATCCCAAAATGATTAAACCTGAAAAGAATTGGAGGAAAATTATGGCATTGTTAATTTTAAGCAAGACTTGTAGCGCGTGGAAATTATATCGGTAATGGCAAGAAAGACATACAAAGTCTTTGTCTTCTTGGCATCCATTGAAGTTTCTTTCCCACTAACATAGAAGCATGCAAAAGTCTTGGTCTTCATGCAATCTATTAAAGTTTCTTCCCCATCGTCAAAAGACGTGCACAATCAAATGACATGCAAAGTCTTGATCTTCCTTAAATATATTAATTTCTTTCCCACCATCACTGTGTCACTTTTGCTCCACTTTCCACAAAAAACGAAAATGACATCCTTAGTAGGTGAAAGTCCTTGTCTGAAAATAATATTTTTAGTAGGTGAAAGTCGTGATCTTCTTGGACTTTATGGTTTTCTTTTCATTTGCTCATCACCACTTTGTTTCGCCATAACTTCTACAATGGACTGATTCGCTCATGGCCATTGGAGACATCTTTCTTGGTTCCTTCTTTCGGGTTCTATTTAACAAAGTTGAGTTCTCTAGCATTGAACTATGTGTAAAGTGATGGAATCAGTATCACCTTGCTCAATATGTACATCAATAATTTTGTTATATTCTCTCATGTAATTCGATCTTAAATATTTGAATTTTTTCTATCCTATAAAAAATTTTGCCAAAAAAATTCATATCTTGAAATGTTTCTCTCTTTCCACGTAAATGTACATGAGTACAATTTCCTCATATTGTATAAATAACTTTTATGAATTAATAATTTGAATTTTGCAAAATCTTTTGGATGTTAATCTTTAAATGCAACTAGTATGCACTTTTGCTAGTTTTATAAAATAAAACTTTCTTCTAATCCATTTATTTGAAAATGGTCAATATCATTCTTCCATTAATTCAAGTTTAGGGACAATCCAAGGACTAAATTGAACATATGCAAAAAGTTTAGAGATCAAATTGAACAAATTAAAAATTTAAGGACGAAATTGCACATTGAGTTAAAGTTTAGGAACTACATTATATGTTGAGTTAAATGTCAAGGACCATTTGCATCATTTTCCCAAGAAAATATAGCTAACATGGTTGATTGTTTTCAACTCCATCCTCATAAGTTGGTATACTTGAACCAAATATGAGTGCCTACATAAAAAAAAAATTAAAATTAAAATTGACAAATGCACTAATCTAATTTGGTACATGGAGCCCTCAACTGCAAGCAATATTGATTTTCCGTTTTTTCTTTTTTTCACAAAATAAAAAAAAAAAAAAAATTATGGAATCCGCGAAGTTATTGACTATTAAAAAGAAAAAAAAAAAAAAAAAAACATATACGATACTAACCATAACGCGGTGAAGAGCACCAAAATTAAAAGGATGAGGAAGTATTTCACTACTGTTGAAATATGTGTACAAGTTTACGACTATCATTAACAATCACCTTGTATATATAAAAAATATCTCTTGGCACATATATATGATTTGATGGCGCCTTGTTTCAAGCATTTGGGATCTGGCTAAATAACGAAAAGAGAAAGAAAATCAGAGGAGGTGCTTATTCGATTTTACATACGTGTGGTTGAAGCAAAGCCTTCATAAAAGAAACATCATCAATTTCATTCTTTATCTATGGCTTCCAACAATATTCGAATTGACTGAAATAAAACCAGATCATGAGGTGTTTGAAATTTCTTACTTATGAATTGGCAATCAAGTATTTAGAGTTTTTTTCATATAATCAATTACCTCGACATTTCAGATGTGGGGTCAACGCGAGACCTCCATTGAATCGTGAACGAAAAATGTCTATATGACATCAACGCTATTAAGTAGTCGTTAACTACTTATATTGGCCTCCAACATATTCTGTGGTATCAATTTTGTCTCTTGCGGGTCAGACCAGGGATTCCAGATGATATCAATTGATCTCTCGAAAAGTTGGAACATATTATCTACAAAAAATATTATTTAGGCAAATTAGATGTAATTGGTAAAGAAATCATAGTAAGGTTTTAAATTATGTGTGCCCCTATAGTTACATGTGATGATAATACTATTAATATGATATCCAACAGAACTAAAATCAAGTACTAAGAAAAAGTTTATATTCAATCAAATGTTTGATAATTCACTAAAAATTTTCAAGTGTTAAGCTTGAATTTTTATGATCGGATGACTAGAAAAATAATCTAAGGGAAATCAACATTGAGAAACTTTGTAGTCTTCCAATGTGCACTATCTCCTGTTTTCTTCCACACGAAAGAATGAATAATCTTACAAAAGAAAATTATTAAAGGGAGACGAAACAATGAATCAAGAGAATGAGTTTGTGGAGCAAATATTGCGTAAACAAAAGTATGTTTTAGATTTGAGCCTAAACCAATGATTTTGTGATAAACTCTTTGGGACAATAACATTACAAATACTTGAATTATTAGCCCTTTCACAATTAGGCCCCTAAAGTTTTCTCGTTCAATCAATTATCTCAATTTTTCATGGGGGTCAACGTGAGGCCTTCATTAATATTGCTAACGAAAAATGTTGGCATGACGCCAACACTGTTAAACAATTGTTAAATGTTCATATAGGTGTCCAATATGGCATCTTGAGATGTTGCCACATCAGTAAAGATATTCAATGCTAAGATTATCTAAGTCAATACAAACTTTCTCTCCACATCACCCAATCCAGAGGATAAGCAAATCGTATCAATGAAATCATTATGATGTGGCAATTTTTTAACAAATGCCTCGAATTGAGACAAATTTGAAAAAAGTAAAAACAACATAGATTAATCCAAACATAATGCATGCGAGTTCTACTAGTAATGGAAAAAGAGACGTTCTCATGGGGATCCATTAGGAGGGATGTGAAAAGCGAATCAACAAACTTCAATTTGTGTCCTGCAAAAGTATTGGCCTTCCTGGAATTTAATGGAGTTTCTTTGCCATTGCCTCTTTTTGTCTTTTGCTTCGCTTTCTAGACAAAAAATTTGGAGAAATTCTTTGAATATTACCAAACAAGCACCAGTGGACAAACAGTATTTTGTTTTTTTGTTTTTCTTTTTATTCCGCTAACCACTAATGTGCTTGTGAAAAGCACCCAAAATTAAATGGATGACAGTGTTATGGTCTTGTCCAAAGAAAGCATCATTATGACTTTAGTATTTTCACAAATGTATATGACTTTACGAAAAATTATTCAAAAAATCTATAAATCTATTACATGATGACCAATTTAATTCTAAATTTAGATATGATGTCACGTCAACTAAGATATATTAGATGCTAATATTGTCTAACTCAACACACTTCCTCTCTACTCATCACTTAATCTGTAAGATGAGGAGCCCCGTCAGTTATTATGTTTAACTTTTGCTGGGCAAGTGAGTCTCATTAGCAAAATCATATAGCATGACAAGTTATTTAGCCAATGCCTTAAATTAAGGTTCGTGATTGAAAGAAAAAAAAAAGTGAGGTATTCAATTATAAACTGAACAAGAGCTTAGGTACTTATGACGTCATTATTCTTAACTTTTAAAACGCTCTAGGAATAATATCTCAGGGAAATGTTGTCTATGAAGGTGACATTAAGCAGCACTGCTGATGGCAACGGCTTGGCAGTGGCCGAGGTACAGTGGCACGCTCTCTTGCCCCATTCTTGCTTGTATTTTATTTTTTCCTTCTTCAACTTTTTGCCCTTTATTCTTTTTCTTTTTATCTTTGCTTTTTTTTTTTTTTATAATTATTTTAGTGAACCTGAATTTCAAAAAGAACCATGGAAAGCTAACTGAATGAAAAATCACAGTAAGATTAAGCATGAAAAGAGTTGGAGGAAAATTTTGGTGGGTCGATTTTTAAGCATGGCATGTAATGCGTGGGGAAATTGTACTGGTAATGGAAAAACAAAGGCTTTCACATGGGGATGAAGGAGGAGGGATGCAAGAGGTGAACCAACAAAGCCAATTTGCGTCCTGTCCTGCAAAGTCTCTGTCCTTTTCATTTGCTCTCTTTTCCTTGTGCTTCAATTTCTAGACAAAAAGTACCTGATGTCCAGTAAAGTCTTGGTCTTCCCACGTGTATGGATTATCAACATGAAGAAAGCACTTGTAGACAGAAAGCATCCTTAAAAGTCTTGGTCTTTATTTACACTCTATGGTAGGTGAAAATTTTGGTCTTCGGGGACTTTAAAGTTGTCTCTCTCCATTAGCTCATTGTCACTTTGCTTCAACATAACCCTTTGATTGACTGTACACTGATTGATCCACCTATGACCGTTGAAAGATCTTTTTGGGTTACTTCTTAACTTCCTTCTTATACTAATTTATAGTATTTTAAATTTTAAACAAGACATGTAACATGTGAAAAGTCTACTTGATATGGAAAAAGAGACATTGACCTAGTGAGGAAGATGAGGGATGCAAAAAGTGAAGCAATGAAGCCACTTTGCGCCTGGAAAGCCTTGGATCTTCCTGAGATTGATTAAAATTTCTTCTCCATTAGCTTTTTTTCACTTTTGCTTCACTTTCTAGACCAAAAAAAAAAGAAAGAGTACATGATATATAGTAAAGTCCTAGTCTTCTTGATGAAAAGTACTTTATGAGTATACCACCACGGTAGACAATTTGAGTTTAGACCGAAGAGACCATGTTTTGATGCACGTTGTGTCCTTCAGTTAGATAAATAAACTCTTCTCCTTCTTTTCAAAATCAAGACTTTTGGCTGTCCGAAAGAGAGGGCCTTTTCTTGTGGCCATCCAAAACAGAGGATGAGAGGTGATATTTCTTCGCATGACCACCTTAGAAGGCACGCATATCTTCATGAAAAATTTATAACTTACGAATGTTTTGTTGGTTTATTTATTTATTTATTTAAAGTATAGGTTCTTATGTGGCAGCTATAGTGCTAAAAATTTGCAACAAAATGAGCAGTAACAATCTACTAAAGGGTGTTGAAGTAGTTACCGATGACTGTGAATCGCTTAATAGGAGAATTGTGGTCCTTTAAATTGAAAAAGCTAGCCCAAAAGCAACTTGCTTGATGGATTAGTTGGTGATTTCTGAATTGTTTACTCTTTCTAGAGTAACATTAAGCAACTTGCTTCATGGATTTGTTGGAGTACCTGACTCTTCCCAAAGACACGTTTTTGGTTCCCCTTATCAAACAGTCAAAGTTAGTTGCCTTTAATGACTTGCAAATGTATAACAGAAAGTAAGATGCCAATGTTAGATGGATCGTCAACATCTATGTCAGTCGTTGCAAGTTGCACAAAGATATTTATTTGTCAATCGTATTAATTGCGGTTGCTTCATTCAGCGCTAGGCAAAAAAAAGGGTCAAGCATCGCCAACTAACAATGTACAATGTACTAGATATACTCTAGGCATCACACTTATGAACAAGAAAATCATGCAAAGGACCACGATTCTCCTATCAAGTGGTTCTCGATCATCAACTACTACGTCAGCACCCTTTAGTAGATCATTGTTACCCGTCTTGCTGCAAATCTTTAGCATTGTGAGTGCCACATAAAAGCCTGCATTGATTGCATATTCACCAATGACACATCAAACAAAGACATTGAAATTTTAAGGTTGCAGAGAATGTATGGATTAAGAAAAAAAATGCCTTGATCTTCGTCTTTGTTTAATGTTTTTGGTAGGTGAATGTCTCTGTCTTCTGGAACTAAATAGTTTTTTTTTTTTTTTTTTTTTTTTTTTTTTTTTTTTTTTTTTTTTTCTCTCCATTAGCTTAGATCTGCTTTAGATAAGAGAGAACTAAGCAAAAAGATATGAAAAATTCAATAAGTTGCGGACAATTTCAACTGTTGCTCATGAGTTCCTAAATTGAAACATTCAACTTAAATATGTACACACTAGTTATAAGCCGACGCTTGAGCTTATACTTTTGTTGGTTTGGGTGAGGAGGTCAACCAATGGAATTGGCCAAAAAGGGGGCAAGAACAATACCTTATTTTTCGACTTTTTCTAATTGAAATTACTCGAGAAAGAAATCAACATCGAGAACTTTATAGTCTCTAAGTGTGCTTGACATTTAGCCACTGAAATCTTTTGTAATGGCATGAAATTAACAAAACTTTTTCCTTTTCTCTTTTACATGAAAGAATGACAAATCTCAATATAGAAATTATTAAAGTGAGACCAAGCAGTGAATCAAGAGATTAAGTTTGTAGGACAAATATCACGTAAACAAAAGTATGGTTAAGATTTGAATCTAAACCAATAATCAGTATGATAAATTCTTGGATATTGACACACAAGAATCCGAACTGTTACCCCGTTTTTGTAATCAAGTACCTCAGGTTTTCTTGTTCAATGGGTCAAGGCCCTCATTAAAACATTAAATTGAAAACGTAGATATGACAATAACGCTATTGGATAGCCATTAACTGTCAACATTGACATCCGATATGATATCTTGAGATGTTGCACATTAGCATAGATATATTGGATGCTATGATCATTTAAACCAACACACATCCAATAGGTTAAAGGAGCCACGTTAATTGTTATGCTTAATTTCTACTGAGTGAGCAAGTCATGTCAACAAAATCACATAACATAACAAAATAATTTATTTAAAAGATGCCTTAAAGTGAGCTAAAATTGAAAAAAAAAAAAAAAAAAAAAGAAAAAAAAAAGAGAGATGCTTCATTTAAAAAAAGAAGTTTATAATATGAACAGAAGTTTAGGTATCTACGGTATCACACCCTAACTCCTAAACCACTCTAAGAAAAGCATCTCAAGAAAAATATTGTCTCCGAAGGCGACTATAAGGTGGCGACGTTGGAAATGTCAACCTGGCGGGGGTTCCTATGGCAACAGCGCCGCAGAGACCGTGGAATGGTGGGGCTCTCTGCTGCCCGTCCCTGCTTTTTTTTAACTTTAATTTTCCTCTTTTTTTTTGTTGTCTGTTTTATTGAAATTAAATTTGAAAAGATACAGGAATTTGTTGTCTGTTTTATTGAAATTAAATTTGAAAAGATACAGGAAAGTCTAGAGATAATTCTAGATTTATGAATGAAAAATCACTATATGAATGAACTGGAAAAGAGTTGGACAAAAATTATTGCATTGTCAATTTTAAGCAAGACATGTCAACCGAGGAAGTTCTACTAATAAAGATAAAAGAGATATTCACATCGGGACGGAAGACAAGGGATGTGAAAAGTGAAGCAACACAGTCAATTTGTGCCTTGCAAAGTCTTATCCTTCTTGGAATCTATTAAAGTTTCTTTCCCATTTGCTCTTTTTCACTTTTGCTTTACTTTCTAGGCAAAGAAGGCGCATGATACTCAATACAGTCATCGGGGATATTCTCTAAATATTACAAAACAACCATTTGTGGACAAAAAACAGTTTACTTTGATTTCTCTAACCTCTAATGTGCATCCTTAAAATTCTTGATCTTCCTGGTCTTCATAGTTTTCTCTCTCCATTAGCTCACTATCACTCTGCTTCCTCATAACCCTTGTTGTTCTCCACAAACTATAGTGATTGATTCACCATGGCCATTGGAGAGATCTTTTTGGGTTCCTTCTTTCAATTCCTGCTCAAAAAGTTGGCTTCTATGGTATCGAACTATGCGCAACGGGAAGGAACCGTCACCTTGCTCCATAAGTGTGAGGAGATGCTAAAAACAATCAATGCAGTGCTTGATGATGCAGAGGACAAGCAACTCGACGGTGACCATCAAGTGAAGCAGTGGGTGGACAATGTTAGGGACTTGGCCTATGACACGGAAGACTTGCTCGATGAGTTTGAGATTGAAGTTGCTCAAGTCAAGTCGGAGGCAGAATCCAACACAAGCAAAGGTGGGGTGAAAAGGAAGTTCCTTTCCTTTAGCCAACTGCACTCACCCACGTTTGAAACCAAGTTACAAGAGATCAAAGGCAGGTTTGAAGATATTGTCAACAAGAAGGCTCCTTTAAGTTTGAGAGAGAATGTTGTGGACATATCTCACTACACCAACAAAAGGCTCCCCAGCACTTCTCTGCCAGAGCCTCAATTTTTGGGTAGGGAGAAGGAAGAAGCGGATATACTCAAATTACTGATAGGTGAAGCCGAAAATGTTGATAGCACACTAAGTATAGTCTCCATAATTGGGATGGGCGGTGTTGGAAAGACGGCCTTGGCTCAACGGTTGTATAACAATGACAAAGTGAGTAATTGTTTCGAGAGGAGAGCATGGGTCTGTGTTTCAGATGTTTTTGATGTTCTTGACATAACAAAGACTATTTTGGGGTCAATCACCAAAGAGCCTTGCGAGGACAAAGATCTTGATAGGCTTCAAACAAAGTTGAAGGACAATCTATCTAGAAAGAAGTTTCTTGTGGTCTTAGATGATGTTTGGAATGTGAAGTACGAAGAATGGACTTCCCTCCTAAAGCCATTTGAAGTAGGGGCCAAGGGAAGCAAGATCATCATCACAACGCGTAACAATTCTATTGTTTGCATAAAAAGAGTTTCGTCATATTCTTTGAATGTGTTGTCTGAAGATATTTGTACTAGCATGTTAGCCTATCATGCTCTGAGAGCAAGAAATTTTGAGGGGCACCCAAATTTGGAAAGAGCGGGCAAGAGAATAGCTGAAAAATGTAAAGGTTTACCTTTGGCAGCAAAGATGTTGGGCGGTCTCCTACATAATAGAGAGAATCCCAAAGAATGGGAAGCTATCTTAAATAACAGAGCATGGGATAAAGCGATAGGAAAAGATGGTGAGGTTCTTCCAGCTTTGAAATTGAGCTATTTGCATCTACCTTCTTGTTTGAAGAGATGTTTTGCGTATTGCGCTATATTTCCAAAGGACTACGAATTTGAGAGGGACGAGCTAGCACTCTTGTGGATAGCAGAGGGCTTTTTAGGTGAAGAAAAAGAAAAAGAGAGTATCTTGAGATTAGGACGTGATTGCTTTGATGAGTTAGTATCTAGATCTTTTTTTCAGCAATCCAATGTCAACACATCAAAGTTTTTGATGCATGATCTTTTGAATGATCTAGCAAAATCAATTGCAAATATGACATGCTTTACCTCACGGGGACTCTCAAGTAGTGAGCACTAAAGAGAAAGCTCGTTATGCATCATTTGTCTCACAGTTTGTTACATCAGAAAGCTCGAGAGCATATGCTCAAATGAAGGTACTAAGAAGTTTAATGCTGCTGAATGTTCAATTTAGTCAACGAATTTTCATTTCCGAAAAGGTACTGCACGACTTGTTAACAAACTTGAAGTACTTGCGGGTGCTATCATTATCTCATTGTGGCATCATAGAGGTACCGAATTGTGTCTGTGATTTAAAATATCTCCGACATCTCAATCTCTCATACACAGGAATCAAAAGGCTACCTGAGTCAATTGGCGCCTTGTGGAAATTACAAGTTTTGATCTTAAGAGGTTGTTGGTACCTTTTTATGTTGCCTCCAGATATAGCAAATTTGGTCAACTTACAGTTTCTTGACATTAGAGATACAAAGAATCTGAAAGAGATGCCATTGAATATCGGTAATTTGAGGAATCTTATTATCTTGTCCAAGTTTGTGGTAGGACCAGAGAGAGGGTCACAATTAAATGAGTTAAAGAACTTGCCACATCTTCAAGGAGAGTTACTCATATCTGAATTGCAGATGGTGGAAGAATTTGGAGATGCAGCTAATGCTAATTTGTTTGGAAAGCAAGACCTTAGCAACTTATTCTTGTGTTGGAATGAAGGTTTTGGAAATTTCCGGAATACAAAACGTGAAGCACGGGTTCTTAACTCTCTGCGACCTCACACTAATCTTGAAAATCTCACTATTTCGTACTATGGTGGTGGAATATTCCCGTCATGGTTTGGTGATCCATCCTATTCTAACATAGTGTCTTTGTGCTTACATGGTTGTCTGAAAGTTACATCATTGCCATCACTTGGACAGCTCCCTTCACTCAGAGAATTATTTCTTGAAGGTCTAAATGCAGTACGCATGATAGGCTCTGAATTTTACAGAACTAAAAGCCCTTTTCCATCCTTAACAATTTTGAAGTTTGAAGGGTTGTCGGCATGGAAAGATTGGTCTTATTATGCTGGAGGCCGAGAAGAAAAAGTACCATTCTCCTGTCTTCAGCATCTTGTTATTCGAAGATGTCGAGAGTTGACAGGGGAATTACCTCGTCAATTAGATAATCTCATAAAGCTAGAAATTTGTTCATGCTTGCATTTGAATGACTCAACCAATGTGGTTTGTCTTCCATCTCTCTATGAGTTACACATTGAGGAATGTAACAAGGAGATCTTAAAGAGGTTGGACCACCTAACTTCTTTAACCATTCTCAAAATTGAGAATCTTGCTGAGCTTGTTTGCTTTGATAATGGATTTATCAACCACTTGATCAACCTAAAGGAGCTTCGTATAAGAAGCTGTGAAAAGCTTACATACCTATGGCAAGATGGAGATGGAACACAAAATCTTACTTGCCTCCAGAGTGTAGTCATTGAATATTGTCCTCGATTCACATCTTTTATGAGGGGACAAGGAGAGATTGAGCTGCCGCACAACCTTGAAACAATACAATTGGAGCATTGCGTGAGTTTAGAAAGGCTTCCAAGCAAGATGCACGCACTTAGACGTTTGAGCATTTGGGATTGTCCAAAAATCACGGGACTAACCATTCCTCCAAATGACCCCAGCAGCAATAACACGATGACACAGCTTGAATATCTGCAGATTGATCATTGTGATTCTTGGGTATCTTTTCCGTTTGCTAAGGATAGACTTGCTACTTTGAAGATACTTGATATTAAGAGTTGCAAGGGAGTAGAGTCGCTAGCGGAGATCACCACAATAGAATCCCTAGAATCTCTAGATATCGGCAATTGTATGAATTTGAGAAGCCTACCACAATGCCTTCGCATGCTCGTCCATCTCACTCATTTGGAAATAAGTGATTGTGCAGCACTAGAGATGGAGGACCTCCCTCCCCTTCCCCTCACCTTGTCGAGTCTTTCACTTTTTAGGTGTCTGAAGATAAAGTCTATTGCTGGCTGTAACATTGATAGTTGTAACAATCTCACTTATTTGGAAATATGGGAGTGTCCAGCATTGGAGATGGAGGACTTCCCTCCCCTTCCAATCACCCTATTGCATCTTACACTTTACTTATGTCCGAAGATAAAGTCATTAGAGTGGCATCGTCTTATGTCCCTTCAGTGGCTAGAGATTATTCGTTGTGAAAATATCGAATGCTTCGCCGAAGGAGGTTTGCCTCCAAATTTGCTGTCGTTTTATATTAGGGGGTGCAAGAATATGAAGCAACCAGTGAGAAAATGGGGTTTGCCCATGCTCACTTCCCTCGAGAGACTGGGAATGGATGGAAGCAGCATGGGAGGGGAGGGAGACAAGGAGTGCTTTCCTTCGGAGGATTCCTGGAGTCTTCTCTTTCCTTCCTCTCTTACCTCTCTTCAGATTGGCCATATGAAGAATGTGGAAAGACTATCAGATGGCCTTCGCAACCATCTCTCCTCTCTCCAAGAGTTATCGATTGAGTGTTGTCCAAAGTTGAGGGACTTGCCAGAGGATGGCCTCCCTCCCTCCCTCCAACAATTGCACATTCTTGGATGTGAGATTTTGAAAGATCGATGCTCAAAACACACTGGCGACTATTGGCCCCTCATCCAAGAGATCCCACTCATCTACATTTATGGTGAATAGATCCAATGAATTGATTCGTCCCGGTACGGTCAGGTTTTCTAGGGTTCGGGTAAGTTTATGGTTTCGAAGGTATTGATTTCCCATTCTGCTTCCTCAACTCGATGCTCAACACAAGTCAATACTTTCCTGTGTAGATGCTCCGCATGAATTTCCGGAAATCTAAGAAATCCTCGACATCCACTTTCGTTGTCCTTTGCTAACTGCCACGATTTAATCCCTTTCATCTATGGTCAGATTTCTACGGGTTCGGGTGAGTCCTTTCGTCTTGAATGCATCGATTTTGTATCTTTATTCTTCAGTTCGACGCTTAATACGAAGGAATTTCTTCCAATGCGCGCGGACCTTTTAATGTTGCCCTCTTTTCCAACTCAGGATGCTCCTTCAGAGTGGATGCGGAGACTAGGACTTCAGCATGCCTAGAATTGGGAGGGCTGCGAACCGGTCCTCGTTCTACTGCGTCGTATGGTTTGTGGCCCTTTCTTGGACAGGCCATTAGCTATTGAATGGTCTTCTGTTGCTTATAACCCGGTCATGATGGCTGAGAGTCTGAGATGACATTGTATTATGCAGCTGTATATGTTGCTTGTAAAACCAAGCCTTTACAGAACATGATCATGCTTTGTGCAGTAAATCTTTCTGGAATTTCATTTAGCCATCATGCATAGTCTATTCACTGTCATGTTTTTTTTTTTTTTTTTTTTTTTTTTTTTTTTTTTTCCCATCTTCTTTCTCACTAAGATGTCGAGCACATGAAACTTAAGGACAAGCTATGACAAAGGTGACAAAGAGTCCATTGCAGAGAAAGGAAATGAACAAGTGCTTGGGAGCTCATTTTATGCCTCTGGCTTCAATATGATGACTAACATCAAATTGCAGATTAACAAAAAAAAAAAAAAAAAAAAAAAAAGCATTCTGCCTGCCTTTCTGGTTGGAGAGACTTTTTCAGTCCTTAGCATCAGCGATGCCTTTGTCTGAAAAACGTGAGTTTGTCAAGTTCAACATAGATGAAATAAATCTCAGTCTCATCTTATTGACAGATGAGCTCTTGCTAACTTTTCTGACAAAATTGAGTGATGGTCTGGATAGATGTGCATCGTCTACATACCAGCAAAGCTAATAATAATATACCAGTCCTACTGAGGAAAATTCCCGAGATCCACTTCTTTTTGTTTAATTCCTCCACACAAAATTCGTATTCAATGTGTTCTTGGATCTTCAAGGAACATAAAGTATACTGTGAGTATCATGCTTAAATCAGGTCTCCACCTATCCCTATGTCGACTAAGTATAGACTCTCACAGATTTTGACATAGACTTCTGAATATTTTACTTGGTCTTTGCAGTATGGTCTGATAAGTTTCAATGAAGTATACAACTACAGGAAGATCTGCAATATGGCATCACCAATGGTTGGGTTTTTTGTAGCACAGGCTGCGCATGTAAGTGTACTGCAAGGATACTGCCCAAATTCCACTCTCCACCGATCCATATATAGACCTAGTATCAACTTTCTCTCCGATTGATAAAGATTTCTAGATATTTTGTTTGGTCTCTGCAGTATAATCTGGTAAATTTCAATAAAGTGCATGGCTAGACGAAGATCCAGCACAAAAAGGATATAACTTCAGCTTTAGGTAGGTTTGGGGCTTTGAACACCTTGCAAACCCGCTGCTCACCTTTTATCTTTCCTAAAGATCAGCCTAATTGTGGCTGCATGAGCCAGATTATGCCCACCTGCAGGTTTCTTTGATGCTGAAACAAATAAATCAAAGTTGTCCAAAAATTATCTTTTTTCCTTATATAATGGACTGCAGCTACTGTATGCATCACTAGTTTACACCAAACAACTGGCTCCTGAGATTTACAAGAACTAGCATGAGCTTAGTCCTGTCCCCAAATTGCAATTTTTCAGTGTGCAACCATCAAAAGGCTAAATTGGATGAGTATTAATGGATGCATGACTATGGGAGAAATGAGATGCGATGATGCTGTACCTTGATTGGTTATGTACACTGCCACATTAAATTCCTCAGCTATCTTAAGTAAGCCTGAGAGCACTTGTGCAAATTTTTGCTGCAATTGGGAATCTATTAGTGTCAAACAAGATGGGCTAAAAAATCACAACTCACATAATTTGACGGTTTAAATGGACCTGGCTCTTGGCAAGTTCTCCCCTTCCAATAATACCCATTTGAAAGAGAGGGATCACCGAATCCATAATCTGAAAGATATTACTCACCTAAGGACGGCCATCCACACCACACAATATGTGTGCAGTTTTATTCTCGAGCACTGTCTTACCAGTAATATAAATGGTTCTTCACACATTTCAGCAGCCAAATCAAGAAGCAAATCGTACTGATGCTCACAAGTATAGACATGGGCATAAATGATCTACAAATTCATGGAAAGACTAGATTACAGCAAGTACACTAGCCAGAGAAGAAGGAAGAGTTGCCACCAATATAGAAAGCCTAGCTTACATTATCTAGGACTGCAGCAGGATCCATGCCAAATCTCCTGGCAATTGGTACAATTCGATCACCGCAACTGTAGGTGTACCAAGTTAAGAAAGTGCACATGCGCTTACATGAACTAACGACGTTTACGAAACACAAGCAGCTTTGTCAAGGTCAAGAAAAATACAGACAGATTATAATAGGATACAAAGTTCCTTTTGCTTCCTTTTACATCGATATAAGCAACCTTGCCATTTCCTCCTCTCATGTGAGTTGACAGCTGAAAATATTTTACGAGCATGGAATTCACAAACAATTAATAAAGAATGATTGAAAACCGGGGTAAATACTGTCGTAGGATTTGCAAATAAAGTAGAGTACCTTCAAGCATCACATTCGACTAATGATCAACCGAAGTCGGAGTCTGACAATTATTAAGGCTTTTACTCGGTTATGACATGGTACAAACTCTTCTGGCCTTTTTCCTGCTTGGTTTGAGCCACTGCACATGCGTTCCAGTATACTGACTGCAGATTACAGAAAATGAGAGTGCCATACTTCCAGAATCACCTAATACACACATCATGATGCCAAGATCCCCCACATCTTTATACTCCACAGAAATTCAATCATTATGTTACTATGTGGCATTTTTCATCAGAAAAAAAAAAAAAAAAAAAAAAAAAAAACAAACAAACAAACAAACAAAAAAACAAAAAACAAATGCAACAGAAGTTCAAGACAGAAACCTAATATTCAATTCAGACCAACCCGAGAAGTAACACATGGGGTATATGCCAGCTGTGTTTTCCCAGACCTGAAGTGACGTCAGCAGCATTTTTCTGAGAAAGCTAATTAACAAAAGCAACTAAAAGTTCATCAAAGTTAACGTTATTGGACTGTGATTTTCACCCAGGTTCGTCAAATGCTTCCGTAATTTTTTGAGTTTCAATACCACCTGTAAAGATTGCCAAACCAGTGAAATTTAAGGGCTTGGCTTCCAGTAGTCGATTGTCTCCACATTATTCTTCACTTTGCTGGATTTGAGCAAATCAGAATCGTCCTTCAACAAAGACTCGAGCTCAACCATCGTGTTAAACTCTATCTTTTCTGGCGAATGTAGAATGTCAGGACAAAAGCATTTCCGAAATGATCAATGACACTCTAGCGTTCCAACAGTCTTTATTGATGAATTAAGCTTGGGACATTCGTTATTAATCCAGCTCTGTCACGAATACATGGAAAATAAGACGTACGATGGTGCAATTCCAAGGTCACGTAACATAAGGAAGGCTGGAATTGCTCTTGTATGGTCAGAAGACAAAAACTGAAAAGTGAAAACTACTGCACGCGCAGGAAATCACAGCAAGTTCGAGAGAAAGCTCGAGACGTAAATCACGATAATCACGGCCGTAGCTTCATCGAACCATTTGCATCTCAATTTTAACTTTCAGAACACGGATCAGAAAATCACGATAATCATCTCAGAATCAAAGGACCGCACCGAAACTCATTACGAAAGCGATCAGATGAACAGAGAGGAGTTGCCTACACTCTGTTCTGCCGTAACTCACGTTTGTTTGTCGATCATTTCGAGCAGGTCTTCTGCTCCATCGTGGACGTCCTCTCTTTCCACGATCTTCTGCTCTTCGGCTCTGAACATCAACGAGCGAACACGAGACGAAACTCAGAATCATCGTCGCCCGCAATCGCGCCGCGGAAAGGGACACGAGGTGAAATCAAGCGGAGCTTCGTGAAACTCAGTTGAGAGACAAAAGCATCTTCGACGACGATGGAATTTCACTCTGCGCAGGAGGAGAAACTCTCGATTTTTTCTTTTGCAGATTTTGGAAACGATCGGAAATTGGAGGGGATGTTATATATATATATATATATATACACACACACACACAGAGGCGGGAAGCGGAGGGAATGGCTCTCGGCTTATTTTTCTTTTCTTTTTTTTTCTTTTAAGAAAAAGAGGATTGACTGAGTTTCGTTATTCTGAGGTTTGACTCAGGCTTAATGGATATGTTTTAAGAATTTATCAGATACACTCCTAAAGAGGGAGAGGAAAATATTGGTTTGATTTTTTTTTTTATTTCGCATTAAGTAACTCATTTTTTTATTTAGCTTGATTTTATATTTATCTTAATCATGTTCGGCTTATAATTTTCTTAAATTGGACTGAAGTAAGTTCTTCTCAGAAAAGGAAAAGAATCGATCCATATTATGGTCAATACTTGGTTTAGTTGCATTATGTTCAAACTCCCGAGCTAGCATTATGTTCAAACTCCACACTTATTGCTCACAAAATTGGGAAAATATCAATGAACAATTGAGTCATCTGAAATGACTTGTTAAGAACTTGCTCGTGACCGGTTTAGGCACACATCTTAAAATTTGTAACTTGGTGATTCAATAAAAGGTTAATACCCTGAAAAACCCCAAACTGGTACACCTGTGACAAATTTACCCTGAACTATTTTTTTGACCACCAAAAACCTTAAACTGGTAAACTTTTGACAAATTTACCCCAAACTGATACACTTGTGACAAATTTACCCTCTGCTATTTTTATTAAATTTTAATTAAGTTAAATGACACGTGACGGTTGACCGGTAAACCAATTTTGGATTTTACACCCCGTTTGTCACAATTTACAATTTTTGTGATTTTTTTGGTGGTATTAATTTAATTTAGCGGAGGGTATAATTGTTACAAATTGACCAGTTTGGGGTTTTTTATGGTCAAATAAATTAATTTGGGGTAAATTTGTCATTAATATACAAGTTTATGGTTTTTTATGGTCGGTCGGGATAAATTTCTCATAGGTGTACCTGGGTTTGGGGTTTTTTATGGTCAAAAAAATAGTTTGGGGTAAATTTGTCGCGTGTGTCATGGTTTGGGGTTTTCGGGGTATTAAGCCTTCAATAAAAGATGATGAACATGGAGCATGTGTTTCCTTTTGTTGAACATGAAACACATTTAATGTCAACTTGTGGCTTGACTCCAACTTACAAAATAGGCAAATCGTACTTAAAATATTGAACCATTACTAATCTTCGACATATTTTTCTTAAGAATTTGTTCTTTTACGTAAATATTTGAATGTATGTATAATAAGAGAAGACGTTCGAGTGTCTACAAAATGCAAGATACAATGTTTGGTTTCAATAAGGTTCGATTTTTTTTATTAAGATTTATCATGTTTTTTAGTCGGATTTGTGATGTAATCTCAAATGCCTCAATTTTATAATTAAAAAAAAAAAACACAAGAATATCGCCATTTATAAGACTCCTCCAGCTCTTTTAATTATTTAAATCAAAATATCATCTCCTTCACGACGAGAAACGCAAAAACCAAAACGACAATCCGTTCCCGTTTCTACCGCCCATTCCCTCTTCTTCGCCCCCCGCTTCTTCTTCTTCTTCTTCTTCTTCTTCTGCTTCGTTCTCCGCACAAACCCGGCCGGAAATCCCAACCAGCTTCCGTCGAAGTCGAGACTGATGCTGATCGAGTGATCCGAGAGAGTTGGTAATCGCGCATTTACGGCGATCTTCTCGAATGTTTTTGTCTTGGGCTCTTGTTGTTCCTCATTCCAGTGCACGCAAGCCGTTCGATGTTTGCCCTGAGTGAGAGGCATTTGCTTTTGTTGGGCTTTTTTCTTGAATTTGGAGCGAGGCATTACCATCTTGAGATGACCCGTCTTCAAATTATTGGTAAAACAGTGACTTTCTCGAACGAATGAAGCGCGGCAAGAGAGTTTGGTTGCTCTGTCACCTCACCAGTGCATTCGCCTACCCTGAGAGGAAACTTGAGTTTCGGCGAGATTTATCTTAACTGGTCACGGCGTAGATTCATCACCGCCAGCAAGAGAGTGCAAGATAGGAACAAGGACAAGAGGGTCCATGATCTCGAAATTGCCACTGAGAAGCAAAAGTGGTGTCAAAGGTGTTGGTTTTGATGGAAATGTTGACAAAGGAACCCGAGATGATAATCCCTGTGAGATCGCTGGATCTATAGCCAATCAAACGTTATAGTGGATTTTATTTGGAAGTCACCAAAACTGTTTTGAGTTGTATAAGGATCAGAAGGGGGTATTGTGGTTTGGAATTGACTAAAGAAGCTGAAGACTTGTTAGAGGAAGAGGAGAGATTGATTAGGGGACATTCTGGCACGGCTGTTGAATACGTGACTTGTTGAAGACTTGTTGATGATGTCGGTCAATAAACGGCTTCCTCTGGACAAAATTGCTCATTTCAGGAGAGAGTTTGGTTTGCCAGCTGATTTTAGGAGCAAGTGGGTACAGGAGTATCCGCAGCACTTCAAAGTGGTTAAATCTCCAGATGAAGTTGATTACCTCAAGCTCATAGGGTGGAATCCTGCTTGGGCTATCACAGAGTTGGACAAGCCCATATTGGGGGTATCAGAATTTGCCTTTTCATACTCCAGGGTTGCTTTCCCTATCTTTCCCCTTCAAGTTTCCTGCCAGTTACAAGAAGTTGTGTAGATATGGAGGGAAGATTGAGCACTTTCAGAAAAGGTCTTACTTGACTCCTTATGCTGATGCATGTGGCCTTCAAGCTGGATTGAAAGAATTCAATGAGAGATCCATTGCATCAATGCACGAGTTACTTAGCTTCACAATGGAAAAGAAGTTGGTAACCAATCACCTCGCGCACTTTCGACAAGAATTTGTGATGCCTCAGAAGCTGATGAGACTCCTGTTGAAGCATTATGGCGTTTTTTATGTCTCTGAGAGGGGAAAGAGGCTTAGTGTGTTCTTCAGAGGAGCTTATGAAGGTGTGGAGCTGATTCAGAAATGTCCGCTCATTATTTGGAAGGAAAAAGTCCTAGCCATATTGGTTATACGGGGAGGAAGAAAAAGATAGAAACTTTTATGGACTCATCAGATATGGAAGATAATGATTTTCTAGAGGGTAGCTTTGAGGATGGAGGCATTACTATGCAGCTTAACCAAATAGAAGCCATCAGTGAATTGGAGGACATTGCAGTTGGAGACAGCTCCTTAATGGATATACATGAAATTGACAATAAATACAAGCCTCATGATTCATTTTAAGGTCATATGTTCTTATTTGAGTTGTCAAGATAACTTGCTTTCCAGTCTTCTTCTTCACGAGTTCAAAGTTTCAAGTTTTTGTATAGATTTGATTAGACAAACTCTGCTTACATCTATAAACCAAGTTAATTAATAGTGGACTGATATATCTTATTCCTTGTTAG
This sequence comes from Eucalyptus erythrocorys, assembly GCA_014182555.1. NCBI lineage: Eukaryota > Viridiplantae > Streptophyta > Magnoliopsida > Myrtales > Myrtaceae > Eucalyptus > Eucalyptus erythrocorys. Next base: position 12,696,109 of record CM024598.1, on the reverse strand, counting down.
TACTAAAAATTGCCACTAGAACTCCAGAAATCAATGATTCAGAAAGAATGTGCAGATAATGCTTTTGGCAACTCTCAGCTCACCTTGATGCCAGCAAGGACATCAGAAGCGGTCTATTTACAATGACTGGTTCATTCTCAGTTAATGGTCTGACTTAATGAGTGCAGTTGTAATAATCTGCTATTCTGAAGATGAGCTTGCTACCCTGCATTTGAATCTCAATTGTTGGGTCAAAGAGATGATTGGGTAGTAGCTATGATGGAGAACACAGCCTCAGCTGCTATGATGATTGACACAGTCTCTGTTGTTGTTACAATTAAGATGCCGAGCTCAACCTGCAGTAATGCCTTGTTCATCACTGTGCATGGATATTCAGGTCCACAATGTCTATGACTGCCTTCTGCAACATACCTTCATTTGCTTTCTATCCGATTGCTTGTTTCATGGGTCTTGTAATTTCTGTTTAAATTCTCCATGAATCTATGGCACACTCCTGTTTTTGGGTTCTACTAGAGAACTTCCTTTCGTTGGATTTTAGAACATTTTTATTACTCCTTGTTTATGTTGGGCTGTGTTCATGGTTGATTCACTTCAATAGCTTACTGTTTGATTGTGAATAAAGAAATACGAGAGCTTTTGAAAATAGCAAGACTAGTTTTTTTTTTTTTTTTTTTTTTTTTTTTTTTTTTTTTTTTTTTAATTTGAATGATAGATGGCTTTCCACGGCTTTTGGTTGTGTGACAACAACATTTCTAATGTGCATTCTTTCTTATACCTCATAGCATGAATTGCGTTTATGATTTGTTACATGGGCTAGCATATGCTTGACGCCATTGTGCAGTAAATTTCTTTTGCTTATCAAAAGGAAATTCTTAGCAAACTCACCGGAGATGATACTGAGTAATTTGCTTCCAAATGTTGTGACTCGTTTTCTTCTCATGCTCACAAAAACCATGATATCCAAAAACTGCATGTGACAAATCAAACTGCTACTGTATAGCTAAATATATTGCACTGCATCATTTTCTGGTTTTTGCATTATAAAAATGACAGGAGTAATGTACCATGGAGGTTGAGCATCAACATCATTTGGAGCAACACGAAGAATTTCCAAATCTCATATGATCAAGGAGAAAGAGAGGATCATCGATGTTTATTAGTTATAATCACTTAGCTATCATCTTTTGTTACATGGCAAAAGTATTGTGTGCATTACGACTCAATTCATATCAGATGGTCATATCTACTTATTTTAAGAAGGGATAGGAACTTCGCACCAATGTTTTCAAACTTATGCCAGTCAAGGAACTAGTTAAGTTGCCTATTTGTGGGCCAAGCGATTGGACTAGGGGAATCGGTGATTGTGTCTTGAGCAAACGATTATAGATATGTAATGCTGTCATTTCCCGTTGAACACATGAATCGTTTAGCCTTGGTAGTAAAGTGAAATGCCAGTGATCCGTGGAGTTGAGTGCTTGAGTCCCTCCATGTGCAACAGTAGCCAAAAGCCCAATTCTATAACCGTGGGACTCTAAAACTAAGTGGATCCAATTTTGGAAATCGGTATATTTTCAAACTGGTTCAAACTAATTTAGGCCAAACTACCTGCACATAATTTTCAAGTTTTGGGTGAATAGATCAAAGGGAAAGCAATGGAATTGGCCAAGAAAAGGGGGCAAGAGCAATGTTTTATGCTCGAATGATTGCAGAAAACCTAAAGGAAATCAACGTTGAGAACTTTATAGTCTCTAAATGGGCTTGACATATAGCTACTGTAATCTTTTTAACATATAGCATCTAATATATCTCAGCCGAGATACTTTATAATCTCTGAATGGGCTTGATATATAGCCACTACAATCTTTCTAACATAATAATCTCTGAATGGGCTTTATATATAGCCACTACAATCTTTCTAACATATAGCGTCTAATATATCTCCACCAAATATATCTTGACTGAGATACATTAGACACTACAATCATTTAAGCCCTGCGTAGTGCCTAGCCTTACTCCTACATTATCGCCAGTGGTGAGCAAACAATATCAGCAAAATCATGACATGATGATTAATTTAACGAATACCTTAAATTGAATCAAATTTGAAAAAACGAGGCACTTGATTAAAAAAGAAAAGTTTAGGTAGTTGATCATAAACTAAGCAAAAGTTTTGATAATTTCGATGTCATTATCCTTGACTTCTAAATCATGCTAAGAAAAAAATCTCAAGAAAAATGTTATCTACGAAGGTCACTATAAGGTGACAAGGTTGGAAATAGTCACCATAGTGGCCATACTAACGGCAACAACATGGCCGTGGCCATGCTTTGATGGTGCTCTATTTTGCCCCTTTCCTTCTTTATTTTCTTTTTTAAATTTTTTGTTGTTTCTTCTTTTTAGGCTTTCTCTTTGCTTTTTTCTTTTCATTTGTTGAACTTGAATTTGAAAAGATGCAATAGAGATTAATGAATGAAAAAAAATCCCAAAATGATTAGACCCAAAAATAGTTGGAGGAAAATTACGGTATTGTTATGCCTGGAAATTCTATTGGTAATGGCAATAAAGACATACAAAGTATTGGTCTTCTTGGCATCAATTGAAGTTTTTTTCCCACTAACAGAAGATGTGCACCATCAAAAGATAAAAGATGTGCAAAAGTCTTAGTCTTCTTGGAATCTATTAAAACTTCTTTTCTATTGTCAAAAGACGTGAATTATCAAAAGACATACTAAAGTCTTGGTCTTCTTGAAATTTATTAGTTTTTTTCCTATCATAAAAAGATGCAACGTGTAAAGTCTTGGTCTTTTTGGATTTTATTAGTTTCTTTTCCATCATTAAAAGACGTGCAAAAGTCTTGATCTTCCTAAAATCTATGAAAGTTTCTTTCCCACCATTGCTTTTTCACTTTTGCTTCACTTTCTAGACCAAAAAGAAAATGATATCTTTAGCAAGTGAAAGTCCTTGTCTGAAAATGATATCTTTGGTAGGTGAAAGTCCTAATCTTCTTGGACTTTCATGGTCCCCTCTCTCTCTCTCTTAGCTCTCCATCACTTTGCTTTGCCATAACTTTTACAATTGACTAATTCGCTCATGGCCATTGGAAAGACCTTTCTCCTTCTTTAGGGATCTGTTCAACAAAGTTGAGTTCTCTGGCATTGGACTATGCGTAAAGTGACGAAATCAGAATCACCTTGTTTAATATGTACATCAATAATTTTGTTATATTCTCTCATGTAATTCGATCTTCAATATTTGAAATTTTTTTGTCTTATAAAAATTTTTACCAAAAAATTCAATTCCCGATATGTTTCTCTCTTTCCATGTAAGCGTCCATGGATACAATTTCCTCATATTGTGTAAATAACTTTTTTATGAATTAATAATTTAAATTTTGCAAAATCTTTTAGATGTTAATCTTTACACGCAACTAGTATGCACTTCTGCTAGTTCTTCTCATTCATTTATAGGAAAATGGTCAATGTCATTTTTTCATTAATTCAAGTTTAGGGACAATCCAAGGACTAAATTAAACATGTGTAAAAAGTTTATGGACTAAATTAAACAAATTAAAAGTTTAAGGACAACATTGCACGTCATGCTAAAGTTCATGGACTACATTACACATTGGACGAAACTTTATGGACCATTTGCATAATTTTCTCAAGAAAATATACCTAACATGTTTGCTAATATGACATTCAATTTTGCTAAGACATGTTCCAGCCTCTTAAGAGAGCACTCCAAGAAAGTGGTAATGACTTGGATTCGGCTATTAGTAGGAATCTATTAATCATTGTTTCTATGGTCAGCTTTATTCATCGCTAGACAAGAAAAAGGGTTAGGCATCACCAACAGTGCAATGTATTAGATATGCTCTAGGCATCACACTTATGAACTGGAAAATCATGCAAAGGACCACAATTCTCCTATCAAGCGGTTCTTGATCATCAACTACTACCTCAACACCCTTCAATAAATCATTGCTACCCGTCTTGCTGCAAATCTTTAGTACTATAATTAGGGGTGAGCGGTTCCAAGTTCTAGGTTCATCATTTTTTAGAACTTGGAACTTACTCTGCATACCCTAGAACTTGGATCCTACCCTATCACAAGTTCCAAGTTCGGTTCTAGGGTCTATCTAGGTTTCGCCTATATTATTATTTGAACGATTATAATTTACTAACCATAACATATATCTTGACATACAAAAAAATATGAACATCAATAAAGTAAAAATCTTAGTCATAAAATGAAAACTCAAACTAATACTTCCAGATTATCCACTGGCATGAAATATCGGAGAATCGTACGGAAACATGAACCAAGAAAAATATTAAAACTTACTCCAGGTTCCAAGTTTCTAATTCCGGGTTCTAGGTTTCAGGTTCCTCCAACTAATGGGACATTGCTCACATATTTTTAGATTACATGTAATTAAAAATTAGGAATTAAAATAAGATGAACTGTTTTGGTGGTTGATTGTTTCCAAATTTTACTCAAACCTTAGGACTTGGCATACTTGAACCGAATATAATTACCCACAACAGAATAAATCGTCAAATGCACTAATCTAATTTGGTCCCGAGAAGGCATCATTAGTACTTCGATACTTTTGACATGTGCATATAACTTTGCAACTATCATTTATAATCGCCTAGTAGTAATACATGACAAAGAAATTCAGAGAATTTTTTTGGCTTATAAAAAAATAAAAAAACAATTTGATTGTGCCTTACTCAAGCATTTGGGATCTGGCTGAATAACGAAAAGAAAAATACATTCAAGAGGAGGCGCTTATTCAATTTTACACGCAAGGGGTTGAAGCAAAAACTACATAGAAGGAGACCGATCAATTTCATTCTGTATCCATGGCTTCCAAAAATATTCAAATTGACCGAAATAAAACTAGATAATGAGGTCCATGAAATTTCTTACCTATGTGCTGGCAATCAACTATCTAAAGTTTTTTTTTTTTTCCCATTCAACCAATTACCTCGTCATTTATTAATGTAAATCAATGTGAGACCTCCGTTGAGATCGTAAATAAAAAACTGTCTATATGACACCAACAATATTAAGTAGCCGCTAACTGTTTACATTGGCTTCAAATATGATCCTTGTGGTATCAATTTTGTCTCTTGCGGGTCAAACCAGCCGTTCCAAATGATATCAATTGGTCTCTCGAAGAATTGGAACAAATTATTGACAAAAAATATTGTTTAGGCAAATTAGTTATGATTGGTAAAGAAATCATAGTAAGGTTTTAAATTATGTGTGCTTGTACAGTTACATATGATAATAATATTATCAATATGATGTCAAACCGAACAAAAATCAAGTACTAAGAAAAAGTTTATTTTCAATCAAAAGTTTGATAATTCACTAAAAAATTTTGAGTGTAAAGCTTGAATATTTATGATTGAATGACTAGAAGAAAATCTGAGGGAAATCGACATTGGGAAATTTTGTAGTCTTCCAATGTGCTTGACATTTAGCCACTGAAATTATTTGGCTTGTGAAATTAACAAAACTATCTCCTATTCTCTTTCATATGAACAAATGAATAATCTTATAAAAGAAAATTATTAAATGGAGACCAAGCAATGAATAGAGAGGATGAGTTTGTAGATCAAATAGCGTAAACAAAAGTAATGTTTGAGATTTGAGTCTAGAGCAATGATTGTATAAAAAACTCTTTGGGATAATGACATTGCAAGTACTTGAATTATTACCCATTTTACAATCAGGTACCTAAAGTTTTTTCATTCAATCAATCGTCTTAATTTTCCATGTGGGTCAACATGAAGCCTTCGTTAATTTTGTGGATGGAAATTGTTGTCGCGACATTAACGCCGTTAAATAGTTGTTAAATGTCCATACTAGTGTCCAATACAGCACCTTGAGATGTTGCTATGTTGGCAAAGATATTGGATGCTAGGATTGTCTAAGCCAACATGAACTCTTTCTCCACATCACCCAATCAGCAGGGTAAGTGAATCGTGTAAATAAAATCATTACAATGTAGCAATTTTTTAATGGACGCCTCAAATTGAGACAAGTTTGAAAAAAGAGAAAGTAAAAGAGATTAATCCAGACATAAAGCATGGAATTTCTACTAGTAATGGAAAAAAGAGACGTTCTCATGGGGATGCAAGAGGAGGGACGTGAAAAGCGAAGCAACAAATTTCAATTTGTGTCCAGTAAAGTCATGGTCTTCCCAAAATTTATTGAAATTGCTTTCCCATGACTTATTTTTCTCTTTTGCGTCATTTTCCAGACAAAAAGGCATATGGTATCCATGAAGCCTTTGGAGAAATTCTGCTGAGTATTACCAAGCAAGCACTTGTGGACGAAGAGTATCTTATTTTGATTCCCCTGACCACTGACGTACGCGTGAAAAGCACCCAAAATTAAATTAATGACAGAGTGCTATAGCCTTGTCCCAAGAAAGCATCATTACTACTTGAATACTTTTGAGGTATATTTATGACTCTACGAATTATCCAAAAATCCAAAAATCTATTAGATAACGAATAATTCAGTTTTAAATTTGATATAATACCATGTCAATGGAAATATATTGAATGCTAATATCATTTAAGTTGGTGCACTTTCTCTCTCCTCATCACTCAATCTGTAGGATAAGAAGCCATATCAACTATTATGTTTAACTTTTCCTGATTGAGTGAGTCATATAAGCAAAATAACATGACATGACAAGTTAATTAACCGATGCCTCAAATTGAGCCAAATTTGAAAATTTGAGGTTCTTGATTAAAAAAACTATTCCTATACTTGATCATAAACTGAACAAGAGCTCAAGTACCTATGATATCATTATTCTTAACTCTTAAATCGCTTTAAGAGTAAACATCATTCTTGCTTCTTCTTCTTTTTCCCTTCTTAAGTTCTTTTTTTATTTTTTTAGTAAAAGGTAAGAATTCTTAAGTTCTTTTTGTTTTTTTCTAGAACATAAATTTGAAAAGATACATGAAAATTTAGACACAATTCTAATAGACAAGTACAAGATATATTACTGAATGAAAAATCACAGTACGATTAAGCATGAAAAAAAGAATTGGACGAAAATTATAGTACTAGTCAATTTTAAGCATGGCATGTAACGCGTGGGGAAATTCTACTAGCAGTGGAAAAATAAAGGCATTCACAAAGGAATAGAAGAGGAAGGACGTGAAAAGTGAAGCAATAAAGCCAATTTGCATCCTGCAAAGTCTATCTGTTTTCAATTGCTCTCTTTCGCTTCTGCTTCACTTTCTAGACAAAAAGTACATTATGTCCATTAAAGTCTTGTTCTTCCCGATGAAAAGTCCTTTATGAGTGTACTCTCACGACAAGCAATACGAGTTAGCCTGAAGAGGCCACGTTTTGATGCACATTGTGTCCTTGAGTGAGACAAATAAATTGTTCTCCTTTTTCTCCATAGCAAGACTTCTGGTCATCATATGAAAGAGAGGATCTTTTCTTGTGGCCATCCAAAACATAGAATAAGAGGTGATCACATGACCAACTTAGAGGGTATGCACATCTTCATAAAAAGTTCATAATTTACAAATGTTTTGTTGGTTTTTTTTTTTTTTTAATTTTAGTATGGGCTTTTACGTGGCATTTATAGTGTTAAAAGTTTATGGCAAAATGGGTGAGGATGATCTGCTGAAAGGTACTGAAGTAGTTGGTGATGATCGTGAATCACTTGATAGGCGAATTGTAGTCCTTTGAATTGAAAAAGTTAGCCCAAAGCAACTTGCTTGATGGATTAGTTGGTGATTTAGTATTTCTAGAGTAAAATTAAGCAAACTTGCTTCATGGATTTGTTGGTGTACCTAACTCTTTTTCTCAAGTGTTTCTATTCTCCTTATCAAATAGTCAATGTTAGTTGTCTTTGATGACTTGTAGATGTATAATAGTAAGTAAGATGTCATTGTTAGGTGGATTGTCAATATTTATTTCAGTCGGTGCAAGTTGTACAAAGATGTTTACTTGTCAGTCATATTAATTGCAGCCATCTTCGTTCATCATTAAGCAATGGTCAGGCATCGCCAACTAACAATGTACAATGTACTAGATATACTTTAGGCATCACACTTATGACCATGACAATCGTGCAAAGGAACACGATTCTCCTATCAAGAGCAATTCTCGATCATCAACTACTACCTTAGCACCCTTCAATAGATCATTACTACTTGACTTGCTGCGAATTTTTAGCACTGCAACTACCACGCAAAAGCTTATGTTGATCACATATTCTCCGATAATGCATTAAACGAAGACATTGAAATTATAAGGTTACTAAGAATGTATGGATGCCCAAAGATAAAAAAAGCCTTGGTCTTGGATTTTGTTTAATGTTTTTGGTAGGTGAATGTCTTGGTCTTCTTGAACTAAATAGTTTTCTCTCTCCATTTGCTCACTTCTACCTCAAAGAAGATAGAACAAAGCAAAAAGATAGAAAAATTTAGTAAGTTGTAGATAATTTCTACTGTTTCGCGTGAGTTCCTAAATTGAAATATTCTATTTATTTATTTATTTATTTATTTATTTATTTATTTATTTATTATTTTATTATTATTATTATTATTATTATTATTATTATTATTATTATTATTATTATTATTATTATTATTATTTTGCTGTTTCTTCTTCTTCCTAGATTTCAAGACGAACACAAGACAGGAAAATCGAGATTAGTGAGCACCCCCGAGAACGTAACAACCGGCGGCGATCGCAATTGTTAAAACAAAGAGAAAGACGAATGGAGACAAGCGCCAAGGCGCATCGTCCCCTGTCATCCACCACCGCCCCCACCATCGCCACCACCACCACCACCACCATCCGAAAAAGGAAACTGATCCAATCATGCGAAATTCCATATGCCAAGGCTAGAGAAGTTTTACCAAAGTGAGTTTCGAAAGTTGAAAAGTCCAAAAAGGTGAACCTAGAAAACGGGGAACTCAAAATTGCAGGACTACAAAGTGAAAAAGGAGACCCCAGTGCCGGTCTAAATGGGGAAGTCGATCAAATGCTAGTGGTGATGGAATTCAAAGTAAGTAGGCCTAGGGAAGAACCGGAAATTTGCCGGTCAGAATAGGTTCCTCATTTTTGGACTTGGGAATTGAATTGGTAACCTCAGGAACGAATCTAAAACCAAACCGACTGATTCCTGAGAAAGTCCTCGCTTTTGAGTAATTTAATATACATTATTTGAGGAAATTATAACTTTGGTCCACGAGTGTCGGACTAGGATCCTTAAAAACACCCTTCATGACTGGAAAATTTATCATAAACATGTTTGGAAGGAGATGACATAGGTTGGTTCGAATTATTTATGAAAATAAGAAAAATTAATTGTATAAAAATAATAATGAATATTTCAGAAAGTATGTAATTTCGCAATGTATGAAATATTAATTTTAATAATATTAATATCTCTCAATGCGAACATAATGGTTTTATTCTCACATGATATATTTAGTGGTATTAATTAACAAACGCTCCACATGCAAGAATAATTCTTTATTTTTTGAATTTTTATGATCGAATTATTCGAGAAAGAAATCAACATCAAGAACTTTATTGGTAGCCAAGGAATAGATTTAGAAAAGAACATAAAATCATTTGGTAATGTCGGCAAATTTTTCTTTTTCCGAGAACATATTAGTGGCCAGAGAATAGATGCAGAATAGAAACAAAAAGTTAAAAAAAAAAAAAAAAAACCTACTTCTTTGTTCCCAAAAACAATTCCTAAAACAATGCTATTTTCTTTTCTTTTTTTCCTTTCTTCTTCTTCCTCCTCTAGCTAGTCGCTAGGTCTTGGCAATGGCCATTGAATGGCTAGGGACAAGGGCCCCAGCTAGAGATGAGGGCCGGTGAGTTCAACCTCATTGGCCTCGGGAGAGCCTTGTCGGTCATTGCTGAGGCCTAGCCAGAAGGGAGAGAAAAAAAATAAAAAAATTAAAAAAAATTAAAAAAATAGAAAATTTTCAAAAAAAATATTAAAAATTTTAAAAGGTTTTACATCATAAAAAAAAAAAAATTGAGGTTCGTATCAAATGTATTCATGTTCTTTTTTTTATTCAAGGATTAGAAATTTTGTGTAGTTACCACTTTTACTTAGAAACTCCTATAGGGAATACGAATGAAAAAAAGCTTATAAACAGAAATTATTCCCGGAAATAGAAATGTTACAAAACGTACCATTGTTCGCCTTGGAATCTATTAAAGTTTATTTTCCATTATCTCTTTTTTCATGTTTGCTTCACTCTCTAAATGAAGAAGGCACATTATACCCAATAACGTCGCTAGGATATTCTCTAAATATTATGAAACAAGCACTCGTGGACAAAAAGCATTTTACTTTGATTTATCCAACCTCTTATGTGCATCCTTAAAAGTCTTGGTCTTCCTAGACTTCAAAGTTTTCTCTCTCCATTAGCTCCCTATCACTTTGCTTCCTCATAACCCTTGTTGTTCTCCACAAAGTATAGTGATTGATTCACCATGGACATTGGAGAGATCTTTTTGGGTTCCTTCTTTCAGGTCCTGCTCAACAAGTTGTTTTCTATGGGATCGAACTTTGTGCAATGAGAAGGAACAGGCGCCTTGCTTCATAAGTATAAGGGGATGCTAGAGACAATCACTGCAGTGCTTGATGATGCAGAGGACAAGCAACTCAACGGTGAACCTCTAGTGAAACAGTGGCTGAATGATGTTAAGGACTTGGCCTATGACATGGAAGACTTGCTCGTTGAGCTCGAGATCGAAGTTGCTCAGGCCAAGTCGAACACAGAATCCAGCACAAGTAGAGGTCACATGAAAAGGAAGTTCTTTGACTTTAGTCGACCGCACTCACTCGTGTGTGAAACCAAGTTACAAGAGATCAAAGGCAGGTTTGAAGATATTATCAACAAGAAGGCTCTCTTAAGCTTGAGAGAGAATGTTGTGAACAGATCTCACTACACCAACAAAAGGCTCCCTAGCACTTCTTTGCCGGAGCCTCAGTTTTTGCGTAGGGAGAAGGAAGAAGTAGAGATACTCAAACTACTGACAGATGAAGCCGAAAATGCCGATAGCTGAGCATAGTCTCCATAATTGGGATGGGCGGTATTGGAAAGATGGCCTTGGTTCAACGGTTGTATAATGATGCCAAAGTGAGTAATTGTTTTGAGAAAAGTGTGTGGGTCTATGTTTCCGATGCTTTTGACCTTCTTGACATAACAAGGACTATTTTGCGGTCGATCACCGAAAAGCCTTGTGAGGACAAAGATCTTGATAGGCTTCAAATATAGTTGAAGGACAGTCTATCTAGAAAGAAGTTTCTTGTGGTGTTAGATGATGTATGGATTGAGGAGTACGAACATTGGACTTCCTTCTTAAAGCCATTTGTAGCGGGGGCTAAGGGAAGCAAGATCATCATCACGACACGCAATCGGGATGTTTGTTCCATAAAAGCAACTTTGCAATATTTTTTCAAGGTGTTGTCCGATGGTGATTGTACCATGCTCTCGGAGCAAAAACTTTTGAGAGACACCCGCATTTGGAAATATTAGGCAAGGAAATAGCTAAAAAATGTGGAGGCTTACCTTTGGCAGCGAAGATATTGGGCGGTCTCCTACAGAATAAAGAGAATTCCGACCAATGGAAAGCTATCTTAAATAACAAAGTATGGGATGCAGTGAGAAGAGAAAAAGATGAGGTTCTTCCGGCTTTGAAATTAAGCGATGTGCATCTTCCTTTTATTTTGAAGAAATCTTTTGCTTATTGCGCAATATTTCCAAAGGGCTACGAATTTGAGAGGGATGAGCTGGCACTCTTATGGATAGCAGAGGGCTTTTTAGATGGACAAAAAGCAAAAGATATCTTGATGTCAGGACGGAAATGCTTCGATGAGTATACCAATCCTTTTTTCAGCAATCCAGCATTAACACATCAAAATTTTTTATGCACGATCTTTTGAATGACCTAGCAAAGTCAATCGCGGATGTGACATACTTTATCTCTGGGGAGTCTCAGGTAATGTGTGGCATCCTCATTTTTCGACGGTGGCATCCTCATTTTTCAACAATTCTTGAAGATGTGATGATTGTGGCCGATCTAATTTGTGGAATTTTAGCCATTGGACTATTGAGCTACAATGGAATTATTTTGGCCAACTTGGTAGCCATGGTGTATGACTAAGTTAGTATTTATAATTGGATGTATATATGTGTACAAATATAAACTATGGTTAAGGATTAAACTTTGGGGGATTAAGACATGATAAACTTGAGATTAATGTGGGCTTAAGAGGAGGATTTTGGGCCAGCCAAGCAAAGCAAGCCCACGAAACACCAAGCCACGTACGCCAAGGGGGAGGAGAAGCTCGCCTAGGTGGCATCCGAGCTGTCCCCCTTGCCGCCAAGTGTCGCCGTGCATGGAGAGTAGCTATTAGGCCTAATGATGACTAAATTGAAGTATAAAAGGAGAAGCTACCGTTTAATTGAAGCTTTTCCGTCGACTGAAGAGAGAGAGGAACCAAGAGAAAGCGAAGAAGAAGAAGGAGAGAAAAGGGAGACCGTCCGTGAGCAAGCCGAGCCTTTTGCCGTTGGATTTCTTCGCTATATCAAGGCAAGAATGATCTCTCACCTACCTATGCATGTTGTGGTGATGTGTGATGGTCGGATTTGTGGATTTGGTGGTCGGATTGTGGAGTTTTTGAGAAGAACTTCAAGTAGGTACAATCAGGTGGTGAAGTGTTCTTGTGCGCCAGTAGTTTGCATGTGTCCGTAGGTGCTCTTAGGGTTGAAATTTGACCTTGAATCCTTCATGGAAGTTGTAGAACACATCTTGAGCTATAACATAGTCGAATTTGAAGTGATTTGAGTGAGATTAGAGGGGTGAAATGGAATTTCTTTGGAACCGGGTGTCTATCGGAGGCGCTAGTTGACCTTTGATGCTTGATAGCTTCTGATGATGTCTTTTTATTTGGAATTTTTGCTCGACTTCTTCTTGTGAAATGTAAAGGACATCTTGATGAATAACATACTGAAAATTGAGCTGATTTCATTCGGTGTAGCCTAGTGATTTGCATGTTTCCTTACGGTCTTGGATTCTGGATTGTTTTGGTGGAAGGTCAGTAGGTTGTAGAGCATGTAAGGTGACTTTTGCTTGAGAATTTTGCTTCGACTTCTAAAGGGAAGTTGTAGGAAACATGTTAAACATTAACATATCCAAAAATTAGAGAAAAAGAAAGGGTGTAAGTTGCTCAATTGAGGTGGTTTCACCTATAGTATATCCTGTACGGCTCGGGAACTATAGTAGAGGTTTGTGATTTTTGTATTGCATTATGTGGAACGAATTTGATGATGGTGTCTTCATGAGAAATGATCTTTGGACTCTTGGCTAAGACATACTGAAATTTGGTAATTTTTGAAGGTGATTTGGTATATTAAATTAGTGAGTTTCGTGAGCAGTGTAAACTGGAATTTCCTAAACTTAAATCTGTCTTGGCCAAACATATGTCTTTGTGTGTAAACATTGTTTGAACATAGTCTGTAACGACCCGGGCCCCACTGTATAATATTGTCCGCTTTGGATGGGATTGCATGAAGCCATTTCCCTCCCTCACGGCTTTAAAACGCGTTATACAGATTAAAGGGATCCAAGCCATTATAAACTAGCCCAGAACTCCCTCCCTAGGCGATGTGGGACAGAGACCCCTTCCTTGCGCACGTCCAGAGACTGAGGCGCGGACGCACCGCCATCCCTCCTCCCCGCGCACCGCCACTCGGGCTGTCACACTCTCCCCTCCTTGGGAGCACAGCGCCCTCGCTGTGGCCCCACACGCGGTCGGGAACCTGGCTCTGATACCATTTGTAACGACCCGGGCCCCATTGTATAATATTGTCCGCTTTGGATGGGATTGCACGAAGCCATTTCCCTCCCTCAAGGCTTTGTTTTTAGCGCAGCGGAAGCGTATGTGAAACGCGTTATGCAGGGGTAGAGGGCCATCCCTCGGGCCTTCCCTCTCCCAAGCCATAATATTGTCCTCTTTGGACGGGATTGCACGAAGCCATTTCCCTCCCTCAAGGCTTTGTTTTTAGCGTAGCGGAAGCGTACGTGAAACGCGTTATGTAGGGGCAGATGGCCATCCCGTAGGCCTTCCCTCTCCCAAGCCATAATATTGTCCTCTTTGGACGGGATTGCACGAAGCCATTTCCCTTCCTTAGAGCCAACTCCCGACCGCGTGTGGGGCCACAGCGAGGGCGCTGTGCTCCCAAGGAGGGGAGAGTTTGACAGCCCGAGCGGCGGTGCGCGGGGAGGAGGGATGGCGGTGCGTCCGCGCCTCAGTTTCTGGATGTGCCCAAGGAAGGGGTCTCTGTCCCACATCGCCTAGGGAGGGAGTTCTGGGCTAGTTTATAATGGCTTGGGTCCCTTTAATCTGTATAACGCGTTTTAAAGCCGTGAGGGAGGGAAATGGCTTCGTGCAATCCCATCCAAAGTGGAAAATATTATACAGTGGGGCCCGGGTCGTTACAAATGGTATCAGAGCTGACTCCCGACCGCGTGTGGGGCCACAGCAAGGGCGCTGTGCTCCCAAGGAGGGGAGAGTGTGACAGCCTGAGCGGCGGTGCGCAGGGAGGAGGGATGGTGGTGCGTCCGCGCCTCAGTCTCTAGACGTGCGCAAGGAAGGAGTCTCTGTCCCACATCGCCTAGGGAGGGAGTTCTGGGCTAGTTTATAATGGTTTAGGTCCCTTTAATCTGTATAACGCGTTTTAAAGCCGTGAGAGAGGGAAATGGCTTCGTGCAATCCCATCAAAGCGGACAATACTATACAGTGGGGCCCGGGTCGTTACATAGTCTCTTCATGAGAATGACACTTCCATGTCTTATTGTTAATGTAGTGAAGAGTTATCATCTTTAAAAAGCCAATTGAGTGGTACATTGTGATCTTTTCTATAACTATGCAAACTGTTTGGTTTGGAACTTGTTGAATTGATATGGCCGAACATACTTCTATGTGCAATGATATCCAAGGCATGTTTTCTTCGCGAAACATGTGTTATATTGCTTTGATCATCATGTGTGCGTGTCTCACAAGGTTTAAAAAGGGCATTTCATGTTCATTTGAGATGATTTCTCAAACTTGTGCATGCTGAATTGTTGGGATCTAGTTGGATGAGGCATGCTAGGTGAATTTCATGCCATATAAGTGGAGACACATGATATAGCTTGCTGTTATGTATGTGAACATCATGTAACATGTCATGAATCATGCATGTGAAAGAGAATTATTGAATGATTTGTGCTGACGATGCCCCAGAAGTGTCGGGATGCCCGGCCAGGGAGTGAAACGCTGGATGCCCAGTAGCCCTATGAGCGTAAATCTAGATGGCCTCGGAGTTGAGATGCCCGGAGTGTTGGGGGTGCCGGAAGCACGGATGGTATGTGCCGTGGTTGCCTCGTGATGCTAGTTGAGGTGCGAGATGCCCGGCCAGGGAGTGTAAATGCCGGAAGCACGGATGGTGTGTGCCGTGAATTCCTCATGATGCCAGATTTGGATGTGAGATGCCCGGAATGTGGGGTGACCGGAAGCCGGGTGGTGTGTACCGGGATTTTGCATTTGAAATTGCAAGAATTTAATATGTATGCATGAGCATTGTTATTATGTGAAAGGTGCACATGATGTTATTGAGATATGCATGCATGAATCGGGTTGATCATGTAAGATGTGCACGTGATGTGAAACATTGGCATTTGTATTTGCTGAATTATATGTTGTACTTATATGCATAAGAGATGCCTATGTGCAAAGAGTATGCGTGATGAGATATACATGTATATGCATGAGCAATGGCTGAATTGCTTGTTGATGATGATTATACGATATTCTGACATGGTCTTAATGTTGTTATGTGATGCTATGATATGCTTGGTTGTGTTGTATGGGTAGTCATAGAGATCACATTTCGCTGAGTGGTTGTACTCACCCCTTTGGGGACTAACATTTCAGCTTAGATATGTCGCTGCCTCCTGTCGCTCCTGGCGCGTTCTACGGCATACCCTCCGATGTGGATGTGAGAGTGCTGCATCTGGATAGCCCTACTGTCCCGGGGTTGTCCTACTTCAGGGTGAACGTGCGGGTAAGGTTTGATGTGGGCTTGGAGAGCGGCCCTGTATACCAAGAGTTCGTCTCCGTTTACACCTGCCGTGATGGAGTCATGATGGGCATGATGCCGCCGCTGTCGCCCCCGGAGCGCCGGGGCGGAGATAGACACCGAGCTTAAGCCGGGAGGAGGCTGGAGGGATTTTGACATAACCGGATCTGCAGGGATGGATAGAGATTGTATAGAGCTTCTTTGAGGATGGGTAGAGTTTTTGAGGTTTCTTTTGATGTAGTCTTTTGATGTACATTCTACCTTGAAAAGAGCAAGAAACATCCATCCTTTGGCTATATGAATAAGAGAACCGGTTTTCAGTATCTTATATCATTTAGTTGTGTGCATTGGCCCTGGCTGTCTGGGAGAGTCGTGATTTCGCTTTCGCTATTTAATTGCGCTGGGACCACGCATTCATTCAAAAAAAAAAATATATAAGAATATAAACCCCCAGGATAGATAGACCTTCAGGTCAAGCAAGAGGGAAAGGTAAGCGAATTGTGGCGACCCTAATGGATCGGGGGCCGTTGAAGGGTGTCACATAATGAATGATAAAGAGAAAGCTCGTCATGCATCATTCGTCTCACAATATGTTACATCAGAAAGCTTGAGAGCATATGCTGGAATGAAGGTATTGAGAAGTTTAATGTTGTTGACTAGTCAATCTGATCATTACAAAATGGGAATTTCCATTTCCGAAAAGGTGCTGCATGACTTGCTAACAAACTTGGAGTACTTGCGGGTGCTATCATTATCTCATTGTGGCATCACAGAGGTACCGAATTGTGTCTGTGATTTAAAATATCTACGACATCTTAATCTCTCGTACACCGAAATCAAAAGGTTACCTGAGTCAATTGGCGCCTTGTGGAAATTACAAGTTTTGATCTTAAGAGGTTGTTGTTACCTTTCTATGTTGCCTCCGGATATAGCAAATTTAGAAAACTTACAATTTCTTGACATTAGAGATACAAATAATCTGAAAGAGATGCCATTGAATATCGGTAATTTGAGGAATCTTATTATCTTGCCCAAGTTTGTGGTAGGACCAGAGAGAGGGTCACAATTAAAAGAGTTAAAGAAATTGCCACATCTTCAAGGAGAGTTACTCATATCTGAATTGCAGAAGGTGGAAGAAGTTAGAGATGTGGCTAATGCTTATTTGTTTGGAAAGCAGGACCTTAGCAACTTATCCTTGCGTTGGAATGAAGGTTTTGGAAATTTCCAGAATATAGAGAATGAAGCACAGGTTCTTCACTCTTTGCGACCTCACACTAATATTAAAAATCTCATTATCTCATACTATGGTGGTGGAATATTCCCGTCATGGTTTGGTGATCCATCCTATTCTAACATAGTGTCTTTGTGCTTGCATGGTTGTCTGAATGTTACATCATTGCCATCACTTGGACAGCTCCCTTCACTCAAAAAATTATCTCTTGAAGGTCTAAGTGCCGTACACATGATAGGCTCTGAATTTTACGGAACTAAAAGCCCTTCTCCATCCTTAACAATTTTGAAGTTTGAAGGGTTGTCGGCATGGCAAGATTGGTCTCATTATGCTGGAGGTCGAGAAGAAGAAGTACCATTCCCTTGTCTTCGGCATCTTGTTGTCCGAAGATGTCCAAAGTTGACAGGGACATTGCCTCATCGATGAGATCATCTCATAACGCTAGAAATTTGTTCATGCTCGCATTTGAATGACTCAACCAATAAGGTTCATCTTCCATCTCTCTGTGAGTTACACATTGAGGATTGTAACAAGGAGATCTTAAAGCGGTTGGACAACCTAACTTCTTTAACCATTCTCAAAATTGAGAATCTTGCCGAGCTTGAAATTTGTTCATGCTCGTATTTGAATGACTCGACCAATAAGGTTCATCTTCCATCTCTCTATGAGTTACACATTAAGGATTGTAACAAGGAAATCTTAAAGTGTTTGGACAACCTAACTTCTTTAACCATTCTCAAAATTGAGAATCTTGCGGGGCTTGTTTACTTTGATAATGGATTTATGAGCTCCTTGGTCAAGCTAAAGAAGCTTCATATAAGAAGATGTGAGATGCTAACATACCTATGGCAAAGTGGAATTGAAATGCAAAATCTTTCTTGCCTCCAGAGTGTAGTCATTGAAGATTGTCCTCGATTCACATCTTTTATGGAGGCAGAAGGAGAGATTGAGCTGCCATGCAACCTTGAAAGGATGCAATTGAGGGGTTGCACGAGTTTAGAAAGGCTTCCAAGCAAGCTGCACACACTTAGACATTTGAGCATTTGGGTTGTCCAAAAATCATGGGACTAACCATTCCTCCTAATGACCCCAGCAAGTAACATGATGTCGCAGCTTGAATATCTGTGGATTAGGGGTTGTGATTTTCAAATATCTTTTCCGTTTGCTAAGGATAGACTTGCTACTCTTAAGACACTTAATATTGAGGATTGTAAGGGAGTAGAGTCGCTAGCAAATATCACTGTAGTAGAATCACTAGAATCTCTATTTATTTGGAATTGTATGAATTTGAGAAGCCTACCACAGTGCCTTCGCACGCTTGTCCATCTCACTCATTTGGTTATACATAATTGTCCAGCATTGGAGATAGAGGACTTGCTTCCCCTTCCCCTCACATTGTCCAGACTTTCACTTTCTAGGTGTCCAAAGATAAAGTCTATTGCCAGCTGTAACATTGATAGTTGTAACAATCTCACTTATTTGGAAATATGGGAGTGTCCAGAATTGGAGATGGAGGACTTCCCTCCCCTTCCAATCACCCTATTGTATCTTACATTTCGCTTATGTCCAAAGATAAAGTCATTGGAGTGGCATCGTCTTACGTCCCTTCAGCGGCTACTAATTAGGAATTGTGAAAATATCGAATGCTTCCCTGAATGGGGCTTGCCTCCAAATTTGCGATCGTTTTATATTTGGGAGTGCAAGAATATGAAGCAGCCAATGAGAAAATGGGGCTTGCCCATGCTCACTTCCCTCGAGAGACTGAGAATGGATGGAAGCAGCATGGGAGGGGAGGGAGACAAGGAGTGCTTTCCTTCGGAGGAAGACGATGAGAATTTCTGGAGTCTTCTCTTTCCTTCCTCTCTTACTGAACTTCACATTTGCAAAATGAGGAACGTGGAAAGACTATCAAGTGGCCTTCTCAACCATCTCTCCTCTCTCCAAGAGTTAATAATTGAAGATTGCCTGAAGTTGACGGACTTGCCAGAGGATGGTCTCCCTCCCTCCCTCCAACGACTGCGGATAATTAGATGTGAGATTCTGAAAGATCAATGCTCAAAACACACCTGCGACTATTGGCCCCTCATCCAAGAGATCCCTTTCATCTACATTGGTCGCCATTGGATCCCTATAATCTAGGGTTCAAGTAATATTATGGTTTTGATGGCATCGATTTCCATTATGCTTCCTTAACTCGATACTCGATACAAATCGATACTTTCCACGAAGAAGCTCCACATGAATTTCCGGAAATCCAAGAAATCCCCGACATCCGCATTGATTGGAATTCTCAGATCCGATGAAGTGAAATCGATCGACTTTCGTTGTCCTTTGCTAATTGCAGCAATTCATTCCTTCCATCGACGGTCAGATTTCTACGAGTTCAGGTGAGTCCTTTCGTCTTGAATGCATCGATTTTGTGTCTCTGTTCTTCAGTTCGACGCTTAATTACGAAGTAACTTCTTCCAATGCGTGCAGACGTTTGCCTTTCATGAAGTAGAACTAAAATTCAGAGCTGAAAAATTCATAAGTAGCTGCTTGAATATCCAGCAAGAGCTTCGTTTAGTCTCCAAGTGCACTGGCTTGCGAAAGTTGATGATGATGATGATGATATTCTTGTATGCCACAGCTGCATCCATGTCCACTACTGCCTTGGGCCAGCTTTTCTCTTTAGCCACAGCAATGCTCTTTCGAACGGCAAGTAATTCAGCCTCCCCTGTTTCAGTTCTGGCCCCAAACCTGACAATTTTTGTTCATATATGGATGCGAAGTTGGGGTACTTGCCAGAGGATGGCCCTCTCTCTCTCTCTCTCTCTCTCTCTCTCTCTCTCTCTCCCTTCAAGAGATCCCTTTCATCGGCATTGGTAGCATTCTCTCTCTCTCTCCCTTCAAGAGATCCCTTTCATCGGCATTGGTAGCATTCGGATCCAATGAAGTAAAATCGATCATGCCCGAGCCATGATGATAGATTTGTCTTCGTTGACGTCTTTTTGTTCCTCAGGTAATGCTTCCAACTTCTTTCATATTTCACTTTCATTTTTTAATTGCCTGGATTCATTCTTTGATGTAATGTAAGTTTTCTTGGGTTTGGGTAAATTTTTGGTTTTCAAGGCATCAATTTTGATTCTGCTCCCTCAATTTGATACGTAATACAAACTGATATTGGAACTTGAGTCTCTAGCTCATTTTGAAAGCCAAAAAATGAAATTTATTGGATTGTTAATTGATGGGGATTGCGCTACTGTCTTCTCTTCTTGATTTGCTTATCCCACATCGAGATTTGACATGTCTTACCCTCTGTGGCAGATTGTTTGCCGTTGCCAAGGATATCTCCAGCTTGTTCCAAGGACACAGAGAATGTAGCTCTTCGTAAGCAGCAATATGGATGGAACAAAACCGCTAATGAGGTCATCATCGTCATAGAAGCTCATAGAACTCTTGAGGGATCGGAGGCCTTACCCCACTGATCAAGTTGTGAGATATATCAGCAGGAAGTTTGGTTTTGTGCTCTTCGACAGCTCTTCTAAAACCCACTTTTCGGGCGTCTGTGAGTAATAATAATGCCATTGGTTTTGTTTTGGGATATCACTCTCAATCTCTCCCACCACCTGCGATCTATATCTAATCCTTTCTGTTCTCTGAATCATGCAGGATGTTGATGGAAGTGTTGCTTTCTTCTGGGGAAGTGATTCTGGAGGCAATCTTGTTCTCTCGAATGATGCAGAAGTCGTGAAGATGGGTTATGGGAAATCTTTCGCACCATTCTTGAAAGGTAATTTAATTTTTGGGTTTGTTGATGCAGCTCCATTGGAGTTCGGTCCATAAGGATGGATGAGCTCTGCTGATATTAAGTAGAGTTCAGAGGAGAATGTTATGTTGTTGGGTAACATCATATTGGAAAAATTGGTTCCGAACCTAAATTTATAATTTATGGTTAAAATGGTGTTCTTTACCTGTACGCATGTTTTGATTTGTGCATTTTCACCTACAATGTTGCTCTTCCAATGGTTTTTGAACGCCAAATCATTCACCTTTTAACGTTGCCTCCTTTTCCAACTCGAGATGCTGCTTCACCAGTTGTGGAGGTTTGAGGAGTTATGAGCACCCACCGAATGAGGGGAAGCCGGTTCCTCAATTTAATGCTTGATACAAACTGATTTTTCTCGTTCAGATTTTTCACATAAATTTTCAAAAACCAGCGGTAAGAGATCGACATTTGCAGAACGAAATGTTCACAAAGCTGCATCTTGCTATATTGATGACATATCTTTCTGGCATTTCATTTAGCCGTCGTGCAAAGTCTATCCAACATCTTTATACTTCATAGAAATTCAATCATTATGTTACCATTTGGCATTGTTCATCTGAACAAAAAATGGAACAGAAGTTCAAGACAGAAACCTAAATATCCAATTCAGACCAACCTGGGAAGTAACACATAGGGTATATGCAAGCTGTGTTTTCCCGGACCTGAAGTGACGTCATCAACATTTTCTGAGAAAGCTAATTAACAAAAGCAACTAAAAGTTCATCAAAGGTAACGGTGTTGGACTGTGATTTTCACCCAGGTTCGCCAAATGCTTCCGTAATTGCCAGAGTTTCAATACCACCTGTAAACATTGCCAAACCGGTGAAATTTGTTTTCGTTGAAATGCATGGAGAAACAGACACACAGTCTGCAAAAGAAAGTCTGTTACCGCCTAAAAGCTCATCGAGGGCTTGGCTTCCAGTAGTCGATTCTCTCCACATTATTCTTCACTTTGCTGGATTTGAGCGAATCAGAATCGTCCTTCAACGAAGTCTCGAGCTCAACCATCGTGTTAAACTCTATGTTTTCTGGTGAATGTAGAATGTCAGGACAAAAGCATTTCCTAAATGATCAATGACAATCTAGCGTTCCAACAATCTTTAATGATGAATTAAGCTTGGGACATTCGTTATTAATCCAGCTACGTCACGAATCCATGGAAAATAAGACATACGATGGTGCAATTCCAAGGTCACGGAACATAAGGAAGGCTGGAATTGCTCTTGTATGGTCAGAAGACAAAAACTGAAAAGTGAAAATTACTGCACGCGCAGGAAATCACAGCAAGTTCGAGAGAAAGCTCGAGATGTAAATCACGATAATCACAGCCATAGCTTCATTGAACCATTTGCATCTTAATTTTAACTTTCGGAACACGGATCAGAAAATCACAATGATCATCTCAGAATCAAAGGACACACTGAAACGCATTACGAAAGCGATCAGATGAACAGAGAGGAGTTGCCTACACTCTGTTTTGCCGTAACTCACGTTTGTTTTGTCGATCGTTTCGAGCAGGTCTTCTGCTCTGTCGTGGACGTCCTCTCTTTCCACGATCTTCTGCTCTTCGGTCTGAACATCAACGAGCGAACACGAGACGAAACTCAGAATCATCGTCGCCGGCGATTGCGCCGCAGAAAAGGACATGAGGTGAAATCAAGCGGAGCTTCGTGAAATTAAGTTGAGAGACAAAAGCATCTTCGACGACGATGGAAATTCGCTCTGCACAGGAGTAGAAAGTCTCCAATTTTTTTTTTATTTTTTTTTATTTTTTTTTTGCAGATTTTGGAAACGATCGGAAATTGGAGGGAATGTTATATATAAATACACAGAGAGGCGGGAAGCGGAGGGAATGGCTCTCGGCTTATTTTTCTTTTCTTTTTTTCTTTTAAGAAAAAGAGGTTTGACTGAGTTTCGTTATTCTGAGGTTTGATCGAGGTTTAATGGATCTCTTTTAAGAATTTATCAGATACACTCCTAACGAGTGAGAGGAAAATATTGGTTTGATTTTTTTTTTTTATTTCTTATTAAGTAACTCATTTTTTTAGCTTGATTATATATTTATCTTAATCATGTTCGGCTTATAATTTTCTTAAATTGGACTGAAGTAAGTTCTTCTCAGAAAAGGATAAGAATCGATCCATATTATGGTCAATACTTGGTTTAGTTGCATTATGTTCAAACTCCTGAGCTAGCATTATGTTCAAACTCCACACTTATTGCTCACAAAATTAGGAAAATATCAATGAATAATTGAGTCATCCGAAATGACTTGTTAAGAACTTGCTCGTGACCAATTTAGGCACACATCTTAAAATTTGTAACTTGGTGATTTAGTAAAAGGTGATGAACATGGAGCATGTGTTTTCTTTTGTTGAACAAGGAACACATTTATGTCAACTTGTGGCTTGACTCCAACTTACAAAATAGGCAAATCATACTTAAAATATTGAACCATCACTAATCTTCGACATATTTTTCCTTAAGAATTTGTTCTTTTACGTAAATATTTGAATGTATGTATAACAAGAGAAGACGTTCGAGTGTCTACAAAATGCAAGATACAATGTTTGGTTTCAATAAGGTTCAATTTTTTTACTAAAATTTATTATGTTTTTTAATCGGATTTCTAATGTAATCTCAAATGCCTCAATTTTATAATTTTTTTTAAAAGCACAAGAATATCGCCATTTATGAGACCCTCCAGCTCTTTTAATTATTTAAATCAAAATATCATCTCCTTCACGACGAGAAATGCAAAAACCAAAACGACAATCCGTTCCCGTTTCTACCGCCCATTCCCTCTTCTTCGCGCCCCGCTTCTTCTTCTTCTTCTTCTTCTTCTTCTTCTTCTTCTTCTGCTTCGTTGTCCGCACAAACCCGGCCTGAAATCCCAACCAGCTTCCATCGAAGTCGAGACTGATGCTGATCGAGTGATCCGAGAGAGTTGGTAATCACGCATATACGGCGATCTTCTCGAATGTTTTTGTCTTGGGCTCTTGTTGTTCCTCATTCCATTACACGCAAGCCGTTCGATGTTTGCCCTGAGTGAGAGGCATTTGCTTTTGTTGGGCTTGTTTCTTGAATTTGGAGCGAGGCATTACCATCTTGAGATGACCCGTCTTCAAATTATTGGTAAAACAGTGACTTTCTCGAACGAATGAAGCGCGGCAAGAGAGTTTGGTTGCTCTGTCACCTCACCAGTGCATTCGCCTACCCTGAGAGGAAACTTGAGTTTTGGCGATATTTATCTTAACTGGTCACGGCGTAGATTCATCACCACCAGCAAGAGAGTGAAAGATAGGAACAAGGACAAGAGGGTCCATGATCTCGAAATTGCGACTGAGAAGGAAAAGTGGTGTCAAAGGTGTTGGTTTTGATGGAAATGTTGAAAAAGGAACCCGAGATGATAATCCCTGTGAGATCACTGGATCTATAGCCAAGCAAACGGTGTAGTGGATTTTATTCGGAAGTCACCAAAACTATTTTGAGTTGTATATGGATCAGAAGGGGGTATTGTGGTTTGGAATTAACTAAAGAAGCTGAAGACTTGTTGGAGGAAGAGGAGAGATTGATTAGGGGACATTCTGGCACAGCTGTTGAATACGCGACTAGGATGTTGACGATGTCGGCCGATAAACGGCTTCCTCTGGACAAAATTGCTCATTTCAGGAGAGAGTTTGGTTTGCCAGCTGATTTAAGGAGCAAGGGTAAACGAGTATCCGCAGCACTTCAAAGTGGTTAAATCTCCAGATGAAGTTGATTATCTCGAGCTCATAGAGTGGAATCCTGCTTGGGCTATCACAGAGTTGGATAAGCCCATATTGGGGGTATCAAAATTTGCCTTTTCATACTCCAGGGTTGCTTTCCCTATCTTTCCCCTTGAAGTTTCCTGCCAGTTACAAGAAGGTGTGTAGATATGGAGGGAAGATTGAGCACTTTTAGGAAAGGTCTTACTTGACTCCTTATGCTGATGCATGTGGCCTTCAAGCTGGATTGAAAGAATTCAATAAGAGATCCATTGCAGCAATGCATGAGTTACTTAGCTTCATAATGGAAAAGAGGTTGGTAACCAATCACCTCACGCACTTTTGACAAGAATTTGTGATGCCTCAGAAGCTGATGAGACTCTTGTTGAAGCATTATGGCGTTTTCTATGTCTCTGAGAGGGGAAAGCGGTTTAGGGTGTTCTTCAGAGGAGCTTATGAAGGTGCAGAGCTGATTCAGAAATGTCTGCTCGTTATTTGGAAGGAAAAAGTTCTAAGCCTTATTAGTTATACGGGGAGGAAGAAAAAGATGGAAACTTTTATGGACTCATCAGATATGGAAGATAATGATTTTCTAGAGGGTAGCTCTAAGGATGGAAGCATTGTTATGTAGCTTAATCAAATAGAAGCCATCAGTGAATTGGAGGATATTGCAGTTGGTGTGACATCCCGAATTTTCTTGAATTTATTTTCAGTCAGTTGAGTCGGGTAACTCATCTGTGCATGTAGTCATCTTTCTGAGTTGGCCACTTACGAGAGGACTGGTCTATTGGGTGAAGCAATTAAGGGATTTTGATATGTCAGGCTCGGGGACTGATCACCCTCGGGTCAGATGCAAGAAAATTTCCCAGAAAGCTACTCAGTGGATCAAGCGTGCTGAAATCGCACCGGATTAAATTTAACCGCGAAAATTGAAATTAATAAATTGGAGGCCCGGTTATGTCACAAGTCTTATTAGGATCTTGGATTAATTTTATGGATTTTAATTTGACTCAATTAGAAGAGAATTGAATGAGAAATTGAATAAATTAAGCGCGCGAAATTTTGGACTCGGCGGAAATTTAATCGCACCCATTGAAAGAGATTGTGGAAGATGGGTTAGTGGAGCATGACATCACCCATATGACCTCATGGTGAGGTGGCTAGGAGGCATGAGATGGTGACAAGTGGATGGTGGGGATTGAAGCAAACATCCCCATCATCTTCAACCTTGGAATAGAGAGAGAAAAGGGGGGGAAAGAGAAAAAGAAAAAGGAAAAGAAGAAGAGGAGCTGCAGCCGTCGACCGCCAGCCCGTCCGCCCTCGCTGCTCGCTGCCTCGCCGTCGCCAACCGCCGTGCACAACTGCCGTCATCGCGCCGTCCGCCTCCACTCACCGTGTCGTTGAGCTACCGCCGTCTCGCCCCAAGCCGCACACGCCTCCTCAGCCAGCCCGCAGCTCAGCCCATCCCTGTTCGCCGCCGTCCATGCCGCCACCAACCCGAGCCGCCTTCCCTCCGCCGCTCTCTCGCCCAAGCCGCCGCCGTTCGGCCCCCTCGCCGGCCTCCCGTCCAGCAGTCGCAGCAGCAGAAATTTCAATGGGTTTCCAGCCACTTCGAGGGCCTTTTCGACCTCCTTCCCGGCCCCGGACGCGAGACCGCCTTTGGGGAAAGTCGGTCTTGGTGTCGCCCTCTTCGATTTGAGCTAAGCGGCGTCCAAATCCGTGAGTTTATCTCACTCATCCTTGATTAGAGGGTTAATTATGCCCTAAGTTTGTTTAGTTTAAATTAAGCATGTTTAGGTGGATAGATTAGAATATTTTATTCTAAGTTGGATTAGTAGATTGAATTAAGCTTAATTGTGTTTAATTAAATTTAAAAGAGGTTAATTAATGTTAAGTGGTGATGTGACGTAATTAGATTTTAATTTAGATTTATTTAAATGTTTCGAAATTCGGCTGATTAAAATCATATTAAAATATTCCGAAATTAATTAAATATTATTATTTAAAAAATGGAAAAATTTATTTTTAGCCCTAGGTTGCTCGAATTTCGTCGATTCTTTCTTTGTCTTTGTTAGAATTTAAATTTGATGCTTGATTGGTGGCGAATTGAGTGTGATTGCGATAATTAGGGGTTATGTGTAGAAATTCCAAGTGGAGGAATTGTTGGGAATTTGGCCGTGATTGACCGCCTATTAGAGGCCGTGCCTAGTGAGGCCGTGATGAACCACCTATGAGAAGTCGTGCCTAGTGAGGCCATGATGAACCACCTATTAGAGGTCGTGCCTTTGGGGCCGTGATGACCGCCTATTAGAGGCCGTGCCTATCGAGGCCGTGATTTACCACCTTATTGAAGGTCGTGCCACGTGGGGCCGGGATTGCCACCGATTGTTAAGCTTACCTTTAGGGTCGTGGTTGGGAACATTGATTGATTTGCTAGAATGACACGTAATCGGCCAAGCCGATTGATCGCTGAGACGATCCAAGTGGTTGATTGGTTGATGATGTGATTGTGCCTTGGTTATCTAATTGTCACTTTTGCACGTGATTGAATGATATGAACTGTACTAACCTGCAGGCGCGGACTATTGCGAGGTAAGTCTTCTTGATGTGTGGCTAGGTCATTCTGGGGTGTATTTACTTTCTAATAGGGGCTTAGGAGGGGTGAACTTGCTGAGACAATGTCTCACCCCGTTGTGGGAAAAATATTTTAGGGCCATAAATGGCGGTACCAGTGGAGAATGGTGGACTGTGGGTGCAGTTGGTCGAGGAGTCGCAGAGCTTGAAGGTGGGGGATCGACGATCGAGTCCGCCTAGTAGTCTTAGGACTGTTCCTTCTTTTGGTAGATCGACCCCTAGTGTGCAGACTGACCCCTTTTTGATGCACATAGACTCTGACCCATTTTGATTATATGTAAACTCTGGCTGACGTTATGGAAATATGATGGCTTGTATTTGATTTGATTTTGTTCCTGCTATTCTATCCCGTTTGTAATTTGTCAGGGGTTTCTTAATACGTTCCGCATGTGCATAATAAATTAATTTAGGTCGGCGACGCTACCTAGGAATGTCGCTATTGCACGACCATGGCGAGTTGTTCACGTGTCTTGGAGTTCAGGGCGTGACAACCCCGTTTAAGTGGTATCAGAGCATGGTTAGTGTATGGAGTGATAAGGGCGGTGAGTCATGGGATAGTTAGTAGGAAAGACTTTACTTATCCTAATGCATATGATTGTTAGTTGTTTGTTAACTTGGTTGTGAGGTTACTCAAATTCTAATGTGGTATTGGAATTTGCCAATAGGCGCCTGTATTGAGCCTCTAGCATGAGTGACCGAGTGCCGAGAGCTGCCCGGAAAAGAGCAGCAGGACCCGTGTTTCGGGGTGGGTCTTCGCTGAGGATTGGTGCCCGTGGTGCCTCGTGAGGAGCACAGGCCGGGACCAGTGCAGGTGGTGTAGCTTTACCTCCAGACAGTGCAGCAGCCCAGGAGGATCAGAGATTTGTGGGGATCATGCACATGCTTGAGGCGATGAGAGACAAGATGGATCGGCAGGCCGCTGCCATCGCCATTGCAGTGAACACCGCCAATGCAACCAATGCCACTGCCACTGCTACTGCCGCCGCAGCTGCCGCCGCACCAATTGCCGAACCAAAGGAGGACCCTGATGAGATTCCACCTGAGAATATGGCCACTGGGAGGATTAGACAAAAGTTGGTGCAGCATTTCCTGAGGATGAACCCACCAACGTTCACGGGAGCTGGAGATCCCGAAGCAGCAACACTATGGATCTTGGAGTTGGAGAATGCTTTTGAGCTGCTGCTGTGCACTGAAGCAGAAAAGGTCATCCTGGCCGCCTACCAGTTGAGGGGGACCGCAGCTACTTGGTGGAGGACCAATAAGAGGATTGTATTCCCTGCGGACGTGGTTCCAGAGTGGAACGTCTTTCTCGAGGTCTTCAATGAGAAGTATTTCTTTGAGTGTGCCAGGGAGGTGAAGATGGCTGAGTTTCAGCGTCTTCGTCAAGGTACGATGACGGTTGATCAGTATGAGGCGAAGTTCGTCGATCTGTCGAAGTACACTCCTGAGTTGGTCCAGCGACCGGCCGACCGAGCTCGAAGGTTTAGGGATGGGTTCCGACCTGAGGTAAGGAGCTTGTTGGTATCCCTAGATCTAAGGGAGTACAATGACCTCTACAAGCGGGCCCAGATGATAGAAAATGATCAAAATGAGAGAGCCGCCGTGTCTAGATCGCGGTTTAATTCGAACAGGGATGACAATCGGTTTGGGAAGAGGCCGATGCCTGGAGGAAGGTACCCTATTTCGCCCAACAAGAAGGGTGGAGTGGGGAAGTCATCATCGAGCTTCAGTGGAGCGTGTCGTGCGTGTGGAAGGCGACATCGCTCAGCCCCGTGCCCTCTTAGGACAGGTGCCTACTTTGAGTGTGGCCAGCAGGGCCACATGGCTAGGGCCTGCTCGAGGAGACAGATGAGACAGCCGCAGTTGCCGCCGCTGCCACTGCTGGGTCAGAACAGAGGATTCGCGCCGCAGATCATGCCGCCGAGTGGACCAAACCGACCTCCAGTTCAAGGAAGGACTTATGCGCTCACCAGAGGACAGGCGGAGGATGCGCCTAATGTGGTCACGGGTATGGTTTTACTGAATGACCAACCTGCTTATGCTTTGTTTGATCCTGGAGCTTCGCATTCGTTTATAGCTGAAAGGTTTGTTAAGTTGGTAGAATTAATTCCCGAGTTGTTGGAGTCTGTGATTAGTATATCTATGACGTTGAAAGATAATGTGTTAGCTACAGTGGGTTGCCTTGGTTGCAAGTTAGTGATTAGTGAGAGAGAAAGGAGGATAGACTTGATAGTCTTAGCCATGTATGATTTTGATGTGATAATTGGCATGGACTGGCTCACCAAGCAACGAGCTAAGATGGACTGTTATCGCAAGGCGATTCAGTTTAACCCATTAGGGGGTGAGAGTTTCAAATTCGTTGGGAGTTGGGGAGGAACCTCGATTTCCTTAATCTCTTCACTTGAGACAGCTCGCTTGCTAGATAAGGGTTGCCAAGGTTACCTGGCAACTGTCGTGAATACGACAGTAGAGGAGTCAAAGTTAGAGGACATCCTAGTGGTGCAAGAATTTCCAGATGTGTTCCCGAAGGAGTTACCAGGTTTGCCGCCAGAAAGAGAGATAGAGTTTATAATCGAGTTAGCCCCCGGGACTGAGCCTATCTCCAAAGCACCATACCGGATGGCCTTGTCAGAGCTTAAGGAGCTAAAGGTGCAAATGCAAGAGTTGCTGGATAAGGGATTCATACGTCCGAGTGCATCACCTTGGGGAGCACCGGTGTTGTTTGTGAAGAAGAAGGATGGTTCATTGCGTCTGTGCATCGACTACCGACAGCTCAACCAGGTGACAATTAAGAATAAATATCCGTTGCCTAGGATTGATGATTTGTTCGATCAGCTTCAGGGAGCGTCGAGATTTTCTAGGATCGACTTGAGGACGGGGTATCATCAGCTAAGGATCAAGAAGGAAGATATACCAAAGTCGGCGTTTCGCACTCGATACGGCCATTACGAGTTTACTGTGATGCCATTTGGGTTGACGAACGCCCCAGCTGCTTTTATGGATCTGATGAACCAGGTGTTCAGGGAGTATTTGGATCGGTTTGTAATTGTCTTTATCGATGACATCCTGGTGTATTCGAGGAGTACGAAGGATCACGAAAGGCACTTGAGGATTGTGCTCCAGACTTTGAGGGATCATGAGTTGTATGCTAAGTTCAGTAAGTGTGAGTTTTGGCTAACTCGTGTGGCTTTCCTAGGTCATGTTATCTCGGGAGAAGGAATCCCAGTGGACCCAACCAAGATTGAAGCAGTGATCAATTGGCCAAGACCAACTACAGTGACAGAGATCAAAAGTTTTTTGGGTTTAGCGGGGTATTACAGACGGTTTGTGGAAGGGTTTTCAAGGTTGGCATCGCCGATGACAAGACTGCTGAAAAAGGAAGAGAAATTTGTATGGACAGATAAGTGCGAGAGTAGTTTTCAGGAGCTTAAGCAAAAGCTAACTACCGCACAGGTACTCACTATTCCATCAGGTCCAGGAGGATTCGAGATCTACAGTGATGCGTCGTTTAAAGGATTGGGTTGCGTGTTGATACAGCATGGTCGGGTTGTTGCGTATGCGTCCCAACAGTTAAGACCCCATGAGTTGAATTACCCGACGCATGACTTGGAGCTTGCAGCGATCATCTTTGCCCTTAAGATTTGGAGGCACTACTTGTGTGGAGAAAGATTTCAGATCTTCACCGACCATCAGAGTCTTAAGTACTTGTTCTCTCAGAGGGAGTTGAATATGAGACAACGTCGATGGATGGAGCTCCTAAAGGACTATGACTGTGAGATTCTGTATCATCCTGGAAAAGCGAACAAGGTCGCCAATGCTTTGAGTAGAAAGTCTTCGGTTACACATATGGTACTCAAGGAGTGGAGTCTACTCGAGGGAGCACAGGATTCGAGTTTCAAGTTCGAGGTAGGCCACCTTTCGAGCCTTATGGCCACCCTTAGAATTGAGCCAGAAGTACAGGTTAGAATCAGGACGCTTCAGCAGACAGATACAGATGTTCAGAAAATCGTGCAAGAGGATCCAGAGAAGAGGAAAGCTGGCTTTTAGATTTCTGATGATAGGACATTGAGATTCCAAGGACGATTGGTTGTACCTGACGATGTGGAACTTAGGGAGGAGATTTTATCGGAAGCGCATCGAAGCAGTTACAGCATTCATCCTAGTAGTACTAAGATGTATCAGAATCTGTGTCAACACTACTGGTGGTGTGGCATGAAGGTGGACATCGCCAAGCATGTCGCCAAGTGTTTGACGTGTTAACAGGTGAAAGCTTAGTATTGCAAGCTAGGAGGACTTCTGCAACCCTTGGAGATCCCAGAGTGGAAATGGGAGCATATTACGATGGACTTTGTGACAGGACTACCGAGGAGCTAGAGAGGAAATGATTCGATATGGGTAGTGGTCGACAGATTGACGAAGTCGGCACACTTTATCGTGGTTCGAAGGGACCTCAGTTTGGATAGGTACGCAGAATTGTACGTGCGTCACATAGTCCGTATGCATGGGGTGCCAGTCACGATTACCTCAGACAAGGACCCGAGATTCACCGTCACCTTTTTGAAGAGCCTCCAATCAGCGTTAGGGACGAAGTTACAATATAGTACGGCTTATCACCCATAGATAGATGGCCAGTCTGAAAGGACGATTCAGATCCTTGAGGATATGCTAAGGGCTTGTGTCTTGGACTTTAAGGGAAGTTGGGAGGAACAGCTTCATCTAGTCGAGTTCGCTTACAACAACAGTTACCAACAGAGTATTCAGATGGCTCCTTTCGAAGCGTTGTATGGCGGGCGTGCGAACGCCGGTGTGTTGGGATGAGGTCGGGAAAGAAAGATCACCGGTCCGAGTTGGTTCAGCAGTCAGTGGAAGCAATTGCAGTTATCAAAGACAGATTAAAGACCGCTCAGAGCCGCCAGAAAAGTTATGCAGATAAGCGCCAAAGGCCATTGGAATTCCAAGTTGGTGAGCACGTCTTCTTGAAGGTGTCACTGGTGAGAGGTACTTTCCGCTTTGGCAAAAAGGGAAAACTGAGTCCGAGGTACGTAGGTCCCTTTGAGATTTTGGAAAGAATAGGGACTCTAGCGTATCGTCTTGCACTGCCGCCGAAGTTGTCACAAGTACATGACGTCTTTCACGTGTCGATGTTGAGGAAGTATGAACCTGACCCGACTCACGTTCTGAATTTCGAGGAATTAGACGTGGACGACAGGGTGTCGTACGTTGAAAGCTCGGCTCAAATTGTGGATCGTAAGGAACAAGTCCTGCGTACTAGGACCATCCCAGTGGTCAAAGTGGTCTGGCAACACCACGGTACTGAAGGAGCAACCTGGGAGACCGAAGAATCGATAAGACAATTGTACCCCTATCTTCTTACTTAAGGATTTGTAATGGTTTAAATTTCGAGGACGAAATTTTTATAAGAGGGAAAGAGTTGTGACATCCCGAATTTTCTTGAATTTATTTTCAGTCAATTGAGTCGGGTAATGCATCTGTGCATGTAGTCGTCTTTCTGAGTTGGCCACTCACGAGAGGACTGGTCTATTGGGTGAAGCAATTAAGGAATTTTGATGTGTCAGGCTCGGGAACTGATCACCCTCGGGTCGGATGCAAGAAAATTTCCCTGAAAGCTACTCAGTGGATCAGGCGTGCTGAAATCGTACCAGATTGAATTTAACCGCGAAAATTGAAATTGAAATTAATAAATTGGAGGCCCGATTATGTCACAAGTCTTAATAGGATCTTAGATTAATTTTATGGATTTTAATTGGACTCAATTAGAAGAGAATTGAATGAGAAATTGAAGAAATTAAGCGTGCGAAATTTTGGACCCTGACGAAAATTTAATTGAACCCATTGAAAGAGGTTGTGGAAGATGGGTTAGTGGAGCATGACATCACCCACATGACCTCATGGTGAGGTGGCTAGGAGGCATGAGATGGTGACAAGTGGATGGTCGGGATTGAAGCAAACATCCCCATCATCTTCAACCTTGGAATAGAGAGAGAAAAGGGGGGGAAAAGAGAAAAAGAAAAAGGAAAAGAAGAAGAGGAGCTGCAGCTGTCAACCGCTAGCCCGTCTGCCCTCGCCGCTCGCTGCCTCGCCGTCGCCAGCCGCCGCGCCCAACCGCCGTTGTCGCGCCGTTCGCCTCCGCTCGCCTTGCCGTCGAGCTACTGCCGTCTCGCCCCAAGCCGCGCACGCCTCCTCAGCCAGCCCGCAGCTCAGCCCGTCCCCGTTCGCCGCTGTCCACGCCGCCACCAACCCGAGCCGCCTTCCCTCCGCCGCTCTCTCGCCCAAGCCGTCGTTGTTCAGCCCCCTTGCCGGCCTCCCGTCCAGCAGCCGCAGCAGCAGAAATTTCAGTGGGTTTCTAGCCACTTCGAGGGCCTTTTCGACCTTCTTCCCAGCCCCGGACGCGAGACCTCCTTTGGGGAAAATCGGTCCCGGTGTCGCCCTCTTCAATTTGAGCTAAGCGGCGTCCAAATCCGTGAGTTTATCTCACTAATCCTTGATTAGAGGGTTAATTATGTCCTAAGTTTGTTTAGTTTAAATTAAGGATGTTTAGGTGAATAGATTAGAATATTTTATTCTAAGTTGGATTAGTAGATTGGATTAAGCTTAATTGTGTTTAATTAAAATGAAAAGAGGTTAATTAATGTTAAGTGGTGATGTGGCATAATTAGATTTTAATTTAGATTTATTTAAATGTTTCGAAATTCGGCTGATTAAAATCATATTAAAATATTCCGAAATTAATTAAATATTATTATTTAAAAAAACGGAAAAATTTATTTTTAGCCCAGGTTGCTCGAATTTTGTGCCGATCATTTCTTTGTCTTTGTTAGAATTTAAATTTGATGCTTGATTGGTGGCAAATTGAGTGTGATTGCAATAATTAGGGGTTATGTGTAGAAATTCCAAGTGGAGGAATTGTTGGGAATTTGGCCGTGATTGATCGCCTATTAGAGGCCGTGCCTAGTGAGGCCATGATGAACCACCTATTAGAGGTCGTGCCTTTGGGGCCGTGATGAACCACCTATGAGAGGTCGTGCCTAGTGAGGCCGTGATGAACCACCTATTAGAGGTCATGCCTTTGGGGCCGTGATGACCGCCTATTAGAGGCCGTGCCTATCGAGGCCGTAATTTACCACCTTATTGAAGGTCGTGCCACGTGGGGCCGGGATTGCCACCGATTGTTAAGCTTACTTTTAGGGTCGTGGTTGGGAACATTGATTGATTTGCTAGAATGACACGTAATCAGCCGAGCCGATTGATCGCTGAGACGATCCAAGTGGTTGATTGGTTGATGATGTGATTGTGCCTTGGTTATTTAATTGTCACTTTTGCACGTGATTGAATGATATGAACTGTACTAACCTGCAGGCGCGGACTATTGCGAGGTAAGTCTTCTTGATGTGTGGCTAGGTCATTTTGGGGTGTATTTACTTTCTAATAGGGGCTTAGGAGGGGTGAACTTACTGAGACAATGTCTCACCCCGTTGTGGGAAAAATATTTCAGGGCCGTAAATGGCGGTACCAGTGGAGAATGGTGGACTGCGGGTGCAGTTGGTCGAGGAGTCGCAGAGCTTGAAGATGGGGGATCGACGATCGAGTTCGCCTAGTAGTCTTAGGACTGTTCCTTCTTTTGGTAGATCGACCCTTAGTATGCAGACTGACCCCTTTTTGATGCACATAGACTCTGACCCATTTTTTTTCTATGTAAACTCTGGCTGACGTAATAGAAGTATGATGGCTTGTATTTGATTTGATTTTGTTCCTGCTGTTCTATCCCGTTTGTAATTTGTCAGGGATTTCTTAATACGTTCCGCATGCGCATCATAAATTAATTTGGGTCGGCGAAACTACCTGGGAATGTCGCGATTGCACGACCATGGCGGGTTGTTCACGTGTCTCGGAGTTCGGGGCGTGACAGTTGGAGATAGCTCCTTAATGGATATACATGAAATTGACAATAAATACAAGCCTCATGATTCATTTTAAGGTCATATGTTCTTATTTGAGTTGTCAAGATAACTTGCTTTCCAGTCTTCTTCATGAGTGATATAGGCTAGTGAATCCACCTAGAGGGGGGTGAATAGGTGATTATGGAATTCTTTTAGAATCTTTTGCTGAAATATACTTTAATATGAAAATCACATCAGAAATAAATAGATCATACATCCATAAAGCAAGTAAAATAGAGTAAGAGAAAATTGACACAAGGATTATAGTGGTTCGGCTTATTGCAAGCCTACGTCCACTCTCCACGCTGGCAGCCAACTGGCTGTAATCACTAAATAGCAATTGAGAGCAGTTACAATTCACGAACTAGACTTCTTCAGTAGAAAGTCTCTTTTACAGCTTTTTGCTGTTTCACACTATAAGCGACTCTGTTTGATACACAATTTTGAGCACAAGAGATTTTGAGAACAAGAGATATCAGAGGTTCTAACTTCGAAATTTTTCTATCAGTTCTCTCATTACTTTCGAACAACTCCGACCCACCTTAAATAACCTTCGTGCCTCCATACCCGTTAGCACTTTCCAAGAATTCATCTAATCAACCCGTTGGACTAAATCAATTTAAGTGATCTTCATGTTGTCGAAAATATAAGTAGAAAATAGCTCGTCAATCCTGCTCGCCCATACAATTAGGATCTTGAGTTTCCAAAATTAGATCCTTCCAAAAATTCGCTTGATCTTCAACAGATAAAATCCGAAGAGAAAATCTTCCGAGCTCACAATCACAGCTAGAGATATTCCATGGATAAGTTAGGGAAGATAATATCCAAATCTTAATTTCCTTAATCATAAAAATAACCTGTTGTCAGCTTGGCAAAATCGCAAACTGTCTTCAGACTTTGATTTGGGTATGGAGATCTTCAGATCCTAACTCTGAGTCTGACTGTCTTCAGACAGAAAACTTCAGACCGTAACTTTAGGTCTGACTGTCTTCAAACGGAAATGCTTGGGTCTTGAAGTCTTCAGACTTAACCGACTAAGTCTTGGAATCTTTAGACTTTACTGATGAGGTTGTTTTGTTAACTTCAAAACTTACAAGGGATTTTTCTTCAACAATCTCCCCCTTTTTGATGGTGACAAAACACCTCGGCAAATTTGCAAATTTATAACCTGCAAAGAGAACTCATATATATTTTGAGGATTGCTTCTGCAAAACAGAAAAATGTTATTTCAATAACAAATATCCTCACAAATATAATGATCCTACAAATTCGCAAGTCTAAGGATCCAAACATCAAATCATCATAAAGTCAAAGACAATAAAACCAAATCCAAACCAAAAAATTCAAAGTCATAAATAAAAACAGTCTGAATGAAATAAAAGTAAATGAAATAAGAGGTTAAAAAGAAAAACGATCTCAAATCTGCAAAACTCTCCCCCTTTTTGTCCCATCAAAGGAGGTAGAGTGGTTAAAAGTGGGTTTGAAAAAGATTTAGGGCTCTTCAGGGAGGCGAACAAGATGAAATTTGCCGAGCGTCTGCACGATCTTCTCAAGATTTGCAAGAGCTTCCTTCACTGAAATCAACTCTGCACCCTTATCATTTGATTCCACTTGAAGCTTGAGTGCATTGATTTGATCTAGCATGCTCACGGAAGTACTCAGCATTGCCTTCTTAAGATCCCTAAGCTCATAATCCATTCCAAAAACCTGCTTCTTGAGGTCCAGCATAACATCCAGCAGTCGTGAAAATGCTGTTGAGTTAGCATTACCAGAACTAGGACCAGCGGATTCAGTTCTTGGAGTTTGAAAGCTTGGCGCATCCTTCTCAGCCCTTTCCCTTTCCGATAGAGAGGATTCTTCAATTTCTAGGAAATGAGATGCATAGATATCATCTGCATCAGCACCAGACCTACTCACATCACTCTAATGTAATGGCGATATCGTTCCTTGATCAGCAGCAACTCCCCTTGTTTTGATGCCAGTGGGTGAAGTCGAAAATTCTTCGCCAAAATCCATTTCAACACTGTGATGTTTCTCGGTCTCTTTCCCAGAGTAAGCAAAAGATGGCTCAAATCCTTCAGCCATATCCTCCTGAGCTTTGCTTTCCTCTTCATCTTTCATTCTTCTCTCTTCCTCTTCTCTTCTCACCTCTTCTTCTTCTTTTCTCCGTGCTTCCTCTTCTTCTTTCCTCTGTCTCTCCTATTCTTTCCTTTGTTTCTCTTCTTCTCTCCTCTGTTCCTCTTCTTTCCTCTGTCTTTCTTCTTCTTCCTTCCTCTGTGCTTCTTCTTCTTCTTTCCTCACTCTCTCAGCTTCTTCTTTTTCCTCTGCTTCTCTCCTTGCCCTCTCTCCAGCATCAGTTCTCAAGCTAACTGTGCTTCTCAACTTTGAGAGAGTAGAAAGAGTCATGGCATCATCAAAATCTTCTTCATCATCCTCGTCCTGCAGGATGACTTTCCTTCTTTTCTTCTCGGTGACAGACATGGGCTCTTTGCCCTTTCTTTTGGTAGAAGCAATGGCAATCTCCCTTGAGGGTGTCTTCACCTTCAACCCTTCCAGTGCAGCATTTAGCTCTGGAATCTTCATCTTCATCACCATCTTGTATCCAACAAGCATCAAACTTAAATTGGTCAGGCATAAAGGTGTAGGGATCTGAATTTTGAAATGCCTGAACAACTTGGTGATGATAGACGAATAAGGCAATTGACCCTTATCCTTAACCACAGTTCGGTACATGTGGAATAGGATAACGTGAGGGAGTGAAAAGGGCCTGCCTTGGTTGAGAGCAAACATCAGCTTGGCTTCAGTTTTGGAGACATCGATCTTGGAGGTTGTCTTTGGCCTGATACAGTTGATGATGATTTTGTGCAGCAATACATTTGAGGCATTCATCCTTGTGTAGGATATTTTGCCTTCCACATTTCGATCACGCACAATTTCAAGGGTTGCGTAGGCTGTGGATACTTTGATTGGTTGGAAACTCCTTCTTTCCACCCCAATAACATCAGCCATTGTGTCAACATCAATAATATACTCTTTGTTCATATAAGTAAAGGACAACCTATTTGCATCCAGAAATGACAAATTCGAATAAAAATATGCCATAAGTTCAGGGTAGGCATTTGTCGTATCTGTGCAAAACTTCTCCAATTGTAGCCTCGCAAATTTCTCCCTAAGATTTACCTTCAGTGAATCTAGGAAATCGAAGTCCACACTCCTCGGATTTACAACACCTCTCTTCAGCAACTTGGTGTACATCCGTTCATACTCTCTAGACCGAAAAAGACTACCTTGAGGACAAACTGAGTTCACAGCCACGCCCATTCGTGGCTGGAATTGAGAGAAAAGTCTCTCATCATCATTCAGTGGTTGGTTTCCAGTACTATATAGCGGATCACTCGAAATGTTTTCAAGAGATCTTTGAGCGGTCCCTTCCTCAACAATTTTTAAGTCCTCCATCTCATTCAAGAAGATATACTCACTCTTATATCCTCTTTCTTTCAGAAAATCCTCGATCATCTTTAGGTCTGTACCTGCAACCTTCAGCCTATTATAAAGATCAAACACAAGCTTTGATCTTAGGGTTCTTACCGGCGCTGCTTCAACAATTTCTTCCTCGAAATATTGACTTTGAGTCTCCCTTTGTGGAGATTCTTCGCCTGTGAGGTCCACCCTTGTAGGACCCTCTTGCTGTCTTTGTGGTCCCTTATCAGCGAGTCTTGAAGATTTTCGAGATGACATTCTTGAATCCCAAGCAAAAGCTCAACTTGTTCGCAAACAAAAGATGGATTTTTGCCGAGTAAAGTGATGGAACGGGGACGGTAATGGAGCTTTTTAGGGTTTTGAAAGCGAGAGTAAAAGAGATGGATTTAAATCATTGTAGTGGATGGAGACAACAATTCGAAAATATA
Organism: Eucalyptus erythrocorys; assembly: GCA_014182555.1. Classification (NCBI taxonomy): domain Eukaryota; kingdom Viridiplantae; phylum Streptophyta; class Magnoliopsida; order Myrtales; family Myrtaceae; genus Eucalyptus; species Eucalyptus erythrocorys. Next base: position 12,656,667 of record CM024598.1, on the reverse strand, counting down.
AATATTAAGAAAAGATAAAAATGAGATACTGAACCGTCGCAAATAAAGAAAAAATAAAAACTACCAATTTTGATAAAGTAAACTGCAATTTTGAAAAAGTAAACTGCCATAAATATATGTCAGACTTCGAATAAAAAGAGATTTCGAAATTTCAAAAAGTAATTAATGAAAATTTACGAAATATTGAAATACGTAAACAGACTTTAAGTTAGAGTCTAAGAGTAGTCAGACTTTACCTCAGAGTCTGAACTCTTTCAGACCTTACCTTTGAGTCTGAGCACCATCAGACCTTACGTTGAGTCTGAACGCCTTCAGACCTTGCATTGAGTCTGAACTTTTCAATACTCTAGATTTGAGTCTGAATTTCTTCAAGTCTTGCGATATTCAGTCTTAAGCGAATTGATTCAAAGTAAGCCTTTTCTGGGGGCTTTGTGAATATGTCTGCTAATTGATTCTTTGAATCAACGAAGGCGAATCACCACTTCACCATTTTGAACATGATCTCTAATGAAATGATGCTTGATTTCAATGTGCTTTGCTCTTGAATGAAGTATTAGATTCTTTGTGAGGTTGATTGCGCTTGTGTTGTCACATTTGATTTCTGTACACGTTTTCTCAACACCAAAGTCTCTTAATTGTTGTTGCATCCATAGAATTTGAGAACAGCAACTTCCAAGAGCTATGTACTCTGCTTCAGCGGTTGAAAGAGCTACGGTACCCTGTTTTCTTGAGAACCAAGATACCAACCTGTTTCTCAATAGTTGACAAGTACATATAGTGCTTTTTCTATCCACTCTACAGCTAGCAAGGTCAGCATCAGAATATCTAAGAAGAGTAAAGTCTCCCCTTTTGGAATACCACAGACCTAGCTTAGATGTAGTTGCAACATAGTTAATAATACACTTCACAGCAGTCATGTGAGATTCTTTAGGATTAGATTGAAATCTAGCACAAATGCAAACACTAAATAAAATATTAGGTCTATATGCTGTAAGGTAAAGAAGTGAACCGATTATACTCCTGTATAGTTTTTGGTCTACACTCTTTCCTTCATCTTTATCTAGCTTTGATGAGCTTGACATAAGAGTTTCTGTTTTCTTGCAATTCTCCATTCCAAACTTCTTGATGAGGTCTTTTGCATACTTTTCTTGGTGGATAAAAGTTCATTCTCTTGATTGTTTGACTTGAAGTCCCAAAAGAAGTTCAATTCACCCATCATGCTCATCTCAAATTCATTGCATACAACTTGAAAAATTCTTGCAAAGCTTTTCATTAGAAGAACCAAATATTATATCATCAACATAAATTTGAACAAGTATGAAATCCTTGCCTTCTCTTTTGATAAATAAGATAGTATCTACTTTACCTTTAGAGAAACCACTTTGAATTAAGAAATTACTTAACCTTTCATACCAAGCTCGAGGTGCTTGTTTTAAGCCATATAAAGCTTTCTTCAGCTTGAAAACAAAGTTTGGTTTTCTTGGATCTTCAAATCCTGGCGGTTGTTCCACATAGACCTCTTCTTGGATAATTTCATTTAGGAATGCACTTTTCACGTCCATTTGGAATAACCTGAAATTTTTTAAGCAAGAAAAAACAAGAAGTAATCTTATAGTTTCTAACCTTACCACCGGAGCATAGGTTTCATCATAGTCAATGCCTTCTTCTTGTGTGTAACCTTTTGCTACAAGTCTTGCTTTGTTCCTCACCACTTTTCCTTGTTGATCAAGCTTGTAACAACCCGGGTCCCACTGTATAATATTGTCCGCTTTGGACACTGAGTCCTCACGGCTTTAAAACACATTATACAGATTAGAGGGACCCAAGCTATTGTCCACTTGGGCCAGTTTATAATGGCTTGGGTCCCTCTAACCTGTGTGACGCGTTTCACGTACACTTCCGCTGCGCTGAAAACAAAGCCTTGAGGGAGGGAAATGGCTTCGTGCAATCCCATCCAAAGAGGACAATATCGGTTTGGGGAAAGGAATGGCCGAGTGCAACCTTGTCCCCAGGTGACGCATTTCACACGGGGAGGAGGGATGGCGGTGCGTCCGCGCCTCGGTCCCCGGACATGCGCAAGGAAGGAGTCCTTGTCCCACATCGCCTAGGGAGGGAGTCCTGGGCCAGTTTATAATAGCTTTGGTCCCTCTAATCTGTATAACGTGTTTTAAAGCCGTGAGGACTCAGTGTCCAAAGCGGACAATATTATACAGTGGAACCCGGGTCATTACAAATGGTATCAGAGCTGACTCTCGACCACGTGTGGGGCCACAGCGAGGGCGCTGTGCTCCCAAGGAGGGGAGAGTGTGACGGCCTGAGCAGTGGTGTGCGGGGAGGAGGGATGGCGGTGCGTCCGCGCCTCGATCCCCAGACGTGCGCAAGGAAGGGGTCCTTGTCCCACATCGCATAGGGAGGGAGTCTTGGGCCAGTTTATAATGACTTGGGCCCCTTTAACCTGTGTGACGCGTTTCACGTACGCTTCCGTTGTGCTGAAAACAAATCCGTGAGGGGCCCACTGTGGGGCCGCCAAAGCAGACAATATTATACAGTGGGACTCGAGTCGTTACAAATGGTATCAGAGCTGACTCCTGACTGCGTGTGGGGCCACAGCGAGGGCGCTGTGCTCCTAGGGGGGGAGAGTGTGACGGCCTGTATAATATTGTCTGCTTTGGACACTGAATCCTCACGGCTTTAAAACGCGTTATACAGATTAGAGGGACCCAAGCTATTATAAACTGGCCCAGGACTCCCTCCCTAGGCGATGTGGGACAGGGACTCATTCCTTGCGCACGTCCGGGGACTGAGGCGCGGACGCACCGCCATCCCTCCTCCCCGTGCACCGCCGCTTGGGCCATCACACTCTCCCCTCATTGGGAGCACAGCGCCCTCGCTGTGGCCCCACACGCGGTTGGGAGTCGGCTCTGATACCATTTGTAACGACCCGGGTCCCACTGTATAATATTGTCCGCTTTGGACACTGAGTCCTCACGGCTTTAAAACGCTTTATACAGATTAGAGGGACCCAAGCTATTATAAACTGGCCCAGGACTCCCTCCCTAGGCGATATGGGACAGGGACTCCTTCCTTGCGCACGTCCGGGGACCAAGGCGCGGACGCACCGCCATCCCTCCTCCCCACGCACCGCCGCTCGGGCCGTCACACTACCAGGGCCCCACTATGTAATATTGTCCGCTTTGGACACTGAGACCTCACAGCTTTAAAACGCGTCACACAGGTTAGAGGGGCCCAAGCTATTATAAACTAGCCCGGGACTCTCTCCCTAGGCGATGTGGGACAGGGACTCCTTCCTTGCGCATGTCCGGGGACCGAGGCGCGGACGCACCGCCATCCCTCCTCCCTGCACATCGCCGCTTGGGTCGTCACACTCTCCCCTCCTTGGGAGCACAGCGCCCTCGCTGTGGCCCCACACGCAGTCGGGAGTTGGCTCTGATACCATTTCTCGATTTGTGTGTCTCATCCTTGCGCAGGGGCCATGCTAATCTTCTCTGTATGGTTCTAATTTTATCGGATGTCTCCACCATTTGTAACGACCCGAGTCCCACTGTATAATATTGTCCGCTTTGGACACTGAGTCCTCACGACTTTAAAACGCGTTATACAGGTTAGAGGGACCCAAGCCATTATAAACTGGCCCAAGACTCCCTCCCTAGGCGATGTGGGACAGGAACCCCTTCCTTGCGCATGTTCGGGGACCGAGGCACAGACGCACTGCCATCCCTCCTCCCCGCGCACCGCCACTCGAGCTGTCACACTCTCCCCTCCTTGGGAGCATAGCACCCTCGCTGTGGCCCCACACGCGGTCGAGAGTCGACTCTGATACCATTTGTAACGACCCGGGTTCCACTGTATAATATTGTCCACTTTGGACACTGAGTCCTCACGACTTTAAAACGCGTTATGTAGGGGTAGAGGGCCATCCCGTGAGCCTTCCCTCTCCCAAGCCATAATATTGTTCTATGTAGATGAACCATGTAGATGAAGTTATATGTGGATGAATGTTACTTAGGGATGTTATAATGACTATAGAAAGGTTTAGATAGGGTTTATAGAGCAAGACAAATCTCGTGGAGGTAGATTCGGAATAGAATAGGGACTGTTTTTTGAAACAGTTTCCAGGACATGTATGTCTTGCTAATTTCATGGACAACCTTGTGACGCGTTTCAGGTACGCTTCCACTACGCTGAAAACAAAGCCTTGAGGGAGGGAAATGGCTTCGTGCAATCCCATCCAAAGAGGACAATATCGGTTTGGGGAAAGGAATGGCCGAGTGCAACCTTGTCCCCAAGTGACGCGTTTCACGTACGCTTCCTCTGCATTGAAAACAAAGCCTTGAGGGAGGGAAATGGCTTCGTGCAATCCCATCCAAAGAGGACAATATCGGTTTGGGGAAAGGAATGGCCAAGTGCAACCTTGTCCCCAGGTGACGCGTTTCATGTACGTTTCCGCTGCGCTGAAAACAAACCCGTGAGGGAGGAGGTTGCTATGTGCATGCCTCCAAAGCAGACAATATTATGGCTTGGGAGAGGGTGGGCCAGTGGGCCGCGCCTCTGCCCCTGCATAATGCGTTTTAAAGCGTGAGGACTCAGTGTCTAAAGCGGACAATATTATACAGTGGGACCCGGGTCGTTACAAATGGTATTAGAGCCGACTCCCGACTGCGTGTGAGGCCACAGCGAGGGCGCTGTGCTCCCAAGGAGGGGAGAGTGTGACGACCCAAGCGGCGATGCGCAGGGAGGAGGGATGGCGGTGCGTCCACGCCTCGGTCCCCGGACATGCGCAAGGAAGGAGTCCCTGTCCCACATCGCCTAGGGAGAGAGTCCCGAGCCAGTTTATAATAGCTTGGGTCCCTCTAATCTATACAATGCGTTTTAAAGCCGTGAGGACTCAGCGTCCAAAGTGGACAATATTACACAGTGGGACTCGAGTCGTTACAAAGCTTGTTCCTGAAAACCCATTTGGTACCAATAATTGATTTACCTTTTGGTTTAGGAACGAGTTCCCAAACATTGTTGATTTTGAATTGATTCAATTCCTCTTGCATAGATTCAATCCAGCTTTCATCTTTCAATGCATCTTCTACATTTTTAGGTTCAATCTCAGAAACAAGTGCTAGAGCACTAGATTCTTTACGCCTTTTGGATCTTGTACGAACTTCTTCATCAATGTTGCCGATGATGAGTTCAGCAGGGTGACTGAATTTATGCTTCCAATTTGTAATTGGTTTGTCACTTTGATAAGATTATGTTTCAGTTGAAGCTACTGAATTGGTTTGCGGCTGAGTGTCTGAGATTTGATTTTCTTCAAGAGAATTTGTAGACACTTGGCCAGACTTATAATCTTCAGGTTGAGTCTGATTTTGAACTGAGTCTTCAAACTTCACATTCATGGATTCTTCCACAGTCTGAGTTCGTTGGTTGAAAACTCCGAAGGCTTTGCTTGTCATTGAGTAGCCAAGGAAAATTCCTTCATCTGATTTTTCTTCAAACTTACCAATTCGATCACTAGAATTATTTAAGATAAAACATTTACAACCAAATACATGAAAATAAGAGACAATAGGTTTCTTATCTTTGAACAGTTCATAAGGTGTTTTCTCTAAAATAGGTCTTAGAAAAACTCTGTTTATAATATAGCAAGCGGTTGAAGTAGCTTCAGCCCAAAAATGAGGAAAAATATTACTTTCAATCAAAAGATTTCTTGCCATCTCTTGCAAGGAACGGTTTTTCCTCTCTACAACTCCATTTTGTTGTGGAGTGTAAGGGGATGAAAAATTATGTTGAATACCATAGTCATCACAATGTTTAGCAAAATCATGATTCTCAAATTCACCACCATGGTCAGTTCGAATACTTGAAATTGCATATCCTTTCTCAATTTGGATTTTCTTTGTAAATTTAGTAAAATAAAATAAAGCTTCAGATTTTACCCAAGTAAAACGAGAATAATCATCAACTATTACCAAACAATATCTCTTACCTCCAATGCTTTGAGTTCTTGTTGGACTGAACAAATCCATGTGTAATAGCTGCAAAACACGTTTAGTGGATACCTTATTTATAGATTTATAAGAATTTCTAACTTGTTTTCTAAGTACGCAAGGAGTGCATAATTCATGCTTTTGATGCTTCAGGTCAGGAAGTCCCTGAACAAGCTTTTTGGATGAAACTTTTGCAATTTGCTTCAAGTTGACATGTCCAAGCTTTCTATGCCAAAGAATGGCTTCATCTTGAATTGATATCAAGCATTAAGAACTGTCGACTTTGTATCCAGCAAATAAATGTTTCCATGTCTTCGTCCGTAAAAAGACGTGAGAGATCTTTGCTTGTTCCGAGAACAAGTATCTTCTTGAAAGTTGATCTTGTATCCAGTGTTGCATAGTTGGCTAATACTCAAAAGATTATAGTTCAACCCTTCAACTAGAGAAACATTGTTGTGAGGTTTTTTATCTTCACAGTTCCTCAACCAACAATTTATCCTTTGTTGTTGCCACCGAATGAGACATTTCCTCCTTTTACATGAGAGAGTTTTGTGAAACAATTTGAATCTCCCGTCATGTGTCTTGAACAACCACTATCCAAATACCACTTGATTTTCTTCTTGATAGTGACCTGCATTTAAATGAAAAACTCAAGTCTTCTTTGGTACCCAAACTTTCTTGGGTCCATCATTGTTCATACCATAAACAGTCTTTGCCTAACTCTTCTTAACAGGTCTCCAAACTTTGGGACATTCCTTCTCAAAATGTTCTACGCTTTTGCACTTTGAACATGTAAGAGTATTTCTTCCAACAGGCTTTATAAAAACCTTTTGAAAATGATCCTTGTAAAAAGATTTTTTTTTTTTTTTTGGTAACGAGTCCTTGTAAAAAGATTTTGTAGGCCTATTCTTAATTCTTTCTTTTACCTTTGGAAAATCAATCAAAGGAATGGTTTCATGTGTTATTCCTAGACCAGATTTATTAAGATAGGGTCTTTGAATAGAAAGAATTTTATCTAATTTTTTAGAACCCATTGAAAATTTCCTTGTGACTTTCAACAAATATTCTTTCAAGCAAGCATTTTCTTTTGAAAGTGCAATTTCATTTTCTTTTGAAACAGCAAGACACATATCTAGACTTTCAATTTTTTTAACCAAAGTCTTTTCTTGTTGTTTTAATTTGGAATTCTTCTTTTTTAGTTCAGAAATCCTTTTAAGAGAGCCTTTAAGACTGAGACAAAGTTTATCAATGTAATTTGACACTTTGGTAGGAATTTTTAAATGTCTAACCTTGATACCGCTGTTTGAGTGTAAGTCTGAGTCTGAGTCTAAGCTTGAGTCTGAGTCTGACTCTGAATCTGATTTAACCATAAGACAGATATTTGCATACTCTTCATCACTCTCCTCACATTCAGTGTCACTCCATGTTTTAGCTTTGAGTGCTTTCTTGAACCTTTTCGGTTTTCCTTTCTTTTTCTTTAATAAGAGACAGTTTGGTCTGATGTGTGCCTTTTTCTTGCATTCGAAGCAAACAACCTCCTTATTGGTGTCTTCTTCTTCATTTAACTTCTTTTGAAATCTTTGATTACTTTGTCTCTTTCCATTGAACCTTCTTCCTTTTCAAATCAGAAGTGCCAACTCCTCATCATCCAGGTCTTCTTCTGAATCTGTAACACCAGAATCATCATTAGATTTTAAAGTAATTGACTTCTTACCTTTGGTGTCAAAATCCTCATTGAATTGCTCGACTTCATATGATTGAAGTGTGCCGACCAACTCATCTACCGAAAGAGGCATAATCCTCTGTGTTTCTCTTATGAATGTCTTGACGTGATTCCAATCTTTGGAGAGTCCTCTCAACAGTTTATTGACCTTCATAGGTCCTAAGATTGGCTGTCCTTGGTATGCCAAGCCATTTACAATTTCGTAAATCGATCGAACATATCCGTGATGGATTCTCTTGGCTTCATTTTGAAGGCTTCATATTGTCCAAGAAGGATATTGATCTTGGTTTCTTTGACTCGATCTGTTCCTTCATATGTGACGTGCAAACTATCCCAAACTTCTTTAGCTGTTTCACAAGATGAAATTCTATTATATTCAGTAGGAGATAATGCACAATATAGAGAGTAGATAGCTTTAGCATCAAGGGCTTTTCTCTTTGAAATATCGATTTGTGACACTCCCACTCCATCAGGTAATTCTTTCCATGTGGTTGATGCCGCTTTAGGAACAATTCCTTTCTCCACTACATCCCATTCTTGAGGATCTTTGGATCTTAGGAATGCCTTCATCTTGTTTTTCCATATGTTGTATTCCTTTTCATCGAAGTAGGGAGGTCTGGTATTGCTTTGCTCTTCAATTAAACCTAGAGCCAAAATACTAGCCATAGATCTTTAGCTTTAGAAATAATAAACACTTCCAATAAATAAGCAACCTGCTCTGATACCAATTGATACAGGCTAGTGAATCCACCTAGAGCGGGGTGAATAGGTGATTATGGAATTCTTTTAGAATGTTTTGCTGAAATATACTTTAATATGAAAATCACATCAGAAATAAATAGATCATACATCCATAAAGCAAGTAGAATAGGGTAAGAGAAAATTGACACAAGGATTATAGTGGTTTGGCTTATTGCAGACCTACATCCACTCTCCACGCTGGCAGCCAACTGCCTGTAATCACTATGTAGCAATTGAGAGCTGTTACAATTCACGAACTAGACTTCTTCAGTAGAAAGTCTCTTCTACAGCTTCTTGCTGTTTCGCACTATAAGCAACTCTCTTTGATACACAATTTTGAGCACAAGAGATTTTGAGAACAAGAGATATCAGAGGTTCTAACTTCGAAATTTTTCTATCGGTTCTCTCATTACTTTCGAACAATTCCGATCCACCTTAAATAACCTTTGTGCCTCCATACCCATTAGCACTTTCCAAGAATTCATCCAATCAACCCGTTGGACTGAATCAATTTAAGTGATCTTCATGTTGTCGAAAATATAAGTAGAAAATAGCTCGTCAATCTTGGTCGCCCATACAATTAGGGTCTTGAGTTTCCAAAATTAGATCCTTCCAAAAATTCGCTTGATCTTCAACGGATAAAATCCGAAGAACCAGAGATATTCCATCGATAAGTTAGGGAAGATAATATCCAAATCTTAATTTCCTTAATCATAAAAATAACCTGCTGGCAGCCTGGCAAAATCGCAAACTGTCTTCAGACGAGTTTGGGACATCTGGAGTGCCATAACTTGGCACGGGGGGACACTTAAGTGTCATAACTTTTTTTCGGTACACTTAAGTGCCACTTTTTTTTTTCAAATGGAACACTTAAGTGCCACCTCCGGCGACCTTGCCGGAAATCCTACATGGCACGTGTTTATTATTTTTTAATGCTTGCGTGGCTCACCGGAGAGCCGAGTCGGCGGCGACTCGGCAGAAACGACGCCGTTTACATAATAAAAAATTAATTAAATTAAATTAAAACTTAATTTTAATTAAAAATACTCTAAAATTATATAATAAAAAAAGGGGGACGAAGGGGGCGGCGGGCGAGGGGGCCGAGCCCTCACCGCCGCCGCCCCCCGCCGTCGCGGGAAGGGCCGGTGACGGAGTGGGGAGGGTCGGCCGGGTCGTCGTCGGCCCCCGGCCGACCCCCCCGTCGTCACCGGCCCTTCCCGGCGACGGCGGGGAGGCGGCGAGGGCCCACGGCCCTCGCCGGATCGCGACAAGGGCTCGCGGCCCTCGCCGGATCTGGGCGAGGGCTCGTGGGCCCTCACCACGATCCTGCGAGGGCTCGCGGCCCTCGCCGCCGGCCGGCCGGGGCCGCGACCCCGGCCGACCCTCCCCCTCCTTCGCCGGCCCTTCTGGCGGCGACGGCGGGGGCGGCGGCGACGGCGAGGGCTCACCCTCAACCGCCCGCCCCTTCGTCCCCACCCTTTTTTAATTTAAATTTTAGAGTATTTTTAATTAAAATTAAGTTTTAATTTAATTTAATTAATTTTTTATTATTTTTACACGTCGACGCGAAACGGCGTCGTTTTTGCATTTTTTTGGCCACGTCGGCATGCAAAAACGACGCCATTTTGGACCTCCATCGCCAGAAAATTGCCACGTCAGCCGTTTGGCCGGATTTTCGCCGGAGTGGCTCTTAAGTGTTCCATTTTACTCCGATATTGGCACTTAAGTGTTCCATTTGAAAAAAAAAAAAAAGTGGCACTTAAGTGTACCGAAAAAAAGTTATGGCACTTAAGTGTCCCCCCATGCCAAGTTATGGCACTCCAGGTGTTCTTTACTCGTCTTCAGACTTTGATTTGGGTCTGGAGATCTTCAGACCGTAACTCTGAGTCTGACTGTCTTCAAACCGTAACTTTAGGTCTGACTGTCTTCAAACAGAAATGCTTGGGTCTTGAACTCTTCAAACTTAACCGACTGAGTCTTGGAATCTTCAGACTTTACTGACGAGGTTGTTTTGTTAACTTCAAAACTTACAAGGGATTTTTCTTCAACAATGAGTTCAAAGATTCGAGTTTTTGTACAGATTTAATTAGACAAACTCTGCTTACATCCATAAACCAAGTTAATTATTAGTGGACTGATCCATCTCATTCCTTGTTAGTCCTAAAAATTGCCACTGGAACTCCTGAAATCAATGATTCAGAAATAAGGTGCAAATAATGCTTTTGGCAACTCTCAGCTCGCCTTAATGCCAACAAGGACATCAGAAGCAGTCTATTTACAATGACTAGTTTATTCTCAGTTATTGGTCTGACTTAATGAGTGCGGCTGTACTAATCTGCTATTCTGAAGATGAACTTGCCACCCTGCATCTGAATCTCAATTGTTGGGTCAAAGAGATGATTGGGTAGTAGCTATCATGGAGAACACAGCCTCAGCTGCTATGATGATTGACATTATCTCTCTTGTTGTTACAAATTAGATGCCGAGCTCACCCTGGAATAATGCCTTGTTCATCACTGTGCATAGATATTCAGGTCCACAATGTCTATGACTGCCTTCTGCAACAAACCTTCATTTGCTTTCTATCCGATTGCTTGTTTCATAGGTCTTGTAATTTCTGTTTAAATTCTCCATGAATCTATGGCACACTCCTGTTTTTGGGTTCTACTAGAGAACTTCCTTTTGTTGGATTTTAGAACCCAACATCAAACAGTAAGTAATTTTATTACTCCTTGTTTATGTTGGGCTGTGTTCATGGTTGATTCACTTCAATAGCTTACTGTTTCATTGTGAAGAAAGAAATACAAGAGCTTTTGAAAATAGCAAGACTGATTTTTTTATTTATTTGAATGATAGATGGCTTTCCACAACTTTTGGTTGTGTGACAACGACATTACTAATGTGCATTCTTTCTTATACCTCATAGCATGAACTGCGTTTATGATTTGTTACATGGGCTAGCATATGCTTGACACCATTGTGCAATAAATTTCTTTTGCTTAGCAAAAGAAATTTTTTAGCAAACTCATTGGAGATGATACTGAGTAATTTGCTTCCAAATGTTGTGACTAGTTTTCTTCTCGTGCTTGCAAAAACCATGATATCCAAAAACTACATGTGGCAAATCAAACTGCTACTGTGTAGCTAAATATATTGCACTGCATCATTTTCTGGTTTTTTGCTTTATAACAGAATCCAATGGTTGATAGATTTCATTTCTTTTGATTGGGGCGATTAGATCTTTTCTTAAGCCTGACAAAGTCCTACGACCTCTCGATAGCATGCCATGCTCGATGAAGTTCCTAATAGCATATAAGGTTCCTAATAATGGTAGATGTTAACTTTTTTTCCCTCTTGACTAGATTTATTAGCATCTTAAGTTGAAGTCTGTGCGATGCCAAAGCAAAGACTTCCCGTTGAACACGAAATTTTCAAGGGAAAGGTCAAGCATCAGTCATAGCTCCAACTAGAGCAGCGACAGGAGTAATGTACCATGGAAGTTGAGCATCAACCTCATTTGGAGCAGTACAAAGAATTTCCAGATCTAATATAATCAAGGAGAAAGAGGAGCATCAATGTTTATTAGTTATAATCACTTAGCTATCATCTTTCGTTACATGGCAAAAGTATTGCATCAATTACAACTCAATTCATATAAGATGGTCATTATCTACTTGCTTTAAGAAGGAATAGGAACTTGGCACCAATGTTTTCAAACTTAGGCCAGGCGGAGAACCAGTTAGGTTGCCAGTTTGCGGTCCTAGCGATTGGGCTAGGGGTGAATCAGTGATTGTGTCCGGAGCAAACGATTATAGATATGTAATGCTGTCAATTGCCCATGAACACATGAATCGTTCGGCCTTGGTGGTAAAGTAAAATGCCGGTGATCCGTGGAATTAAGCGCTTGAGTCCCTTCATGGGCAACGGTAGCCAAAAGCCCAATTCTATACCCATGGGATTCTAAAACTAGGCAAATCAAATTTTGAAAATTGGTACATTTTCAAACTAGTTCAAACTGATTTAGGCCAAACCACCTACAAATACTTTTTGAGTTTTGGGTGAATAGATGAAAGGGAAAGCAATGGAATTGGCCAAGAAAAAGGGGCAAGAATGGTTTATGATCAAATGATTGCAGAAAATATAAAGGAAATCAACATTGAGAATGTTATAATCTCTGAATGGGCTTGACATATAGCCACTAAAATCTTTTTGCAATGGCTTGAAATTGACAAAACTATTTAATATTCTCTTTCACATGAATATCATGTAAAAAAATATAAATTATTGGATAATGACACACAAGTATCCAAATTATTACCCTTTTAGTAATCATACCAAAATTTTATTTCATTCAGTCAATTACCTCAATTTTCTGAATATAGGTTAAGTCCTCTATTAAATCACTAACAAAAAATGTTGATATCATACTAATGTTGTTAAATAGTCGTTAATTGCCCACATTAGTGTTTTCTACGATATCTTGATATGCTGCCACATCGGCCGAGATATATAAGACGCTATGATTGTCTAAGTCAATATTTTTTCTTTCCACATTACTCAATATGCGAGGTGAGTGAATCATGTAACCAAAATCATATGACATGATGATTCATTTAGTAAATGCCTCAAATTATATCAGATTTGAAAAAGTGAGATACTTGATTGAAAAAAGAAAAGTTTAGGTACTCTATTGTAAAACAAGCGAAAGTTTTGATAATTTCGATGTCATTATCCTCAACTTCTGAACCAGTCTAAGAAAAACATCTCAAGAAAAATATTGTCTACGGAGGTCATTGTAACTTATAACGTGGCAAAGTTGGAAATAGTCACCAAAGTGACGGTGCTAACGGCAACAACACGCTGTGGTCATGCTTCAATGGTGCTCTATCTTACCCCTTTCCTTCTTTATTTCCTTTTTTAACTTCTTTGCTCCTTCTTCTTGTCAATTTTTCTCTTTGCTTTTTTCTTTTCATTTGTTGAACTCAAATTTGAAAAGATACAATAGAGATTAATGAATGAAAAAATCCCAATTCAAAAGAATTGGAGGAAAATTATGGTATTGTTAATTTTAAGCAAGACTTGTAACGCCTAGAATTTCTATTGATAACGACAAGAAAGACATACAAAGTCTTGGTCTTCTTGGCATTTATTGAAGTTTCTTTCCCACTAACATACAAACATGCAAAAGTCTTGCTCTTTTTGGAATCTATTAAAGTTTCTTTCCCACCATCAAAAGACGTGCACAATCAAATGATGTGCAAAGTCTTGGTCTTCTTGAAATATATTAGTTTCTTTCCTACCATCAATTTTTCACTTTTCTTTCCACAAAAAACAGAAAATGACATCTTTGGTAGGTGAAAGTCCTTTGTCTGAAAATGATATTTTTAGTAGGTGAAAGTCCTGATCTTCCTAGACTTTAGGATTCTCTCTCCATTTGCTCATCATCACTTTGCGATACAATAGAGATTAGTGAATGAAAAAATCCCAAAATGATTAAACCCAAAAAGAATTGGAGGAAAATTATGGCATTGTTAATTCTAAGGAAGACTTGTAGCGCCTATAAATTCTATTGGTAACGAAAAGAAAGACATACAAAGTCTTGGTCTTCTTGGCATTTATTGAAGTTTCTTTCCCACTGACATACAAATGTGCAAAAGTCTTGGTCTTCTTGGAATCTATTAAGGGTTAATACCCTGAAAAACCCCAAACTGGTACATTTGTGACAAATTTATCCCAAACTAATTTTTTGACCACCAAAAACCCTAAACCGGTACACCTTTGACAAATTTACCCCAAATTGGTAGAATTGTGACAAATTTACCCTTTGTTAATTTCTGTTAAATTTTATCGTCCAATTATTAAGTTAAATGACACGTGACAATTGACTGGTATATCAATTTGGGATTTTACTCTCTGTTTGTCACAGTTTATAATTTTTTTGATTTTTTTGTAGTATCAATTCAATTTAACCGAGGGTATATTTGTCACAAATATATCAATTTGGGGTTTTTGGCGGTTGAATAAATTAGTTTTGGCGTAAATTTGTTATAAATGTACTAGTTTAAGGTTTTTTATGGTCAATCAGGGTAGATTTGTCACAAGTGTACCGGTTTGGGGTTTTTCATAATCAAAAAAATAGTTTGGGGTAAATTTGTCACAGATGTACCAGTTTGGAGTTTTTCAGGGTATTAACCCATCTATTAAAGTTTCTTTCCCACCATCAAAAAATGTGCACAATCAAATGACATGCAGAGTCTTGGTCTTCCTGGAATATATTAGTTTCTTTGCCACCATCACTCTTTCACTTTTGCTTCACTTTCCACAGAAAAAGAAAATGACATCTTTGGTAGGTGAAAGTACTGATCTTCCCGGACTTTATGGTTCTCTCTCCATTTGCTCATCATGACTTTGCGATACAATAGAGATTAATGAATGAAAAAATCCCAAAATGATTAAACTCGAAAAGAATTGGAGGAAAATTATGGCATTGTTAATTTTAAGCAAGACTTGTAATGCCTAGAAATTCTATTGGTAATGGTGAGAAAGACATACAAAGTCTTGGTCTTCTTGGCATCTATTGAAGTTTCTTTCCCACTAATATACAAACGTGTAAAAGTCTTGGTCTTCTTGGAATCTATTAAAAAAAAAAGAAAATATCAATAAGTGAGTAAACATCTTGTTTATGAAATCCAAAGTTCATTTGAATTTGATGCCAATTAATGAGGTCCTTTAATTATGAAATCTAAAATATGAAATTTACTAGTGTCCATATCCGATATTTCCAAATCACATCTGATTAAAAATAAGGAATTAGCATAAAATGAGCTATTTTTATGGTTGATTGTTTTCAACTCCAACCTCATAAGTTGGTATACTTGAACCAAATATGAGTGCCTACATCAAAATAATAATAATAATAATAATAATAATAATAATAATAATAATAATAATAATAATAATAAATTGACAAATGCACTAATCTAATTTGGTACATGGAGGCCTCACCTGCAAGCAATATCAATTTTCCGATTTTCTTTTTTCACAAAATAAAAAATTATGGAATCCGCAAAGTTATTGACTATTAAAAGAAAAAAAATACAATAATGACCAT
Organism: Eucalyptus erythrocorys; assembly: GCA_014182555.1. Classification (NCBI taxonomy): domain Eukaryota; kingdom Viridiplantae; phylum Streptophyta; class Magnoliopsida; order Myrtales; family Myrtaceae; genus Eucalyptus; species Eucalyptus erythrocorys. The sequence goes on along the minus strand of CM024598.1, from coordinate 12,641,093 downwards.
AATGCAGTGAAGAGCACGAAAATTAAATGGATGAGGGAGTATTTCAATACTGTTGAAATATGTGTATAACTTTACAACTATCATTAACAATCGCCTTGTATATATATATATATATATCTCTTGTCACATATATATGATTTGATGGCGCCTTGTTTCAAGCATTTGGGATCTGGCTGAATAAGGAAAAGAGAAAGACAATCTGAGGATGCGCTTATTCGATTTTACATACGTGTAGTTGAAGCAAACCCTTCATAAAAGAAACGTCATTAATTTCATTATGTATCTACAGCTTCCAAAAATATTCAAATTGACTGAAATAAAATCAGATCGTGAGGTGCATGAATTTTCTTACCTATGAACTGGCAATCAAGTATCTAGAGTTTTTTTCATTCAATCAAATTATCTCAACATTTCGGATGTGGGTCAATGTGAGACCTCCATTGAATCGTGAACGAAAAATGTCTATATGACATCAATGCTATTAAGTAGTCGTTAACTGCTTATATTGGGCTGCAATATATTCTATGGTATCAATTTTGTCTCTTGCGGGTCAAACTGGGGATTCCAAATGATATCAATTGATCTCTCGAAAAGTTGGAACAAATTATCTACAAAAAATATTATTTAGGCAAATTAGATGTAATTGGTAAAGAAATCATAGAAAGGTTTTAAATTAAGTGTGGCTGTACAGTTACATGTGATGATAAGACTATTAATATGATATCCAACCAAACTAAAATCAAGTACTAAGAAAAATTTTATTTTCAATCAAACGTTTGATAATCCACTAAAAATTTTCAAGTGTAAAGCTTGAATTTTTATGATCGAATGATTAGGAAAAAATCTAAGGAAATTGACATTGAGAAATTTTGTAGTCTTCCAATGTGCTTGACATTTAGCTGTTGAAATCTTTTGGCGCGTGAAATTAACAAAACTATCTCCTGTTTTCTTTCACACGAAAGAATGAATAATCTTACAAAAGAAAATTATTAAAGGGAAACCAAGAAATGAATCGAGAGGATAAGTTGTGGAGTAAATATTCTGTAAACAAAAGTATGTTTGAGATTTGAGCCTAGACCAATGATTTTGTGATAAACTCTTTGGAACAATGACATTACAAAAACTTTAATCATTAGCCCAAGGCATGTGTTTCTACTCTCCTTATCAAACAATCAAAATAAGTTGTCTTTGATGACTTGCAGATGTATAATAGAAAGTAAGATAAAATTGTTAGGTGAATCGTCAATGTTTATTTCAGTCCGTGCAAGTTGTATAAAGATGCTTATTTGTTAGTCGTATTAATTATGGTGAGCTTTATTCATTGCTAGACAAGAAAAAGGGTCAGTCATCACCAACTAATAATACAATGTACTAGATATACTGCAGGCATCACACTTACGAATAGGAAAATTGTGCAAAAGGACCACAATCCTCCTATCAAGTGGTTCTTGATCATCAACTACTACCTCAACACCCTTCAGTAGATCATTACTGCCCGTTCTTGCTACAAATCTTTAGCATCGTAATTGCCACATAAAAGCTTATATTGATTGCATATTCACCAATAACGAATTAAATGAAGACATTGAAATTATAAGGTTACTGATAATGTACGGCTGCATTAAAAAAAAAAAAAAGGGCTTGGGCTTGATCTTTGTTTAATGTTTTCGGTAGGTAAATGTCTTGGTCTCCCTGGACTAAATAATTTCTTCTCTCCATTAGCTCACTTCCGCTTCAAATAAAATAGAACTAAGAAAAAACATAGAAAAAATTCAATAAGCTGTGGACAATTTCAACTGTTGCTCACGAGTTCCCAAATTGAAAGATATAATTTAAAAAATACGTACGCATATATATATATATATATATATATATATTCATATATAATTCAAAAAGTTGGTCAGTCCTCCTTGATGAGCCCTATCAATTATTTACTTTCCCTTTCCTAAAAGTTATTCATTTAAAAAACAGATGATATAATCCAAAAAAAATCTATTTAGATATGAACCCAATTAGTGAGGTCAATTAATTATGAAATATGAAATTAAATTAGATTATTAATGTTCACACACGTGCTACGCACAGACGAAGACATTGGGCTTTTTCAGATGTAATTAAAAATTAGGAATTAGAATAAAACGAACTGTTTTTGAGGTGATTATTTCCAAATATTACTCATACCTTAGAACTTGGCATACTTGAACCAAATATAACTACCCATAACAAAATAAATCGTCAAATGCACTAATCTAATTTTGTGCCAAGGTATCATTAGTACTTCGATACTTTTGACATGTGCATATAACTTTGCAACTATCATTTATAATCACCTAGTAGTAATACATGACAAAAAAAATCAGAGAATATTTTCTGGCTTATAAAAGAAAACATACAAATTGATTTTGCCTCATCTCTAGCATTTGGGATCTGGCTGAAAAAGGAAAAGAAGAAGACACTCAAGAGGAGGCGCCAATTGAATTTTACATGCAAGGGGTCGAAGCAAAAACCCCATAAAAGGAACCCCGTCAATTTCATTCTATATCCATCGCTTCAAAAAATATTCAAACTGACTGAAATAAGACTAGATAACGAGGTCCACGAAGTTTCTTACCTATGTGCTGGCAATAAAGTATCTAAAGTTTTTTTTTTTTTTTTCCATCGAACCAATTACCTCATCATTTATAAATGTGGGTCAATGTGAGACCTCTGATGAAATCGCACACCAAAATTATATTGGTATCCGATATGTTTCTTGTGCTGTCAATTTTGTCTCTTGTGAGTCAGAAGCCTGGAAATCAACCCGTCTTCAAAGAGTTGAAACAAATTATCCACAAAAAATGTTATTTAGGCGATCTCATTGTAATTGGTTAAGAAATCCTAGTAAAGTTTTATATAACGTGTGCCCATACGGTTAAATCTGATGAATATATTATGAATATAATTTCCAACAGAAATAAAATCAAGGACAAAATAAAAAGTCCATCTTCAATAAAATGTTTGATAATCCACTAAAATATTTCGAGGGTAAAGCTTGAATTTTTATGATCGAATGATTCCAAGAAAGGAAATCTAAATGAAATGAACATTGACAAACTTAGTAGTCTTTCAATGTGTTTGACAATTAGCCCCTGAAATCTTTTGGCACGTGAAATTAACAAAAATATCTCCCATTGTCTTTCACATGATAGAATGAATAATCTTATGAAAGAAAATTATTAAAGGGAGACCAAGCAATGAATTGAGAGGATAAAATTGTAGAAAAGATATCGCATAAACAAAAGTACACGTGAGATTTAACCTAGACTAATGATTGTATGATAAAATTTTTGGGAAAATGATATCGTGAGTTTCTGAATTGTTATCCCTTTCACAATAAAGTACATGAACTTTTTATGGTTTAATCAATTACCTCAATCTTTCAAATGTGGATTAAAGTGAGGTCTTTGTTATAATTTCGGATGTAAAAGGCTGACATGGTGACTAGCACTGTTAAATGTCCATATTGGTGTCAGTACGGTACCTTGAGATGTTGTCACGTTAGCAAAAACAATCTATGCCAAGATTGTCTAAGCCAACGTACACTCTCTCTCCTCATCGTCCAAAGTCTTGAAAAAAGAAAAAAGAATAGATTAATGTTAATATAACTCGTGGAAGTGTCACTTGTAACGATGACCAAGACATTTACATAGCCAAAGTCTTGGTCTTCCTGGAAACTTAAAAGTTTCTTTCCTGTTTTTTTTTTTTTTTTTCTCCTGTTAGGTCTTTCACTTTTGCTTCACTTTCCAGACAAAAAAAGCACGTGATATGCAATAAAGTCTCTGTAGATGTTCTCTGCATACTACGAAAGAAGCACTTGTGGACAAAAAGTACATCATTTTGATTCTTCTAACCACTAGCGTTCATGTGAAAAGCACCCAAAATTCAATGGATGACAGAGTGCTGTAGCCTAGTCCCAGGAAAACATCATTACTGCTTCAATACTTTTGACATATGTACGTGACTTGCCGACAAAATTGTCTAAAAAAAGTCCTAAAGATATTATATAATAGCAAATTAAATTCTAAACTTTTCAATTTAAGTAATTTAATCTTAAATTTTTTTACGATTTATCAATATAATTATTTTTGGTATGAAGCACTGAATTGATGATCATGCTACATAGGATGGTTAGCATCTACATCAATGATTTTTTAGTCAAAATTGGCTCGAAGAACTACATTAGCAAATCATTAACAAATTTAGAACTAAATTGATCAATTTGAAAAGTTTAGGATTAAATTGGCGGTCGTCCAATAGATTTACGATATTTAGGATAATTATCCCCTGAGTTGCTTGGAAATAATACATGACGAAGAAAATAAGGGAATATTTATTGGCTCACAGAAAAATATACAAACTGCTATCTACGAAAAAGACTATCATGCAAATTAGTTGTAATTGGTAGACCAGATGGATAAACCAAGAACATATAAATGTGCCAACGTCTTCAAATGTATAAAAGACATCATAGTAAAGTTTTAAATTATGTGTGCATGAACGGTACAAGTAATAGTATTTTTTATTAACATAATGTCCAACCGACAAAAAATCAAGTACGTAGAAAAAGTCTGTCTTCAATCAAATGTTTGATAAGTCACTAAAATATTTCGAGTGGAAGAAAAGAAGTGCTTTAGACTTAGAAATATATTTCAAATCTCCAATTACATTCAAGTGTGCACCAAACTATCTGAGCATATACTTTTGTTGATTTGGGCGAGGAGATGAAAGGGAAAGCAATGGAATTGGCCAAAAAAGTGGACAAGAATAATACGTTATTTTTCAAATTTTATGATTGAAATTATTCGAGAAGATAATCTAAAGAAATTAACATTGAGAATTTTATAGTCTCCAAGTGTGCTTGACATTTAGCCGCTAAAATCTTTTTGCAATGGCGTGAAATTATCGAAAGTATTTCCTATTCTCTTTCACATGAAAGAATGAAAAATATAAAAAAAAAAACAAAAACAAAAACAATTTAAGTGAAACCGAGCAATGAATCCAAAGGATGAGTTTGTAGAACAAATATCACCTAAAAAGAAGTGTAGGTATTCGATTGTAAGCTGAACAAAAGCTTAGCTTACTATGTCATTATGTTGGAGGTAATAGGTTTGAGAGAGAAGGAGCAGTTACTTGAAGTATTACACCAAGAGACGTCAAGTTTGGAACGCTCAACAGTGTTACCTCCAGCATAGAAAAACCCTAGAGTTTTTATATGTAAGTTATTGGGCTCTGGCCCATATGGACCCAAATAACCAAGCTTTCACCTATTGGGCTTGCATGTGAATATATTATTTTGGACTATATTAACAATATATCCAACAATCTCCTTCTATGTTCACCATACAGCACAATCCAATAAGGTGGTTAGTGTAATGTTCGACAAACATGAATCATCCACATTCGAGTCCAAGACAATCAACTCGGATCGGCCAAAGAGTTTTTCAGTAGTAAAGTATTAAACTCAATCATTATTTGCAATCTAAATGAGTGAATCATTCTTATCATGAATCTGTTCTAAGATAAGCAAATCAAAATAAGTATTAGGAGTTTTAGATTCAGTCTAAACTCATCCAAATCCCAAAATAAATCTCAGACTCAGTTCACAACCAACATATGCATACTAGTCAAGTATAAGTAGGCTAGTCAAAATAGTCCAAGACCTTACAAATATAAGAAACAAGCATAATAATATTCACAAAAATAGAAATAGCAAATATATATATTCATTCATCAAGTAAGTCATCCTGGTCAGGATCCCACTCATTAAGCTCTCCTCCATCTCTGCTATCCCTGTAGAATGTCAAATATGAATTTCATATTATTATGAATTCAATCATTTGAATAAAAACTTAGCATCATTCCATCAGGCAGAGAAAAACATATATTGATGTCATAAAGCATCATAATATCATGTTCATAAGCATTAATCCAGTTTCATATATTATGAACAAGACCTAAATAATGTGATTTACAAAGAGCCATCAACTTAAGTTTATTTGTAGGAGAATAACTATTGTCTAGTTTCAAAGAACAGGACCAATAGTCAAGTCACTTACAATAACTTAGTTAAGTAATATCAAGTTTCAATTAAGAACAAGACCAGCAGGCTTCTTATGTAAACAACTGTTTCCATGCTTCAATTTGGAATGTTCATAGTTACCAATTCCTTAAAATCAAATAATCTAGCATCTAGTTTGGAATGAGATCATTTAACCAAAAGGATAGTCCAACCTAGTTGAATTGTATCATCAAGTTTGGAATAACACAAATTTCATTGATAGAACATTTGAAGTAGGTCAAAGTCATCTTTATCAAGTTTGGAATGAGACAACTCACCTTTTTCAAATTAGTTAGCAACTGTGAACATCGATGAAACATATAAACCGTGCTTATCGTTGTAGCCAATAAAGGAAGATTCGATAATTCAAAACACACAATTAGAAGGTAAGTAAATGATAGTTAAGACTTGCCTATATAATCTTTAACCCCATTTCCCCCACTGTTTTGAATAATCGATCTTTAGGCATACCTTTGGTGAGAGTATCGGCTATGTTATCCTTCGATCTCACATCGATCAAGGTGATAACCCCTTGTTCTCTCAGATAATTCAACAACGAATGTCTCAGTCTCATATGTCTTCTCTTTGAATTAAAGAAAGCATTCTTGACAACTTGGACAACTGCTCGATTATCACAGAATAGGCTTAAAGAATTAATCTTTAGCTTAGTCAAAGGAATATTCATAATCAGATTCTTTATCCACTCTGCCTCTTCACCAGCTGAGGCTAAAGCAAAAAGTTTCGATTCCATAGACGACAATGCAATACAAGTCTATCGTTTGGATTTCCAAGTAATAGCAGCGCCACCCAAGATGAATATATATCCACTACTAGACTTACTATTTCCAATATCTGAGCACCATGAGGCATCAGAATATCCATCCACAATTGGAGGATAACCAGAATAATGGAGAGCATAATCTTTAGTACCTTTAAGGTATCTCATTAGCCTATCGAGGGCATCCCAATGCTCTTTACTAGGATTACTAGGAAAATGACTCAGCATGCCAACTGTAAAGGCTATGTCGGGTCTAATGCAACTCATGGCATACATGAGACTACCAAGCACTTTTGAGTACTTTAACTGATCCACGCCGATTCCTTCATTAGGACTCAGTCTATTATTATAATCACATGGTGTCTCACTCGGTTTACACTTATCGTATTCCCAAATAGAAAGTAGCTGCTCAATATAATGAGTCTGGCTAAGGGAGATGACTTGCCGTTTAAAGCTTACTTTCATACCAAGAATGGTATTAGCAATACCAAGATCTTTCATGTCAAATTCTTTAGCTAAAGTAGCTTTCACGTCACTCACTATAGAATGATCGGAACCAAGAATTAACATGTCATCAACATACAAGCAAATGATGACTATCTTATTTGACATAGAACGATGGTAAAGGCATTTATCTGAATAACTAGACTGAAAGCCATAACTCCTTACCACTTTGTCAAATTTAAGATGCCACATCTTAGGTGCTTGTTTAAGACCATATAAGGATTTATTCAATTTACAAACTGTGTCCTCAAGACCTTTCATAACATATCCTTCTGGTTGTTCCATGTAAATTTCTTCATTTAACTCCCCATTTAAGAAAGCCGTTTTTACATCCATTTGATGCACTACAAAGTGTTCAATAGATGCCAAAGCAAGAAGAATTCTTATAGTTGATAGATGACACACGGGTGAATAGACATCAAAATAGTCTATTCCACTCGTTGTTTATAGCCTTTAGCTACTAAATGTGCTTTATATCTGGCTATTGATCCATCACTATTTAGTTTCTTCTTCAATATCCATTTACAGCCTATAGCCTTAGCCCCTTTTGGCAAATTGACTAGCTGCCAAGTATGGTTCTACAGCAGAGAACTCATTTCATCATCTATGGCTTCTACCCACAGTAGAGATTCCCTAGATCTCATTGCTTCCTGATAAGAGAATGGATCATCCTCAAGGTAGTAAGTAACAAAGTTCTCACCAAAACTTTTGGGAACTCTTTCTCTTGTAGATACTCTAATTGGAAATTGTTCAACAACCAGTTGTGTGGAATTAGTGTCAGAAGGGCCTGCTTTAGATTCTACAGGAGATTCTGAAATCATATCTGTAGATCCAGAAACATTCAAGCCTTGATCTTTGAGAAACTTGTTTTCAAAGAACACTACATCTCTAGATTCTATCACTGTGTTAGTAGATAGATCTAAAAACCTATTTGCAGCACTATCTTCTACACTACCTAGATATACACAAGTAATGGTTCTAGGTCCCACCTTAGGTCTCTTAGGATCTGGTATATTTACATAAGCAATACAGCCCCAAGTCTTAAGAGTATCATATCTACAAGGGCGCTTATGCCATATCTCATAAGGTGTCATAGACAAATTAGAGTGCGGCAATCTGTTTAAGATTTGATTAGCAGTTAGAACTGCTTCTCTTCAGTAAGAGGAAGGCATGCCAACTGTAAGTAACATAGAATTTAACGTTTCAGTTAATGTCCTATTCTTGCGCTCAGCAACACCATTTGATTGGGGTGAATAAGGAGCAGTGGTTTTAAGCATTATACCTTCTGAAGCACAAAATTCCTTGAACCTTGTCATTGTGTATTCTCCTCCTCTATCACTCCTAAACCTCTTAATTTTCAAGTTGAGTTGATTTTCTACTCTAGACTTGAAAATCTTAAATTTTTCAAAAGCCTCATCCTTCGATTTCAACAAATAGACATGACAATATCTAGAAAAATCATCTATGAATGTTATTAGATACTTCCAACCACCTCTAGTAATGTAATTTCTAAAATCACATATATCATAATGTATTAACTCAAGAAGTTGTATACTTTTAGAAACCAACTTAAAGGGTTTTCTAGTGATTTTAGCTTGTGCACACACTTCACATTTGTCAAATCGAACAGAAGTATCTAACGGAATGTTGTGAGTTTTAGCTAGATGTAGCATTTTCCTGTAATTCACATGTCCAAGTCTATTGTGTAGCAACTTTGAATCAATCAAAGTAGAATTCACATAGTTTATGCTATTAGTATTTAAACTCAACCTATACATACCATTAACCATGAATGCACAACCGAAATAATATGAGTTAACAGATAAAGTTACTCTACCATTCATAGTTGAAAAAGACATACTGGCTTTATCAAGTAAACTCATAGATATCAAATTCTTTTTAAGTAAATACTACTCTAACATGTTTCGGAGTTAGTATTTTACCTGAAGAAAGCACCAAATTTGCAGTTCCAGCATGAGTCACCTTTGCCTCACCACCATTGCAATTTTCCACAGTGTCTTTCACTTCTATAACCTCAGTGAGTAAATTCTTATCATTTGTAGCATGACAAGTAGCGCCACTGTCCAACCACCACTCAGAAGAGACGCTAGCCTTTCCATTCTTCATCATTCCAACAAAGGCTCTAGGATTAGATTCTCTACTTAGCATATTGGCCTCATTTTGTGGTGTGTCATTCTTTGACTTCTTTGGTAACTTACACTCTGCTGCCCAGTGACCCCACTTTCCACAGTTATGGCACTTGCCCTTCTTCTTCTTTTTAAAGATAGTCTTTTTGGCCTCTAACTGTAAAGAGGATTTACCCTTTTTGTGACTTGGATCTTTTCTGAGGTTTATTAGAATATGAAATTAAGTTGGCAACTGACTTCTGTTGTTCTACTTGTTTCGAACTCTTTCTAGTAATATTTTGATCCTCAATGTGAATATATCTTTTTAATTCATCCAATCCCATATGTACCTTCAATCTGTGCATCTCAGTCTTGAAAGAACTCCATTCAATAGGTAGCTTGTTCAGCACAAGACCGACAAAGAGATTATTGAACATATCAGAGTTATCATCTTTCAACTTGTTCCTCATGTTCTCAAATTCAACTAACTGAGAGGTAATACTTCAAGATTGTTGGAGGTAATAAGTTTGAGAGAGAAGAAGCGGTTACTTGAAGTATTACACCAAGAGACATCAAGTTTGGAACACTCAATAGTGTTACCTCCAGCGTAGGGAAACCCTAGATTTTTTATATGTAAGTTATTGGGCTCTGGCCCATATGGACCCAAATAACCAAGCTTTCACCTATTGGGCTTGTATGTGAACATATTATTTTAGACTACATTAACAATATATCCAACACATTATCCCTAACTCCTAAACCGCTCTAAAAAAAACATTTGACGAAAAATATTGTCTACAAATGTGACTATAAAATGGTACGTTGGAAGTGGATGGCCCAGCGGCGGGGCAATGACCGTGAGACTGGTAGTGCTCTCTCTCTCACCCCATCCCGGCATTTTTTTTTTTTTTTGTTTCTTGCCGTATTTTTCTTTTAGTTTTTCTCTTTGTTTTTTTCTTTCATTGAACTTAAATTTGAAAATATATATGAAATTCTAGACATAATTCTAATAGACAAGTACAATAGAGATTAATGATGAAAAATCACAAAATAAATGAACATATAAAGGGCTAGACGAAAATTATAGTATTGTAAATTTTACCAGTAATGCCCTGAAATTCTACTAGTAATGGAAAACAAGATATTCGCATAGGGATGGAAGACGAGGGACGTGAAAAGTGAAGCAACAAAGGCGTTTGCGTCCAGCAAAGTCTTAGTGTTGCTGGATTTTATTGCCTTTCGGTTTGACAATTGCTTCACTTTCTAGAACAAAAAAAATTACATGATGTCCACAAAAGCCTCGGTCTTCCTGAGTTTATGCTTAAATTACAAAAACAAATAAATGATAGTGGAAAGTACGAATATATGGGCCCAACTTAAAAAAGAAAAAATGCAAATGGGAGGTGAAACAAGCACTTGTGGACAGAAATCGTCCTTAAAAGTCTTCATCTTCGTTCGGTCCTTTTAGGCAGGAAAAAAGCCTTGGTCTTCCTGAACTTCATAGTTTTCTCTCTCCATTAGCTCACTGTCATTTTGCTTCACCATTGCCCTTGTTGTTCTCTGCAGTGACTGATTCACCCATGGCCATTGGAGAGATCTTTTTGGGTTCCTTCTTTCAGGTCCTCTTCGACAAGTTGACTTCTCTAGGATTGGAATATGCACAACGCGAAGGAATCAACATTGCTTTACTCAACGAGTGGAAGGGGATGCTGGAAACAATCAACGCAGTGCTGGATGATGCAGAGGACAAGCAGTTGGGTGGTAACCGTCTAGTGAAGCTATGGCTGGATGATGTTAGGGACTTGGCCTATGACATGGAAGACTTGCTCGATGAGTTCGCAATTGAAGCCACTCAACTTAAGTCTAGGGCAGAATCCAGCGCAAGCAGAGATCAGAAGAAAAGGAAATTCTTTTCCTGGGGTCAAGATGGATCATCCGAATCGAATCTGAACTCGTGCTTGTTTGAAACTAAGGTACAAGAGATCAGTGGCAGGTTGGAAAATATTGCCACTAGGAAGGCTCGTCTGACCTTGAGAGAGAATGCCGCGGACATATCCAACTACACCAACAAAAGGCTCCCTAGCACTTCTTTGCCAGAGACTTGGTTTTTTGGCAGGGAGAAGGAAGAAGCGGAGTTACTGGAACTATTGACCGGTGAGGTTGGAAATTTCGATGCTAGGCTGAGCATAGTCCCCATAGTTGGGATGGGCGGTGTTGGAAAGACAGCTATGGCTCAACGGTTGTACAATGATCCCAAAAGGAATAGCTATTTTGAGAGGAAAGCATGGGTTTGTGTTTCAGATGTTTTTGACGTTCTCGACATAACAAAGACTATTTTACAATCAATCACTGGGTTGTCTTGTGAGGGCAAAGATCTTAACTGGTTGCAAGTTAAGTTGAAAGATGATCTATCCGGAAAGAAGTTCCTTCTGGTCTTAGATGATGTCTGGAATGAGAAGTATGGAGAATGGACTTCCCTCTTAAAGCCATTTGAAGCGGGGGCTAAGGGAAGCAAGATCATCATCACGACACGCAACCATCCTGTGGTTTCCATAACAGGAGCTTCGCCATATCTTTTGAAGGAGTTGTCTGTTGATAATTGTACCAGCTTATTAGCCTATCATGCTTTGGAAGCAAGAAATTTCGAGAGGCACCCGCATCTAGAACTAGTAGGCAAGAAAATAGCTGAAAAATGTAGAGGTTTACCTTTGGTAGCGAAGATATTGGGCGGTCTCCTACGTAATAAAGAGAATCCAGATGAATGGGAAGCTATCTTAAATAATAGAATATGGGATGTAGCATCGGCAAAAAATGATGAGGTTCTTCCAGCTTTGAAATTGAGTTATGTCCATCTCCCTTCTTGTTTGAAGAGATGTTTTGCGTATTGCGCTGTATTTCCAAAGGACTACGAATTTGAGAGGGACGAGCTGGCACTCTTATGGATAGCAGAGGGCTTTTTAGGTGAAGAAAAAGAAAAAGAAAAAGGGGGTATCTTGAGATTGGGACGTGATTGCTTTGATGAGTTAGTATCTAGATCCTTTTTTCAACAATCCAGTGTTAACACATCGAAGTTTTTGATGCACGATCTTTTGAATGATCTAGCAAAGTCAATTGCGAATACAACATGCTTTACCTTTGGGGACTCAAAAGTAGTGAGTACTGAAGAGAAAGCTCATTATGCATCATTTGTCTCACAGGTGGTTACAACAGAAAGCTTGAGAGTGTATGCTCGAATGAAGGTACTAAGAAGTTTAATGTTGTTGAATGTTCAATCTACTCAAAATGGAGAAGGAATTTTTATTTCCGGAAAGGTGCTGCACAACTTGCTAACAAACTTGAAGTACTTGCGGGTGTTATCATTATGCCATTGTGACATCATAGAGGTACCGAATTGTGTCGGTGATCTAAAATATCTCCAATATCTCAATCTCTCAAACACCGAAATCGAAAGGCTACCTGAGTCAATTGGCGCCTTGTGCAAATTACAAGTTTTGATCTTAAGAGGTTGTCAAATGCTTTCTATGTTGCCTCTAGGCATCACAAAATTGGTCAGGTTACAATTTCTTGACATTCGAGAAACAAGGCGTCTCAAAAAGATGCCATTGGGTATTAGTAATTTGAGGAATCTTATTATCTTGCCCAAGTTTGTGGTAGGACTAGAAAAAGGGTCACGATTAAAGGAGTTAAAGAACTTGCCACATCTTCAAGGAGATTTACTCATATCTGAATTGCAGAAGGTGGAAGAAGTTAGAGATGCAATTGATGCTAACTTGTTTGGAAAGCAAGACCTTAGCAACTTATTCTTGCATTGGAATGGAGGTTCTGGAGATTCTCATAATACAGAGCGCGAAGCACGGGTTCTTCACTCTCTACGACCTCACACTAATATTAGAAATCTCACTATCTCATACTATGGTGGTGAATCACTCCCATCATGGTTAAATGGTCCATCCTATTCTAAGATGGTGTCTTTGTGCTTGCTTGATTGTCGTAATGTTAGATCGCTACCGTCCCTTGGACAGCTCCCTTCACTCAGAGAATTATCTCTTAAATATCTAAGTTCAGTACGCATGATAGGCTCTGAATTTTACGGAACTAAAAGCCCTTTTCCATCCTTAACAATTTTGATATTTGAAGGGATGTCGGCATGGAAAGAATGGTCCTATTATGCTGGAGGTCGAGAAGAAGAAGTACCATTCCCCTGTCTTCAGCATCTTGTCATTCGAAGATGTCCAAAGTTGACGGGGACATTGCCTCATCGATTAGATCATCTCATAAAGCTAGAAATTTGTTCATGCTTGTATTTGAATGACTCAAACAATAAGGTTCATCTTCCATCTCTCTCTGAGTTACACATTAAGGATTGTAACAAGGAGATCTTAAAGTGGTTGGACAACCTAACTTCTTTAACCATTCTCAAAATTGAGAATCTTGCCGAGCTTGTTTGTTTTGATAATGGATTTATCAGCCACTTGGTCAAGCTAAAGGAGCTTCATATAAGTAGATGTAAGATGCTAACATACCTATGGCAAAGTGGAATTGAAATGCAAAATCTTTCTTGCCTCCAGAGTGTAGTCATTGAAGATTGTCCTCGATTCACATCTTTTATGGAGGTAGAAGGAGAGAGAGAGCTGCCGTGCGACCTTGAAAGGATGGAATTGAGGGGTTGCACGAGCTTAGAAAGGCTTCCAAGCAAGCTACACACACTTAGAAGTTTGAGTATTTCTTTTTGTGCAAAAATCATGGGACTAACCATTTCTCCAAATGACCTCAGCAGCAATAACACGATGTCGCAGCTTGAATATCTGTCGATTAACGGTTGTGATTCTTGGATATCTTTTCCGTTTGCTAAGGATAAACTTGCTGCTCTTAAGACACTTCGTATTATGAATTGTGAGGGAGTAGAGTCGCTAGCGGAGATCACCGTAGTAGAATCTCTAGAATCTCTAGATATTTATAATTGTATGAATTTGGGAAGCTTACCACAATGCCTTCGCACGCTCGTCCATCTTACTCGTTTAAAAATAAGTGGTTGTCCAGCACTGGAGGACCTCCCTCCCCTTCCCCTCACCTTGTTGAGTCTTTCACTTTCTCGGTGTCCGAAGATGAACTCTTTTGCCAACAGTAACATTGACAATTGCAACAATCTCACTAATTTGAAAATAAGTGACTGTCCAGCATTGGAGATGGAGGACTTCCCTCCCCTTCCAATCACCCTATTGCACGTTTGACTTGACTCTTGTCCGAAGATAAAGTCATTGGAGTGGCATCGTCTTACGTCCCTTCAGGAGCTAGAAATTAGCGATTGTGAAAATATCGAATGCTTCCCCAAAGGAGGCTTGCCTCCAAATTTGCGGTTGTTTGAGATTTGGAGGTGCAACAATATGAAGCAGCCAGTGAGAGAATGGGGCTTGCCCATGCTCACATCCCTCGAGCATCTGGATATGGACGGAAGCAGCATGGGAGGGGAGGGAGACAAAGAGTGCTTTCCTTCGGAAGAAGACAACAGGGATTCCTGGAGTCTTCTCTTTCCTTCCTCTCTAACCAAACTTACAATATTTCAGATGAGGAACGTGGAAAGACTATCAGATGGCCTTCGCAACCATCTCTCCTCTCTCCAACATTTAGGGATTCATGATTGCCCGAAGTTGAGGGGCTTGCCAGAGGATGGCTTCCCTCCCTCCCTCCACCAATTGTCCATTAATAAATGCAAGATTCTGGAAGATCGGTGCTCAAAACACACCGGTGACTATTGGCCCCTCATCCAAGAGATCCCTTTCATCCGGATTGATGGCGTCCGGATCCAATAAATTGATTCGTCCTAGTACGGTCAGATTTTCTAGGGTTCAAGTAAGTTTATGGTTTCGAAGGCATTGATTTCCCATTCTGCTCTTTCAGCTCGATGCTCAATACAAATTGATACTTTCCCATGAAGAAGCTCCGCGTGAATTTCCTGAAATCTAAGAAATCCCTGACATCCGCATTGATTGGAGTTCTCAGATTCGATGAGGTGAAATCGATCCACTTTCGCTGTCCTTTGCTAACTGCCGCGATTCAATCCCTTCTATCTACGGTTAGATTTCTACGGGTTCAGGTGAGTCCTTTCGTCTTGAATGCATCGATTTCATGTCTCTGTTCTTCAATTCGACGCTTAATATGAAGTAATTTCTTCCAATGCGCGCAGAGGTTTGCTTTTCGTGAAGTACGACTGAAATTCAGAGCTGAAAATTTGATAATTAGCTACTTGAACATCCAGCATTGGCTTGCGGAAGTTGATGATGATGATGATATTCTTGTATGCCACAGCTGCATCCATGTCCACTGTTGCCTTAGGCTGACTTTTCTCTTTAGTCACCGCAAAGCTCTTTCGAATGGCAAGTAATTCAGCCTCCTCTGTTTCTGTTTTGGCCTCAATCCCAACAATTTTTGTTCATATATATGGATGCGAAGTTGGGGTACTTGCCAGAGGATGGCTCTCTCTCTCTCTCTCTCTCTCTCTCTCTCTCTCCATTCAAGAGATCACTTTCATCAGCATTGATAGCATGCAGATCCAATGAAGTAAAATCGATTGCGCCCGAGCCATGATGATAGATTTTTCTTCGTTGACTTCTTTTTGTTCCTCAGGTAATGCTTCCAACTTGTGGCATCCCAGAATTTTATGAAAATCCCTAAGTATACCTTGAGCCATGGATAGGCAAGGAAAACCTCTGTTGTTGTATTCAGTGGCCTTTTGATCCATAATTCGTGATAAGATTTATGGCCGAGCTTGTAAGGGATACATTTTGGAAGAAAAAGATTTATCTTTGGCCATGTGAAGTACAAAGTTAGAATTTATGAATTTATGGACTCAAGTGTTTAGTTAATTAATCTTGTAATTTAGTACCTTAATCTAATAAGGATTTAGTTAGTTTGAGGGGTTAAAATTTAATTGGATTGGGTTTGGGACTTAGGCCCAAAGGTGTAGGCCTAAGATGGGCCAAGAGGCCCGGCCCAAGGAGCCCATGAAGTAGTCGACCAAGGCTGGCCCAAGCCCAGCCAAATGAGGCCCATCTTCTTTGCATGAAAACCCACAAGTGGCAAGAGGAGCTCGCCAAGTGTTATTCCCCTTAGAGCCAAGTGTTATGCATGCAAGAATTTATGATTGCTAATAATTACAATTTAAGTGAAATAAAAGAGAGAGATGGCCGGTTAGAGGGGGGTGCTCGACCGTGAGAAGAGAGAGAGAGAGAGGAGAGAAAGAGAGAAAGGAGAGAAAGGAGAAGAAGGAAGGAGAGGAAGAAGGAGCTGATTCCTCCTAGTCGTGCACCGATTTTCCGTTTGTTTTGCTCGAATAGAGGCAAGTTAGATCCTTGAACTACTCTTGCATGTTGTGCTTTGAATGTATTGTTGTGTGGTGGTTGATTTCATGTGTTTTGACCAGTCACCCTTTCTCATACATTGACAATTTTTTCAGCTCCAATGGTTTGTTTCTCTGTATTGAGAGTTTGAGATGACATCGTTTTTATGCAGCTGTATATGTACTTATAAAACCAAGCCTTTACAAAACCTGATCATGCTTTGTGCAGTAATATCTTTCCAGCATTTCATTTAGCCGTCATGCAAAGTCTATCCAATGTAATGTTTTCTGCATAGAATCTCTACTGGTAAATCAAACCCCGACGATATTGTCATATGAAAACAAATGTGAACCAATATAACTTGGAGCGTGCTAGTTCTCATATGGATATCAAGTCTACACAACACCTTGTGAAGGGTCATGTGAACGTTAATAACAGACAATGATAGCATGTTAGATAATAAGGCTAAAGCGGTAACTTCTCGTGCAATTTTAAAGCTGTCAAAAGGAGCTTGATGCCTATCGATACAAACTTAACATGAAGATAGAGGTAGCTATCAATACGATGACTAAAATCAAACTGCAGATTAACCCAAAAAAAAAACACTTCGCCTGGCCATCTTGGTAGGAGAGACCTCTTTAGTCCTCATTGGCTATGCCCCTGTTGTTATCTGAAAAACGTGCGTTTGTCGATCTCACCCTATTGACATATGAGCTCTCGCCAAAATTTCTCACATAAGAAAGTGATGCTTTTGATAGATGTGCAGTCTACATAGCACAGGCGCTACTAGTCCTGCTTAAAAAAAATCTGGATGTCCACTTCTTTTTGTTTAATTACTCTGCACAAAATTCGTATTCAATGTGTTCATGGATCTCCATACACCATCAAGTATACTGTGAGCACCGTGCTTAAATCAAGTCTCCACTTATCTATATGTAGACTCAGTATCGACTTAGCTCCAGCTTTCGGTAGATTTGGGGCCTTAAACACCTTGCAGACGCGCTGCTCACCTTTGCCTTTCCTAAATATCAACCTAATAATGGCTAAATGAGCCAGAACATCCCCACCCGCAGGTTTCTTTGGGTCTGATATGAATACAACACCGCCTAGATCATCTACGACTGAAACAAATAAATCAAAGACAAAGTCATCAAAAATCATCTTTCTCCTTAACACAAGGACTGTAGCTACTGCAATGGTGCGATTTGAATGTCATGTAACATAAACAAAAGCCAAATTGCTCGTGTAAGAAAGTTCAACAAAGTTTTTTTATTTATCAAAAGAAAATTATTGCGAACTCAATGGAGATGATGTTGGGTAATTAGCTTTCAAATATTGTGACTGGATTTCTTCTTGGGCTTATAAAAACCATGATATTCACAAACTGTTGTCCTTAAACCCATCCGCTATTATGTGTAGTTAAAAACATATTGCACTGGATAATTTTATGTTTTTTTCTTCATAACGAAACACAGTGATTGATAAATTTCATTTCATATGAGGTTATTCGAAATGACACCGAATAATTTTCTTTTGGTTACATCTCTTATGAAGTCCTATGACCTTTCAATTACATGCCATGCTCGATTAAGTTCCTAAGAGCAGATAAGGCTGTATTATTTGCATTCAATTGGCTAAACATAAATAGAAGAAGCAGAAAGGATACATCGGCCTTACCCTTATGATATATTTTGCATTTGATACACCAAGGTGACATTGTAGTTGACAAATCTTTTGGGTCACCATCACAATTAGAGAAAATATCTCATGTCATTCATGAATGGTTTGGTGTCAAGGACATGAAACTTAAAGACAAGCTATGACAAGGGTGATAAAGTGTCCATTGCAGAGAAAGGAAATGAACAAGTGCTTGGGAGCTCATTATATGCCTCTTGCGGTCAATATGATGACTAACATCAAATTGCAGACTAACAGGAAAAAGCACTTCGTCTGCCTTCCTGGTTGGAGAGACTCCTTCAGTCCTTCGCATCGGTGATGCCTCCTGGTGTTATCTGAAAAACATGTGTTTGTCAAGTTCAACATATATGGAATATCTCAGTCTCATCTTAGTGACAGATGAGCTCTTCCTAAATTTTTTGATAAAATTAAGTGATGGTCTTGATAGATGTGCATCGTCTACGTAACAGCATAGCCAAAAATAACATACCGATCCTACTGAGGAAAATTCTCAATAGCTACTTCTTTTTGTTTAATTCCTCTGGACAAAATTTGTATTCAACATATTCATGGATCTCCAGGCAACATCAAGTATACAGTGAGTATCATGCTTAAATCAGGTCTCCACCTATCCCTATGTAGACTAGGTATCGACTTTCTCACAGATTTTGATCTAGACTTCCAGATATTTTACTTGGTCTCTGCAGTATGGTCTGAAAAATTTCAACGAAGTATATAACTAGAGGAAGATCTGCAGTATGGCATCATCAATGGTTGGGTATTTTGTTTCCATAGCACAGGCGGCGCATGTAAGTATCCTACAAGTATACTGCTCAAATTCTGGTCTCCACCTATCCATATATAGAATTAGTATCAACTTTCTCTCTGATTGATATTAGATTTTTCGTTTAATGTTGGCAGTGTAATCTGGTAAATTTCAATAAAGTGTATAGCTAGACGAAGATCTAGACAAAAAGGATAAAGCTTCAGCTTTAGGTAGGTCTGGGGCTTTGAACACCTTGCAAACCCACTGCTCACCTTTGCCATTCGTAAACATCAACCTAACTGTGGTTGCATGACCCAGAACGTGCCCACCTGCATGTTTCTTTGATGCCACTGAAGCAAAGAAATCAAAGAAAAAGTCGTCAAAAAAATTATCTTTTTTGCTTAACTCATGGACTGCAGCTACCGTATGTGTGAGATTTTGTGGGACCACTGCCGACTGTTCTAAAAGCTTAAGCTATTAGATGAAGGCGTGGTTTATTATTTAAACATTCTAACACTCCCCCTCACACTTAGTCTGGTCTTTTGCCTAGTACTAAGTGTGGAAATTTAATTGGGGAAGCAAAAAATAGGGGCCTGGAAGATTTGAACTCAGGACCTCCTAGCTCTGATACCATGTGAAATTTTGTGGGACCACTATCAACTATTCTAAAAGCTTAAGATTTTGAAGCAGTATATAGAATTCTACGCTACTTGAAGGGAAGTCCTGGTAAGGGTCTAATGTTTGAAAAACATGGACATCTGGAAATTGAAGTGTTTACCGATGCAGATTGGGCTGGAAGCAATATGGATAGGAGATCTACTTCAGGCTACTGCACGTTTGTTGGTGGTAATTTAGTCACTTGGAAGAGTAAAAAGCAAAGTGTGGTGGCAAGAAGCAAGTGCTGAAGCTGAATTTCGGTCGAGCGCATGGTGTATGCGAAGTTATGTGGATTAAAGGTATCTTGGATGAACTACAGATTCCAAGTTCCATACCAATGAAAGTGTATTGCAACAATAAGGCAGCAATCGCAATTGCTCATAATCCTGTGTTACATGAACGGACAAAGCATGTGGAAGTTGATAAACACTTCATCAAAGAAAAACTTGATAGCGGACTAATTTGTATGTCGTATATTTCAAGTGATGATCAGGCTGCCGACATTCTAACCAAGGGATTGCATAAGAAGCAATTCATTCATCTAGTGAACAAGCTGTCTATGGAAGACATCTTCAAGCCGCCTTGAGGGGGAGTGTTGGAATGTATTAGGAAATCTTCTAGAATTTCTCCCCGATTATATTACGTGATTATATTACGTGATATTATGTGATTTGATTTTATTTTGTTAGCTGTAAATTAGATATTGATAGAGATTAGAGGATACTTAGGATCTTTACCTAAATAGGATCTTACCTAATTTAGATTCTCTGTTCATGTATTTATACTCATTGTAATCACTCTATGAAAAATAAGAAAACAGATTCTTTTCTTCATGGTATCAGAGCCCAAAGGTCCTTTATCTATTCATCTCGAGTAATTTTTTTTTTTTGATCGTTCGATCGCTATGTCGGACGTATCATCAACCACCCAGTCTAACCCCCCATCACTTCTCACAAATTCCACCGAACCTCATCCCATTCAGATCACTTCCATCAAGCTGAATGGTGATAATTTTTTCCGGTGGTCTCAATCCGTTCGAATGTATATACGGGGTAGAGGAAAAATTGGCTATCTTGGAGATAATGCAGAACCAGCAAATGAGATAACCCCACTTGGGCTGTCTGGGATGCAGAGAATTCAGCGATTATGAGTTGGCTGACCAACTCCATGGAAGAAGATATTGGTGCAAATTATATGGGCTATTATACCGCAAAGGAACTTTGGGATGCGGTGTGTGAGATGTATTCAGATTTGGGTAATCAATCTCAAATCTATGAGTTAACCTTGAAGCTGGGAAAGATGCGACAAGGAGAGGAAACTATCACGAAATACTTTCACTCTTTGAAACGTTTGTGGTAGGAGTTGGATGTATTCAATGATCATGAGTGGACGTGTATTGAAGATGGTAATCGATACAGGAAAATTGTAGAAGCAGAACGTATTTACGCTTTCCTAGCAAGGCTTAGAGATGAGTTTGATGAGGTGCGCGGCAGAATACTTGGGAAGCAGCCTCTTCCACCTGTTGGAGAGGTCTTCTCAGAGGTTCGGAGAGAAGAAAGTAGACGGGGAATAATGCTGGGCAAGTTAGCTACCAGCGGAAAGGATGGATCATCGGAAGATTCAGCATTGACTATATTCGAAGACAAGAAGGGCCATGGTCCTGCAACAAGAGTCTCCGAGGCAAATGTAAGCAAAATCCCCATTAATTTGCGTAGATCGATGGGAAACCTCATATTTGGTGTGATTTCTGCAACAAACCCCGTCATACACGGGAGACCTGTTGGAGGATTCATGGCCGTCCAGCTTCTACAACTAGTGAGGCAAGGAGACCAACTTCATTCAGCCGTGATTATAAGTCTTCTCAGCGTATGCCTCCTACAGCTAATGAGGCCACCGCATTCCCTTTCAAAGCAAAGAACAACTAAACCATCTTCTCGCAGCTACTTCAGCCGGGTCCGTATCGGGTAATCCTACCGCTTCGATTGCCCACCAAGGTAGAAATCTAAATGCCCTCTCTTGTTGTTCACAATATGTACCTTGGATCATTGATTCGGGGGCATCCGATCATATGACTAATATTCCATATTTGTTCAAATCCTATATTCCTTGTCCTGGCAACCAAAAAATTCGGATTGCTGATGGGAGTTTTTCATCTATTGCAGGCAAAGGATCAGTTCCACTTTATGATTCTATTAAACTTCATAATGTACTGCATGTTCCTAAGTTAGCTTGCAGCCTCTTGTCTGTTAGTAAACTTTCTAAAGAGTCTAACTGCCGTGTTGTCTTTTTTGCTTCCCATTGTGAGTTTCAGGATCAGATCTCGGGGAAGACGATTGGCAATGCTAGGATGAGGGATGATCTCTACTATTTTGAAGAGTTTGTTTCTGATAAAAAAGCTCAGGGGTATGGAACTTTCAGTTCTTCCCCTGTTCAAGAACAAATAATGGTTTGGCACCATAGATTAGGCCATCCTAGTTTTTGGATATTTGCAACATTTGTTTTCTCATTTGTTCAAAGATGTGGATGTTTCTTCACTACATTGTGACAATTGTGTTCTTTCTAAAAGTCATCGTACTCATTATAATCCAAAACAGTATCGTGCATCATCCCCTTTTTACTTAATTCATAGTGATGTTTGGGGTCCTTCACCCATACCAACAAAAACCGGAAAACGATGGTTTGTAACCTTTATAGATGATCATACCCGTTTATGTTGGACATACTTGATGAGCACCAAGTCTGAAGTTGAGTCCTTGTTCAAAAATTTTTATCAAATGGTTATGACTCAATTCCGCACTACTATTAGTATTCTTCGTACGATAATGTACTGAATATTATAATCAGTTTTTGGGGAGTTTTTTGACAAAAAAAGGCATCCTTCACCAGTCAACTTGCCGAACTACACCCCAACAGAATGGCATTGTTGAACGCAAAAATCGCCATCTCCTTGAAGTATCGCGTGCCCTCTGTTTTTCAATGCATGTACCTAAATACTTATGGGGGGAAGATGTGCTAACAGCATCTTATCTAATTAATAGGTTGCCTACTCGGGTATTAAACTACTCTACTCCCTTAAATTATTTCAAGAAAGTGTACCCCACAGCGCGTATTTTTTCTGATATTCCTCTAAGGGTGTTTGGTTGCACTACATTTGTCCATCTCCCAATTCAGTGTCGATCCAAATTAGACCCTCGGGTTGAAAAGTGTGTGTTTATAGGGTATGCACCCAATCAAAGAGGTTACAAGTGTTACAATCCACATACTGGTAAAACTCATATCACTATGGATGTAACCTTTATCGAGTCACAACCATTTTTTTCTTCTAACAAATCTCTTCAGGGGGAGAATGGCAAAGTTAGTGAAGAGATTAAGTCTCCTGTCCTTCCTACTCCTTTGTTTGAATCTTTGAAAACACCTCGCCGAATCTTGATGTGTCAAGGATAGGGGGAGAAAAAGTTCAAGATCACAATGTGATCAACAAGCCTGAGCTTCAGGTTTATACTAGAAGGAAAACTCTTCAAAATGTTGCAGATCAGAACTTTGTCTTGGAGCCTCATTCGTCTGCAACCCCGAGAGATGATCTCTTGCCTTCGTCATCAGGTGATCCTAGTAGTACTCATTTTCCCTCTATTCCTGTCTTAAATTCTGATTCTAATGCTTCTAATCTTGATATGCCTATAGCTCTTAGAAAAGGAGTTAGATCATGTACTCAGCATCCTATATCAAAACATGTGTCATTCCAAAAGTTGTCTCATCATCATAGAGCATTTGTGTCAAATTTGTCTCACATCCTATCAGAGCTAGGAGGTCCTGAGTTCGAATCTTCCAGGCCCCTATTTGTCTCATCAATTAAATTTCTACGCTTAGTCTAGGCAAAAAGACCAGACTAAGCGTGAGGGGGAGTGTTAGAATATTTAAATAATAAACCACGCCTTTATCTATTAGCTTAAGCTTTTAGAACAGTTGGCAGTGGTCCTACAAAATCTCACTGTATGCATCACTAGTTTACACCAACTAGCTGGTTCTTGAGATTTACGAGAACTAGTATGAGCTTAGTGTAGTCACCAAATTGCTATTTTTCAGTGTGCAACCATCAAAGAGCTAAATTGGATAAGGTCCTTTAATGGATGCATGACTAGGTGGGAGAAATGTGATGTGATGCGGTACTTTGATTGGTCATGGACACTGCCACATTAAATTCCTTGGCTATCTTAAGTAAGCGTGAGAGCATTTGTGCCAATTTTTGCTGCAATTGGGAATCTATTAGTGTCAAACCAGATGAGCTTGCAACTAGCATGATTTGATGGTTTCAGAATTGACATGATGCCCTGCAAGTTCTCCCCTTCCATTATATTCCACTTGAAAGAGAGCGATCACTGAATCCACAATCTGAAAGATATTACTCAGCTAAGGTCAACCATTGACACCTTACAAATTGTGTGCATCTTGATTCTTGAGCACTGTCTTGCCAGGAACCTAAATGGTTCTTCAGACATTTTGGCAGCCAAACTGAGAAGCAAGTTGTACTGATGCTCAGAAGTAGAGGCACGGGCATAAATGATCTTCAAATTCATGGAAAGACTAGATTACAGCAAGTACATTAGCCAGAAAAGAAGGAACACTTGCCACCAGTGTAGAAAGCATTGCTTACATTACACGCAACAGCACAAGGATCCATGCCAAATCTTTCAGCTATTTGTACAATTCAATCATGGCAACTGCAGGTGTACCAAGTTAAGAAAGTGCATTGGAATTACATGGACATAAGCCGAGTATGAAACAAAAGCAGCTTCGTTGAGGTCAAGAAAATGACCGACAGATTATAATAGGATACATAGTTTTTTCTGTGGCAAGGTATGCTACCTTGCCATTTGCCCCTCCCACGTGAGTTGGCGGCTGGAAGAATTGTTAGGATCGTGGAATCCACAAACCATAAGATATCATCTCATGGAATGGGATCAGCTTTAATGAAGAGTGATGGAAAGAAGGGAAAATAATGTTGTAGGGTTTGCATATATAGTAGAGTACTTCAAGCATCCTATTCAACTGATGTTCAACCCAACTCCAAGTCTGACAATGACTAAGGCTTCTGATTGGTTATGACCTAGTACGCTCTCCTTTGAACCACTATAGATTGTGTGTTCCAGTATGCTGATTGCAGTTTACAGAAGATGAGAGTGCCCAACTTTCAGAATCACCTAATAAACATGTTCCAATGCCAAGATTAACCACATTTTATTCTTTACTAGAAATTCAATCATTATCTTGCTATTTATGTTGTTCATCTAGGAAACATAGCATGAAATAGAAGTTAACGACGGAAACCTAACATGCAATTCAGACCAACCTGAGTAGTAACAAACAGGGTATGTGCAAGCTGTGTTTTCCCAGACCTGAAGTGACGTTAGCAGCTTTTCTTGAGAAAGCCAACTAACAAAAGAAACTAAAAGTTCATCAAGGTAACGTTATTAGACTGTGCTTGTAACCGAGATATGCCAAATGCTTCTGTAATTGCCTAAGTTTCAGTAACACCTGTTTAACATTGCAGAACCAGGGAAAGTTGTTTTTGTTGAAACGCATGAAGAATAATATAAGCAATCTACAAAAGAAAGTCTATTACCGCCTAAAAGCTCATTGAGGGCTTGGCTTCCAGTTGTGATGCAAATAACTGACTTGCTCTGGAAAAAATGAAGACATTGAAAGTACTTTGTGCTGTGAGATAAGAAGTGTTTAGAGCAAGTGCAGTTTTCTGCTGTCGATATGCTAATTTGCAGGCTCTATTTCAAGGGTCAATGACTCATTCAGGACTTCCGAACCATTTTTAGCTCGAAGTTTGCCGAATTGAGGACTTACTCTGAGCATAGCTTCAATTCCCGTAATAAAACGAGAATTCTGATGAAAACAAAGAGAAGTTATTGTTAGATGCATATAGAAGTTGCAATTGATTACAGCGCCATCTCAGGATAAGAAGAAATTAAGCTCTAACCACTATCTTTTCAGCTGATTCGCATATCTTATCAACTTTTGCTTCAGATAAACCTTTGGTTCTAGTTAAGTGCTACAAAAAAAAAAAAAAAAAAAAAAAAAAAAAAAAAAAAAAACAAAACAAAGACAGAGGAAATCACCTTAGCCAAATAATAGCTCCACTTACTTTTTGGGAAAAAAAGAAAATATATCAGATATACCTTCTCTATATGCATCATCAAGACATTTGCAAGTGTCGATCCCTGCATCCTGTATCTTTTTCACATCTCCAGCATGGATTCCCTGAGAAATACCTGCAAATGATAAAAAACAACTCACCATTATGTTTAACTCTATATTTTCTGGGAATGTAGAATGTCAAGTGTTCCAATAGTAATTGTTGACGAATTTAGCTTAGGAGATTCATTATTAATCTGTCTATGCCATAAATACGTGGATAATAGATGTACCGATGGTGCAATTATTATGTGACATAACATAACAAAGGCCAAATTGCTTTTGTATGATTTAGAAGACATATGTCAAAGAGGTGAATTAGACATATCATATTCAAGTAGTAGTGGAAATTACTTCTCGTCATTTAAGGAAAGAAAGTTAAACTATCGTATGCACAGAAAATCAGGACAAGTTCAAGAGGAAGTCAAATGGAAACTCAGAATCATTCTCGGCAATCATATCACGAAAAGGAAATGAATTGAAATTTGCGGAGCTCATGAACTCACTTGAGAGCTGAAATGAAGGGGTTTCTAGTCTACAGAGTCACAGGCTCCAGCCTTAACATGAACAGCTTTTCCATCATCCTGCATATGCTCTTAGTTGGACATTTCACTTTTTTCTCCTGAAGGTTTACCTTCAAATCTTTCGATACGGTTTTCTCTTACCCCCTGGTGCTTCTTGTTCAAAAGAATCAAGAATAGAAGGAATAACTTTAAATAACATATTCATTCCGTTGTCTGACCCACGTAGCTTTCCATCCTTCACCTTGAGCTTCTTGGCAAGCTTCCTTTCCAATTTCAGATCCTCCTCGGCAGATACATCAGCTTTCCGCATTACACACTTAAGATACTCTTCGATCTTAGTCTTTGATTTTCTCTTCACATGATTCTTCACTTTGCTGGATTTCAGCGAACCAGAAACGTCCTTCAACGAAGACTCAAGCTTAACCGTCGTGTTAAACTCCATGTTTTCTGGTGAATGTAGAATGTCAGGACAAAAGCATTTCCTAGATCATCACTGACAATCTAGCGTTGCAACAGATATTATTGATGAATTTAGCTTAGGATATTCGTTATTAATCCAGCTACGTCACAAATACACGGGTAAAAAGACATCCAGTGGATGTCACGTAACATAACGAAGCTTGAATTGCTCTTGGAAGATCAGAAGACAAAAACTAAAAACTATCGCACGCGCAGAAAATCGCGACAAGCTCGAGAGAAAGGCCGAGATGTAAAGACACCAATGGATTCACGGCGATGTTCCAGGGAAATCGAGCTAAACTGAGCAACCGAAATCGAAATCGAAATCGAGCTCATCCACTCAGCAGTATTCAGAGTCACTTCACACCGACATTCAAAGAGATATACAGTTAACTTGAGAACGGAGACCAGAAAATCACGATGATCAACTTCGGAATCAAACGACGCACCGGAACATCGACGAGAAGACGAAAGCGATGAGATGAACAGAGAGCAGTTGCCTACGCTCTTGTTTTGCCCTGACTTACGTTCGTCGATTGCTTCGAGCAGGTCTTCGTCATCGATCGTGAAACTCAAAAGCAATCTTCGACGATGATGGAGTGCGACGATCGGCCATGGAGTTCGGTGCGTCTGCGCAGGAGAAGAGACTTTCAAAATTTTTGTGGATTTTGGAAATGATCGCGAATTGGAGGGAATCTATATATATAGAGGCGGGGAGTGCGGAAGAATGGCTATTGGCTAATTTTTCCTTTTCTTTTTTTTTTCTCTTTTTTCTATAAAAAGAGGTTTGATGGAGTTTTGTTAATATAAATTGAGCTTTAATGGATCTGATAAATTCTTAAAAGCTTCTTAATCCGCTCTTAAAGAGGGTGAGAGAAAATTGGGTATGACTTTTTTTTATTTATTTCGGACTGAATAATTTAATTTGATTTGGCTTAATTTTATACTCACCTTCGTCTTGCTTGGTTTATAATTTTCTCAATTGGACTGCATAAAGTTCTTCCTAGAAAAGGAAAATAATCAATCTGCATTATGGTCAATTCTTGGTTTAATTGCATCGTGCTCAAACTCTGCACTTATTGCTCATAGAATCATGACAATATCAATCAACAATTAAGCTTATTCAGAATGACCTATCAAATTCTTACTTGTGAGTTGTGACTGATTTGGTTGTGTTGAACCTAGATCGACACACATCCTAAAATTTATAACTAGGTGATTTAGGAAAGAGTGACGAACATGGAGCATGTTTAATGTCTAGAATTTGATTAAAATTGAATCATTTCAACTCCAATTTACAAAAAAAGCAAATTAGGCTTAAAAGTTAAAACTATTAGTTATTCAACGAGTTTTTGAATGTATATAAGGAGAGGAGGTCTAGCTGTGTACAAATACAAGATGCAATGCTTGGTTTCGATACGATTCAACTTATTTCTTTTACTAAACTTTATCATGATTTTAAATTGGATCTTTCATGTGACTTTCGAACACCTTCATTTTTATAAAAGCACAAGAATATCACCATTTTATAGCACATGAAACTTAGGGGCAAAAGGCGATGGAAGAGATGATGATACTCCTGGGTATGGCACTTTTCAACCTTTTCAGTCGAATAAACTAGAAAGATCCTTTCTCTTCTTTTTTGTGGAGGATAGATTGATTATTAGAGTTAAGTTTCCTTATTTGATTTAGCGCATAGTCAATTAATTCTAAAATCACCGTTTTTTCGTGTAATCTGTTATCTTAGTTTTTTCGTTTTTCCTTTTTTTTCTTTTTCTTTTTTGGGTGTTATGGCACTATTTTTTCAGTATTGATTGTAAACTAAATGAAGATGTAGATGTTAGACCTTTTTTTCCCTGTTAACTGAGATTTTTTGGCATGTTAGATTGAAGTTTGTGGAATGCCAAAGCTATGATTGTTTTAATACCAGAATTTTAAGGAAAATGTCAAAGTATATGTTGAAATATGTCTCGAGTTTGAGTCCAATGAGAAATTCCGAATTGGATATATTGCGGACGTCTGAAATAGGAAAGTCCAACTTCAACTTGGATTTGGATTTTGTTCAAAATATATAGAGATAAGTTTTGGATAAAATCGTTTAAAATAGGAAACATAATCCTATGAGAAGTTGGCAAAAGGACAAGGGTTTCACTCATATATATAGACCTGTGGACGTGGGTGGTAGGTGTGGATCACAAATTGTCTTGAAGCGCCGCGTGAGTGCTTGGTGTTCCGCCGTTGATCATGAAGAATTGGTCTTAAAGCGCCGTCTCGTCGTCGAGTGCTTGGGAGGGATTTTCTTTGTCATTCTTGTTCGTGCAATTACATCCAAGAAGATTTAGTGTTTGTAGCCGATACAAATCTTGAGGTAAGATTTGTGTGTAAATTCCTTTGTGAGATTGAGAGATTATTTTGTGAGGAATTTTGGGGCTAAACACTGTGTGCGTTTTTGGGTGTAATTGGGGCTTGGGAAACACCGAGTGAGTGTTTGAGTGACTCGAGTGTGTAATCTCCTTGTATCGCTTGATCTATAGTGAAATTCGCTGCTGCTCTCCCCATGGACGTAGGTCTTTACGACTGAACCACGTAAATCCTTGTCCGATTTATTTTCTTCTTCCGTCTATATTATTATTCGATCGCTCGCCCTATCGCAACAAGTGGTATCAGAGCCAGGCTTGGCTAAGTTGAAGGGAATCGATGGCGACAGAAGAAGTAAAAGTGAGAATTAAAAAATTTGACGGGAAGGATTTTAGTTTCTGGAAGATGCAGATTGAAGATTATCTTTACCAGATGAATTTGCACTTGCCTTTATCTGGGGAGAAACCAGCAACGATGAAGCAAGCTGATTGGGATTTGCTGGATAGACGAGCTATGGGTGTTATTCGGCTGACGTTGGCTCGTAACGTCGCGTTTAACATCCTGAAGGAGAATACCACTGCTGATTTGATGCAAGCCTTGTCGGATATGTACGAGAAGCCCCTCGCAATCAACAAGGTCTATTTGATGCGACGTACGTTTAATTTGAAGATGAGCGAAGGTGCATCGGTTGCAGATCATATCAATGAATTCAATGTGATTGTTAGTCAATTGAGTTCAGTTGAGATTGACTTTGAAGATGAGGTACGTGCTTTGATTCTGTTATCCTCATTGCCTGATAGTTGGAATACTACATTCTTCGCTGTTAGTAATTCCTCTGGGTCAACAAATTTGACGTTTGATGGAGCTCAAGATTTGATTCTGAGCGAGGACATTCGTAGAAGAGAATCTGGCGAACATGTATCTGCTGCTTTAGTGGGTGAAAATAAAGGAAGATCTAGAACACGTGTGGGTAATAGTAGTACTAATAATATGAACAGGCGTAGTCAGTCTAGGACTGGTAATGTTGTTTGTTGGAGCTGTGGCAAGAGGGGGCATCTTAGAAGGGATTGCCTTAAGCTGAAGAATGAGAAGGGTAAGGGAATTATGGTTGATTCTGCAGATAATGTTGCAGCTGTAGCAGATAATGCCGATTATGTCTTATCTGTCACTAATGATTCATCACTTGATGGATGGATTATGGATTCTGGTTGTTCTTTTCATGTCACACCAAATAGAAACTGGTTTATCACTTATCAATGCATAGGTAGTGGTAAAGTTCAGTTAGGGAACAACGCTGAGTGCGATGTTGTGGGTGTTGGTGATGTTAAAATCAGAATGCATGATAGTATCATGAGGACATTGACTGGAGTGAGGCATGTTCTAGAGTTAAAGAAAAACTTAATTTCCTTGGGTGCCCTAGATTCAGCTGGTTGCAGGTATTCTTCAAAAGATGAAGTTTTGAAGGTTGTTCGAGGTGCCCTGGTGATAATGAAAGGAATTAAGCATGAAGACCTGTATAAACTTCAAGGTGAGACGGTGACAAATTTCGCTCCAGAGACGTTGGATGCATCTGTTCGAGGGTCTATGGACTGCTCGAAGAAGACCTGGGTGTTTGTGCCAAGGCACAAGTTTGATGCTGGTGTCGGGATCTTGCGTCAAGAGCTTTGATCGAGACGAGAGGCGGTAAGTCGATCAAGCATGTGCGGCATCGACAATAGCATGGAGTTACGCTCGGAGCGACAAATAAATTCTGCATGAGAGAGGGCATAGTGAAACACCGCACTAGTGCCAATAAATCACAACAATTTGCAGAATTGATGAGCAGAATATTACTAGAGATGGCCCGAAAAATTATCTCTAGTGCTGGTATGGCTAGGAGATTCCTAGTTGATGTGCTAAGTACGATGAGCTACCTGGTGAATAGATCCCCATCAACTGCTATTGAGAGGCGGACTCCAAAAGAAGTATGGTCAGGTAACGTTGCTGATTATTCTATTTTTAGAATGTTTGGTTGCCCGTGTTATTTTCGAGTGAGTGATGGTAAGCTTGATGGGAGGGCAAGATGCATATTCCATGGCTATGCACAAGGTGAGCGGGGTGATCAGTTGTGGAGCCCGGAAATAAATTCACCTATTGACAGCAGAGAAGTTACCCTTGATGAGTCTCCGATACTTCTGGCTATGAGTGTTTGTGACGGTGTTAATACGGATCTGGACGGTGTTCAGCTTGAGGTGGAGTTGCGACCAGAAACTCCTGAGGTAGCGTATACAGGTACTAGCAAAGTAATCGACACAGATGGTGCTTATAGCGAGGTGGAGCCTATAGAGCCAATAGTTGCTGTAACTGCTGAAATTAACAAAATACGTATTCGATCTCCTGACAGATATGGATGCAACAATGGTTTTGCTTTATCTGCGGTTAAGGAGGTTGTGTCAGAAAATCCTTGCGAAGCAGTTAAAGGTGCATGTGGAGTTGGTATTCTGATGAGGTCCTCAGTTATGGCGAAGTTCAAGCGAGGCTTGGACTTGAATAATATCTGTGGCGGTTGAGCCCATCGGGGGCAATGGGAAAGTAGCGGCAGAATTTGAATTTTTATGAAGCGATTGCGACTTGGCTCAAACGTCGAGCCAAGGTGGAGATTGTTGAAATATGTCTCGAGTTTGAGTCCAATGAGAAATTCCGAATTGGATATATTGCGGACGTCTGAAATAGGAAAGTCCAACTTCAACTTGGATTTGGATTTTGTTCAAAATATATAGAGATATGTTTTGGATAAAATTGTTTAAAATAGGAAACATAATCCTATGAAAAGTTGGCAAAAGGACAAGGGTTTCACTCATATATATAGACCTGTGGACGTGGGTGGTAGGTGTGGATCACAAATTGTCTTGAAGCGCTGCATGAGTGCTTGGTGTTCCGCCGTTGATCATGAAGAATTGGTCTTGAAGCGCCGTCTCGTCGTCGAGTGCTTGGGAGGGATTTTCTTTGTCGTTCTTGTTCGTGCAATTACATCCAAGAAGATTTAGTGTTTGTAGCCGATACAAATCTTGAGGTAAGATTTGTGTGTAAATTCCTTTGTGAGATTGAGAGATTATTTTGTGAGGAATTTTGGGGCTAAACACTGTGTGCGTTTTTGGGTGTAATTGGGGCTTGGGAAATACCGAGTGAGTGTTTGAGTGACTCGAGTGTGTAATCTCCTTGTATCGCTTGATCTATAGTGAAATTCGCTGCTGCTCTCCCCGTGGACGTAGGTCTTTACGACTGAACCACGTAAATCCTTGTCCGATTTATTTTCTTCTTCCGTCTATATTATTGTTCGATCGCTCGCCCTATCTCAACAGTATAAGTTATAGTTCCAACTAGAGCAACGGCAGGAGTAATGTACCTCATTTGGAGCATTACAAAGGTTTGCCTGCATCCTCATTTGCTCAAGGAGAAAGAGGAGCATCCCATGATGATGTTCGAGGGGAAAGGAGTCCCAATAAATATCTTTTTTATATAAACTGAACTCTGTGTCGTTTCGGAAAGGAGGTGACTAATTCTACTCTACATGCGGAAAAAGTAAAGGATAAACATAAGATAAAAAAAAAAAAGTACAATAAAACATTAATGTGCGATGTAAAGAAAAAAGATAGCCTAAAGACAAGTATTCTTATATTTATTTATTATCAAAAGGTCCTCTACAATTATGTCTCTTTGGCTATTTATAACTAATTTCACAAGTAATTGCTCTCCAGCAGTTATTATCTTCAATTTCAAACTGCTTCTAAAGACTCCGGTACCACGCAATAATTGCATCGCCTCATCCATAGTGTCGTCGGCACCGGCCCTTGAAACCATCTCCATTCTTATCGTTTTGCTCCCGAGTGGTTATTGATTCCAAACCCTTGGTATTTTTGATAACTAGATACTTTCTCGCGAACTAGGCTTAATGAGCTTTTCTAATGTTCAAGGCCCAATGAGCCAACTTTGGTGCCAACAAATGGTAATTTTGCGATGCCCAAGCGTCTATTGGTATAATAACTCGCTATCATCTCCAATTACACAGTAAAATTAGTTCATGCATTCCACCTCAATTTATATTAGATCGTCAAGTTTTAAGTCGGGATTGAAGCTTTGCACCGATATTTTCAAACTTGGGCCGGTCATGGACATAGTCAGATTGCCAATTCG
Source organism: Eucalyptus erythrocorys (assembly GCA_014182555.1). NCBI lineage: Eukaryota > Viridiplantae > Streptophyta > Magnoliopsida > Myrtales > Myrtaceae > Eucalyptus > Eucalyptus erythrocorys. The sequence goes on along the minus strand of CM024598.1, from coordinate 12,607,436 downwards.
TGGTTCAATGGGTCCAAACGGTTGGCCTAGGCGAAAAGTTCTGGTGATGTCACGAGCAAACAATTATCGATACGTAATCGCCCTTTCAACATATGAATCTTAACGTCCTTGGTGGTAAAGCTGCGCGGGTGGTCCTTTGAGTTGAGTGCTCGAGCCCTTCAATGTGCAACAGTAGCCAGAAGCCCAGTTTTTGTATCCGTAGGATTCAAAAAATGGATGGATCTAATTTTGGAAACCAGTTTGTTTCGCTAATTTAGCGATTGAACTGGAGGTCAAACTGGCTCGATTTGATATTAGCAAAGGCCGTCCATGCACGGACATCCAAATTGATTTACTTGTGCTTCTTCTGCCGAGCGTCCAATCACTTTTACTGTGAATTCTTGATTTCAATCTATTGCTGATAAAGCAACTGCTCTTCCTTAAGCCGTCGAGACTAAGATGCCAGAAGAAAAAGATGTACCGAATTTCTTTGCAATCAACCAATCCCCAGTGAAAGAAAGAAAGGTGCAATGTAAGCGAAAGATCACTACAGCAAGAAAATGCCTCAAAATTGTTATCTGTCCACCCTTAAAGAGTATGTCCTTGTCAAGGACGTCGATCTTCTTCTTCAACATGTAGACATTCGGAGTTCAGGAGCATGTTCTTCTCGCTGTGCTGCTTCACCTCCTTCCTCATCAGGTCGCTCTCGAGGAATGCTTTCGGCAGTAAACCCCTCAGGGCACCCGTCTCCTTCCGAGAGTCTTGTAGGTCGTTCCTGAGCTCACTTATCTTCTTGTCCTTCTTCAGCATCTTTTTGTTTCTTTTTCTTTTTTTCTTTTTTCTTTTTTTTTTTTTGGCCGGATTCCCATGACAAAGTCTTCCAGGTAGTAAAGCAAATGCTCAAGAGTGATGAACAAACACACGTAGAGGCCATCTTGCAATGAAATGCGACATCTTTATCATTCACACAGGTTGTCTTCGAAGAGTATGGAATATTTGAGGACCCTCCGTGGGGATGTTGTGGAGCAGTAGTTATGTGTGTCCATGGAGAGTAAAATCCTTCAAATTAGCCTTCAAAAATAGAAACTGTCGCCTGGATATTCAAACTAAAGTGGAATCTTGAGGATATACTATGAGCCATCATGCATTGGGCATGGGCAGTTGTACAACATGCATAACTCATCTATAGACCCAACGGAAAGCATTAACGTGGGTAGGGAAAGGACAAATCAGAGCAAACTGAATGGACGATAGAGAAGAAAGTATATTATTGCGGGCGAAAATAAGGGTTTGTTTGGCAACTGCCAAACAATGAAAATTTATGTTCTTTTGTTCCCATAAATAGATTTGGAGTAGAAATCCGTTTGGTAATTTTTTTGTTTTTAAAAATAGATTTGGAGTAGAATCAAGAAGTAAAAAAAAAAAAAAATTATTTCTTTATTCTCAGGAATAATCCCAGAATCAAGCTAACCTACTTTTTCTATTTTCTCTTCTTTCTTCTTGTTCTTCTTCCCTCTCTCTTCTTCTTCAACTGCTGCCTCCACCATCAGTTGCCAACGATCGGTCTAACAAGCTCACCGGAGGCTCGCCTAGCCACTAGCAAGCTTCACCCGGGCCTCCCCCAACCACTAGCGAGGTTCACCTAGCCCTAGCGAGGCTCGACCGACGAGGCACGGCCTGGTCGAGAGTCGGCAATGCTTCGGTGAAGTCACTGGCTCTCGTCTAGCCAATCATCAATCATCCCAAGGCCGGCGACCGACAATCTTGAAGAAGAAGAGAAAGAAAGGAAAAAAAGAAAAGGGAAAAATAATAAAATTATTTAAAAATTAAAAGAAAATTATTTAGATGAGAAATTTTGAGAATAGTACCAAACGCAATTCTATTTTAGAAATAATACTTTTGGACAATTACCAAATGACTTAAAATACTTGGAAATTATTTCCGAGAAAAAAATAGTTATCAAACGTGCTCTAAACATATAGTCAAAAAGGGTATGGACCTAAGAGATAATTAAGAAACATAGAGGTATTCACATGCTAGTTGTTGCGCAACAACACAATCATGCAAGACTAAGCTCACATCCCTGGAGAACCATGGCAGAAGGCGAGCGCCAGATGCAAAGATCAAAAATTTGAATTAACGCAAGAGAGAGAGAGAGAGAGAGAGAGAGAGTGTGTGTGTTCGATTTTCTTTTTCGTAAAGAAAGAAGGAAGAGAGAGGATAGAAAAGAGGGAAAGTGAAATAATGCCGCGTTTAATAACACTTTTATTTTCGGGAATAATTTTTTATTAGAAATGATTTTTTTAATTCTATTATCAGAAATAATTTCTAAGCAAAAGAACTTATTTGGTAATCGCACAAAATTTCTAATTTTGGAATAGAATTTCGTTTAATACCGTGCTCAAAATTTTTATCCCAAATTATTTTCTTTTAATTTTTAAATAATTTTATTACTTTTTTTCCCTTTCTTTCTCCTCTTTTTCTTCGAGTCGTAGGTCACCGCCCTTGGGGTCATCAACGATTGGCCAGACAAGGGCTAACAATCTTACGGGAGCATCGTCGGCCCTCGAAACTAGGCTCAGCCAAGTCTCGCCGGGGTTGGGTGAGTCTTGCAAGGTCAAGCAAGCCTCGCCAGATCTTGCCTTGGCTTGGCGAGCTTCCAGCGAGCTCGTCGGACTAGTTGCCGGCAATAAACGGCAATGAGAGGTGGTCAACCCACCGAATATTTTGGGGAAGGTGCATGCGGCATGAGAGGGAAGACACAGCCAGCGCACAATTAATTAAGACAGAGGGCACAGTGAAAAGTGCTCGAAGATGGGAGGGGCTCTTGGACGACGTCTATGCGGAGTGGCCGACCCACCTACTGTTTAAATATTAGGGATTAGGTGGGCCGCCCATTCCGTGTCCCGCGCGCCCCGCCACGCTTGCCCTCTGTCTCTCCTCATTAATTGGGCTTGTTCTCTCTCTCTTCTGTCGCACGCTTTTTCTCCTCTCTTCTGCTCTGCCTGCTGCGGTACGCCTTCTTCGTTTTTTTTCAAAACTCTCCCTCGCTCCCAAGAGCCCCCCGCCGGTCGCATCCCGGAACTCAGGTCCGCCGCCTCCGCTGGGTCGCCTCCACCTTCGAGAGCCCCATCAGCGGCTACGATCCTACCAGAGCCTCGCGGGTCACAGCAACCGGGTCTCGAGCTCAGGTTTGCCTTTGCCCCCGCCTAATGGTTTGTCTCGACCGATAGGATGATCGCTGAAATGAAAACTCGACTTTGAACTCCATTCATTGTGGTGCAGAAGTAAACACGTCTTTTAAGCTAATGAAATATTCTTCAGCCGTGCTTGAGTTTTTTCGATTTTCTGTGTTTGCTGGGGCATCTCCTTTTCTTCAATATAATTAACTTGTTTTTGCCTAAGTCCAAAGGGAAAAAGCCATGAAAAATTCCAAATTTTATCCCGAGTGACACATTTACCCCAAATTTTTTTTGTGCCATAAAAAACCTCAAATTTTCCAAATCGTGACACATTTACCCCAAACTTTTTTTGTGACACCAAAAACCCCGAACTTTCCAAGTGTAACATATTTACCCCAAAATTGTGGGGTATTTTGGTCTTTTCATTTTTTTTCCAAAATTTTTTTCATTTTTCTTCTTCTTCTTCCCTCCGCCGGCCATGGCGGAGCTGGCGGAGGGAAGGCGGCGTCCAGTGAGGGTCGCTCTCGTCGGCGTGGGGCGAGAGCGGCCCTCGCCGACATCGGCCGCCCTCGCCGGCGTCGGGCGAGGGCCGCCCTCGCTGCGTCGGGCGAGAGCACCCCTCGCCGAGATCCGGTGAGGGCGGCCCTCACCGATGCCGGCGAGGGCGACCTCGCCGGACACCGGCTTCCCTCCGTCGGCTCCACCATAGTCGGCGGAGGGAAGAAGAAGAAAAAAAAATAAAAAATAAAAAATAAAAAATAAAAAATAAAAACTAAAAAGACAAAAATGCCATTATGGGTTAAATGTGTCACAATTTGGAGAGTTTGGGATTTTTCACGGCACAAAAAAAGTTTGGAGTAAATGTATCACTTGGGGTAAAGTTTGGGGTTTTTCGTGATTTTTTCCTAAGTTCGAAACCCGATTCTTCAATATAACGAGTTGTAGTTTAAAAAACTAGAGGTGGTGCATCATTGTGCTAAACTGCATAATCGGGAGAAGCTGATAATTGGTTCAGACAAATGTAGTTCGTGTGTGTTACAAACATGAGTTAGGGGATGCGGCAGCGAGTAGGTGAGTCGGATGATATGACAATTTATTAAACCGATGCCTTGAAAGGGAGCCAAATTTGAAAAAATTGAGGTATTTCATTGAACAAAAATAAAAGAAAAAAAGAAAATGAAGTTTAGAAAATGAACGCAAGTTTAGATATTTATTGTATCATTAGCCCTAACTTCTAAAACGCTCAGAAAACCTCCGCGCCTTTGCCTACCCGTCGCCAAGCCTCCGCCTGTCACTGCACCTCCGCCCGTCTCCGCAGCTGCCCGTCGCTGCACCTCCGCTCGTCTCCGCAGCTACCCGTCACCGCACCTCCACGCCACCGCTGGTACTGCCGCCCAGCTTGAAGCCGCAATCACCACTGCTGCCGTGCCTCCGTCCGACCTGCTGCTGGTCCTCCTGCCCCGACCCAACGCCGACAACCCATCGCCACTCCCGGGTCCACGACGAGCCGCACCGAGCACCCTCAGCTATGAGCCCCCGCTGTCCTGAGCTCACTGACTCGACACCGGCCTGCTTGCTGTTCTGCCGAGTTCACCAGCTCTCCCTCCCGAGTTGCTGCGCCTGAGCTACCTCCACAAAGCCGTGACGAGCTTGACCAGGAGCTGCTGTTGCGTTCCTACCGACCGCTATTCCCACTCCTGTCTGAACCGAGTCGGTTCCACAAGATTTCTTGCAGGATCTTTGGTCGCGAGTTCGCTGCCACTCAGCCGATCCCGACGCAAATAGTCGTTCGCGAATCCTTGGTGCCCGTCCCGTTTTGGAAATAAAAATTCAGTCAAGGTAATTTTCTTAAATCGAGTTTCGATATCATTGCCTAAATCGGAATATTTGATGCCAGTGTTGATTCCGTGGGTGCTTTAGGCATTACCTGATAGAATATTATCGGTAAAAATCACAATAATTACTAATTTGATCTGTAAGACTTCAGATCATTTTTTTAATTATATTGATTTTGATGATATTTTAGCTTTGAAATCATTGTAACTATTAATTGGATCCGTTAGACTTTGGATCAATTTTTTAGTTATTTTAATTTTTCTTGACTGTTGTGATGTTTAGGATTAAAATAATTGTTAATTTAATCCATGAGACAACATATCATTTTTTTAATTATTTTAATTCTTCATTTGATGAATATCTTGGATATAATGCCCTTTCTAGTAATTGCTTGTTTTGGAAAATACTAAAAAGAATCAAATCTTGTATCGGAGTAGGATGGTTTCCTAAATTAAGATTGCATTTTTAGATTGCACATCAGGATATATAGGATTTCATGATAACATTATCTAGTTTGAATATGATTACACGTTTAGATAATTTTGGAATAGATTAGGATAGGATCTAAATAACATTTTTTTTAATGGATAGGCTCTTAGATAATGTTTGCGTATTTTAATAATTTCATTTTTTTAATTCTGAGATAGGATAGGGTTTAAGTCAAATTAATCCCTAAAATAGATTATAAAATTATTCATTTTAGATAGTTTAATTAGTTTTTTTATTACAAATTTTTATAAAAAATACAAAAAATATTAGGTGCATGTTAAATAGTTTGCACGTTAGGTTCATTTAATTAGAAATTACTTATCTATAGAGTTAGGTCATATAGTTAAAATGCACGTTATATAGTAAAGTTCTAATTCCAAGATAAGAGAAAACCCAAAAAATAATTGCTTGCTTTGTGTGTTTAATTCTTTTAGTGCAATTTATTTGATTGTTGAGCATCCGTTTGATCACCCTATTGCATGATAGTGATTTATGTTAAAATTAATCCAAACTGTTTGTAAAAATATTTTTTAAAAATCAAAAAGAATGATACCGAAAAGACATTAAAGAAATTTAGTATAACCAAGTCCCCGTACCCTATTTCTCTGGTTTGTAAAAGTAAAATAATTCTCCCACTATTTTACTTAAGTGTCTAATCGATCTACCATAAATTGATTAGTGGCAACTCTTAGATAAAATTCATGCTAAAAAAGTTGATCCTAAGTTACGAATTGGTATGAATCTAGGATAGCGCAAGCTAAATTTAGACTTAATAGTCAATTAACCAAACCCTAGGTGGTGCACCCGAGATTAGGTTGTGACAATAATCCAAAAATTTATAAATTTATTGTACTGCAATTCATTCAGCCATAAACTTTTCTAAACCTTTACATGATTTGGCAAGAAATTGCTTAATTGGCGATCATGCCATATTAAAACTAAATTGGCCAAATAAAAAAAAAAAAAAAATCTAATGTTGAATTGACCACTATACAATAGATCTAGAATTGTTTGGACAATTATCCAGACTTTACAACTATCATTAATGATCAACTTTTAGTAATCCATGATGAAGAAAATCAAGGAATGTTTTTTTGGCTCAAAAAAATGTACAAACTATTATCTACAGAAAAGACTATTTAGGCAAGTTAGTTTCAATTTGTAGAACAAACAGATAAATAAAAAACATAAAAATGTGCTAGTTTCTTCAATTAAATAAAAGAAAACATGGTAAAGTTCTAAATTATGAGTGCCCGAAGGATTACCTGTGATAATAATATTATTGATTAACATAATGTCCATTCGACAGAAAATCAAATACATAGAAAGAATCTATATTCAATCAAATGTTTGATAATCCACTAAAATATTTCGACTGGGAGAAAAAGAAAGATTCTTAGACTTACACATATATTAAGATTCCATTTGTTCTACGAAAAATAAATGATTTAGAAAATATTTTCCTATAGATGATTGCTTGTTTTGATCAAAACAATTAGTCGATTAAAAATGCTTTTACTATTTACGACAACCTATATCTAAATATTTTCATGAACGATAAATATATTTTTGGTTTGTTCATTTTTTTAAAAGATACAAGTAATCATTTTCAGGAAAATGGTTTACCGATTATCATTTTTCTCGAAACAAATGGAACTTAAATCTCAATTACATGCACGTGTGTACCAAGCTGTCTAAGCATATACTCTTGTTGATTTAGGTGAGGAGATCAAAGGGAAAGCAATGGAATTGGCCAAAAAAAGGGGCAAGAATATTACGTTATTTTTCGAACTTTATGATAAAAATCATGTGAGAAGAAAATCTAAAGAACTTAACATTGAGCACTTCATAGTCTCCAAGTGCACTTGACATTTAGCCGCTAAAATCTTTTTGCAATGGCGTGAAATTAACGAAACTATTTCCTATTCTCTTTTACATCAAATCATGAAAAATATAAAAAAAAACAAGAACTATTGAAGTGAGACCAAGCAATGAATCGAAAGGATGAGTTTGTAGAACAAATATCGCTTAAAAAATAGTTTAGGTATTGGATTGTAAGCTGAGCAAAAGCTGAGCTTACTATGTGATTATCCCTAACTCCAAAACCGCGCTAAGAAAAGCATTTGACGAAAAATATTGCTTACAAATCTTTTAGCTTTTATTTTTCTTTTATTGAACTTAAATTTGAAAAGATATATGAAAATCTAGGCATAGTTCTAATGGACAAGTACAATAGAGATGGGGTTGGAAATTGTAGTATTGTAAATTTTACCAGTATCGCCTAGAAATTAATGGAAAACAAGGTATTCGCATAGGGACGGAGGATGAGGGATGTGAAAAGTGAAGCAACAAAGCCATCTGCATCCTAAAAAGTCTTGACCTTCTTGCATTTTATTGCCTTTCGTTTTGACTTTTGCTTCACTTTCTAGACAATAAAATAAAATAAAAATACATGATGTCCACAAAAGCCTTGGTATTCCTTAGTTTATGGTTAAATTACATGAATGAAAATCTGATTGTGAAAACTACAAATATCTGGGCTTGACTCAAAAAAACAAAATATGAATGGAAGAGATGAAATGAGCACTTGTGGACAGATCGTCCTTAAAAGTGTTCGTCATTGTTCGATCTTTTAGGTAGGCAAACAATCTTGGTCTTCTTGGACTTCATAGTTTTCTCTCTGCATTAGCTCACTGTCATTTAGCTTCTTCATTGCCCTTGTTTTTCTCTTCAGTGACCAATTCACCCATGGCCATTGGAGAGATCTTTTTGGGTTCCCTCTTTCAGGTCCTCTTCGACAAGTTGACTTCTTTGGGATTGGACTATGCCCAACGAGAAGGAATCAGCATCACCCCGCTCGATGAGTGGAAGGGGATGCTGGAAACAATCAATACAGTGCTGGATGATGCAGAGGACAAGCAGTTAGGCGATAATCGTCTAGTGAAGCCGTGGCTGGATGATGTTAGGGACTTGGCCTATGATATGGAAGACTTGCTTGATGAGTTCATGATTGAAGCCGCTCAGGTTAAGTCTGGGGCAGAATCCAGCACAAGCAAAGGTCAAAAGAAAAGGTCATTCTCTTTCTTTGGCCAAGATGGATCCTCCAGATCGAACTTGAACCTATTTGAAACTAAGGTACAAGATATCAATGGTAGGTTGAAAAAGATTATCACCAGGAAGGCTCATGTAAGCTTAAGAGAGAAAGCCGTGGACATATCCAACCAAGCCAACAAAAGTGTTGTGAATTGGCGGCGCAGCGGAAGCGGATCGTAATATTTTGCAATTATGTCGGGAGCTATAGAAATCGATCGAAATAAAACGAGGAACAATAAAAGGACACCAGAAATTTTACGTGGTTCGGTCCGAATATCGGAACCTACGTCCACGGGGAGAGCCAGCAAAACAATCCACTATAAATCGGAGAATTACAAGAATACAATCACTCAATGCACTCAAGTGTTTCCCAGCCCTATTTTATACCCGATACCCACGGTGTTTAACAACTCACACAAATGGACTCGATTGATGCACAAACCTCTCTCTCGAGCTCACGGCCTCTCAATCTCTCTCGAGCTCTTTTCTTTTCACTCTCTCTCGCCGAGCTCTCTTCTTTCGCTCTGTCTTCAGCTCTTCGGACGTCTTCTCCTTTTATAGGGAGAAGAGCAAGAAACAAGACAAATGGCCTCATTAAATGCAGCACAGGCGCCCACAAGACAAACCTGCAATCGGCACCGACGCCCACCTTATTTGTAGGTCTGCATGCGGATCGTGCATGCGTGGGCAGGCATTTAATATGTGAGTGAATAAAATATTCAATGAGGTGAGAAGTCTTCAATTTGTTGTTCCGAGAGAAGCTACGTAGAAGAGGAGCCTTCTTCATGTGGGAGGGGGTGAATATTTTATTCAACAAGGATGCCTCCCTTCTTTCTTTATTAATAAAATAATAGAAGCCCACACAAGAGAGAAACCGTAGAAGAGGAATTCGGCGCCTACTATTCTTGACCAACTTCACTCTTCTTCAAGCATGCATGCACATGGCCATGTGCATGCATTTAATTACGTAGAAGAAGTGGAATTGGACGATCACCCTTCGGCCTTATTTTATCTCTTCCTCTGTTACCTCTGAGGTCTTTGGAGACTCCGCCTGAATCTCCACCTCACTTCTAACACCATGATCCGTTTGCTCTGCTGGTTGAGTCTCAAGACTCCTCTTTTGAAGCATTGCGGTCTCGTCGAAGATCACGTCTCGCGATTAGAAAACCGGGTGATCTGGGATCAGTGCACCACAGCCGGTAGCCTTTCACCCCTTGTGCATAACCCAGAAATATGCACTTCTTCGCCCTCGGCTCAAGCTTACCATCTCTCGCATGAGCATACGCAGGACATCCGAATATTTGTAATCTGGAGTAATCAACAGGTTTCCCCGACCATACTTCCTCAGGAGTCTTCCACTCGATAGCGAGATGATGGAGATCGATTAACCGGGTAACATGCCATATTTATTGCTTCGGCCCAAAATTCCTTGCCCAGTCCCCGCATGTGAAAGCATGCACCGAGCTCGCTTCGAGTAGAGTTCTGTTCTTCCGTTACGCTACGCCATTCTGTTTGTGGTGTCCCGGGAACTGTGCGGTGTCTCACAATCCCTTCTTTTTGGCAGAACTCGGTAAAATCCTTACCACAGAACTCCATGCCATTATCGGTTCTCAGGCACTTGATTTGTTTACTTGACTGCTTCTCAATCAATGCCTTAAAATTCTTGAACCGATCAAATACCTCGGATTTGTGCTTCAGGAAGTACACCCATACCTTCCTTGAGTAATCGTCAATGAACGTCGGCATATATCGGGCACCTCCTTTGGATGGAACGGAGACGGTCCCCAAACATCGAATGAATGTATTCGATCGGTTGCTTAGTCGAATGTTGAGCTGTACCAAATTTAACACGACGCCGCTTCCCGAAGATGCGGTGCTCACACAGTCCAGCTTTCTGTCTTCGACCTTTCAAAGAACCCCTTCTCACTCAGCATTGTCATACTGTCTCACTCATGTGTCCCAATCGCATGTGCCATAACCGAGTCAAATTTGAGTCGACTCACCGATGAAATTGCAGCAACTCCGGTCACGGTTTCTCCCAAGAAATGATAGAGAGAATTCACACCTTCTTCCCTTTCATCACTGTCAGGGCACCTCGAGAGATCTTCAATACTCCACCTTTAGCTGTGTATTTGCACCCGAGGTCATCGAGTGTACCCAGAGAAATAAGGCTCTTCTTGAGCTTCGGTACGTGCCTTACATCTGTCAACGTCCGTTCTACGCCATCGTGCATTCGGATTCGAACTGTTCCTATCCCAACCACCTTGCAAGCTGCATTATTCCCCAGAAGAACTCTACCACCATCTGCAGTCTGGTAAGTAGTGAACCAGTTCCTATGAGGAGTCATGTGATAGGAACATCCAGAATCTAGCACCCATTCATCTCCTGATGAACTCGTAGATACACATAGGATAGCCTCGGCATCATTGGTACTCTCCTCGGCAACATTCGCCACACCTTTGCTTGTGGCATTTTGCCAGCCGCCTTTATTTCTTAGCTTTGGACAATCTCTCCTTATGTGCCCCTCCTCGTGACATTCAAAGCATTTCACGCGACCTTTTGATTTTCTATGTCGCGACTTCGACCTGCTCTTGCTTTTGCTTCTGTTGCTGGGCCTCCGATGCTGGTCTCTACCTCGAATCACCAGTCCACGCGCTACATCTTGCGCTAGACTGTCATCACGCAACTTTCTTTGCCACTCCTTTGAAAAAAGGCAGATTTTACCTCCTCCGAGGTAATCGTAGTACGCCCCGTAACAAGGAGTCGCAAAGTGCTCCCATGACTCCGGTAGAGACGCCAACAACATCATGCCTTGTTCTTCATCATCTAAAATCTTGCCAACATTCTTCAAGTCCATCATGAGTTTATTAAACTCATCTAGGTGGGATCTAATGGACATACCTTCGGTGTATCGGAACTGGAACATTCTCTTTAGCATATATAAGCGATTGTTCAAACCCTTCGTGACATAGAGGGCCTGAAGTTTAGCCCATAACGCTGTGGCATCCTCCTCCTCGGCCACCTCTATTAGCACTTCATCCGATAAGTTCAACAGGATGATGCTCATGTAGTGGATTGTTTTGCTGGCTCTCCCCGTGGACGTAGGTTCCGATATTCGGACCGAACCACGTAAAATTTCTGGTGTCCTTTTATTGTTCCTCGTTTTATTTCGATCGATTTCTATAGCTCCCGACATAATTGCAAAATATTACGATCCGCTTCCGCTGCGCCGCCAATTCACAACAAAAAGGCTCCACGGCACTTCTTTGCCGGAAACTCAATTTTTCGGTAGGGAGAAGGAAGAAGCAGAGATACTGGAACTATTGATCAATGAGGTCAAAAATTCCGATGCTAGGCTAAGCATAGTCCCCATAGTTGGGATGGGCGGTGTTGGAAAGACGGCCATGGCTCAATGGCTGTACAATCATCCCCAAATGAATAGAGATTTTAAGAGGAAAGCATGGGTTTGTGTTGCTGATGTTTTTGATGTTCTCCACATTACGAAGACTATTTTACAATCGATCACTGGGTTGTCTTATGAGGGCAAAGATCTTAACTGGCTGCAAGGTAAGTTGAAAGATGATCTATCCGAAAAGAAGTTCCTTGTGGTCTTAGATGATGTCTGGAATGAGAAGTATGGAGAATGGACTTCCCTCTTAAAGCCATTTGAAGCGGGGACTAAGGGAAGCAAGATCATCATCACGACTCGCAACCATTCTGTGGTTTCCATAACAAGAGCTTCGCCATATTCTTTGAAGGAGTTATCCATTGATGATTGTACCAACTTATTAGCCTATCATGCTTTGGAAGCAAGAAATTTCGAGAGGTACCCACATCTTGAAATAGTAGGCAAGAAAATAGCTAAAAAATGTAGAGGTTTACCTTTGGCAGCGAAGATGTTGGGCGGTCTCCTACGTAATAAAGAGAATCTAGATGAATGGGAAGATATCTTAAATAACAAAATATGGGATGTAGCATCGGCAAAAAACGATAAGGTTCTTCCAGTTTTGAAATTGAGTTATGTCCATCTCCCTTCTTATTTGAAAAGATGTTTTACTTATTGCGCGGTATTTCCAAAGGACTACGAATTTGAGAGGGACGAGCCAGTGCTCTTATGGATAGCGGAGGGCTTTTTAGATGGACGAAAAGCAAAAGAGAATACCTTGAGATCAGGACGGAAATACTTCGATGAGTTAGCATCTAGATCCTTTCTTCAACAATCTAGTGTTAACACATCGAAGTTTTTGATGCACGATCTTTTGAATGATCTAGCAAAGTCAATTGCAGTTGTAACATGCTTTACCTTTGAGGAGTCTCAGGTAGTGAGTGATGAAGATGACACCTCTTTTAAAGAGAAAGCTCGTTATGCATCATTTGTCTCAAGATATTTTACATCAAAAAGCTTGAGAGTATATGTTGGAATGAAGGTACTGAGAAGTTTAATGTTGTTGAATGTTCGATCTAATCATAAGGGCCAAAGAATTTTTATTTCTGGAAAGGTGTTGCACGACTTGCTAACAAACTTGAAGTGCTTGCGAGTGTTATCATTATGCCATTGTGACATCATAGAGGTACCGAATTGTGTCTATGATTTAAAACATCTTCGATATCTCAATCTCTCATACACCAAGATCAAAAGGCTACCCGAGTCAATTGGTGCCTTGTGCAAATTACAAGCTTTGATCTTAAGAGGTTGTCAAATGCTTTCTATGTTGCCTCCAGGCATCACAAAATTGGTCAAGTTACAATTTCTTGACATTAGAGATACAGGGAGTCTCAAAAAGATGCCATTGGGTATTAGTAATTTGAGGAATCTTATTATCTTGCCCAAGTTTGTGGTAGGACCAGAGGAAGGGTCACAATTAAAGGAGTTAAAGAACTTGCCACATCTTCAAGGAGATTTAGTCATATCTAAATTGTAGGAGGTGGAAAAAGTTAAAGATGCAATTGATGCCAATTTGTCTAAAAAGCAAGACCTTAGCAACTTATTCTTGCATTGGAATAAATGTTTTGGAAATTTCCGGAATACAGAACGCGAAGCACAGGTTCTCCATTCTCTGCAACCGCACACTAATCTTAAAAATCTCACCATCTCGTACTATGGTGGTGAATCACTCCCGTCATGTTTAGGTTATCCATCCTATTCTAAGATGGTGTCTTTGTGCTTGCTTGACTGTCATAATGTTAGATTGCTACCGTCCCTTGGGCAGCTCCCTTCACTCAGAGAATTATCTCTTAAAGATCTACATGCAATACGCATGATAGGCTCTGAATTTTACGGAATTGAAAGCCCTTTTCCGTCCTTAACAATTTTGAAGTTTGAAGGGATGTCAGCATGGAAAGATTGGTCTCATTATGCTGGAGGTCGAGAAGAAGAAGTATCATTCCCCTGTCTTCGGCATCTTGTTGTTCGAACATGTCCAAAGTTGACAAGGACATTGCCTCATCGATTAGACCATCTCATAAAGCTAGAAATTTGTTCATGCTCGCATTTGAATTATTTGACTAATAAGGTTCATCTTCTATCTCTTCGTGAGTTACGCATTGGGGATTGTAACAAGGAGATCTTAAAGTGGTTGGACAACCTAACTTCTTTAACCATTCTCAAAATTGAGAATCTTGCGGAGCTTGTTTGCTTTGATAATGGATTTATGAGCTACTTGGTCAAGCTAAAGGAGCTTCATATAAGAAGCTGTGGGATGCTAACATACCTATGGCAAGACCGAGATGGAACGCGAAATCTTACTTGCCTCCAGAGTGTAGTCATCGAATCATGTCCTCAATTCACATCTTTTATGATGGGACAAGGAGAGATTGGGCTGCCACGCAACCTTGAAAGCATAAGATTGGGGCATTGCGTGAGTTTAGAAAGGCTTCCAAGTAAGCTGCACACACTTAGACATTTGAACATTTCGAATTGTCCAAAAATCATGGGACTGACCTTTCCTCCAAATGACCCCAGTAGTGATAACATGATGTCACAGCTTGAATATCAGTCGATTAATCATTGTGATTCTTGGATATCTTTTCCGTTTGCTAAGAATAGACTTGCTACTCTAAAGACACTTCATATTAAAAATTGCAAGGGAGTAGAGTCACTAGCAGAGATCACCGTAGTAGAATCGCTAGAATCTCTAGTTATTTGGAAATGTATGAATTTGGGAAAATTACCACAGTGCCTTCGCACGCTCGCCCATCTCATTGGTTTGTTGATAAGTGATTGTCTGGCATTGGAAGACCTTCCTCCCCTTCCCCTCACTTTGTTGCATCTTGCACTTTCTAGGTGTCCGAAGATGAAGTCTATTGCCAGCTGTAACATTGATAGTTGTAGCAATCTCACTTATTTCCACATAAATGAGTGTCCAGCATTGGAGATGGAGGACTTCCCTCCCCTTCCAATCACCCTATTGGACCTTGAACTCGACTCTTTTCCGAAGATAAAGTCATTGGAGTGTTATCGGCTAACATCCCTTCAGAAGCTAAAAATTGAGTATTGTGAAAATATTGAATGCTTCCCCAAAGGAGGTTTACCTCCCAGTTTGCAAGAGTTTCATATTAGGAAGTGCAAGAATATGAAGCAGCCAGTGAGAGAATGGGGCTTGCCCATGCTCACTTCCCTCGAGAGACTCACAATGGACGGAAGCAGCATGGGAGGGGAGGGAGACAAGGAGTGCTTTCCTTCGGAGGAAGACGACGAGGATTCCTGGAGTCTTCTCTTTCCTTCCTCTCTTACCTATCTTTTTATTTACGATATGAGTAACGTGGAAAGACTATCAAGTGGCCTTCTCAACCATCTCTCCTCTCTCCAAGAGTTATCGATTTCAAATTGCCCGAAGTTGAGGGACTTGCCAGAGGATGGCCTCCCTCCCTCCCTCCAACAATTATGGCTATATAAATGCAAGATTCTAGAAGATCGATGCTCAAAACACACTGGCGACTATTGGCCCCTCATCCAAGAGATCCCTGAGATCTACATTAATATCGTTCGAATCCAATGAATTGATTTGTCCATGTACAGTCGGTTTTCTAGGGTTCAAGTAATTTTATGGTTTTGATTGCATCGATTTCCATTCTGCTTCCTCAACTCGATGCTCGATACAAATCGATACTTTCCACGAAGAAGCTCCGCATGAACTTATGAAAATCCAAGAAATCTCTCACATCCGCATTGATGGGGTTCTCAGATCTGATGAAGTGAAATTGATCCACTTTTGCTGTCCTTTGCTAACTACCGTGATTCAATCCCTTCCATCTACCGTCAGATTTCTACGGGTTCAGGTGAGTCCTTTCGTCTTGAATGCATCGATTTCGTGTTTCTGTTTCTTCAGTTCGATGCTTAATTACGAAGTTATTTCTTCCAATGCGCGTAGACGTTTGCTTCTCGTGTTGAAGTTCGACTGAAATTCAGAGCTGAAAAATTGATAATTAGCTGCTTCAATATCCAGCAAGAGCTTCCTTTAGTCTCCGAGTGCACTAGCTTGCAAAAGTTGATGATGATGATATTCTTGTTTGCCACAACTGCATCCATGTCCATTACTGCCTTGGGCCAGCTTTTCTCTTTAGCCACAGCAACGTTCTTTCCAACGGCAAGTAATTCAGCCTCCCTTGTTTCAATTCTGGCCTCAATCACGACAATTTTTGTTCATATATGGATGCGAAGTTGGGGTACTTGCCAGAGGATGGCCCTCTCTCTCTCTCTCTCTCCCTTCAAGAGATCCCTTTCATCAGCATTGATAACATTTGGATCCAATGAAGTAAAATCGATCATGCCCGAGCCATGATGATAGATTTGTCTTCGCCGACTTCTTTTTGTTCCTCAGGTAATGCTTCCAACTTCTTTCATTTGTTAACTGCCAGGATTCATTCTTTGATGTAATGTAAGTTTTCTTGGGTTTGGGTAACTTTTTGGTTTTCAAGGCATCAATTTTGATTTTGCTCCCTCAATTTGATGCGTAATACAGACTGATATTGGAACTCGAGTCTCTAGCTCATTTTGAAAGCTAGAAAATGAAATTTATTGGATTGTTAATTGACGGGGATTGTGCTGCTGTCTTCTCTTCCCGATTAGCTTATCCCACATTGAGATTTGACATGTCTTACCCTCTGGCAGATTGTTTGCTGTTGTTAATGATATCTCCTGCTTGTTCCAAGGACACACATAGAGAATGCAGTTCTTCGTAAGCAGCAATATGATCGAACAAAACCGAAAATGAGGTCATCATCGTCATAGAAGCTTATAGAACTCTGAGGGATTGGAGGCCTTACCCTGTTGATCAAGTTGTGAGAGATATCAACTGGAAGTTTGGTTTTGTGCTCTTCGACAGCTCTTCTAAAACCACTTTTCTGGCCTTTGTCAGTAATGATAATGTTCATTGGTTTCATTCCGTGATATCACTCTCAATCTCTCCCTCCACCTGCGATGTATATCTAATCCTTTCTGTTCTCTGAATCATGCAGGATGTTGATGGAAGTGTTGCTTTCTTATGGGGAAGTGATTCTGGAGGCAGTCTTGTTCTCTCGGATGATGCAGAAGTTGTCAAGATGGGCTTTGGGAAATGTTTCGTGCCATTTCCCAAAGGTAATTATTTTTCGGTTTGTTGATGTGGCTCCACTGGAGTTCGGTCCATGCATTGCAATGTGAAAAGTAATGATAAATGAGCTCTGCTGATATTAAGCAAAGTTCAGAGGGGAATGTGATGTTGTTGGGTAGCATCATATTGGAACCTAAATTTATAGTTTATGGTTAAAATGGTGCTCTTTACTTGTATGCATGTTTTGATTGCATTTTCATCTAAAATGTTGCTCTTCCAATGGTTTTCGAGCACCAAATCATTCACCTTTGACCATTGCCTTCTTTTCCAACTCAGGATGCTGCTTCACTAGCTCTGGAGGTTTGAGGAGTTAAGAGCACCCACCAAATGAGGTGAAGCCAGTTCCTCAATTCGATGCTTGATACTCACTGATTTTCTTTGTTCAGATTTTTCACATAAATTTTCGAAAACTAGCCGCTGAAGGTGAAAGATTGACATATGTAGAACGAAATGTTCACAAAGCTGCATCTTGCTATAATGATGACATATCTTGAACTCTTCTTGATGCCCAAAAACTGTGCTTATTTTTGCATTTGAGTGACCCACCAAACAAATTGTGAATCAAAATGCACTATGCTTTGCATGAGAATCACCAAGAATCATAGCGTTCTATGATCATATTCCTCTGCATTTTCAGCGTTTGTTGTATGTTCTCTTCTCAATATCTTTTTTCTTGTGCCCTTAAGCTCATTCACTATGGTTGTTTCGCAGATACCACTGTGATCTGTATTGGCAAAATGTCTTGGAAAGACCACTTGCGAATGCTGTTGAGGTGGGGCTAATGCTGTCAATGTCAAAGTGTCACTTTTTGCAATTTAATAAAAGAAAAAAGAAGCATTTGATTTTTTTTGGTGCACTGAGATTTTCTAAATTTTCTTCTAGTGAATATGATCTAAATAAGAATAATCTTTTCTAAAATCTAAAAACTGTGATTAGTTATGTGGATGCCGTGACATGATCGAGAAGAAAAGGAATGCACTTCCTTTTTTTTCAATGGTTTCCTTTATCATTGAGAACCTTCTTTTTGTTGATGATGATCCTTCGTACTATTAACCAGTCAATATGGGATAAAATTCTGGGGCACCTGATGGCTCCAACCCTTCAATGCCACACCAATTCATGACAGCATTGATATTCCATAAATCACCTTCTACTTGGGTCTTGATCTCTGGTGGGTTAGGAACTATTACTAAAAGCTCGCAAGAAATTTTTAGCTGATTTACTTATGCTTGTTTGGTTTTGATTGAAATGATATGCTACCTGCTTCCGTGATTGTGTTGTTAGCAGTGAACTCTAGGGAAAATCTATTCAGTTCTTTAAAGTATCAGTTGTGTGCGTTTGCTTATACTGTGGATTATTATTTTGTCTTAGATTATGTTATTTTATCTGAAAATAGCTTCTTATGTGTCATTCTTCCTACAAAGAGTTCTGGAACAAAAGTTACGAGGTCACTCGTGTTTGTTTGGTGTAATTGGAAATCTTGCACTTCGACGAATGCAAACCTTGTCCGATACATCTCCTCCCTCTCTGCTACTGTTGCATATGTAAATTTTTGGTTGAAGCAATTTTCGTGTGAGATTGTGAAGCTCTATTAGAGGTTAGTTAATTTATAATCTAAATTGCGGTTCACTGGGTACTCCCTCTGAGGCTTTTTGGATGTTATTGCATATATAACATGGTGCTTTGCCCATGTAAATAGGTGGTCAGAAAAGCAGTGTTGCATTTGCCAAGATAACTTTTGAGAAACCTCACATAGTTTTGCTTGCAAACAATCCGATCATCTGGTAAGTTTTACTCATTTTTTCTCATTTTGTGGCTTTCATTACTTTTTCAGTTAGCTTGTTATATTGTAATTTGATTACTTTTTCAGTTAGTTTGTTATATTGTTCTTGCACTAATTGAACTTATAGGAATCTGGTCTTTACATTGAAAATACAATGGAACCAATTAGTGATCATAACAGGGAGCCTCTACCATCTTACATCTAACTTATAATGGAACAGAACCAATCTAATTGTTCCAACTGGCAAAATATTGGGAATCGAACATGTATGCTATATGATATCTTCGCATTGCAGTAATCTATGATACCAAGTAGTTCCAACATCATGTAGGTAGCATTGGGTTTTGCGCATAATTATTGTGGAAATTTCTTTGTTTATAAATGTGGACTTTAAGTTCTACTTTAATGACCTATGAATATTGAAGTGTTATCTTTGTGAATTGCTAGTTTCTTGTCTAAGGATTGATGAGTATGATTCTGCATTTTTTACCATCCCAAACTGTAGGATTTGGATGCAATTGAGGTGCTCATTCAAGGTCTGGTCTTGTTCCAAGGAAGATGTCTGATGGTGAGATTGATTTTTTTTGTCAAAATACTTCAATTTGACCAATAAGGGATCGTCTTTACAGCTAATAGCCATCTTTTCACTTTGTTTTGCAGGTTAGTCACGATAAGCATCTAATATCTGGAAGTGTGGACAAGCTCTAGATGGTTTCTCAAGGCAAGTTGGCACCTTTCCATGGGAATTTCCAGGATCATAAGAAGATAATTCAGTCCTCGTTGAATCAGATAAGTTTAGTTCTTGTCATCAGCCAAGAGTGGTTCGATGAGATCACATCACATTACCTTACTAAACATAAAATGAGGCTTTGTTGTAGAGAGAAAGCAAAAAAGGATGAAGAGAGGATTGCTGCCGATATATAGGATGTACTCTCAGTAACAGAGGCCCTCGTCTGTCATTTTGATTGGGGCTCATGGAAGGATGAGTCTTAAGTTTCTAACATTGAATATGCAGTATCATTTGCCAATTACTTAAAAAGTTTGTGCTTTTGACTCTATGTACGGAATTGCTTTTAGTAACTATATTGTAGGCCATGCCTAGCCAAAAAATACTGTATAAAATTCTGTATGTGAATTGGTTAGATAATATCCTTTTAACATTCAGGTCGATATTCAAAATAAGAAGCTTTCTTTCTTCTCATAACAGTTATTGTATAGATGGAAGGATAAATTGAAAACAGGGGTTTGAATAAGCAAATGAAACAGCTAAATTTTGAATGAACCATGTAGGCCGAAACCCATTTAAATACTGATTACCTAGTCGAAGAATAAAGTTTATCTTTCTTCTATTCAAATACCCACTCCATCTCTTGATAATGGTAGCTTTAACACCCCCCAAAAAATCATGATTTCATTGTTTGGAGAGGCAATGGTTAGACAATGATTTTGTTTGGATTTTATTGTGATATCATGAAAGGTTCCATATATCAGCCCAAAGGAGATAGTGGAACTCGAGTCTCTGGTTCATTTTGAAAGGTAGAAAATGAAATTTATCAGATTGTTAATTGATAGAAATTGCAGTACTGTCTTCTCAATCGGCTCATCCCACATCCAGATTTGACATGCCTTACCCTCTGTGGCAAATTGTTTGCGGTTGTCAGTGATATCTCTTGCTTGTTCCAAGGACACATAAAATGTTGATGGAATAAAACCGCTAATGAGGACATTATCGTCGTAGAAGCTTATTGAACTCTAAGGATTGGAGGCCTTACCGTGCTGATCAAGTTGTGAGAGACATCAGCAGGAAGTTTGGTTTTGTGGTCTTCGACAGCTCTTCTAAAACTGCTTTTCTAGCCTTTGTGGGTAACAATAATGTTCATTGGTTTCGTTCTGGGATATTGCTCTCAATCTCTCCCTTCAACTGCAATCTATATCTAATCCTTTCTGTTCTCTGAATCATGCAGGATGTTGTTGGAAGTGTCCCTTTCTTCTGGGGAATTGATTCTGGAGGCAGTCTTGTTCTCTCGGATGATGCAAAAGTCATGAAGATGGGCTTTGGGAAATGTTTCGTACCATTCCCTAAAGGTAATTATTTTTTGGGTTTGTTGATGCGGCTCCACTGGAGTTTGCTCTATGCATTGCAATGTGAAGAGTAAGGATGAATGAGCTCTGCTGATATTAAGCGGAGTTAAGAGGAGAATGTTATGTTGTTGGGTGACATCACATTAGAAAAATTGGTTCCGAACCTAAATTTATAATTTATGGTTAAAATGGTGCTCTTTATCTGTGTGCATGTTTTGATTTGTGCATTTTCACCTAAAATGTTGTTGTTCCAATGGTTTTCGAGCGCCAAATCGTTCACCTTTTAATGTTGCCTTCTTTTCCAACTCAGGATGTTGCTTCACCAGCTCTGGAGATTTGAGGAGTTAAGAGCACCCACCGAATGAGGTGAAGCCGTTTCCTTGGGTGGACAGCTCTGGCCATGTGTCCGGCACCACATTCAAAGTGGATGCGGAGACTAAGGACTCCAGCATGCCCGGAGTTGTATGGTTTGTGGCCCTTTCTGGACAAGCCATTAGCTATTGAGTGGCCTTCTGTTGCATTTAACCTAGTCACGCTTTCTCATATATTGACAATTTTTCAGCTCTAATAGTTGGTTACTCTATGTTGAGAGTTTGGGATGACACCAAGCCTTTACAGAACCTGATCATGCTTTGTGCAGTAATCTCTTTCTGGCATTTCATTTAGCCATCACGCAGAGTCCATTCACTGTCGTGCTTTTTCTTTTTCTTATTTAGATATCTATTGTGAAATTGTTCTCTCTATTTGTAAATTAGGCCGGGAAGACATTGTTATGTGAGGACAAATGTGAACTATGATAAATTGGAGCATGCTGATCCTTATATGGAAATCGAGTTTACACGATACCATGAGGTAAAGGCTAAAGCAGTAATCTCTAGTGCAATTTTAAAGCAGTCAGAAGGACCTTGACGCGTGTCGATACAAACTTAACATGAAGGAAGATAGAGATAGCTATCAATACGATGACTAACATCAAACTGTAAATTAAAAAAAAAAAAAAAAAAAAAAAAGATCTTCGCCTAGCCATCTTGGTAGGAGAGTCCTCTTTAGTTCTTCGCATCGGCTATGCTCCCTGTTGTTATCTAAAAAACATGTGTTTGTCAAGTTTAACATAGATGAAATAAATTTTATTTCATCCCATTGACATACTCACTCTCGCTAAAATTTCTTACATAAGTGATGGTTTTGCTAGATGTGCCGTGTACATAGCACAGGCTGCACAACTAACCTACTAGTCCTGCTCAAAAACATTCTCAATGTCCAATTTTTTTTTTTTTGTTTAATTGCTCTGCACAAAATTTGTATTCAACGTGTTCATAGATCTCCATACAACATCAAGTATAATGTGCGCACCATGGTTTAAATCAGGTCTCCACGTATCCATATGTGGACTTAGTATCGACTTAGCTTCAGCTTCGGGTTCGTTTGACGTGCTGCCCACCTTTGCCTCACCTAAACATCAATTTAATTGCAGCTAAATGAGCCAGAATATCCCCAGGTTTCCCATGCCCACCTGCAGGTTTCTTTGGGTCTGATATGAACACATCACCGCCTGGATCATCCACGACTGAAACAGATAAATCAAAGACAGGCATCAAAATCATCTTTTTCCTTAACTCATGGATTGCAGCTACTGCAACGGTGCGATTTGAATGTCCCGTAACACGAACGATATCCACAAACTGTTAGCCTTGAACCAAACTCCTATTATCTATAGTTAAAAACATATTGCACTGGATAATTTTATGTTTTTTTTTTTTTATGACGAAATATTGTAGTTGATAAATTTCATTTCATTTCAAGTTATTCGAAATGACACTGAATTATTTTCTTTTGGTTACATCTCTTCTCAAGCCTGATGTAGTCCTTTGACCTTTCCATAGCATGCCATGCTTGATTAATTTCTTTAGAACATATAAGGCTGTATTATTTGCATTCAATTGGCTAAACATAAATAGAAGCAGCAGAAAGGATACTTTGGCCTTACCCTTACGATATATTTTGCATTTGATACACAAAATTGACAATGTAGTTGACAAATCTTTTGGGTCACCATCACGGTTAGAGAAAGTATTTCATGTCATTCATGAATGGCTCGTTGTCAAGCACATGAAGCTTAAGGACAAGCTATGACAAGGGTGACAAAGAGTCCATTGCAGAGAAAGGAAATGAACAAGTGCTTGGGAGCTCATTATATGCCTCTAGCTATCAATATGATGACTAACATCAAATTCCAGATTCACAGGGGAAAAAAAAAAGGCATTTCGCCTGACTTCCTGGTTGAAGAGAGGTGTTATCTGAAAAACGTGAGTTTGTCAAGTTCAACATAGATGAAATAAATCTTACTCTCATCTTATTGACTTATGAGCTCTTGCTAAATTTTCTGACAAAATAGAGTGATGGTCTGGATAGATGTGCGTCGTCTATGTACCAGCAAAGCTAATAATAATGTACCAGTCCTACTGAGGAAAATTCCCGATATCCACTTCTTTTTGTTTAATTCCTCCACACAAAATTCATATTCAACATGATCATGGATCTCCAAGCAACATCAAGTGTACTGTGAGTATCATGCTTAAATCAGGTCTCCACCTTCCCTGTGTCGACAAAGTATAGACTTTCTCACAGATTCTGAGATGGACTTCTGAATGTTTTACTTGGTCTCTGCAATATGGTCTGATGAATTTCAACGAAGTATATAAGTAGAGGAAGATCTGCAGTATGGCATCACCAATGGTTGGGCATTTTGTTTTCTTTCCACAGCAAAGGCTGTGCATGTAAGTATACTGCAAGTATACTGCCCAAATTCTGGCCTCCACCTATCCATATATAGACTTCATATCAACTTTCTCTCCGATTGATAAAGAACTCTAGATATTTCGTTTGGTCTGTGCAATATAATCTGGTAAATTTCAATAAAAAGCATGGCTAGACGAAGATCCAGCACAAAATGGATATAACTTCAGCTTTAGGTAGCTTTGGGGCTTTGAACACCTTGCAAACCTGCTGCTCACCTTTGCCTTTCCTAAACATCAACGTAATTGTGTCTGCATGAGCCAGAACATGCCCAACTGCAGGTTTCGTTGATGCTGAAACAAATAAATCAAAATCATCAAAAAATAATCTTTTTTCCTTAAATAATGGACTGCAGCTACTGTAGGCATCACTAGTTTACACCAAACAGCTGGTTCTTAAGATTTACAAGAACTAGCATGAGCTTAATAGTATCCCCAAATGGCAATTTTTCAGCGTGCAACCATCGAAGGGCTAAATGGAAAAGTATCGATGGATGCATGACTGTTGGAGAAATGAGATGTGATACAGTATCTTGATTGGTTATGTCCACTACCACATTAAATTCCTCAGCTATCTTAAGTAAGCCTGAGAGCACCTGAGGAAATTTTTGCTGCAATTTGGAATCTATCAGTGTCGAACAAGGTGAGCTCAAAAATCACAACTCGCATGATTTGACGATTTCAATGGACCTGGCTCTTTGCAAGTTTTTCCCTTCCAATAGTAACCATTTGAAAGAGAGGGATCACCAAATCCATAATCTGTAAAAAATTACTCACCTAAGGTCAACCATCCACACCTCACAAAATGAGTGCAGTTTCATTCTTGAGCACTGCCTTACCAGTAATCTAAATGGATCTTCACCCATTTTGGCAGCCAAATCAAGAAGCAAATGATACTGATCCTCATAAGTATAGACACGGGCAAAAATGATCTACAAATTCATGGAAAGACTAGATTACAGCAAGTACACTAGCTAGAAAAGAAGGAAGAGTTGCCACCAATATAGAAATCTTCGCTTACATTACCTAGGACTGCACCAGGATCCATGCCAAATCTCTTGGCAATTGGTAAAATTCGATCACCACGACTGCAGGTGTACCAAGTTAAGAAAGTGCACATGCGCTCATGTCGACAGACGACGTTTATGAAACATGAGCAGCTTTGTCGAGGTCAAGAAAAATACAGACAGATTATAATAGGATACAAAGTTCCTTTTGCTTCCTTTTGCGTCGATATAAGCTACCTTGCCATTTCCTCCTCTCATGTGAGTTGGCAGCTGAAAATATTTTACGAACATGGAATCCACAAACCATTAATAAAGAATGATTATAAACAGTAGTAAATACTGTAGTAGGACTTGCAAATAAAGTAGAGTATCTTCAAGCATCACATTCGACTAATGATAACTAATGATCAACCCAAGTCCGAGTCCATCTATGATTAAGGCTTTTACTGGGTTATGACATAGTACAAACTCTTATGGCCTTTTTCCTGCTTGGTTTGAGCCACTGTATATGGGTTCCAGTATATTGACTGCAGATTACAAAAAATGAGTGCCATACTTCCAGAATCACCTAATACACACATTATGATGCCAAGATCACCCACATCTTTATACTTCATAGAAATTCAATCATCACGTTACTATTTGGCATTGTTCATCTGGAGAAAAAAAAAAAAGAAAAAAAAAAAGAAGCAGAAGTTCAAGACAGAAACCTAATATCCAATTCAGACCAACCTGGGAAGTAACACATAGGGTATATGCAAGCTATGTTTTCCCAGACCTGAAGTGATGTCAGCAGCATTTTCTGAGAAAGCTAATTAACAAAAGCAACCAAAAGTTCATCAAAAGGTAACGTTGTTGGACTGTGATTTTCACCCAGATTCACCAAATGCTTCCGTAATTGCCAGAGTTTCAATACCACCTGTGAACATTGCCAAACCGGTGAAATTTGCTTTCATTGAAATGCATGAAGAATAAGACACACAGTCTGCAAAAGAAAGTCTCTTAACACCCACAAGCTCATTGCGGGCTTGGCTTCCAGTTGTGATACAAACAACCAACAACTCTCTCTAGAGAAAAACGAAGACATTGAAAGTACTTTGAGCAACGGATATGCTAATTTGCAGGCTTTATTTCAAGGGTATTCCGAACCATTTTAGCTTGAAGTTTGCAGAATCAAGAACTTACACTGAGCAGAGCATCACTTCCAGTAATATAGCCAAAATTCTGATAAAACGAGGGAAGTCAATGCGAGATACTTATAGAAGTTCAAATTGATTGGAGCCACCATCTCAGGTCAAGAAGAATTTAAGCTCTAACCACTATTTTTTCGGCCGCTTTGCATATTTTGTCAACTTTTGCCTCAGATAGTCCTTTTATTCCAGTTAAGTGCCACCCAAAAATAAACAAAGCAAAAGCAAAAGCAAAAGCAAATCACTTGGCCAAGTAAGAATACGCTCCTCAACTTAATTCTCAGGACTAAAGATCAGTTGTACCTTCTTTGTATGCATCATCAAGCCAATACAAGTGTAGGTTCCTGCATCCTGGAGCTTTTTCACATCTCCAGCATCAACTCCTTGAGAAATAACTGCAAACAAAATAAAGGAAGAAGTTCAGAGAAAGAAAATGAGATCAACTAGCTTTCCAACAGTGATTATTGATGAATTTAGTTTAGGATATTCTTTACTGATCTAGCTATGTCACCAATGCATGGAAAATAAGACATCCAATTGTGCAATTCCAGGGTCACGTAACATAACAAAGGCTGGAATTGCTCGTATTATCAGAAGGCAAAAAACAAAAAACTATCGCACGCGCAGGAAATCACGGCAAGTTCGAGAGAGAGGTCGAGATGTAAATCACGATGATCACAGCCACAGCTTCATCGTACCATTTGCATCTTAATTTTAACTTTCGGATCACGAAATCAGAAAATCACGATAATTAATCTCAGAATCAAATGACGCACCGAAACTCATTACGAAAGCGATGACATGAACAGAGAGCAGTTGCCTGCACTCTCGTTTTGCCGTAACTTACATTTGTTTGTCGATCGTTTCGAGCAGGTCTTCTGCTTCGTCGTCGACTTCCTCTCTTTCCACGATCTTCTGCTCTTCGGCTCCGAACATCAACGAGCGAACACGAGACGAAACTCAGAGTCATCGTCGCTGGCGATTGCACCGTGGAAAAGGACATGAACTGAAATCAAGCGGAGATCGCGAAACTCAGTTGAGAGACGAAAGCATCTTCGACGACGATGGAGCTTTACGATCGGCAATGAAGTTCGCTGCGTCTGCGCAGGAGAAGAGACTTTTCGAATTTTTCTGCGGATTTTGGAAACGAACGGAAATTGGAGGGAATCTTCTCATATATATATATATATATATATATATATATATATAAGGAGAGAGGCGGGAAGCGGGGAAGGATGGATCTCAGCTTATTTTTCTTTTTCCTTTTTTTTTTCTTTTTTAAGAAAAGGAGGTTTGACCGAGTTTCGTTATTCCGAGATAGATCCTCATGAATTGAGGTACACTCCCAAAGAGGGAGAGGAAAATATTGGTTTGATATTTTTTTCTTTCTATTTTGCATTAAATAACTCAGTTTTTATTTATTTATCTTGGTTTTATATTCACCATAATCTTGTGCGGCTTATAATTTTTTTAAATTGGACCGAATTAAGTTCTTCTTAAAAAAGGAAAATAATCGATCTATATTGTGGTCGATACTTGGTGTAATTGCATTATGTTCAAACTCCATGCTTATTGCTCGTAGAGTTGTGAAAATATCAACGAACAATTGAATTATTCGGAATGATTTGCTAAGAACTTTCTTGTGATCGGTTTGATTGGTCGACACACATCTTAAAATTTGTGACTTGGTGATTCAAAAAAAGGTGACGGACATTGAGCATGTGTTTTCTTTTGTCAAACATGGAGCACATTTAATGCCTAAAATTTGATTTTTATTTAATATCAAAGCCTTTCGACTCCAATTTACAAAATAGGCAAATCAGACTTAAATTATAGAACCATTAATAATCTCCAACATATTTTTCCTCATTTTTTTTTTAAATTTGTTCTTTTACGTAAGTTTTTGAACATGTGTCTAATGAGAGAAGATATTTAGTTGTCTACGAATTACGAAATTCAATGTTTGATTTTGATATGGTTCGATTTTTTTATTAAACTTTATTAAGATTTTAAATCGGATTTTTGATGTAATCTCAAACGCCTCAATTTTATAATTAAAAAGAGAAAACACGAGAATATCGCCATTTATAAGAACCTCAAGCTCTTTTAATTATATAAATCAAAATATCATCTCTCCCACGACGAGAAACGCAAAAACCAAAACGACAATCCGTTCCGTCTCTACCGCCCGTTCCCTTCGCGCCTCGCTTCTTCTTCTTCTTCTTCTTCTTCTTCTTCTTCTTCTCCGCACAAACCCCGCCTGAAATCCCAACCAGCTTCCGTCGAAGTCGAGACTGATTCCCATCGAGTGATCCGAGAGAGATGGTACGCGCATCTACGGCGATCTTCTCGGATATTTTTTGTCTTGGGCTCTTGTTGTTCCTCGTTCCATTGCACGTAAGCCGTTTGATGTCTGTCCTGAGCGAGAGGCATTTGCTTTTCTTGGGTTTGTTTCTTGAATTTGGACCGAGGCATTACCATCTTGACATCACCCGTCTTCAAATAATTGGTAAAACGGCAGCTTCCTCGAATGAATGGAGTGCGGCGAGCGAGTTTGGTTGCTTTGTCACCTCGCTATTGCATTCGCCTACCCTGAGAAGAAACTGGAGTCTTGGCGAGTTTTTACTTAACTGGTGGCAGCATATATTCATGACCACCAGCAAGAGAGTGCAAGATAGGAGCAAGGACAAGAGGGTCCATGATCTCAAAAATTGCCACTGAGAAGCATAAAATGGTGCCAAAGGTGTTGGTTTAGTGTGTTCTTGACAGGAGCTTATGAAGGTGCGGAGCTGATTCAGAAATGTCCGCTGGTTATTTGGAAGGAAAAGGTCCTAAGCCTTGCTGGTTGTACGGGGAGGAAGAATAAGATAGAAACTTTTATGGACTTAGCAGATATGGAAGATAATGATTTTCTAGAGGGTAGTTCTCAGGATGGAGGCATTGCTATGCAGCCTAACCAAATAGAAGCCATAAGTGAATTGGAGGCTATTGCAGTTGGAGGTGGCTCCTTCATGGATATACATGAAATTGACAATAATTACAAGCCTCATGATTCATTCTAAGGTCATACGCTCTTATTCGAGTTGTTGAGATAACTTGCTTTCCAGTCTTCTTCTTCACAAGTTCAAAGTTTCGAGTTTTTGTACAGATTTAATTTGACAAACTCTGCTTACATCTATAAACCAAGTCAATTAATAGTGGACTGATCCATCTCGTTCCTTGTTAGTCCTAAACATTGCCACCGGATCTCCTGAAATCAATGATTCAGAAAGAATGTGCGGTTAATGCTTTTAGCAACTCTCAGCTCGCCTCGGTGCCAGCAAGGACATCAGAAAAAGTCTATTTACCATGACTAGTTCATTCTCAGTTATTGGTCCGCTTATTTGAGTGCTGCCATACTAATCTACTATTCTGAAGATGAACTTGCCACCCTGCATTTTAATCTCAATGGTCAGTTCAAAGCGATGATTGGGTAGTAGCTATCATGGAGAACATACCCTTTGCTGCTATGATGATCGACATTCTCTCTCTTGTTGTTACAAATTAGATGCCGAGCTCATCCTGCAGTAATGCCTTGTTCATCACTGTGCATGGGTATTATGGTCCACAATATCCAAGACTGCCTCTTGCAAAAGGCATTCATTTGCTTTCTATTTAATGTTCCATAGGTCTTGCAACTTCTGTTCAAAATCTCCATCAAAATATGGCAAACTCCTGTTTTTAGGTTCTACTGGAGAACTTCCTTTTGTTGGATTTTAGAACCCAACATCAAACGGTAAGTAGTTTTTATTACTGCTTGTTTATGTTCGGCTGTGTTTATGGTTGATTCATTTCATTAGCTTACTGTTCTGTTTTGAAGAAAGAAATAGGAGAGCCTTTGAAATTAGCAAGACTGGTTTTTGATTTGAATGATAGATGGCTTTCCACAGCTTTTGGTTGCGTGAAAATGACATTACTAATATGCATTCTTTCTTATACCTCATAGCATGAATTGCGTTTATGATTTGTTACATGGGCTAGCATCTGCCTAATGCCATCGTGCATTAAATTTCTTTTGCTTATCAAAAGAAAATTCTTAGCAAACTCACTGGGGATGATGTTGAGTAATTTTCTTCCAAATGTTGCGGCTAGATTTCTTCTCGTGCTCATAAAAACCATGATATCCAAAATTGTATGTGACAAATCAAACTGCTACTGTGAAGCTAAATATGTTGCACTGCATCATTTTCTGGTTTTTGAATTATAAAAACAACAGGAGTAATGTACCATGGAGGTTGAGCATCAACCTCATTCAAAGCAGTACGAAGAATTTCCAGATCTCATATGATCAAGGAGAAAGGGAGGAGCATCGATCTTTATTAGTTATAATCACTTAGCTATCATCTTTTGTTACATGGCAAAAGTATTGTGTGCATTACGACTCTTTTCGTATCAGATGGTCATATCTACTTATTTTAAGAAGGGATAAGAACTTCGCACCAATGTTTTCAAACTTGGGCCAGTCAAGGAACCAGTTAGGTTGCCTATTTGTGGGCCAAGCGGTTGGATTAGGGGAATCGGTGATTGTGTCTTGAGCAAACGATTATAGATATGTAATGCCGTCATTTCCTCATGAACACATGAATTGTTCGGCCTTGATAGTAAAGTGAAATGCCGGTGATCCATGGAGTTGAGTGCTTGAGTCCCTCCATGTGCAACAGTAGCCAAACGCCCAATTCTATAACTATGGGACTCTAAAACTAAGTGGATCCAATTGTGAAAATTGGTATATTTTCAAACTGGTTCAAACTAATTTAGGCCAAACTACCTGCACATAATTTTCAAGTTTTGGGTGAATAGATCAAAGGGAAAGCAATGGAATTGGCAAAAAAAAAGGGGGCGAGAGCAATGCTTTATGGTCAAATGATTGCAGAAAATCTAAAGGAAATCAACGTTGAGAACTTTATAGTCTCTAAATGGGCTTGACATATAGCTACCGCAATCTTTTTAACATAAAGCATCTAATATATCTCAGCCGAGATACTTTATAGTCTCTGAATGGGCTTAATATATAGCCACTGCAATCTTTCTAACATATAATAGAAAAATATATCTCAACCAAATATATCTTGACTGAGATATATTAGACACTACGATCATTTAAGCCCCGCGTAGTGCCTAGCCTTACTCCTACATTATCTCCAGTGGTGAGCAAACAATATCAGCAAAATCATATGACATGATAATTTATTTAACGAATGCCTTAAATTGAGTTAAATTTGAAAAAATGAGGCACTTGATTAAAAAAGAAAAGTTTAGGTAGTTGATCATAAACTAAGAAAAAGTTTTGATAATTTTGATGTCATTATCCTTGACTTCTAAATCGCACTAAGAAAAAAATCTCAAGAAAAATGTTATCTACGAAGGTCACTATAAGGTGACAAAGTTGGAAATAGTCACCGTAGTGGCCATACTAACGGCAACAACACGGCAGTGGCCGTGCTTTGATGATGCTCTATTTTGCCCCTTTCCTTCTTTATTTTCTTTTTTAATTTTTTTGTTATTTCTTCTTTTTAGGCTTTCTCTTTGCTTTTTTCTTTTCTTTTGTTGAACTCGAATTTGAAAAGATGCAATAGAGATTAATGAATGAAAAAAAATCCCAAAATGATTAGACCCAAAAATAGTTGGAGGAAAATTATGGTATTGTTAATTTTAAGCAAGACTTGTAATTCCTGGAAATTCTATTGGTAATGGCAATAAAGACATACAAAGTATTGGTCTTCTTGGCATCAATTGAGGTTTCTTTCCCACTAACAAAAGATGTGTGCCATCAAAAGATAAAAGATGTGTAAAAGTCTTAGTCTTCTTGGAATCTATTAAAACTTCTTTCCTATTGTCAAAAGACTTGAATTATCAAAAGACATACAAAAGTCTTGGTCTTCTTGGAATTTATTAGTTTTTTTCCTATCATGAAAAGATGCGACGTGCAAAGTCTTGGTCTTTTTGGATTTTATTAGTTTCTTTTTCATCATTAAAAGATGTGCAAAAGTCTTGATCTTCCTAAAATCTATGAAAGTTTCTTTCCCACCATTGCTTTTTCACTTTTGCTTCACTTTCTAGACCAAAAAGAAAATGATATATTTAGCAAGTGAAAGTCCTTGTCTGAAAATGATATCTTTGGTAGATGAAAGTCCTAATCTTCTTGGACTTTCATGGTCCTCTCTCTCTCTCTATTAGCTCTTCATCACTTTGCTTTGCCATAACTTTTACAATTGACTAATTCGCTCATGGCCATTGGAAAGACCTTTCTCCTTCTTTAGGGATATGTTCAACGAAGTTGAGTTCTCTGGCATTGGACTATGCATAAAGTGATGGAATCGGCATCACCTTGTTTAATATGTACATCAATAATTTTCTTATATTCTCTCATGTAATTCGATCTTCAATAGTTGAATTTTTTTGTCTTATAAAAATTTTTACCAAAAATTAGATGTTAATCTTTACACGCGACTAGTATGCACTTCTACTAGTTCTTCTCATTCATTTATAGGAAAATGGTCAATGTCGTTTTTCCATTAATTCAAGTTTAGGGACAATCCAAGGACTAAATTAAACATGTGTTAAAAGTTTATGGATTAAATTAAACAAATTAAAAGTTTAAGGACGACATTGCATGTCATGCTAAAGTTTAGAGACTACATTACACATTAGACGAAACTTTATGGACCATTTGCACAATTTTCTCAAGAAAATATAGCTAACATGTTTGCTAATATGACATTCGATTTTGCTATGACATGTTCCAGCCTCTTAAGAGAGCTCTCCAAGAAAGTGGTAATGACTTGGATTCGGCTATTAGTAGGGATATGTTAATCATTGTTTCTATGGTCAGCTTTATTCATCGCTAGACAAGAAAAAGGGTTAGGCATCACCAACTAAGAGTGTGCAATGTATTAGATATACTCTAGGCATCACATTTATGAACTGGAAAATTGTGCAAAGGACCACAATTCTCCTATCAAGCGGTTCTTGATCATCAACTACTACCTTAACACCCTTCAATAGATCATTGCTACCCGTCTTGCTGTAAATCTTTAGTACTATAATTAGGGGGTGAGCGGTTCCATGTTCTAGGTTCATCATTAATTTAAAACTTGGAACTTACTCTACATACCCTAGAACTTGGATCCTACCCTATCACAGGTTCCAAGATCAGTTCTAGAGTCTATCTAGGTTTCGCCTATATTATTATTTGAACGATTACAATTTACTAACCATAACATATATCTTGACATACAAAAAATATGAACATCAATAAAGTAAAAATCTTAGTCATAAAATGAAAACTCAAACTAATACTTCCAGATTATACACTGGCATGAAATATCGGAGGATCGCACGAAAACATGGACCAAGAAAAATATTAGAACTTACTCCAGGTTCCAAGTTCCTAATTCCAGGTTCTAGGTTTCAGGTTCCTCCAACTAATGGGACATTGCTCACATATTTTCATATTACATGTAATTAAAACTTAGGAATTAGAATAAGATGAACTGTTTTGGTGGTTCATTCATTCCAAATTTTACTCAAACCTTAGAACTTGGCATACTTGAACCGAATATAATTACCCACAACAAACTAAATCGTCAAATGCACTAATCTAATTTGGTCCCGAGAAGGCATCATTAGTACTTCGATACTTTTGAGATGTGTATATAACTTTACAACTATCATTTATAATCGCCTAGTAGTAATACATGACAAAGAAAATCTGAGAATATTTTTTGGCTTATAAAAAAAAATACAATTTGATTGTGCCTTACTCAAGCATTTGGGATCTGGCTGAATAACGAAAAGAAAAAGACATTCAAGAGGAGGTGCTTATTCAATTTTACACACAAGGGATTGAAGCAAAAACTACATAGAAGGAGACTGATGAATTTCATTCTATGTCCATGGCTTCCAAAAATATTCAAATTGACCGAAATAAAACTAGACAATGAGGTCCATGAAATTTCTTACCTATGTGCTGGCAATCAACTATCTAAAGTTTTTTTTGTCCATTCAACCAATTACCTCGTCATTTATTAATGTAAATCAATGTGAGACCTCCGTTGAGATCGTAAATGAAAAACTGTCTATATGACACCAACAATATTAAGTATCTGCTAACTGTTTACATTGGCTTCAAATATGATCCTTGTGGTATCAATTTTGTCTCTTGCGGGTCAAACCAACCGTTCCAGATGATATCAATTGGTCTCTCGAAGAATTGGAACAAATTATTGACAAAAAATATTGTTTAGGCAAATTAATTATGATTGGTAAAGAAAATATAGTAAGGTTTTAAATTATGTGTGCTTGTACAATTACATATGATGATAATATTATCAATATGATGTCCAACCGAACAAAAATCAAGTACTAAGAAAAAGTTTATTTTCAATCAAAAGTTTGATAATTCACTAAAAAATTTTGAGTGTAAAGCTTGAATTTTTATGATCGAATGACTAGAAGAAAATATGAGGGAAATCGACATTGGGAAATTTTGTAGTTTTCCAATGTGCTTGACATTTAGCCACTGAAATTATTTGGCTTGTGAAATTAACAAAACTATCTCCTATTCTCTTTCATATGAATGAATGAATATTCTTATGAAAGAAAATTATTAAATGGAGACCAAGCAATGAATAGAGAGGATGAGTTTGTAGAACAAATATCGCGTAAACAAAAGTATGTTTGAGATTTGAGTGTAGACCAATGATTGTATAAAAAACTCTTTGGGACAATGACATTGCAAGTACTTGATTTATTACCCATTTTGCAATCACGTACCTAAAGTTTTTTCATTCAATCAATCGTCTTAATTTTCCATGTGGGTCAACGTGAGGCCTTCATTAATTTTGTGGATGGAAATTGTTGTCGTGACATTAACGCCGTTAAATAGTTGTTAAATGTCCATACTAGTGTCCAATACAGCACCTTGAGATGTTGCTATGTTGGCAAAGACATTGGATGCTAGGATTGTCTAAGCCAACATGAACTCTTTCTCCACATCACCCAATCAGCAGGGTAAGCGAATCATGTAAATAAAATCATTACAATGTAGCAATTTTTTAACGGACGCCTCAAATTGAGACAAGTTTGAAAAAAGAGAAAGTAAAAGAGATTAATCCAGACATAAAGCATGGAATTTCTACTAGTAATGGAAAAAAGAGACGTTCTCATGGGGATGCAAGAGGAGGGACGTGAAAAGCGAAGCAACAAATTTCAATTTGTGTCCAGTAAAGTCATGGTCTTCCCAAAATTTATTGAAATTGCTTTCCCATGACTTCTTTTTCTCTTTTGCGTCATTTTCCAGACAAAAAGGCATATGGTATCCATGAAGCCTTTGGAGAAATTCTGCTTAGTATCACCAAGCAAGCACTTGTGGACGAAGAGTATCATATTTTGATTCCCCTGACCATTGACGTACGCGTGAAAAGCACCCAAAATTAAATTAATGACAGAGTGCGATAGCCTTGTCCCAAGAAAGCATCATTACCACTTGAATACTTTTGAGGTATGTTTATGACTTTACGAAAAATTATCCAAAAATCCAAAAATCTATTAGATAACGAATAATTCAGTTTTAAATTTGATATAATACTATGTCAATGGAAATATATTGAATGCTAATATCATTTAAGTCGGTGCACTTTCTCTCTCCTCATCACTCAATTTGTAGGATAATAAGCCATGTCAACTATTATGTTTAACTTTTCCTTGATTGAATGAGTCATATAAGCAAAATTATATAACATGACAAGTTATTTAACTGATGCCTCAAATTGAGCCAAATATGAAAATTTGAGGTTCTTGATTTAAAAAAAAAAAAATACTATTCCTATACTCGATCGTAAACTGAACAAGAGCTCAAGTACCTACGATATCATTATTCTTAACTCTTAAATCGCTTTAAGAGTAAACATCATTCTTGCTTCTTCTTCTTTTTCCCTTCTTAAGTTCTTTTTTTTTTTTTGGTAAAAGGTAAGAATCTTAAGTTCTTTTTATTTTTTTCTAGAACATAAATTTGAAAAGATACATGAAAATTTAGACACAATTCTAATAGACAAGTACAAGAGATATTACTGAATGAAAAATCACAGTACGATTAAGCATGAAAAAAAGAATTGGACGAAAATTATAGTACTAGTCAATTTTAAGCATGGCATGTAACGTGTGGGGAAATTCTACTAGCAGTGGAAAAATAAAGGCATTCACATAATAGAAGAGGAAGGACGGGAAAAGTGAAGCAATAAAGCCAATTTGCATCCTGCAAAGTCTGTCTGTTTTCAATTGCTCTCTTTCGCTTCTGCTTCACTTTCTAGACAAAAGGTACATTATGTCCATTAAAGTCTTGTTCTTCCCGATGAAAAGTCCTTTATGAGTGTACTCTCACGACAAGCAATACGAGTTAGCTTGAAGAGGTCACGTTTTGATGCACATTGTGTCCTTGAGTGAGACAAATAAATTGTTCTCCTTTTTCTCCATAGCAAGACTTCTGGCCACCATCTGAAAGAGAGGATCTTTTCTTGTGGCCATCCAAAACATAGAATAAGAGGTGATCACATGACCAACTTAGAGGGAATGCACATCTTCATAAAAAGTTTATAATTTACAAATGTTTTGTTAATTTTTTTTAATTTTAGTATGGGCTTTTATGTGGCATTTATAGTGTTAAAAATTTATTAGCAAAATGGGTGAGGATGATCTGCTGAAGAGTACTGAAGTAGTTGGTGATGATCGTGAATCACTTGATAGGAGAATTGTGGTCCTTTGAACTGAAAAAGTTAGCCCAAAGCAACTTGCTTGATGGATTAGTTGGTGATTTACTATTTCCAGAGTAAAATTAAGCAACTTGCTTCATGGATTTGTTGGTGTACCCAACTCTTTTTCTTGTCTAGGCCAAAGCAAGCGTTTCTATTCTCCTTATCGAATAGTCAATGTTAATTGTCTTTAATGACTTGTAGATGTATAATAGTAAGTAAGATGTCATTGTTAGGTGGATTGTCAATATCTATTTCAGTCGGTGCAAGTTGTACAAAGATATTTATTTGTCAGTCATATTAATTGCGGCCATCTTCGTTCATCATCAAGCAATGGTCAGGCATCGCCAACTAACAATGTACAATGTACTAGATATACTTTAGGCATCACACTTATGACCATGAAAATCGTGCAAAGGAACACGATTCTCCTATCAAGAGCAATTCTCGATCATCAACTACTACCTTAGCATCAATAGATCATTACTACTCGACTTGCTGCGAATCTTTAGCACTGCAACTACCACGCAAAAGCTTATGTTGATCTCACATTCTCCAATAATGCATTAAACGAAGACATTGAAATTATAAGGTTACTAAGGATGTATGGATGCCCAAAGAAAAAAAAAGCCTTGGTCTTGGATTTTATTTAATGTTTTTGGTAGGTGAATGTCTTGGTCTTCCTGAACTAAATAGTTTTCTCTCTCCATTAGCTCACTTCTACCTCAAAGAAGATAGAACAAAGCAAAAAGATAGAAAAAATTTAGTAAGTTGTAGATAATTTCTACTGTTTCGCATGAGTTCCTAAATATTATATTATATTATATTATATTTATTATTATTATTATTATTATTATTATTATTATTATTATTATTATTATTATTATTATTTTGGTCAGTCCCTACTCTATACCTATTTTACACTCACGCTCGACTTTTGTCCCGCTCTTGCGGGCGTGGGTCGAAACCCACTCCCGAAACTTGCGCGTCCCTACCCCATCCCTCCCTGAGAAGATGGGGGTTTGAACCCCTCACCTCCCCCTTCTATGTTGGAAGGATGGCCACTGGGGCGAATCCCAGTGGTTATTATTATTATTATTGTTGTTGTTGTTGTTGTTGTTATTATTATTATCATTATTATTACTACTATTTTGCTGTTTCTTCTTCTTCCTAAATTTCAAGGCGAACACAAGACAGGAAAATCGAGATTAGTGAGCACCCCCGAGAACGTAACAACCGGCGGCGATCGCAATTGTTAAAACAAAGAGAGACGAATGGAGACAAGCGCCAAGGCGCATCGTCCCCTGTCATCCACCACCGCCCTCACCACTACCACCACCACCAGTGCCGGTCTAAATGGGGAACTTAGAAAGCGGGGAGCTCACGAGGGGAACTCAAAATTGCAGGACTACAAAGTGAAAAAGGAGACCCCAGTGCCGGTCTAAATGGGGAAGTCAATCAAATGCTAGTGGTGATGGAATTCAAAGTAAGTAGGCCTAGGGAAGAACCGGAAATTTGCCAGTCAGAATAGGTTCCTCATTTTTGGACTCGGGAATTGAATTGGTAATCTCAGGAACCAATCTAAAACCAAACCGACTGATTCCTGAGAAAATCCTCACTTTTGAGTAATTTAATATACATTATTTGAGGAAAATATAACTTTGGTCCACGAGCGTCGGACTAGGATCCTTAATAACACCCTTCATGACTGGAAAATTTATCATAAACATGTTTGGAAGGAGATGACGTAGGTTGCTTCGAATTATTTATGAAAATAAGAAAAATTAATTGTATAAAAATAATAATGAATATTTCAGAAAATATGTAAGTTCGCAATGTATGAAATATTAATTTTAATAATATTAATATCTCTCGATGCGAACATAATGATTTTATTCTCACATGATATATTTAGTGGTATTAATTAACAAACGCTCCACAAGCAAGAATAATTCTTTATTTTTCGAATTTTTATGATCGAATTATTTGAGAAAGAAATCAACATCAAAAACTTCATTGGTAGCCAGGGAATAGATTTAGAAAAGAACATAAATTCATTTGGTAACGTTGGCAAATTTTTCTTTTTCTGAGAACATATTAGTGGCCAGAGAATAGATGCAGAATAGAAACAAAAAGTTAAAAAAAAAAAAAACCTACTTCTTTGTTTCCAAAAACAATTCCTGAAACAATGCTATTTTCTTTTCTTTTCTTTTTTTTTCCTTTCTTCTTCTTTCTCCTCTAGCTAGTCGCTAGGTCTTGGCAATGGCCATTAAATGGCCAGGGACAAGGGCCCCAGCTAGAGATGAGGGCAGGTGAGTTCAACCTCATTGGCCTCGGGAGAGCCTCGTCGGTCATTGCTAAGGCCTAGCCAGAAGGGAGAGAAAAAAATAAAATAATCAAAAAAATAAAAAATAAAAACTAGAAAATTTTCAAAAAAAAATTAAAAATTTTAAAAGGTTTTACATCATTAAAAAAAAATTTGAGGTTCGTATCAAACGTATTCATGTTCTTTTTTTTTATTCAAGGATTAGAAATTTGGTATAGTTACCACTTTTACTTAGAAACTCCTCTAGGGAATATAAATGAAAAAAAACTTATAAATAGAAATTATTCCCGAAAATAGAAATGTTACCAAACGCACCATTGTTCGCCGTGGAATCTATTAAAGTTTCTTTTCCATTATCTCTTTTTTCATGTTTGCTTCACTCTCTAAATAAAGAAGGCACATTATACCCAATAACGTCGCTAGGATATTCTCTAAATATTATGAAACAAGCACTCATGGACAAAAAGCATTTTACTTTGATTTATCCAACCTCTTATGTGCATCCTTAAAAGTCTTGGTCTTCCTAGACTTCAAAGTTTTCTCTCTCCATTAGCTCCCTATCACTTTGCTTCCTCATAACCCTTGTTGTTCTCCACAAAGTATAGTGATTGATTCACCATGGACATTGGAGAGATCTTTTTGGGTTCCTTCTTTCAGGTCCTGCTCGACAAGTTGTTTTCTATGGGATCGAACTTTGTGCAACGAGAAGGAACGGGTGCCTTGCTTCATAAGTGTAAGGGGATGCTAGAGACAATCACTGCAATGCTTGATGATGCAGAAGACAAGAAACTCAACGGTGAACCTCTAGTGAAACAGTGGCTGAACAATGTTAAGGACTTGGCCTATGACATGGAAGACTTGCTCGTTGAGCTCGAGATCAAAGTCGCTCAAGCCAAGTCGTACACAGAATCCAGCACAAGCAGAGGTCAGGTGAAAAGGAAGTTCTTTGACTTTATTCGACCGCACTCACTCATGTGTGAAACCAAGTTACAAGAGATCAAAGGCAGGTTTGAAGATATTGTCAACAAGAAGGCTCTCTTAAGCTTGAGAGAGAATGTTGTGAACAGATCTCACTACACCAACAAAAGGCTCCCCAGCACTTCTTTGCCAGAGCCTCAGTTTTTGGGTAGGGAGAAGGAAGAAGCAGAGATACTCAAACTACTAACAGATGAAGCTGAAAATGCCGATAGCGGGCTGAGCATAGTCTCCATAATTGGGATGGGCGGTATTGGAAAGACGGCCTTGGCTCAACGGTTGTATAATGATGCCAAAGTGACTAATTGTTTTGAGAAAAGTGCGTGGGTCTATGTTTCAGATGTTTTTGACCTTCTTGACATAACAAGGACTGTTTTGCGGTCAATCACCGAAAAGCCTTGTGAGGACAAAGATCTTGATAGGCTTCAAATAAAGTTGAAGGACAGTCTATCTAGAAAGAAGTTTCTTGTGGTGTTAGATGATGTCTGGATTGAGGAGTACGAACATTGGACTTCCTTCTTAAAGCCATTTGTAGGCGGGGCTAAGGGAAGCAAGATCATCATCACGACACGCAATCGGGATGTTTGTTCCATAAAAGCAACTTTGCAATATTTTTTGAAGGTGTTGTCCAATGGTGATTGTACCTACTTATTAGCCTACCATGCTCTCGGAGCAAAAACTTTTGAGAGACACCCACATTTGGAAATATTAGGCAACGAAATAGCTAAAAAATGTGGAGGC
The DNA here is from genome assembly GCA_014182555.1 of Eucalyptus erythrocorys. Classification (NCBI taxonomy): domain Eukaryota; kingdom Viridiplantae; phylum Streptophyta; class Magnoliopsida; order Myrtales; family Myrtaceae; genus Eucalyptus; species Eucalyptus erythrocorys. Next base: position 12,566,580 of record CM024598.1, on the reverse strand, counting down.
TTACCTTTGGCAGCGAAGATATTGGGCGGTCTCCTACAAAATAAAGAGAATCCCGACCAATGGAAAGCTATCTTAAATAACAAAGTATGGGATGTAGTGAGAAGAGAAAAAGATGAGGTTCTTCCGGCTTTGAAATTAAGCTATGTGCATCTTCCTTTTATTTTGAAGAAATGTTTTGCTTATTGCGCAATATTTCCAAAGGGCTATGAATTTGAGAGGGATGAGCTAGCACTCTTATGGATAGCAGAGGGCTTTTTAGATGGACAAAAAGCAAAAGATATCTTGACGTCAGGACGGAAATGCTTCGATGAGTTAGTATACCAATCCTTTTTTCAGCAATCCAGCATTAACACATCAAAATTTTTGATGACCGATCTTTTGAATGACCTAGCAAAGTTAATCGCGGACGCGACATACTTTATCTCTGGGGAGTCTCAGGTAGTGAATGATAAAGAGAAAGCTCGTCATGCATCATTCATCTCACAATATGTTACATCAGAAAGCTTGAGAGCATATGCTGGAATGAAGGTATTGAGAAGTTTAATGCTGTTGACTAGTCAATCTGATTGTTACAAAAAAGGAATTTCCATTTCCGAAAAGGTGCTGCACGACTTGCTAACAAACTTGAAGTACTTGCGGGTGCTATCATTATCTCATTGTGGCATCACAGAGGTACCGAATTGTGTCTGTGATTTAAAATATCTCCGACATCTCAATCTCTCGTACACCGAAATCAAAAGGTTACCTGATTCAATTGGCACCTTGTGGAAATTACAAGTTTTGATCTTAAGAGGTTGTTGGTACCTTTCTATGTTGCCTCCGGATATAGCAAATTTAGAAAACTTACAGTTTCTTGACATTAGAGATACAAATAATCTGAAAGAGATGCCATTGAATATCGGTAATTTGAGGAATCTTATTATCTTGCCGAAGTTTGTGGTAGGACCAGAGAGAGGGTCACAATTAAATGAGTTAAAGAAATTGCCACATCTTCAAGGAGAGTTACTCATATCTGAATTGCAGAAGGTGGAAGAAGTTAGAGATGCAGCTAATGCTTATTTGTTTGGGAAGCAGGACCTTAGCAACTTATACTTGCGTTGGAATGAAGGTGTTGGAAATTTCCGGAATATAGAGAGTGAAGCACAGATTCTTCACTCTTTGCGACCTCACACTAATATTAAAAATCTCATTATCTCATACTATGGTGGTGGAATATTCCCGTCATGGTTTGGTGATCCATCCTATTCTAACATAGTGTCTTTGTGCTTGCATGGTTGTCTGAATGTTACATCACTGCCATCACTTGGACAGCTCCCTTCACTCAAAAAATTATCTCTTGAAGGTCTAAATGCCGTACGCATGATAGGCTCTGAATTTTATGGAACTAAAAGCTCTTTTCCATCCTTAACAATTTTGAAGTTTGAAGGGTTGTCGGCATGGCAAGATTGGTCTCATTATGCTGGAGGTCGAGAAGAAGAAGTACCATTCCCCTGTCTTCAGCATCTTGTTGTCCGAAGATGTCCAAAGTTGACAGGGATATTGCCTCATCGATTAGATCATCTCACAAAGCTAGAAATTTGTTCATGCTCGCATTTGAATGACTCAACCAATAAGGTTCATCTTCCATCTCTCTGTGAGTTACACATTGAGGATTGTAACAAGGAGATCTTAAAGTGGTTGGACAACCTAACTTCTTTAACCATTCTCAAAATTGAGAATCTTGCCGAGCTTGAAATTTGTTCATGCTCATATTTGAATGACTCGACCAATAAGGTTCATCTTCCATCTCTGTGTGAGTTACACATTAAGGATTGTAACAAGGAGATCTTAAAGTGGTTGGACAACCTAACTTCTTTAACCATTCTCAAAATTGAGAATCTTGCGGGGCTTGTTTACTTTGATAATGGATTTATGAGCTACTTGGTCAAGCCAAAGAAGCTTCATATAAGAAGATGTGAGATGCTAACATACCTATGGCAAAGTGGAATTGAAATGCAAAATCTTTCTTGCCTCCAGAGTGTAGTCATTGAAGATTGTCCTCGATTCACATCTTTTATGGAGGCAGAAGGAGAGATTGAGCTGCCATGCAACCTTGAAAGGATGCAGTTGAGGGGTTGCACGAGTTTAGAAAGGCTTCCAAGCAAACTGCACACACTTAGACATTTGAGCATTTGGGGTTGTCCAAAAATCATGGGACTAACCATTCCTCCGAATGACCCCAACAACAATAACATGATGTCGCAGCTTGAATATCTGTGGATTAGGGGTTGTGATTTTCGAATATCTTTTCCGTTTGCTAAGGATAGACTTGCTACTCTTAAGACACTTGATATTGAGGATTGTAAGGGAATAGAGTCGCTAGCAGAGATCACCGTAGTAGAATCGCTAGAATCTCTATTTATTTGGAATTGTATGAATTTGAGAAGCCTACCATAGCGCCTTCGCACGCTTGTCCATCTCACTCATTTGGTTATACATAATTGTCCAGCATTGGAGATAGAGGACTTGCCTCCCCTTCCCCTCACCTTGTCGAGACTTTCACTTTCTAGGTGTCCAAAGATAAAGTCTATTGCCAACTGTAACATTGATAGTTGTAACAATCTCACTTATTTGGAAATATGGGAGTGTCCAGAATTGGAGATGGAGGACTTCCCTCCCCTTCCAATCACCCTATTGTATCTTACACTTCACTTATGTCCGAAGATAAAGCCATTGGAGTGGCATCGTCTTACGTCCCTTCAGCGGCTACTAATTAGGGATTGTGAAAATATCGAATGCTTCCCTAAAGGGGGCTTGCCTCCAAATTTGCGGTTGTTTTATATTTGGGAGTGCAAGAATATGAAGCAGCCAGTGAGAAAATGGGGCTTGCCCATGCTCACTTCCCTCGAGAGACTGGGAATGGATGGAAGCAGCATGGGAGGGGAGGGAGACAAACAGTGCTTTCCTTCGGAGGAAGACGACGAGAATTCCTGGAGTCTTCTCTTTCCTTCCTCTCTTACCGAACTTCACATTTGCAAAATGAGGAACGTGGAAAGACTATCAAGTGGCCTTCTCAACCATCTCTCCTCTCTCCAAGAGTTAATAATTGCAGATTGCCCGAAGTTGAGGGACTTGCCAGAGGATGGCCTCCCTCCCTCCCTCCAACGATTGCAGATAATTAGATGTGAGATTCTAAAAGATCAATGCTCAAAACACACCGGCGACTATTGGCCCCTCATCCAAGAGATCCCTTTCATCTACATTGGTGGCCATTGGATCCCTATAATCTAGGGTTCAAGTAATATTATGGTTTTGATTGCATCAATTTCCCATTATGCTCTCTCAGCTCGATGCTCGATACAAATCGATACTTTCCCATGAAGAAGCTCCGCATGAATTTCTGAAAATCCAAGAAATCTCTGACATTCGCATTGATGGGGTTCTCAGATCCGATGAAGTGAAATCGATTCACTTTCGCTGTCCTTTGCTAATTGCCGCGATTCATTCCTTCCATCGACGGTCAGATTTCTATGAGTTCAGGTGAGTCCTTTCATCTTGAATGCATCGATTTCGTGTCTCTGTTCTTCAGTTCGACGCTTAATTATGAAGTAATTTCTTCCAATGCGTGCAAACGTTTGCTTTTTGTGAAGTACGACTGAAATTCAGAGCTGAAAAATTAATAAGTAGCTGCTTGAATATCTAGCAAGAGCTTCGTTTAGTCTCCAAGTGCATTGGCTTGTGAAAGTTGATGATGATGATGATATTCTTGATTGCCACAGCTGCATCCATGTCCACTACTGCCTTGGGCCAGCTTTTCTCTTTAGCCACAGCAATGCTCTTTCGAATGGCAAGTAATTCAGCCTCCCTTGTTTCAGTTCTGGCCCCAAACCTGACAATTTTTGTTCATATATGGATGCAAAGTTGGGGTACTTGCCAGAGGATGGCCCTCTCTCTCTCTCTCTCTCTCTCTCTCTCTCTCTCTCTCTCTCTCTCTCTCTCTCTCTCTCTCTCTCCCTTCAAGAGATCCCTTTCATCAGCATTGGTAGCATTCGGATCCAATGAAGTAAAATCAATCATGCCCGAGCCATGACGATAGATTTGTCTTCATTGACTTCTTTTTGTTCCTTAGGTAATGCTTCCAAGTTCTTTCATATTTCACTTTCATTTGTTAACTACCGGGATTCATTCTTTGATGTAATGTAAGTTTTCTTGGGTTCGGGTAAGTTTTTGGTTCTCGAGGCATCAATTTTGATTCTGCTCCCTCAATTAGATGTGTAATACGGACTGATATTGGAACTCGAGTCTTAAGCTCATTTTCAAAGCCAGAAAATGAAATTTATTGGATTGTTAATTGATGGGGATTGTGCTGTTGTCTTCTCTTGCTGATTAGCTTATCCCACATCGAGATTTGACATGTCTTACCCTCTGTGGCAGATTGTTTACGGTTGTCGATGATATCTCCTGCTTGTTCCAAGGACACACATAGAGAATGCAGTTCTTCTTAAGCAGCAATATGGATTGAACAAAATCGGGATTCATTCAAGGTCTGGTCTTGTTCCAAGGAAGATGTCTGATGGTGAGATTGATTTTCTTGTCAAAATACTTCAATTTGACTAATGATGGATTTTTTTTACAGCTAATAGCCATCTTTTCACCTTGATTTGCAGGTTAGTCATGATGAGCATCCAATATTTGGAAGCATAGACAAGCTTTGGGTGGTTTCTCAAGGCAAGGTGGCACCTTTCTGTGGGAATTTCCAGGATCATAATAAGATACTTCAGTCCTCGTCGAATCGGGTGAGTTTAGTTCTTGTCATCAGTCAAGAGTGGTTCAATGGGATCACATCACATTACCTTATAAAACATAAAATGAGGCCTTTTTTTTTTTTTTTTTTTTGGTGAAAGGTAATAATTATATTGAGGACAGGCCAACTGTACAAAAGTTCTTGGCACCAAAACTTCACTCAAGATGAGAGATTCAAAATGAGTGGAAGGGTGTCAAGATGTAAAAACAACTAAACATGGCAAGGAAAACAAAGCCGCACAAACAACAAAAGAAAAGCACCGCACAGCAGCCAGCAACCAGAAAACTAAAAACCACTGCTAAGGAGGAGAAATCCATGGCTACCATATCAAGCAGCAGCACGCCCCAACACGGCAGGAAGGGAAGAGGGAAACGTCTCCCTCCCGAGACAAAGGCAACCAACGTATAACAACAGCCCGGCACTCATACAATCGAATGGAGGTCTCCATAAGAGAAGATAATGGGGTCGAGATCCCAAGAGCATTGCAGCCTAAAATAAGGTTTGTTGCATAGAGAAAGCAAAAAAGGATGAAGAGAGGATTGTTGCTGATATACAGGATGTACTCACATTAACAGCATTGCTTTTAGTGATTATATTGTAGGAGCCACAAAATACAATGTGAATTTTATGTATGTGAATTGGTTAGATAATATCCTTTTAACATTTTCAGGTCAATATTCAAAATAAGAAGCTCTCTTTCTTCCCATAACGGTTATTGTATAGATGGAAGGATAAATTGAAAACAGAGGTTTGAATATGTGAATGAAATAGCTAAATTTTGAATGAACTATGTAGGCCAAAACCCATTTAAAAACTGATTACCTAGTCAAAAACTAAAGTTTATCTTTCTTCTATTCAAATTCCCACTCCATCTCTTGATAAAGGTAGCTTTAACCACCAAAAAAGAAAAAAATAATCATGATTTCATTGTTTAGAGAGGCAACGGTTAGATCAAACTAATTTCTGTTGGACTTTACTGTGATACCATGAAAGGTTCCATTTGTCAGCCTAAAGGAGATAGTGGAACTCAAGTCTCCGGTTCATTTTGAAAGCCAGAAAATGAAATTTATTGGATTGTTAATTGATGGAAATTTCCATATGGTCTTCTCTTCTCAATCAGCTCATCCCACATCGAGATTTGACGTGCCTTACCCTCTGTGACAGATTGTTTGCGATTGCTGATGATATCTCCTGCTTGTTCCCAGGACACAGACAATGTTGCTCTTCTTAAGCAGAAATATGGATGGATTAAAACCGCTAATGAGGTCATTATCGTCGTAGAAGCTTATTGAACTTTGAGGGATCGGAGGCCTACCCTGCTGATCAAGTCGTGAGAGATGTCAGCAGAAAGTTTGGTTTTGTGCTCTTCGACAGCTCTTCTAAAACCCCTTTTATGGCCTGTGTGAGTAACAATAATGTTCTTTGGTTTCGTTCTGGGATATTGCTCTCAATCTCTCCCTCCACCTATGATCTATATCTAATCCTTTCTGTTCTCTGAATCATTCAGGATTTTATGGCAGTTTTCCTTCCTTCTGGGGAATTGATTCTGGAGGCAGTCTTGTTCGCTCAGATGATACAGAAGTCATGAAGATGGGCTTTGGGAAGTCTTTCGCACCATTCCCTAAAGGTAATTATTTTTTCAGTTTGTAGATGCGGCTCCACTGGAATTTGGTCCCATTGCAATGTGAAAAGTAAGGATGGATGAGCTCTGCTGATATTAAGCAGAGTTTGGAGGAGAATGTTATGTTGTTGGGCAACAGCATTTTGGAAAAATTGGTTTTGAACATAAATTTATAATCTAAGGTTAAAATGGTGTTCTTTACCTGAATGCATGCATTGAAATGTGCCTTTTCACCTACAATGTTGTTCTTCCAATGATTTTTGAGTGCCAAATCGTTCACCTGTTAACGTCGCCTTCTTTTCCAACTTAGGATGCTTCTTTACCAGCTCTAAATGTTTGAGGAGTTATGAGCATGCACCGAATGATGTGAAGCCAGTTCCTAGGGTGAATAGCTTGGGCTGAGTGCAAAGCGCTATATTTGAAGTGGTGCAAGGACTAAGGAGTCTAGCGTGCCTAGAGTTGGGATTGCTGCGAACTTGTCCTTGCACTGCCGAGTCATATGCATTGTGGCCATTTTTTGGCCAGGCCATTAGCTATTGAATGGCCTTCTGTCTTTTATGACCCAGTCACCCTTTCTCATGCATTGACAATTTTTTCAGCTCTAATGGTCTGTTGCTCCATGTTGAGAGTTTGAGATGACATTGTTTTTATGCAGCTGTATATGTACTTATAAAACCAAGCCTTTACAGAACCTGATCATGCTTTGTGCAGTAATATCTTTCTGGCATTTCATTTAGTTGTCGTGCAAAGTCTATCCACCATCTTTATACTTCATAGAAATTCAATCATTATGTTACCATTTGGCATTGTTCATCTGAACAAAAAATGGAACAGAAGTTCAAGACAGAAACCTAAATATCCAATTCAGACCAACCTGGGAAGTAACACATAGGGTATATGCAAGCTGTGTTTTCCCGGACCTGAAGTGACGTCATCAACATTTTCTGAGAAAGCTAATTAACAAAAGCAACTAAAAGTTCATCAAAGGTAACGTTGTTGGACTGTAATTTTCACCCAGGTTCGCCAAATGCTTCCGTAATTGCTGGAGTTTCAATACCACCTGTGAACATTGCCAAACCGGTGAAATTTGTTTTCGTTGAAATGCATGGAGAAAAAGACACAGAGTCTGCAAAAGAAAGTCTGTTACGGCCTAAAAGCTTATCGAGGGCTTGGCTTCCAGTAGTCAATTCTCTCCACATTATTCTTCACTTTGCTGGATTTGAGCGAATCAGAACCGTCCTTCAACGAAGACTCGAGCTCAACCATCGTGTTAAACTCTATGTTTTCTGGTGAATGTAGAATGTCAGGACAAAAGCATTTCCTAAATGATCAACGACAATCTAGCATTCCAACAGTCTTTATTGACGAATTAAGCTTGGGACATTCGTTATTAATCCAGCTATGTCACGAATACATGGAAAATAAAACGTACCATGGTGCAATTCCAAGGTCACGTAACATAAGGAAGGCTGGAATTGCTCTTGTATGATCAGAAGACAAAAACTGAAAAGCGAAAACTACTGCACGCGCAGGAAATCACAGCAAGTTCGAGAGAAAACTCAAGATGTAATTCACGATAATCACAGCCATAGCTTCATCGAACCATTCGCATCTCAATTTCAACTTTCAGAACACGGATCAGAAAATCACGATAACCATCTCAGAATCAAAGGACGCACTGAAACTCATTACGAAAGCGATCGGATGAACAGAAACGAGTTGCCTACACTCTGTTCTGCCATAACTCACGTTTGTTTGTCGATCGTTTCGAGCAGGTCTTCTGCTCCGTCGTGGACGTCCTCTCTTTCCACGATCTTCTACTCTTCAGCTCTGAACATCAACGAGCGAACACGAGACGAAACTCAGAATCATCGTCGCCGGCGATCGCGCCGCGGAAAGGGACATGAGGTGAAATCAAGCGGAGCTTCGTTAAACTCACCTGAGAGACAAAGGCATCTTCGACGACGATGGAATTTCGCTCTGCGCAGGAGGAGAAACTTGTAAGATTTATTGCGACCCATATGATATAATTTAATATATGGTTTAATAAATTATTGAAATGCTATAAAATAAATAATTAATTTATAAATAACTATTGGCTACGAGAAGTTACGACTCTAATTAAGTGAAGAGGTACTTTGATGGAAGGCACCTATTCATTAAACATATAAATAGAGTCCGATCCTCTCTCCACCGTTGTTGTTTGTTTTCTCTTCTCCATCAAAGAAATACAATAAAGGAAAAGAGGGTTAAGGGAGAGAAATTGGATTTCTTGAATTGGATCGTATTCAACGGCAACACTATAGACAAAGGTATGTTTTTTTTTTTCATATATGTTTGTGAAAGTCATGAAGATTAAGATCATTGATTTGTTATGAATTTCCGCATTAAGAATTATTAAAAATTCTAACAGTTGGTATCAGAGCCAGGTTTATGATCTCATGACTTTCCGTTTATAAATCTATTGTGTTTTATGCATGATGCTTCGTTGACGATCCTGTTTGTACTTTTATTGGATAAAGTTGAGAAAGAGGGTTTGTACTTTATTGGAAAAATGTGAGAAACAGGTTCTGCCGTGTCGTAGAAAACCCCCAAATGGGGCGTTTTACTTTAAAAAAAAAAAAAAAAAAAGGCTGAAATGAAAGAATTCGGATCTTTGAGGGCGAGTAAGAAACTTGACGATTCCAGGCAAAATCCGGCGACCCACCGCTTGATTTTGATCCCATACGGTCGCCCGCCATGAGGAACACTTGGGCATGAGTTTTTCCGGCATATCGGTGTTCGCCGGAGTCGAATAGGGCGGAGGAAGTCGCGGTGGTTAGGGTTTTTGTGTTCTAAGGAATTTTGGCTTGATTTGGGGCTAATTCTTCATCATTTTCTCCGAAACTTGGATCCATGTGGTCGTGGTTGCATGCTCTTCAAAACCCATATTTTTTCTGTATCCGGGATGGCTGCCGGAGAAGGAACAGGGGCGAAATCGCGGCTTGAAAAGGCGGAAACCGGTGAAAATCGCGTCGGTGCGCGAGGAAGAAGGCGCGTGGGCTCCACGCGCGCGGCGGTTGCGGGCGCGTGGAACCCACGCGCCACGCGCCCTCACGCACGCGGAGCCCGCCGCGCTCGTGGGATCCACGCGCGCGGAGCTCGCAGCCCGCGTGAGATCCACGCGCGCGGAGCTCGCAGCGCGCGGAGTTTCCCGCGCGGCTGCAGGCGCGTGCAACGCACGCGCCTGCGCGCTGGACGCGCGCGCGTGCGGGGCACGCGCCCGCTGAAATTCAGGCACGTGCCTGACTTTCCCGCGCGACTCTTTTTACATTTTCGCCCCTCCCGAGGCTCCTAATTACCTTTTGCCCTCCTTTTGATGGTTATTTATATTTATGCCCCTATTTAATTTATAATTACAATTCTGCCATTGCTAATTATTTACCATTTTGCCCTTGGATATTAAATTTATGGTTCTGCCCTTATGAAATTATGATTTTACAATTCTGCCCTTATGCTTTAATTACAATTTTATCCTTGTGTGCAATTTGGCAAATATTTATATTTTACAATTATTAAAAATTCATATTGTGAATGGTTTGTTAGTCACCAAAGTGGCCAAACCTTTAAGTCGTTTGAATTTTGATATTGTAAATTATTTTATTCAATTACCCATGATTAATTGATGCTATATGTATGAAATTGATATGTTTTATATCTTTATTGATGTTATGGGTATATTGAAGTTCATTTATTATAAGAACTTAGGGATTAACCCAAAGGTTAATTATTTTCTTATAATTCATGAACATGATGGTTGATGATTAATATGACTTGTTAAATTTGTTTGTATATCCAAAGATAGCAAATTAATTTTAATAAGTTATATTTACAATTATCAAATAAAAGTTATTAGCATCATTATGGTTTTATATATATTTGTATATCATAGGATCGCCCAAAGGAGAACTGTGATGTACATGTATAGTTAGATTGAATCGATTATGTGATATTCTCAAAGCATTAATGTGTGAGTATTTCTTGTATATTTGCGGTATATGTACTGTTTCACCTTTGCATTCACATGCTTCGTCTGTTCCCTTATTCAATGGGATAAATTTCCCGATTGGAGTGAACAAATCCAGTTTCACTTAGGTGTCCTGGATCTTGATTTAGCTCTTCAAGTTGAGAAACCAGCTGCTATTGCGATATAAGTAGCGATGAGGAAAAGTCTTTCCATAAAGCTTGGGAAAGATCGAACGAGGACCGAGCCTAATGTTCATGCGAATGACAGTTGCAAACAATTTAAAGACTTCTCTTCCCAAGACTCGACAATGCTAAGGAATTTATGAAATATGTGGAAGAGCGTTCTCAAACCGCCGATAAGTCACTTGCTGGTACATTGATGAGCACACTGACCACCATGAAATATGATGGTTCGCGTACCATGCATGAGCATATACTTGAGATGACAAATTTGGCAGCAAAGTTAAGGACTTTGGGAATGAATGTGGATGAGTAATTTTTAGTACAATTTATACTTAATTCCTTGCCTCATGAGCAATATGGGCCATTTCAAATGAATTACAACACTATAAAGGATAAGTGGAATGTGAATGAATTGGCCAAGTATGCTAGTTCAAGAGGAAACAAGGATAAAGAATCAAAAAGCTCATTCTGTTCATCTCTCAAGTCATCAAGAAGCTCGAAAGAATTTCAAGAGGAAAGGTGGAAGGAGCAAGAAGAAAGGACTACACATCCTGAATGACTCTTCAAAGGCTTCTCAAATCCACAAGAAGGAACGCAATCTTATTAAGTGTCATTTTTGTAACAAAATTGGACACTTGAAGAAAGATTGTCGAAATGTAAGGCTTGGTTCGAAAAGAAAGGTAAGCCTTGTGCTTTAGTATGTTTTGAATCAAACTTTAATGAAGTTCCTCATAATACTTGGTGGATTGATTACGGTGCCACCACTCATGTGTCAAATACGATGCGGGGATTCCTTACGATCCAAACTACAAAGCCAAATGAAAGTTATGTGATTACGGGGAACAGAAACAAAGCTCCAGTTGAAGGCATTGGCACTTATCGTTTGATCTTAGATACTGGGCATTATTTGGATTTGTTTCGAACCCTTTATGTACCTACTTTTTCTCGCAATTTAGTTTCTTTGCCAAGACTTGATGTGGCGGGATTTTATTGTAAGTTTGGTTCTGAATCTTTCAGTTTATTTAAGTGTGATACTCTTATTGGAACTGGAATTTTATGTGATGGTCTCTACAAATTTAGACTTGATAATACTTTTGTTGAGACATTAATGACCTTGCATCATAATGTTGGCACTAAACGAAGTTTGGTGAACGAAAATTCTGCTTACTTGTGGCATAAACGTTTGGGTCATATATCCAAGGAAAGAATGCAAAGATTAGTGAAGAATGGAATTCTTCCAAATTTGGATTTTACTGACCTTGGAGTGTGTATTGATTGTATTAAAGGTAAACAAACAAAACACACTAAGAAATGTGCCACAAGAAGCACGAGCTCCTTGAAATTATACATACCGACATATGTGGTCCTTTTGATGTTCCATCTTTTGGTAAGGAAAGCTATTTCATCACTTTTATCGATGATTTTTCACGTTATGGTTATATTTATCTTTTCCATGAGAAGTCTCAATCAGTGAATGCACTTGAAGTGTATATTAAAGAGGTTGAGAGGCAATTAGATAAAAAGGTGAAAATAGTAAGGTCGGATAGAGGTGGTGAATATTATGGAAAGTATGATGAATCGGGACAATGTCCAGGTCCATTTGCTAAATTCCTTGAAAGACATGGCATTTGTGCTCAATATACAATGCCGGTACACCACAACAAAATGGTGTAGCGAAAGGCGTAATCGTACTTTAATGGAAATGGTTAGGAGTATGATGAGTCACTCATCCCTACCCTTGTCTTTGTGGATGTATGCTTTAAAGACTTCTATGTATTTATTAAATAGGGTTCCTAGTAAGGCAGTTCCAAAGACTCCCTTTGAACTTTGGACAGGTAGGAAACCTAGTTTACGACACCTGCATATTTGGGGTTGTCCAAGAAGTAAGAATTTATAATCCACATGAAAGGAAATTGGATTCAAGAACGACCCAGTGGTTATTTCATTGGTTATGCAGAGAAATCCAAAGGGTATAAATTTTATTGTCCTAATCATAGTACAAGAATTATTGAATCTGGAAATGCTAGGTTCATTGAGAATGGTGACATCAGTGGGAGTGAAAGAGTGCGTGATGCTTGCATTCAAGAAGTAAGGGTAGAAGTTCCTATACCCAAAGCTTCTAAAATTGTTGTTCCGATATTATGGTGCAATCTAACAATAATCAAGAATAACAAATTAATGAACAAACACCCCATAATGGAGATGTCAATATTGAACCTCCAATAGCTGAGTCACGAGAAATGGCATTAAGAAGATCTCAAAGGGAAAGGAGGTCGGCTATTTCTGATAACTATATGGTTTATCTACAAGAGTCAGAAATTGACTTAGGAATTGGAAATGATCCAGGTTCATTTACCCAAGCCATGGAATGTGAAGATTCTAATGAATGGTTTAATGCTATGGAAGAAGAGTTAAAATCCATGTATCAAAATCAAGTTTGGGATCTTGTCAAATTGCCTAAAGGATGCAAGAAGGTCGGGTGTAAATGGGTCTTTAAGACCAAGCGCGACTCAAAAGGCAATATTGAACGACATAAAGCCAGACTTGTTGCAAAGGGTTTTACACAAAAGGAAGGCATTGACTATAAAGAGACATTTTCACCAGTCTCTAAGAAGGACTCACTTAGAATCATTATGGCTTTGGTGGCTCATTATGACTTGGAGTTACACCAAATGGATGTAAAAACCGCCTTTCTTAATGGGGATTTAGAAGAAGAGGTTTATATGGACCAACCTGAAGGCTTTTCAGTTAAAGGAAAGGAACACATGGTATGTAAATTAAAGAAGTCAATATATGGACTTAAACAAGCTTCCCGACAATGGTATCTTAAGTTTAACGATACCAGAACTTCATTTGATTTAAAGAAAACACCGTTGATCGGTGTATATATATGAAGATTAGTGGGAGCAAGTTTATTTTTCTAGTTCTATATGTTGATGATATTTTGCTTTTGCTAATGATCTTGGTTTGTTATATGAAACCAAGAAGTTTCTCTCTAAGAATTTTGAAATGAAGGATATGGGAGAGGCAACGTATGTCATAGGAATAGAAATATTCCATCACAGATCACAAGGGTTGTTAGGATTGTCTCAGAAAGCCTATATTGAGAAAATTTTAGAGAGGTTTAATATGAATAAATGCTCAGCGGGAATAGTTCCAATTCAGAAAGGTGATAAATTTAGCCTTATGCAATATCCGAAAAGTGAATTGGAACGAGAACAAATGAAGAATATTCCTTATGCATCTGTTGTGGGGAGCTTAATGTATGCTGAGACTTGTACCAGACCGGACATCGGTTTCTTTGTCGGAATCTTTGGGCGAGTATCAAAGTAACCCGGAATGGATCATTGGAAAGCTGTAAAGAAAGTTCTTAGATACTTGCAAGGAACGAAGAATCATATGCTCACTTATAAGAGATCCGATCGTCTTGAGGTGATTGGATATTCAGATTCGACTTAGCCGGATGTGCCGATACAAGAAAATCAACATTTGGTTACTTGTTTCTTCGGGCCGGAGGGGCAATTTCATGGAAGAGTGCGAAGCGATCGATTATTGCTGCATCTACTATGGAAGCTGAATTTGTGGCATGCTTTGAGGCCCCTTTGTTCATGGATTATGGCTGCGGAACTTTATTTCGGGACTTGTGATTGTCGACGGTATTGCCAAGCCGCTGAAAATTTATTGTGATAACTCGCAGCAGTTTTCTTCTCTAAGAACGACAAGTATTCTAAAGGTGCTAAGCATATGGAGATCAAATACTTGTCTGTTAAAGAAGAAGTTTAGAAACGAAGAGTGTCAATTGAGCATATTAGCACCAATCTTATGATAGCAGATCCCTTAACGAAAGGACTGCCGCCTAAAACATTTAATGAGCATGTTGAAGAGATGGGCATTGTTGGACGTCATTAATGTTTGTATTATGTTTGTATTAAGTTTATGTATTTGACACTTTGAGCTCATTTAAGTGTTTCTGACATTTCCTGTTTTCTATTTAGTATACATTGTGGAAAATAGATGAATGTTAAACAGGATAGTTTCTAAAGAGACATTATGGTTGGACTATTACTGTACTTCTCATTTATGGATCATGTTAAGTAAAGTACTATAGTTGTAGTGCATAGAAGGGACTATGTCGATTAATGACATACAACCGCTATGACTCACGTTAGTTTTCTTTACTTAATTGTGATTATTATGTGATTGTCAATTTTATGAAATTTTATAGCATAATTTTATTGTGCACATTACAGTCTTTATTGAACCATGAAAGGAATATCATATGGGCCAAGTGGGAGAATGTAAGATTTATTGTGACCCATATGATATAATTTAATATATGGTTTAATAAATTATTGAAATGCTATAAAATAAATAATTAATTTATAAATAACTATTGGTTACAAGAAGTTACGACTCTAATTAAGTGAAGAGGTACTTTGATGGAAGGTACCTATTCATTAAACATATAAATAGAGTCCGATCCTCTCTCCACCCTTGTTGTTTGTTTTCTCTTCTCCATCAAAGAAATACAATAAAGGAAAAGAGGGTTAAGGGAGAGAAATTGGATTTCTTGAATTGGATCGTATTCAACGGCAATACTATGGACAAAGGTATGTTTTTTTTTTCATATATGTTTGTGAAAGTCATGAAGATTAAGATCATTGATTTGTTATGAATTTCCGCATTAAGAATTATTAAAAATTCTAACAAAACTTTCATTTTTTTTTTGTTGCAAATTTTGGAAACGATCGGAAATTGGAGGGAATCTTTTATATATACAGAGAGGTGGGAAGCGAGGGGGAATGGCTCTCGCTTATTTTTCTTTCCTTTTCTTTTTCTTTTTTCTCTTTCAAGAAAAAGAGGTTTGACTGAGTTCCGTTATTCTGAGGTTTGATTGAGGTTTAATGGATCTGTTTTAAGAATTTATCAGATACTCCTAAAGGAGAGAGAGGAAAATATTGGTTTGAATTTTTTTTTTCGCATTAAATAACTCAGTTTTTTATTTAGCTTGGTTTTATATTTATCTTAATCTGTTCGGCTTATAATTTTCTTAAATTGGATTGAATTAAATTCTTCTTAGAAAAGAAAAAGAATCAATCCATATTGTGATCAATACTTGGTTTAGTTGCATTATGTTCAAACTCCACGCTTATTGCTCATAGAATTAGGAAAACATCAATGAGAAATTGAGTTATTCAAAACGACTTATTAAGAACTTGCTCGTGACCAGTTTGGGCGTACATCCTAAAATTTGTAACTCGATGATTCAATCAAAGGTGATGAACATGGAGCATGTGTTTTCTTTTGTTGAACACAGAGCACATTTAATGTCTAAAAGTTGATTTGTGGTTCGACTCCAACTTACAAAGTAGGCAAATCATACTTAAAATATAGAACCATCACTAATCTTCAACATATTTTTCTAAAATAATTATTCTTTTATAGAAGTTTTTAAACATACGTGTAATGAGAGAAGACCTTCGATTTGTCTACAAAATACAAGATACAATGTTTGATTTTGATATGATTCGTTTTTTTTACTAAAATTTATTATGTTTTTAAATCGGATTGCTGATGTAATCTCAAATGCCTCAATTTCATGATTTAAAAAGGGGAAAAAAAAAAAAAAAAAAAAAAGCACAAGAATATCGCCATTTATGAGACCCTCGAGCTCTTTTAATTATTTAAATCAAAATGTCATTTCCTTCATGACGAGAAACGCAAAAACCAAAACGGCAATCCGTTCCGTTTCTACCGCCCATTCCCTCTTCTTCGCGCCCCGCCTCTTCTTCTTTCTTCTTCTTCGTCCTCCGCACAAACCCGGCCTGAAATCCCAACCAGCTTCCGTCGATGTCGAGACTGATGCCGATCGAGTGATCCGAGAGAGTTGGTAATCACGCATTTACGGCGATCTTCTCGAATGTTTTTGTCTTGGGCTCTTGTTGTTCCTCGTTCCATTGCACGTAAGCCGTTTGATGTTTGTCCTGAGTGAGAGGCATTTGCTTTTCTTGGGCTTGTTTCTTGGATTTGGAGAGTGGCATTACCATCTTGACATGACCCGTCTTCAAATCATTGGTAAAACCGTAGCTAGTGCTTCGCCTACCCTGAGAAGAAACTGGAGTGTTGGTGAGATTTTACTTAACTGGTCGCAGTGTAGATTCATGACCACCAGCAAGAGAGTGCAAGATAGGAGCAAGGACAAGAGGGTCCCTGATCTCGAAATTGCCACTGAGAAGCCTAAAGTGGTGTCAAAGGTGTTTGTTTTGATGGAAATGTTGAAGAAGGAAACCGAGATGATAATCCTGGGAGGTCGCTGGATCTATACCCAAGCCAAACGGTATAGTGGATTTTATTCAGAAGTCACCAAAACTGTTTGAGTTGTATAAGGATCAGAAGGGGGTATTCTGGTTTGGAATTGACTAAAGAAGCTGAAGACTTGTTGGAGGAAGAGGAGAGATTGATTAGGGGACATTCTAGCATGGCTGTTAAATACATGACTAGGATGTTGACGTTGTCAGTCGATAAATGGCTTCCTCTAGACAAAATCGCTCATTTCAGGAGAGAGTTTGGTTTGCCAGCTGATTTTAGGAGCAAGTGGGTACATGGGTATCCGCAGCACTTCAAAGTGGTTAAATCTCCAGATGAAGTTGATTATCTCGAGCTCATAGAATGGAATCCTGCTTGGGCTATCACAGAGTTGGACAAGCCCATATTGGGGGTATCAGAATTTGCCTTTTCATACTCCAGTGTTGCTTTCCCTATCTTTCCCCTTGAAGTTTCCTACCAGTTACAGGAAGGTGTGTAGATATGGAGGGAAGATTGAGCACTTTCAGAAAAGGCCTTACTTGACTCCTTATGCTGATGCATGTGGCCTTCAACCTGGATTGAAAGAATTCAATAAGAGAGCCATTGCAGCAATGCACGAGTTACTTAGCTTCACAATGGAAAAGAGGTTGGTAACCAATCACCTCGCGCACTTTCGACAAGAATTTGTGATGCCTCAGAAGCTGATGAGACTGCCGTTGAAGCATTATGGCATTGGAGAAAGCTCCTTAATGGATATACACGAAATTGACAATAAATACAAGCCTCATGATTCATTTTAAGGTCATATGTTCTTATTCGAGTTGTCAAGATAACTTGCTTTCCAGTCTTCTTCTTCACGAGTTCAAAGTTTTGAGTTTTTGTACAGATTTAATTAGACAAACTCTGCTTACATCTGTAAACCAAGTTAATTAATAGTGGACTGATCCACTAAAAATTGCCACTGGAAAACCTGAAATCAATGATTCAGAAAGAATGTGCGGATAATGCTTTTGGCAACTCTCAGCTCACCTTGATGCCAGCGAGGGCATCAGAAGCAGCCTATTTACAATGACTGGTTCATTCTCAGTTAATCGTCTGACTTAATGGGTGCGGCTGTACTAATCTGGAATTGTGAAGATGAACTTGCCACCCTGCATTTGAATCTCAACTGTTGGGTCAAAGAGATGATTGGGTAGTAGCTATCATGGAGAACACAGCCTCAGCTGCTATGATGATTGACACACTCTCTCTTGTTGTTACAAATTAGATGCCGAGCTCAACTTGCAGTAATGCCTTGTTCATCACAGTGCATAAAAATTCAGGTCACAATGTCTATGACTGCCTTCTGCAACATACCTTCATTTGCTTTCTATCCAACTGCCTGTTTCATAGGTCTTGTAATTTCTGTTTAAGTTCTCCATGAATCTATGGCACACTCCTGTTTTTGGGTTCTACTAGAGAACTTCCTTTTGTTGGATTTTAGAACCCAACATCAAACAGTAAGTAGTTTTTATTACTCCTTGTTTATGTTGGGCTGCGTTCATGGTTGATTCACTTCAATAGCTTACTGTTTCGTTGTGAAGAAAGAAATACGAGAGCTTTTGAAAATAGCAAGACTTTTTTTTTTTTTTTTTTTTTTTAAATGATAGATGGCTTTCCACGGCTTTTGGTTGTGTGACAACAACATTTCTAATGTGCATTATTTCTTATACCTCATAGCATGAACTGCATTTATGATTTGTGTTACATGGGCTAGCATCCGCTTGACGCCATTGTGCAGTAAATTTCTTTTGCTTATCATAAGAAAATTATTAGCAAACTCACGGAGATGATACTGAGTAATTTGCTTCCAAATGTTGTGACTAGTTTTCTTCTCGTGCTCGCAAAAACCATGATATCCAAAAACTGCATGTGACAAATCAAACTGCTCTTTGTGTAGATAAATATATTGCACTGCATCATTTTCTGGTACTTTACTTTATAACAAAATCCAATGGTTGATAGATTTCATTTCTTTTGATTGGGGCGATTAGATCTCTTCTTAAGCCTGACAAAGTCCTACGACCTCTCGATAGCATGCCATGCTCGACAAAGTTCCTAATAGCATATAAGGTTCCTAAGAGTGGTAGATGTTAACTTTTTTTTTCCCTCTTGACTAGGATTTATTAGCATCTTAAATTGAAGTCTGTGCGATGCCAAAGCAAAGACTTACCGTTGAATAATAATTTTCAAGGGAAAGGTCAAGCATCAGTCATAGCTCCAACTAGAGCAACGACAGGAGTAATGTACCATGGAAGTTGAGCATCAACCTCATTTGGAGCAGTATGAAGAATTTCCAGATCTAATATAATCAGGGAGAAAGAGGAGCATCAATGTTTATTAGTTATAATCACTTGGCTATCATCTTTCGTTACGTGGCAAAAGTCGCGTCAATTACAACTCAATTCATATAAGATGGTCATTATCTACTTGTTTAAGAATGGATAGGGACTTGGCACCAATGTTTCAAACTTAGGCCAGTCAGAGAACCAATTAGGTTGCTAGTTTGCAATCCTAGCAATTGGACTAGGGGTGAATCAACGATTGTGTCCAGAGCAAGTGATTATAGATATGTAATGCTGTCAATTGCTCATGAACACATGAATCATTCGGCCTTAATGGTAAAGTAAAATGCCGGTGATCCGTGGAATTGAGTGCTTGAGTCCCTTCATGTGCAACAGTAGCCGAAAGCCCATTTCTATACCCGTGGGATTCTAAAACTAGGCAAATCCAATTTTGAAAATCGGTACATTTTCAAACTGGTTTAAACTGATTTAGGCCAAACCACCTATACATACTTTTTTAGTTTTGGGTGAATAGATGAAGGGGAAAGCAGTGGAATTGGCCAAGAAAAGGGGCAGGAATGATTTATGATCGAATGATTGCATAAAATCTAAAGGAAATCAACATTGACAACGTAATAGTCTTCGAATGGGCTTAACATATAACCACTAAAATCTTTTTACAACGGGCCAAAATTGACAAAACTATTTAATATTCTCTTTCACATGAATATCGCATAAAAAAGATAATTATTGGATAATGACGCACAAGTATCCAAAATTTTATTTCATTCAGTCAATTACCTCAATTTCTCGAATATAGGTTAAGTCCTCTATCAAATCACTAACAAAAAATGTTGATATCATACTAGTGTTGTTAAATAGTCCTTGATTGCCCACATTGGCATTTGCTACGATATCTTGATATGCTGCCACATGGGTTGAGATATATAAGACACTACGATTATCTAAGTCAATACTTTTTCTTTCCACATCACTCAATATGCAAGGTAAGCAAATCATGTAATCAAAATCACATGACATGACGATTCATTTAGCGAATACCTCAAATTGAATCAAATTTGAAAAAGTGATATACTTGATTGAAAAAAAGAAAAGTTTAGGTACTCTATTGTAAAACAAGCAAAAGTTTTGATAATTTCGATGTCATTATTCTCAACTTCTAAGCTACTCTAAGAAAAACATCTCAAGAAAAATGTTATCTACAAAGGTCATTGTAATTTATAAGGTGGCTAAGTTGGAAATAGTCACCATAGTGGTGGTGCTAAAGGCAACAACAACGCCGTGGCTATGCTTCAATGGTGCTCTATCTTGGCCCTTTCCTTCTTTATTTCATTTTTTAACTTTTTTGGTCTTTCTTCTTGTCAGTTTTTCTCTTTGCTTTTTTCTTTTCATTTGTTGAACTCAAATTTGAAAAGATACAATAGAGATTAATGAATGAAAAAAAATCCCAAAATGATTAAACTTGAAAAGAATTGGAGGAAAATTATGGCATTGTTAATTTTAAGCAAGACTTGTAGCGCGTGGAAATTATATCGGTAATGGCAAGAAAGACATACAAAGTCTGTCTTCTTGGCATCCATTGAAGTTTCTTTCCCACTAACATAGAAGCATGCAAAAGTCTTGGTCTTCATGCAATCTATTAAAGTTTCTTCCCCATCGTCAAAAGACGTGCACAATCAAATGACATGCAAAGTCTTGATCTTCCTTAAATATATTAATTTCTTTCCCACCATCACTGTGTCACTTTTGCTCCACTTTCCACAAAAAACGAAAATGACATCCTTAGTAGGTGAAAGTCCTTGTCTGAAAATAATATTTTTAGTAGGTGAAAGTCGTGATCTTCTTGGACTTTATGGTTTTCTTTTCATTTGCTCATCACCACTTTGTTTCGCCATAACTTCTACAATGGACTGTTTCGCTCATGGCCATTGGAGACATCTTTCTTGGTTCCTTCTTTCGGGTTCTATTTAACAAAGTTTGAGTTCTCTAGCATTGAACTATGTGTAAAGTGATGGAATCAGTATCACCTTGCTCAATATGTACATCAATAATTTTGTTATATTCTCTCATGTAATTCGATCTTAAATATTTGAATTTTTTCTATCCTATAAAAAATTTTGCCAACAAATTCATATCTTGAAATGTTTCTCTCTTTCCACGTAAATGTACATGAGTACAATTTCCTCATATTGTATAAATAACTTTTATGAATTAATAATTTGAATTTTGCAAAATCTTTTGGATGTTAATCTTTAAATGCAACTAGTATGCACTTTTGCTAGTTTTATAAAATAAAACTTTCTTCTAATCCATTTATTTGAAAATGGTCAATATCATTCTTCCATTAATTCAAGTTTAGGGACAATCCAAGGACTAAATTGAACATATGCAAAAAGTTTAGAGATCAAATTGAACAAATTAAAAATTTAAGGACGAAATTGCACATTGAGTTAAAGTTTAGGAACTACATTATATGTTGAGTTAAATGTCAAGGACCATTTGCATCATTTTCCCAAGAAAATATAGCTAACATGGTTGATTGTTTTCAACTCCATCCTCATAAGTTGGTATACTTGAACCAAATATGAGTGCCTACATAAAAAAAAAATTAAAATTAAAATTGACAAATGCACTAATCTAATTTGGTACATGGAGCCCTCAACTGCAAGCAATATTGATTTTCCGTTTTTTCTTTTTTCACAAAATAAAAAAAAAATTATGGAATCCGCGAAGTTATTGACTATTAAAAAAAAAAAAAAAAAAAACATATACGATACTAACCATAACGTGGTGAAGAGCACCAAAATTAAAAGGATGAGGAAGTATTTCACTACTGTTGAAATATGTGTACAAGTTTACGACTATCATTAACAATCACCTTGTATATATAAAAATATCTCTTGGCACATATATATGATTTGATGGCGCCTTGTTTCAAGCATTTGGGATCTGGCTAAATAACGAAAAGAGAAAGACAATCAGAGGAGGTGCTTATTCGATTTTACATACGTGTGGTTGAAGCAAAGCCTTCATAAAAGAAACATCATCAATTTCATTCTTTATCTATGGCTTCCAACAATATTCGAATTGACTGAAATAAAACCAGATCATGAGGTGTTTGAAATTTCTTACTTATGAATTGGCAATCAAGTATTTAGAGTTTTTTTTCATATAATCAATTACCTCGACATTTCAGATGTGGGGTCAACGCGAGACCTCCATTGAATCGTGAACGAAAAATGTCTATATGACATCAACGCTATTAAGTAGTCGTTAACTGCTTATATTGGCCTCCAACATATTCTGTAGTATCAATTTTGTCTCTTGCGGGTCAGACCAGGGATTCCAGATGATATCAATTGATCTCTCGAAAAGTTGGAACATATTATCTACAAAAAATACTATTTAGGCAAATTAGATGTAATTGGTAAAGAAATCATCGTAAGGTTTTAAATTATGTATGCCCCTATAGTTACATGTGATGATAATACTATTAATGTGATATCCAACAGAACTAAAATCAAGTACTAAGAAAAAGTTTATATTCAATCAAATGTTTGATAATTCACTAAAAATTTTCAAGTGTTAAGCTTGAATTTTTATGATCGAATGACTAGAAAAATAATCTAAGGGAAATCAACATCAAGAAACTTTGTAGTCTTCCAATGTGCTTGACATTTAGCCACTAAAATCTTTTGGCATGTGAAATTAACAAAACTATCTCCTGTTTTCTTTCACACGAAAGAATGAATAATCTTATGAAAGAAAATTATTAAAGGGAGACGAAACAATGAATCAAGAGAATGAGTTTGTGGAGCAAATATTGCGTAAACAAAAGTATGTTTTAGATTTGAGCCTAAACCAATGATTTTGCGATAAACTCTTTGGGACAATGACATTACAAGTACTTGAATTATTAGCCCTTTCACAATTAGGCCCCAAAAGTTTTCTCGTTCAATCCATTATCTCAATTTTTCATGGGGATCAACGTGAGGCCTTCATTAATATTGCAAACGAAAAATGTTGGCATGACGCCAACACTGTTAAACAATTGTTAAATGTTCATATAGGTGTCCAATATGGCATCTTGAGATCTTGCCACATTAGTAAAGATATTCAATGCTAAGATTATCTAAGTCAATACAAACTTTCTCTCCACATCACCCAATCCATAAGATAAGCAAATCGTATCAATGAAATCATTATGATGTGGCAATTTTTTAACAAATGCCTCGAATTGAGACAAATTTGAAAAAAGTAAAAACAACATAGATTAATCCAAACATAATGCATGCGAGTTCTACTAGTAATGGAAAAAGAGACGTTCTCATGGGGATCCATTAGGAGGACGTGAAAAGCGAATCAACAAACTTCAATTTGTGTCCTGCAAAAGTATTAGCCTTCCTGGAATTTAATGGAGTTTCTTTGCCATTGCCTCTTTTTGTCTTTTGCTTCGCTTTCTAGACAAAAAATTTGGAGAAATTCTTTGATTATTACCAAACAAGCACTAGTGGACAAACAGTATTTTGTTTTTTTTGTTTTTCTTTTTATTCCGCTAACCACTAATGTGCTTGTGAAAAGCACCCAAAATTAAATGGATGACAGTGTTATGGTCTTGTCCTAAGAAAGCATCATTATGACTTCAGTATTTTGACAAATGTATATGACTTTACGAAAAATTATTCAAAAAATCTATAAATCTATTACATGATGACCAATTTAATTCTAAATTTAGATATGATGTCACGTCAATTAAGATATATTAGATGCTAATATTGTCTAACTCAACACACTTCCTCTCTACTCATCACTTAATCTGTAAGATGAGGAGCCACGTCAGTTTTTATGTTTAACTTTTGCTGGGCAAGTGAGTCTCATTAGCAAAATCATATAGCATGACAAGTTATTTAGCCAATGCCTTAAATTGAGGTTCGTGATTGAAAGAAAAAAAAAGTGAGGTATTCAATTGTAAACTGAACAAGAGCTTAGGTACTTATGACGTCATTATTCTTAACTTTTAAAACGCTCTAGGAATAATATCTCAGGGAAATGTTGTCTATGAAGGTGACATTAAGCAGCACTGCTGATGGCAACGGCTTGGCAGTGGCCGAGGGACAGTGGCACGATCTCTTGCCCCATTCTTGCTTGTATTTTATTTTTTCCTTCTTCAACTTTTTGCCCTTTATTCTTTTTCTTTTTATCTTTTCTTTTTTTTTTATAATTATTTTAGTGAACCTGAATTTCAAAAAGAACCATGGAAAGCTAACTGAATGAAAAATCACAGTAAGATTAAGCATGAAAAGAGTTGGAGGAAAATTTTGGTGGGTCGATTTTTAAGCATGGCATGTAATGCGTGGGGAAATTGTACTGGTAATGGAAAAACAAAGGCTTTCACATGGGGATGAAGGAGGAGGGATGCAAGAGGTGAACCAACAAAGCCAATTTGCGTCCTGTCCTGCAAAGTCTCTGTCCTTTTCATTTGCTCTCTTTTCCTTGTGCTTCAATTTCTAGACAAAAAGTACCTGATGTCCAGTAAAGTCTTGGTCTTCCCACGTGTATGGATTATCAACATGAAGAAAGCACTTGTAGACAGAAAGCATCCTTAAAAGTCTTGGTCTTTATTTACATGGTCTTCGGGGACTTTAAAGTTGTCTCTCTCCATTAGCTCATTGTCACTTTGCTTCAACATAACCCTTTGATTGACTGTACACTGATTGATCCACCTATGACCGTTGAAAGATCTTTTTGGGTTACTTCTTAACTTCCTTCTTATACTAATTTATAGTATTTTAAATTTTAAACAAGACATGTAACATGTGAAAAGTCTACTTGATATGGAAAAAGAGACATTGACCTAGGGAGGAAGATGAGGGATGCAAAAAGTGAAGCAATGAAGCCACTTTGCGCCTGGAAAGTCTTGGATCTTCCTGAGATTGATTAAAATTTCTTCTCCATTAGCTTTTTTTCACTTTTGCTTCACTTTCTAGACCAAAAAAAAAAAGAAAGAGTACATGATATATAGTAAAGTCCTAGTCTTCTTGATGAAAAGTACTTTATGAGTATACCACCACGGTAGACAATTTGAGTTTAGACCGAAGAGACCATGTTTTGATGCACGTTCTGTCCTTCAGTTAGATAAATAAACTCTTCTCCTTCTTTTCAAAATCAAGACTTTTGGCTGTCCGAAAGAGAGGGCCTTTTCTTGTGGCCATCCAAAACAGAGGATGAGAGGTGATATTTCTTCACATGACCACCTTAGAAGGCACGCATATCTTCATGAAAAATTTATAACTTACGAATGTTTTGTTGGTTTTTATTTATTTATTTATTTAAAGTATAGGTTCTTATGTGGCAGCTATAGTGCTAAAAATTTGCAAAAAAATGAGCAGTAATAATCTACTAAAGGGTGCTGAAGTAGTTACCGATGACTGTGAATCGCTTAATAGGAGAATTGTGGTCCTTTAAATTGAAAAAGCTAGCCCAAAAGCAACTTGCTTGATGGATTAGTTGGTGATTTCTGAATTGTTTACTCTTTCTAGGGTAACATTAAGCAACTTGCTTCATGGATTTGTTGGTGCACCTGACTCTTCCCAAAGACACGTTTTTGGTTCCCCTTATCAAACAGTCAAAGTTAGTTGTCTTTAATGACTTGCTAATGTATAATAGAAAGTAAGATGCCAATGTTAGATGGATCGTCAACATCTATGTCAGTCGTTGCAAGTTGCACAAAGATATTTATTTGTCAATCGTATTAATTGCGGTTGCTTCATTCAGCGCTAGGCAAAAAAAAGGGTCAAGCATCGCCAACTAACAATGTACAATGTACTAGATATACTCTAGGCATCACATTTATGAACAAGAAAATCATGCAAAGGACCACGATTCTCCTATCAAGCGGTTCTCGATCATCAACTACTACGTCAGCACCCTTCAGCAGATCATTGTTGCCCGTCTTGCTGCAAATCTTTAGCACTGTGAGTGCCACATAAAAGCCTGCATTGATTGCATATTCACCAATGACACATCAAACAAAGACATTGAAATTTTAAGGTTGCAGAGAATGTATGGATTAAGAAAAAAAATGCCTTGATCTTCGTCTTTGTTTAATGTTTTTGGTAGGTGAATGTCTCTGTCTTCTAGAACTAAATAGTTTTTTTTTTTTTTTCTCTCCATTAGCTTAGATCTGCTTTAGATAAGAGAGAACTAAGCAAAAAGATATGAAAAATTCGATAAGTTGCGGACAATTTCAACTGTTGCTCATGAGTTCCTAAATTGAAACATTCAACTTAAATATGTACACACTAGTTATAAGCCGACGCTTGAGCTTATACTTTTGTTGGTTTGGGTGAGAAGGTCAAGCAATGGAATTGGCCAAAAAGGGGGCAAGAACAATACCTTACTTTTCGACTTTTTCTAATTGAAATTACTCGAGAAAGAAATCAACATCGAGAACTTTATAGTCTCTAAGTGTGCTTGACATTTAGCCACTGAAATCTTTTTGTAATGGCATGAAATTAACAAAACTTTTTCCTTTTCTCTTTTACATGAAAGAATGACAAATCTCAATATAGAAATTATTAAAGTGAGACCAAGCAGTGAATCAAGAGATTAAGTTTGTAGGACAAATATCACGTAAACAAAAGTATGGTTAAGATTTGAATCTAAACCAATAATCAGTATGATAAATTCTTGGATATTGACACACAAGAATCCGAACTGTTACCCCGTTTTTGTAATCAAGTACCTCAGGTTTTCTTGTTCAATGGGTCAAGGCCCTCATTAAAACATTAAATTGAAAACGTAGATATGACAATAACGCTATTGGATAGCCATTAACTGTCAACATTGACATCCGATATGATATCTTGAGATGTTGCACATTAGCATAGATATATTGGATGCTAAGATCATTTAAACCAACACACATCTAATAGGTTAAAGGAGCCACGTTAATTGTTATGCTTAATTTCTACTGAGTGAGCAAGTCATGTCAACAAAATCACATAACATAACAAAATAATTTATTTAAAAGATGCCTTAAAGTGAGCTAAAATTGAAAAAAAAAAAAGAAAAAAAAAAGAGAGATGCTTCATTTAAAAAAAGAAGTTTATAATATGAACAGAAGGTTAGGTATCTACGGTATCACACCCTAACTCCTAAACCACTCTAAGAAAAGCATCTCAAGAAAAATATTGTCTCTCCGAAGGCGACTATAAGGTGGCGACGTTGGAAATGTCAACCTGGCGGGGGTTCCTATGGCAACAGCGCCGCAGAGACCGTGGAATGGTGGGGCTCTCTGCTGCCCGTCCCTGCTTTTTTTTTTTTTAAACTTTAATTTTCCTCTTTTTTTTGTTGTCTGTTTTATTGAAATTAAATTTGAAAAGATACAGGAAAGTCTAGAGATAATTCTAGATTTATGAATGAAAAATCACTATATGAATGAACTGGAAAAGAGTTGGACAAAAATTATTGCATTGTCAATTTTAAGCAAGACATGTCAACCGAGGAAGTTCTACTAATAAAGATAAAAGAGATATTCACATTGGGACGGAAGACAAGGGATGTGAAAAGTGAAGCAACACAGTCAATTTGTGCCTTGCAAAGTCTTATCCTTCTTGGAATCTATTAAAGTTTCTTTCCCATTTGCTCTTTCTCACTTTTGCTTTACCTTCTAGGCAAAGAAGGCGCATGATACTCAATACAATCACCGGGGATATTCTCTAAATATTACAAAACAACCATTTGTGGACAAAAAACAGATTACTTTGATTTCTCTAACCTCTAATGTGCATCCTTAAAATTCTTGATCTTCCTGGTCTTCATAGTTTTCTCTCTCCATTAGCTCACTATCACTCTGCTTCCTCATAACCCTTGTTGTTCTCCACAAACTATAGTGATTGATTCACCATGGCCATTGGAGAGATCTTTTTGGGTTCCTTCTTTCAATTCCTGCTCAAAAGTTGGCTTCTATGGTATCGAACTATGCGCAACGGGAAGGAACCGGCACCTTGCTCCATAAGTGTGAGGAGATGCTAAAAACAATCAATGCAGTGCTTGATGATGTAGAGGACAAGCAACTCGACGGTGACCATCGAGTGAAGCAGTGGGTGGACAATGTTAGGGACTTGGCCTATGACACGGAAGACTTGCTCGATGAGTTTGAGATTGAAGTTGCTCAAGTCAAGTCGGAGGCAGAATCCAACACAAGCAAAGGTGGGGTGAAAAGGAAGTTCCTTTCCTTTAGCCAACTGCACTCACCCACGTTTGAAACCAAGTTACAAGAGATCAAAGGCAGGTTTGAAGATATTGTCAACAAGAAGGCTCCTTTAAGTTTGAGAGAGAATGTTGTGGACATATCTCACTACACCAACAAAAGGCTCCCCAGCACTTCTCGCCGAGCCTCAATTTTTGGGTAGGGAGAAGGAAGAAGCGGATATACTCAAATTACTGATAGGTGAAGCCGAAAATGTTGATAGCACACTAAGTATAGTCTCCATAATTGGGATGGGCGGTGTTGGAAAGACGGCCTTGGCTCAACGGTTGTATAACAATGACAAAGTGAGTAATTGTTTCGAGAGGAGAGCATGGGTCTGTGTTTCAGATGTTTTTGATGTTCTTGACATAACAAAGACTATTTTGGGGTCGATCACCAAAGAGCCTTGCGAGGACAAAGATCTTGATAGGCTTCAAACAAAGTTGAAGGACAATCTATCTAGAAAGAAGTTTCTTGTGGTCTTAGATGATGTTTGGAATGTGAAGTACGAAGAATGGACTTCCCTCCTAAAGCCATTTGAAGTAGGGGCCAAGGGAAGCAAGATCATCATCACAACGCGTAACAATTCTATTGTTTGCATAAAAAGAGTTTCGTCATATTCTTTGAATGTGTTGTCTGAAGATATTTGTACTAGCATGTTAGCCTATCATGCTCTGAGAGCAAGAAATTTTGAGGGGCACCCAAATTTGGAAAGAGCGGGCAAGAGAATAGCTGAAAAATGTAAAGGTTTACCTTTGGCAGCAAAGATGTTGGGCGGTCTCCTACATAATAGAGAGAATCCCAAAGAATGGGAAGCCATCTTAAATAACAGAGCATGGGATAAAGCGATAGGAAAAGATGGTGAGGTTCTTCCAGCTTTGAAATTGAGCTATTTGCATCTACCTTCTTGTTTGAAGAGATGTTTTGCGTATTGCGCTATATTTCCAAAGGACTACGAATTTGAGAGGGACGAGCTAGCACTCTTGTGGATAGCAGAGGGCTTTTTAGGTGAAGAAAAAGAAAAAGAGAGTATCTTGAGATTAGGACGTGATTGCTTTGATGAGTTAGTATCTAGATCTTTTTT
Organism: Eucalyptus erythrocorys; assembly: GCA_014182555.1. Taxonomy (NCBI): domain Eukaryota; kingdom Viridiplantae; phylum Streptophyta; class Magnoliopsida; order Myrtales; family Myrtaceae; genus Eucalyptus; species Eucalyptus erythrocorys. The sequence goes on along the minus strand of CM024598.1, from coordinate 12,537,000 downwards.
TCAGCAATCCAATGTCAACACATCAAAGTTTTTGATGCATGATCTTTTGAATGATCTAGCAAAATCAATTGCAAATATGACATGCTTTACCTCTGGGGACTCTCAAGTAGTGAGCACTAAAGAGAAAGCTCGTTATGCATCATTTGTCTCACAGTTTGTTACATCAGAAAGCTCGAGAGCATATGCTCAAATGAAGGTACTAAGAAGTTTAATGCTGCTGAATGTTCAATTTAGTCAACGAATTTTCATTTCTGGAAAGGTGCTGCACGACTTGTTAACAAACTTGAAGTACTTGCGGGTGCTATCATTATCTCATTGTGGCATCATAGAGGTACCGAATTGTGTCTGTGATTTAAAATATCTCCGACATCTCAATCTCTCATACACCGGAATCAAAAGGCTACCTGAGTCAATTGGCGCCTTGTGGAAATTACAAGTTTTGATCTTAAGAGGTTGTTGGTACCTTTTTATGTTGCCTCCAGATATAGCAAATTTGGTCAACTTACAGTTTCTTGACATTAGAGATACAAAGAATCTGAAAGAGATGCCATTGAATATCGGTAATTTGAGGAATCTTATTATCTTGTCCAAGTTTGTGGTAGGACCAGAGAGAGGGTCACAATTAAATGAGTTAAAGAACTTGCCACATCTTCAAGGAGAGTTACTCATATCTGAATTGCAGATGGTGGAAGAATTTGGAGATGCAGCTAATGCTAATTTGTTTGGAAAGCAAGACCTTAGCAACTTATTCTTGCGTTGGAATGAAGGTTTTGGAAATTTCCGGAATACAAAACGTGAAGCACGGGTTCTTAACTCTCTGCGACCTCACACTAATCTTGAAAATCTCACTATTTCGTACTATGGTGGTGGAATATTCCCGTCATGGTTTGGTGATCCATCCTATTCTAACATAGTGTCTTTGTGCTTACATGGTTGTCTAAAAGTTACATCATTGCCATCACTTGGACAGCTCCCTTCACTCAGAGAATTATTTCTTGAAGGTCTAAATGCAGTACGCATGATAGGCTCTGAATTTTACGGAACTAAAAGCCCTTTTCCATCCTTAACAATTTTGAAGTTTGAAGGGTTGTCGGCATGGAAAGATTGGTCTTATTATGCTGGAGGCCGAGAAGAAAAAGTACCATTCTCCTGTCTTCAGCATCTTGTTATTCGAAGATGTCAAGAGTTGACAGGGGAATTACCTCGTCAATTAGATAATCTCATAAAGCTAGAAATTTGTTCATGCTTGCATTTGAATGACTCAACCAATGTGGTTTGTCTTCCATCTCTCTATGAGTTACACATTGAGGAATGTAACAAGGAGATCTTAAAGAGGTTGGACCACCTAACTTCTTTAACCATTCTCAAAATTGAGAATCTTGCTGAGCTTGTTTGCTTTGATAATGGATTTATCAACCACTTGATCAACCTAAAGGAGCTTCGTATAAGAAGCTGTGAAAAGCTTACATACCTATGGCAAGATGGAGATGGAACACGAAATCTTACTTGCCTCCAGAGTGTAGTCATTGAATATTGTCCTCGATTCACATCTTTTATGAGGGGACAAGGAGAGATTGAGCTGCCGCACAACCTTGAAACAATACAATTGGAGCATTGCGTGAGTTTAGAAAGGCTTCCAAGCAAGATGCACGCACTTAGACGTTTGAGCATTTGGGATTGTCCAAAAATCACGGGACTAACCATTCCTCCAAATGACCCCAGCAGCAATAACACGATGACACAGCTTGAATATCTGCAGATTGATCATTGTGATTCTTGGGTATCTTTTCCGTTTGCTAAGGATAGACTTGCTACTTTGAAGACACTTGATATTAAGAGTTGTAAGGGAGTAGAGTCGCTAGCTGAGATCACCACACTAGAATCGCTAGAATCTCTAGATATCGGCAATTGTATGAATTTGAGAAGCCTACCACAATGCCTTCGCATGCTCGTCCATCTCACTCATTTGGAAATAAGTGATTGTGCAGCACTAGAGATGGAGGACCTCCCTCCCCTTCCCCTCACCTTGTCGAGTCTTTCACTTTTAGGTGTCTGAAGATAAAGTCTATTGCTGGCTGTAACATTGATGGTTGTAACAATCTCACTTATTTGGAAATATGGGAGTGTCCAGCATTGGAGATGGAGGACTTCCCTCCCCTTCCAATCACCCTATTGCATCTTACACTTTACTTATGTCCGAAGATAAAGTCATTAGAGTGGCATCGTCTTATGTCCCTTCAAAGTGGCTAGAGATTATTCGTTGTGAAAATATCGAATGCTTCGCCGAAGGAGGTTTGCCTCCAAATTTGCTGTCGTTTTATATTAGGGGGTGCAAGAATATGAAGCAACCAGTGAGAAAATGGGGTTTGCCCATGCTCACTTCCCTCGAGAGACTGGGAATGGATGGAAGCAGCATGGGAGGGGAGGGAGACAAGGAGTGCTTTCCTTCGGAGGATTCCTAGAGTCTTCTCTTTCCTTCCTCTCTTACCTCTCTTCAGATTGGCCATATGAAGAATGTGGAAAGACTATCAGATGGCCTTCGCAACCATCTCTCCTCTCTCCAAGAGTTATCGATTGAGTGTTGTCCAAAGTTGAGGGACTTGCCAGAGGATGGCCTCCCTCCCTCCCTCCAACAATTGCACATTCTTGGATGTGAGATTTTGAAAGATCGATGCTCAAAACACACTGGCGACTATTGGCCCCTCATCCAAGAGATCCCACTCATCTACATTTATGGTGAATAGATCCAATGAATTGATTCGTCCTGGTACGGTCAGGTTTTCTAGGGTTCGGGTAAGTTTATGGTTTCGAAGGTATCGATTTCCCATTCTGCTTCCTCAACTCGATGCTCAACACAAGTCGATACTTTCCTGTGTAGATGCTCTGCATGAATTTCCAGAAATCTAAGAAATCCTCGACATCCACTTTCGTTGTCCTTTGCTAACTGCCACGATTTAATCCCTTTCATCTACGGTCAGATTTCTACGGGTTCGGGTGAGTCCTTTCGTCTTGAATGCATCGATTTTGTGGCCTTGTTCTTCAGTTCGACGCTTAATACGAAGGAATTTCTTCCAATGCGCGCGAACCTTTTAATGTTGCCCTCTTTTCCAACTCAGGATGCTCCTTCAGAGTGGATGCGGAGACTAGGACTCCAGCATGCCTAGAATTGGGAGGGCTGCGAACCGGTCCTCGTTCTACTGAGTCGTATGGTTTGTGGCCCTTTCTTGGACAGGCCATTAGCTATTGAATGGCCTTCTGTTGCTTATAACCCGGTCATTATGGCTGAGAGTCTGAGATGACATTGTATTATGCAGCTGTATATGTTGCTTGTAAAACCAAGCCTTTACAGAACATGATCATGCTTTGTGCAGTAAATCTTTCTGGAATTTCATTTAGCCATCATGCATAGTCTATTCACTGTCATGTTTTTTTTTTTTTTTTCCATCTTCTTTCTCACTAAGATGTCGAGCACATGAAACTTAAGGACAAGCTATGACAAAGGTGACAAAGAGTCCATTGCAGAGAAAGGAAATGAACAAGTGCTTGGGAGCTCATTATATGCCTCTGGCTTCAATATGATGACTAACATCAAATTGCAGATTAACCAAAAAAAAAAAGCATTCTGCCTGCCTTTCTGGTTGGAGAGACTTTTTCAGTCCTTAGCATCAGCGATGCCTTTGTCTGAAAAACGTGAGTTTGTCAAGTTCAACATAGATGAAATAAATCTCAGTCTCATCTTATTGACAGATGAGCTCTTGCTAACTTTTCTGACAAAATTGAGTGATGGTCTGGATAGATGTGCATCGTCTACATACCAGCAAAGCTAATAATAATATACCAGTTCTACTGAGGAAAATTCCCGAGATCCACTTCTTTTTGTTTAATTCCTCCACACAAAATTCGTATTCAATGTGTTCTTGGATCTTCAAGGAACATAAAGTATACTGTGAGTATCATACTTAAATCAGGTCTCCACCTATCTCTATGTCGACTAAGTATAGACTCTCACAGATTTTGACATAGACTTCTGAATATTTTACTTGGTCTTTGCAGTATGGTCTGATAAGTTTCAATGAAGTATACAACTACAGGAAGATCTGCAATATGGCATCACCAATGGTTGGGTTTTTTGTAGCACAGGCTGCGCATGTAAGTGTACTGCAAGGATACTGCCCAAATTCCACTCTCCACCGATCCATATATAGACCTAGTATCAACTTTCTCTCCGATTGATAAAGATTTCTAGATATTTTGTTTGGTCTCTGCAGTATAATCTGGTAAATTTCAATAAAGTGCGTGGCTAGACGAAGATCCAGCACAAAAAGGATATAACTTCAGCTTTAGGTAGGTTTGGGGCTTTGAACACCTTGCAAACCCGCTGCTCACCTTTTATCTTTCCTAAAGATCAGCCTAATTGTGGCTGCATGAGCCAGATTATGCCCACCTGCAGGTTTCTTTGATGCTGAAACAAATAAATCAAAGTTGTCCAAAATTATCTTTTTTCCTTATATTTGGACTGCAGCTACTGTATGCATCACTAGTTTACACCAAACAACTGGCTCCTGAGATTTACAAGAACTAGCATGAGCTTAGTCCTGTCCCCAAATTGCAATTTTTCAGTGTGCAACCATCAAAAGGCTAAATTGGATGAGTATTAATGGATGCATGACTATGGGAGAAATGAGATGCGATGATGCTGTACCTTGATTGGTTATGTACACTGCCACATTAAATTCCTCAGCTATCTTAAGTAAGCCTGAGAGCACTTGTGCAAATTTTTGCTGCAATTGGGAATCTATTAGTGTCAAACAAGATGGGCTAAAAAATCACAACTCACATAATTTGACGGTTTAAATGGACCTGGCTCTTGGCAAGTTCTCCCCTTCCAATTATACCCATTTGAAAGAGAGGGATCACCGAATCCATAATCTGAAAGATATTACTCACCTAAGGTCGGCCATCCACACCACACAATATGTGTGCAGTTTTATTCTCGAGCACTGTCTTACCAGTAATATAAATGGTTCTTCACACATTTCAGCAGCCAAATCAAGAAGCAAATCGTACTGATGCTCATAAGTATAGACATGGGCATAAATGATCTACAAATTCATGGAAAGACTAGATTACAGCAAGTACACTAGCCAGAGAAGAAGGAAGAGTTGCCACCAATATAGAAAGCCTAGCTTACATTATCTAGGACTGCAGCAGGATCCATGCCAAATCTCCTGGCAATTGGTACAATTCGATCACCGCAACTGTAGGTGTACCAAGTTAAGAAAGTGCACATGCGCTTACATGAACTAACGACGTTTACGAAACACAAGCAGCTTTGTCAAGGTCAAGAAAAATACAGACAGATTATAATAGGATACAAAGTTCCTTTTGCTTCCTTTTACATCGATATAAGCAACCTTGCCATTTCCTCCTCTCATGTGAGTTGACAGCTGAAAATATTTTACGAGCATGGAATTCACAAACAATTAATAAAGAATGATTGAAAACCGGGGTAAATACTGTCGTAGGATTTGCAAATAAAGTAGAGTACCTTCAAGCATCACATTCGACTAATGATCAACCGAAGTCGGAGTCTGACAATTATTAAGGCTTTTACTCGGTTATGACATGGTACAAACTCTTCTGGCCTTTTTCCTGCTTGGTTTGAGCCACTGCACATGCGTTCCAGTATACTGACTGCAGATTACAGAAAATGAGAGTGCCATACTTCCAGAATCACCTAATACACACATCATGATGCCAAGATCCCCCACATCTTTATACTCCACAGAAATTCAATCATTATGTTACTATGTGGCATTTTTCATCAGAAAAAAAAAAAAAAAAAACAAACAAAAAAACAAAAAACAAATGCAACAGAAGTTCAAGACAGAAACCTAATATTCAATTCAGACCAACCCGAGAAGTAACACATGGGGTATATGCCAGCTGTGTTTTCCCAGACCTGAAGTGACGTCAGCAGCATTTTTCTGAGAAAGCTAATTAACAAAAGCAACTAAAAGTTCATCAAAGTTAACGTTATTGGACTGTGATTTTCACCCAGGTTCGTCAAATGCTTCCGTAATTTTTTGAGTTTCAATACCACCTGTAAAGATTGCCAAACCAGTGAAATTTAAGGGCTTGGCTTCCAGTAGTCGATTGTCTCCACATTATTCTTCACTTTGCTGGATTTGAGCAAATCAGAATCGTCCTTCAACAAAGACTCGAGCTCAACCATCGTGTTAAACTCTATCTTTTCTGGCGAATGTAGAATGTCAGGACAAAAGCATTTCCGAAATGATCAATGACACTCTAGCGTTCCAACAGTCTTTATTGATGAATTAAGCTTGGGACATTCGTTATTAATCCAGCTCTGTCACGAATACATGGAAAATAAGACGTACGATGGTGCAATTCCAAGGTCACGTAACATAAGGAAGGCTGGAATTGCTCTTGTATGGTCAGAAGACAAAAACTGAAAAGTGAAAACTACTGCACGCGCAGGAAATCACAGCAAGTTCGAGAGAAAGCTCGAGACGTAAATCACGATAATCACGGCCGTAGCTTCATCGAACCATTTGCATCTCAATTTTAACTTTCAGAACACGGATCAGAAAATCACGATAATCATCTCAGAATCAAAGGACCGCACCGAAACTCATTACGAAAGCGATCAGATGAACAGAGAGGAGTTGCCTACACTCTGTTCTGCCGTAACTCACGTTTGTTTGTCGATCATTTCGAGCAGGTCTTCTGCTCCATCGTGGACGTCCTCTCTTTCCACGATCTTCTGCTCTTCGGCTCTGAACATCAACGAGCGAACACGAGACGAAACTCAGAATCATCGTCGCCCGCAATCGCGCCGCGGAAAGGGACATGAGGTGAAATCAAGCGGAGCTTCGTGAAACTCAGCTGAGAGACAAAAGCATCTTCGACGACGATGGAATTTCACTCTGCGCAGGAGGAGAAACTCTCGATTTTTTCTTTTGCAGATTTTGGAAACGATCGGAAATTGGAGGGGATGTTATATAGAGAGGCGGGAAGCGGAGGGAATGGCTCTCGGCTTATTTTTCTTTTCTTTTTTTTCTTTTAAGAAAAAGAGGATTGACTGAGTTTCGTTATTCTGAGGTTTGGCTGAGGCTTAATGGATATGTTTTAAGAATTTATCAGATACACTCCTAAAGAAGGAGAGGAAAATATTGGTTTGATTTTTTTTTTTTTTTTCGCATTAAGTAACTCATTTTTTATTTAGCTTGATTTTATATTTATCTTAATCATGTTCGGCTTATAATTTTCTTAAATAGGACTGAAGTAAGTTCTTCTCGGAAAAGGAAAAGAATCGATCCATATTATGGTCAATACTTGGTTTAGTTGCATTATGTTCAAACTCCTGAGCTAGCATTATGTTCAAACTCCACACTTATTGCTCACAAAATTGGGAAAATATCAATGAACAATTGAGTCATCTGAAATGACTTGTTAAGAACTTGCTCGTGACCGGTTTAGGCACACATCTTAAAATTTGTAACTTGGTGATTCAATAAAAGGTGATGAACATGGAGCATGTGTTTCCTTTTGTTGAACATGGAACACATTTAATGTCAACTTGTGGCTTGACTCCAACTTACAAAATAGGCAAATCATACTTAAAATATTGAACCATCACTAATCTTCGACATATTTTTCCTTAAGAATTTGTTCTTTTACGTAAATATTTGAATGTATGTATAACAAGAGAAGACGTTCAAGTGTCTACAAAATGCAAGATACAATGTTTGGTTTCAATAAGGTTTGGTTTTTTTTTACTAAAATTTATTATGTTTTTTAATCGGATTTCTGATGTAATCTCTAATGCCTCAATTTTATAATTTAAAAAAAAAAAAAAAAGCACAAGAATATCGCCATTTATAAGACCCTCCAGCTCTTATAATTATTTAAATCAAAATATCATCTCCTTCACGACGAGAAACGCAAAAACAAAAACGACAATCCGTTCCCGTTTCTACCGCCCATTCCCTCTTCTTCTTCTGCTTCGTTCTCCGCACAAACCCGGCCTGAAATCCCAACCAGCTTCCGTCGAAGTCGAGACTGATGCTGAGCGAGTGATCCGAGAGAGTTGGTAATCGCGCATTTACGGCGATCTTCTCGAATGTTTTTGTCTTGGGCTCTTGTTGTTCCTCATTCCATTGCACGCAAGCCGTTCGATGTTTGCCCTGAGTGAGAGGCATTTGCTTTTGTTGGGCTTGTTTCTTGAATTTGGAGCGAGGCATTACCATCTTGAGATGACCCGTCTTCAAATCATTGGTAAAACAGTGACTTTCTCGAATGAATGAAGCGCGGCAAGAGAGTTTGGTTGTTCTGTCACCTCACCAGTGCATTCGCCTACCCTGAGAGGAAACTTGAGTTTCGGCGAGATTCATCTTAACTGGTCACGGCATAGATTCATCACCACCAGCAAGAGAGTGCAAGATAGGAACAAGGACAAGAGGGTCCATGATCTCGAAATTGCCACTGAGAAGCAAAAGTGGTATCAAAGGTGTCGGTTTTGATGGAAATGTAGAAAAAGGAACCCGAGATGATAATACCTGTGAGATCGCTGGATCTATAGCCAAGTAAATGGTATAGTGGATTTTATTCGGAAGTCACCAAAACTGTTTTGAGTTGTACAAGGATCAGAAGGGGGTATTGTGGTTTGGAATTAACTAAAGAAGCTGAAGACTTGTTAGAGGAAGAGGAGAGATTGATTAGGGGACATTCTGGCACGGCTGTTGAATACGTGACCAGGATGTTGATGATGTCTGTCGATAAATGGCTTCCTCTGGACAAAATTGCTCATTTCAGGAGAGAGTCTGGTTTGCCAGCTGATTTTAGGAGCAAGTGGGTACACGAGTATCCGCAGCACTTCAAAGTGGTTAAATCTCCAGATGAAGTTGATTACCTCGAGCTCATAGAGTGGAATCCTGCTTGGGCTATCACAGAGTTGGAGAAGCCCATATTGGGGGTATCAGAATTTGCATTTTCATACTCCAGGGTTGCTTTCCCTATCTTTCCCCTTGAAGTTTCCTGCCAGTTACAAGAAGGTGTGGAGATATGGAGGGAAGATTGAGCACTTTCAGAAAAGGCCTTACTTGACTTCTTATGCTGATGCATGTGGCCTTTAAGCTGGATGGAAAGAATTCAATAAGAGATCCATTGCAGCAATGCACGAGTTACTTAGCTTCACAATGGAAAAGAGGTTGGTAACCAATCACTCCGTGCACTTTTGACAAGAATTTGTGATGCCTTGGAAGCTGATGAGACTCCTGTTGAAGCATTATGGCGTTTTCTATGTCTCTGAGAGGGGAAAGAGGTTTAGTATGTTCTTCAGAGGAGCTTATGAAGGTGCAGAGCTGATTCAGAAATGTCTGCTCATTATTTGGAAGGAAAAAGTCCTAAGCCATATTGGTTATACGGGGAGGAAGAAAAAGATGGAAACTTTTATGGACTCATCAAATATGGAAGATAATGATTTTCTAGAGGGTAGCTCTGAGGATGGAGGCATTGTTATGCAGCTTAACCAAATAGAAGCCATCAGTGAATTGGAGGATATTGCAGTCGGAGATAGCTCCTTAATGGATATACATGAAATTGAAAATGAATACAAGCCTCATGATTCATTTTAAGGTCATATGTTCTTATTCGAGTTGTTAAGATAGCTTGCTTTCCAGTATTCTTCTTCACAAGTTCAAAGATTCGAGTTTTTGTACAGATTTAATTAGACAAACTCTGCTTACATCCATAAACCAAGTAATTAATAGTGGACTGATCCATCTCATTCCTTGTTAGTCCTAAAAATTGCCACTGGAACTCCTGAAATCAATGATTCAGAATGAATGTGCAGATGATGCTTTTGGCAACTCTCAGCTCGCCTTGATGCTAACAAGGACATCAGAAGCAGCCTATTTACAATGACTGGTTCATTCTCAGTTATTGGTCTGACTTAATGAGTGCGGCTGTACTAATCTGCTATTCTAAAGATTAACTTGCCACCCTACATCTGAATCTCAATTGTTGGGTCAAAGAGATGATTGGGTAGTAGCTATCATGGAGAACACGGCCTCAGCTGCTATGATGATTGACATTCTCTCTCTTGTTGTTACAAATTAGATGCCGAGCTCACCCTGCAGTAATGCCTTGTTCATCAATGTGCATGGATATTCAGGTCCACAATGTCTATGACTGCCTTCTGCAACAAACCTTCATTTGCTTTCTATCCAATTGCTGGTTTCATAGGTCTTGTAATTTCTGTTTAAATTCTCCATGACTCTATGGCACACTCCTATTTTTGGGTTCTACTAGAGAACTTCCTTTTGTTGGATTTTAGAACCCAACATCAAACGGTAAGTAGTTTTTATTACTCCTTGTTTATGTTGGGCTGTGTTCATGGTTGATTCACTTCAATAGCTTATTGTTTCGTTGTAAAGAAAGAAATACGAGAGGTTTTGAAAATAGCAAGAATGGTTTTTTTTTTTTTTTTTTAATTTGAGTGATAGATGGCTTTCCACGGCTTTTGGTTGTGTGACAACGACATTACTAATGTGCATTCTTTCTTATACCTCATGGCATGAACTGCATTTATCATTTGTTACATGGGCTAGCATCTGCTTGACACCATTGTGCGGTAAATTTCTTTTGCTTATCAAAAGAAAATTCTTAGCAAACTCACTGGAGATGATACTGAGTAATTTGCTTCCAAATGTTGTGACTAGTTTTCTTCTCATGCTCATAAAAACCATGATATCCAAAAACTGCATGTGACAAATCAAACTGCTACTGTGTAGCTAAATAAATTACACTGCATCATTTTCTGGTTTTTTGCTTTCTAACAAAATCCAACGGTTGATAGATTTCATTTCTTTTGAGTGGGGAGATTAGATCTCTTCTTAAGCTTGACAAAGTCCTACGACCTCTCGATAGCATGCCATGCTCGACAAAGTTCCTAATAGCATATAAGGTTCCTAAGAGGGGTAGATGTTAACTTTTTTTCTCTCTTGACTAAGATTTATTAGCATCTTAAATTGAAGTCTGTGCAATGCCAAAGCAAAGACTTACTGTTAAATATGAAATTTTTAAGGGAAAGGTCGAGCATTAGTCATAGCTCCAACTAGAGCAACGACAGGAGTAATGTACCATGGAAGTTGAGTATCAACCTCATTTGGAGCAGTACGAAGAATTTTCAGGTCTAATATAAACAAGGAGAAAGAGGAGCATCAACGTTTATTAGTTATAATCACTTAGCTATCATCTTTCATTACATGGCAAAAGTATTGCATCAATTACAACTCAATTCATATAAGATGGTCATTATCTACTTGTTTTAAGAAGGGATAGAAACTTGGCACCGATGTTTTCAAACTTAGGCCAGTTGGAGAACCAGTTAGGTTGCCAGTTTACAATCCTAACGATTGGACTAGGAGTGAATCAGTGATTGTGTTAGGAGCAAACGATTATAGATATGTAATGCTGTCAATTGCCCATGAACACATGAATTGTTCGGCCTTGGTGGTAAAGTAAAATGCCGGTGATCCGTGGAATTGAGTGCTTGAGTCCCTCCATGTGCAACAGTAGCCAAAAGCCCAATTCTATACCCGTGGGATTCTAAAACTAGGCAGATCCAATTTTGAAAATCGATACATTTTCAAACTGGTTCAAACTGATTTAGACCAAACCACCTACACATACTTTTTGAGTTTTGGGTGAATAGATGAAAGGGAAAGCAGTGGAATTGGCCAAGAAATAGGGGCACGAATGGTTTATGATCGAATGATTGCAGAAAATATAAAGGAAATCAACATTGAGAATGTTATAGTCTCCGAATGGGCTTGAAATAGAGCCACTAAAATCTTTTTGCAATGGCTTGAAATTGACAAACTATTTAATATTCTCTTTCACATGAATATCATGTAAAAAAGAAGAAAATAAATTATTGGATAATGACGCACACATATCCAAATTATTACATTTTTTTAATCATACCCAAATTTTATTTCATTCAGTCAATTACTTCAACTTTCCGAATATGGGTTAAGTCCTCTATTAAATCACTAACAAAAAATGTTGATACCATACTAATGTTGTTAAATAGTCATTAATTGCCTGCATTAGTGTTTTCTACGATATCTTGATATGCTGCCACATTGGCCGAGATATATAAGACCCTACGGTTATCTAAGTCAATATTTTTTCTTTCCACATTACTCAATATGCGAGGTGAGCGAATCATGTAACCAAAATCATATGACATGATGATTCATTTAGCAAATGCCTCAAATTGTATCAAATTTGAAAAAGTGAAAAAGTTTAGGTACTCTATTGTAAAACAAGTGAAAGTTTGATAATTTCAATGTCATTATCCTCAACTTCTGAACCACTCTAAGAAAAACATCTCAAGAAAAATATTGTCTACGAAGGTCATTGTAACTTATAAGGTGGCAAAGTTGGAAATAGTCACCAAAGTGACGGTGCTAACGATAACAACACGCTGTGGCCGTGCTTCAATGGTGCTCTATCTTGCCCCTTTCCTTCTTTATTTCCTTTTTTTTTTTTAACTTTTTTGCTATTTCTTCTTGTCAGTTTTTCTCTTTGCTTTTTTCTTTTCATTTGTTGAACTCAAATTTGAAAAGATACAATAAAGATTAATGAATGAAAAAAAAATCCCTAAATGAAAAGAATTGGAGGAAAATTATGGTATTGTTAATTTTAAGCAAGACATGTAGCGCCTAGAAATTCTATTGGTAATGGCAAGAAAGACATACAAAGTGTCACGCCCCGATCCTTCGAGCGCGCGAACATCCCACTCTGGTCGAAAGAAATGCGACTTCCCAGGACATGTCGCCGACCCATTCATTTTATTACGCATGCGGAAGCGAAACAAATCCCCTGACAACATTTAACTTGGGATAGAAAAGCAGGCAATCAATCACAACCAAACAATCTTTCTTTGTTAACACATAGGTTTATATACAACACTGGATTGTCTACAAAATAGATCGGCTCAACAAAAAGGGAACTGTCCTATGACCAACTAGTCAGACACATTCGCCAATTCTTCTGTCTCCACCTCCACAAATGTCCATGGCTTCAAGTCCTCCACTATCGCCATTTAAGGACCTGTAAATATTGAGCCCACAACGGGGTGAGACAATGTCTCAGCGAGTTCTACCCCCTAAGACTCGATTAAGAAGAAAATACGCCTCAGAGCGTTCTAGCCACAAAAAGAGGATAGAGGACTTACCTCGCCTCAGTCCTTTCCTGCACGTCAGTACAATTCGAATATCAATCAAACAATTGATCCAACGATTCGATTCAGTTCAATCATATTATCTATCTTTCCATTTCAATCCGTACTATCTATCAACCAATAGTGTCTATCATTCAATACCGTCTATCGAACGAGTCGTTAATACGACATATGCTCTCCAAAGTCAGAATCGATAGATAATATAATAGCTCAACAAAGCTGTAGATAGATCGTGCTCACACAAATCCAACTCATTCAATTCATTCACTAGAAACCACAGTCCAAAGGACGAGAAACGCGTCGTCTGGGGACAAGGTTGCACATAGCCATTCCTTTCCCTAGGGACAAGGTTGCACATAGCCATTCCTTTCCCCAACCCAATAAAACACGATGTCTAGGGACAAGGTTGCACATAGCCATTCCTTTCCCTGACCCAATAAAACACGATGTCTAGGGACAAGGTTGCACATAGCCATTCCTTTCCCTGGGCCTTGGGGACAAGGTTGCACTCAGCCATTCCTTTCCCCAAGCCAATATTGTCCACTCGACGCGACCTTTATCAGGTGGCAGATCATGGCCTCAAAGGCATAGCCATACTTCGACGGATTCCTAGATCCACTCACAACCTTTCATGAACAAAACCAATCGAACACCGGCACTAAACATCCTTGGAATAAATCCCCACATAAACATCCATTCAATCAATCAATACAAACCTGGTCCTACAAACCAATCACAGTGCCAGAAGCCGACACTGGGTATTTTCAAGTTAAATACCAAAACTTCTCCAATTTCACACAATTCCACACTTTTGGAATAATTAACCATAATCATCAATCACTCAATTTCTCAATTTAAACATACAATTAGCACAAACCGACCGCACTACTGCGATCAGTACGAAATTCTAACGACCGGCCATCCCGACATAATATTCGAAATTATTAAATAATTAAATTTAATTCCGAAAATTAAATAATTAAATATTATATTATAATAATATAATTTATTAAAATAATATTTACAAAATTCGAAATAATTAATTAATTAAAAATAATTAATTAGGGCTTAAACTAGATTACACTAATTTAATCATACAATTAGCCCTAATTAATCAACCACTAAACTAATCATACAATTAATCTAATTAACAATTAAATAATCTAATTTAACCACCTAAACATAATTAAACTAATCTAAACACCCCTTAAGCATAATTAACTCACTAAGCAAGGATTAGAGGGTAAACTCACCGGTTTTGCAAGCCGGCGAGTCCACGGCGACCACGACACCAAGGCGGTCGATAAACCTCGAAGCGGCGACACCAATGGAGGCCGGGAAGGGCTTGAAAACGGGCCACGAAGTCTCCAAAACCTTGTTGTGTTCTGCTTCTGTTCTTGGCTGAACTGCAGAGGAGAAACCAGCGGCTGAACAGCGAGGAAACGGGCCGATCGGAGCTCCGGCGAGTGAGTGGTTGGCAACCAACGGCTCCCGGGGGTCTTGGGGATCTTGTAGGTGGATGGGACGGCCAAAGGAACGGTCGGAATGGGGCGAAACAGCCGGAAAACGCAAAACAGTGCAGGCGGGCAGCAGACCAACGGACTAGCGAGCGGTAACTTCAAAACGACGTACCGGACGAACGGTGGCTCCTTTCGGGGAGATTTTGGGCTTGTTGGAACGGTATGGATGTGCTCTTCGCAACGATAGGTAGCTCGTTTTCTGATTCAACCGGGAAGACCACTTTTGACTCCGATCTTTGATGAAAGGTCGGCTGGAGCAGAAACTGGAACGAGGAGAAAACAGGGGAGGAAAACGGCCAACGATGGCCTTCCGGTTGTGCGACGATGGAGGGGCTGGTGAGCTCGGTTTCCTCTGGTTCTCTTGAGCTTTTCCTAAGCCTCAACCATGGAGAAAGCCATGAATGAAGGAAGAAGATGGTCTGCTGAAGAGGGGGCTCCTTGGTGGCTTCCTAGAGATCAACACTTGTCCAACACACCTCTCTCTTGCCCCCACCACTCTTGGCCCTCACCTTCAGCCTTTTCCTCTCCTTAGCTTCCTCAAGAAGCTTGCCAATGGGTGCAAAATGTCCCTCCCCCCATGGCATACGAATTTTGAGTATTTGTACATCAAATTCAATCAGTTCTCTTCAATCCTAATCAATTCTCTTCACATAAATCCAATTGAGCTCAAATTGAAGTTCAAATAAATCCGCCAAGGTGTCTTCGTCCATCTCATGACTTTTCCCTATCAAATGATCCAACTTGCATCCCGAAGATGCGATCAAAACCGGCCCTCTGACTTTCCCGAACAAAAACGGCCTTACTTTGCTTTTCCGCCAAAAATCTCGGTTTGTAGAAAAATCTTCTGGAGATGAGTCGACGTTCCTAAAATGAATTGTGACATGTCGAACTTTCAATTTTTGAATTCGGGTTTAAAATCACGGTTAATTTCAATGGGCGCGATTTGAGCGTGTCCTAATCTACCATGTAGCTTTTAGGAATTTTCAGTGCAATTGACCCATGGTTGATTAATTTCAAGCCACAAAGTACATTTTCGACACATTGGCGACTCTCGATTGTCGTGAAAATCTCAAGGTTTCAAATACGGACATAAGGTACCAAAACGACAGAGAAATCGGTCTAGTGCCGATCGATAAGATTTGTGCAATCAGGTGGAATCACCCACACTTAATCACATGCCTTTGTCGAGTCGACCTATCTCCGGTCTCTAATCGATCTATGCCGCAATGACCCTTGCAGATTAGTACGGTCGAGTCGTTTCTTTGGTCGAATTCTCAAGTCTATTGCGTTTAAATTCCTTAACGGCTTCACCGATAGACTAATTATCTCGTGAGTGATCAGCTCGGAGAATTGAACTATAAGCGCGCCGATGAAAAGCCCGTCTCATTTAATTGAAACCAGAATCAGAAATTTGGGCTGTCACACAAAGTCTTGGTCTTCTTGGCATCTATTGAAGTTTGTTTCCCACTAACGTACAAACGTGCAAAAGTCTTGGTCTTCTTGGCGTCTATTGAAGTAAACGTGCAAAAGTCTTGGTCTTCTTGGAATCTATTAAAGTTTCTTTCTCACCATCAAAAGGCGTGCACAATCAAATGACATGCAGAGTTTTGGTCTTCCTGAAATATATTAGTTTCTTTCCTGCCATCACTCTTTCACTTTTGCTTCACTTTCCAAAAAAAAAAAAAAAATGACATCTTTGGTAGGTGAAAGTTCTTGTTTGAAAATGATATTTTTAGTAGGTGAAAGACCTGAACTTCCCGGACTTTATGGTTCTCTCTCCATTTGCTCATCATCACTTTGCAATACAATAGAGATTAATGAATGAAAAAATCCCAAAATGATTAAACCCGAAGAGAATTGGAGGAAAATTATGGCATTGTTAATTTTAAGCGAGACTTGTAGCGCCTAGGAAGTCTATTGGTAATGGCGAGAAAGACATACAAAGTCTTGGTCTTCTTGGCATCTATTGAAGTTTCTTTCCCACTAACATACAAAAGTATAAAAGTCTTAGTTTTCTTGGAATCTATTAAAGAAAAAAAAAATTAATAAGTGAGTAAACATCTTGTTTATGAAATCCAAGGTTCATTTGAATTTGATGCCAATTAATGAGGTTCTTTAATTATGAAATCTAAAATATGAAATTTACTAGTGTCCATATCCGATATTTCCAGATCACATCTGATTAAGAATAAGTAATTAGCATAAAATGAGCTGTTTTTATGGTTGATTGTTTTCAACTCCAACCTCATAAGTTGGTATACTTGAAACAAATATGAGTGCCTACATAAAATAATAATAATAATAATAATTACTTAATTAATTAATTAAATTGACAAATGCACTAATCTAATTTGGTACATGGAGCCTCAATTGCAAGCAATATCAATTTTCCGTTTTTCTTTTTTCACAAAATAAAAAATTATGGAATCCGCGAAGTTATTGACTTTTAAAAGAGAAAAATATATACATACAATACTGAGCATAATGCGGTGAAGAGCACCAAAATTAAATGGATGAGGGAGTATTTCAAAACTATTGAAATATGTGTGTAACTTTACAACTATCATTAACAATCATCTTGTATATATAAAAGAAAAATATCTCTTGGCACATATATATATATATATATATATATATATATATATATATATATATATATATGATTTGATGGCGCCTTGTTTCAAGCATTTGGGATCTGGCTGAATAAGGAAAAGAGAAAGACAATCAGAGGAGCCGCTTATTCGATTTTACATACGTGTGGTTCAAGCAAACCCTTCATAAAAGAAACGTCATCAATTTCATTCTGTATCTACGGCTTCCAAAAATATTCAAATTGACTGAAATAAAACCAAATCGTGAGGTGCATGAAATTTCTTACCTATGAACTGGCAATCAAATATCTAGAGTTTTTTTTTTTTTTTCATTCAATCAATTATCTCGACATTTCAAATGTGGGTCAATGCAAGACCTCCATTGAATCGTGAACGAAAAATGTCTATATGACATCAATGCTATTAAGTAGTCATTAACTGCTTGTGTTGGGTTGCAATATATTCTTTGTAGTATCAATTTTGTCTCTTGCGGATCAGACCAGGGATTCCAAATGATATCAATTGATCTCTTGAAAAGTTGGCACAAATTATCTACAAAAAATATTATTTTGGCAAATTAGATGTAATTGGTAAAGAAATCATAGTAAGGTTTTAAATTAGGTGTGCCCATACAATTACATGTGATGATAATACTATTAATATGATATCCAACCAAACTAAAATCAAGTATTAAGAAAAAGTTTATATTCAATCAAATGTTTGATAACCCACTAAAAATTTTCAAGTGTTATGCTTGAATTTTTATGACCGAATGATTAGAAAAAAATCTAAGGGAAATCAACATTGAGAAACTTTGTAGTCTTCCAATGTGCTTGACATTTAGCCATTGAAATCTTTTGACGTGTGAAATTAACAAAACTATCTCCTGTTTTCTTTCACACAAAATAATGAATAATCTTATAAAAGAAAATTATTAAAGGGAGACCAAGCAATGAATCGAGAGGATGAGTTTGCTGAGCAAATATTGCGTAAACAAAAGTATGTTTGAGATTTGAGCCTAAACCAATGATTTTGTGATAAACTCTTTGGGACAATGACATTACAAGTACTTGAATTATTAGCCCTTTCACAATTAAGCCCCTAAAGTTTTCTCGTTCAATCAATTTTTCATGGGGGTCAATGTGAGGCCTTCGTTAATATTGCAAACGAAAAATGTTGACATGACGTCAACACCGTTAAACAGTTGTTAAATGTCCATATAGGTGTCCAATATGGCATCTTGAGATGTTGCCACGTTAGTAAAGACATTCGATGCTAAGATTATCTAAGCTAATATAAACTTTCTCTCCACATCACCCAATCCATAAGGTAAGCGAATCGTGTCAATGAAATCATTATGATGTGGCAAATTTTTAACAAATGCCTCAAATCGAGACAAATTTGAAAAAAGAAAAAACAACAGAGATTAATCCAAACATAATGCATGGAAGTTCTACTAGTAATGGAAAAAGAGACGTTCTCATGGGGATCCATGAGGAGGGATGTGAAAGGTGAAGCAACAAACTTCAATTTGTGTCCTGCAAAAGTCTTGGCCTTCCTGGAATTTAATGGAGTTTCTTTGCCATTGCCTCTTTTTGTCTTTTGCTTCACTTTCCAGACAAAAAATTTGGAGAAATTCTTTGAATATTACCAAACAAGCGCTAGTAGACAAACAGTATTTTTTTTTTTTTTTTAATTCCGCTAACCACTAATGTGCTCGTGAAAAGCACCCAAAATTAAATGGATGACAGAATGCTAAAGCCTTGTCCCAAGAAATCATCATTACGACTTCAATATTTTGACAAATTTATATGACTTCACAAAAAATTATCCAAAAAATCTATAAATCTATTACATGACGACCAATTTAATTCTAAATTTTGATATGCTGTCACATCAATTGAGATATATTAGATGCTAATATTGTCTAACTCAATACACTTCCTTTCTACTCATCACTTAATCTATAAGATAAGGAGCCACGTCATTTATTATGTTTAACTTTTGCTGGGCAAGTGAGTCACATTAGCAAAATCATATAGCATGACAAGTTATTTAGCCGATGTCTTAAATTTAGCCAAATTTGAAAAATTGAGGTTCATGATTGAAAGAAAAAAAGTTGAGGTATTCAATTGTAAATTGAACAAGAGCTTAGGTACTTATGACGTCATTATTCTTAACTCTTAAAGCGCTCTAGGAATAATATCTCAGGGAAATGTTGTCTATGAAGGTGACATTAAGCAGCGTTGCTGATGGCAACGGCTTGGCAGTGGCCGAGTGACAGTGGTGCACTCCCTTGCCCCATTCTTGCTTTTATTTTATTTTTTCGTTTTTTAACTTTTTTCCCTTTCTTCTTTTTCTTTTTATCTTTGCTTATTTTATTTTATTTTATTGAACTTGAATTTTAAAAGAACCATGGAAATCTAGAAATAATTCTAATAGACAAGTACAAGAGAAATTACTGAATGAAAAATCACAGTAAGATTAAGCATGAAAAGAGTTGAGACGAAAATTTTGGTGGGTCGATTTTTAAGCATGGCATGTAACGGGTGGGGAAATTGTACTGGTAATGGAAAAACAAATGCTTTCACATGGGGATGAAAGAGGAGGGATGCGAGAAGTGAACCAACAAAGCCAATTTGCGTCCTGTCCTGCAAAGTCTCTGTCCTTTTCATTTTCTCTCTTCTGCTTCTGCTTCACTTTCTAGACAAAAAGTACCTGATATCCAGTAAAGTCTTGGTCTTCCCACGTGTATGGTTTATCAACATGAACAAAGCACTTGTAAACAAAAAGCATCCTTAAAAGTCTTGATCTTTATTTACACTCTTTGGTAGGTGAAAATCTTGGTCTTCCGGGACTTTAAAGTTGTCTCTCTCCATTAGCTCATTGTCACTTTGCTCCAACATAACCCTTGATTGACTGTACACTGACTGATTCACATATGACCATTGAAAGATCTTTTTGGGTTGCTTCTTAGCTTCCTTCTTATACTAATTTATAGTATTTTTAATTTTAAACAAGACATGTAACGTGTGAAAAGTCTACTCGAAATGGAAAAAGAGACATTGACCTAGGGAGGAAGATGAGGGATGCAAAAAGTGAAGCAATGAAGCCAATTTGCGCCTGGAAAGTCTTGATCTTCATGAGATTTGTAAGAAGACGCAAGGCAAGAGAAAAGGAAGAAGTTCGAATCGGAGAAGGAATTCAGGGCAGAAGAATTTCTGTGTAATTTCTGTATACTCTGAGCTTGTACATTGCAATACAAATATAATACAAGTTTACTATGAATAAAGAAATGATTGATTTACTCTATCAATCTAGATCTAGATGCGATATTTAATTTACATGTAAATGGAGATCATGATCAATCAAGATCAATAGTGATCCGATGAGATCTTGGTGAGATCCCGTGGCCCTGATTCGCATTTCTTCCAACACTCCCCCTCAAGCTGGTGGCTTATAGATGTCTAAGACGCCTAGCTTGTTTAATAGATATGCGTGTTGTCTCTGACACAAGGGCTTTGTGAATAAATCTACCGGCTGCTCTGTCGTTCCGATTCCTCTTGTCTCAATTATTCCTTCCTGAATCTTTTCCCGCGTAAAGTGACAATCCACTTCTATATGCTTGGTTCTTTCATGCACTATAGGATTTGATGCGAGCTTGAGAGACGCATCATTATCACAATATAATCTTGTGGGTCCCTACACTTCTACTCCGAGATCTTTGAGCAATCCTCGGATCCAAACTACTTGACAAGTGGCCTTGGCCATAGCTCGGTACTCTGCTTCGGCCGAGGATAAAGACACGGTTGCTTGTTTCTTGGTCTTCCAAGACAAGAGGGATTCCCCTAATTTTATGCAATATCCAGTGACAAATCTTTGAGTAATTGGGCATGTCGCATAGTCTGCGTCACAATAGGCTGTCATCCTCATGTCACACCTTTTAGAGAGAAGTATCCCTAGCCCTGGACATCTCTTTAGGTATTTAACGACTTTCAAGGCTGCATCCAAATGAGAACGATTCGGCTAATGCATAAATTGACTAAGTGTCTGGACTACATATGATATATCAGGTCTAGTCATTGTCAGGTATATGAGTTTCCCAACAAGTCTTTGATAGGCTGATGGATCACTGAGAAGGGGATCATCATTTCGAGATATCCCTTTATCATACTCTGCAATAGTCAATTTAGCATTCTGCTCTATAGGAATCACGACTGGCTTGCATCTTGACAGACCTGCTTCTGATATAATCTCTAGAAGAAATTTCCGTTGACTAAGGGAAATTCCTTTGTCAAATCGGGCAATTTCAATTCCAAGGAAATATTTGGGTGCTCCTAAGTTTTTGATATGGAAGGTGGCATGCAAATATTCCTTGAAAGCCTCTACAGAGGTTTTATCATTTCTCATAACTAGTATGTCATCAACATAGATCATCAAATAAATAGATGACATACCTTTAGTTCTGGTAAATAAAGCATAGTCATGCTTGGATTGCTTGAATCCTGCTGTTGTAAGAGCATTGGTGAACTTGGCATACCATTGTCTTGATGCCTGTTTTAATCCATAAAGGGATTTACGGAGATGACACACCTTATTCTCCCCCTGTCTCCGTATCCCTGGAGGAATATCCATGTAAATTTCTTCATCTAGATCTCCGTGGAGAAAGGCATTATGGACATCCATCTAATGTAAATGCCATTCATTAATTGCAGCAACAACTAAGAATGAACGTACTGTGACGTCTTTGGCAACTGGAGAGAACGTCTCGTGATAGTCGAAACCTTCTCTTTAGGTGAACCCTTTAGCCACCAATCTGGCCTTGTAACGCTCCACGAAACCATCAGCTCGATATTTGATCTTGTAAACCCATTTACATCCAATGGGTTTGCGGTGAGCCGGTAATGGGACAAGATCCCATGTGTGATTTTCAACCAGTGCTATCAATTCTGCTTTCATGGCTTCCTACCATTTTGGATTTCTGGAAGCTTCTTCATAACTGGACAGTTCAGTTTCATCGGACAAGCGACTAATGCAACACTGGTGTTCCCGAGACAGTCTATCAAAGGAAACATATGAAGATATTGGATATCGAATACCTGGGGAGTTGTGTGCAGCACATACATAGTCCTTTGTCCAGGTTGGTGGTCATGTGGCTCGTCCAGATCTCCGAGGGGGATCAGTTTCAATAATGGGCTGTGCCGCTGTAGTATCAATGATGTCTTCATTAGCAAAAATTTCCTCCGGGTGATCTACATCATCAAGGTTTGTCCCCACAGAATCTTCATGAATATGTCTTGAAGAGGACGAGTTGCCTTCAAGAAAACTTCCATCAGCTGGGGCTGTATGATGAATGGGAGTTGTTGGCTGCATTACTGGAATATAAGAAAGATGCTGGGTTGATGCTTCATCATGGAGAGATATGGGATGCCTGGAAACTGTCTCTGTATCCTCATGTGAAGTGCCATTGTTAGAAAATGGAAATGTATTTTCATGAAAAATGACATCACGACTTACTAAAAATCTCCTGTGGCGATCTCAAGCAGCCTATAGCCTTTTTGAAGATTAGAATATCCCATGAAGACACATTGTCGTGCACGTGGGCTCATCTTGTCACGAGGTCCCATGGTTGCAGCATAACAGAGACAGCCGAATATCCTCAGATGATTTAATTCTGGCTTCTTCCCAAATAGCAGCTCGAATGGAGTCCGTTCCTTAAGGATTCTGGTAGGCATCCTATTGATGAGATAGGTTGCTATGACGATGCATTCACCCCAATATTTGTCTGGTATCGATGCCTGAAATTTGATGGCACGAGTAACTTCCAGCAAATGACGATGCTTCCTTTCAACCACGCCATTTTATTGTGGTGAATAGACACATGAACTTTCGTGCTGAATTCCATGGGAGTTGAACAGCAGGGAGCAATCATTACTAAAAAATTCCTTCCCGATATCAGTTCGAATTGGCTGAATGGATTTCCTGAATTGATTCTTAGACAGTAGAATGAAATTTTGTAGGTGAGAATAAACCTGTTGTTTGGATTGCATGAGGAAGACCCATGTTGCCCTTGAATAGTCATCTACTATCGTAAGAAAATAACGGGAGCCGTCATGATTAGCTGTATGATAAGGTCCCCAGATGTCCACATGAATCAATGTAAATATCTTATTAGTTCTTGAAGTGCTAGAAGTGAAGGGTGTGCGCGATTGTTTGGCAAGAGGGCAAATTGAACATTCAGGGTATGGAAAAACAGCACTATGACCCAATTTCATATGCATTGTAACATTGCTATCATTGGTGAGTGAATTACACAAGGACCCTTTATTCAAGGAATTGCATGAATAATTTAAATCACTCTTCCAGTAATAGAGTCCTTCAAAGAGATTACCCGAGCCCATCAGTCTCCCAGTCGAAAGAGCCTGAAATAAACATGTGTCAGCATTGAATATCACCTGGCATGAGTTTTCTTTGCAGACTTTAGATACATATATGAGGTTGAACTGGAATTTTGGGACATATAGCACATTCTGGAGGACAAGCTGGGAACTGAGTTTCACTGTTCCTGACACTCTGACATAAGTGACATGTCCATTTGGCAATTGCACGATGACAGGAAAATCCAAATTTTCATTTAAATTTGTAAATAATCCCTTGTCACATATAATATGATCTATTGTTCCAGAGTCTATAATCCATTCTTTCATGGAAATAGAATTCACTAGGCAATGTGAGATACCTGAGAAACTCCCCCTTTATTGGAGATATCCATCTTCTGCATTGTCTGCATGAGTTGCTGAAATTGGCCATATGTGATTGGCTGATCAATTTTGGGCTCGGCCGGTCCAGTGACTTGGTAGGCTGTGGAAATTTTTTTCTCCTTTTCTCCAGGCTTTCCATGTAATTTCCAGTAGCTGTCAATGGTAAGATTAGTACGCTTGCAA
The DNA here is from genome assembly GCA_014182555.1 of Eucalyptus erythrocorys. Classification (NCBI taxonomy): domain Eukaryota; kingdom Viridiplantae; phylum Streptophyta; class Magnoliopsida; order Myrtales; family Myrtaceae; genus Eucalyptus; species Eucalyptus erythrocorys. The sequence goes on along the minus strand of CM024598.1, from coordinate 12,512,669 downwards.
TAATCGCAAAAAAATTTACACTTTCCTTTAAAAATTTTTGCAAAATTTTTGGATGACGTGGCAAAAATCTGGTCGTCCATCCCTTTAACCAAGATTTGATGTCCACCGTCCGATCCAGGCACTGTCTCAATCCCATGATGGCCATCCGATCTTCATGCATATTCTGGACCATCAGATTTGCGCGCGTAATCTGGACCGCTCGATCCTCGGATGTGATCTGAGCCGCTAGATTCTCGCGAGTAATCCAAGCCATTGGATCCCTGCATGCAATCTGTGCCGTTCATTGACTCCCTTTTAAAGCCGCATGAGTCGATCTCTCCTCCAAACCCTAATGGGTTTCGTCTTTCTCTCTCCCGAGCTAGGGTTAGGGTTTTCCCTTCCCTTCGAGCAGCCAGAGCGACGCTCTCGCTGTTCTTCGCGGTTATGAGCCTCTGGGTTTCCTCCTGCATCGCCAGTTGGAAAATACGCCCAATCGATGGCATCGGATCCATGGCGAGGATCTATGACCGAAAGGTAACGTATGATTCGTTGAGAATCAGCAGGAATCTAGTGGCCTTTTCTCTCTCTTTGATTTTCTTGTACTGTATGAGGGTTGATTCTGGCCCTTCGAGTTTTTCTTCTACTACCTCGAGTTGGTTCAAAAGAGACGATAGCCTGTTGAAGCAAGCTGTGACCGTCGAGTTTCCCTATTTCAACTCACTAATTTCCTGCATGAGATTAAAAATTTTTGCTTGATCCATCTTTCCGTACATTTCTCGAATATTTTCCCACATGGTTTTAGCATCTTCTGTGGGTGGAAGGCCAGCCGTGACTTCTAGGGATATGCAGTTTCCGATCCATGTTCGGACGAGTTGATTACGTTTTCGCCAGTGTCGGGCTAGGCGTTCATCCGAGGGGATTGGAATCGTCCCGTCAAGAAATCCATCTTTATCCTTCATCACTAGTGCCCGCTGGAGCTCCTGGGACCATTTCAAGTATGTTTCCGGTCCGGTTAACTGCTGGTGTATTAGTCGAAGCTCCGGTCCGTCGGCGTTGGAGACGAACAAGGGATCACCAATTTCTGGTCGCCCGATGATCGCTGCCGCTGGAACGGGTAAGAACCCGGGTGCGAAACTCAGGTAGGGATTCGTCCCTTGACTCGATTCGTTTGACCCGACTGGTAAGAATCCGGGTGCGAAACTCGGGTAGGGATTCGTCCCTTGACCCGATTCGTTTGACCCGACTGGTAAGAATCGGGGTGCGAAACTCGGGTAGGGATTCGTCCCTTGACTCGATTTGTTCAACTCGACTAGATGCCCCGCATTTGCACTTCTCAGGTAGGTATTTTCTCCATCGCGATGGTTGGGCTTGCCCCACTCGTGGCTGGTGGGCCTCCATCGCGACTTTGGTGACCCACGAAGTAAGGCGATGACGGATTCGAGCTTGACCCAAAATAAAGTGGATACGGATACGGGATCCACTAGTATGGTTGACCCATTGTGGGTTGCCCCAATTGGTACTGAGCCTGCGTGGGTCGCCATTGCTGGAGCAGAGGTAAGGTTTGTTGTTCTATTGTTGGCAAATTTGCAAGAAGGCTCTGGATCTGTGAAAATTAAGGACTGTTCCCTTCGGCAGTCCTGTCTTCAGCAGTCGGATGGGAATCCTGCGGAGAGGCCATGGTAAGCTAAATGTTCTTCTTTCCTTCGAGAGTATGCCTGACGCCGAAAAATTGTTTGATTGCAGTTTCGAAGACTTTTCTTCGATGATGTCTTGAAGCAGAAGCAAATCAGGAATCAACGTCGCTCTGATACCATGTAAGAAGACGCAAGGCAAGAGAAAAGGAAGAAGTTTGAATCGAAGAGGGAATTCGGGGCAGAAGAATTTCTGTGTAATTTCTATATATTCTGAGCTTGTACATTGCAATACAAATATAATACAAGTTTACTATGAATAAAGAAATGATTGATTTACTCTATCAATCTATGATTTACTCTATCAATCTAGATCTAGATGCAATATTTAATTTACATGTAAATGGAGATCATGATCAATCATGATCAATCAAGAACAATAGTGATCCGGTGAGATCTCGGTGAGATCCCGTGGCCCTGATTCGCATATCTTCCAACAAGATTGATTAAAGTTTCTTCTCCATTAGCTTTTTTTCACTTTTGCTTCACTTTCTAGACCAAAAAAAAAAAGAAAAAAGAAAGAGTACATGATATATAGTAAAGTCCTAGTCTTCTCGATGAAGAGTACTTTATGAGAATACCACCCAGGCAGACAATTTGGTGCTGTTTGTTTGTATTTCCCTTTTTTTTTTTGTTTATAAACACAATTCCTTTTTTTTTTTTTCCGAGGAACAAAAAAAAAGAAATAAAACGCGTTTGTTTGCATTTTTGTTCCAAATCTATTTTTTTGTTTCCGTGAACAAATTTGAAACAGAAATAAGAAACAAGAAAAATTTGTTTTTTGTTTCTGAAACAATTTTTAAGAATAAATTTTCTCTTTTCTTCTTTTTCTTCTCTTATTTTTTCTTCTTCTTTTTTCTTTGGCTGGTTGTCGGCCTCGGCCATGGCCAGCAATCGGCCGTCAAGGGCCGGCTACCTCGTTGGAGCATCACCGGCCCCCATTGAGGCCGAGCCTCGCCAGGGGCCAGCGAGCCTCGCTGTGGTTGGGCGAGGCCGCCAGCCCTCGTCGGCCATGGCCAAGGCCGGCGACCGGCCAAAAGGAAGAAAAAGAAAAAAAAAAAAAGGAAAAATAAAAATAAAATAGGAAAAATAAAATAAAAATATTAAAAAAATTATATAAGTTTACCAAACGTGTTTCTATTATTTTTCTATTTTCGGAACAAATTTACCAAACGTATTTCTTTTGTTCAAAAATTGTTCCCCGAAGCAAAAATAGTTTTTTTCTATTTTGTTCCTTGGAACAATTTTTGAACAAAAATACAAACAAACGCACCCTTTGAGTTTAGACCGAAGAGACCATGTTTTGATGCATGTTGTGTCCTTGAGTTAGATAAATAAATTCTTCTTTTTTTTGCAGATCAAAACTTTTGGCTGTCGTATGAAAGAGAGGGCCTTTTCTTGTGGCCATCCAAAATAGAGGATGAGAGGTGATATTTCGAGTGTAAAGCTTGAATTTTTACGATTTTTACGATCGAATGATTAGAAGAAAATATAATGGATATTGACATCGGTAAACTTTGTAGTCTTCTAGTGTGCTTGATATTTAGCTACTGAAATCTTTTGGCGTGCGAAATTAACAAAACTTTCTCCCGATTTCTTTCACACAAAATAATGAATACTCTTACAAAACAAAATTATTAAAGGAAGACCAAACAATGAATCGAGAGGATGAGTTTGTAGAGCAAGTATTGCGCAAACAAAAGTATGTTTGAGATTTGAGTCTAGACAAGTGATTTTGTGATAAACTCTTTGAGACAATGACGTTGCAAGTACTTGAATTATTACCCCTTTCGCAAGGTACCTAAAGTTTTATTGTTCAATCAATTATCTCAATTTTTCTTTTGTTGGGGGGGGTTGTCGTATGAGAGGCCTGGGTTGATATTGCAAATGAAAAACGTTGACACGACACTAACGCCGTTAAATAGTTGTTAAATGTCCCATATAGGTGTCCAATATGGCATCTTCAGATGTTGCTACGTTAGCAAAGATATTGGATGCTAAGATTGTCTAGGCTAACAGAAACTCTCTCCCCACATCACCCAATCTACTTGGGTAAGTGAATTGTCTCAATAAAATCATTACAACGTGGCAATTATTTAACGGACACCTCGAATTGAGACATATTTGAAAAAAGAAAAAACAATAGAAATTAATCCAGACAATACATGGAACTTCTACTAGAAATGGAAAAAGAGACTTTATCATGAGGATGCATGAGGAGGAATGTGAAAAGCGAAGCAACAAACTTCAATTTGTGTCCTACAAAGTCTTGGTTTTTCTGGAGCTTATGGAAATTTCTTTCCCAGTACCTCTTTTTCTCTTTTGCTTCACTTTCCAGACAAAAAAGCACATGGTATCCATAAAGTCTTTGGATAAATTCTATGAATATTATCAGCTGAGCACCTATGGACAGACAGTATTTTATTTTGATCCTTCTGATCACTGATGTGCACGTGAAAAGCACCCAAAATGAAATTGATTACAGAGTGCTATAGCCTTGTCCTAGGAAAGCATCATTACTACTTCAATATTTTTTATATATGCATAAACTTTATGAAATTTTGTCCAAAAATCCATAAATTTATTGTATAACGGATAATTCAATTTTAAACTTTGATAACTATTATGTCAACTGAGATAGATTAGATGCTAATATCGTCTAAGTCAACACACTCTCTCTCCTCATCACTCAATTTGTAGGGTAAGAAGCCACGTCAACAATTATGTTTCACTTTTACATTACATAACATGGCAAATTATTTGACCAATGCCTCAAATTGAGCCAAATTTGAGATATTGAGGTTCTTGAATTAAAAAAAAAAAAAAAAAAAAAAAAAAAAAAAACAGTTTAGGTACTAGACCATAAACTAAACAAGAGCTTAGGTACTTATGATATCATTATTCTTATTTCTTAAACCGCTTTAAGAATACCATCATTCTTGCTCTTTCCCCCCTTTCTTAAGTTCTCGTTGTTTTTTTCTATATATAATTTTTCTTTGCTTTTATTTTTTGCCTTTTATTGAACATAAATTTGAAAAGATGCATGACAATTTAGACATAATTCCAATAGACAAGTACAAGAGATATTACTGAATAAAAAATTATAGTATGATTAAGCATGAAAAAAGAGTTGGACGAAAATTATAGTAATAGTCAATTTTAAGCATGACATGTAACACATGGGGAAATTCTACTAATAATGGAAAAGCAAAGGCATTCGCATAGGGATGGAAGAGGAGGGACGTGAAAAGTTAAAGCAATAAACCCAATTTGCACCGTGCAAAGTCTGTCTTTTTACAATTGCTCTCTTTTGCTTATGCTTCACTTTCCAGACAAGAAGTACATTATGTCCAGTAAAGCCTTGGTCTTCCCAATGAAAAGCCCTTTATGAATAAACTGTTACGACAAGCAATTTGAGTCGGACCGAAGAGAACACATTTTGATGCACATTGTGTCTTTGAGTTAGATAAATCAACTATTCTCCTTTTTCTCCAAATCAAGACTTTTGGTTAACGTTTGAAAGAGAGGACCTTTTCTCGTGGCCATCCAAAGCAAAGGATAAGAGGTGACACGTGACCAACTTTGAGGGCATGCGTATCTTCATAAAAAAATTTTTAACTTACAAATGTTTTGTTGGTATTTTCTTCTTTTTCTTTTTAAGTATGGGTTTTTTCATGGTAGTTATACTGCTAATAATTGCAGCAACACGGGTGGCAATGACCTGCTAAAGGGTACTAAAGTAATTGTTGATAATTATGAATCACTTGATAGGAGAATCTTGGTCCTTTGAATAGAAAAAGTTAGCCCAAAGCAATTTGCTTGATGGATTAGTTGGTGATTTGTGAATCATTTACTATTTCCAGAGTAAAATCAGAAAACTTGCTTCATGGATTCATTGGTGTACCTAACTCTTTTTCTTATTTAGCCTCAGGCAAGTGTTTCTGCTCTCCTTATCAAACAGTCAAAGTCAGTTGTCTTTGATGACTTACAGATGTATAATAGAAAGTAAGATGCAATTGTTAGGTGGATCATCAACATTTATTTTGTCTATGTAAGTTGTACAAAAATGCTTATTTGTCAGTCGTATTAATTATGGTCAGCTTTATTCATTGCTAGACAAGAAAAAGGGTTAGGCATCACCAACTAATAATGCACAATGTACTAGGTATACTCTAGGCATCACACTTATGAACACGAAAATCATGCAAAGGACCACAATTCTGCCATCAAGAAGTTTGATTATCAACTACTACCTCAGCACCCTTCAGTAAATCATTGCTGCCCGTCTTGCTGCAAATCTTTAGTACTGTAATTGCCACGTAAAAGCCTACATTGATTGCATATTTACCAATAACGCATTAAATGAAGACACTGAAATTATAAGGTTATTGAGATTGTAGGGATGCCCAAAAAAAAAAAAAAGGCTTGGTCTTGATCTTTGTTTAATGTTTTTGGTAGGTGAATATCTCGGTCTTCCTATCTTGCTTCTGCTTTAAATAAGTTAGAACTAAGCAAAAAGAGAGAAAAAAATTCAATAAGTTGTGGACAATTTCAACTGTTGGTCATGAGTTCCTAAATTGAAAGATTCAATTTAAAAAATACATACACACTGATTATAAGCCGATGCGTAGGATGGGTACTCTACGAAAGCGTCTGTGCGGATGTGTCTATATATATAAAGTTGGTCAGTCCTGCTTGACGGGCTCTATCAATTATTTACTTTCCCTTTCCTAAAAGTCATCAATTTAAAAAACACATGATTTAATCTAAAATCTATTTAGATATGAACCCACTTAATGAGGTCAAGTAGCTATAAAATATGAAATTATATAAGATTATGAATGTTCATACACGTGCTAACATTGCACACATATTTTTAGATACATGTAAATAAAAATTAGGAATTAGAATAAAATGAACTGTTTCGGTGATTGATTGTTTCCAAATATTACTCAAACCATAGAACTTGGCATACTTGAACCGAATATAATTACCAACAACAAAATAAATCATCAAATGCACTAATCTAATTTGGTCCCAAGAAAGCATCGTTAGTACTTCGATACTTTTGACATGTGTATATAACTTTACAACTATCATTTATAATCGCCTAGTAGTAATACATGACAAAGAAAATCAGAGAATATTTTTGGCTTATAAAAAAAAAAAAAAAAAAAAAGCATACAATTTGAATGTGCCTTATCTCAAGCATTTGGGATCTCACTGAATAAGATTCAAGAGGAGGCGCTTATTCAATTTTACATGCAAGGGGTTGAAGCAAAAACTACATAGAAGGAACCCCATCAATTTCATTCTATATCCATGGCCTCGAGAATGATTCAAATTGACCGAAATAAAACTAGATAATGAGGTCCATGAAATTTCTTACCTATGTGCTGGCAATCAATTATCTAAAGTTTTTCTTTTCTCACTCAACCAATTACCTCGTCATTTATTAATGTAAATCAATGTGAGACCTCCGTTGAGATCGTAAATGAAAAACTGTCTATATGACACCAACAATATTAAGTAGCCGCTAACTGTTTACATTGGCTTCAAATATGATCCTCGTGGTATTAATTCTGTCCCTTGCGGGTCAAACCAGCCGTTCCAAATGACATCAATTGGTCTCTCGAAGAAATGGAACCAATTATTTACACAAAATATTGTTTAGGCAAATTAGTTGTGATTGGTAAAGAAATCATAGTAAGGTTTTAAATTATGTGTGCCTATACAATTGCATATGATGATAATATTATCAATATGATGTCCAACCGAACGAAAATCAAGTACTAAGACAAAGTTTATTTTCAATCAAAAGTTTGATAATTCACTAAAAATATTTGAGTGTAAAGCTTGAATTTTTATGATCGAATGACTAGAAGAAAATCTAAGAGAAATTGACATTGAGAAAAATTTTGTAGTCTTCCAATGTGCTTAATATTTAGCCACTGAAATTATTTGGCGTGTGAAATTAACAAAACTATCTCCCTATTCTCTTTCATACAAATGAATGAATAATCTTAAGAAAAAAATTATTAAAAAGAGACCAAGCAATGAATAGAGAGGATGAGTTTGTAGAACAAATATCGCATAAACGAAAGTATGTTTGAGATTTGAGTCTAGACCAATGATTGTATAGAAAACTCTTTGGGACAATGGCATCACAAGTACTTGAATTATTACCCCTTTTGCAATCAGGTACCTAAAGTTTTTTCATTCAATCAATCATCTTAATTTTTCATGTGGGTCAACGTGAGGCCTTCGTTAATTTTGCGGACGGAAAATGTTGACACGACGTTAACGCCGTTAAATAATTGTTAAATGTCCATACTGGTGTCCAATATAGCATCTTGAGATGTTGCTACGTCGGCAAAGATATTGGATGCTAAGATTTTCTAAGCCAACACGAATTCTCTCTCCACATCACCCAATCAGCAGGGTAAGCGAATTGTGCAAATAAAATCATTACAACGTAGCAATTTTTTAACGGATGCCTCAAATTGAGACAAACTTGAAAAAAGAAGAAGTAAAAGAGATTAATCCAGACATAAAGCATGGAATTTCGACTAGTGATGGAAAAAAGAGACGTTCTCATGGGGATGCAAGAGGAGGGACGTGAAAAGCGAAGCAACAAATTTCAATTTGTGTCCAGTAAAGTCATGGTCTTCCCGAAATTATTGAAGTTGCTTTCCCATGACCTCTTTTTCTCTTTTGCTTCATTTTCCAGACAAAAAGGCATATGGTATCCATGAAGCCTTTGGAGCAATTCTGCCTAGTATTACCAAACAAGCACTTGTGGACGAATAGTATCTTATTTTGATTCCCCTGACCACTGACGTACGTGTGAAAAGCACCCAAAATTAAATGGATGATAAGAGTGTTATAGCTTTGTCCCAAGAAAGCATCATTACTACTTGAATACTCTTGACGTTTGTATATGATTTTACAAAAAATTATCTAAAAATCCAAAAATCTATTAGATAATGAATAATTCAATTTTAAAATTTGATAAAATACCACGTCAATCGAGATATATTAAATGCTAATATCATCTACGTGAGTGCACTTTCTCTCTCCTAATCACTCAATCGGTAGGATAAGAAGCCATGTCAACTATTATGTTTAACTTTTCCTGATTAAGTGAGTCATATAAGCAAAATTACATAACATGACAAGTTATTTAACCGATGCCTCAAAATGAGCCAAATTTGAAAATTTGAGGTTCTTAATTAAAAAAAAAAAAAAAACTATTCCTATACTCAATCGTAAACTGAACAAGAGCTCAAGTACTTACGATATCATTATTCTTAACTCTTAAATCGCTTTAAGAGTAACATCACTCTTGCTTCTTCTTCTTTTTCCCTTCTTAAGTTCTTTTTTTTTTTCTGGAACATAAATTTGAAAAGATACATGAAAATTTAGACACAATTCTAATAGATAAGTACAAGAGATATTACTGAATGAAAAATCACAGTACGATTAAGCATGAAAAAAAGAATTGGACGAAAATTATAGTACCAGTCAATTTTAAGCATGGCATGTAACGAATGGGGAAATTCTACTAGTAGTGAAAAAATAAAGGCATTCACATGGGGATGGAAGAGGAGGGACGTGAAAAGTGAAGCTCCAATTTGCATCCTGCAAAGTCTGTCTGTTTTCAGTTGCTCTCTTTCGCTTCTGCTTCACTTTCTAGACAAAAAGTACATTATGTCCATTAAAGTCTTGGTCTTCCCGATGAAATGTCCTTTGTGAGTGTACTATCACGACAAGCAATATGAGTTAGCCTGAAGAGGGCACGTTTTGATGCACATCGTGTCCTTGAGTTAGACAAATAAATTGTTTTCCTTTTTCACCATAGCAAGACTTCTGGTTGTCGTATGAAAGAGAGGACCTTTTCTTGTGGCCATCCAAAGCATAGAATAAGAGGTGATCACAAGACCAACTTAGAGGGCATGCACATCTTCATAAAAAATTTATAATTTACAAATGTTTTGTTGGTTTTTTTTTTTTTTTAGTATGGGCTTTTATGTGGTAGTTATAGTGTTAAAAAATTATAGCAAAATGGGCAAGAATGTTCTGCTGAAGAGTACTAAAGTAGTTGGTGATGATCGTGAATCACTTGATAGGAGAATTGTGATCCTTTGAATTGAAAAGGTTAGCCCAAAGTAACTTGCTTGATGGATTAGTTGGTGATTTACTATTTCCAGAGTAAAATTAAGCAACTTGCTTCATGGATTTGTTGGTGTACCCAACTCTTTTTCTTGTTTAGCCCAAAGCAAGTGTTTCTATTCTCCTTATTGAACAGTCAATGTCAGTCATCTTTGATGACTTGTAGATGTATAATAGAAAGTAAGATGTCATTGTTAGGTGGATTGTCAATATTTATTTCGGTCAATGCAAATTGTACAAAGATGCTTATTTGTCAATCATATTAATTGTGGCCATCTTCATTCATCATCTGACAATGGTCAGGCATCGCCAACTAACAATGTACAATGTCTACTATTAGACAAATTAGTTGTAATTAGTAGACCAGACAGACAAACAAAGAGCATATAAATGTGCCAATGTTTTCAGAGGAATAAAAGAAATCACAGTAAAGCTTTAAATTATGCATGCCTGAACACTTCCACTTACATGTACATAGAAAAACTCTATCTTCAATAAAATGTTGGGTAATCATCTAAAATATTTCGAGTGGAAGAAAAGAAGATTCTTATGCTTAAATATATACTAAATCTCCAATAACATGTACGTGTGTACCAAACTACCTGAGCATATACTTTTGTTGGTTTGGGTGAGGAGGTCAAAGGGAAAGCAATGGAATTGGCCAAAAAGGGGGCAAGAACAATACCTTACTTTTCGACTTTTTATGATTGAAATTACTCGAGAAAGAAATCAATATCGAGAACTTTATAGTCTCTAAGTGTGCTTGACATTTAGCCACTAAAATCTTTTTGTAATGGCATGAAATTAACAAGACTTTTTCCTATTCTCTTTTACATGAAAGAATGACAAATCTCAATATAGAAATTAATAAAGTGAGACTAAGCAGTGAATCAAGAGATTAAGTTTGTAGGACAATTATTACGTAAACAAAAGTATGGTTAAGATTTGAATCTAGATCAATAATCAGTATGATAAATTCTTGGATATTGACACACAAGAATCCGAACTGTTACCCTGTTTTTGTAATCAAGTGCCTAAAGGTTTTTCTTGTTCAATGGGTCAAGGCCTTCATTAAAACCACAAATTGAAAACGTAGATAGGACAATAACGTTATAGGATAGCCATTAACTGTCCACATTGACATCCGATATGATATCTTGAGATGTTGCACATTAGCATAGACATATTGGACGCTAAGATCATTTAAACCAACACACATCCATTATCTCTTCATCACCCAATCCACAGGTTAAACGAGCCACGTTAATTGTTATGCTAATTTCTGTTGAGTGAGCAAGTCATGTCAACAAAATCACATAACATAACAAAATAATTTATTTAATGGATGCCTTAAAGTGAGCCAAAATTGAAATAAAAAATGAGATGCTTCATTGAATTAAAGAAGTTTATAATATGAACAGAATTTTAGTTATCTACGGTATCACACCCTAACTCTTAAACCACTAGAAAAACCTCCCAAGAAAATTATTGTCTCCGAAGGCGACTATAAGGTGGCGACGTTGGAAATGTCAACCTGGTGGGGGTTCCTACGGCAACATCCCGAGAAAAATATTGTCTTCTGCCCCATCCCTGCATTTTTTTTTTCGTTTTTAGCTCTTTGCTTTTTTTTTTTTTTTAAACTTTAATTTTCCTCTTTGCTTTTTTTTTTTTTCTCTTTTGTTGAAATTAAATTTGAAAAGGTACACGAAAGTCTAGAGATAATTCTAGATTTATGAATGAAAAATCACTATATGAATGAACTGGAAAAGAGTTGGATGAAAATTATTGCACTGTCAATTTTAAGCAAGACATGTAAAGCGAGGAAGTTCTACTAATAAAGATAAAAGAGATATTCACATTGGGACGGAAGACAAGGGATGTGAAAAGTGTAGCAACACAGCCAATTTGTGCCTTGCAAAGTCTTATTCTTCTTGGAATCTATTAAAGTTTCCTTCCCATTTGCTCTTTTTCACTTTTGCTTCACTTTCTAGACAAAGAAGACGCATGATACTCAATACAGTCATTGGGGATATTCTCTAAATATTACAAAACAGCCATTTGTGGACAAAAAACAGTTTACTTTGATTTCTCTAACCTCTAATGTGCATCCTTAAAAGTCTTGGTCGTCCTGGTCTTCACAGTTTTCTCTCTCCATTAGCTCCCTATCACTTTGCTTCCTCATAACCCTTGTTGTTCTCCACAAACTATAGTGATTGATTCACCATGGGCATTGGAGAGATCTTTTTGGGTTCCTTCTTTCAATTTTTGCTCGAAAAGTTGGCTTCTATGGTATCGAACTATGCGCAACGGGAAGGAACCGGCACCTTGCTCCATAAGTGTGAGGAGATGCTAAAAACAATCAATGCAGTGCTTGACGATGCAGAGGACAAGCAACTCGACGGTGACCATCGAGTGAAGCAGTGGCTGGACAATGTTAGGGACTTGGCCTATGACACGGAAGACTTGCTCGATGAGTTCGAGATCGAAGTTGCTCAAGCCAAGTTAGAGGCAGGATCCAGCACAAGCAAAGGTGGGGTGAAAAGGAAGTTCCTTTCCTTTAGCCAACTGCACTCACCCATGTTTGAAACCAAGTTACAAGAGATCAAAGGCAGGTTTGAAGATATTGTCAACAAGAAGGCTCCCTTAAGTTTGAGAGAGAATGTTGTGGACAGATCTCACTACACCAACAAAAGGCTCCCCAGCACTTCTCTGCCAGAGCTTGAGTTTTTCGGTAGGGAGAAGGAAGAAGCGGATATACTCAAATTACTAATAGGTGATGCCAAAAATGTTGATAGCACACTAAGCATAGTCTCCATAATTGGGATGGGCGGTGTTGGAAAGACGGCCTTGGCTCAACAGTTGTATAACAATGACAAAGTGAGTAATTGTTTCGAGAGGAGAGCATGGGTCTGTGTTTCAGATGTTTTTGATGTTCTTGAAATAACAAAGACTATTTTGGGGTCGATCACCGAAAAGCCTTGCGAGGACAAAGATCTTGATAGGCTGCAAACAAAGTTGAAGGACAATTTATCTAGAAAGAAGTTTCTTGTGGTCTTAGATGATGTTTGGAATGTGAAGTACGGAGAATGGACTTCCCTCCTAAAGCCATTTGAAGCAGGGGCCAAGGGAAGCAAGATCATCATCACAACGCGTAACAATTCTATTCTTTGCATAAAAAGAGTTTTGTCATATCCTTTGAATGTGTTGTCTGAAGATATATGTACCAGCATGTTAGCCTATCATGCTCTAAGAGCAAGAAATTTTGAGGGGCACCCAAATTTGGAAAGAGTAGGCAAGAGAATAGTTGAAAAATGTAAAGGTTTACCTTTGGCAGCAAAGATGTTAGGCGGTCTCCTACATAATAGAGAGAATCCCAAAGAGTGGGAAGCTATCTTAAATGATAGAACATGGGATAAAGCGATAGGAAAAGATGGTGAGGTTCTTCCAGCTTTGAAATTGAGCTATTTGCATCTTCCTTCTTGTTTGAAGAAATGTTTTGCATATTGCGCTATATTTCCAAAGGACTACGAATTTGAGAGGGACGAGCTGGCACTCTTGTGGATAGCAGAGGGCTTTTTAGATGAAGAAAAAGAAAAAGAGAGTATCTTGAGATTAGGACGTGATTGCTTTGATGAGTTAGTATCTAGATCATTTTTTCAGCAATCCAATGTTCACACATCAAAGTTTTTGATGCACGATCTTTTGAATGATCTAGCAAAGTCAATTGCGAATACGACATGCTTTACTGCTGGGGACTCTCACATAGTGAATACTGAAGAGAAAGCTCGTTATGCATCATTTGTCTCACTATATGTTACATCAGAAAGCTTGAGAGCATATGCTCAAATGAAGGTACTAAGAAGTTTAATGCTGCTGAATGTTCAATCTAGTGATGATAGAGCAATAATTCCGAAAAGGTGTTGCATGACATGCTAACAAACTTGAAGTACTTGCGGGTGCTATCATTATCTCATTGGCACATCACAAAGGTACCGAATTGTGTCGGTGATTTAAAATACCTCCGATATCTCAATCTCTCATACACTAATATCAAAAGACTACCTGAGTCAACCGGCGCCTTGTGCAAATTACAAGTTTTGATCTTAAGAGGTTGTAGGTGCCTTTCTATGTTGCCTCCAGATACAGCAAATTTGATCAGCTTACAGTTTCTTGACATTAGAGGTACAGAGAGACTAAAAAAGATGCCATTGAATATCGGTAATTTGAGGAATCTTATTATCTTGCCCAAGTTTGTGGTAGGACTAGAGAAAGGGTCACAATTAAAGGAGTTAAAGAACTTGCCACATCTTCAAGGAGATTTACTCATATCTGAATTGCATAAGGTGGAAAAAGTTAGAGATGCAATTGATGCTAATTTGTCTGGAAAGCAAGACATTAGCAACTTATTCTTGCATTGGAATGAAGATTTTGGAAATTTCCAAAATACGGAGCGCGAAGCACAGGTTCTTCACTTTCTACGACCTCACACTAATCTTGAAAATCTCACTATCTCGTACTATGGTGGTGGAATATTCCCGTCATGGTTAAATGGTCCATCCTATTCTAAGATGGTGTCTCTGCGCTTGCTTAAGTGTCCTCATGTTAGTTCGCTACTATCTCTTGGACAGCTCCCTTCACTCAAAGAATTATCTCTTGAAGGTCTAAGTGCAGTACACATGATAGGCTCTGAATTTTACGGAACTAAAAGCCCTTTTCCATCCTTAACAATTTTGAAGTTTAAAGGGATGTCGGCATGGGAAGATTGGTCTCATTACGCCAAAGGTCAAGAAGAAAAAGTACCATTCCCCTGTCTTTGGCATCTTGTTGTCCAAAGATGTCCAAAGTTGATGGGGACATTGCCTCATCGATTAGATCATCTCATAGAGCTAGAAATTTCTTCATGCTCACATTTGAATGACTCAACCAATAAGGTTCATCTTCCATCTCTCTCTAAGTTACACATTGGGGATTGTAACAAGGAGATCTTAAAGTGGTTGGACAACCTAACTTCTTTAACCATTCTCACAATTGAGAATCTTACGGAGCTTGTTTGTTTTGATAATGGATTTATGAGCTACTTGGTCAAGCTAAAGAAGCTTCATATAAGAAGATGTGGGATGCTAACATACCTATGGCAAGATCGAGATGGAACACGAAATCTTACTTGCCTCCAGAGTGTATTCATCGAATCATGTCGTCAATTCACATCTTTTATGATGGGACAAGGAGAGATTGAGCTGCCGTGCAACCTTGAAAGGATAGAGTTGTGGCGATGCGTGAATTTAGAAAGGCTTCCAAGTAAACTGCACACACTTAGAAGTTTGACTATTCAGAATTGTCCAAAAATCATGGGACTGACCTTTCCTCCAAATGACCCCAGCAGTGATAACACGATGCCACAGCTTGAAAGTCTGTGGATTGATGATTGTGATTCTTGGATATCTTTTCCGTTTGCTAAGAATAGACTTGCTGCTTTGAAGACACTTGGTATTATGAGTTGCAAGGGAGTAGAGTCGCTAGTAGAGATCGCCGTAGTAGAATCGCTAAAATCTCTATATATTTGCAATTGTATGAATTTGAGAAGCCTACCACTGTGCCTTGGTACGCTCGCACATCTTACTTGTTTGGAAATAAGTGGTTGTCCAGCACTGGAGATGGAGGACCTCCCTCCCCTTCCCCTCACCTTGTCGAGACTTTCACTTTCTAATTGTCTGAAGATGAAGTCTATTGCCAACTGTAACATTAATAGTTGTAAGAATCTCACTTATTTGTTTATAGGTGACTGTCCAGCATTGGAGATGGAGGATTTCCCTCCCCTTCCAATCACCCTATTGGACCTTCTACTCCGCTCTTGTCCGAAGATAAAGTCATTGGAGTGGCATCGTCTTACGTCCCTTCAATCGCTACATATTGAGTGTTGTGAAAATATCGAATGCTTCTCCGAAGGGGGCTTGCCTCCAAATTTGCGGTCATTTAAGATTTTGGAGTGCAAGAATATGAAGCAGCCAGTGAGAAAATGGGGCTTGCCCATGCTCACTTCCCTCGAGAAACTGGTAATGGACGGAAGAAGCATGGGAGGGGAGGGAGATAAGGAGTGCTTTCCTTCGGAGGAAGACGACGAGGATTCCTGGAGTCTTCTCTTCCCTTCCTCTCTTACCTATCTTATGTTGAGAAATATGAGGAACGTGGAAAGACTATCAGATGGCCTTTGCAACCATCTCTCCTCTCTCGACTATTTAGGGATTTATCATTGCCCGAAGTTGAGGGGCTTGCCAGAGGATGGCTTCCCTCCCTCCCTCCGAAAATTGACTATAAAGGGATGCGAGAATCTGAAAGATCGATGCTCAAAACACACCGGCGACTATTGGCCCCTCATCCAGGAGATCCCGATCATCTACATTGATTCAGATGAGATCCAATGAATTGATTCGTCCTAGTGCGGTCAGATTTTCTAGGGTTCAGGTAAGTTTATGGTTTTGAAGGCATCGATTTCCCATCCTGCTTCCTCAACTCGATGCTCAATACAAATCGATACTTTCCCGTGGAGATACTCCACATGAATTTCCGGAAATGCAAGAAATCCTTAGCATCCACTTTCGCTTTCAGTTGCTAACTGCCGCGATTCAATCCCTTCCATCTACGGTCGGATTTCTAAGGGTTCGGGTAAGTCATTTCGTCTTGAATGCATCCATTTCATGTCTCTGTTCTTCAGTTCGATGCTCAATTACGAAGTAATTTTTTCCGATGCACGCAGACGTATGCTTTTCGTGAAGTACGACTGAAATTCAGAGCTGAAAATTTGATAATTAGCTGCTTGAATATCCAGCAAGAGCTTCCTTTAGTCTCCGATTGCACTGGCTTGCAAAAGTTGATGATGATACGGTAAGTAATTCAGTCTCCTCTGCAGGCAACCATCTACCCTGTTTCAGTTCTGGCCTCAATCCTAACAATTTTTGTTCATATATGGATGCGACGTTGGGGTACTTGCCAGAGGATGGCCCTCTCTCTCTCTCTCTCCCTTCAAGAGATCCCTTCATCAGCATTGATAGCATTCAGATCCAGTGAAGTAAAATCGCTCATGCCCGGGCCATGATGATAGATTTGTCTCCGTTGACTTCTTTTTGTTCCTCAGGTAATGCTTCCAACTTCTTTCATATTTCACTTTCATTTGTTAACTGCCGGGATTCATTCTTTGATGTAATGTAAGTTTTCTTGGGTTCGGGTAAGTTTTTGGTTTTCAAGGCATCAATTTTGATTCTGCTCCCTCAAATCGATACGTAATACAGACTGATATTGGAACTCGAATCTCTAGCTCATTTTGAAAGCTAGAAAATGAAATTTATTGGATTGTTAATTGACAGGAATTGCGCTGCTGTCTTCTCTTCTCAATCAGCTCATCCTACATCCAGATTTGACATGTCTTACCGTCTGTGGCAGATTGTTTGCAGTTGTTGATGATATCTCCTGCTTGTTCCAAGGACACAGAGAATGTAGTTCTTCTTAAGCAGCAATATGGATGGAACAAAACTGAAAATGAGGTCATCATTGTCATAGAAGCTTATAGAACTCTGAAGGATCGGAGGCCTTACCCTGCTGATCAAGTTGCGAGAGACATCAGCAGGAAGTTTGGTTTTGTGCTCTTCGACAGCTATTTTAAAACGGCGTTTTGGGCCTCTGTAAGTAATATTAATGTTCATTGGTTTTGTCCTGGGATATCGTTCTCAATCTCTCCCTCCACCTGTGATCTATATCTAATCCTTTATGTTCTCTAAATCATGCCAGATGTTGATGGAACTGTTGCTTTCTTCTAGGGAAGTGATTCTGGAGGCAATCTTGTTCTCTTGGATGATGCAGAGGTCATGAAGATGGGCTGTGGGAAATCTTTCACACCATTCCCTAAAGGTAATTATTTTTTTGGATTGTTGAGGTGGCTCCACTGGAGTTTGGTCCATGCATTGCAATGTGAAAAGTAAGGATGGATGAGCTCTGCTGATATTAAGCAGAGTTCAGATGAGAATGTTATGTTGTTGGGTGCAATCATGTTGGAAAAATTGGTTCCAAACCTAAATTTATAATTAATGGTTAAAATGGTGTTCTTTACCTGTGTGCATGTTTTAATTTGTGCATTTTCATCTACAATGTTGCTCTTCCAGTGGTTTTTGAGTGCCAAATCTTTCACCTTTTAACGTTGCCTTCTTTTCCAACTCAGGATGCTGCTTCACCGGCTCTGGAGGTTCGAGGAGTTATGAGCACCCACCAAATGAGGGGAAGCCAGTTCCTCAATTCGATGCTTGATACCAACTGATTTTTCTCATTCAGATTTTTCACATAAATTTTCGAAAACTAGCTACTGAAGGTGAAAGATTGACATTTGCATAACGAAATGTTCACAAAGCTGCATCTTGCTATATTGATGACATATCTTGAACACTTCTTGATGCCCAAAAACTGTACTTATTTTTGCACTTGAGTGACCCACCAAACAAATTTTGAATTAACATGCGCTATGCTTTGCGTGAGAATCACCAAGAATCATGGAGTACCAAAATCATATTCCTTTGCATTTTCAACGTTTGTTGTATGTTCTCTTCCCAACATCTTTTTTCTTGTGCCCTTAAGCTCATTCAATGTGGTTGTTTTGTAGATATCACTGTGATCAGTATTGGCAAAATCTCTTGGAAGGATCACTTGCAAATGCTATTGAGGTGGGCCTAATGCTGTCAATGTTAAGTGTCACTTTTTGCAATTTAATTAAAAAAAAAAGAAGTCTTTAATTTTATTTGGTGCACTGAGATGTTCTAAAATTTCTTCTTGTGAATACGATCTAAATAAGATAATCTTTTGTAAATTTAAAAACTGTGACTAGTTATGTGGATGCTGTGATATGATTGTGAAGAAAAGGGTTGCACTTCCTTTTTTTTTTCAATGGTTTCCTTTATCATCAAGAACCTTCTTTTTGTTGATGATGATCCTTCGTAGTATTAACCAGTCAATCTGGGATAAAATTATGGGGCACCTCATGGCTCCAGCCTTTCATGCCACACCAATTCATGACAGCATTGATATTCTATAAATCACCTTCCGCTTGGGTCTTGATCTCTGGTGGGTTAGGAAATATTACTAAAAGCTTGCAAGAAATATTTAGCCAATTTACTCATGCTTGTTTGGTTGAGATTGAAATGATATGCTACCTGCTTCTGTGATTGTGTTGTCAGCAGTGACCTCTGGGGCAAATCTATTCAGTTCTTTAAAGTATCAGTCTTGTGTGTTTTTTTCTACTGTGGAATATTATTTTGTCTTACAGTATGTTATTTTATCTGAAAATACCTTCTTATGTGGCATTCTTCCTACAGGGATTTCCGGAACAAAAGTTTCGAGCTCACTTGTGTTTGTCTGGTGTAACTGGAAATCTTGAACTTCAACAAATGCAAACCCTGTCTGGTACATCTCTTGCCTCTCTGCTACTGTTTTATAAGTAAATTTTTGGATGAAGCAATTTTCATGTGAGATTGTGAAGCTCTATCAGAGGTTGGTTAATTTGTAATCTAAATTGCAGTTCACTGTGTACTTTATCTAAGGCTTTTTGGATGTTATTGCACATATAACATGGTGCTTTGCCCATATAAATAGGTGGTTAGAAAAGCAGTGTTGCATTTTTCAAGAAACCTCACATACTTTTGCTTGTGAGCCATCTAATCATCTGGTAAGTTATACTCATTTTTCTCCATTTTGTGACTTACTTTTTCAGTTAGCTTGTTATATTGCTCTTGCACTAATTGAACTTACAGGAATCTGGTCTTTACTTTGAAAAAACAATGGAACCTATTAGTGATCACAACAGGGAACCTCTGCCATCTTACATCTAACTTATAATGGAACAGAAACCAATCTAATTGTCCAACTGGCAAATTATTGGGAATCAAACATGTATGCTAGCATGATCAGTGTTTTTGTATTACAATAATCTATAATACCAAGTAGTTCCAATATCCTATAGGCAACACTGGGCTTTGCACATAATTAATGTGGAAATTTCTTTGTTTATAAATGTGGACTTTAAGTTCTACTTTAATGGCCTAT
Organism: Eucalyptus erythrocorys; assembly: GCA_014182555.1. Lineage (NCBI taxonomy): Eukaryota > Viridiplantae > Streptophyta > Magnoliopsida > Myrtales > Myrtaceae > Eucalyptus > Eucalyptus erythrocorys. The sequence continues at coordinate 12,492,747 of CM024598.1, read as the reverse complement.
GACTACTAAAGTGTTATCTTTGCAAATTCCTAGTTTCTTCTCTAAGGATTGATGAGTATGATTCTACATTTTTTACCATCCCAAACTGCAGGATTTAAATGCGGTTGAGGTGCTCATTCAAGGTCTGGTCTTGTTCCAAGGAAGATGTCTGACAGTGAGATTGTTTTTTTTTTTTTTTTTGCCAAAATACTTCAATTTGACCAATGATGGATCGTCTATACAGCTAATAGCCATCATTTTACCTTGATTTGCAGGTTGGTGACAATAAGCATCCAATATCTGGAAGCATGGCAAGCTCTGGATGGCTTCTCAAGTCAAGATGGTGCCTTTCCATGGGAATTTCCAGGATCATAAGAAGATATTTCATTCCTTGTTGCATCAGGTGAGTTTAGTTCTTTTCATCAGCCAAGAGTGGTTCAATGGGATCACATCACATTACCTTACAAAACATAAAATGAGGCTTTGTTACAGAGAGAGCAAAAAAGGATGAAGAGAGAATTGCTGCTGATATACAAGATGTACTCACAGTAACAGCAACCCTCGTTTGTCATTTTAATTAGGGCTTATGGAAGGACGTGTCTTTAAGTTTTTAACATTGAATATGCAGTATCATTTGCCAATAGCTTTAAAAGTTTGTACTTTTGACTCTAAGTACAGAGTTGCTCTTAGAAACTATATTGTAGGCCATGCCTAGCCAAAAAATACTATATGAAATTTTGTATTTGAATTGGTTAGATAATATCCTTTTAACATGTTCAGGTCAATATTCAAAATAAGAAGCTTTCTTTCTTCCCATAGCAGTTATTGTAGAGATGGAAGGATAAATTGAAAACAGAGGTTTGAATATGTGAATGAAACAACTAAATTTTGGATTAACCATGCAGGCCGAAACCCATTTAAAAACTGATTACCTGGTCAAAGAATAAAGTATATCTTTCTTCTATTCAAATACCTACTCCATCTCTTGATAATGGTAGCTTTAGCCACACCAAAAAGGAAAATCGTGATTTCATTGTTTAGAGAGGCACTGGTTAGATCAAACTGATTTTTGTTGGACTTTATTGTGATATCATGAAAGGTTCCATATATCAGCCTAAATGGGATTGTGGAACTTGAGTCGCTAGTTCATTTTGAAGCCAAAAAATGAAATTTATTGGATTGTTAATTGATGGAAATTGGGGTATTGTCTTCTCTTCTAAATCAGCTCATCCCACATGGAGATCTGACATGCCTTACCCTCTGTGGCAGATTGTTTGCGGTTGTTGATGATTTCTCCTGCTTGTTCCAAGGACACATAGACAATGTTGCTCTTCTTAAGTAGCAATATGGATGGAATAAAACCGCTAATGAGGTCATTATCGTTGTAGAAGCTTATTGAACTCTGGGGGATCGGAGGCCTTACCCTGCTGATCAAGTTATGAGAGACATCAGCAGGAAGTTTGGTTTTGTGCTCTTTGACAGCTCTTCTAAAACCGCTTTTCAGGCCTCTGTGAGTAATAATAATGTTCATTGATTTCGTTCTGTGTATCGCTCGCAATCTCTCCCTCCACCTGCGATCTATATCTAATCCTTTCTGTTCTCTGAATCATGCAGGATGTTGATGGAAGTGTTGCTTTCTTCTGGGGAATTGATTCTGGAGGCAGTCTTGTTCTCTCAAATGATGCAGAAGTCGTGAAGATGGGCTTTGGGAAATCTTTCACACCATTCCCTCAAGGTAATTATTTTTTCGGTTTGTTGATGTGGCTCCATTGGAGCTCAGTCCATGCATTGCAATGTGAAAAGTAAGGATGGATGAGCTCTACTGATATTAAGCAGAGTTCAGGGGAGAATGTTATGTTGTTGGGTAACATCATACTGGAAAAATTGGTTCTGAACCTAATTTATAATCTAAGGTTAAATTGATGTTCTTTACCTGTATGCATGTTTTGAAATGTGCATTTTAACCTACAAAGTTGCTCTTCCAATGGTTTTCAAGCGCCAAATCATTCACCTTTTAACATTGCCTTCTTTTTTGAACTCAGGATGCTTCTTCACCAGCTCTGGAGGTTTGCGGAGTTATGAGCACCCACCGAATGAGGTGAAGCCAGTTCCTAGGGTAGATAGCTCAGGCCAAGTGCACGGCGCCACATTCAAAGTGGTGCAGAGACTGAGTAGTCCAACATGCCTAGAGTTGGGAGTGCTGCAAACTGGTCCTTTGCACTGCCTAGTCATATGGTTTGTGGCCCTTTTTTGGCCAGGCCATTAGCTATTGAATGGCCTTCTGTTGCTTATAACCCAGTCACCCTTTCTCATATATTGACAATTTTCCAGCTCTAATGGTTGGTTACTCTATGTTGAGAGTCTGACATTGTTTTATGCAGCTGTATATGTTGCTTATAAAACCAAGCCTCCACAGAACCTGATCATGCTTTGTGCAGTAATATCTTTCTGGCATTTCGTCTAAGCCATCATGCAGAGTTTACTCAACATAATGTTTTTTTGCATAGAATCTCTACTGGTAAATCAGACCGGGATGATATTGTTATATGAGAACAAATGTGAACCAACATAACTTGGAGCATGCCGGTTTTCATATGAAAATCAAGTTTACACGACACCTTGTGAAGGGTCATGTAGGGTCATGTGAACTTTAATAACAGAATGATAGCATCTTAGATATTAAGGCCAAAGCGGCAAACTCTTGTGCAATTTCAAGGCCGTCACAGGGAACTTGACGCATGCCAATACAAACTTACCATGAAGGAAGAGGAATGGCTCTCAATGTGATGACTAACGTCAAACTGCAGATTAACAAAAAAAAAAAAAAAAAAAAAAAAAAAAAAATCAAACAAACACTTTGCCTGACCATTCCGGTTAGAGAGACCTCTTTAGACCTTTGCATCGGCTATGCCCCTGTTGTTATTTTAAAAACCTGTGTAGATGAAATAATTACAGTCTCGTCTTATTGACGTATGAGCTCTCACTAAAATTTCTGACATAAGTAATGGTTTTGATAGATGTACCATCTACATAGCACAGGCTGCACAGCTAACCTACCAGTCCTGCTTAGAAAATTTTTTTATATCCACTTCTTTTTGTTTAATTCTTCTGCACAAAATTCGTATTCAACATGTTCATGGATCTCCATATAACATCAAGTATACTATGAGCACCATTCATCACTTCATCCAGGTCTCCACCTATCTATATATAGACTCACTATCCACTTTCTCACAGATTTTGAGATAGACTTAAAGATATTTTACTCAGTCTCTGCAGTATGATCTCTTAAGTTTCAATGAAGTACAAAACTAGAGAAAGATTTGGCTCAAAAAGGAAATAGCTTCAGCTTCCGGTAGGTTGGGGGCCTTAACGTATAGATTAATTGAGTAAAAGGTGATGGACATGGACCACATTTAATGTATGAAATTTGACTAATATCAAACTCTTTCAACTTCAATTTACAAAATAAGCAAATCAGACCTAAAAATATCGGTAATCCAACATATTTTTTCTAAAAAATTTATCCATTATGCAAGTTTTTGAACACATATAATGACAAGAGATTTAGCTGTTTACAAATTATAAGATGCAATGCTTTGTTTCGATATGATTCAATTTATTTCTTTTACTGCACTTTATTATGATTTTAAATTGGATTCATGTAATTTTTAAACACCTCGATTTTTATAAAAACACAAGGACATCACCATTTATAGCACATGAAATTTAGTGACATATGATGAAATTGAAACGATGCAGATCTAATACATTCCTGCGTATAAGTCTCCCAAGCATCTGATGAAAATTGAAACGATGCAGAACATACAATATCTTCATCAAGAAGGATTACTAGACTAGCACCTTCCCAGGACCACTGTCTACTGAATCTGCATTTCGCCTGTACCACATGACTTAACTAGGAAAGACAATTTTCGTCTGCGAGCACAATTCAAAACCCAGGCGTTGCAACCCCCATCCCAGATGCCATGCCGCGGCACCAACTCGGTCAATGTAGGGTTAGCGCCTCACAAAAGGGACTGCTTTCACGGGAATTTGAACTCGCTTATCCACATATGGAAAGAATGGAACTTGTTGATAATTAACGACTCAGCCAGAAACTCACCAAGAGGACATACCTAAAACTGCATTTACATATAAATGCAGTGTCATCTTATCAATAGAATGATCCATCATATGAGCAAGTAAAAGACTTATCAATCTAAGAGTCCCTGATCCTATCCATTCATGTCTCATACCGTTGATGCTACAAAATCCAGACCCATGTGCTGGAACAAAAACGTGGGAGTAAAAATTAGCGGATTGCCCAAGAACAGAAGAAAGGAAACAAATTTCTCATTTTTCATAACATAAATAGACGCAGTTCCAGGATTCCGGCAATATTCAAACCAGATAAAACAGCTTATACACAAGAAACGACCATTTTTGTAGCAGTCCTGAAAAATCGCGTATATAAAACACCTCCTTTCCTTCGTATTGGTTGGATGTTTATTACAAAGTGAAACAATTATGAAAGAATCCCAAAAATTTTGGTAAGACATATATTACCACCAAATGTCATAAATCTTGGAGGAGAAAAAAATCAAGAATGATATGGACTCGTCTTTTTCTACAGGTGGCTATACTTGGATACAGTACCAATTAGCGAGCATCAGTTTGAAAAGCAGAAAGCATGCTCCTGAATCTAACAGGATTCCAGTTCAAGCCTTAATCCTTGAGGACTCTCCCACAGCACTCTCCATTCTTGAGTACCATTCCCCAATACGAGTGTGCTCCACCATATCTTTACCAGACCTCAAATATCGGATTGGTCTTAAAACACCAAAGACAGCAAGATCGGCCAAATTAGGCTTTGAGCCCCCTGAAACAGCAGATATTATGAGGAGTAAACATCTTCACCACAAAGGTGCAGACATTACTATGAACAAGGTGCACATGATAACAGACAACCTTTTGCACAAATGAATCTTTTCTCCAGCTGTCAACCAACAGCTATATCAATAAAAGCTTTATATAAGTCGCATAAGAGGTTTTTACCTCAAGCATTATCATAATGTCCTTAAAAAGGTCGGCAACACAAAGCATCATGCCATAAGTTCACACTTCAAGAATTGTTAAATAATGATCATTTTCTAGATCTTGTGAAGGACAAATTTCCCACAACTTTCAAGAATAAGACAGCATGTCTTTTATTGCCTATATGCCATCCCAACTTTTTAAAGTAGGTTGGAGACATCATCTATACACCAAATTGTCTACTATCCTGATAGCTCACAGTGGAGATGCTTTCATTAGTATTTTCTCAGAAGGCAGAACCTTTGTCCATCATCTCTACAGGCCCAAGGCTAATAAACATAATAAAAATCTTCTCAAAAGAAATTGATCTATTAACATCTCTCACTTAACAAATGCATAATTTTGAACCTTATCATACTCATTTCTTTGAAGCCATCCCAGCTTAAAGAATAACTAGTTTGTATGCATGCACTATGCTCGTGTGCGATAATTTCATTACGCACATCATTGTAAGGAATCAATAATAAAGTCAATAACTGTCACTAGGTGGACAGATAAACTACTCGACATTGTTTTCTTTTTTTACCACTACATGAATTATTCTAGAAAGCAAACACTAAATGAACATTTTACTACTCTTTCAATAACTTATCAGAGTATTTATTCAAAAATTTAGAAAAAATATGGAAGAAGATGGAATTGATTGATGTCTTGTAGGAACAATTACAAAATTTCACCAAGTGCAATTTTTAGTATAAAGCACGAATCCATTAGAGTTGGATAGCTAAGTGAGGTGCAGAACAAATAAAACCAGTGATGCAAGTAAAGCAATCAATGCAAACGCCAGTGGCTCATCCAAGGGGAAGTGTGATAAAGATGATCCAGAAATGTAAAATCACAGAATCTTCCTGCTTTCATAAAAAACCCCCTTTTATTGGGAGGGGTAGTTACCTCACAAGAGTCTTGCAGAATGCAAGATGACTACACTACATGCACTGAAAATATTAAATACACAATCTATCAACAGAGGTCAGTAGATGAGTAAAAGACTGATATAATTATTAAAAGAAGCATGTTTCAAGCAACTATTCAATATCTAGAGTGCATACCCAAGAACTCCCTGCCATTTAAGGCATCAACCCATATCTCCGCAGCATCATAGAGGGCAGCACGTTCATCAGTAATATTGTACTTCTTCTTCAGGTTCTTGGACACAAAGTACATCGCAGCAGCTCCCGCATATTTTACCGTAATTTTCTCAGTGAAGCTGAAATTACCTGGAATCACAGAACATTTAAATCTAGACGCCAATACAGCCATTTCTACAGTGAGATTCTTACAACAAAATGACAAATATTATCAACCATATTATTGCAAATGGATAGATGACACTAAACACCCACCTTGTACATGTTTCAAATGCAATACCAATATAATGAACTTTAAGCATTCGACATTACAATCACCAAAACAACCAAATTGGAATTGAAAGATTGCAAATCACCTAATCAGCAAATCAACATAACCAAGTCCTTTTCCCCTCACACTCCCTCAAATATATATATATATATATGTACGTGTGCGTGTGCGTGTGTGTGTGCAGCATGATCATGTGAAACAAAATTAAACACATTTAACAACTCAAATGGTGACACCACCTCAGCAGGCCAGAACACATAACACATGTCACTCCATTACAATGTGTCCGTTTGTCACATTTCAGCTTTCTAAGGCATAATAAATCAACAATTTAAGCCAATCCAAGCCCATGACTTCATTTTATGTATTTATGATCACATTATGATGATTATTACATAAACATATCTACTTTTCATATATATTTGAGCCAATTACCATATGGCCATAGTTGAGCAAAACAAACCCATGAAACTGATCCAAAAGGCAGGTACCATTGCATTAGTTTTGCAATCATGCAATGATGCTTACATCTCATTTCCAAATTATGTGTATTCCACCCATCTACATCATTTGGAGTTAATTCCACCAGAACAATATTAATCATAGACAAGAACCCTAGATGGAATTCCTTCAATAAAACAAACTGAGAGGAGATATATTATGAGAGAGCCAAGCTATATAATGCACTAGTACAGCAAACAAATGGCAGATTTTGACAGTAACTGAATTGGCATGGCTTTTACTCCATGGAATCAAATTCAAATGCATCCATAATAGCAACAATAAAAAATATGAGTGAGAAATCACAAGCCAAAAAAAACTCATGCGATTGGCTCCATCATTCATCTCCACATATAAATACAACCTTTTAGGCATTGATCATGTAGAAACTCGCATAAAACAGTTTCATGACTCGCTCTAGTTATCCAGCAATTACTGTTATATGTAGTCTTGCCTGCTAAACACTCTCCTGATTTATATACATGAGCCGTTGCAGAGACGAGATGAAGAAGCATTTGTTGCCCTCCTAGTGAAAGCAATAAAAAATATATCCACCTATTCTACCAGATGAGCAAAGCATAAGACTTATCAATCATCTTCTTTTACTGCCAAACTTATTAATCATCTCGGTGAGGGAAGTAACTCGAAACATCAGTCGTAACTTCACATCAAATCATAAGCGTGTCTTACCATTGCTTGTGATATAATCAAATGACTCAAGAGCCTCGGAGGTATTCCTGTAGATGTTTGGTGATAAGACATGCACCAAGTGATTGTCAACCCATCTGTAGTTAGAACAAAATGAGCACAATCATTAACTCTTGGCATAATATCAGAAGTTTCTAGACTCATACTGCAGCTTAAAGCACAAAGATGAAGCCCCGTTTGATCTGGCTGATATTAAGCAAATAACCAATGCACACGATTTGGATGGCATGCAAAAGATGTGCAATTTCCCACATCTGAATTAACAAGTCAATATTTCTTTACAGTCTACGATTGACATGGCAGACTTTATGAGTGTAGGTGTATCATTGACAGTAACACATTATGTCATAATATAGAAAAAGGAGACTACCTCCGCCACTTTCTCTCTTCATCATCAGCATCTTCTGTGGCTGGTTTGGCTGACCTTTCAGGAAGAATTTTTCGACCCAGCTTGTCAATGATATCTGCATGATTCAAATTTTTTACATAAGTTACAATCATAATGGCACTCAAATGTAACAAGGGGCTCTTGGGCTGAATAACATTGAAAAATATCCTCAATGAACATAGTTTTCTAGAGTTTTCTCACTAAGCATTTAAAGGTAGAGAAATTCAGTTGTGGCAACAAAAGGAGAGTACAGAACCTGATGAGTCGACTAGCTGCTCGCCATCCACCATGAGTATAGGAACCTTCTTGTAATCGGACCATTTTATCTCTTTCTTACTAATTGGGTTGACTTCAACAACTTTGTAGGGGATGTCATAATAGTCCAAAAAAGCTGAGATTGACAGAAAACTTGAACTCAGAATGAAATGAAAAAGAAAAATTGACGAAGGGAACATCATTGCCTATGAGACCATCCTGCTTGGATTAATTAGATAGTCACAAGAAGAAATAACTGTAACAGGTCACTCACCAAGAAATGCGCTAGATCAATACTTTTTCTATTCCACCTCTCAACATACAATGATTACAACTAAGCCATGACAGGGGAGACACTAATTCGTGATTTTCCAAACCCGATAGAGGATTCAAGGTTGCCATCTATATAGCCATAAGCCATGAATACAAGCAAGATCCAGAATTTTGTATTATTTGGCACTAAAAGACAAAAGGCTCGCATCTCCAGTTTTCAAGCTTCCAAAGTGTTAAAGACGAATAGTAAGAGACTGCATAAGAACAGAACCAATCCTTTCCATTCACAATCAACTACCAACAGGCATATTATGCTGCAGCACCTTTAGGTGATCAAATCTGAGCAAACTTATAACGAGAAATTTCCAACTCATGTTCCAGTATCCAACTTTTTCATCTTCCTACCTGAATTATACAATTCATCCACTTCCCTGCGCAGTTGATTAATTCCAGATGCATCTTGCCAAGATTCGAAACAATTTTTCTCTCTCTCTCTCTCTCTCTCTCAATCTATCACCGGTGGGAGCACTTCAAATCCCATGCCTGATTCAACTAATTCAGCTCAATCGAAGATTTGATGAAAAATACAACAATAGCACGCAACTACATCAAATCACTCAAAAACGACACAGACAGAGATCCGCATCATCGCACCTAACACCAGACAAACGAACAAACAAGCCCACCGCTGAGCACCTTACCTTTAACTTTGTTGCAGAAGGGGCAAGCTTCGTACTGGTAGAGCACGACCTCCTTCGGGACCACCTCGGGCGACGGCGGCTCCTTCGCGAGGACCTCGCCGGACAGAGCGGCCGACGCTGCAGACGCCGCAAACACGGCGCCGGCAATGCCGAGAGATGCAGCCCGGGGCGAATCGAGCAGGCGGGAGAACCAGCGGCGGCCAGCGCGCCGTGAATAGGCTCCGCCGCCGCCGGTGGCGCTGCCGTAGAGAGCCGCCCGGAGGAGGCGGTGGCCGTGGCCGTGGCCGGAGGCGGCGGCGGAGGCGGAGGCGGAGGAGGAGGCGAGGGCGCGCGAGAGGAAGGAGGGGGCGAGGGTGGAGGAAGCCCTTCTCATGGCGGCGGAGCGAGGCGGCGCGACGACGGATCGCGGCTCTTCCACGAGCTTCTTCGCGAGTCGAATGGAGGAGAAGGAGAAACAGAAAAAGGGGAAGAGGTTGAGGCTGACGGGGTTTATGGCGATCTGGGGTTTTACCAGTCACGGGGACCCCAAAAAGTGGGAAATGAAAAAAGGAAATTGAGAGAAACTTCTTTTCTATTTATGTTTGTCAAAATAATATATATATATAAATATAAAATATAGACACGCTACATTAGTACATTTGTATGATGTTTAATATTTTCTGGTGTTTGACAATATTATGATTTGAATAATCAAGTGAAAATGAAACTTCTTACTGGTTTAGTTAATTAAATAGTGTATATATATGTGTGCGCGCATATGTAAATGCATATCGAAAAAACTAAGTTACAAATTAATGTGAGAGTACACTAGTAATATTATTGACGAGATGATTGCGAAGTTATTATATGAGAAGAAGAGGAATTGAGCTTTGAGGTATGGGGCTGCCTAACTAAGTAAAAAGTTACATTTCCTTATAAGTCTATTGGATTCTTTAAAATCGCCTAGAAAATGAAAGACCCGTATGGTTACAAAACTTTGCAAATTATGTTTGGTTGTCCAAATAACATTTCTAATATAATAAGATTGTGTTAGAAATGCATACGACTGCACATATCCTACATGTCCTATCCTTGGACGATATTGTGATGATTAGTGTAGTCATGTGTAGGTGTATGAAGTTTTGGTGAATCTAGGTCGAGATTAGAAGCCTAACAAAATGCAAAATAGGTTATTTAGAATCAATATCTCCATCATGATCAATATTGATGCTTATTAGTTATTACCAACATTACGAATGTCTTGCTATACAATGGCCATTATCGCTCGAGGAGTGCGACACAAAGGTTGCGTGATCCAATGGTGGTTGGTCAAATGTTACGACCAGCATGCCATGGTCTGTAAGGAGGAGTGCGACACCAGCATGACATGGTCTGTAATGACTTGGGTTCTACTGTATAATATTGTCCGCTTTGGACACTGAGTCTCAGGGCACGCAGCAACCTCCTCACTCACGGATTTGTTTTTAACACAGCGAAAGCGTACATGAAAGGCGTTATGCAAGTTAGAGAGACCTAAACCTTATAAACTAATCCCATGACTCCCCATAAGTAATGTGGGACAAGAGACATACCCTTAACCTTACTCGTGTATTGCCAAGACGATCTACCTGGATCTGGGTCGTCACATGGTCTATAACGCTGCCAATGGAATAACCATGTTTTGACTCTAGTATTTCTTTTCATCGTTTAGAGGACGGTAAATTCTTCATCGATATAAGATAACCTTTACCGCCATTAGACTCACCTATAAATGGCAGCCCTCCGTAGCTCGGTAAGTGTAATCCATCTTTGATCTAGCTATCAAATTTACTCTTTCCCCTCACCTATCAACTTAATATCCATAAATCAATCCACTTAATTCGTTCTCCATGGATACAATCTACGAGTGCATTTCTTGCTTAGGGCCCCAACTAACTTTTTTAGCTCAAAGTTTCCTATCGAAAGTTGCACAACATTCAAATTACGTGCCGAATAGCTAAAATTAACCTTAGGTTAATGAGTCTATGATGACAGGATTAAAAAAGAAATAACCTTGGAAAAGAAATCATTTTTTCTTTTGATTGCTACAGCCCCTCTCTCTCTCTCTCTTTCTGAGCATAAACCCTCTATCGTCTTCTCCAAAAACCCTCTCAAGCTACCGCTCACCTCAACCCATCATGGACACCGTCTAAAGCCCCGACCTCGCCGCCGCCGTCCGCCGCCGCCCGCCGCCGCCGCGAACAATGTCGGCCTCCAAGCTCCTCCTCTTCGGGACAGCCCTCTTCCGCGCCCACGCTCCCCTCCCTCCGCCTCTTCTACCCAAGCCGCTCCCCTGCCACCCCCTCCGCTTCGGCGGCTACTGCTCCGCCTCCGCCTCCGCCTCTGCAGCCGCCGCCGCCGATGAAGTTGTCGCTCCCGAGGCCTCACAGGGGCCGCTCCTCCTCCACCAGGACCACCACCCGTGGCCCGAGTGGATGAGCTTCGTCGACCGCCTCAAGGCCAAGGGTTACTTCGCAGACCGGCCGCCCCCGAGCGAACGGAGCGAAGGGGATTCCGCCGCGAAGGAGCCGGGCGATGTCGTCGCCGACGGCGGGCTTTACAAGGAAATGAGGTTGCTGAAGGATCCCTGCCTCAGCTTCGCGCGCGACCGATACGACATTTTCAAGTAAGGGAGACCCTGGACTGTGGCCATCTGCTCTTCGCTCGTTGCGTTCGTGGGGTTCTCCTTGGTTCTTTTGGGAAAGTGGGGTTGTCATTTTCGGTCTGGAGGTCTTTTAGGAATGCGTGTAATCAGATTATCGGATTCGGGTTTGAGTCATCGGCTCTCATTTTCGAGGTGGCTAAAGAATTGAGGGCGTGTATATATTTTGGTAATGAAAGCTTAAGCCGATAGATGATGACCTTTTCTTGTATTCAATTGCTCTAATGGACGACCTCACAAAATGAAAGCTTTGAAATTAAGGAGACGAGCGAGTAGGCTGTAGATTTGAACATGGTGCGGAGCGGGGTCTTTGATTCTTTGGTTCTGCGCTCAATTACTGTGCAACTACGGAGGCTGCTTTTATTTGGTGTGAGGATCAGGTCGAGGGATGATTGTTTTGAATCGTTCGTAGCGGACTCACAAACTTCACACACGACTCTCTTTATTTGTTTGGGGTAGAAGTCTGACCAACCTATCATTAGAATCATATTGAGGCTGAGCGATTTTAGAAGTTGTCAGGCTGACATCAGCAGTCACTTATGGCATTTGACATTTGTGTTGAAACTGTTCTTGACTACGATTCGCCTAATTTTGAGTTATGATGTTATTGTTATTGGTGCAGATCGCTGTCTTTACAAAACATTCAAACAGTGGTGGAGCATGGATGCCCCAATCTTCTTCGCAAGGCTGTCAACTCGGGGAAAAGGCTGAGAGTCTATGTGCAACTTGACGAAGGGGATGTATGTCGAAGTTTATTTTAAGATCTTTAGTCTTTCTCTAACTTTGGTTGCATTTCCGTAGATTTTTGATTGCCTACATATGGGAAGCTACATAATCCTGACCGAGATGATTTGATGCAGGTCTGCAGTGCGTGCAACCTGCGAGGCTCTTGTGATAAAGCTTACGTGATACTCAAGGAATCTGTAGCTGCTGCTCGCACAGTAGATATTGTCCGGATATTGTTATTCTATGCAACAGATCCACTTGTTTTTTCAGGTGGTCAGAAACCTCCTGGCAGAGATCTTGTTGAATCCTCTGCAAGGGAATTGCTTTCTCAGTTAATTGAGCTGAGTGAGACATCCCCTGATCCAGAACTCCCCAAGCCTGCTACAAAAGCTCGGCGTGCTATAAAGAAATCAATTAATTTCGTTGATGATAATTTGTCGCAAGATGTGGAAATGAAGAGGGGTGACTGGATGTGTCCCAAGTAAGTCTGTTTAGAAGATCGAGATTAGTACAGTTGTATTTGCTTTAGATATGTTTTGTGCTTCTATGGAGAGTAAAAGAGTCAAGAATACTTTTAGAATTTTTATCAGATTCTTTTATTTGTGTGTCTTTGTGCATCTAAATATGAAAAAGTGTTTAGAGTGTCTCTGGGAAAATCCTGAATACAATGCTCCTGATACTGTTGAGAGCCATCTTGATATTTTCCTTGGTCTACAGCTAGGTTTTCTCTTTTCTTTGATAATTAAGCCAAGATGTAATCTCTTTGTGGATGGGTTTGAAGACCACTGCTTCCATGCCTTTGAAAGTTGTGTTATAAAGTGGACTCTCCCTTGCAAATTACTCTGCTAGTGATCTGTGATGCATGAACGGAGCAAAAGCTCCTCCTTTATTTATTTATTTTAATTCGCTGCTAGATAACCTTCTTTTTAATGTATTATAGTTTCATAGTTTACTTCTAAGCTGTGATCTAATGTCTTTCTCTTCGCTTGGTCGTGTTGCACGTATTTTTCCCTCTTGTTTCAGTTTTTCTGGCTAAACCTAAAACTCTCATACAGTGAGATGTTTTCATCCTATATGACCTTATGACTTATTTTCCGATAATTGCCAATATACTTGTGGAACCATACAGTTCTAAAGTCCTTCATGAATCTTTGGCTTAGCGAGCTATGTTGTCAACAAAATACACCCCTCCATCAACTATTATTATCACCACAAGTGATTGCTGTGAATAATTTTAGTCTTTAGACTGTCCGGAAAGTGAGGAATTTGTGTCATGAATTCTGCAAGGATAAAAAGTTTTGGGCAGTAAGAAGTCAGATTTTATCTTATTTTGTAAGCATTATCTCTTCCATCAGACTTTAAGCTACAGTTGAGAAGGTCCTGTAGCAATCTTTGGCTTTTCCATTTTATTTCCAAATTCGGTGTCTGTATCTTATTTTCTTCTAGTTATCAAGGGGGATTATTTGAGAACTGTTCCTTATAGTGTTAGCTTCAGCAATATTTTTAGTTAGATGTGATGATAAAATTTTGGTACATTGCTTACATTCTTTTCTGTTTGATCTACTGCTTGCTTATGTTTTTTGCCTCTCAAGGAACTTATGGCATTCATTTTGTGGCAGATGCAATTTCTTGAACTTTGCTAAAAATATTCGATGCTTAAAATGTATGGAAGATGGTCCTAAACAAGTGGACACGAATAATGTCGAGATTAAGAAAGGAGATTGGCTTTGCCCTGAGTAAGTCCTTCTGTTTGTTCTGCTGTGTATTTTATTCATTATGGCCTATTATCTTGTGGAGGTCATTAATCAAAATGATATCTGATTTATAGCATATTCTAGTTGATTTATATGGTTTTTCTTTGCTTCTGAGTGAATACCCCATCACTATACTTTTGTATTCTCCGACCCTGACTTATAGATTTTATTGATGTGCATGGTTGCTCTACTGTGAGAATAGGGGCACTGTAGTTCTTCATGCTTCCCAAGGAGTAAAAGCATCACAGACATAGGGTGAATGATTTTAGCAACAAAAGATGCTTAAACAGGCAAGCGCAAGTTGGGACATGAATGAAATACCATATATCAGTTCAGTGACTAAAAAATGCTTGAATGGCAAGCACAAGTTGGGAATGAATGAACTTCTTTTTGTTAGTATTGCTAGATTATGATCTTGGGTTCTTTTTCTGGGGTGAACCTTATGTAGATGAGGCAGACAATCTTGAATAAGGCCACTTACTGTTTACGATATTCCATGGATTTTGTGCATATTCTGGGAAGATAAGTGATATGTCCTAAAAATTATTGCTTAATTTTCTAATATCGTCAAGATTTTTAGAAAAACTAGTTTGACTAAGCAACCATCATAGCGTAGGAAATCATGTGGGCATCCCATTCTATCGTAGGATATTAGCCAGAGACCACCTTCTGCTTATGATGAAATTTATTGTCTTGCCGTGTGGAGCTGTTGATCTCTAGTCCAGTTAGAGTTTAATTTCCTACAATGTATTCAAAGTCTCTCAAGTGGGTCAATGCAAAGGTAATCTGATCAAGCATTTAGATTTGACCACAAAAGGAAACATTATCAGATTGATTATGAATTGCAGTATGTTTCTGGAAAGACAATGATCATTGTAAAAAAAGAAATGCTGATGATATAAAAGCTGCAAATTTCAGAATACCCTAGTGGCATGATTGAGCTTCTTTTATATCATTCCATTTTGAATATGTGATGGTTTTAAGGTCAAGTTGATCTTTATTTAAGGCATCAACCCATACCATAGCCGGACTTTTCATCTTAAATGACTTGCCTACAACCTTATACATAAAATGTGATGGCTCTTTTTATTCTTGAAATAACCATTTGGTTTTGATGCTTCATTTATAGTATCCCAAGGATGCTTTTTGTACTATGCAAATGAGCAATAATGGCTGGTAGAATTAGTTCTCCAGTGCTGCCTTACACATTTTATGCAAAATCCACCTATGGTAGTAATAAGATCACGGATGCATTGGTTGCTTAATGAAATGAAATGTGAGTATTTCCAATTCATTGCATACATATGCTAGAGCGACCCTCATTCACATTTTCTTTTTGCAGATGTAATTTTGTCAATTTTTCTAGAAACGCGCATTGCCTAAAGTGCAAAACTCAGGGCCCAAAGAAGGTTGGTGTCGATGAGGTGGAAATGAAGAAGGGTGACTGGAATTGCCCACAGTGAGTTCTTCAGATCTTGCCACCCTCTTTTTTAACTTTATCATGTCTGGGATTAAGAGATGGTGCGGACCTGCTATAGTTATTGTCTGACACCAACGTATTGTGCTTCCTCTGTTTGTAGGTGCAGTTTCATGAACTTTGCAAGCAAAAGGAAATGCTTGCGCTGTGAGGAGCCTCGTCCCAAGAGGCAATTAAATCATGGAGAGTGGGAATGTCCTTCGTGAGTTTCTCTGCCCTCTTGTATCGCGCCCCTTCCTGCCTAAATGGCTGCTCAATGACCTTTTTCTAAATAGCTGATGGCTTTATACAGGTGCGACTACTTGAATTACAGAAGGAATGCGTCCTGCCTAAAATGCAGCCACAGGCGGCCCCAAGAGACAAGGA
The DNA here is from genome assembly GCA_014182555.1 of Eucalyptus erythrocorys. NCBI lineage: Eukaryota > Viridiplantae > Streptophyta > Magnoliopsida > Myrtales > Myrtaceae > Eucalyptus > Eucalyptus erythrocorys. Next base: position 12,476,483 of record CM024598.1, on the reverse strand, counting down.
CAGAGTATGAGGAGCAAATATGGAGGAGCCCTCGATAAGCCAAATCTCAATAAGGCATTCGGAATAGTTCTGTGGCAGGATCTCGAGCGAGCTACTTCCTGTGTGCTTACATTCAGTTTATTCGGCATGCGGAAAGAGCATTAGTTTTCACTTTCATTCTGTTCTGTAAATCTGTGATCTCCCAAATTTTGTGAGTAAAATGAAAGAAGAGATGATTATAAGTTGACAAATTGGATCTTATACGCTGAATGGCCTGCCAAGCATGGTAGCTCCTGCATATTTTGGCCTGATGTTCTGAGGAGTGTGTACTAATCATTTTGGCGGGCGCGTGCTAGCAAATGAGCGATGGTAGCTCTATTGGAATAGTCTATAAAATTTAGCATATTAAGTGATGTCATGGCCATTTTCTCTTTCAATAATAATATCATCACGTCCATTTACAAACCAAATTCGTAAAGTAACCTTAGAGTGCGTTTGTTTTGGGAATTGGCTCGGCCTAGAGATTAATTGAAGGATTTGGGCAAAAGTCTCGAATGAAAAATTTTCGCTCAAAAAGTTACGTATAAACTTTATGGGATGGGTAGGTTTGAGCAATATTTTAGGCCTGCCTTTTGGGTTCGGCTCCAATAATGATGTTTTTACTAATAGCAAAATAATTTGCCAACACAATTTTGCTTAATTTTCCACTCAAACGTTTGGTTCGATCGAAATGGAAACGGAAATGAAGACCCAATTTGGGATTTGCCACATTCTAATTAAGCACTCAAATATAATACATGCACCATCGAAAAATAGATATTATGAAAATGTTAAGGTCTATGAGCCCGATAAAAAAGAACAAAAATTATATGATTAATATCTTGAAAAACCCTAAACCGATATACTTATGACAAATTTACCTTAAACTATTTTTTTGATTATGAAAAATCCAAAACTAGTACACTTGTAACAAATTTACTCTAACTAATCATTAAAAACCAACAAATTTGCCCCAAACTAATTTATTCGATCGTAAAAAACTCCAAATTGGTAAATTTGTAACAAATGTACATTTTACTAAATTGGATTAATACAAAAAAAAATCACAAAAATTGTAAACTGTGATAAAGGGAGCATAAAATCTCAAATTGATATATCAATTAACCGTCATGTGTTATTTAACTTAATAATTTGATAATAAAATTTTAAAAAAACTAATAGATGGTAAATTTGTTATAAGTATACCAGTTTGAGATAAATTTATCAAAATATACTAGTTTGGAGTTTTTGTAGTAAAAAAAAGGTAATTTGAGATAAATTTATTATAAGTGTATCAATTTGGAGTTTTTGAGGATATTAGTCCTAAATTGTATGAGTGAACTTATCACATCAACACAAAATGATTCTTCATATCATCAAATAAATGCTAATCAGTCTCATGCTGGATAATTCATTCCAGCGTATTTAAATAAAAAAAAAATAAAACCAAAAACACAAAACCTAGCAGAGCACCCTCCCCCCAAATTCAAAAAGACGAACTTTGTGCGCCAAACGCAAACCCCATTTTTAGGGTTTTATCCCAGCGGGAGTTGCAGCAGCAGAGAGAGAGAGAGAGAGAGAGAGAGAGAGAGATGGAGGAGAGAGACGACTACAAGTTCCTGAAGCTGAGGGACGCCGTCCCCTGCCTCAACCAAAGGGTGAACTTGGTCGGCGTCGTCCTCGAGCTCGGCCTCCCCAAGAAGAGCAAAGGCACCGGTAACACATCTCCCTCTCTCTCTCTCTGTCTCTACCGTTCTCTTCCTGCTTCGCAGTTTCCAGAGAGAGAGAGAGAGAGAGGGTTTGCCTTTTTTTTTTTTTTTTTTTTTGGCTTCTTCTGCTGGCAATGATGACAAAAAAGGCCGGACTTACGGCTGCTACCGTGAGGTCGGGTAGTAGTTTGATGAAAAATCTCATATAAGGTTGTCGTCTGAGCCAGTTTTCTTTCTTTTTTTTTTTTTTTTTTTTTCCGTCCTTCGCTCGCCTTCTGAATCTATGCTTGAATAATGCTGTAAAGGTTGTTTTGATGGTTACGACCTCGATTCGGTTCAATATGGACTGGGGCTTCCTTCGTCGCTCTAAATTTAACATTTTGGAAAGATGGTCTTTGATGATGTGTTGGAGCAATTAAAATTTGCGTACTCCCGGATATGGAAACGAGGTGATTTGTCACGTTCCGTGTGGTGAGGGTGTGCCCGACGTTCTTTTTCTCCAAATTCTGATCGGCTTGCAAGTGTGATGTTTGGCTTTTTAATTCAAATGGTGCACTGTGCTCAACAATGATGAGGCGATGGTGGCAACGAAACTCTTTAGAACTGTACATTACACGTAATGGAGTTCTTGTTTTGTTTTATTAGTTTCCTGTCGTGCATCCTGATCAATGTGATAATTTTATCACTCGAAACTTTCTTCTATACTTTCATTGGAACTTTCTGTATTTTTCCAGGCATTTTTATCGGACATATTCATATTTCATTGCAGATTTCTTTATCTCGCTAAAAATAGCTGATGAGTCCTATTCGGATCCTGGAATTTCAGTCAACTTCTTCGCTGAAAGCGTAGAGAAGCTTCCTGTAGTTGCCTCACCAGGAGATATAATCCTGCTCTCTCATGTCGTGGTATTTCCAACAGTTACTTGCTTCAAATGCTATGTATTGCACTTGAAATAATTAGGGAGTTAACTTATATATCTAGTCTAGAAGTATGTTCCTTCTGCAAGTCTGAGACAGTCTTTTGAGCTCCTCATCCATGACATACACAGGGTCTTTGAGGTTGAGTTAAAGTGGTTATGCCGAAATTCTTTGCACCATTTTAAAGAGCACGATACCCTCCTTTCATTTCTGCAGATGAAAACACATGAACACGAAGTATATGCTTTCTTCAATAAGAAATTCTCTTCATTTGCTTTATATGAGGGCATAAGTGGTGGAGACTTCAGTCCTTATCAAGTTTCTGCAAGATTTCGTACTAGAGAACTGGACAAGAAGTTCATAGCAGACCTCAGAAAGTGGTTGACTGGTTTTCAGCTCAATACAGGTAATCTCCCTTAAGGCTATGTATCTTGGTTTGTTATTTTGTGTTTACAATAGTGTTTTTCTCTTTGGTATGCTAAACACGGGAAATTCTGCTCAAGGCCAGAAGGTGAGAATAATTCATGTTTCAACTGTGTTTATATATATATATATTCAGACAAATGTGGAAAGCAGAATTTGGCAATTTTCCTGAGGTTGATGTGCAGCTTTCACATGGTGGTGTGAATAGTTTAAAAGATGGTCTTTCGAGATTGGGATGGAAGATTTTGTCAAGTTGGTTATAGTACATTATTTAAAATATCTCAAAAAATTGAAATTTATAGGTAAAAGATTCTTCATTTTTTGACAACAGAGTTCTGCATGTAAGAAGCTCTACATCATCACTTCTCTTTCCCCCCTTGATGCACAATGTTTCATTCTAAGGATGCATTGGAAGTCCTGTAGTCACGTATCAATCTCATCAAACAAAGACTTTGTGTTGCTGAAAGCATTTATAGAGTATTCTAAGTGGTTCTACTCCGGAGCAAATACATATGCTGACCATTTCTACTCAACCCTTGTTCTTTGAGAACTATCTGAAGACTTTTTGTCACACTTCACATTCATGGGGGACATGAAGCAGATGGAAGAGGCAATGGACAGTTATAAAAATTAAAATTTTGTAGATCTTATGACAAGTTTGATATAAAATCACGTGCAATGGTGTAAATAAATTCATATAACCAGATAGTATGTTAAGGCTCAGTCATTGTTGGTGTTTGTAAAAGGATCCATTACTTATTTTGTTTGGTGAGCATGCCAATAGTACTCTATACTTGTGGCATTGTTAAACTTATTTTTTGCTGGTTATTCTAAGAGAAGTTATTCCAATTCCACATGTGCTTTGTAGATCCGAATGATTTCCAATTTTTAAGAGAGATCAAGGAAGGTCAACGCCTAAGTCTAATTTGCAAGGTAATCAACATGTCCTCATCTCGTTGTCATTATCAGCATTTAATATGTTTAAAATGTCAGTTACAGTAATTTTGAGCCACTGTCATAGCTTCTTGGGAAATTTCAGGGATTTGTCATTATACTGTGATTTCAAGATGGTCATGCTATCTATCTGTTGCTTCCACAGATTCTTCACATACGTGAGGTTGCAGAAAAGGAGTGGGTTGTCTATGTATGGGATGGAACTGATGCACCCAGTAAAAAAATTCAGACGAAGTGAGTCAACTTTGTTCATTTTTTTCTTCTTTTGATTGTTGGTGAAAGTTGAATTTTCAAAATTTGTAGAGCACCTTGGACTTAGTAGTTGGGTGGGGTCATGGGATAGTCAAGTTCCTTGAGGAACATCACTCAAAGCAGGATGCTTTTCCCTTGTAGACTGTTGTGGTTTGTCTGCCATTTGTTGAAGATCGACTGTAAGCTGTAATGTTGGACATTGCTCCCTTCCTGTCTGCCATTATTGGCCATATAGTATTTTACAACGCGTCTAATGAATTTGAGAAATGGGATTGTTCTAAAACTTGGCCATGAAATAAACAAAGTGAATGTTTTGATTATTGGAAATGAGGCTGAATCGAATAATGATAGCTCTCAGGTGGGGACGTAAGTGTGCATTTCGGTTCATTTTCTATATAAACAGATAAAAATGCCTGGCAGTTTTTTTAACCTTCTGGCTGAAAAAAAAAAATTAATTAAGTAAAATGCACATTATTTATATTTAATGATGTATATGAACGGTTTCTTTAACTAATATACTCGTAATTACTGATAAAGAAAGAAAGTAAACCAGTATGCCTTGGTGATCTAGATCTAGTTTCAAGGCATTCGCTTTGCACATAATTGGGCAAATTTGTGGATTTAATGACATTACAAGATGTTGGAATCACTCACAAGATGTTTATTCTTTTGGTGCTTTATGACCAGAGTCATTTACGTCCTTTGAACACAGGATGACTGATGAGATGGACAATCCACTTCCTTTGCAATTGGAAAAAGAGCCACTGCCTAGAGACGTGCTCTGTACCTTTCCCTCTGTTGGGAGTGTCTTGATGGTGGTGTTGGGTGAAGGCAACAAAAATCTTGGTCTTGGTTTCTTAAAGACTGGCATGTGGTTAAACTTTCTCAACATCATCTGCGAAGTCCACGCAGGGTTTTGGCGCGGTGTCTTGATGCCCTTCACAAAACTTCGTTATGTGCCCAAGGAGTACCGCTATGTGTTGGGGTGCCAAAGGTCAACACAGAAAATGGCAATTTAAAGGTTTTCTTTTGGCCGATTTTAGGTTAACTCCTCAATTACCTTGGATAATTCAGGTGTTATGAAGAACGATTGTCAGAGAAATGGGGTCGCATGCCATGGTCTTGCTTTCCTTCACCATCAACAGTTACAGGTTCGATCTCCTTTTTGTGGCCAACTGTGACTACAACCCCATTTTAGGATTAAACTCATACACCATTTGACATCCATAGAGAGATTGTTCTCCCATGATATACTGTCTAGCCCTCTGCTGGTGTGCTGCAGCTGCTTCTGTACTTGATTGAAGAATTCTTTACACTGGTTTCAACGTGTCTGCACTTATACAATCATCAATTAACTTGTCTTTTCCGTTATGGCCTGGACAAAAAGAGATTTTTGTGGGTGTTTGGTGAGGCTTTTGCTTTTATCTTTCACCTGTTTTTTTTTTTTAAAAGAGTGAATCAGATCTAAATTGTTAAAAACCTCAAATTTACAGAGATGCCCATGTTTTAGCTTTTAATGATCCCAAAGCTAGTGACTTAAAGTCTTTACCAAAAAAAAGAAAAGTTAGTGACTTAAAGTCAAACAAAGCAGGGCCCTGTCTTTTCCCTAAGCAAAAAGTATCTATTTACTTGAGTAACTGGTGGTATTGACGCCATTGAAGATTGCAGAGTCATCATATCTGCAAAGATGTGTAGAACTCATTTATTTTTACTTAATGCAGGATGCTTTCTGTTTGATTGATTCATCAACTTAAATTCCTGATGTTCATCTGAATCAGGAATTTCCATTTTTTACTTTACAGCTCCTGTAATTATGAAGTCTGTTCATCCATAATCTTGATGAATTTTACTCTATCAGAGGTTGAGCATGATCACGTGCCACCTGTTACATTAAGGGATGTTCTCACCTATCCCGAGGTAAATTATGCAGTTCTATAAGTTCTATCCTCGTGAAGAACTAAGTTGCTTGTTGAAGATACAATTCTTTGAAAGCTGCCTAGAATCTTTTAAGTTGCTCTGAGGTGACACCTAACTGCTTTAGTCACTGCAAACGCTGTGTAGACAGGTCAAACTCAAGAGTTAGAAGTCGGAGGTTTAATTGAAGAATTGTCAAGGATTTAGTCTATTGATTTTTCCCTTTCTATCATTGATCATATTCTACATAAGGAGATGCTTGCTGCTATGCATGGCCTCACCCGTTGATTAACTTTGTCCTCCTATAGTGCTGCCTAGTGTCATCTTGCTAAATTGTTTTTTCAGAAGGATGTAGATATCAATGCAGCACTTTTTCTGTGTCGTGACATATTAATCAATAGCTTCTTATGGAAAAACTTCACTTTCTCATCTCACTTATCACAGATCAATTTGAAAAAAAAAAAAAAAAAAAAAAAAAAATCCTTGCACTTGAATCCCCAATTGCTGATTATCTAGATCATCTAGTATGGATGAGCAAAAAGATCTAGATCAAGTTCCATGTTGTTAATTTCTGCACGGTTTTAGCATGGCACTTGGAGTTTATGCCTCACTTTGAAGAGCTGCTTGAGACTTATTGTTGTGTGGAAAATGTAAACTCATATTAAAAAAGGTGTGCTTACTCCTAAGCAGAAATTTATCTTTCCAGGTTACTGCCAAGTTTAAGTGTGTGATACGAGTTGTGGCAGCATTTCCATGCGAAGCTGAGAACTTCCTCTCTCCTGCTGGGACATATAGGGTTAGGCTGACTATTGAAGATCCAACTGCTCGAGTACATGCATTTCTGTATGCTGAAGATGGGGTACGATTTTGAAGTGAAACAGAATTTCTTTGGTAGCCATCTATTTTGATTATTGCTTTCGTTTCTGCATGTGAAAGTTTCCCTGACTAGGCCAAGAAGAAAATTAAGGGTTTTATCTTGCAAGTAGGCCTCATTATCTTTAGTCAAGTCTAAGTCCTTTGTGCAGAGAGCTTGACTGGAAAAAGGAAAAAGTTAACTTAGGGAGAGTACAAGAGATTTCCACCAGGATTATATATATATATAGGTTAATATTGCTGGTGACATCTCAGAGCATTTCCTGCTACCTTCTTTTTGGTCTTTTCTCCTTTAGCAAGCTAGGTCTATAACTCCGACCCCAATAGCATGACACCTTTCAAACCAAGAGTCTTTTATATGTTTAGTATCTCCACTGCATGAGAGACCAATCCTTCTTGGTAAACTAAAAGTTTTCTATAAAGGTGAGGTAGGTATATGTTAATAGACTCCTATGCTGGAATTGCTTATAACCTTGGTCTTTGCTGTTATGGAATTTTCTTCTTTGCCCAATGACCTGTCATATTCTTAGCTTAGGCTACCTGATCTTGTTCTATGAATTGGTTAAAACTCTAGGTGTATGGAACTTGAAACCATTTTTTTGTCGTCCTGTTGTAGGAAAACTTTTTTGATGGTCATCCTTCTACTTGTGTTTTGAAGAGGAGGATGAACAAGCTACTCGGATTAAATGAAGATGACGACAGCAAGGGAACTGAGTATACAGACAGAAACCCACCCTGGGTCTTTTGCTGTCTCAAATCTTACTACCTTAACGAAAGTGATGTTTGGGGAAGCCGTCGGTATCGAATTTTTGACACCAAGCTGGTGGGTTAAGGCTCGATCTTATTCAGTATATTGTACGGTATAGTAGAGATGTAAAGATGTAAATATCTGAACCCCTTAATAAAGAGGGCTAGCAGTGTCTGTAAGAGTATTATGCTCTTTTTGGGTTTTATTCCCCTTTCTTTCAACCTTTTGGGATCAACTTTCAGCTCTTAGTCGAGGCTTCACTGTCGAGGCAATGGTAATAACTATCGGATTTCTTAATGCATCTCAAGCATTTTGTGCTTGTGCTTTTACCAACAAATTGATTTAAAATCCTGCAACACTGGCTTAACAGTCTTTCTATTTATTGGGTTGCTGTGGTTGCGAGATGAGGAAGATTGTACACATGCTTTCCGACAATGCGAAAGAGAGAGCACTCTGGAGAGTTGGAAGACAAAAGACTTGAGATCGAGAAAATTCGTTATTTTGGAAAGACAAATACATAGTTTGAAGTTGAAGCAGGTCGTGATGTCCATATTTTCAGAATCTGCAATCGCCTGCAGTTTTATGTTTCAAAGTACAAGGGTGAACAGAAGCACTTGCCCTAATTATTATTACCCTGAAATATAGCAGACACTGACGGACCTTTTCTGTCTTGTACTGCTGAAATTGGCATTTTAAGTTATACTATTTAAGAATACATTTGTGTCAATCATGAAGAAGAAAAGATAAACTCTTATCGTAAGTTTCCTCTTCCTACCCTCTCTCTATGTTACAGTGTTCAGTACTGTAAACAAAAATTTGATACCATCGAATGAACAAAAAGGAAAACAATCAGCTATACAAACATGATGGAAAACCCCACACGTTGCCACCTTGAGAGCTAATGTGGACCTCATGGGTACAGGAAATGGACGTGACAACAGCGATTAATTGATTCCAGGAACAACAGGTTCAATTGGTTGCTGTTGCCCTCCAACCTCACCGACAACTGCAGGGGCCTGCCGGCGCTGCCGCTCACGGAGATACAAGACCGTGAGGAGACAGACAAAGAGCGTGAGTATTGTGGCATTCCCTTCTTCCAAAATCACGTCTTCTACCCATGCTTGCACCTTCGGGTAAGCCTCAGGCAGTGAATCAATCAAATTGACCTGTAAAGAAAACCAACCACCATATGAATCATTCAGACTTAGATGCTCACAACAAGAGGAACATTAAATAATCAGCTAGCTCTGTCTCCATAACCAACTATCAGCACATACTAGTTCAATAGGTATTATTGTCGTGTCCAACAATTTTATGGAGTTAATCAAAGGGGTGATTTAAGTCTTGCTCGTCACTTTCCCATGAAATCAAGAGTTAAAGCTTACTAATTTAGTGGCTCTGGAAAAACTAGGGAAGAAACCAGAAAATGAAGTATGAACTTGCGTAGATGCAATTCTTCAAATCCATCTATGGATGTGGAACATGTGGAACATAAAAATGATGGGCCAAACATGGATGCAACAAATCCTCCTTGAAGCAGTATTAACTCTTGCCTACCCATATTTTCTGAATTAAAGAAAAACAACACAGGCAGAGAGAGAGAGAGAGAGAGAACCAGGAAGCTGTTGGCATAGTTCTTCCGTATCCATAAGCTTGCAAGGGCCAGTGTAACGGGCAGTTTTGCAGCAGGTTCATTCTCAAGGGCTTGATCATAATAGCGTTTTGCTAAATGAAGATCAAAAGGAAGACCCTGGCCATGTTCATGCATATAACCAAGATTGAACATAGCTTGTGCATTAGCTTGGGATTTCGCATGCATGTAAGCCTCTGCCGCACGTTCATAATCTCTTTCAGTACCCTAAGAGAAGACACAAAAAATTAGGCTCAATTGGAGCTGAGGCAACTCAAGTGAGATCCAAGTCCGTAGTACTTCACTCCATCAAGAGGCTAGAGAGTCCACAAAGACAAATTTATTTATTTTTCCTTTCTAATATTCAATCCATTGAAAATACATACCCGTCCATAATAGTATGCATCTCCGATCAGCAAAGCAGCATGCTCATTTCCTTGCTCCGAAGCTTGCCACCATAAATAATGTGATCGTTGGTGTCGTTCTGCATCTGTGCAAAACCCTGCTTCCCCCATGCACATGCTGCGCTCACCAAACTTGTCAAGAATCCATGCAGCATTACTTTGTGCCACCTCATAGCCCAACTCAGCCATCCTTGAGTACAAGAGGAATGCCTTGCCCACATCGCCTTTTAAATATGATTCAAGGGCCCATCTTGACAAAGAGCCCCATGGTCCCCTCTCTGCAACTAGCTTATACAATGTAGTAGCCTGAAAAAATATTAAGCTTACAGCTGTTCAGCCCAATATATATTACCTCACATAAATACAAGATTAGTATGGCATCGCAATCTTCATGGTTTACCAAGCAAAAAGTGAAGATAGGATACACATGCATGCATATCCACCAATTTTACAAGATACACAAATTATATACATATCAACGCATGATGTATGGAAAGACAGTTGCAAACACACAAATAAAAGTAGTTTGACTTTACCGTGGCAAGATTTTTCTTGAGCCCGACACCTGTATGGAACATTTTTGCTAGCTGGTAGAATGCCTTTGGTTGGCCTGCATTGGCAGCTGATATGAAGTACCTGCATGCCAGCTTCACATCTCTGTTCACCCCAATGCCTTTAAGATGCATCACCCCCAGGTTATAGTGCCCACCAGCCTCCTCGTTGTTAGCAGCTTTCTCAAAGTACTCCTTTGCCTGTAATGAATTACAATAAGTCTGGGGCAAATACTACATAATTGATCTCATCACTACCATCTACGATAAGGATTGTGAATGTTCACAGGAAAACCTAGTCCTCAGAAGTTGGTTCTTTATGAAGCGATGTCTCATTTGCCAAATCGAATCAAATGCACTAAATGAACAAGCCTAGGAAAAAGAATATCAAGTCACAGGAACAAGGATTTCACGAGTTAATAAGAAGAAAAAAATCACGAAATATTGTTGTCATTGAATAAATAATAAATCTCACAGCACTTATTCTAGTGATGACATACAAAAATTTGCTTGGCACCTGCTAAAATTATTGTAACGTAGCTAACTCAAGAATCAGAGAGCAATTGCCGGAGGAAGGACAAATTTAAAGGAAACATAAAAACGGGCATATGGGAAGTTCATAACGTCAAAGGTTAGAGGCCTCAAATCAGGAATTCATCCAAGTGTGCATTCCAAGAAAATTTAATTATAACAGAGAGAGTCATCAGATTAACAAACAATGTTGTGATCCAAGAGAGAGAAACTGAGTTAATGAGAAGACCTTGACTACATCAAATGTGCTGAGGAAAAGAAGAGTCAAAGCAGTCATGGCATGGGAGACAAGGCAATAAAACTAATATTTCCAAATAGTGACATCTTTACAAAGTTTAACCGAGATCCAACTTTCATATAAAATGGAAGCATTAACACGAATCCACTTATAAAACAATCGATCCCATTTACCTTAGTGTAGTTCTTCTTTTCCACTCCGTAACCTTTGACATATAGATAGCCCATTCCATTATAAGCCGAGTAAAGCTGCTGTCTGGAGGCAAGCTTTAGCCACTCGAAAGCCTTTGTATAGTTCCTCTCAACTCCAGCACCCCTAGCATATATCTCCCCAAGAAGTTCCATTGACCTCGGCTCGCCCTTGTCCACAGCCTTTAGAAACCATGACAATGCTTTCGTATGGTCACGCCTCAATCCTCTCAGCCCAAAATAATAGAACAACCCCACTTTGTACATTGCAATTGCATTCCCCTTCTGTGCCTGGTACTCCAATATCTGGAAGTCCTCATCGTCCTCACCTCGAGACTTCCTCAGAGCTTCTTTATTCTCCTCAGCTCCATTGTGAATCCTAATCGGTTCTATGACGGGAGAATCCTTCGTGATTAAAAAGCTATTTACAGCTACCTCTGCTAACTCGGCATACAGCTTGACTGCTTTTTCATACATCTGTAACCACATTACTATAAGGGTCAGCTCATTGAGTTAAATAAAAACCATCTTAAAACCACCAATTCTACCGCTTCCTTCAGTGTCCAAATTCTTCCCACAACACACGGATAAACAAATTCATTCTCCAACATAAGTTCCAGGATTACTAAATAACAGAAATGGGATCATAGCGAGAATTGCAAACGAAAGCTTACAAACTTCTTGTCCAAACATCAAATTCAACTTGTAATCTGCTCTTTGAAATGAAAGACACCATAAGCCTTAAACGTCAAATTAGTAACACCATCTACAGTGAATGCAAATGAAAGTCCATGCCGAATCCACATTGACGATGGATCATCTGCTGATGGGTGATAATGACATGTAATTCTAACAACGGAGCTGAATACTCACATCTTGGCGCATATAAGTGTAAGCAAGCGCCATCTTCGACTGCATATTCCCTCCCTCGGCAGCGAAATGGTGGTACAGGAACGCCTTGCCCTTGCTCCTGTCCCTCATCTGCCCCGTCCCGTGGAGAAACCCTAGCGCCGACTGCGCGTGCGCGTACCCCGCCGCGGCGCTGACCTCGAAATCCGACACGGCCTCCTCCATCAGCCGCCCCTCCCCGGAGCTGGCGGCGGCCATCATCTTCGACACGCCGGAGTAGTAGAGCTCCTCCGGCGAGCCCCTCGCCGTCGGATCCGAGCCGGCGAGGGGCTCGCCGGACTCGAACATCGGGCGCCAGGAGCCGGGATCGAGCTCCTCCTCGGGCCGGGACTCCGAGTCGCCGAACTCGTCCCAGTCGGCGGAGTCGAGGAGCTCGTCCGGCGAGGCGGCGGCGACGTCCTTGAGGTCCTCCTGGGTGAGGAAGAGGAAGAAGGGGCGGGCGGTGAGGGAGAGCGGGTAGATGGAGAGGAGGAGGAGGGGGACGAGGAGGCTGCGACCCGGATCGCGCATGGTGATCGGGAACGACGGCGGTGATGCGGCGGCGCGTGGTGGTGGCGGCGGCGCGAGGCGGCAGCGGTGGCGGTCGACGGCGGTGGCGGCAGGGGTGAAATGGTAATTTCGACGGGGCCGCGTCCGCGTGTGTATATATGTATAATGTTCCAGCGAGGCCACGTCAGTTTTTGGAATCTGGCCAATGAGGTTTTGCCACGTCGCGGACCGGGTCCCGTCAGTGAAATCTGATGGACCGGATCCGGCTATTGCATTGCCGGCCCAACCGGATCGAGATGAATGGTTGAGAAAGGCCGACCAAAATTGCATAATTTCGAAAATTAAAATGACAGATTTCCTTTAGCGTGCACATTTAATTTTTTTTAAACTAGTGAATTATATAACCAGAACTTGCCACTAGAATCACGTATTTTTATGAGGTCACTAGTTTAATTCACATAAGGAGTCAACTACTGATAAGTTTTATCTTGAATTGCATAAATTTTGATCTCACAAAGTCTCTCACTCCTTGATTTTTTTTTTTCCATTTTTAAATATTTGAAAAAAGGCTGACAGAAGAGTATGTTGACTTTTTTTTGGTCGAAAATTAATGATATTTCATTACTAACTCGAGATTGCTGGGTTACAAAAAGATTTGATGTCCGAACATAAAATTAACCAAAGAAGATGATGGGGATTTAAAATTCAGCACGTCGGGAGTGAGTCACTACAACGTGTCTTAACGATCCAATCAGCGACTTGGTTATAATCTCTCGGTTCAAAACGTAGCTTTAAGCTGGCCCAGCAAGTCCCTACAGTCTTGGATGACAGAACATGCGGCCCACGGTGCTTCAGCCCGGCCCAATATACATTCAACCGCTGACAAGCTATCGGACGTTAAGATCGTGCTCACTTCACCTTGACGGTGCGTGTGCAAATCAGATGGAAGGTTTCCTTCAGCTCGTTCACTTCGTGCGGCTCTTTTTCCTTTCCCACGAGCATGGAAGGGGCGGAGATCCATGCGCTATTCACTGAGATCTTGTAGAGAAAGTGGCTTGGTGGATTTGCTGATTTTACCGCGGGAAGAAAGTCCACTCGTTTGCACATCTGCCGAGGGATCTTCATCTGCTTGGTAAGTGTCGTTCTTTCCCTGTTCCAATTGTAGTTGTGTCGAGAGTATGGATCCTTTGATCATTAACCTCGCGTTGGGATTTTTTTCCTTCGAAGATCCGGCTGTTCCAAGCCTTCCATATTCTCCACAAATAGCTTCGGCAAACTCGGCTTTGGCTTGTAGTCATCTATCCTCTTTAATTCTGATCTTACTGCCATCCCCAACCCCTCCCATTTAACTTCTTGCTCAATAGTATCCCTTCTCATTAGTAGACTTTGACACTCCTATGGGTTTCAGGGGCCTTTTTTCGTTGTCTATGTTAAATTATGACTCGAGTTTGAGTATTTACAATTTGCGATTTGCTAGATTTTCAAAGGAGGAAGGTTCTTGTTTGCTTCGAAGCTTGCGGAATCCTATGGCGTGGGCTTTCTTGTTTTAGCCGATGAAGAAAAATAAAAGAGAGAAGCCCTCCATGCGGCGTCCCTCTGCACATGAAGAATTAAAAGCAGTGGGGTCCAAAAGTCAACAAAGCTCATACGAAAAAGAAGGCTGTAGCACCAATCAAAATAGGAAATAGTGGTGGGCCCAAGGTGGGCACACACGTATAAAAGGCATTGTTGATTTTTAGGTCTTCTTCTCCGTGTTTTGAAGCCGCCGTAGCCTCCACGAAATAAAACTCTACGTAAGAGCTGACGTTCTTCAATCCAAGAAGCCGCACGAGCACGCCGTTTAGAAGTCACGCTGAAGCTTTACGTAGAAGGGAACCGCGAAGATTCTGAAGCCGCAAGTCGCGCAAAGCTTTGAAGAGATATGCGAAGTCATACGTAGCGCGTATTGTACCGGAGCTTGAACGCGCGTTATTTTTCGCCGTGAGTTTATTCCCAAGTGAGTTGTTTATTTATAGACACTTTGGATTTGGGGTTAAATCTAGGTGTGGGAAACACTTGAGCGATTGAGCGATTGCAAACTCTGGTACTCCGATTATAGTGGATTATTTTCGCCGCTCTCTCCCCGTGGATGTAGGTGCCGATACTCTCGGACCGAACCACGTAAATTTGGTGTTCTTATTTTTCTCATTTATTTTCTCCGGCGATTTCTTGTTGACGTAAATTGCAAGATCCCGTCGTTCCGCGTATTATATCCCAACAATTGGTATCGAGCTTGGGGTTGGATTTCTTGATTGATTTGGAGCTTTTGCTTGTCGATTATATCTAGAAATTCTGTTATTGCAATTATGTCGAGAGAAAATCGAGATTGAGAAGTTTAACGGAACAACAACTTTGTGTTATGGAGCATCAAGATGCGAGCTTTGTTGACAACACAAGGTTTGGCCAAGGCACCTTTGGATGGTGAGGATGATATGCCTATTATCATGAAAGCCTACGAGAGGGCGAGCTAATTGAAAAAGCAAAGAGCACGATCCCGTTGAATTTATCGGATGAGGTCTTAATAGAGGTTGCCGAGGAGCAGGATGCCGCAAAGCATTATGGGCAAAACTCCATGCACTCTATGTGAAGAAAGGTTTGAATAATCACTTGTATATGCTGAAGAAGATGTTTCAATTTAGATATACTGAAGGTACGTTTATCAGAACCCACCTAGATGAATTTAATAAACTCATGATGGATCTGAAGAACGTCGGTAAGATTCTTGATGATGAAGAACGGGGCATGATGTTGTTAGCCGCTTTACCGAGTCATGGGAGCACTTTCTTCGACTCACTGTTGCGTGTGGGCGTACTACGATTACCTCAGAGGAGGTAAAGTCCGCCTTATTCTCTAAGGAGTGGCAGAGAAAATTGCGAGATGACGGTCTGGCGCAAGGAGCAGCACAAGCACTGACAATTCGGGGTAGAGAACAACATCGAGGGCCTAGTAGCAGCAGAGGTAAAAGAAAATCAAAATCACGCCATAGAAAGTCCAAGGGACGCGTGAAGTGCTTTGAGTGTCATGAAGAGGGGCACATCAGGAGAGATTGTCCAAAGCAGAGGAATAAAGTTGATAGGCAGAATGCCACGAGCAGTGTGGCAAACGTTGCCGAAGGGAGCAATAGGGATGCAGAAGCTGTCTTATGTGCGACTGCTACTTCGTCAGAAGACGAATGGGTGCTAGATTTGGGGTGTTCTTATCACATGACACCTCATAAGAACTGGTTTACTACTTACCAAGCTGCAGATGGTGGTAGAGTTCTTTTGGGGAATAATGCAGTCTGTAAGGCTGTGGGGATAGGGACAATTCGGATCCGGATGCACGATGGGGTGGTGCGCACATTGATAGATGTGAGGCATGTACCAGAGCTCAAGAAGAACCTTATTTCTCTAGGGACACTCGATGACATCGGGTGTAGGTACACCGCTGAAGGTGGAGTACTGAAGATCTCTCGAGGTGCCATGACAGTGATGAGAGGGAAGAAAGTGAATACTCTCTATCATCTACTGGGAGAGACCGTAACCGAAAGTGCTGCAGTTTCATCATGTGAGTCAGACTCTAACTTGACTCAGTTATGGCATATGCGTTTGGGGCACATGAGTGAGGCAGGTATGACGATGCTGAGTGAAAAGGGGTTGTTGAATGGTCGAAGACGGGGAAAGCCGGACTTATGTGAGCACCGCATCTATGGGAAGCAAGATCGAGTTAAGTTTACAACAGCTATCCATTCGACCAAACGACCGGTTGAATATATTCATTCGACGTCCGGGGCCCGTCTCCGGTTCCTTCGAAAGGAGGTGCTCGATATATGCGACATTTATCGACGATTATTCGAGGAAGGTATGGGTTTACTTTCGAAGCACAAATATGAAGTGTTTGATCGGTTCAAGAAATTTAAGGCATTGATTGAGAAGCGATCGATAAACAAATCAAGTGCCCGAGAACCGATAATGGCATGGAATTCGTGGTAAAGATTTTACGAGTTCGCGAGAAAGAAGGTATTGTAAGACACCGCACAGTACCTGGGACACCACAGCAGAATGGCGTGGCAGAACGAAAGAACAGAATTTTGCTTGAGCGAGCTCGATGCATGCTCTCGCATGTAGGACTTGGCAAGGAATTTTGGGCCGAAGCAATTAACATGTCGTGTTACCTGGTTAATAGATCTCCATCGTCTGCTATCGAGTGGAAGACTCCTGAGGAAGTATGGTCGGGGAAAACTGTTGATTACTCCGGATTACGTATATTCGGATGTCCTGCGTATGCTCATGCGAGTGATGGTAAGCTTGAGCCGAGGGCAAAGAAGTGCATATTTCTAGGTTATGCACAAGGGGTGAAAGGCTACCGACTGTGGTGCACTGATCCCAGATCACCCGGTTTTCTAATCAGCAGAGATGTGATCTTCGACGAGACTGCAATGCTTCAACGGAGGAGTTCTGAGACACAACCAGCAGAGAAGACAGATCATGGTGTCACAAGTGAGGTGGAGCTTCGGTGGAGACTCAGGAGACCTCGAAGGTAACGAAGTTGAGGCTGCAGATGAAGCCGCAGTTCCTGAAGTCGATGATAGTGAACAACCAGCAAAGCCGCAGCAGACTATAGCCGCAGATAGACAGAGAAGGCAAATTAAACCACCGGTACGTTATGGTTATACAGATATTGCTTATGCATTGACTATAGGTGATGAGGTGGAGACAGATGAGCCTTCGTCTTACTCTGAAGCGATGGCTAGTTCGGAGTCATCACAGTGGCTAGGGGCTATGAGTGAAGAGATGGAATCACTCCATCGAAATCAGACATGGGAGCTAGTCAAAGTACCTAAGAGCCAAAAGATTGTCGGAAGTAAATGGGTCTTCAAACGGAAAGAAGGCATTCGGTGTTGAGACGGCGAGGTATAAGGCGAGGCGGTGGCGAAGGGATATACACGGCGTGAGGGCATTGACTACAATGAGGTGTTCTCTCCTGTGGTAAGACATACTTCTATTCGTGTTTTACTTGCCTTAGTTACTTCGCAGGATCTCGAGTTAGAACAACTAGATGTGAAAACTGCGTTTCTTCACGGTGAGTTGGAGGAGCAGATTTACATGAGGCAGCCAGAGGGATTTGCTATTCCGGATAAATTATCACCGCAGACTGAGGAGGAGGAGGAGCATATGTCCCGTGTTCCTTATTCTAGTGCCGTGGGTAGTATTATGTATGCTATGGTGTGCACTAGACCTGATATTTCACAAGCTGTGAGCATGGTTAGTCGCTATATGAAGCGTCTTGGTAAAGCTCATTGGGAAGCTGTGAAGTGGATCCTCAGATATTTGAAGGGGACAACAGACGTTGATATAGTATACCGGAGGAATGAAGCAATGGCGGTGAGACCACTTTGGTTTTGTGGATTTGGATCACGCCGGTGACTTGGATGATCGCAGTCTTTAGCGGTGGTACGTATTTATGCTAGCGGTGGTGCGGTTAGTTGGAAAGCGTCCTTACGGGATCACATTGCCTTGTCTTCGGCGAGGCGAGTACATGGCACTAACCTTTGTAGCGAATGAGGCGATATGGCTAAAAGGTTTGCTCTTGGACTTTGGGTTAGAACAGAAAAGTGTGGATATACACTTTGTGATAACCAAGGTGCGATATATTTGGCGTATAATCCGGTTTATCACGAGCGAACGAAGCATATCAACATCGGTACCACTTCATCCGAGATGTCTTAGCTAAGGGTATTGTTGTTAAAAAGATTGCTACGAGATAATCCGCGGACATGATGACTAAGTCTGTTTCCTTTGGCGAAGCTCAAGCTTTGCTTGAGCTCTATTGGCGTCTGTGGAGAGTGAGCGCCCGTCGGGGCATTGGGAGAGCAGCATGGATGATGAGCACTATAACTTGGCTTCAAACATCGAGCCAAGGTGGAGAATTGTTAAATTATGACTCGAGTTTGAGTATTTATAATTTGCGATTTGCTAGATTTTCAAAGGAGGAAGGTTCTTGTTTGCTTCGAAGCTTGCAGAATCCTATGGCGTGGGCTTTCTTGTTTTAGCCGATGAAGAAAAATAAAAGAGAGAAGCCCTCCATGCGGCGTCCCTCTGCACATGAAGAATTAAAAGCAGTGGGGTCCAAAAGTCAACAAAGCTCATACGAAAAAGAAGACTGTAGCACCAATCAAAATAGGAAATAGTGGTGGGCCCAAGGTGGGCACACACGTATAAAAGGCATTGTCGATTTTTAGGTCTTCTTCTCCGCGTTTTGAAGCCGCCGTAGCCTCCACGAAATAAAACTCTACGTAAGAGCTGACGTTCTTCAATCCAAGAAGCCGCACGAGCACGCCGTTTAGAAGTCACGCTGAAGCTTTACGTAGAAGGGAACCGCGAAGATTCTGAAGCCGCAAGTCGCGCAAAGCTTTGAAGAGATACGCGAAGTCATACGTAGCGCGTATTGTCCGGAGCTTGAACGCGCGTTATTTTTCGCCGTGAGTTTATTCAAGTGAGTTGTTTATTTATAGACACTTTGGGTTTGGGGTTAAATCCAGGTGTAGGAAACACTGAAAGCGATTGAGCGATTGGCAAACTCGATACTCCGATTATAGTGGATTATTTCTGTCTTCGACTCTCCCCGTGGATGTAGGCATCGATACTCGGACCGAACCACGTAAATTTCTGGTGTTCTTATTTTTCTCATTTATTTTCTCTGGCGATTTCTTGTTGACGTAAATTGCAAGATCCTGTCGTTTCCGCGTATTATATCCCAACAGTCTAAAAATCACCTCTAGGAAAGTAAATTCTTTTCAACAAACTACTCCATATGGATGTTTGGTCTTGTCTAAATCTCCATGCTCATTTGCCCAACATCGCTTCATTAAAATCAACTAAGTCCCTAAAGCTTAACCCTCCACAATCTTTGCTTGATTTTAATATAGTCCATCCTTTTCAATGGATGCCCCTCCCCGCGGCATTTTGTTTCCACCATAAAGGTGACATTTTCTTTTCAATTGCCTTGCAAATTGATATAGGAATTTTGAAGACGGACATGGTAAATTGGGATAAAGCTTGGACTACTGTCTTGATTAGTATTTCTTTTCCAGCCTTAGACATCAGCTTCTCTTTCCACCTTACTAATTTCCTCTCCACTCTCGCTAGAACCCAAGAAAACATTTGTTTATTCGTTTGTCCCCAGTCTACAGGTACGCGTAGATATTTACCTGTTTTCTTAATGATTGGCACCCTTAGTTCAGCTGCTATATCCTGTTTTAATCCTTGGGGATAGTTTCTCTCAAAGAAAATTCCTAACTTGTTGATATTAATAAATTGTCCTGACGCATAGCAATATTGGTTCAGAATATTTGCTAAGTTTTGAGCCTCAACAATTGTCCCATCAATTTGTAAGTGATGTAGAAGTGGTGGATGGGGCTTATTTTGTTACTTGTATGACGCTTCTGCTAATTCCTCCCACCTCTTGGAGCCGTTTGAACAGCATATTGACACCCAAACTTTGCTAGTTAATGAAATTACTTAATAGTGAAGCCCGGACAATTCGGCCTGCAATCTGAGTTTCACCACAGAATACAATCTTCTTCGCCTTTTCACCTTTTGACATCTATCGATCAACGGTTCGTGTTCTTCAGCTCCAGGACTCAGCACCACCTCTTATCAACAGAAGCGGCTTTTGGACAGCCAATATCTGCACAAAAGAAAAAGCTCTTGTAAATCAACTCAAGGCGATCCATTCAAACCCCGACTGGACTAACCAGTTGAACCAGGCTGATCTTGAACTGGTTTAATTGTATGGTTCACTTTGATCTGGTAAAATGTTTAGAATTGGAACTGGGTTTGACCCGGTTTCATCTTAGCGAACCAGATCTTGGCCTTTCCGAGGACTCCACCGGCTTTGAAGCCGACTCAAAGTAAACTGAAGTGCAGTACGGAACACTTACGCTAGAGTGTAGGCTCGGATTTTTCACATGGTTCTGAGAATGTATCCTGCAAATGGAATCACGAAGTAGAATTACCAAATGGACTTAGAAAAACATTTTCCGCTCGTGCATGTACACATAGTAATCCTTTTTTTTGAAAATACATACCTGTCCATGATGGTATGCGTCTCCGATCATCAAAGCAGCATACTCATTTCCTTGCTCAGAAGCTTGCCGCCATAAATAATGTGATCGTTGGTGTCGTTCCGCATCTGTGCAGAATCCTGCCTTCCCCATGCACATGCTGCGCTCACCATACTTGTCAAGAATCCATGCAGCATTACTTTGTGCCACCTCATAGCCCAACTCAGCCATCCTCGAATACAAGAGGAATGCCTTGCCCACATCGCCTTTTAAATATGATTCAAGGGCCCATCTTGATAAAGAGCCCCATGGTCCCCTCTCTGCAACTAGCTTATACAATGAGGTAGCCTGAAAACAAAATTAAGTTTACAGCCGTTTAGCTAGATATATATTACCTTGCGTGTGAATACAAGATTAGTATGGCATCGCAATCTTTAAGGATTACTAAGCAAAAAGTGAAGATAGGATACACATGCATGCATATCCACCAATTTCACAAGATATACACATTACATACACATCGATGCATGATATATGGATAGACAGTTGCAAGCACACAAATGTAAGTATTTAGTTTTACCGTGGCAAGATTTTTCCTGAGCCCGACACCTGTATGGAACATTTTTCCTAGCTGGTAGAATGCCTCTGTTTGGCCTGCATTGGCAGCTGATATGAAGTACCTGCAGGCTAGCTTCCAATCTCTTTTCACCCCAATGCCTTTAAGATACATTACCCCCAGGCTATAGTGCCCACCAGCCCCGTCCTTGTCGGCAGCCCTCTCAAAGTACTCCTTTGCCTGCAATGGATTACAATAAGTCTGGGGCAAACACTATGTAATTGATCTCATCACCGCCCTTCGCCATAAGGACTGTGAACGTATACAGGAAAAACCTAGTGTTCAGAAGTTGGTTCTTTAAGAAGTGATGTCTCGTTTGCCAAATCGAATCAAATGCACTAAATGAACAAGCCTAGGGAAAAAAAAGGTCTAAGTCACAGGAATGAGGATTTCATGAATTAAGAAGAAGAATACAATCACGAAATATGGTTATCATTGAATAAATAACTCCCAAAGTACTTATTCTAGTGATGACGTACAAAAATTTACTTGGCACCTACTAAAATTATCCTAATGTAGCCTAGTCAAGAATTAGAGACCAAATGTAGGAGGAAGGACAAATTCAGAGGAAACATAAAGACGGGCATATGGGAAGTTCATAATGTCAAAGGTTAAAGGCCTCGAGTTCGGATTTCATGCCAGTGTGCGTTCCAAGAAAATGTAGTTATAACAGAGAGAATCATTGTAATCCAAGAGAGAGGAACTAATGAGCTAATGAGAAGAATTTGACTCCATCAAATGTGTAAACTCAAAGCAATCATGGTGTTACATTACTTTAATTGAGTTATTTTATTTTTTGAGTTTTATTCCTTTTTTACTTACATAAGAGCATTATGGTAATAGATAATTTATATTTAATATAAACACAATGGGTGTAGGGCTTCTGTCACATGGAAACCTAGAGCCCCTCTTTGGTTTTTTATGTTTACCTTCTTCTCCTCTTTATTTCTTCTCTCTTCCTTCTTTCTCTCTGGCTACTTGCCCCAGGTTCTCTAATCAGCTTTGTGACATGGTATTAGAGCAAAGCTGACCACATGATTCCTTAATTCTATTGCTGGTTTGAGAGTCCCCAATAACCCTATTCCTTCTCTGTTGCGCAACCACCTAAAGCTGCAAATTTTACTAGTTTTCTCTCCAAGTCTTGATACATATAAGATTAAAAGATATCAGATTCATCAGGTTTGGTTGTTGTCATGGATTACAATACTTACTAATCAGCAGATTCAAAAATCAGAGTACTTCGTTGATTATGGTTGAATGGTCTTGTTGGATTTTTGTTGAAAATATAATTATTTGAATTGAGTTTTCTGGTTAGATATTTTCTTCAATACAACAGCCTACATTTATGAGATTTAGCATCCCTTTAGTTAATTGATGGAGCCAATTACATCTAATTATAATCGATATTGCTGTTTTATTTATTGCACTAAAGTTTCAGCCTTCTTGATTAATGGTAGATATATTTATATTAAGATTATCATTATGAGTATCACTAAATCTTCTACGGATAGTATCAATGTTTAGATTACCACTATTGAATTAAATGGATCATCAATTACTTGTTATGGGCTCAAGTTGTGAAGGTTTATATTAATGCCAAAGGGAAACTCAATTAAGTTACTACAAACCCCCTGTTGAAAACTCTAAAGACTATAATGATTGAATGAGAGAGAATGATACACTTTTGGTGTGGTTAAGAAATAGCATGGAACTGTCCATCTTTACTAATTTCATGTTCCACACAACCGCTAAGGGAGCGTGGGATGGAGAGTTACTCACAAGACAAAAATATGTGTAGAATCTATGCACTATATGAGAAAATCTTTAGTTTTAAATTGGAGGAAAAGTCTCTTAAAGAGTATTATAGTGTTTTGAAAGGTATGTGAGAAGAACTCGATTTTCATCAAGCCATCACTACTGATCTTCAAAAACTTAAAGATACATCGAGTTGAATTTCAAGTGGCCAAGTTTTTATCTGGCTTGAATACTGACTTGCAACTTGTGAAGAGTCAACTTCTAACTAGAGAGAGAGTTCCTTTTATGAATGAAGCATTTTGTTGGGTTTAGCGCATTGTCCTTCCATCTTCTACATCATCTAAAGACAATTCAGCATTTGTGAGTAGTAGTGGTGGTCATGGTCATGGTGAATTTTCCAATGAAGGCCATGGTTTAAGGGGAGGTTGTAGCCGTGGTGGTGTAGTGGACAAAATTCTAATCAAGATAGCCATCAATGTATATACTATAGCAAATCTGGTCATATTGCTGACACTTGTTGGGTTAAGCATGGCAAGCCTAAGTGGGCTTAACGATTAGTTACTACAAATGTTACTATGTTTGAAGGGAGTGTTGGAAATGTGTCTTCCAACGACATGAACCCATCTATCCCTAGTTCTTCTGAGTTTATAACTCCGGATGATATGATTACATAACTCATCAAGAAGTGTGTCCAAAAACTAGAAGCTTCTAATTTCTCATCCCTTGCCACTCTTGCACAAGTAAACATGGCTCATTTCTCTACTTTGTCTCCTAGCACCTCTTGAATCATTGACTCGGGAGCTTATAATCCTATGATAGGTAAGCAAGAACTATTGTCTTCTTAACATAACTCTAGTCCTTCATCATAAGTTATTTAGCTAATGGTTCATCTACTCAAGTGGTTGAATCAAGAATTGTTTCGCTTATACCTTTTTTATCTTTGTCCTCTGTTTTACATGGTCCCCAACATCCTTTGAATTTGTTATCTATTAGTTAGTTAACTAAAGCTCTTAATTGTTTAGTTACATTTTACCCATCTTATTGCTTTTTTTAGGACCTTCAAACAAATAAGATGATTGGTGGAGGGCATAAATGTAATGGACCCTACTATCTAAATGGTGTCTCCACTTCTAACACTAATGGTCTAGCTGCTAGTTCTAGTACCTCATTATTATGACATTCCCGTTTAGGGCATTTATCTTCATTTAAATTACAACAAATAATTCTTGAGTGTAAATCAATTTCTACTCTTGAGTGTGAGGCGTGTGAACTTGGGAAACATCATCGCCGTTCTTTTCCTATACATAGTGATTCTTGTGTATCTATTTTACTTGAACTTGCTCATTCAGACATCTAGGGACCTTTTTGTATTGCTAGTAGAAATGGTTTTAAGTGCTTTATTACTTTTGTGGATGATTATTCTCGTCTAATATGGCTCTATATGCTTCATGACCATTTTGAATTTGTACATTTTTTCAATTATTTCATCGGGAGGATACTAATCAGTTTAATATATCCCTTAAAATTTTGCTAACGGATGATGCTCTAGAATATATACAGAAATCAATCTTTTAGTTTTATTCTAATCTTGGCACTATGCATCAAACGAGTTGTACTTATATCCCTCGATAAAATCGTGTGGCCGAGAGAAAATACCGTCACCTCCTAAAAGTTGCTCATTCACTCTTATTTTATATGCATGTGCCAAATTCATTACAGAGTGATGCTCTCCTTATCGCATGTTATCTCATAAATCATATACCTTCCACTATTCTCAATTATCAGTCACCAATCAGTGTTTTATTTCCTAATAAAACGTTATTCCCTCTTATCCCGCGCGTCTTTGGGTGTGTCTATTTTGTTTATAAGCTATGTTCTGATGCTGATAAACTATCTCCTTGTGCCACTAAATATGTTTCTCAAATATTCACATACTCAGAAAGGATATCGATGTTATGATCCTATAACTTGTACCCAACATGTTGATGCTTATGTTACTTTTTTTTGGGGCACACCATACTATTCTACTGAGAGTAAAAGTTTTCAATTGACATTATAGCTGATCCTCCTATCCCACAACTTACCCTCTTAGATTTTGTTAAACTTTTCCGGTACCTCCTCCCTTGCATATGTATCAACAGCAAAAGCAATTTATAGCACCACAAATCTCCAACTCTTCCATGCCCTCCATTCAATCTTCCTCCTTGTCTCCTAATCTGGATGATTTTCCGATTGCCCTTTGCAAAAGTACTCTTGTACGCAAAAATCCTCCTTGGCTTACCCTATCAAGCGTTATGTATCTCTCTCACATCTTTCTTTTCCATTGCGTGACTTTGCTCTATCATTACAAACTCACATAATTCCTACTTCTATCACTAAGGTTTTGTCTCGCCTTGAATGAAAGAAAGCTATAGATGTGAAAATGGAAGCTCTAGTGTCTAGCCAAACATGGTCATTGTTTAATCTTCCCCTTGGAAAAGATGTGTCGAAGTGTCGTTCAGTATACACTATCAAGGACAATCTAGATGGCTCAATCGTGCGTCTTAAAGCTCGGCTAATTATTAAAGGTTTTACTCAAACTTATGGAGTGGATCATTTGAAGACTTTTTCCCTGTGGCACGTCTCAATTCTGTTATGTTATTATTTATCTTGCTATGGATTTTGATTTGCCATTATATCAATTGGATGTCAAGAATGCTTTTCTTTATTATAATTTATCTGAAAAAGTATATATGGAGCAACCTCCTGAGTATGCTGCTAAGAGGGAGAATCGTAGTAAAGTATGCTGGCTATATAAGACAATTTATGGGTTAAAACAGTCTCCAAGAGCATGGTTTGAGAAATTCAATTCAATAATTTCCAGGGGTGGTTTCCACCAATGTTATTATGATCATTTTTTTTTTTTGTTTGCAATAAGGAATCGAGGGTGGTCATTCTTATTGTACGTGTGGATGATATAATTGTCTCTGGTAGTGATGCCATCAGCATTTCTGAGGTTAACTCCTTTTTTTAGCAGCAGTTTCAAATTAAAGACTTGGGAGCTCTTAGGTTTTTTTTTTTTGGTATTGAAGTTTTACAACGTTAAAAAGTTATTAATTTGTCTTAGCGAAAATATGTTCTTGATCTTTTGCCTAAGACTGGCATATTAGCTTCCAAGCCACTTGATACTCCTATGGATCCAAACAAAAGTTTGGAGTTGATGATAAAGATGATATTGAATATAAGCATCAATATCCGCATCTAGTTGGGAAATTAATTTATCTTATTGTTACATGTCCTGATACTTCTTTTGTTGGTGTGGTGAGTCAATTTATGGAGTCACCTGGTTCATTGGGATGTTGTTTGTCACGTTCTTCAGTATCTAAAAAGCTCTTATGGTAAAGAACTAATTTATAAATCTAACGGTTCTTCCACTCTGATTGGTTATTTTGATATTGATTGGGTTGGGTCAAAGTGTGATCGGCGGTCTACAATAGGTATTGCACTTTTCTTGGTGGTAATTTGATTACTTAGAAAAAGCAAGAAATAGACTATCATTACCAGGTCTAATGCGGAGGCTGAATGTCGTGCTATAGCATACACTATGGTTGAATTGTTGTGGTTGAAATCACTTCTCCAAGAGTTTGGATTTTCTATTAATCAACCTATTGATATGATGTGTGATAATCAGACAACTATTTATATTTCTGGTAATCCTAGTTTTCAAGAGCGAACTAAGCATATAGAAGTTTATTATCACTTTGCTCGTGATGTTGTGAAAAAGAAATTAATTGCTACTTCTTACGTTGCCTCTAGAGATCAATATACTGATTTGCCTTTGTTGCTGGTTGCTCCAAAAGCTAGGCATGGGTGACCTACATGCGCCAGCTCGAGGGAGAGTGTTACGTTACTTTAATTGAGTTATTTTTATTTTTTGAGTTTTATTCCTTTTTTTTATATAGTCATAGACCATTTATATTCAATATAAACACAATAGATGAAGGACTACTGTTACACACAAACCTAGAGCCCCCTCTTTGGTTTTTTAAACGTTCTCCTTCTTCTCATCCACTCTATTTCTTCTCTCTTCCTTCTTTCTCTCTTGCTACTTGCCGTAGGTTCTCTAATCAGCTTTGTGACACATGGCACATGAGACAAGGCAGTAACACTAATTTGTCCAAATAGATAAGGGCAGTAACACTAATCAGGTTCTCTATACCACCGGTGACTAAGAGCCAATTTTTTCATATATAAGGGAAGCATTAACTCAAATCCACTTATGAGACAATCAATCCCATTTACCTTAGTGTAGTTCTTTTCCACTCCGTAACCTTTGACATATAGATAGCCCATTCCATTATAAGCCGAGCAAAGCTGCTGTCTGGAGGCAAGCTTTAGCCACTCAAAAGCCTTTGTATAGTTCCTCTCAACTCCAGCGCCCCTAGCATATATCTCCCCAAGAAGTTCCATTGACCTCGGCTCGCCCTTCTCCACAGCCTTTAGAAACCATGACAATGCTTTCGTATGGTCACGCCTCAATCCTCTCAGCCCAGAATAATAGAACAACCCCACTCGGTACATTGCATCTGCATCCCCCTTCTGTGCCTGGTACTCCAATATCTGGAAGTCCTCATCGTCCTCACCTCGAGACTTTCCCAGAGCTTCTATATTCTCCTCAGCTCCATTGTGAATCCTAATCGGTTCTATGACAGGAGAATCCTTCGTGGTTAAAACGCTACTTACAGCCGCCTTTGCTAACTCGGCATACAGCTCGACTGCCCTTTTATGCATCTGTAACCACATTACAACAGGGATCAGCTCATCGAGTCAAATAACAACCATCCCAAAACAAATTCTACGACTTTCTTCGGTGTCCAAATTCTTCCCACAACAAATGGATAAACAAAGTCATTTTCCAACGTAAATCCCGGGATTACTAAAAAAACAGAAGCGTGATCATAGTGAGAATTGCAAAGAAAAGCTTACAAACTTCTTGTCCAAACATCAAATTCATTGAAAAGAAGACACCATGAGCCTTAAACGTCAAATTAGTAACACCATCTACAGTGAATGCGAAATGAAAGTCTCTGCTGGTTTGACACTGACGATGGATCATCTGTTTATAGAAGATAATGACATAAAATTCTAGTAACGGAGCTTAATGTTAATACTCACATCCTGACGCATATAACTGTAAGCAAGCGCCATCTTCGACTGCATATTCCCTCCCACGGCAGCGAAATGGTGGTACAGAAACACCTTGACCTTGCTCCTGCCCCTCATCTGCCCCGTCCCGTGGAGAAACCCTAGCGCCGACTGCGCGTGCGCGTACCCCGCGGCGGCGCTGGCCTCGAACTCCGACACGGCCTCCTCCATCAGCCGCCCCTCCCCGGAGCTGGCGGCGGCCACCATCTTCGACACGCCGGAGTGGTAGAGCTCCTCCGGCTCGGACCCGGCGGCAAGCGGCTCGCCGGGCTCGAACATCGGGTGCCAGGAGCCGGGATCGAGCTCCTCCCCGGGCCGGAACTCGGAGTCGCCGAACTCGTCCCAGTTGGCGGAGTCGAGGAGCTCGTCCGGGAAGGCGGCGGCGGCGTCCTTGAAGTCCTCCTTGGTGAGGATGAGGAAGAAGGGGCGGGCGGCGAGGGAGAGCGGGTAGAGGGAGAGGAGGAGGAGGACGGGGACGAGGAGGCTGCGACCCGGATCGCGCATGGTGGTCGAGAACGGCGGAGGCGGCGCGCGGCGGTGGCGGTCGGCGACGGTGAGGACAGGGGTGAAATGGGAATTTTGACGGGGGCGTGTCCGCGCGTAGATATGTATGGTGTTCCAGTGAGGCCACGTCAGTTTCTGGTGTCTGGCCAATGAGGTTTTGCCGCGTCGGAGACCGGGTTTCGTCGGTAGAATCTGATGGACCGGATCCGGCTATTGCATTGCCGGCCCAACCGTATCGAGATGTATGATTAAGAAAGGCCGACCAAAATTTCATAATTTCGTAAATTAAAATGACAGATTTTCTAATTTTTTTTTAAACAAGTGTAGTCCAGAATGTACCATTGAAATTGCAATTATGAGGTCACAAGTTCAATTCGTGTCTCAAGTGAATTTTTGAATGATTTTATGTTGAGTTGCCTAAGCATGACATGCTTCATTTAGAAAGATTTTCGAGTTTTTAGCATTTGAGTAGGATTGTATATGAACGTGTGGGATTCCCTAAAGTCATGATTAAAACCTAATGTTTTTTTATACCTTTTATGACATCATTCTTGAGTGGGTGGATTTTAGATAATGAAGTTGGGACAAACCCCACTAGAGTTGATTCCTAGTTTCACCACTCGGGAATTGGAATTGATCTATTCCAAGGTGAACTCTAAAGCCGAGGTTATTTCAAATGATATATTTTAGGAATATATCATCCGAATAGTTAATGCATTGATGAGTTTCTTGCATTCAAAACTCATTTGCAACATATCTATCAATGTTTTAGTCAAATCGATAATTCACAATGTAAAAATCAAAATTGAATCGGTCAAAGGACGATTCCATAAATTTCTACACCGACCACTAATTTAATTGAAATTATCAACTTTGTAAAATTAAATTTTCGACTCCTATAAAATAGAGGGAAAATTTTAAATAAGGGTATGAAGTACCCTCAATTTCTCAAATAAAGATTTGCAGTAAACCTTATCTCAAACGAGAACCTTAAGTGTCCTTATTTTTTTTCAAATAGGGCATAAAATGGACATTGTTTAAACTAATGGCCTAAAATGACTTTTTTTTTTCTTTTTATGAGCCAGGAACCGCTGAACACTAGCGTCGGGACTCACCTCCTACAGCACTCTACTTAAGTTGTGCAATGAGGGTGAAAAGTTTTGAAGCTCTCTCCTCCCAAATGAGGGGGTAAAACGTGAACCAATTTGTCCTTTGCGAGGTGGATATCTAAAATGATTATATTAATCTCAAAAAAGTACTTGATCTCATCGGTTGGTTAAGGGCACTTTTGTTCTTTATTTTTTTTTTCTTTTTCTATTTTTTTTTTCAAAAAAAACTCACAAAAAGGAAAAAAAAAAAAAAAGCTAATTCTTAAGAGACAAAATAATATAAACAAGAGGGACTAACATCCCTCCACTTGTTGCCTCATCACCTACAAGAGGCAAGGGCCTCTTGGCCCTCACTAGAACTAGCAACCCTCTTCTAAGTCTGGGTGAGAGTCACCGGTTCTCCCCTTAGTCTAGGCAACCAATGTTGGCCTCATCAAAATTGGAAGCTAGCCCTTCCACCCTTTTTTTTTTTTTTTAAGTTGTAGTCTATTTTTAGTTTGTCTTTTTTATAAAAAAATAGAAAAAGGGAATAAAATAAGAAAATGTAAAGAACATAAATATCATTAATTAGCCAATAATGTTAGGTCATTTTTTTATATTGATATATCCACTTCGAATCCTTATTTGAAAAAATAAAATAACTTCAACCTCTTATTTGAGATAAGATTTACTTGAAATCCTTATTTGAGAAATCAAAGTTACTTTGGACCTCTTTTTGGAATTTTTCCTAAAATAGATAGAAGATAAGATCATGCAAAAAAGTCAAAAAAAAAAACAAAAAAACAAAATATTTCGCCTGGATCGTCAAAGAAGCGGGTTCCAACAAGAGAAGCATCAACGACAGCGTCCTTCTCAATCGCCTCGAAACGCCGTCGTTCTGCTATCGTCGACGCCTGTCCTTCGAGCCCACCGCCGCCGACGGCGGACCGCCGGTTGCTGGCCGCGTCGCCGCCGGAGCTCGCTCCCGATGTCGTCCGCAGCGCTCGAGATCAAGCTTTCCCGACCGAGCCGCATCTACCGCCCCTCCGTACGCCTCTCTCTCTCTCTCTCTCTCTCTCTACGCTCTGCAATTCTCCGTCCGGAATCACGATCGGCGGCGTTGATGGAATCCTCCAGGAACCGCTCGAGGGCAAGATCGTCGTCAAGTCCGCCTCCTCCATCTCCCACCGCGGCGTCCGCCTCGCCGTCAACGGCTCCGTCATCACGCAGGTACTCTCTTTCTCTCTCTCTCTGCCGTCAGATCGCCGTGAGAAATCGGTGATCGGCGATGCTCATCGTTCCGTCGACCTCCTCGTTTTTCCTCAGGTTCGCGGAGGAGCTGCGGGGCTAGTCGAGTCGATTGTGGGCGCTGTCAAGCCTGTCGTGATCGTGTACGTGCGCTTCCCCTTTCCATTTCTCTATTGCTCCGTTCGTTTCACGGACAATATCTTTCAGGAAAATGTTTTCCAAATTTTTCGACATTTATTTCACGGAAAATGCATTACTCAAGGAAAACGTTTCCTGCTATTGGAAAAAACACCTTCGAAAGTGGGGAAATCGTGGGCAAATCGCTGCATGTTTTTTCTGCTTCTGTTCTTATGTATTTGCCCGCATTTGAATCTTGAGCATTAGAAATTGCTTCTCTTTGGATGTTTTCGATTATTTAAAGAGTAAAAACCCCCCTTTCTTTGCGTTTGATTCCTGTAGAATGTGACTTTCTTTTGGGTAAAAATGCTCTTCCTGACTGTCCAATTGCAGTACGAAGGATGAATACTGTCCACATTACCTTCATTTTTGCTGTTGTATGTGATCTTTTGAACAGGAATAGGATAATAGAAGTGAGACCACCCGGAAGGATTGCATCAGGTACAACAGAGGTAGTGATGTGCAGAAAGGTTTACATATATGCGACGTCTTGAAACGAGCGAGCTGATTGGTGTTTCCATACTGTTGCATCTTACTTGACGAATGGTTAATGTCTTCCAAATAAAATTATAATCTCTATCTCTTGATAGAAGTAATCCTAAGTTCGTGTGAATTGACGCCGTTGCTGCTTTGAAATTGATTGCAGTCTCTTTGTCAAGGACAACACTGCAAACTTGTCATATTTGTTAAAATAACATGCAAAGCTTTTTTTTATTCTTTTTTTCTCTAGACTTTGCTCTATTTTCTTTATTGGATCTGAGTCTTCGGGAACAACATAACACGGTTTTGAGGAGTTCACTACTGGTGATATATTAATATCAGAATATTTTTTCCTATTGTATTGATGTCTTAGGCTAAGATATTAGCAGAGTGCAAATAAGCCAGTATTTATTGTTGGGCCATATAGTTGCCCTTGTTTTTACCTTTATCAGATTCAACCTATGACATGCGATTCCTGAAGCCTTTGACTTAGTTGTCTGTTGTTCATGGCAGATACCTTTTTCTGTAACTCTGAAACAATCAGGAGGTGACAAACGCGAAAGATTTTATGAGACCTTTCATGGAGCTAATATCAATATCCAGGTGAATAATTTGATCATGTACCTGATCATATTTGATATAATATGGAACAGACATAAGTTGCAGATTCGATTTTATTTTTAAAGATGGCTTCCATATGACTTGTGCGGTGTGTAACTGTTGTCTTATTTGTAGATAGATACAGTATTTAGAATTATATGCTGCTATCCAAAAAGGCGAGGGAGCCATTGTGGACATTGATTTTTTTCACGTTCTACAAAAGGCTAGAAAATGCCAAATTAGTTATTTTTCTAAATGAGATTTAGATTTTTATGAAAATTTCATTGTATCTGTCCGGTATTCATCATTTGATCACTAACTTTCTTGGAAGAAAGACTTCCATTTTTATGCCTTTCATGAATAGACATGATGAATTTCTGAAGTTCATCTTGTCTATTGTGTTTTGACTGGTTATTTTTCATGTTTGTTTGCTTGTGAAGAATAATGCAAACTATATAAGGCATTATTTTGATCCTAATTTAGGTACAAGCATAAAATCCATGGAAGTCTTGTTGGTTGGAATATATCTTGATGATTTTTAGATTTAAACAACTTGTTAGGGAATGAAGTTCTGGATCATTACTGTTCTGTGTTTGTTTTGCCTGTATCACCACCATGGCACAATGCGTCTGTCCAAATAAGTAATTCTTTGTGCTAACCTGATAGTAGATGGTGGCTCTTCATAGTAATGGCACAATGCGTCTGTCCAAATAAGTAATTCTTTGTGCTAACCTGATAGTAGATGGTGGCTCTTCATAGTAATTAGCATATATTATAGTACTTGGGGTTGGATCATAGATAATAGGATTAGATGCTTGATGTATGAGCATGGGTAATGGATCATAAAAGAAATCTGATATTTATTCTACGAAGGTGATTGATGAGCTTGATCAAATGCTGATGTGTCCTTTTCTTTCTTTATTTGTTATAGTAATCTTGGGAGCTTTTAAAATTTGGTAGACATGATAAGGTAATGCTATATATGCATCATGTCTTTCCATAAATGGGTTCTAAAGTCCAGTTGGCTTAAAGTGAAAAATGGTAAGATAAAGGCAACCACAGAAAATGCGAGCTTGCACTTGGCTCCTTTCTTCTGGACCATTTAGTTATCGGATTTCTTAGTTCCCCTTCAGCAAATGTTTTTATTTCTGCCTGATTTTAGGGGCTGCTTTCATGGTTGATATTCATTAAATCTGTTACAGTACTTGCTAACTGCAGATGTAACAAGAGGGTATCTGCACAAATCCTTATGCGCCACAATGGAGTTCATTTTAGAAGCTGATAAGGGTATGACATGTTTTCTCATTGATTCTAAATCAATTTTGGCAATAATAACTTGCGGGAAGGATCTAATCCAGTGCTTCCTCTGTTAATTTTTTCAGCTGAGCTTCTTGATCAACCAGCTTCTCCTGAGATAGTTATCTTTTACATTACTCAGGATACTCAAAGACATCCATTGCTTCCTGAGTTGAAATCAGGCAAACTTCTATATGTATCTATCTTTCAGTCTCTTTTAGCATGATTCTGAACTATAGTCAATTGGTCAGATAGAAAATTGTACTACGCTTTTTTATTTGCTCATGCATATTTGGATGAAAAGCGACAGGATGGACAAGTTCTGCTATAATCAATTGTAAAAGCCTCATTGGTTTTGCTGCTATATCTAAAGCAAATATGCATTCGCCTGATCCAACTTCTTATGAGGAAGATATTGACGTACAGGTGGTTTTCGAGTGACTGGAAAGATGTCCATTCAGTGTGCTCTGTCAGATCCAATTAGTGGAGAGCTTATTGTGGAAACATCTGCAGTTCCAATTCGCTCTGTTGACATACACATACTTCGAATTGAGTCGATTCTTTTTGGAGAGAGAATTGTGACTGACACGTCCTTGGTACAAACAACCCAGGTGCGTAAATTTTTAACTAAATAGATGTATATTTCTGGATCAAAATCTTCCTTAACAACGTCCTTCTACATGTACTAGATAGCAGACGGGGATGTGTCTCGGCATATGATATTGCCCATCTACGTTATTCCTCCTCGCCTCTTAACTTGTCCAACGACCTCGGCTGGGTGAGTTGCTGGATTCACATTGCCACCACTCTTGTGTCTCATTCTTTTTCTGCATAAGCACGTGTAGTGGAACCCCACAGCTTAACAGTGATTGTGTATTCTTAGGTCCCTTCAGTCTCTACACAACTAATCTAATTTATTGGAGAACTCTTATGACAATTGAGCATTAGCAATATAGTGAACCGAAGAGGTTAATCTTGCTTTCAATATACTTACTAGGTTGAATATCCAATATTTTATTTTCAAATATCCAGATAAGCAGTGGAAACTTTTTATTTGTTGATAAAGATCTATAAACAATCAGTCCTTTCAGTTAAATCTGGAATATGCAGCAACCTTAGCTTTAAGTAGATTGATTGACTGCATTGATTGGAAGGATGAGCATCCAACACCCAGCCCGTCAGCCCCCAATGTAAGCACACAAACAGAGAATGCTTGGACCTTTGTTTCAAAAGGCTTGAAATGAAATTCCTCTTGAAATGAAATTCCTGAGAGACCACCGCACAACCTTTGGAAATGCTCTGTGCTTGAAGACATTGTTGATTACTTAGTTTCACCTGTGACCGCAGATGAATGTCAGGCTTTTGTTTTTCATTTCACATGCAGCTTTGGAAAATTCATCTGCAGTAATTTTTTTGTTCTTTCCTTATGGACCCATGGAAGCTACTACTGCGTTGACTTTACATTAACTTGCATCTTACAAACAGATCATTTTCAATCGAGTTCAAAGTTGCCATAGTTATTAGCTTTCAATCAGAGCTATCGAAGATGCAGGCCAAGTCAGATCCCAGAACTCCTAGGCTGTGGGTATGAAAACGGATTGTTTTAATTTTATGTGCTTTATCATGAGCTCTATCTTGAAAAATGCTCCCTTTTATCAATCTTAGATGGCAATGGAAACTCTACCACTTGAACTGGTTCGCACCAGATGAGAATCAGTGTGGAGGCAACAACTCAAGACTTCAATGTATGTACTTTCTTCAGAGAAGTGTCCTGTACCAGTGATCATTTGGGCGGTTGCTCACCATTGATTCAGATTGTTGTCATATACAACGGCTGGTGTAATCTGCTCACAATCTTGATGGCGGTGGCTGCACTGTCAAAAGGTGTTTTTACTACTGGATGCAAACAGAATCACGTAGTTCATTATGTTGTATCCTCTTGGATATTTGGAGGCAACAACTCAAGACTCTAAAGTCTGTACATGCTTCAAGGGGGTGGATTTTTAATGTTAGCTTTCGGAACGTTTACTGTAGAGGTTGATGACTTCTCTTCCATTAGCTAAACGATAGTTGACTATTTACCATTTATACTCGGATTAGATAGCACGTTTCAAGGTAAATTCAATTACACGTGTAACTAGAGAAGATGTGCGTGCGCGCGCATTGTGCATAGACACACGCACATATACTTATATCTCCAAGGTGGAGTAAATACAATGTATTAAACAGCAAGAATAACCATTGTATCCAAGCCAATGCTGTATTCCCCGTAACATGTGAAAAGCGCTAAAAACCAAAATCGAAAAGAGAAGGTACAAATGTATAAAGATTCAAGTATCCCACTAGAAAGCGGAGAATAATGTAAATGACAGCACTTGGCCATTTTTATTACTTCAAGGAGGTCTCAAATTTCCATCAAGACATTTATCTTAGGTAAAAGGCAAACAAGTTCAGAACTCATCTTATTAACATAAACCTTCCCAATGTTTCACTCTAATGAAAACTCAAAAAGCATGGAATGCTTGTACTTCTCACCAGGTCGAACAACAACAGAAGGAAAGTTTGGTTGGTTGATGGCATTTGGAAATCCTTGCGTCTCCAAACACACTCCAGAGTGCTTGCCATATGCTGCATCACCTTTACCGACTACTCCATTTACATAATTTCCAGTGTAAAACTGCATTCCTGGAGCATTGGTCCACAAGTCAAGAACCCTAGAACTTGAAGGGTCCCTCAGTTTGGCAGCGTGTTTTAGGCCCGACTTCTCTTCCCCACAGTCCAGCACATAGTTATGGTCGTAACCTAAACCAGGCACCTCATGAATTGAAGCGCCAATCTTCTTCTCTGTCGTGAAATCAAAAGCCGTTCCTTTGACAGGCATAATTTCACCTGTTGGGATTGTGTTCTGATCCACGGGAGTGATGTGATTAGCCCATATCTGGATGGAGTGGTTCAGTATGTTTCCTGAATCGTGACCGGCTAAGTTCCAGTAAGTATGCTGAGCCAAGCTGATAGGAGTGGCCTTATTTTCAGGCACAGCTTCCATGTCGAGCCTCATTGTTGTACTAGAAGTTAACGTGTAAGTAGCCGTCACAGCAACATCTCCTGGGTAACCTATGATCACATGAACATGCAACCCAAGGCATCAAAACCATGTTGGTGCAAATGACTGGGTGTGTCGATGAGTATGTGCGCCAGTGTGTGCGCATGCATGAGAGAGAGAGAGAGAGAGAGATACCTTCTTCTCCGTCATGACTGTGATATTTGAAGGTGATGGAAGGATTTTCGCCTTTCTTATAATCAGCCACCTCCCATATCACCTTATCAAAACCCTTGTGCCCACCTAAGTAACACAAAAAATTCAGAAGGCCATCAGATTGACATTTCAAAAAATTAGGTTGTTCCACATATACTTATTTTTTGTTCTAACAAAGTGAACCTCTTGTCACCAACACTAACTGGAAAAGGCAAAATTCTTCGAGGATCTCATGATTATTAAGCAGTACTTATTTTCCTCAAAATGTTTCTTCTGCTTAATGTGCTTGTGTGTGCGCTCTGCTTCTGATGGTTGGAAAAAAGCAAAACTTGGTCCTTTTCTTTTCTCAGAAGCAGTTCACATGAGTTACAATACAACAATAGCTGAGGTGATCAAACCATAATATAAGAACACTTTCCCCAGCGTAATTTTCAGTTCAGGGGAAAAGGACTTTAAATTTCCTCAATATTCGATCAGCCAAGCATAAAATTTAAACTGAAGTGCTACAAATCCTCAAGCTTCCACAGAGGCAGGATGTGCAGCAAGGTCATAGTGTGATTAATTCATGATTCGACAACTCTCACACAATTCGATTCCCAGCACCACCTATCCAGATCAAACAGAGAGACGGGCAGATGCCAAAGGCACAACATATCTAATCCATTTATGCAAGCAGATCGATAGTCAAACACATACAGAAGCCTGACACGATCACAAAGAAGACCAATTCGCTTGAGGCGTCAATTAGTATGATCTCATCAGCTCGAAAGACATCGACACCGCAACTACTGATCATCAACAATTTATACCATGAAGACTGTTCGGAGGCTTGTTGATGGGCAAAGAGTACTCAACGCCATCGAGAGTGAACTTGCCCTCCTTTATCCTGTTCGCAACCCGCCCCACAATGCAGCCGAAGAACGGCGAGGCACCTTTCTGCGCAGCACAGAAAACACAAATCGACCCACAAAAGACATTCATCAACCCAATCTTCCAAAGCTCAATCCCACATCAAAAGCAACGAAAGCAGCCCAATCGACCACAAAGTTTCCAAATTTTCAGCAGATCAAGAGCCGCGGAAGCGAAGAAAACGGAAATGCGCGATCACCGACACATCTCCACAAGCACAGGACGCCAAAAAGTAACGAACTTGCTCACCAGATACGGCTCGACGGAATCGAAACCCAGAACCACATCCGCCAGTTTCCCTGAAAGCAACGCAAAAAAAAAAGAAAGGCAGACAAGATCGAGTCATCAGCGACGATTCCGACCATGAACAGAGACCACGAGCATCAGCGACGAACCGTCTTTGCCCGGAACGGAGAGCGAGGCGATGGTGCAGCCGAGGTTCGTGATCTTCACCCGCATGGTCCCATTGTCGAGCTCGAAGAGCTCCGCTTGCCTGGCCTGATCCGCCATAAAGATTCTTCTTTTTTCTTCTTCTTCTTCTTCTTCTTCTGGGAAGAGCAAGAGAGAGAGAGAGAGAGAGAGAGAAAGACGAGAGAGGATTTTAAAGGTGGTGGACAGAGCAGGAATCGGATTCCGTCAACTACTGTCAAAGATGATGGTGACGTCATAAAACCGCCCGATCTTAAACAGTTTTTTCACCGAGTTTATCCGAAATTTTTAGAGATAATAACAAAGACAGACAGCGTTTGAGTTTAAGTCTAATATATAATTTAGGAATCGGATCCTACCAACCCTGAACATTTTTATACGGTAAAATTTTAGGAATTAATTACGAAATAAAGTTTAGAGATCACGTTGAAAAAAATAAAAAATCTAAGAATAAAATTACACATGGAAAAATTATCAAAAAAATCCTAAACTTATTGTAATTTTGACAATTTAGTCATAAGCTTATTTTTTTGATTAATTGAGTTTTAAATATTTTATAATTGTTCCCGATCGTCTATCCCAGGCCAAAAATGGTGGCCCGATCGAGCAACATTTTTTAATAATATTTTATTTTTGAAATATTTTATTAATTTTTAAATCTTTTTCCCTCAAAAATGGCCGGCCGACCCCGGCAATATTTTTAAATAATATTTTATTTTTTGAAATATTTTATTAATTTTTTTTTATCTTCCAAATCACTGCTTATATATCTGGTTTGGCCATAATTCACAAGAATATACTGTAGTTTTAGTAAGAGGGGGAAGGGTTAAGGATTTACCCGGTGTGAGATATCACATTGTTTGAGGAACCCTAGATGTTGTCGGAGTAAAGGATCGTCCCCCTCTCCCTCCTTCTTCCCTTGGTTCCGATGACTCGCTAGAGAGAAGGGCTGGCTAGTCGCCAGATTGAGGCAGCCGGCGGGGCGAGCCCTTGCTAGATCAGGTGAGGGGGGCCTTGCCGTCACCGAGTCTGGCAAGGCAAGCCTCACCTGATTTAGCAAGCAAGCACTCGCCAGTCGGCATGCGCCCAACGACGATGGGGCAAGCCCCCGTCGGATTTGGCGAGGGTTCGCCTCGCGGTCGCTGGGTGAGGCCAGCCCTCGCCAGTCGGCTGGCCTTGCCGTCATCAGGTCTAGCAAGGTGAGCTCCATCGGCCGCCTCAGTCTGGCGACCAGCTAGCCCTCCCTTTTGGTCGGTCGCCGAAGCCAAGGGAAGAAGGAGAGAGACGGGAAAAAAAAAAGGAAAAAAAGATAAAAATTAATAAAACATTTCAAAAGATAAAATATTATTGAAAAAATGTCGTCAGCACCAGCCGGTTGCCACGTAAACGTCGGCCGGCC
Source organism: Eucalyptus erythrocorys (assembly GCA_014182555.1). NCBI lineage: Eukaryota > Viridiplantae > Streptophyta > Magnoliopsida > Myrtales > Myrtaceae > Eucalyptus > Eucalyptus erythrocorys. Next base: position 12,436,710 of record CM024598.1, on the reverse strand, counting down.
AATTTTGGCCGGATGGACTGATCGAAAATAATTATAAAATGTTTATAATTCAATTGGTAAAAAAAATAAGTTTATGAATGAACGGCACAATTGTAATAGGTTTAGGACTTTTTGGTAATTTTTCCAATTACACATTTGATCAAAATTCGTGAATTTTTTGTTTCATTTTTTCAATTTTTTTTGCCAATACCACGTAGAGAGTTAAGGAAATAAGATATACGAAAATAACTTCAATATACAATAAAGAATCACCAATCACTTATTAATGTTATTAATACTTTTAATACTTTTGATTTTAATACTTTTATATATGAAAATTTACCAAGTATAATGAATATCGCTAGTCCATAAAATTTATTAGTTTCTTGTAGAAAATGTTGCTAACTATATCCAAAATTATTTTGATGTATATGAAAATCACCAACTACATATATACGTTATCGGTAAATGAAAAGGTACTTGACTAAATTTATATATTTTATTTTTTATGTGAAATCTTACTAAGCATACTGATAACTTTTGTAAATTATTGATCATTTATAGATGTCCCTAATAAGAAAAACTTACTGATATAACTTGTTATTTCCCATATCATTTATAGATGTCCCTATTAAGAAAAACTTACTGATATAACTTGTTATTTCCCATATCAAATTTTATTATGCATGTTGAAAGTTTACTTCGATATGTAGGAAAATTACTTTCATGATCATGAATGTAAGTTCGTTCCTATAAGCGGTTTGTATTTTTCTAAACTTTTTTTTAGTAAATCTTAACTTGAAAATGATTTAAAATGATTTAAATGTATCCGATCAGTTAATATTTGCACTAATATGAAATTTTTAGTTTTCTCTTTTCAGTTATTAGTAAATGTTGGCAAGTATTCAATGGTAATCTGTAGGTATTAATCAAATTTCTAAGTGTTTAGTACTTTCCCAGCATTGATGTAATTTATATGACCAATTTGTTAAGAATCTTACACCAAAATCTGCATAACAGGTTGCCAGCAGGATTCTAGTAGCTTGATCCAACAGTGCTCACTGTTTTAAGTAAAATGAATTATGTAAATTATCCACGTACGATTATCCGTAAAAGAGACCACGAAATTATAGAGCTTGCCAAACTTTCAAGCAAACCTACATCTATCCCATAGGACAGCTCTTCAACTCACTCTCTTATTATTGACAAATTTCTAACTCTTAAGTCTTTAATTGTTAAACCCATTTAACTAGAGCTTTCAAAAAATAAATGATCCATATATGACCCATTTATGATTTAAATGGGTCATATATGGATCTAAGACCCATTTTGCCACCTATATTTCTAAGTGCTTAGTACTTCCCCAACATTAGATGTAATTTGTATGACCAATTTGATAAGAAACTTACACAAAAATCTGCATAACAGGTTGCCAGCTCGATTCTTATAGCTTGATCCAATGGTTATAATTGTTTTATCGGAAATGAATTATGTAAATGACTGACGCATATCCGTAAAAGAGACCACCTCTCTTCATAATTTCTTATCACTAGCAGAAGAGCTCGAGCAAAAAGAAAATAAAACAAACGTTTGAAGAATTACTTCATTTGTAAAATGAACTGTGCTTTTTTAAAGTAAGAACGATGTTGACTTTCCTAAAGAAAAGATACGAAATATTCAAATTTAGATTTGAAAAGCGTTGAAAATTTATGGACTAACAGTATGAAGTATTACAGATCTAATTTATTTTTAAATTATGATTTAATCCCTTTTCGACATTGTGTGATGACCTTTTTTTAACGAAAGTTACTGTGAAAGGCTTTAAGTTTGAAATTATCTTTTCGGTTTGTTTTATAACATAAACAGATACACTAGGAAATTGATTATCAACAGGACGATAACCAGCATTAGGAAAAACAAAACAAAAGCAAGGCGTCAAGAAGTTTTTAAAACCACTTGAGAAATAAATGACCCTTGAATGGTGTCCGCATTGACATATAACAAGAACTTTGGCCAATGACGAATTTGAGTGTAATTTCCGCACATGACATTGATTCGATTTCTCATCCATTTGCAAAACACATTATACTTGAGTTTACTTACTCAGTTGTGCTTTTTCTGATCTAAAATATCATTATAGTATTTTTCGTTTTGGAAATTATATCTATGAAAATGTGTTTTTCATAAATAAATAATGTTGTGTGACCATGTTGAAAAAGAGAAGACAAAGTTGACCAAAAAAGCGGCTGCCAGTCTCGCTGGAAAATTTAACCAGTTGACCGTGCAACTGAGAAATGCATACAGAAAACATTTAAGCATTGTTGGTATGCTATGAGTCACAAATAGAGCATACCCGATATTTATGAGATTTAATTATCGCCAATAAAAGAATCCATGCTTCTCAACTAACTAGCTCAACACTGTATGAATCGTGTCTACGTATTGTTTTATTACCTTAGTCCATCCATGTGGAGCTTCATGACCAAAGATTTGCCTAATAGGCTGAGGAAGCGAGCCAAGATAACGAACATAGACTTCTAGATGTCTAGAGTTCATGAATACTCTAAAATAATTCTAGGGGTAATATGAAGAATGTACACATGAGTATTTATGGGGACGATATGGGAAAGGTACACATATTCTCAAGATTTTTCAAAAGCATTTCAACAAATTTTAGTTGAGAATTGAATCGCATTTTCAAAAGTTCAAGTCATGATCTTTATGTTGACATAAAAATTGAGTTAATCGGACGTTGGATTAAAAAAAAAAATTAAACAAAATGAAAGTGTGGTCAAATTATATAACAAGTCATAATTAAGCTAAATAAGTGGAACACAATAAAACTGCAGCTTGATAGTGAGATGTTGAGACCTTTATCATTGTCCGATCAATTCTATCTCAAAGATCAAGTTCAACACCCCAAAAAAATCATCAAATGTACACAAATTTCGAAAATTCAATATTATGCCAATTTTTTTTTAAAATTGAATCACATCTACAAAGCTCGGGTTATAATTTTTCAATTGGTATAAATATTTAGTCAATTGGACATCAGATTAAAAAAAAATATACCTAGTCAAATTTTGGTTAAATTATATAATAAGCATAATTAAGCTAAACACTAGTGTAAAAAAAAAAAAAAAAAACACTTAAAATCGCTACACTGCATGTAGGACCAGAGATTCCTTCTGGGAACAAATTAAGAATGGAAAAGCAAAAAGCGAAGAGCAGGGCACATTTTTATCCAGACCAATTGCCCATGAAACCCAGAAAGTCAAAAGTGAAGCTTTCGCTTCCTTTTGAAACCCAATTAGATTATAAGCAATGCAAAACTCGAGACTGATTAACCCATAAACAAAGTAATCCCCATTATCATAACGTCAACTAAATTCCGCTTCCACTCAATCAATCAACAAGGCATTCTCAATCTGAAGTGCCTGGACTTTATACCCAGCTTGAAGCAGCAAGGCAGCCATTTCCAAGCTCGACTTGGACAAGCCCACGAAAGAAACCACGTCTCGGGACGCCATCCTCCTTCCAAGAATTCTCTCCCGGCGTTCCGAGCTTCCGTCCTCGTCGTCGCTTCTTCTCCTCCCGGGTTTCTTCTTCCTTGGCGTGTGATGTCGAATTCAGCACCGGAACACGGAACCCACGAGCGCTGAATTGTAGCAGAAGCGACAGAAGAGGAAGAGAAGAGACGAGTGATTGCGGAGAGGGACAGAATTTTATATGCGCGAAGCTGAGTAAGCTCGGTGTCAGTGTTCCCACGTTGTCGCGGCGCGGTACTTGGGCGCTGTCGCTGTCGCTGTCGATGTTTTGTGCTTCGTCCTCTCCTCGTTAGGAAAATCCGTTCTCATTAATTTATTTACTTTTGCGTCATTCGTTCTCATTAATTGCCAATATATGGCAGGAGACAGAGATATTAATGAGAAAATCTATGAGATTTTTTAATCAAAAATCTAATAAAAGAGCCACCCAATATGTAAATTTTGGATATTAAATTAACGTATCATTTAGTAAAGATTTTTCATTAGATTTTTTAAGAGAAAATGTCACAAATGGTCTCTGAACTTTCATCTAATGTTCAATTTCATCCATAAGCTTTTAATTTGCTCAATTTGGTCTCTGAACTTTCATCTAATGTTCAATTTCATCCTTGAGCTTTCAATTTGCTCAATTTGGTTCATAAACTATTAACAAATATTCCATCTAGTCCTTCCTCCGTTTGTTCAAACCGTTAAGTGATGATGTAGAGCATTAATTGCTGACGTGGAACTAAGTTGGATCACTAGAATTATGAGTCAATATATATCTTAAAAAAAGAAAACAAACTAGGGATCGGCTAGAGATGAGAGCACTGATCACAAAATCAGAGAGAACAAGGGCCCGTTTGTTTGCGTTTCTTGTTTCTATTTATGAACATAATTTGTTTTTTTTGTTAGGGGAACAAAAAGAACAGAAAACACGTTTGTTTGTGTTTTTGTTCCAAAACTATTTTTGTTCAGGGAACAAATTTGAAAACAGAAACAAGAAACAAGAAAAACTTTTATTGTTTCTTGTTTCGGGAACAATTTTTATGAACAAATTTTCTATCTCCGATTTTTTTCTTCTTCTTTTCTTTTTCTTTTTCCTTTGGCTGGTTGTCAACCTTGACCATGGCCGGCGACCGGCCGTCAAGGGCCGACGAAGCCTTTGAGGGTCGGTGACCTCGCTGGAGTGTCGCCGGCCCTTGTCGGCCGGTTCTTAGGCCATGGTCGAGGCCAACGGCGGCCAAAAGAAAGAAAAAAAAAAAAAAGGAAAAAGGAAAAATGAAAAATAAGAAAGAAAATAGGAAAAATAAAATAAAAACATTAAAAAATTAAAAGAAATAAAAAAATTATATAAGTTTATCGAACGTGATTCTGTTCTTTTTCTATTTTTGAAGCAAATTTATCAAACGCATTCTTCGTTTAAAAATTGTTCATCGAAGTAGAAATATTTTTTTCTATTTTTATTCCCCGGAATAATTTTTTTAATAGAAACACAAACAAATGCACCTAAGTGGTTTTGTATGTCTTTTTTGGATGGTCGCCACATTTTGACTTGTTTTAAAGATAGTTTCCATGTGGATATTTCACATATCCTTTTTTATTTTATATTTAAGAGACTAAAAGCCATGTAAGCCAATTTTGTTAACTTTAACTAAGGAAGGACAAAATTGATCAATTTTCAAATAATCAGGGACTAGATGGAACATTTATTAATAGTTCATGGACCAAATTGAGCAAATCGAAAGCTCGGGAATAAAATTGAACATTAGATGAAAGTTCATAGACCAAATTGAAAGCTCATAGATGAAATTGAATATTAGATGAAAGTTCAAGGACCATTTATGACATTTTCCCATTTTTTAACACATGCCGCATTGTTCTTATCTTAATTGTCCACTTTTGGAAATGGTTTTAGAAAAAGGGTTGATCTTTGCAATGGGAATGAATGGATCATGTGGTCAAAATTGTTAGATATAAATCACCACCAAGTTCTGAGGAAAATTTATCTAAAAAATCATAAACCTATTATATTTGACTATCGTAAGCTTTTTAATTATGTTAATTGATTTATAAACCTTTTAATTATATCAAAATTTTTTTGGATCAAATTAATATGTCAATCGAGTGATAAATCTTTTTTCACATTTTGCTAATTAAGCCCATCCGATTAATTTTGATCGAAAATCACTAACATAGACTATTTTTTTATTTTCTTTTTCTTTTTTCTTTTCCTCCCTTTTTTTCTTTAACTATGACCAGCAAGGGCTATGCTGCTTTGGTTTCGAGCAAGGCCATCGTGGCTTGACCTTGCCAAAAGCCAAGAGGGCTGATTTTGCCAGCTTTGGGCAAATAAATCTGTCACTTTTCCTCTAGAGAACTAATAAATTTATTAGTATTTCTATTAAATTTATCAATGACATAGAAAAGTAATATCACTTTTCCTCTAAGAAACTAATAAATCTGTCAGCAACATAGGAAAGTGAAATATTTAATGATTTCACTTTTTAGTTACTCGTAACAGTCATATGCTGTGATTGTTAATTTTCATATACATCAAAGTATTATTCATTGTATTTACTAACTTTTCCTATAAGAAACTAATAAATTTCTTATGGCTACAATTGTGCTTGATAAATATTTTTTCATAGTAAAGTATAAAAGTAGACGTTGCCAGTAACTTTCCATCCATTAGCAAGGTTTATAATATATGATTTGGCAATTCTCGTATATATTAAATTTATTTTAGTAACTTCTTTCATATAATAAAGTAAAGCCTTCGAAAGGATCACGTTAGCTACCGGTCCTAATAAAGCACGTGGTTCTCCTTTTTCCTCGCGTCTGACTTGGCACCGACGATGAAAAGTGTTAATGCACTATACTCCTGGTACGATGACAGTTAGATATTATTTATCTTAGCTCAAGATGCATTAATCCAGAAAAGGTAAACAATGTTTAAAATTACATGGTCAACGAGAACATACTCGATAGAATTATCTTAACATTTTTTTCCTAATAACCTTCAAATCTCAAATTTTAGTTATTGTCTCAATTCTATCTTTTGTCTCATAAAAATACTCGAACTTTATATTTTGTCTCAAGACTACTAAATATCCAACTTTAAGTCCAATCTCAATTTTATTTTAAACTTTTTTATCATAAAAAACCTCTTAACTCTAAGTCAAGTACTAATTTTACCCTAAACTTTTTTCCTTCTCATGAAAAAAATCACAACTTTAGGTACAACTTCAATTTCACTCTTTTTCTTTTTTGTCTCATTAAATATAACAAACCTTCACTTGAGTCTCAAATTCACTCCCCATTAACGATCTGTCAAAATTGTCCTTAGTGATTTTGCATTCGTCGATCTCTCATGCTTATTTCTCATGGTCATAGAGCTCGCACTTAAGATGCTCAAACACCTCGTGGGATTTTTCCATCTCTTGGTTGTCCAAGAAATTATGGATGGAGGGTCAATGTGGAAAAATTTATGACTAAAGTAAATTTACGTTTTTTACAAGATTGTAAAAAATTTAGGGTAAAATTGGAACAAAACCTAAAGTTGGCGGCTTTTCATAGGTAAAAAAAAAAAAAAATTGTTTGTGGTAAAATTGAGACATGACATAAAGTTGATTTTTTTATGAAATAAAAAAAAAACTTATGGTAAAGTTAACATTGGACCTAAAGTTGGAATTTTTTATGAGATAAAAGGATTTTTAGGACACTAGACCTATTTTTTTATGCTATGTATCATGACCAATTCAGGATTTGTATCTTGAAAAAAAATATCGCTTTTAATTTTCTCATTTATCTATCTACGAAGCATTGTCACAAGAGGGTAATTGCCGCATATAAATATTTACTCACGGTAATAAGGTATTCACGACTTTTCATTGAGATTTTGAAACTAGAATATTCTTTTTGATTTTGGAAGACTTATGGAAAAACTAAATGCGATTATACATGTCCATATTCGAATGTTACAAAAGATTTCGGTGTTTCTAATTAGATGAAAACGAAAGTTCTTGCACCGCAAAATTTTAAGTTCAAAGCGGAAGTAGGCCTTTAATTTTATGGGTGATATGATGGATCCAACTGACCATAAAGTAAAAAATGATACATTGAAATTTGTGTTTTTAGTGGCCGATGTCGATCATAATAGTTATTATGATACTCGTGAAATGTAAATATTCTTGTACTCAGACTAATAATGTAGTTTATTGATCTTAAAACAAGAAAAAAGAGCACAACACTTTGCGAAATGGAAAGAAATTAAATTGGTAAATTTAGGTAAAAATTTTTAAAATATAGCTGATGGGTGAATAAGAGCATTTGAAAATATTATAGTTGATTTAGAAAAATGAAAATACTTTTGTGGGATGAAACTAATTATTTGTGGAATGAAACTTAATTTGGATTAAGCAAAAGCAAATAGAATATATTATTTATTTTCCTACCAAAATTTAAAGTATTATCCATATTTTAAAAAAAAAAATCATAAAAAATCTATATGTCAACATTATTTCAGATAAAAAATATTCAAAGTGCAATTCCATCACAAAATTTTAAATTAAGCGAAAAGCAAAAATTTAGGATTGAATTAATAAAGGTGCAATAAATTTAAGACTCTGGATAATTTTTCCTATCTCTCCGCATCCTATTCGATGCTTTTCAAAGATGCTTTCTCATTCTCTCCAAAACACCCGGTGTAGTCAATAATATCCAGGGTTACTATATGAGAGTTTGAATGCAATTTGTAATGTGTTGTCTAGTTCTTGACATCATTATAAGTGTTTGTTAGGCTTGCTACACCTATTCTTGATGATTTGAACCATTTGGCATGATTATTTGACATGGCATAAGATCAATGTTCTTTCGCTCGCCTATCCATTACGCGCTGGGAAGTCTGACCTTTTGTTGAAGAGGATTCGCTTAGAAATATATAGGTCCTTCCCTTTACGTCGAGCTCTGGAATCGGAAATCAAGCAAATCGCCACGCCGGAAAGCTCAATTTCCTCGTGCAAATGGTGCACAAGCACGAGAATCTATTAGAACCTTTTAAAAAGGATAAGATATTAGGTGGATTTTATATTCCACGCATAAAATTTTACACGTGGCGTCCGGCCAAACTTCCCGCCTGTCTCTCTCTCTTGGAGGGGTTGGATCTGCGGCGACAAAAAGGAGCACAGAGAGAGACGTACCGAACGGCCAATAAGGGGAATGAAAAGTCAAAAACCCAATTCAAATATTTTCTCAATGTTGTCCGACAACACTCGACGAGTCCTCCTTCGCGTCCGCGGTCGGAGAGTAGAGCAGGCCGGACGACGAGACGAGACGAGTCTGGGAGCGAGGGAGGGCTTGCGGAAGGCGGGCAGCGCGAACTTGGCATTGCTGGACTAGACGGTGGAGGCAGGGTTGGCGTCGCTAGGGTTCTCGTCATTGGCGGAGGAAGGCGGCACAAAGTCTCTGTACAGTCTGCCCAACATTTCTCTCTCTCTCTCTCTCTCTCTCTCTCTTTAGGGGTATGGGCGCTGCTCTGCGAGATCAAAGGTCATGAAGAGGGGCGTTGCGGCGAAGAAGAAGACGCCATTAACGACGACGAAGAGAAGGAATGGTTAGAACGGTCGACCCTCGCCTTAGCAGGGTGAGGCCTTGCCGGATCTGGCGAGGGTTGAGCTCGCCGGATCTGGCGGGGCCTCACTCTCGCCGGCCCTCGCCTCCGGCCGACGGGGGTGAGCCTCGCCAGTGGCTGGCGAGGTTGACCTCGTTGGCCCTTGCCTCTGGCCGGCCGGCAGAAGGAGAAGGTTGAGAAAAAAAAGAAAAAAAGAAAAAAAGAAAAAAAAATTCAAAAAACAACTTTAAAAATCGAAAAAATGTTAAAAAATATTTAAAAAATTGTTACCTCAGCGTTCACCGGCTGGCTATCCTCGGCCTGCGTTTACGTTAGTGCCGACCGGCTAATTTTGGCCGGATGGATTGAACTGGAACAAAAACAAAAGGTTTAGGACTAAATTGACTAAAAAAAAAAATTAGAACTGAATTGGAATAATTACAATAGGTTTAGGACTTTTTTAGTAATTTTCCCTGATTATTTGACATGGCATAAGATCAATGTTCTTTTGCTCGCCTATCCATTACGTGCTTGGAAGTCTAACCTTTTGTTGAAGAGGATTCGCTTAGAAATATATAGGTCCTTCCCTTTACGTCGAGCTCTGGAATCGGAAATTAAGCAAATCGCCACGCCGGAAAGCTCAATTTCCTCGTGCAAATGGCGCACGAGCACAAGAATCTATTAGAACCTTTTAAAAAAGATAAAGATATTAGGTGGGTTTTATATTCCACGCATAAAATTTTACACATGGCGTCCGGCCAAATTTCCCGCTTACAGACACCTGTCTCTCTCTCTCGGAGGGGTTGGATCTGCGGCGACAAAAAGGAGCAGAGAGAGAGACGTACCGAACGGCCAATACGGGGAATGAAAAGTCAAAAACCCAATTCAAATATTTTCTCAATGTTGTCCGACAACATTCGACACCAGAAATAACTGTTATAAAGTATAACTGATATTTTCGCGCTGCCAGCATCACCGAGCTCTTTCATTCCCTCCTCCCCTAACAGGAAAACGAAAAAAAGAGAAGGTGAAGAAAGGGCCATGGCGCAGGCCACGCAGAGCAATCTTGCCATCACTCAGGAGGAGAATCGAGCAGCCCTCAGTTTATTACTGCTGAAATACGACGTGCTGATGGTCCGGCGGGGCTGGGGCGCCCAGAGAAGAAGGTCGGCCCGCATGGTCCCTCGTGGCTGGGCTCGCTGCTTCGTCGTTGTCCCGAGTGGCGGGTTTGCCCGGAGAAGAAGATCAGCCCGCCGCTTCCCGGTGGTCCCTCGTGGCTGGGCCCGCTGCTTCGTCGTGGTCCCGGGTGGCTGGGTTGCCCGGAGAAGAAGGGCAGGCCGCCTGGCGGTCCCTCGTGTATGATGGTCTGGAGAAGAAATGAGGCCGCCGCAGCAGCGCTTCATTTCCCTGCGGCGGCCTCATTTCCCTCCCTCGCGGTCCGTCTCCGCCACCTATCCGGTGAAATGAAGGCCGCTCACCGGCCGCGTTGACGCTGGTCAAGCACAAGGAGGGCCCACTGACGGTGAATGCGGTGAGCCTTGACGTGCCCCTCTTCTTGAGGCCGATGCAGTCGTGGGGCTCTTTGGCCGCGTATATCTGCTTGTCGATGCCGGTGGTTTTCCAAAACCCGGACCCTGTGACTCGGTTGGGCCTTATGCTGTTCCTGTACTTTCTACCTCTCATGCAGAAGAAGTACCATTCTTTCTCCCCAACGGTGCTTACTTCTTCAAAGTTTTCACAATATGATAGTGAACTTTAGTGATATACAAGTTTGAAACTTTCAATATAGTTTGCAAACTCAGTATTAGGTAGAGCTCTAAATATAAATATATACATGCATTCGTATGTATTTTTCGCTGTGAAAATAGAAAAGAAGTTCCATTTCCTTGTTTACCGGCAATAATCATCGTACTTTCGAAGAGAAGGAGACCATATAGCTTTTCATTTTATCAGGCGATTTTAGGGAATATTTAATTAGAAAAGCACTAAAAAGTTGTTGATTTTAATACAGGAGAGATGCAATGTTTTAAAAAGAGATTTAAGTTTGAGATGTATTAGATCAAATTCGAGGTTTGACATGCCCCTCTTCTTCTCCCTTAGATTGGCACTGGGGTCACTATTTAATTAGAAAAGCACTAAAAAGTTATTGTTTGAATACAAAAGAGAGATGCAATATTTTACAAAGAGATTTAAGTTTGACATGTATTAGATCAAATTCGAGGTTTCAGGCAAGCCATGGACGTCTTCATGGCTCGTGATTTACAAACTTTCTATAGGGAACCAAGTTACAAACGCATTTCTGTTGGTTCATTTATCAGTATTGGGTGATTGCAATTTTGAATATGTTCTTGGTGGGGGACATACGTTACCCTAATAGGGTTTGTGTAAGGGCTTCTGTCAGTTTGTCAAGGCCTTCATCTTAATTCATTGTTACCCTCAGAAGCACTAGCCCTAGATTGGCACGAGCAGGATTCCGGTTTAATGATGATACTCGAATGCCGAGCATGCAGTATTATTATTATTTTAACGTAATGTCGCCATTGCCTCGCTTTTCCACTTACAAGAGTCATCGCTTACTGAGCTTGTTTACCCATCGTACCTATCGAATGGAAGTTGTTTGATAGTCCTTGAAAATAATTCTCTGAAGCTAGATAGGTACGAACTCTATCCGTTTGTTAATTTAGCGAAACCTTAGCCGGCAAAGCAAAAAACCATCACGTAGGAGTTCATCGTTATGATTAAAAAAGTCGGTTTGCTGATAAACAATCATCTTTATTCTCTTTCAACTGTCGTGGGATTATCTTCACCAACTGCAATTAGAGAAATGGTCGGACCGCATAGGAAAATTGCTCGCCAAAGGTGGAGGGCGAGTTCCACTTTTGTCTATTCGAATTCACGTTACAGCTTCAGATCACTTGCTAAGCTAGATGCTGTTACATCATTTCATTGATCTATTTGCTTCGTTCTTAGGAGAAAGGTGTCCCGACATATTACATGTGTTGTGACATATGTAGGGATAAGTATATTAGAAATGCCAAAAGTTTGTACGTCGTTCACTTTAATGTCAAAATTTTTCACCAACTCACTTAAGTGCTAAATCAAAGCAAAAAAGAATTGCCAATGGCGAGAAATTCCGGCCAAATAAAAACCTCTAAAGTTTTGCTCAACTCTGTATGTTTCGCTTTTCTCTATATTCACGATACAGTTGCAGGTGACCATCCACCCTTTTATAGATCAGAATTCAAGTATGTATACGGTCTGCATCACATATTTTAATTTCCATCAATATAAAACCAGACACAAACCGAGAATTGCAAGAAGCAAGTATCACGTAAGACGAATAGTTCAATTAGTAACAGGAAAAAACGAATCTGCTACTGAATCCCCTCGCCATATCCTTGAACTAAAACGTGACAATCACCCAGCTGCCAATAAGAACACATTATAAAAACTTAAAGGCGACTTACCACGTTTGCTTTTGGTTGGGGTGCGGCGGGGGAGGGTGGTGGGGGAGGGAGAGAAAAGAAAGTGATGTTGACTTACCTAAAGAAAAGATACGAAATATCTAAACTTAGATTTAAAAAGCGTTAAAAATTTATGGACTTACGGTGTGAAGTATTACAGATCTAATTTATTTTTTAAACTATGATTTATTCCCTTTTTGACATTGTGTGATCTTTTTTTACGAAAGTTATTGTGAAAAGCTTGAAGTTCGAAATTATCTTTTCGGTTTGTTTTATAACATAAACAGATACACTAAGAAATTGATTATCAACAAAAGATCATAACCAGCATTAGACAACACAAAACATAACAAAAGCAAGGCATCAAGAAGTTTTTTAAAACCACTTTTAGAAATAAATGACCCTCGAATGGTGTCAGCATTGACATATAACAAGAAGTTTGGCTAATGATTAATTTTGCATGTAATTTCAGCGAATGATATTGATTCGATTTCTCACGAGGATCCATTTGCAAAAGACATTATACTTGAGCTTTCTTTCTTAGATTTAGATTTGTGTTCTATTTTATCTAAAATATCATTTAGTAGTTTTTCGATTCAGAATTTATCTCTATAAAAATGTGTTTTTATAAACAAATAATGCTGTGTGACCAAGTTGACGAAAAAAGCTGCCGCTAGTCTCGCCGGAAAATTTAACTAGTTGACCATACAATTGAGAAATGCATAATACTAAACAGAAAACATATAAGCATTGCCGATACGGCTATGAGTCACAAACAGAGCATACTCGATAGTGTTGGGATTTAAGTATTGCTAGTAAAAGAATCCATTTTTCTCAACTAACTGGCTCAACATTGTATGAATTATGTGTAGGTACTGTTTTATTAAATAAGTCCACCCACGTGGAGCTCCATGACCAAAGATGTGACCAAAGATTTGCCCAATAAGTTGAGGAAGTGAGCCAAGATAACCAGCAGAGGCTTTTATTGTTCATGAGTACTCTGTGACATCCAGATTTTCGGGTCCTAATTTTGACTGGATAAATATGGCCGTTTTTAATCAGAATATTGCAGAGGGCCATTTTATTATGAAATTGAGGAGTATGAAGGATTCTTGGATAAAGAAAATAATCAATTTGATAAGTGAGACATCAATTGATTTTACGAGAGTCAATTTGAATTGAATTAAGAGAAATTATAAGGTTCGCCTATGGTCGTACTTTTAGGATTTAAATTGGTTCTATGGACAAGCCAAGATGTGAATTAAAGTATGGTGACATTGAATTAATTTTATGACTTCAATTGGACTTAATTGAAAGAAGAATTAAAGAAAATTGAAATGTACAAGAATTGGACTTCGACGGAAAATAAAATGCATCCATTAAAAAGAGTTGTTGAGGATTTGAGATGGTGGACCATGACATCATGTGATGTCATGGTGGGCCACCTAAGAAGGATTAAAGAAAAAAAAAAAAAGAAAAGAAAAGGGAAAAGGAGGAGAGAGAAGGCTTCTTCTTCCTCCCCTCTCCCCCTCCCCCCCAAGCCGTTGACGCCATCTTCATCTTCTTCTCCTTCTTCGGACACCACCAGCAGCAGCAAGAGGGGATCGTCGAGCAAGCCGCCGTCGCCGGAGCTCACCGCCACCCCGCGCGCCATCCGCCGCCCGTCCGCGTGATGCCCCGCGCGCGCGCCTCGGCCTCCCTCTCGCGCAGCTCGCCGTTCCAGCAGGTTTTCCAGCTTGTCCAGCCCTCCTCCGGCCGCCGTGAGACCCCGCCGTCGGCCACACGACACCGCCGTAGCTCCTCCGCCGTTCCTCCGCCCGAAACCACCCCGAATCTCCTCAATTTCGGCCCCAAACAGTAGCAAAACCAGATCTGGAAATTTGGGTATGGCAGCCCCTTCGTGGGCCGTTTTGGCCGGCTTCCCGATCCCGGATGCTAGGCCCGCTTTGGAGAAAATCGATCCCCTCGTTGTCCTCGTCGTTTTGGTCCGTTCGGTTCGTTAATTGGTGAGTTTAACTCACTAAACTTTGATTAGAGGGTTAATTATACTTTAAGTGTGTTTAGTTTGAATTAAACATGTTTAGGTGGTTAGATTAGTATATTTTATTATAAATTTGATTATGGGTTTTGTTTAAGTTAAGTTGTGATTAATTAAGGTTAAGGAAGGGAGTTAATTAATGTTAAACCTTGATGGGACTTAATAGATTTTAATTTTGAATTATTTAATTATTTCGAAATTTGGAGGATTAAAATATTATATTATATTTCAGAATTAATTAAATAAAAAAATAAAATAAAAAAATAAAAAAAAAATAAAAAAGGAAAAATTTATTTTTAGTCCAGGTTCTTCAGAATTTCGTCTTTGATCATTTCTTTATGATATTAGAATTTAAATTTGATGCTTGATTGGTGGCGAATTGAGTGTAATTGCGTAAATAGGGGTTATGTGTAGAAATTCCATGTGTAGGAATTGTGGGGATTTTGGCTGTAATTGACCGCCTATTAGAGGCCGTGCCGAGTGGGGCCGTGATGCCACTAGTTGTTGATCGCCTATGAGAGGTCGTGTCGATTGGGGCCGTGATTCCACTAGTTGTTGACCGCCTATGAGAGGCCATGCCGAGTGGGGCCGTGATGCCACTAGTTGTTGACCGCCTATGAGAGGTCGTGCCAAGCGGGGTCGTGATGCCACTAGTTAATTGACCGCCTATGAGAGGCTGTGTCGAGTGGGGCCGTGATGCCACTAGTTGTTTAACCACCTTATTAAAGGTCATGCTACGTGGGGCCGTGATTACCACCGATTGTTAAGTCTACTCTTAGGGTCGTGGTTGGGAGTATTGGTTGATTTGATAGAATGACATGTAATCGGTTGAGCCGATTGATCGCTGAGACGATCCAAGTGATTGAATTGCTTTGATGGTGTGATTGTGTCTTAATTGTTTGGTTATCAAAATCATACGTGGATGATTTATATAAATTGTGCTAACCTGCAGATGAAGGATGATGCGAGGTAAGTCTTCTTAATGTTATGGCTAGGTCACTCTGGGGCGTATTTTCTTTCTAATAGGGGTTTAGGGGGTTGAACTTGCTGAGACAATGTCTCACCCCGTTGTGGGCCAACATTTTCAGGTCCCGTGTGGACAGAGCGGCCAGTTCGCCTGGTTGGCCTGGTGGAGTTGCAGAGGTGAAGTTGAAGGATTGAAGTTTGTGTTCGACCTGTAGGACGTAGGATGGTTTCCATTTAAGGGTCGGTCTTTTGTAGACTTTTGGCTGTAAACCTTTGTTGTAAATTTCCTTGTTTTATGAAAATGTAATGAGGTGAATTTACTTCCTGCTTTTATATCCCGTAGTTTGATGTCAGGGGTCTTTATATTATGCTCCCGCATGTGCATTAAAGAACTGAATGGGTCGGCGACTTAACCTGAGAATGTCGCATTTTAATGACCATGGTGGGATGTTGACGTGCTCGAGGTTCGGGGCGTGACATCTAAGGGGAACATGAAGAATGTCCACATGAGTATTTATGGAGAAGGTATGGGAAATGTACACATATTCTAAAGATTTCTCAAAAGCATTTCAACGAACTATGGTTGAAAATTGAATTGCATTTGCAAAAGTTCAAGTCCCGATCTTTATGTTGGCATAAAAATTGAGTCAATCGGACATCGGATAAAAAATTAAACCAAATGAAAAGTTGGTCAAATTATACTGAAGTCATAATTGAACTAAATAAGTGGAACACAATAAAACCATGGCTCGATAGTGAAGTGCTGAGACTTTTATCATAATCAAATGAATAAACTATTATAAGTTCTTGTCACGACATTTATTTGCTGTATTATTTTATCGAACAATTATAGAAAGAAGGCTAACCTAGTGAGGTATTACGCGGTCAAGGCACTGCAAGTGCCAGCCCATGATACATGCATGCGTGAGACTGAGAATCCGTGAAATTTAACAAGAAGAGATGGCCACTCTGGAGCAAGCTCAGTTTTGTAATGATGCAATTCTAACAGAGTTCGGTACGGCCCTCGAGGAGCTGAATAGTCACTCGGGATTGAGAACCAATACGTAAAAAATGCTTGAATGAACTCTCGAGGCAAACATGTATAAAGCTTATCCACGAATTACTAGTTAAGCTAAAAAAACTCAAACCAGTATCAGCCCATTATTCATTTGTTCTCAGCCAATAATTAAGTTTGCTCGTGGAATATTACATGCAACTTGACAAACACAGGAATATATGAGGAAACTTTTTATCTATTAAGATTTATAATAGGGCAATAATGATGTGACGGTACCAGTAGATTTGTTTTTTAGAGAGGACATTTATGCTATCTACTATGGCAGTTGGCGTGGGCAGTGTGAAATAGCATGCCAGGACAAATGCTTCACTGCCTTTAGATATCAAATGACGTCTGCTGCACAAGGTTCTTTAACCCGATTTTGCCTCCTGAAATTAAGCCATTATACAATTAGTCGCATTGGGATATGTACCCGTGAAGAAAGAATAAGTTTGGTCATGTGCAGCTTTCGTATCGATCCTGGCATGGAGCATGTGATATTAGGCCATGGTTATGGGAGATCTGGATATTGCCAACTAAAGATGCACTAATAGAACCCTTATAATCATTATTGCTATATTTCTCTCCACCGACATGGTTTACTAGGAATCTCTATGTACCAAAATACTCACTAATTTTTCTTGAGAATTTACGTACCAGCAATGCATCATGATTGCATGATTAAGGATAATAAGGGTCAGAATAGACTATTAAGGACCTTAAGCAAAGCAAGCCTCAAATTTGGACTACTGGGAGGAGATTTTCCATGAACATTTCCAACACGTGCCGCCAAAGCATCTATTACCAGTGCGACAAATAAATTCTTCTGCCCGAATATTAAAGAAGCGGAATCATGAAAAGACGATATTTTAACCACAAGTAGGACTCCATTAATTTATCAATATATTTACCTGATTAAACATTCGTTAGCCTTGCCTCGTCATACAGTGAGGTCGTCTTCTGTCCCCGACAATCTACCTAATTCAGCCACAGGGACTAGGCCTTTTGAGCGGGCCTAAGATGATATGAACTTCGTGTAGGAGATATTATCATCAAAGAATGTGAACCATCTTCCATTGCGGAATGAAATCCCTGGAAATATTCAAATGAAAAATAGCGTGAACAGAAAATCAATTAACCTATCTTTCCTTTATTTGGCTGCAGCTCGAGACCCCATGCTGGATCATCCGCTATGCCAGCTAATACAGCATATGACTCAGCATTGAAAGCTGCATACAAAAACCAATGGCTTCCATGAGATCTTCCTCAGAAGTTCCATGACCGAAATTAACCGCGACTGGAACCTCGACCTGCCATAAAAACATGTGCGTAACCCCGTTTAGATTATCTTCTCTGTTTGCATTAACTGAAGTAGAGTTTTCATTAAGAGACTCTGGACATGTAATTGCAAATTCAGGTCTTATAACCCAAAACTTAAACCAGAAAAACTAGCGATAAAAGACGAACCACAGTGCACCACTAAAACGTTCATCAACCATTTTCCATATTAGCTGTGTTTTTCCAGAAATGATAATTTGGGTTTAAGCTCAGGTGAAAAGGCATACTACATCCACTAGATCCATATATCAAAACAGTCGACAAGCGGAGTAGAATGCTAAACTAGGTTTCTGCAAATTGTTTGGCTGCATCTGACTGGATAGGTATCTCTACAATGACGGTCTCTTCCATTTTTGTCATTTGTGCGAAAATATTAAATTTTATAAGATAGCATAAAAGAATTTATCTCATCTGTACAACACATATAGCAGAATCTCTGGTGCAGATAAGCGTAGTAATGGTATTCTTCTCTTGTTCAAGCCAATATGAAATACGCTAACATTAGCCTGTCCTGCAGCAGAGATGCAACAGGCCACCAAGGAAATCCCTCCTTGCTTAAAGGCAGCAGGATGGATCTGCAAGGAAAGTGGGCATCAAACGAATCGTACTCTACTTATAACCATGCAGTTTAGTCCATCCCCTAAGCACTACGTATAACTTTGCTTGTATCTGCAGATACAAGATCATCCGGACCCACAGTGTCTCCAACAAACATCCTGAGATGGAAGGTGTTTTTTGTGCATCGCTCATGGCCATTGACAATGCTTGATACAGTTGATGAATGTCTAAGCACAAGATAAGGTTCAAATTCAAAACGGATGGTCTCCATATAAGGAATGCCATTAAAGAAAAAGCAGGTGGAAAGACAAGGCCAAGAGGCAGCGTCTGTTTTGCAATCTTGAAAGAGTTATAATAGATTGTCCTTTACAAGTTCAACAACCCATTCATCAGAAATTGTTCCAAACCAGCAGATGGAACCAACGCACAATAACTTTGTCTGGACTATCCATCTCAAAAATTTAGAGCGGATATTACTGTTCAAGTTTTTTGTCACGCTCCTCACTAGTTGTACCAAACATACGCCTCCCTTCAGCCTGAAGACAGCAACTCCCTCGGCTAGTGACACCTTGAATGTCTCCTCCCATTGTAAGAGCTGAAACACAAGCGACGACTTTGGTTGCTCTACCAACTGCACTAGAAGCACTTGCATTGGAATATCAAGCTTCAGGAGACAATTGATTACGTTTTCATAAGGACGTGCCAAGATTGAAAGCTCCAGCAAGAGTAGAAGGCACTTCTGTGCAAGATCTATCTCAAATACTCAGCTCTAAAGCTTGCCAAGAACTTTCCAAAAGAGGCACAGTCATGTTATACTGACGAGCAAAATTTACCTCGCAATATTCCATGGACTTGGAGAAGAGGGAGAGTTTGTGTAGGAAACACCTGCTGTAAGATAAGGTATTTTGGCTGGAGTTGGCCCAGGTAATTTCAACTCTGAAGTGCCTCATTAGGCCTACTTGTTTCCCTGGGTATGCTGCTGATAGCTTTTCCTAGCTTTGAACACCCAATTCGATTTGATTATGGATATAATCTTTTTTGCTTAGAAAAAAAAGTAACAATTTATTAAATATGACACAAGATACACAATAAGAAAATCAAAACTAGTAACAAAAGAGATCACATCAAGCCTCACTTGGCTAGCACATTGAAAACTCATAAAATAAGTGGACCTCTCTTATGAAGTAGGGAAATGAAGAATTTCTATTGTATTTCCATCTCAGAAAACAAGGGGAATAATCTTCTGGAAGAACTAACCCTGTTCAACAGTCTAGATTTTCCTTTTGATGACCAAAAAAGCAATCCTTTCAAGTGGTTATCTCCGTTTCTTCTTCATTGTTAAAGAGATGGGTGGAGTAATTGGTCTCTTCTTTGCAAAAGCACTCGCTCTGCTTTCTAACTCATCATCGATATCACTATCACCACCTGGATCTCTTGCAGTTAGGCCGGACTCCTCAGCATCTTTCGCAGCTTTTCTCTTTCCAGACTGCAAGTTGGCATACAATTTCCTTTCCACAGGGTCATTTGAAAGTCCAGGTCTCATTTGACGTGAAAACTTTGCACCAAGACCAAGTCTATAGAAAGATTTGAATTCCACTTAACAATACTACAACTAGAAAAATATTAGATGGCAATATCAAGAAGATAGCCTAAACTGACCTAGACGGTCGACCCTCGGATTTTGCCTCTGTTTGCTCGTCGTCAGCGACTTTAGTCATATTATTGACCCATTGTTCCGCCTAAACATAAGCATGTTTCCATCAGTGGCAGAAAATAGAAATCAAACGAGAAACATGAGCTTTCAAATGAGTCGAAAGTGAAAAAGAGGCAACTAACAATCAAAACAAAACCATAATTATTAAATGATATTCACAAGCCCATTGATGCAATGATGATTGTTTACTAAATCCTAATGGTCCATTGTAATAGAAGAGGTATAATACATTATCTTCTCAGGTCTAAGTTGGCCACAATGAAATGACCACGTTTTGATGATTAATTTTGAACTTCATAATAGCAATCACAAAAAATTTCATGAATTAATGGCCGTAGGACATTAGAAATTAAACTATATAGTAAACTGAGACTCACAATGATCTAGTATAGAATCAACAACACTGTTTCATCAACCATGACATACGAAAAGCCCATTACCAGTTTCAAAGCCACATCAGATTTGATGATTTGAGGAACTCCAGATTTCTGCGTTGGTTCCTTACTCATAATGCCTCCTCTTTAGCAGCCTGCAACAATGCAAACAAAGAACTACGTTATTCGTTTTGCGGCTCATCCTTCACGACAATGTCCATGAATGAACAATACCAAGACAACACGAAAAAAGAGCAAATTTTTCTGTAAGCATGTATGAGAAATAGGGAAATAGAACAAAAAGAGGCAGCAAGACGCAACCAACAACTGAAGCCTCTGAGTGGGTAAGGGCGGATAGAGCCAAGTCGATCAAGGCAGTGGATTGTGAATCCACCGGGCGAAGGGAAAACTAGCAGGAATCCTTCTCAATTCGATAGAGAACTTCAGTCGAAAACCAAATCGCTCGTGAACAGAATACCGCAGGAACAAACTACTTATGATTGAGTCAGGAATTTCATCAAACAGGTTGTAAGCATTAAACTATCTCTCGGCTACACGTCATTCTTACACATTATTCTGAACTGAAACTGGAATAACCAAGGCAACAGTGCGCCCTAAGGCCTACGTGCATACTGAATTGACAGAACGACTCTGGTTTATGTTTATACACAGTGAGGGAGGAATAGCATGTTGAGATGGAAACTCGAGGCCGCGACAGGAACAATACAACAACATCAGACGAGATTGAGAATGAATACGAGTGATAAGACCGACAAGAGCATCGGCCGGCCATCAAGTCAGTGATGATAACAGCAAATCGAAACCCGAACCCGAAAACACTGGACTCCTACTTGAGAGATGCTCGGAGCTTACGAGGTTAACAAGAGGAGTAGCTTCAGATCGGAACAGAGCGCCACTGAACGGCACCGGAATCGCGACCGGAGAAGCGGACCGAGTCACCGGCCGATGAGGAGGAACCGCGACGGCGAGTCGTCGGAGGTGAGGCGGCGAACGGAGGTGGAGCGGCCGTGGAGCTAGAGGGGGAAAGCGAGACGCGTTCTTCGTTTCAGCCAGAGCGCAGGAGGGAGAGAGATATGGGCCCGGCCTCTTTGGGGCTTAAGAAGCGATTCTTCAGTGATGGGCTTGGGCCAAGTTTTCTATGGCGGGCCGAGATGGCGGATATGGGCTGCGCAAGATGGGTTTCGTGCACATTCATTTATTTATTTTTTGGGCTTTTTACTATTGTTCCTTTATATTTTAGTTGTAATTTTTATTTTTACAAATAAAAAATTCATGTGCCAATAGGACCTAGGATTGTTCAGGTTCATGACTCAAGAAACTCTCAATTAGTTAAAAACATTGCTTCTCCGTGTACCATAATAAAAAGGTAAAATCTTTTCGTTCAATGTCTGTTGTTTAGAATACTCTCGACTCTACAACAAATGATTCACAGTTATAACAATACATATCAAAGCACATACCTTTTATTCCGACAATGCATCAATCTGTTGGAAGATACACGTGAAGATTCACAGCATCATTTAAGATCAATCATGATCATTTAGTATCGGATCTAATTGGATCCAAATTGTAAAAATGTTTTCTTACTTTTCTTATACACATCTTGTATTATAAACATACTGAACAATATACATTGAAGATAGACAGAGAATACAGAAAAAGCCTTTTCTCTATAATTTTCAGTCCATATTCTAACATGGTATCAGAGTATTCTTGTTCCTGATATAGCTTCTGCAAAACCCAAAAATCCTTTGGAATAGCATAAAAGAAATGTATGGAAAATTGGATCGGGCAAGGATTTTCTCGTTGCATCAAGCCCTTTCCGAACTGAGGCAAGGAAACATGACCGTGACGGCTTGCTTCAATAGGCTCTCAGCTCTCTGGAATGAGCTCGAGGCCGCCGAAGAAAAACTCATCGGTCCCGAAGAAACTCTCCAACAGTACAAGAGGATGAAGGATCAAGAGAAAGCGACGAGATTTTTGCTAATACTCAATGATTCTTACCTTAATTTCAGGTCGCAAATCCTGGCCATGGACCCTCTGCCACCGATTGGACGGATTTTCCAACTCGCCGTGCAGGAGGAGAGCCAAAGACTCAGCTCAATGGAGAGCAAAGCGACGGAGGGCTTGGCTATGGCGGCAAGGATCGAGAGAGGCGGAATGAAAACCCTAGAAAAGAGGTGGAACATGTCGCTAGGGTTCACCAAGCTGAAACCTTTTAAAGGTCCTGCGATTGACGGCTCAGATCGCACGCAACGATCCGACAGCTCAGATCGCACGCAGCGATCCGACGGCTACAAAGGGACGCATTACGCGGACGATCTGGACGGCGGAGATGGCTCTGGATTACATAGATCCAACGGCCCTCTTTTTTCGAAGAATTTTGGGCTGAATTATGGACCGAATTATGGGCCAAATTTGAAAAATAAAGGAAAGCTTTTCTGTGACTATTGCAAACGGCCCAACCACATAATTGACAGCTATTGGAAATTGCATGGCCGACCTGGAGAAAAAAGAAAGAAACAGCAGCAACGGCCTATCAACTCATGGGATCAACTGATCAATCCATCACACAATCTGAGTATCAGCAATTGATGCAAACACTGCAAAAATTGGATATCCCAAAGAGGGGGAGCAGCTTTACAGGTATTTCTTATTGCCTAATAAATAGCATATCTAGGAATACTTGAATTATTGATTCTGGAGCTAGTAATCATATTACTTGTGACAAGAATCTGTTTAGTATTGTTAATCAAGAACTGGATAGCCCTATTATTGTGCAATTGCCAAATGGAAATGTTGCACGTGTGACCACCACAGGGACAATCAATCTTAGCTCCCAGCTTACTCTCTCAAAAGTCCTATATGTTTCAGAATTTCAATTTAACCTTATCTCTGTGTCTAGAGCCTGTGAGGAAAATTCTTGTAAGGTTTCCTTCATTGCTAATAACTGTCTCTTTCAGGCCTTTTCGACTGGGAAATTGATGGGCTGGGGTAATATGTCTGAAGGACTATATTTCTAGAGAAATTCAGCAAATCTTGATCAATTTCATTGTAATAAACAATCATTGTGTAATTTGACTACTAATGATTAACAGTTCATTTTGCATTCCATAATGGGTCATAGTTCTCAATTTCCTTATTAGCAATGTCATATATGTCCACTTGCCAAACAGTCTCGTATTCCTTTTCCATTGAGCACAAATCGTGCAAATGATTCGTTTTCTTACTCCATATTAATGTCTGGGGTCCTTACCATACACCAAATCATGATGGGTCCCTTTTTTTTTCTCACCATTGTGGATGACCATTCAAGAGCCATATGGATTTTTCTCATGCAATCTAAGGGTCAGGTCATATCCCATTTAAGGACTTTTCTTTCTCTATCGAAAACTCAATTTGGCAAGACAATCCGCCGAATACAAACAGATAATGGGAAGGAATTTTTTAACCACAAGTCTATTGGTTTACTGTCATCCTAAGGGATCTTACATGAGACTTCCTGTACGTATACTCCATAGCAAAATGAAGTAGTGGAGAGGAAACATCCTCACATATTAGAAGTTGCTCGCGCCTTGAAGTTTCAAGCTTCCATCCCTGACAATTTTTGGGGAGACTGTGTCTTAACTGCAGTTTATTTGATCAATAGAATGCCAACCAAGATTCTTGACGGTCGAAGTCCCTTCGAATTGATTTTTGGAAAGAAGCCGAATATGAATTATCTCAAGATTTTTGGCTGTCAATGTTATGCTACTATAGTGGGATCCAGAGATAAGATGAGTCATCGTGCTCGCTGTTGCATATTCATGGGATATCCCACTTTACAAAAGGGGTACAGGATTTATGATCCATCTATGGGGGAATTCTTTGTTAGTAGAGATGTTTCGTTCCAGGAGAATGTTTTTCCTTTTGCTACACAAGAGTCTGGCATAGATACTCGAGGACATCACTCTTCCCTTCATTTTGAAGAAACCACAAATGATCCAGAATATGTTCTCTTTCTTGCACCAACAAATAGAAGTGACTCCTCTGCATCAGAAATGGAATTAACACCTCTGCTGGAACCCGTGAACCAAATCTTGGTTGATGAAGTTGTGCTCGACTCCACTCTTGTCGATGCTAACACGGATCACTCATCCACTCCTATTGATACAGACGCGGGTCAATTACCCCTTACAAATACCCCACCAAGGTGTTCCCGGCGAGCCACACGTCCACCAACTTGGACAAAAGATTGTGTGTGGGGTCAGAAACTCGCCAGGTATTCTTTTTCCCATATCATCTTATGTTTCATTTGATCAACTGTTGGAAGAGCATCGTTGTTGCATTTCTTGCATTTTTGAGGAACGAGAACCATCCAATTATGATGTGGCGAGCACTGATCCGTGAAGGAAGAAAGCTATGCAAGCAGAATTGCAGGCTTTAGTGGACAATCAGACATGGGAACTTGTCTCTCTACCCCTAGATCGGAAGGCAATTGGATGCAAATGGGTGTATAAGATCAAATATCAAGCAAATGGATAAGTTGAAAGATACAAGGCTCAACTAGTGGCTAAGGGTTTCACTCAACGGGAAGGCTTTGACTATCATGAAACCTTCTCTCCCGTCGCCAAAGATGTTACGGTACGCTCTTTCCTCTCAGTAGCAACTTTTCAAGATTGGTCGCTGCATCAGATGGATGTCCACAATGCCTTCCTACATGGAGAATTAGACGAAGAGATTTATATGGATGTGCCACAGGGTTTACGGAGACAGGGGAAGAATAGAGTATGTCGTCTCTGCAAATCCCTGTATAGGCTCAAGCAAGCATCCAGACAGTGGTATGCAAAATTCTCTGAATCCCTGATAGCCGCCACGTTTTGACAATCCAAAATTTGATTATGCTGTCTTCACATGGACCGAAGGTACGTCATCTATATACTTGATGATATATGTGGATGATATATTGATCATGGGGAATGATGAGATAGCTATCGAAAGTCTCAAGCAGTATTTGCACTCTACTTTCATATTAAAGTTCTAGGGTCGCCAAAGTATTTTCTTAGAATAGAAATTGCTCGTTCAGACTGGGGGATATCTCTCAGCCAAAGAAAATTTGCCCTGGAAATCATATCAGAAGCTGGGTTGTCAGGATGTAAATCGGCCGTGATTCCAATTGAGCAAAATATTAGGTTGACCACAGCAGAGTATGATACTGGAACTTCTCAAGAAGCTGATCCTACACTGAGAGACCCAATGAGTTATCAAAAACTTGTTGGGAAACTCATTTATTTAACTATGACCAGGCCGGATATCAATTATGCAGTCCAAATACTCAGTCAGTTTATGCACAATCCAAAGCAGTCCCACATGAATGCATCACTCAAAGTGGTAAAATATTTGCAAAAATGCCCAGGTCTTGGAATTCTCCTCTCCAAGAAATGTGACATGAAGATGACTGCATATTGTGATACGGATTATGCGACATGTCCGATGAGTAGAAAGTCCATAACAGGTTTTTGTATCAAGTTAGGGGATTCCTTACTTTCATGGAAGACCAAGAAGCAACCAACTGTCTCATTATCTTCAGCGGAAGCACAATATCAAGCCATGGCAAAGACAACATGTGAAGTAGTATGGCTATGAGGATTGCTTCGAGATCTTGGAGTACAGGTTGAAGGGCCAACCAAATTGTTTTGTGATAATGATGCAGCCCTCAAACTTGTTTCAAACTTGATAGTCCATGAAAGAACGAAACATATAGAGGTGGACTGCCATTTTACACGAGAGAAGATCTAGTAAGGGATAATTGAGACACTAAGGATCCGAACAGAAGAACAACCAACGGACATCTTCACCAAGCCTTTATGTCAAAGCCAGCACGTGTATTTTCTAAGCAAGCTAGGCGTCTTGGATATCTACAAGCCACCAGCTTGAGGGGGAGTGTTGGAAGATACACGTGAAGATTCACAGCATCATTCAAGATTAATCATGATCATTTAGTATCGGCTCTAATTGGATCCAAATAATAAAAATATTTTCTTACTTTTCTTATACACATCTTGTATTATAAACATACTGAACAATGTACATTGAAGATAGACAGAGAATACAGAAAAAGCCTTTTCTCTATAATTTTCAATCCACATTCTAACACAATCAAATAAAGATATTGATTTTAACTATTTTGAAAATTCACTTTCCGAATTTGATCGAACCCAATTGAGTTGGGATCCACTCCTCGAGGAGAGACGGCAGTGGCGGCGAGCTAGCCTGCTTGGATTTCTTTGGCCAATTTGAGATTTTGTTTTGACCGGAGTAGCGGATTAATTTCTTCAATCTCACCAATCTTCTTCTTTGGCCCACATGGAACCAAAGTAGGTGTGCCCGGCAAGGCTGCTTCATCGAGGGTCAAGAAGCTTGGCCAAGCACCTTTTCTCTCTCTTTCACTGGTGGATCTCTCTCATCTCTATGCGTGCTTTGGAATTGTGGATTTGCAGGCCTCTAATTTATGATGTACAATGCTCTATTTATAATGTAAATCAAGGTTAACTTTAATAGTATGGGCTTTAACTTAAGCCTTTCTAACATGATGGCTCTAATAACTTAAGACTTATCTCTAGTTAAACTCTCAACAGATTGAATTAAGCTCAAATTAAGCCAATTAAAGCCACTTCTTCATGAGAATTTTGGCCGGCCACATGGGCTCAATCTATCGAATTTCAAGCTCAAAAAACTGTCCTTTACTAATCTGACGCTAATACAATTAATGAAAAATATAAACTAAATAATAAATACTCCTAAAACTATATGATATGCAATTTAATTTCAATATTTTTTGTTTAGGGGTTAAAATATAATCCCTAATTTTTATGTAATAAATGAATGATTAAGTCGACAAAATTAGATATTAACAATCATAAAATTTGCAAAATTAGATCTCACATCTATTATAAGGTTCCCAGCAAAAATAGAGACATACTACCACATCTCGACAATGGCGCATTCATGTTATTGTTCTTGAAGCGGAGTTGGCAAATTAAGGTTGCATCTGGCATTTGGGATTTGAGTCAAGACAAGATAACAAATTATCCTATATGGCGTTTGGTGATGTTCTCTAGGCTAGATAAACCTAGATACATCCAGATAAAATGTTAGATAAAAAAATCCAATTGAGATGGTGGCATAAACACGAATTGGATATAAAACTTAAAAAAGAACTAAAAAATTCATATTTTATTTTTGGGAAAAAACCACAAAAAACTCAAACTTTGCTCAATGTGACAAATTTATCCTAGACTTTTTTGGTAACACAAAAAATCCTAAACTTTGTCAAATATGACACATTCACCTCAAACTTTTTTCATGATATAAAAAACCTTAAATTTATACCCACGTGACACTTTTACCCTAAATTATAGGGCATATTCGTCTTTTACTTTTTTTTTTTTTTGGTTTCTTTTCTTTTTCTCTATTCCCAGGGAAACCAGACTGAAGCGAGAGCCACTCTCATCGGCGTTGGGCGAGGGCATTCCTCGCTAGATGCAGCCCAGGCAAGGGCCACCCTCGCCTGCATCGGGCAAGAGTGGACCTCATCGAATCTATTGAGGGCTATTCTTCCATCTTTCAACATATTCAGAGTTGGTTCTCATTACAAACCTTTTTTAGGTAAGGAATATGTAAAAAAAAAAAAATTATAAAATCTTTCATGGCAAGTACATCCTTTTTATGTGTCAAACAATCGAGTTCAGACCAATTAAATGTGGCAGACCAATATTGATAAAAGTCTTACTGATTTTCTTCATTTAATTTTTTATGCTTCTCCCTAGTATTCATTTGATGCATCAAAAGGTGATAATATGGTGGCAGATGCTTTACCTTTTCTTTAACGTACTGCTTGAGTGTCTTCATCAACGCAAAATCGAGATGTGTTACTTGGAGCTTTCTTGGGTAGCCTGCTAAGATATTTTAAAATTGTCTGGTCCAGTTAGCATATCTACAATACCTAGTTATAAATTTCTTGGACTAGGTTTAGATTAGGACCTCGAAGATGGAGAAAGCGCGAAGACAGTGGAGGTCGATGTTCATTCCAACCATTATCATGTATTACATTTCCTCGACACATGTCTCGGGCTCTATTTATTGTATAAAGCCCGACGAGTTGCAGGTTATCTCTCTTTCTCTCATATTTTTCAATTGTGTTTCTCTTTTATATTTTCTAGAATCGCATGGTAGATTTAATGCTTTCCTTGATTGTTCACTTATTATCTCGTAATTTCAATTTCATTGATTGCTTTCTTTTCTTGTTTTCTAGAAATTAAATAGTATGAAAATGACGAACCACTCATGATTGTTTAGTTTAGGACTAACAGTCGTGAAACTGTAAGAAGAAATGTATGGACACGTTAGGTAAACACAACATATTGTTTAGGTACTGAAATGACACTAATAGAAATATTAACGTAATCTAAGTTTCCAAACCTAGATATTTGGTTGCGTAGGAATTGAGGGAATATTCTTGACCCTCAATCGGGTTTTCTAGCCGACCCTCGAAATGAGGTTAGTGGCGACTCCTGTTTGTTTTTTTTTTCCTAGGTTGTTTTAAAACAACTAGAGTGTATAGATAAACCCGTCGCAAGGGGTACGAGTTTCGATGAAACTCATCATGGTTTAGCATACTCGACGTGGGAGTACCCCAAAGGATAAAGTGATGCCATCATTATGGGTGAAGCGTACTATCAAGAGGGCTACCATGGTAAAGGTACCCTTAGATCAAATATCTACACCTGACCTCTTCTCCCGAGGTGTGTCGCCTGTGTAGGTATAGATCGCGACACTCTA
The DNA here is from genome assembly GCA_014182555.1 of Eucalyptus erythrocorys. Classification (NCBI taxonomy): domain Eukaryota; kingdom Viridiplantae; phylum Streptophyta; class Magnoliopsida; order Myrtales; family Myrtaceae; genus Eucalyptus; species Eucalyptus erythrocorys. The sequence continues at coordinate 12,407,243 of CM024598.1, read as the reverse complement.
TTGTCACGTGGGATACAAGCTTGGAAGAGCTCACAATCTCATGGAAGGAACTCACTAGAGGCTTGATCCGAAAGGCGAAGTGATGATGTTTTTTGGAACGCGAGTCGTGAGGGACTCTCATGATCAAGTACCCCTAAACCCGACCTTTCCCCTTTTTTTCCTCGCAAAAGGGATCGATGGGCAACGGGATTGAGTCACAACAATGACATCAAATGGCTCGAGCAACATCGTTTGGCTTTCAAACGTGGACGGCATTGACAACATACCAAAAACCTCGCAGTCGCCAGGTGAGGCAAGCCCTCACCAGATCCGGCAAGGAGGGTCTTGCCAGACGCAATGGCGAGCCCCCTTGCCGAATCTAGCGAGGGCTCGCCTCACCTGACGATTGTGAGGCGAGGTGAGCCCTCACCAGATCAGGCAAGGCTCGCCTCGCCAGACTTGGCGATAGCAAGGCCTCCCTCACCGGATTTGGCGAGGGCTCACCTCGCCAATGCCTAGGCGAGCTCGCCCTTGCCCAGTGACGGCAAGGCGAGCTAGCCTGGCCACCTCAGTCCGACGACCAGCCAACCCTCCCCTCTGGCTAGTCGCTGGAGCCAAGGGAAGAAGGAGGGAGGAGGGAAAAAAAAAAGATAAAAATATTTAAAAATATTTTTAAAAATAAAATGTTATTAAAAAATGTTGCCAGCGCCAATTGATAGCCACGTCAGCGCCAGCCAGCCATTTTCGGCTGGATGGATTGATTGGGAATAATTGTAAAAGGTTATGACTCAATTGATTAAAAAAATAAATTTAGGACTGAATTGATACAATTGTAATAGGTTTAGGACTTTTTTTGGTAATTTTCCCAATATCTATCTCATTAGCCCTTTGTCCAAAATTGCTTTAGTGATCTTATGTATTTCCACATTTTTGTTCTAGTTTTTCCCCAAATTTCATATTCAGATAAACGCCTTTTGGAGATGAATTTCCACGTAAACCCAAATGACGTCTTCTTGAAATAATCGCCTTACTCAGAATTCTTCGATTTTGCACTCAGTCTTCAATCTCTTGTACCCGGGACTCTTCTATCTCTCATGGTCGGAGAGCTCGTGCTCCAAGAGCTCGTGCCTGGGACACTCAGCTCGAGATGCTTGAACAGTGCGAGCTCAAGACGCTTGAACAACGCGTGCTCGAGAATTTTCATCTCTTGATTATCAACAAGAAATTTTGGACAGAGAATTAGTGATATTAGATTTGGGACTTGAATAAAAGTTTGCAATTATGAGAGAAAAAAAAAGTGTATGTTAGAATTATGACTGGATCTAAATTGAAAGTTCTTTATGGAACAAAAAGAAATTATGGCAGAATTGAGATTAGAGCTAAAGTTAAGTGTCTTTTAAGGTATTAGGCACAAATCATGAGATTATATTGTGATTGATAAATTTCTATTCTCTTTCCTCCTTTGTTTTACTAATCTTGGATCGATGTCCAGATCGCATCAGCATATATTTCCCACGTATTAAACTAAAGTCAACCCACAAAGTTGATCCGTCCTCCTCATTTGAATTCAAAGAATCGCGCTGCCCTAACAAATATTAATATAATCTGCGTTGACCCTGATCGTTAGCCGACTGATATTTTTCGATTGTTGAAAACTAACGATTAGAGTTACTGATAATTGTACAATTATTTATACGCGCACATTTTTGAATAAAGAGAAGAGAACGGATAGAAGGGAAAAGTGTTGAAATTATCAAAAGTCTTCCTCCACGGGCCGCCGCAACAAGCAAGATCGCCGCCATGTGGACCACACGACCGCGGCTTAGGACAAAGACTTAGGTAGTTACCTTCCCCGCACGGAAGAGATGTTCGATTTCGTGTTTGACCGGATCGTTTTTATTAGGATCCTGGCGTTTGTCTTATTGATTTGCTCAAATTGACCATACTCAGATTTATTGTTTAATATAAATTTCAATTACATTCAAAACCAACATGAGCGAATCAGTACCGTCGATTTGAACAGTAATATTTTCCAAATCAAACCTATATTTTTATATTTATTTTTTATCATTTGCAGGGATCAACAATTTTTTTTTTTGGCAGTCCTACTCTATTTCTACTCTAACACTCATTCTCAGACTTTTACCTTATCTCTTACAGGACATGGGACCAATATATAGAGGGTCGAATCTAGTCGAGTTTGCATCGATCGATGGAAATGAGAAACCGGCTCGTGGCATGTGCAAAGAGGTATGGCTAAGGTAGGACAGTCAGGTGATTCCTCCTCTTCTTCTTCGTCATCCTCGTCATTGTCGTGGTGGTGGATGTTTAACTGCAAGTCAAGATCAGCGGTAGGATGGTATTGCACTGATTTGAGATTTAGATAGCAAATATTAAATTATTCTATTATTCTTTTTTCCAAGAGTAGCCAACAAAAGGGTAATTGTCGAAAAGTTCCGAATCTATTATACAGCGATCAATTTATTCACAAATTTTACAATTTTGGCCGATTTAGTTCTAACTTTTTGATAATTTATCAATTTAGCCATTTCAGCTTATTTTGATTGGAAATTACTAGCATGGCTATCAGCGCTGACTCAAACGATTTTTGAACAAATCTGATTTCAAAGAACATTTATCGCGCTTAGAGAAAAATCCATAACTCAAAAAAATTGAAGTTTCTTGTTTGCTTTAATTCTTTGTTTTTGATATAATGCCTCTCAAAATAGTTTATTAATAAAATGTGGTTAGAACTACTCAGGTTAGAGAATCATCGCCCGGGCGGTTGATTTATTGATTCCATATGGCGTGCCAATTATCAGTATAGTTGGTGGCTGGTCCTCAAATTAAATTTTTTGGATTGTTGATCATCATGATGATGATATTCAGCTACGGAGGTGGAGTGTTATCGTTCTCATGTCATGGTTAATTAGATAGCGCCTGCATGAACTCATCTATTCGAAGCGGCCCACCAATAATGGAGGGGAAATTCTAATTAATTTCGTGAGACTTGTATGCTGTTTTTTTTTTTTTTGGTCCGAAATTCGATTTTTCATGCGAAGTTGATTTATTACCCGACCGCATTATTGCCGGCTGTTGACCGTCTTTCCGTGGACTTTGTCCGCTTCCTTCCTCCTTTTTTTTTTTTTTTTTTTTTTTTTTTGGGACAAGTGTCCGCTTCCTTATTTCGGGAGAGGAAAAGCACTACCCGAGGTGGTAGGCCCATATTTGTACGAAATGGTAATATTTGGACGAAAAATATTGGAAGAAAGCGAAACTGATAGAATAGTTGAATTTTCCTTCTTGTACGAATTTTCTTTTTCAATTAATGGTGTCATCAGCAGTCGACCAGCGTCGGCAATGGCTGCTGAGCCAAGTCAAAGAAGACGACTCAGCCCGTGACGACATGACATCCGTCCTAACGATAATATGTGAACTTCACCTCTCGAATAGCTTGCAAGGTCAAAACATCCACCTTCTTATACAAGGGGGCATTACTTCAAGAAACTCAAGTTTCCCACACAAATGAACACATCTTCCACATTTCAAGAATTCGTACTAGAATACTAAACTTCTTCTTTCCTTTTTTTGAAGATGTACGTGACACGGCCTCTGTCCATTTACCGGAAGCGCCCCGAGGCCCTCTCAGAGGCTCCTCCGGCGGGGCCTGGCTCTGGATACCTAGTGATCCAGGATGAGGAAGCCCAGAACTTCTGCTGCTTCGGGCTGTGCAAGAATAGCGAGATTTACGACTTCCCCTTCCCTCAGAACAAGGACCTCACAGTCCTGTCAAGCGAGGGCGAGAACACATACAGCGATGAGGTGTTCATGATCCCAGTCGTCGACCAGCCCTTGTCCTCCAATCAGTACTATGCAATCCGGCGTCGCGGGAAGCACAAAGGGTATGATCTCTCTAAGTACTTTGAATAGTTTCCCTTCTTGTCTGTTCCTGAATTAGCTGATGAATATATTGATATTTATAAATAGGACAGGGGAATATCATTGGATGGATGATGTGGGGGCGTGAGAAAATCTCTGCAAGAACTCGCTTTTGTTACAGTGGTTGAAGTTACATCTTATCAAGTCACTTAGGAAATAGGTTTTAGTAAAATTTTAGCTGCTTAATGCATGATTTATGTTCGTGGCATATGTCAGAAAGTCTAAATCATTCTATCTCGAATGGCCGTGTAGGGAAGCGCACGCTAATTCGACGGAAGAAGACAAGGGCACCTGCTTGTGCTTCCGATACGTTCGAGACAAGAAACCGAGCCCTTTAGATCCCGAAGACATATACCAGCAATTCGTGATTTACCCGCGTGAGACTATGTGCGGGTTCGGCGGCTTCCATGCAAAGTCCGTCGCCCCAGATGGGTACCCTCCAAGATTCCTGAAGAGGGAAGGCTGGACCCTCCAAGGCAAAACGCCCAAGTACTTCTCCTTAGATGACGATGCGCCAGGAGTCAACGACTCTCAGAGGTCAAAGCTCCCGAGCCTTGACTTCTCGATCGACAGGAAGAGCTCGGACCCAGTGGTGGTGGGGAAGTGGTACTGCCCGTTCATGTTCATCAAGGATGGGGAGGTCGGGGACCAGATCAAAACATCGGCATTCTACGAGATGACGTTGCAACAGAGGTGGGAGCGGGTCCATGCCCGTGACAATCCAGCCAATGAAGACAGTGCTGTGGAAGTGGATGTGGTTGTTCAGAAGGAGGCCATCACAGTGTTTGGTGAGGAAGCTGGGGAGGGCAGTGTGAGTGATGGAGTGATGTGGTTTAGGAGTGGGACAGGAGGGATAGGACTGAGCATGGCGATTGTGGAGAGGATGAGGTGGGAGGAAGAGAGAGTGGGATGGGTGAAGGAGGGAGAGAAGAGAGTTAGGGTGAAGAGAACGGAGGAGTTCATCAAGAGCGGGTTGAGCGAGAATTGGAAGAGGTTTGGCTGTTATGTGTTGGTGGAGAGTTTTGTGCTGAAGAGGATGGATAGGAATCGGCACACTCACCAAGTGTTGGCTTACGACTTCTTGCACACTCACCAAGTGAGGAGCAAATGGGAGTGATAGATCTTCTCATCAGTGTTCTGTTTTTCTGTTGGTTTAATCTTTGTTATTTATGTGACTGGTGTTGGGAAAATATGACTTTAAATTGGGTAGAATAATGAAGTCGGATTTTTAAAGTAATCAAGTCGGACTTCAAGACGTGATATCATTTTTTTTAAAGATTTATTTGCCCCACAAAGTTGCTAATGATCACCGGCAAATATCCACATGATGCAAGAAAGTCTCAAAAATGATAATATTATATAGCAATTGGAGTATTCCTCCAAGGTTTCTAGTTGTAGTTATCAGAAAGAATGCTCGAAAAGATAAAAAATGATCACACTTTCGTTCGTCTGAAAACTGACATGTATATATATAAAACAGTCTTAAAACATAGGCAACTTTTCGGGGGAAAGTATACTATTGGTGCCATAAGTTGTGTACGGCGCTCACTTTGGTACCAAAAGTTTCTGCCAGATCACTTAAGTGCCAAATCAAAGAAAAAACGATTACTTTGGTGCCACCAGCAATAAATTCCGGCCAAAGTGATTATGTGGCTTTTATATTTAAAAAAAAATCGACAATTCTTTAGATTGTCCACGGTGGATGGCATAAAACGATGCCGTTTTCCTTTCTTCGTAAGAAATGATGTTGTTTTACCATTCCGCGTTGATCACTTACAAAACGATCATCGTTTTGTAAAACAAAGTGGATTCACTACGGTAAAACACGACCTGGGCTAAAAACGGTGTTCATATACGATTCTCACTCGACGCCACCGGCCGTAGCTCACTGACCCACCGTCGTTCACTCGAAGAATCTAAGGTATATGTCGAATATTATAGTGATGGTGAGGATGAAGATGATGATGAGGATGGTGAGGATGAGGATGAGGATGGGGATGAGTAGACTACCACTGAAAGAGGAGAAGTGAGGGATCTAATTCAAGCGAGTAATCAGGTTGGGGATGAGTTTAGGTTAAATGAAGGGCAAAATGAAAGGAAAAGAACTCACATTGATAGAGATGAACAAACAGAGAGATGTCATGAAATTAGTGAAGATTTGGGTGAAGATGTGGGCGATGAAGACTTCACTGGATTAGAATGGGAAATTGTTTTATCCAGTGAATCGGAAGATGAATATTTTGCTTCAGTAAATTTCTCAAGTGACGAAGATAATGATGAACTCGCACAATCAAGACAAAAGTAAAGGGAATTTCTGAGAAAAAAACTTGCACCTCTAGCAAAGAGGCTCGAGCCAGTAAATAGGGATGGAGTTCCAGCTAAAGGTAATAGAAGTAAAGATGAAGAAAGCTGCGACGATGAAGTTGCTGGTTCGGAGAATGAGCTTGATAATGATGATGAAGAACTTGCTCGTCGAAGAAAAAGTAAGTATCCTTGTTATGATCCGACTGTTGATAAACCGTTTTGTCTATGGGCATGAGATTTGATGATGCCAAACAGTTCAAGGAAGCTGTTATGAAGAACTTCATCGGTGAATAGAGGAGCATTCAATTCATTAGAAACACGAAGGAATTTGTGAGAGCTAAGTGCTCACAACCCAATTGTTCATGGAAGTTCTATGGCGCACTGAATAAGAATGGGTCATTCTAGATTAGGTCCTTCCAAGATGAGCATACTTGTCCAATTATCTTTAACAATTAAAGGGTAACAAGTGTGTGGTTATCGAAGCATTTTTTCAACACTATCAAAGTAATGCCCGAGATCAAACGTCCTCAATTTCAACAGTTAGTGAAGGAGTAAGTAGGGGTTAATGTGTCAAAGGAATATATTGATAGGTGGGTATAAGGAAGAATATACACAGATATGGGACTATATTGGCGAATGCATGTTTCAAAACCCATCTAGTATGGTATATATAGAGGTTTTGGAGAGACCACTCCCCGATCTTGGGCCTAGATTTGATAGATTTTATATCTGTTTTGATGCATGCAAACGGGACATCTTAGCTAGTTGTAGAAGAGTTATAGGATTAGATGGATGCTTTCTAAAGGGTTTGTGCAAGAAGGAGTTGTTGGCTGCTGTGGGGAGAGATGCCAAATCAAATGTTTCTGATAACTTGGGCGATGGTGAAGATAGAGAACAAGGATATTTGGTCCTGGTTTCTCAAAAATTCAATGGTTGACCTTGAGATAACCGATGGGGGAGGATGGGCATTCATGAGCGACCAACAGAAGGTAATTTCATTGTCAATTAATTCACTCCCTTTTAATATTAATTAGTTGCATATTTTTCCTGACTTGTATTTATTGGTTTGAAATTTTGTAGGGACTTATTCCTACATCGGCTGAGTTGATATCATATGCGGAGCATAGAATGTGCACAAGGCACATATATGCAAATTGGTCAAGGAACTTCAAAGGAGATAGGCTATAGAAGCAATTATGGCAGATAGCAAATAGTATCAACATGGCTGATTTCAAATTAGCCAAACAAGGATTGTTGTAGCTGACAAAGGAAGGTTTTGATGCACTTTTCCAAACAAAGGCTAAACACTGGTGTCAAGTCTTCTTCAGTGAAGAGTTCAAATGCGATATCATTGATAATAACCCCAGTGAAGCTTTCAATAATAGAATTTTAGAGGCCGGGTGCAAACCAATCATCAGCATGCTTGATGATATTCTAGTTATGGTGATGACTAGACTACATAAGTAAATAGATGAGGCTACAAAATGGATTAGAGACTGTGGCCCTTGGATTGTGAAGAGATTAGATGCAAACATTACTGCTAATAGGTTCTACCATCCAGTTTGGAATGGAGATAATAGATATGAGATTATTCAAAATCAGGATAAGTATATTGTCAATCTGGATAGAAGAAAGTGTTCATACCGAGCCTGGCAACTGAATGGAATTCCCTGTGCCCATGCAATTTGTGCTATTTAGATGAAACAAGAAAACCTAGATGATTACCTATATGATTGGTATTAAAAAAAAAAAAAGAACTCATACCTTGCTTTATACCAATTCATGACGCAGCCGATCAAAAGTAGCAAATTTTGGGAGCGAACAAATCATGAAAGCCCTTTACCTTTGCCCTTGAAGAAGCAAATAGGAATACCAAAAAGGAGATAAAGAATGCAGCAGAAAGAGGCATCAAGTTAGAGGATGAGTAGGACTAGGTCAAAGATAAAATGCTCCTATTGCCGCAAGGATTAACACAATAAGAAAGGTTGTAAGCTGAAAAAGCAGCATCAACAGTAAGATGTAATGGCTGATTTAGTGCCAGGGACAGAACCTACTGAAGAGTTTCTTGTTGGGCCTAGTGAAGGTAGGACAAAAGACCCTGCTATAATGCCTATTAAAGGGCAAACAGAAAGCCCTGCTGTAAGGTAAGTATCATCTTTGCTTCAGATACTTTATAGTTCATATTCGATAGAGTTTGATGGTTGATCATGTGTGCTGGTTTCTTTTGTGCTTTTCCTCTATCAAACATTTGTAATTTGATAAGTTTTCTCCATTTGTTTCTACCATGAAAATGAGTAGATGTGTAATTATTCATTATAGCTAGTCATAATCCTAATATAGTATATTGTTGCAAGGCCTACTAAAGGGCCAAAAAAAGGCCTTGTTGTAGGCTCAAGTTTAGGGATAGGGACTAAAATAGACATAATAGTAACAACAACAACTGAGTCCATTGTTGAGCAAAAGAGAAGAAAAAAATGTCTTGTAAGTTGTACATCACTGTGTTTGTCTTTTATGGGCTGAATTTTAAATTTTTATGTATTTTTCAGATGAGAAGACGAGCAACTGCGTAAGTTGCAGAGGTTGCTCTCCTATTGTTGTTGCTGAAAATGATGCACCACGGCGAACAAAAGGGGCTCTTAGAAAAAGATTAAGGCAATATGGTTATGGGATTTACACAGGTGAACGTACTGAAATGACTATTTTGATTGTAAGATTTGTAGGCCTCATGCATTTAATTTGTTATACTTCAATTCATTTGATTGACAATATCGCTATGTTCTTGTAGCCTGGGAGAACTTTGGAGGTACTTCTCTCTTAAGGTAGGCCAACTCAAAAATCAAGGACGCAACTAAAAAAGAGTGCTCCAAAGAAGAAGACGGCGAATATAGCAGCAAAATAGCCATCCTAAAAGAACCCAACACCAGTTCCATCTCAACCAACGATTGGGAGCAATAGTGATGATATGGACCAACACATGATATGTGCTAGAACAAAAATAGTCCCCGTTAAAAACAAGGAAAAGGAGGTGACAGAAAGCCTAGTTAAAGAACCTGCACATCCAATTCGAAAGAGTGCTCGGATTATGAATCAATTCAAAGCTCCAAGAGGAAAAAGAGATCGGGGTGTTGTTAATATTAATTGATGGGAGGGTCTTGAACATTGTCTTTTTTTATGTGGTGCTCGACATGGTCTCTTTGCATGTTTTCTTTTTTTAGGAGGGTGTTGGGTGTTATATCATTGATGGTAGTTGCTGCCTACATATTGCCATTGTTTTTTTTTTTAAAAGAGGGTGTTGAACTTTCAGTAATTGGAGAGTGAAGTTAGACATGTTTTTCTTTTTTATAAACAATCAATAAATGTTAATGGCAATGGCTGTTTTTCGTTATTTTTTTCTTGTGTTGGTTTTGGCTAGAATGCTAGCAAGTCAATTATGCTGTATATTTTATTTTTACTGTTGGTGCAATGCTCTTATGGTGCAATGTTAATGGCAATACTGTTGCTGGTTGAAGTTGTGGATGCTAATGAATTTATGGGGTTCTAGTTGTATGTGCTAATGCAAGAACAAGATGCAATTTTGGGTGCCGGTGCATCTTGTGGCATCAACACTTGTATGGGCTAGTGCAAGAAGATGCACTAGCAACCCAATTGGTGCAAGAACAAGGTGCAAAAAACAAGGTGCAAGTCAAGTGACATTTGAAACTAGCATGTTCCTTTTTAAAAAACTTGTGCAACACAAGTGATCACTTTATAATTATGACTGGCACTTAAATGATCATTTTTATAAAAACTTGGCACTCAAGCGATTACTATTTACAATTTATGGCACTGAAATAGTCAATTGCGAATTTGCCACAATCTCTTAATTTCGTCATGGTTTGTAGTTACAACAAACCAGCAAACCATTACCAAATTTATTCAGCAAACCATTATATGTGAAACAAAAACTAACCAAAGCAAACATTGACATTACACAACTACACAACTAAACAATAAAAATTTTAAGCGCTCACAACTAATGCATTCCAAAAATACATTCCATTTCGCCACGGTTTGCAGTTGTAGCAAACCAGTAAATCAGCAAACCATTACCAACTATAAAATGTAGCAAACTATTATATTTGAAGCAAAAACCAAAAAAAAACAAACATTGACAATACACAAGCTAAATAATAAAACTTTTAAGTGCTTATAACTAATGCATTCCAACTCCAACCTTGCATTTCTATTGTAGATTACAACAAAATCTTTTGCTCCATACAACAATTGTAGCAAACCAAAAACACATTTTACTTATAAATAATCCAATACAAGTGCATATTTCACGTCTTCGACTATGGTGGACATACAAACTTCTTTTCTTTACTCACTTCACATTTGAATAAACTACCCAAGAGAATAAAAACACAACCAACGTTCGATAAAAGTTTCTTTCAATCTTCAGCCTTGAAACCTCCTTCTTCAAATGGTCAACTAGAGATATTAAACCCTTCATTTGAGCTTGCATTGAGTCAACATCGTCCAACTTGTCCATTAATGTAGGTGGAAGTTGATTTTGACCTTCAAGTAACTCTAGGATCACCTCTATCACTCGATCAGAGAATTTTCTATCAACTCATTTGAAATATTTGTTCTTCGAGCCTTCTCTATATATGTCGCACCCATGGAATCTTTCTCTCGAGATGTTCTTCTCGGACTCGATAACTCACAATAACAGTAACACTCACCATCTATAGGAATGTGAGTAGCTACTAAAGCTTCTACCCTCCATTTGCAAAAGCAAGCTGATGACTTTGAGAGAAAATTAAAGTATGAACTCCAATTGGTGAAATTAGGGATTTAGGATTTTCAATTTCCGATTCTACTCGAATTTTGGGATTTAGGGTTTCTTATTTGGGGGAAAAGACAGTAAATGGCGTCGTTTTGTTGTTTGCATACTGATTGTACTCTCCGGTGATCAACGTTAGCTTCAAATATTAATAAAAAACTGCCACGTTCGCCCACTGTGGGATGCATACTTGCAGAAAATTGACTTCGTCTTCCCTGGTTCTAAGTCTAGATCCCCTCATTGGTATTAGAGCCATGGATTTGTTTGTAACAGTATTCGTTCCATGCGCTTGGTAGGTGAATCCAGTGCTGAGAAGATTTTTCTTACACCATGTCTACCGAACCAGAAATTCTCGAAGCTCCTGTTTCTCTTACTCCTTCATCTTCCACCCCTCCAGAATTCTTTGTCTCTAATGCCTCTAAGATAGATTATCTCTATGAAGTCTCTCTTAGCGATGAGATCATAATCTCTTAAACCCAGCTTCCTCTCATGAATCCATACTCTGCGTTTGCCAAACCCAATTCATCATTTTCACCCATTCGCTCCATTCGTCAACTCATCCATCAAACCCCAAAGCAAGTAAATGAGTACGTCCAGTCCTCCAAATTTGACCAGCACCCTATTCCTGCCACTGAGAAGTAGTACTTTGTTACTCTTCAAATTCCTCCAGAATTTCCTAGACAGTGGACCCAACAGGGTTACACTCATGTTCACTATGGCGCTGTTCATCTTGCTCTTACTTTTCATGGCCGTAAAGGTTTACCTGTTGTTGCCAAGATAGCATTATTGGATACTCGCTTCTTGGAGTACCAACATGCTTGTATTGGCACAGTTCAAACTACGTTGAATGCTGGCACAGTGTTTATTACTTTATATCCCAACTTTAATATTGCTCTTTCCGACCCACAGTTACTTTCTTTTATGAAAGTACAGGTTCAACTCACCGGAGCCCCTCAGACTGCTGACTCTGTTGCTGCAACGCTCCATTACCAGATGGTTTATCGAGTATAGAACCATGCTCTTGATCTGAACTTCAACAATGGAAATGAAGATGCCCTGTTCATCTCCATGCAAAATGATCAAGCTTCTTGTATCCATGTTCCCAGACAGATTCTAAAGGAGAAGCTAGCCACTCTCCTCCCAGACACATGGATCACCAATTATGAAAAGCTGCACCAGAATAGTAAGCCTCTCCAGTCCTCGGATTCTGAATTTATTCGGAAAAAAGATGGAACTGTTTCCATCAAGTTTGGCAAGGAAAAGGAAGAAAGTCCATCTATCTTCCAGACTCTTTTCATGATCGAACCATGTGTTCCTGAAGCTATTTCCGAGCCAGACCAAAAAAATTTGTCCGACATTTCGAAAGTGATGGACAATTAGTCCATTACTATAAAGACCCATATGGTCATTGTTTTTGGGATCCTTTTTGTCAATGCTTTTCTTGCACAAAATCTCCTGATGAGGTTGACTCATTTGAAAAACCTCCACCTCGGAGAAAGAAATGAAGAGATCCCTTGTTCCAGCAATATTTAAATGGAGATCCATCCGTTGATACTCTTGGTGAATGTGACAAATTCCAGTACGTAGTTTCTTACGCACCTCCTTCACTACCAAAATATGTTGTTCCACCTTCAAACTCTTCGCCACCATCACCTCCACCTTCTCCTCCTCAGAAAAAACCAGCTCTCTCCCCGTTTTATAAGCCAATCCTGAAGTGGGCCAAAAAACACTCTTACCCACTTGAAGTTCCACCAGAAAAGCAACCCGTCTCTTCCATTGCCATGTTTCAAGATACGGACTTCCCCCCTCTTGTCTGTGAAAGTTCTAAGCTCATATTCCCTACTCCAGAAGAATTTACTGACCCACAAAAAAGATACCGTCACACTCCTAAAGTATCTACCCCCACTGAGGTAGATGAGCATGGAAGACCAAAAAGAACTACTGCTGCTGAAGCTGTCTTAAATTGGCAATCTGAAACTTTGCTAGCACAGAACAATGCTTTCAAAATCATTGATTACAAGATAGGAAATGTGCAACAAGACCTTCAAAGGCATGATGAGTCCACCAAAAAACTGCTGTTCGAGTTCCAGAAAAGGCTTGATGCCTTGGAATCAGGGCAACGTCTCGGATATCATCACCTTGAAAGCCCGAAACCGGAGATAGAGAAGCTCAAAAAGTAGATTCAAATTCTTGAAGAAGGAAGGTTTCGACCTTTCGATCCTCTAGCACCCACTGTGAGAACTGGGTATGTGCCTCCACAACCCCAGGCATCTATTTTTGCTGCCATTCCAGAAGATCCTTACAGGAAGGAACCAGATATGGCAAGCATGAGAGATCGCCTCAAAGATCTCACTCGAAAACAAAATGAGAAAGGGAAAGAAAAAGAAAGGCCAGAAAGGCCAACTTCTTCTGTTGTCATCAGAGAAAGGCCAGATCATATGATGCTTTTAAACCCTCTAGAATCCTTTTTAAAGGATTTGGGTACTCAGAACCAATCTGATCCTGATCCTATAAATCAACAGCCTGATCCTGTCATTCAAAATAATCAGCCCCTTTTCTCGACAGAACAACTTTTCCTGATATCTTTGACTCCGAATCAGATTCGGTATCCCTTGCATCCTCCTCATCCTTTTCGATTCCTGCTATTGATTCCCCCCTGTCGCACCAATCACTTCATCCATATTCATGGCTGATCCTCCAGCTCCATATATTGATATGGAATCCAATTATTCTGAGCCAGAAGTTGTTCATAATAATACTGGACAACATGTGTCCATGGCATCAAAATAGTTTTTCATCATTGATGATATTCCTTATCACAAATGGCCAGAAAGACTTGAAGAATTTCATACCTGGTTAAACACCCAATCCATCACCAACCATAATATGAATGATGTCCTTTACAACTTTGTTACGAGATTTATAGGAAGCCTCAAAGCTTGGTGGAAATCAGTATCCGAACAAGATCAGATTCATTTTCTGATGTCACCAGATTTTAGCCATGCCATCACCATCCTATATCATTTCTTTTGTGGGAAACCCACTGATCTTGTGGAATTAAAAAGAAGAGAATTCTTTGAGAGAAAATGCTGCTCTCTCCAAAAGAAGCATCTTGATAGGCACTATCGAGAAATGCTTAAGCTTTTTTATCAGGTTGGAGCTGATCCAAACCTAAAGCATGTCTTCCTGACATCCATTCCTAAAGAATTGTCCCAGATGGTTGAAAGATCCTTTTTTGGAAAACAAAAGAGGGTACAAGACATTCCCTTGGGAGAAATACAGCAAGAAATCCATCTGTGTCTTGAAGAACTTTGTCTAAAACGCCAGATGGTCCGTACTTACATCATGGAAGACAAAGGCCTTGAAGCAGCTTGCTCTCGACAAAAGTTGAAGATAAAGTGTTCCAAATACGAGTGCGATGGCGATTGTGGAAAATATTGCAGGAAGAAGAAACACTTCAATAAGCTCAATATCAAGAAGTACAAACATGGCCCTAAACACTTCCGGAGAAAGAAGAAATGGCGATACCTACGCAAAAGGAAAGATCGCACAAGCCACAAGAAGTCAAACCGATGCTTCATCTGCAACCAGAAAGGACATTTTGCCAAAAATTGTCCTCAGGCGAAAAAAGGTCAGAACCATTTAATTCATCATATTGAGAATGAAACTGGAATTTCTCTTGAAAATGATGATATTGAATCCCTATTCTCTGCTGATGAAGAACCATCGGAACAAACTCTTTGTATCATTCCTTCTTATCAAACTTCCAGTGAAACTGAATCTGACATAGAATCTGAAGAGATTTTTCATATATCTCTTGCATCTTCAGAATAAGCTCCTGACATATTCTCAAGCCAGACCCAATGTCTTCATTTCCCCGTAAAAATTCTCACTTCCAAATTTGCAAAACCCATCAATGTCATTGCTCTTATTGACACTGGAGCAAGTTGCTCTATTCTAGATACCAAAATTCTGCCTGAAGAATATTGGACTTCTCATGTCCGATACTTCAACTCTGCTTCTGGAGATACTTTCTCCACAAATGTTAGAAACGCTTCCATCCTGGCATCTCTGAGTGTCTCTAGGCCCTGAACTAAAGGACTGAGTGGTTTTCTGCTAAAAGGCTGTCCCTGAAGGGCTTGAACTGGAGTGTTCGCCTACTGTGGGATGCATACTTGCAGAAAATTGACTTCGTCTTCTGCATCTGTCATTTCATGCTCCTGGGATGATGTAGCTTGTCTGAAATCATCGAGTGCTTTCTTGGCTTCTGGTGCGAGTTCATAATGATCCCAAGTGGCGGGTTCATTATAATTCCATATTTCTTGAGGGACAGTTTTGTTTTCTTGGCAAAGAATTCTTTGAAGTTCTCGGTACTAGTGTTCAAAGCATCTAACAGATCCTGGATACGATTTGTGAATTCGAGCTTCTCTGCTGTCCAAATGTGGTTTATAGGATGTGGTTCTTATATCCTGTGGTTCATCAATTATGCTACCATTATTTCTGAAAAAATGCTATGGACGCTTAAAAAACAGAATGGTATGGACTTCAGGATTAGGTGTCATGGTTCTCAATTCTTTTTCTAAAAGATGTTTCCAATGAGTCGAAGGATAGAACCAGTTGAGAAAGTCTAAAAGATTTTTGTCACTTTCCCTTTCAATATTACCTTTGCCGAGTAAAAAAATCCTTGTGAGGTTGGCAATGAATCTTCGGGTTGGGATCTCCATAGCTATCGGGTACTTGTTGGTTAAGTACCATAATAACTTCTTGAGTTGATCAGGGAAATCATCTTCCTTCCAGATGAGAGGATGAATGAATGGATAATCTGCATTCAGCCCAAAAGGATAGAGAATGGAACCTTCGTTGAATCGGAATAGTTCAGTATGGCATTGCCACATGAGACTATTCATGTTTTCATTGAGACTATCTTGCTGGATTTGTTCGATGATCTCCTGGGGATATTTCCAGCTGGGCAAGTCTTTAATCTTCTCGATCTTGTATTTCTTTCCATAATTGAGTATATGGAAAGCAGGTCTCTTGATGTACATGTTGATCTCTGCTGGTGCTTTCGGCCTTGACAGAAAGTCAGCAAGCACATTCTTCTTTCCAGGAATATGCTTGGTTTCAAAGGAGTATTTTGAAAACCATTCAGCCCAACGAAGCAGTTAAGCATTTGGGATCTGCTTCTGTTTGAATTTTGTCATATGTGGAAAAGATGCCATATCTAGTTCCACTAAGAAATGGTGACCGATGAGATGGAACTCAAATTTTTTGATCCCGTTTTTGACTGCTAGGATTTCTTTGAAAGTGGAATGGTAATGCATTTCAGCTTGAGAGAATTTTCCACTTTTAATAGCACAAAGATGTCTCTTACCATCAATTTCTTCGAACAGGACTGCTGCCCAGTATTCATCACTGGCGTCAGTCTGAAGGATTCTTTTTCCTGTCGATGGTATTTGCAGTGGTGGGAGATTTTGCATAATCTCCTTAAGTTCAGCAACTGCTTTAGTCTGGATCTTTCCCCAAGATGGGGGATTCTTCTTCAGCATTGATTGGAGTGGAATTAGTAGTTTTGCAATGTTTGGAACAAAATCCCTGAGATAATTAATTATCCCAAGAAATTGCTGAACTTGCTTTGTGGTGAAGTTTTCTTCAGGGAACTTCAATAATTCCTATGCAATATGTGGCCCTGGATAGTACGTACCTTTGTTGAGGTGCATGCCAAGAAATTCAATTTCTATCTGGGCAATATTCATTTTCCTCTGAGAAAGCATAATGCCATGCTTCCTCACAATTTCTGCAAACTGTTCAAGGAGTTGGCGGCGACCGCTCATCAGATCGTAGAGCAAAATATCATCAATGTAGACTGCAACACTTGACAAGATTGGCTGGAAAATTCGACACATGGCCTTTTGAAAGAGGGATGGGGCAACTTTCAAGCCAAAAGGAAGGACTTTCCATTGGAAGTGCTGGTTTGGGATACAGAACCCTGTTTTGGGTCTGTCATCAGGATGAATGCCCAGTTGCCAAAATCCGGCTTTGAGGTCGAATTTGGAATAGATATGGGCCTTGGTTAGACCAGCAAAAAGACAATCTCTTGAAGGTAAAGAGAACTTATCATCTTGGAGAAAAAGGTTGAGAGGTTGATAGTTGATCACCAATCTCATTTTTCCCCTGGTCTGTTCAGCACGCTTATTGACATAAAAGGCTTCACAAGCCCATTGAAAATTGGAAAGTTCAATAAGTCCTTGCTGGAGAAGTTCCAAGCATTCCCTTTGTGCCAGAGTTAAATGTTCTGGATTCATTCCCGAGTGACTCGCCTTGGTTGGATTTATATCCTCATTTTTTTTTAAAGGAAGGCGAACAAAGAACTCTGGATTTTCCCATAAAGGATGAGAACATTTTTGAGCGAACTCAAAGTGGGATTCTGAACATGATTCAAGCAACTTTTGCATGATTGGATCTAATAGACTCATGTGAATGGAAAAGAGTCTCTGAATATTGACAAACTCAGAAAATTGGTCCTTATACTTAAGACTTTTTCCAAGAATAATTCGAAGTTGAGCAATCTGAGTCATAATGTCCCACCCAATTATCATATCTTTATTGGGAAGACTGGATCCAAAGATTTTGGTTGTGATAGAACACTGAGGGAAAAAAAACTAGATCGACGTTGGTACTAAAATGAGTATTTTTTCAAAATTTTTAGCACTTAAGTGATCCGACTGGAACTTTTGACATCAAAGTGAGCGTCGTACATAATTTATGACACCGATAGTGTACTTTTTCCCAACTTTTCATAAAAAATTGTAAAAATGAACAAACGTGTCCTTTTGAAAAATTGTCTAGATGAACAAAGATGTCCATTCGGAAGAAGTTGAAAAAACAAACAAATGCAACCCTTCGAGAAAAGTTGCAAAATGAACGAGTATCTTTTCCAAAGTGTTGCAAAATGAACGAATATCTTTTCCAAAAGTTGTCTTAAAAAACACAAACAAAAATTTGGAATAATTTAAAAATTATTATTTATTTTAATAAATAAATTTCGAATTTTTTTAATAATTTCCAAAAATTCTAAAAAAAACAACCTTTGAATTAATTAAAATTAATAAGATTACCATAAAAAAATAATAATAACAAAGGGGTTAGTGTTAAATAAACCGCAGGCGTGCAAAGTACTAAGGGCCCATTTGGTTCAACTTTTGAGAAACGGCTTTGCATTTCCCCAAGTATCTTTAGAGGAATGAGCATTTGATGAAGGCAAAGGTGTTTGGGTACTCTATTTTTGTGTATTTTGCAAAGTAGCTTTGAGGTAAAAAGAAAAAGGAAAAAAAGAAAAGGAAAAAGGAGGAGGAGATGCTGAAGCAAAGGGGAATGAACAGGAGGCAGCTCTCCCTAGAGCTGGTGGTTGTGGTGGAGGAGGCGGCTAGTGGCAGTGGTGGTAGGGAGGCGGCAGGTTGCGCGACCAATGCAGTCGCCTAAGGCCGCGAGCCACATGACGGCGGTGCGTGGCGACGGCGGTGCATGGGTGACCAGATCTAGCCGGCTGAGCTCCGCTCAGCTGGTCATGTGGGTCGTGCGACCTAGGCGACGCCGCTTAAGGCTGCGACCCACGCGATGGCGGTGTGTGGGTGACCAAATCTGGCCGGCTGAGCTCCGCTAGCTGAGCTTCACTCTTGAAGAAACAAGTCCAGCAAGGAAGACGATGAACATTAATTTTTTAAGGTAAAACAGGAAAACGCAATAATCAATGAGGATAATATTGGAAAAAAAATCATTAAACCCCTCTTTAGCATTCCAAAAATGCTGAAAGCCCAAAGCAGGTCCCTAGCTGTTTTGGCTTTTAGCATTTCAAGGCCAACATTTGGCCAAGGAGACCTCCAAATGCTGAACCAAACACCTAAAATTTTTCCCAATGGACTATGGAGGCTCAAAGCCCCTTGGGAAGGCTTAACCAAACGAGGCCTAAGTATGCCAAATAATCGAGCACCCACATGCGGGTATGGTGGGGTCTAGCCCACACCCAATCGTTCCTTTAAGTACACAAAAGAAATCCCATATTTATTAATTGGCCCACTTCCTCCCACTTTTCTTATGTGGGACAAGGAAACATACACTAAGTTTGTTTTACAAACAAACTTCCAACAATTCCCCATTTTGTTTGCAAAATAAAGATTTCAAAATTAAAATTTAAAAAAAAAAAATCGCACAACCAAAATTTCAGTAAGATTAATATACATGCATAAAGGTCTCTTTCGAGTTAAACCTCTACTTATCAAAGTGACAAGTAGCTCTTTAAACTTGTACTTTTAAATAATAGAATCAGACATACTGCACATGTACCAACATCATGTTTTAGCGAGAAGTTCTATATTGCTCCGCACTATTATGGTCTTGTGCTTAATCTTGTTTCATGAGCTCTCTAGAGAGCAACTCCAACCTTCGTAAGAAGCGGCATCACTTCTAAGCTCATATAGGTGAAGTATCTACCGTGTGTTTCTGTTACTATCAACACATTATAAGTTTGTACTATAGTTCATTAAGAATTCAATTCAACCTACAAAATGTAACAGACAATACTGACTTTTCATATCAGGGCTACGTCAGTATCAAACAATCACATTCAATAACTTGCTCTTACCCATTAAATTTTGTAACTAGTGATGTTCTAGAAAAAGGTCGCGTTATCATTATTAGTGATTTCAATTAAAGGGTTTTAACCCCATTTCTTATGAGGTCATTATTACCATGTGTCTTGGTAAAGCATTCGACAAAGGATCAGCAAGATTATTACTTGACCTCATGTAGACAATTGTTACAATACCATCTTTAATCAATTATCTCATATATTCATGTCTTAAACTAATATGTCTAGACTTACCATTATAGGTGCTACTATAGGCTCTTGCCAAAGTAGCTTGACCATCACAATGGATAGAAATAGGAGGCATAGGACTAGGCCATAATTTGATATCCAACAATAAATTTCTAATCCATTTGGCCTCTTTCCCAGTTGCTGCTAAGGCAATAAATTCAAAATTCATTGTTAAGTGAGTTATACATGTCTGTTTCTTACTCGCCCAAGATACAGCACCTCCAGCTAGTGACCGGAATAGGACCCACCTATGGGCTGCGCTAGATGCGTTTCCCGCGCATTCATTTAGTTTTTTGGTTTTTTACTATTATTCCTTCATATTTTATTCAATTTTTATTTTTTCAAGTGCCAATGGACCTATGGTTGTTCATGTTCATGACTTGAGAAATTCTCGATTAGTCGAAAAAATTGCTTGTATAATGATAAAGGCAAAATCTCTTCATTTAATGCTTACTACTTAAAAAAATATCGATTGTATTTGATGGAAGAACGATAACAATTCGAATAATATCGAATCAACGCAGTGGAATAAAATAATCTCCCCTTTTGTGTAAAACTAGTAGGAATCGATATAGTAGAATAAAATAAATACCAAGCACGCGAACACAAGACGATTTTTTACGTGGAAAACCTCCTCGATGTGAGGAGATAAAAAATCACGGGACCGGAGTCCACCCAAAATTCTTCACTATCAATAAAATTGTTCTTCTCTAGCAAATACTAGAGGTACATAGCAGCAAAGACCTCAAGAACATAATTCTTGGCAATACACATAAGCTTCACAAGAGATCAAGGATAAATCTGACCAAAAACGCAAGTTTTGATCAATCCACGAAAAACCTTATGTAGGCAGCTTCAAACGAAAATCAAACCGTTCAGATTCGAGAAGATTGCGCCACGAACATGCTGACAAAATTTCAGCTCAATCGGACCACGAATCGACCTCCGACGCCAGCTTGATGTAAATCAAATATTGCCTCAACCCCCAGATTTTCTGCTTTCTCTTTTTCTCTTGTTACTATTTCCTTTTGCGACTATCACTTTATATAGATAGTGAGAAACCATGTTTCCTCATATAACTTATTATATGGGCTCAAGCCCTTTTGAGCTTGCAACTCATTGGGTCTCCTCCACATAGGAGTGAACCCGGCTAACAAATCCCCCTCACGACAATGTGGAGGGATTCACCATCCCCGCTATCAATCGGCAATGTTCAAGCTTCTCTCTTGATAGAGTCTTCGTCATCATATCGAGCCATTATGATCTGTATGAATTTTCTCAAGTTCCAACAACTTTTCATCTAGAACATCCCTTATCCAATGATATCTAACATCAATATGTTTCGATCTAGAATGAAAAGATGAATTCTTACCAATATGAATTGCGCTTTGATTATCACAAAATAGCACATACCTCTTTTGCTTGAACCCAAGTTCTTCTAAGAACTTCTTCATCCATAGCATCTCTTTACTAGCTTCCACGCAATAAATTCAGCTTCGGTTGTAGAAAGTGCAACACACTTCGCAATCTTGACTTCCAAGACACAGCTCCACCCGCAAAAGAAATCAAATAACCGAAGTAGATTTACGAGTATCAATATCTCCTACCAAGTCGAATGTGTATCCAACTAACTCAAGTTTCCCGGTCCCAAAAGGCGAGTTTCAATTTTGAAGTTCCCCGAAGATACCTCATAATCCACTTCACTGCATTCCAGTGCTCTCTGCCTGGATTTGACAAATAGCGACTAACAACGCCAACTGCGTGCGCCGAGTCTGGGCGTGTACATACCATCGCATACATTAAGCTTCCTACAGCTGAGGCATATGGAACACTTTCCATATCTTTCTTCTCTTTATCAGTCGTAGGACTGTGTTTCATATTTAACTTAAGGTGGACAGCAAGAGGAGTACTAACCACTTTAGCCTTGTCCATGTAAAATTTCTGAAGGATCTTCTCGATATATTTCTCTTGCGACAAAAACAACTTCTTAGCATCTCTGTCTCGAGTAATTCTAATGCCAAGAATCTGCTTCGCCGAGCCCAAGTCTTTCATGGCAAAAGACTTGCTCAACTGTTTCTTCAATAACTTAATTCTTGAAGCATTCTCAACATATCATCAACATAAAGCAAGAGAATAATAAAGTCATCATCAGAAAATTTTTGGACGAACACACAATTATCCGAGGAAGTCTTCTTATAGCCTTGTTCTATCATAACCGACGCAAACTTTTATACCACTTTGTCTCGGTGCTTGTTTTAGGCCATAGAGACTTTTCTTCAATTTGCATACATGATCCTCTTTCCCTTTTACTTTAAAACCCTCAGGTTGTTCCATGTATATCTCTTCCTCCAAGTCACCATGTAGGAAGGCTGTTTTGACATCCATTTGCTCAATCTCCAAATCTAGGGAAGCTGCCAAGCCTAGTACCACACGAATAGAAGACATTTTCACTCTTTTGGAGAAAATATATCATCAAAATCAATACCCTTTCTCGACCGAATCCCTTAACAACCAATCTAGCTTTGTATCGTGGTTGTGAAGAATGTTCATCTTGCTTCAACCTATATACCCACTTGTTCTTCAAAGCTCTTTTGCCTTTAGGTAACTTCACCAACTCAAAAGTATGATTATCGTAAAGTGACTGCATCTCATCTCGCATAGCATCAAACCAGTTACTTTTGTACTCATCTTCTATTGCTTCTGTATAGCACTCTGGTTCACCTGCATCAGTCAATAATACATACTCATCTTCAGAATACCTGGTGGAAGGTCGTCGGTCTCTAACAGATCTCGGACTGGAACATCCAATGGAACATCTAATTGAGCCTCGATTCGGGAATATTGTTATCCGTTTCAACATGTTCGGGAACATGTGCGTTATTTGGAACATTGACTTCCTGCTTTGCTCTTCATCAACCTGTGGTGCTGAAGTCATCTCTCGTTTTCTCAATATCCTCTATTGTTTGATCTTCCATAAACACAACGTCTCTACTTCTTACAATTTTCTTTTCAACCGGATCATAAAATTTGTAGCCAAGCATATCCCTGTCCATAACCAATGAATATGCACTGTCGTGTTTTCACATCAAATTTAGACCTCTCATCTTTGGGAATATGCACAAATGCTTTGCACCCAAAGACACGCAAATAATCATAAGAAACATCTTTGCCTGTCCAAACTTTGTTAGGAACATCAAACTCTAAAGAAACGCATGAAGTAAGATTTAATACATGCACAACTGTACTTAAAGCCTCACCCCAAAAGGATCCAGGTAGCTTTGACTGTGAGAGCAAGCATCTTACCCTTTCAACCGGTGTTACGTTCGTTCTCTCAGCTAAGCCATTTAACTGAGGTGTCTTGGGAGGTGTCTTTTGATGTCGAATACCTTGTTGTCTGCAATATTCATCAAAAGGTCCAATATACTCTCCCCCGTTATCAGTTCGGATGCATTTCAATTTCTTTCTAGTCTGTCTCTCAACTGAAGCCTGAAATTGCCTAAAAGCATTTAACACTTGATCTTTAGTTTTCAAGGTATGAATCTAAATTTTCCTTGAAAAATCATCTATGAAGGTAACAAAATAAAGAGATCCACCAAGTGATTTTATTTTCATAGGACCGCAAACATCAGAATGCACTAAATCCGGTATACCCGACTTTCTTGAAGAAGGGGAGCTTTTAAATGCAACTCGTTTTGTTTTCCCGCTAAACAATGAGCACACTTCTTTAGCGCCGAACTTTTCAATCCCGAAAGGAGTTTCTTCTTGGCCAATATTGACAAACCCTTCTCACCGATGTGACCTGAGCCTCTTATGCCACAACTCGCCCTGCATCTTCGCTGTCTACCGCATTAATTTTGTCGTGGACAACTTTGCTTGCATAATGTACAACGAAGAATATTTTTCACCTCTAGCCACAACAAGAGAACCTTTGGTGAGTTTCCATCGACCATTACTAAAGGTGTTGCAATACCCCTCATCATCCAACTTGCCTGTAGAAATCAAATTCAAGCGGATATCAGGTATATGTTTAACATTATTCAATACTAACCTTGTGCCATTACTGGTTTCTAGGCACACATCACCGATGCCTACAGCTTGAGCTAGCCCATTGTTTCCCATCTTCACAGATCCGAAATCACCACCTGTATGATGTAAAGAAATCCCTACGAGACGTAGCATGAACGGATGCACCACTATCAATTACCCAACCTGGTCTCATGAGATACAAAATTCACCATATCAGCATAAAAAATAATGAGAAAGTCTTCTTTAAGTGCAGCAACACGATTGTCATCACTGTCACTATCACTTTTCTTCTCTTTACCTTTCTCCTTTTGTTTCTCCCTTTTTAACTGGCGACAAAATCTTTGAATATGTCCCTTCTAATGACAATAATGGCACTCAACATTAGCAAATTTATTATACTTACCTCTGTTTTTATCTCGACTTTTATCTCTATTTCTCGGACCTCGAGACTCACTTCTACCCCTTCTCTCAACAACCAAAGGCATCAGAATGTGAAGAGGATGATCCTTGTGTCTTCCTTCTCATCTCTTCATTCAAAATACTACTCTTGGCCAAATCCATGGTAATCGTACCATCCGGGGCAGAGTTAGACAAAGATGTTCGGAACGTCTCCCATGAGTCCGACAAGGTACCAAGCAGCCATAGTGCTTGTAT
The DNA here is from genome assembly GCA_014182555.1 of Eucalyptus erythrocorys. Taxonomy (NCBI): domain Eukaryota; kingdom Viridiplantae; phylum Streptophyta; class Magnoliopsida; order Myrtales; family Myrtaceae; genus Eucalyptus; species Eucalyptus erythrocorys. The sequence goes on along the minus strand of CM024598.1, from coordinate 12,382,644 downwards.
CTCATCATCAAACTTGATTCCCATTGCAGCCAACTAATTTATAATTCCTTGAAAAGAATTTAAATGATCAATCAAACGAGTACCATCTTGATATCTCAGAGCCATCATCTGTTTTATCAAAAATAACTTATTATTCCCAGTCTTTCGAGCATGTAAATGTTCGAGCTTATCCCATAAACTGCGTGCATGTGTTTCCTCAATAATATGGTTCAAAACATTATCATCCACCCATTGCCTAATATAACCACACACTTGACGATGAAATATAGACCATTCAGCATTAGTTTTATTCTCTGGTTTCTCCTCAGCAAATACGGGCAAATAAAAATCTTTCACATATAAAAGGTCTTCCATCTTCCCTTTCCAAATATGATAATTCGAACCATTCAGTGTAATCATTCTACTCGTATTCGTTTCCATGTTTAACACAAGGCAAAGAAATCAAGCAATAACCTGATGCTCTGATACCACTCTGATGGGAGAACGATAACAATTCGAACAATATCGAATCAACGCAACGGAATAAAATAATCTCCCCTCTTGTGTAAACCTAGTAGGAATCGATATAGTAGAATAAAATAAATACCAAGCACGCAAACACAAGACGATTTTTTTACGTGGAAAACCTCCTCGATGTGAGGAGATAAAAAATCATGGGACCGGAGTCCACCCAAAATTCTTCACTATCAATAAAATTGTTCTTCTCTAGCAAATACTAGAGGTACATAGCAGCAAAGACCTCAAGAACATAATTCTTGGCAATACACATTAACTTCACAAGAGATCAAGGATAAATCTGACCAAAAACGCAAGTTTTGATCAATCCACGAAAAACCTGATGTAGGCAGCTTCAAACGAAAATCAAACCGTTCAAATTCGAGAAGATTGCGCCACATGCTGACAAAATTTTAGCTCAATCGGACCACGAATCGACCTCCGACGCCGGCTTGATGTAAATCAGATATTGCCTCAACCCCTAGATTTTCTGCTTTCTCTTTTTCTCTTGTTACTATTTCCTTTGGCGACTATCACTTTATATAGATAGTGAGAAACCATGTTTTCTCATATAACTTATTATATGGGCTCAAGCCCTTTTTGAGCTTGCAACTCATTGGGTCTCCTCCACATAGGAGTGAAACCAGCTAACAATATTCACAATCACAGATTTTATCTAATGTAAAAATTCGCTTTCCAAATTTGAATCCAATGCAATCAGATCTGGTAGAGGCTCCTGAAGGCGTGAGGGCAGGCGGCGACAGAAGGTAGTGGGTTCGTGGATCTAGGCGAAATTCAAAAGAAGACAGATCCACCGCTTAGATTTATTTGACCAAATTGTGATTCTTTTTTGACTGGAGCAGCGGATTAATTTCTTCAATCTCACCGGTCTTCTTCTTCAGCCACGTTCTCTTTCGACTTCTGTTTCTTCTCGTCGACCGTGGTGCGCGCCCAACTCTCACGTTCCCTGTTCGCCAGCATTACCGGCGGACCTCCGGTGTATGGCAAGTGAGTGCGGCGACTCGAGGAGGTGCCAGCTCGCCGTATAGCAGCAGCCATCAAAGTAGGTGTTCCCAGCGAGGCTACTTCATCGAGGGTCAAGAAGCTTGGCCAAGCACCTTTTCTCTCTTTCATTCGTGGATCTCTCTGGGTGCATTTGGTTGGGCATTTAGAAAGCCCCTTCAGGCCTGAAAGCCCCTTGGGGAAAAAAAGAGGTGTTTGGCAACCATTTTTCAAGGGGCTTTGAGTTGAAAGTTGGCCTTGGGAATGCTGAAAGCTCAATGCTAGTCTCTACTAGCATTGAGCTTTCAGCATTTTCGGAATGCTGGAGGCCTCAATTAATGAAATTTCGTGGAGTCCCTATTTTACCCTAAAAAAACCATTGGAAACCCAAATTTACCCTTTTATAAAAGAACAAAACCAAAGTTTCTCCTTACACCTCCAGAAACGCTCACGCTCACGCTCTCCTTCCACCTCCAAAAACGCTCATGCTCGTCCTCACGCTCACTCTCCCGAGAGCCCCACGACAACGCCCACTTTAGATCCGTTAACGACAATCTCCAGCACCTTCAGATCCGGCGACGAAAAATCTAGGTTTGTTTCCTCTGTTCGATTCTTCTCCTCATCTGGGTTTGTTTCCTTAGCTCGATTTCTCCTCATCGGGGTTTGTTCTTACTTCGATCTTCTGAAACAGAGGACGTAGCAGCTCGCAATTCGACTCCTCCCTCCCTCCGACGCGACCACTCTGGATCGCTTCGCCGAGGTAACGAATACTCTTAAACTCCTCTCTCTCTCTCTCTCTCTCTCTCTCTCTCTCTCTCTTTCTGGCATCTCCGTCGCTCTCCATCTGAGATCCGTTTGCTTTTTTTTTTTTTTTCTCTCATTTCCGTTCTCAGGTTAGATCTTGCGGTCTGTAAATTTCTCAGATCTGATTATTTGCTCCTTGTTCGTTAGATCGATCTGCTCCTTTTCCATTTCGTCTGATTCTACGCCCGCCATAGATTAGCCCCGTTTCCAATTTTACAGGAGTGTCCACTCTGCAGATTTGTGTAGATTGCGTAGTAACAATTGATTGTTCTCCTCATCTGGGAGTCTCTAAGCCTATGGAGAGAGAATGCTTCACGTGAAGTTTCTGATCGAGCGATGTTGCAAGGCCCTTGATTTCTCATCTTACCAGGATTATGTGGGAAATGTAGAAATATCTAGCACTAGCCCGTGATTAATTATTATTGCAAACTTACTTAGAAGAGGGATACTCTTGGTTAACAACTTCATAAGTCCCAAGAACCACCATGAAAATGCAGAGAAAGCGATGCATTGGGTGGCTTCGGCGCAAAGCAAAATGGAAGAAGGGTCCTCTTTTTTTTTTTTTTGCTCTCTTCTGGTTTGTGGTTGATGTTTCTGCATAATTATTACAACGTTTGCGTGTTCGAGTGACGTTGACAATGCAATCAATTTTCGTCAGTGGTTTCGTAGGAGAGTTTCATATTCTAGCTGTAGTTCTAAGGCTTATCAGAAGAGCTGGGACCCGTTCTTTGTTTTCTTGTGACCCGAGTTTTACTTGAATGTGCTCATTTGGTTTTGTTCTTCTTTTGGAGTTTTCTATCATTGTATGTTTGCTAAACTTCTTTCGCTTCTTGTGTTTCGCATTCCCTGAATTTCTCATTTGACAAAGAGCTCGAATATGAGCTTGATTTTAAGAAAACCGAAAGAATTAAAAAGTACAGAACTTTGCACTTCTTCAATGCCTTCTAATGAACAATTCTTCAATTTTAAGAAAAAAAATGGAAGATAGGAGTGCTGCTTATCCAATTTCTCGGTGAGTTTTTTATGTTTGGGCCTTCTGGTTGCTATTGCTTTGCTCCTCTCATTCCTCACACATTGTCAGTTTTACACTTTGAAAAGGATATTTACAAATGCAGTAAAAGAATTTAGGACTATCTCGTTTAAATGTCCATCGATTAGAATCCTATTCCTTTTATTCTAGCTCGTGGTCTCTTGCTCTGTTTGATGGCTATTCATGAATGTCTCTGTGCATTGCTCATCCGCCATAACAGTCAATCCTTGTTAAATGAAGATGATTAAGTTAATGCTACCTTATTCAGATTGTTTATAGTAAGCATGACACGTGAGCTGTGTGTTTTCCATTGAGTTTGGCTTCTGCTGCTACAATTTATTGCATGAATTCTCAGATGACCTTATTGGGTTTTGGGTTTAATCCAGAAAGGTTGTTGCTGTAGTTGTCATTAGTTTGCCATATGCTTATGATGGGAACTAGCTGATTTGTGTAGGCTTGCTTTTACGGGTCATAGTTTACTGATTTCAAATGTCCCGCATTACTATTTTGTTTTTCTATCTAGTCGCAAGACTGATTTGTCACTTTGAATCCACTCTGGCAGGTCATTTCAACCATGAGAGTTATGATTACAGAGGATTCCAACAATGCCGTTAGCAGTTCTTTCCTATTGGATGATGATTCAAGGTACCAAGACAGCTTCCAACTGGCACATATGCCTTGCAAAACCAATCCTTAATTTCGTGTCTCATTTGTTGTGATAATTAAGATGTGCATTTCTTGTGCAGCATCCCGTTCACAGTGGAAGAAATTTTAAAGTCAATTGAACAGATCGAGGTGCCTGAAATTGAACCTCCGCCTCTAATTCGTGCGAATTCAGGACGTGCAGAATGATTGTAGTTCCTTTCACAAGGCTGCTCTTCCACTGTAAATACGGCCGGTGTTAATAGATCTTTTGTGTACATTCATTCTTTTAATTTTTAAAAAAGTTCGGGTCGGTGTCGGCCGCCTAGGTCATAGGCTCTCTTCATTTTAGTTAGAAGGCGGCAGCGGTGGCGTTATTTGGGTTACTGCTGGTTCGTGCCAGAATGTACCATACGTCTAGTTCTTGATATCTTGAAGATAGTCAAATATATATTCTTTTGTAAATTGTGCAGCATAGCAATCTATTTTGATACTTGTACCATAAGTAGTAATGTTTAGCTTCATTCCCACTATTCAGTTCAATCTCTTATGAAAAGCTTCTCGATCGCGACTTTGTTGACAAATGATCTCAAATTAGGAATGGGCTGAGATGGATCTTCTTGCCACTAAATCATCTTTGTTTTACTAAGATGGGGGAAGAAGGAAAACGTTGAAAAGAATGGCCCGGACACTTTGGTTAGATTGTTCAAGCTTGATTCACAAGCAAGGTATAATCTACATTCTCTTTTTACATTTTGGAGTTTAGTGTCAAATCTACATTTTTTTTTTTTTTGAGTCAATCAACCCGCAAAATCTTCATACACATTAATAATTCACCGCAAAATAATTAAGCTATCTATAGATTATTCAAAAAAGAAATTTTAATTTTATTAAAATATTTACACATCATCTTTAACATTTTTGTCAACTATAAATTAAAAAAGTCACAAGCATTACTTTTTTTTAATTTTAAACAAATTAAAATTAGAATATTTAGATTAATCACCAAAGGGGCTTTGTAAATGTGTTTTCTACCAAACAGCATTTCTTTCAAAGTTGCTTTTCAAAGCAAAATTTACCAAACAGTCTTTGCATTTCCTCCAAGTAGCTTTGGGCTTTCAGCATTTGCATTGGACTCAAAGTCCCTTGCAAATGCTGAACCAAGCACCTTTTCTCTCTTTCATTCGTGGATCTCTCTAATCTCTACGTGTGCTTTGGAATTGTGGATTTGCCGGCCTCTAATTTATGATGTACAATGCTCTATTTATAGTGTAAATCAAGGTTAACTTTAATAGTATGGGCTTTAACTTAAGCCTTTCTAACATGATGGGCTCTAATAACCTAAGGCTTATCCCTAGTTAAACTCTCAACGGGCTGAATTAAGCTCAAATTAAGCCGATTAGAGCCACTTCTTCATGTGAATTTTGCCCTGCCACGGGGGCTCAATCTATTGAATTTCAAGCTCAAAAAACCATCCACCACTAATCTGACGCTAGTACAACTAATGAAAAATTTAAACTAAACAATGCTCATAAAACTATATGATATGCAATTTAATTTCAATATTTTTTGCTTAGGGGTTAAAATTTAATCCCTAATTTTTTATGTAATAAATGAATGATCAAGTCGACAAAATTAGATATTAACGATCATAAAATTTGCAAAATTAGATCTCACATCTCTTATAAGGTTCCCTGCAGAAACAGAGACATACTACCACATCCCGACAATGGCGCGTTCAAATTATTGTTCTTGAAGCGAAGTTGGCAGATTAAGGTTGCGTTTGGCATTTGGGGCTTGAGTCTCGGATAGGATGACAAATTATCCTATCCAACGTTTGGTGACGTTCTCTCGACTAAATAAACCTAGATACATCTGGATAAAATGTTAGATAAAAAATCCAATTGAGATGGTGGGATAAACACGAATTTGATATAAATTTTAAAAAATAACTAAAAATTTCATATTTTATTTTTGGGAAAAAAACCACAAAAACTCAAACTTTGCTCAATGTGAAAAATTTATTCCAGACTTTTTGTGACACAAAAAAAACGTTAAACTTTGTCACTTATGACACATTCATCTCAAACTTTTTTTGTGATATAAAAAAACCTCAAATTTATATCCACGTGACACTTTTACTCTAAACTATAAGGCATTTTCGTCTTTTACTTTTTAATTTTTTTTGGGAAAAAGTCACGAAAAACCCCAAACTTTGCTCCGAGTGACACATTTATCCCAAATTTTTTTGTGCCATGAAAAACCCCAAACTTTCCAAATAGTGAAACATTTATCCCAAACTTTTTTTGCGACACCAAAAACCCTGAACTTTCCAAGTGTGACATATTTACCCCAAAATTGAAGGGCATTTTGGTCTTTTTATTTTTACAAAAAAATTCTTTTTTTTTTTTTTTTCTTCTTTTTCCCTCCACCAGCCATGGCGAGCCGGCGGAGGGAAGCCGGCACCGGCGAGGGCATGGGGCGAGGGCGGCCTTCGCCGATGTCGGGCGGCCCTCGGCCCACGCCGGCGAGGGCGACCCTCGCCGGCATTGGCTTCCCTCCACCGGCTCCGCCATGGCCGGCGGAGGGAAGAAGAAGGGAAAAAAAAAAAAAGAAAAAAGAAAAAAACTAAAAAGACAAAAATGCCCTTATGGGGTAAATGTGTCACAATTTGAAAAGTTTGGGGTTTTTCACGGCACAAAAAGAAGTTTGGGGTAAATGTGTCACTCGGGGCAAAGTTCGGGGCAAAGTTTAGGGTTTTTCGTGGTTTTTTTCCTTTTTTTTTTTTTTGCTCCTTTTTTCTTTTTCTCTCTTCCTAGGGAAGCCAAACTCAAGCGAGAGCCACCCTCGTCAGCGTTGGGCAAGGGCATTCCTTGCTAGATGTGGCCTAAGCAAGGGTCATCCTTGCCTGCATCGAGCAAGGGTGCACCTCATCGGATCTATTAAGGGCTATTCTTCCATCATTCGACATATTCAGAGTTGGTTCTCATTACAAGCCTTTTTGGGGTAAGGAATATGTAAAAAAAAATTTATAAAATCTTTCATGGCAAGTACATCCTTTTTATATGTGTCAAACAATCGAGTTCAGACCAATTAAATGTGGCAGACCATTGATAGAAGTCTTACTAATTTTCTTCATTTAGTATTTTATACTTCTCCCTAGTATTCATTTGATGCATCAGAAGGTGATAATATGGTGGCAGATGCTTTACCTTTTCTTTAACTTACTGCTTGAGTGTCTTCATCATCGCAAAATCAAGATGTATTACTTGGAGCTTTCTTGGGTAGCCTACTAAGATATTTTAAAATTGTCTGGCCCAGATAGCAGATCTACAGTACCTCTGGACTTTTTACCTTCTACTTTGTCAGGAAAATTTATTATATCTCGCATATTTAGCTTTCCAATACTAGCCCCATACGTAAGCAATTAATTTTTTCCTTTATCCATTTTACCTTCTTTTACATAGGATCGGTCTTCTTTCTTAAAGATATTTGTCAGTGGTTATAAGTGATTCATTTGCATCTCTTCGCTTTTGCCAAAGACCACTACATCGTGTATATACACAGCACAAAACTTGTGTAGATACTTGAAGGCATCATCCATTTCCCGCTGAAAATTGCCTAGGGCATTCTGTCTATGAGATCTCCTGCTGCAGCTATCTTATAGTCATTATCTTTGTTGGTTTGCTAAGCTGAAGATAGTCTGTAACAATTCACGCTATTCCTCGTACCTGCTCTGCATGGTTAATGACCATGAAGGTTGGGCTAGAATGCGGACTGAAACCATCTCTAATAAAACCTTTCGAGAACAGATCAGGAATTTGTTTTTCAAATACCTCCACCATCTCACAGTTTTTGCTCAAATGATCGTAATTGGATCTTTTAGCTCTAGTCTGGCTTTTACACCATTAAGACTCCACAGTTTGACTCACATTTTACACACACAAAAAAAAAGAGGAAAAAAAGAAAAACGACTCATTGTGGATCGTCACGAAAGTTACTTTTCAGTTTTAGCAGGAACTTATTCCATTTCGTTCCTGGCAATTGGATACTCCAAATTTTTCCTTGTTCTAGGCAGAACAAATTTTGATACTAGGAGGTATCATTTGGAAATGAAGATTTTTCGCATCCAAATAGCTTATGCTCCCATCATTTGCCACGCTGAGCTCACACTCTAAATGCTTGGTCATATGGACAGTCTCCACAAAACTCTGATTGTTCCACAGGATAAACCTCAAATTTGTGTCTTAACCAAGGATTTTGAAGAGTCACACCTGCTATAGTAATCGTGATACTGTCTTGACCAATTTTCGTTTTGTCCCATTAAGAATGCATTACCAAGAATGACATCCTCATCTAGTGTCAGGAAAGGAAAGATCCGTTTAAAAATAAACATCGATTCCCACCTGCCATTCTCAATGCAATAGGCTTTGTTAATGGTCTCCACCATTCATCTGGCGATGCATTAGGTCTTGCACAATTTTAGTACAAGCTGTAGTGTCTCTAATGAATATGGATAACACCCGGGAAATTTAAACATCACAACCGCGTAAGTGCTTAACCCAGCTTCCTTGATGTGCCAATTGGGAGGGTTCGATCATATCCCAAATTTTGTCCATGGCTATGGACCATTGCCCTGCTGTATTCCTAAAGCTCGGAAAACTTCATGTATGTCTAGGGATGCGGATCTTTTCTCCTTCGGAGTGCATTACCATTACAACATTGTTCTCTCTTGACTATGCATCCTCTTCTTCATTTACAGGCATATTAATTTGTCTGTATCCTATGATCCTTCTTCTAAAGTTCTTAAGTTTACAGATCTTTGAGATGCAACCTCTTCCTGATTGACTTGTTGTACTGTATCCTGTGATATCGTAAGAGGTTCAAAAGTTCTTAATTTCCTAAAGAAGAGGGTGTAGACAGTGTTCCAAACATAAGGTTATTTTTGCTCCCCTCTATTGGACTTGAGACACACTAATCTCTCTAAATGCTCCAATAAGTTCCACCATAGTCGAACTCCTAGACCATGTAATTGTAGGAAAAAGTGTTAAAAAAAGTCCTAAATCTTTTTCATTTGTGCCAATTTAGTCATAAACTTTTTTTTAGTGCCAATTTAGTCGTAAAACTTTTTATTAAGTGCCAATTTAGTCCTTTCCGATTAATTGTACCTGGATTTTGCTAATTGGGCGCTGGCCATTTGACGTGGCATGATCGGCATTGACGTGAATAATTTTTAATAATATTTTAATATTTTAGAATTTTTTTCTTTTTCTTTTTTCTTTTTTTCTTCTCCTCCTCCTTCCTCTAGCCAGTCGCCGATGCGACAGCCGATGAGGGTCAAGCCTTGCCAATGAGGGCAAGCCTTGCTAGCCTGGTGTGAGGCCACCCTCGCTGCTTGGGTGGCAAGGCTCGCCCTCGTCGGATCTAGTGAAGTTCAAGCCTAGCGCTCGGTGAGGCTCGACCTCGCTAGCTCAATGCAAGGTCACCCTCGCAGCCCAGGCAACCTGGAGTTGGCCTAGTGTCGAGCTAGCGAGGTTGAGCCTTGCCGGCCATGGGCAAGCCTCGTTACCCATTGCGAGGCCACCCTCATGGCCCTCGCCGGCCCTTGCCTCTGGACGGTCGTCAAGATCCGGCAACTGGTTGGAGGAGGGAGGAGGAGAAGGAAAAAAAGAAAAAGAAAAAATTAAAAAATATTAAAATATTATTAAAAATTATCAACGTCGCTAGCCGACACCGAGACAGCAAAATCTAGCCACAATTAGCTGAAAAGGACTGAATTGGCACCTAGTAAAAATGATTTTTTTTATGACTCGGGGAACCCCGCACGACTGGCAGCCGGAGATAAACCATTGGGGGCGACACGTGCTAGTAAAAATGTTTAATTGGCATAAATGTGAGATAATGTCTTCTTGGCACTTAAACTACATGCTACAAGGTTTGAGTACATGTTCGCATCATTGCATTTGAGTGTCATTTTGCATGTTAAATTTGTGCCACAAGAACGTATGTTCATCAAGAAACTCTCAAGCATTTCATCATGAATCATGAGTCATCTTATGTTGTCATCAAATTGTATAACATCTTCTCATGCTGACTTAAGATTAGATGATTACCCAAATTATTTGTTGCATCCAATTCTAAGTCACATGTGATCTTTTCATGCCATTTGTGCATTACTTGAATGATTTTGAGATTTATTAATGCATGTTTGTGTTCTGGTTTTTAGTTACCGACATGCGCACCTTTTGAAATCTTGATCTTAGAGCACCTAATTGAGCTAGTTTGGACTCGAGCTCTTCTAGGAAGTCGAAAAGCACACCTAGAAGTTTTCAATACCACTGATTTCATACAAATTGCTCATTGTTTGGATCATTTTCCATATTTTCAAAACTAGATCAGAATCTGGATATGCGATCAAATTATAACCCCTATTCTAACCCATATTTAGACAGACATTTGATATTTTTGTTCCATTTTTTCTATTAAGTTTTTGTATTTGGCCTCTCAACGGAACTTGTTTGTCAACATGTTGGCTATGTTGTATGAAAATTTAGTGATTTTTAGATTTTTTTTATAGGACAAATCCTTGTCATATTGGCTGAGTGTCCTGCTAATTTGCCAACTTTCTGACATGTTGTTGATTGTTGTTTGATTTTTATAAAATCACGTATCCATTAGGGAACATTTCTTCACAAAAGATGTTTGTTATCCTATTGTGCATGTTAGAGAATTTTTAATCATCGCCAAATTGTCATTAGACATTGCTCAATTTTGCTATTTTTACATACTTGTTTTGAAATTTCCAGATATGAGCTTGATTATGATTGTTTAGGTAAACTTCCTAGATTAGTTTGTGCATGAATTTAGGTCATCCCATCTTCATGAAAAATGCTTTAAACACCTCGATATTCATTATTAAATGATTTTTGACAAATTTGCTTTCCAAACAAAATTTAAAAATGATTTGGTACATGTGATGTTTCTCAAAAAACAATTTGTTAAAAAGTCATTGTCCAAAACTTGATTTGATTTAGGGAAAAGTCGTGGTTTGGACCATTTTCAAAATGTCTACGACGCTTGTGAGTGTATTCATGTGAGCCCCAAGTTAGCATTGGTAATTGAATGTGTTTCATAGCCTAAATATTCCTTAATCCTAAATATTTTCAAACCTTTTTAAAATCCTAATTAGACATTGTGAAAGTCATGATTTAAATTGTATTCAAAATGCCTGTGACGCTTGTGAGTACATTTATGCAAGCCTCGGGCTAGCCTTAGTAATTGAATGTCTTTCATAATTAAGACATCACTTTGTTTCAAAACTTTTCATGAATGATTTCGAAATATGTTTTTGAAATATCACATGTAACTCTTACACATATAATCACGCTATTCATTAGAAATGTATATGTTTATGATTGGCAATAAGTGATCTACCAACGGCTCACTCATCTGTTTGATTAGTTGAGAAACAAGGTCCAAAAAACCTACATGCATGTTTAAATTTCTGCAATGCATGTAACTTTTAGATGAATGGTAAAGTCGATACATGATATCGAGGAACATCCTAGGATTACATAGATTGCTTGGTTAGGAGACTTATAAGCATTATTGGCCATGCAAAAACACAATTGATCAGTAATGGCTATAAGTCACAAAAATGGATTGGGTAGTTGTCATAGTGAGACCCTCGCATGAAAGACAAAGGCCGACCCTAAGGCCCCAAAATTTGATTTTTGCATTGAACTTTCTTTAAATGATTGAACTTGATATGAAGTCGTGTTTTTGATTGTTTTGACATGTATAATTGTTTCTTTCCATTGTATGTACCTAGTTATAGATTTCTTGGACCAGGTTTAGATTAGGACCTCGAAGATAGAGAAAGTGTGAAGACGGTAGAGGTCGATGTTCATTCCGACCATTATCATATACTATTCATTTCCCCGACATATGTCTCAGGCTCCACTTATTTTATAAAGCCCGATGAGTTGCAGGTTTTCTCTCATCCTCTCATCTTCTTCAATTGTGTTTCTCTTTTATATTTTTTAGGATTGCATGGTAGATTTACTGCTTTCCTCGATTGTTCACTTATTATCTCATAATTTCAATTTCATTGATTGCTTTCTTTTCTTGTTTTCTAGAAATTGAATAGTATGAAAATGATGAACCACTCATGATCATTTAGTTTAGGACTAATAGCCGTGAAACTGTAAGAAGAAATGCATGGACACGTTAGGTAAATACGACATACTGTTTAGGTACTGAAAGACGCTAATAGAAAATATTAATGTAATCCAAGTCCCCGAACCTAACGAGGAATTGAGGGAACATTTCCGACTCTCGATTGGATTTTCTAGCCAACCCTAACGAGGTTAGTGGCAACTCATGTTTTCTTTTTTTTTCTAAGTTGTTTTAAAACAACTAGACTGTATAAATAAACTCGTCATGAGGGGTACAAGTTTCGATGAAACGCATCATGGTTTAACATGCTCGATGTGGGAGTACCCCAAAGGATGAAGTGATGCCATCCTTATGGGCAAAGCGTATTATCGAGAGGGCTACCATGGTAAAGGTAACCTTAGATCCAATATCCACACCCGACCTCTTCTCCCAACGTGTGTCGCCTGTGTGGGTATAGATCGCGATACTCTATTGTCACGCAGGATACAAGCTTGGAAGAGCTCATAATCTCGTGGAGGGAACTCACGAGAGGCTTGATCCGAAAGGCGAGATGAGATGTTTTTTGGAACGTGAGCCGTGAGGGACTCTCATGATCAAGTACCCCTAAACTCAACTTTTCCCCTTTTTTTCCTTGCAAGAGAGATCGATGGGCAGGGAGATCGAGTCACGACAATGACATCAAATAGCTCGAGCAACATTGTTGGGCTTTCGAGCATGGACAGCATCAACAACGTACCAAAAACCATATCGAACGATGCGCATTTAACATTGAATTTTTTCGGGAAGAGAGGAGCATAAGTTTAGCTCAACTCGGCTTCTCATTTTCTTCATCAAAACCTAACAATAAGCTAAAAAAAGAAAACATGTTCCGGTGCTATATTTCTTAAACTGTCAATTAATTGCCGCTGTCATTGTAATGCGGCCTTCTTAATCACAAAGTTATATCCATGCAACGCCAACCCAACCACATCCGATCCAACAAGACTTCACTTACCCCTAGGCCCTAACTGTTAGATAAATATAGCTTCGAATTGGGTAGAACAATGAAATCAGATCTTTAGAGTAATCAAGTCAGACTTTGAAGCATGATGTCACTTTCTTTAAGGATTTATTTGCCCCACAACGTTTCTAATGATCACTGGCAAATTTCCTCCAAAATATAATAAAGTCTCAAAATGAGAATACTATATAGCAATTCTAGTATTTCTCCAGAGTTTCTCTAGGAAACAATTGAAAAGATGGCTGTAGTTTTCAGAAAGAATGCTCGAAAAGATAAAAAAAAAAATGATTATACACACGTTCTTCTGAAAACTAACATATATATAAAACAGTCTTAAAATATAGGTAACTCTTCATAAAAAATTGCAAAAATGAATAAACGTGTCATTTCGAAAATTTGCCCAGATGAACAAAGGCGTACATTCAGAAGAAGTTAAAAAAATGAACAATTGCAACTTTTAAAAAAATGAACAAATGCAGCCCTTCGAAAAAAGTTGCAAATTGAACAAGTATCTTTTCCAAAAGTATTCTTGAAAAGACACAAACAAAAATTTGAAACTAATATTTCTCTAGAGTCTCTCTAGGAAACAATTGAAAGGATAGTTGTAATTTTCAGAAAGAATGCTCGAAAAGATGAAAAATGATTACACACACGTTATTCTGAAAACTGACATATATATAAACAGTCTTAAAACATAGGCAACTCTTCGTAAAAAATTGCAAAAATGAACAAATGTGTCCTTTCAAAAATTTGCCTAGATGAACAAAGGCGTCCATTCGGATGAAGTTGAAAAAACATACAAATGCAACCCTTCGAGAAGAGTTGCAAACTGAACGAGTATCTTTTCCAAAGGTTAAAAAAAATTATTATTATTATTATTTTAATAAATAAAATTTCGAATTTTTTAAAAAATAATTTCCAAAAATTCTCAAAAACAAAAACAACATTTGAATTTATTAAAATTAATAAGATAACCTTAAAGAAAATAAATAAATAAATAAAATAACAAAAGGGTTAGTGCTAATTAAACCGCAGGCGTGCCAAATGTGCCAAGTGATTGCGCACCCAAGACGTGGATATGGTGGGGTCTAACCCACACCTAATCATTTCTTTAGGTACATAAAAGAAACCCTACACTTATTAATTTGCTCACTTCCTCCCACTTTTCCTATGTGAGAAAGAAACATGCACTTAGCTTGTTTTTACAAACAAACTTCCAACACTAACTAGCCAAATTCTTCCAAAATAAGCAGAAAAAAATCTCACCTAAGATAGTCAATTTGCGTCCCTAATTTTCAATTCCCATACTCCTACCATCGTGTGGCATTAAACCTTTCATCCCGAAAGTCAACTATCACGAACGCTACATTACGAAAATGATGGACACGTCTAATGGGATAAGGCCAGTTGCTACCCATCGATTGTGTCCCTGCGTTTTTCACAGCGTGGCGAAGGTCCTACGTGCCATTCAGCAGCCTGGCCAGACGTTCCCATTCGTCACGTTCGTTTTAAAGTATCGTCTTCATTTTCATCGTCTTCAGCACGCATGAAACGGCTGACGTTCCCGGGGGCCAGAGCGCAGTGATGGAACGTCTTTCGCCGTCATACTCGGTCGAATCGACAACCACGTTTGACGCGATCACGAAAGTAGATGAGCCTCTTTGACAACGTTTTCCACGAAAGGAACCACAAAAACCTAAAACGCCCCCCCGTTCTTAGATTGGGTTCTTTTTAAAGTTATGTAACTCTTCTCCATTTGCCGTAGTCGGTACGATTATGGTTTCTTGTGGCTGATAATTATTCGTACGCTAGTGTAGGTATCGCCTAATCGTGATCCAGCACTTGGATCTCTAATCTTCCGGTCTCGATCCAGAACAAGGCCAACCGCTAACATGGATGGTTTAATTGTTTGGTCAATGGATTACCATTGATATCACAATGTTTAATGTGAAGACGCAAGAATGATCAGTGTTAGAAAAAGTCTCACACCGGAGAATCTTTAATATATCTTGTTAGCTCATACGTCGCCGGGCTCAAGCTCGAAAACCGATGGTTGGTTGACTAGTGCTTCACCCTTAATTTTAGGGAAGGAATCTTGTGATCATATTGCCACGAGAGAAGTTTATAAAGAGCGTATAAATTCCATTGGTAATCGATATGAAATACTTTATCAACACAAAAGTTAAAAATCACTAAAGCAATTTTTTCCCAATTTTCTAAAGATAATTTCTGGGTAATTATCGTACTTTTGCACACACACACAAAATAATAATAATCAAGTTGACGCATGGATATGTACATAACTAATGCAGGATCGCAGTCACCAACATGATGCATTGTTGACGACCACGATGATCAATATTAAATTTAGCAATCAGCACTAGCGTACATAGATAATGCACTTTGATGATTACTTATAAAAACGAATGGATAACGATAATTGACCGAGGTATCAGTGAATAAGAAGGAGAAAACCATCAAGGTCTTTGAATGGATAGAGAGCACCAAGGTATTGCAAATCCAAGGTTACTAGGGATAAAGAAATTGAGATCATGAAGCAATATGGATGGAATCACAGGAAACGCTTGAGATGAATGCAAGTGCTGGAAACCATTCAAGAACAGTTACCACACTGCTACTATAAATATCACCAGTTATCTATTGAGTACTCCCTCACAAATCAAATAAATTTACTATATTTAAGTTACTTTTACTTTTTTTATACTGTACTTTTATTTTACAAATTTGTGTCATTGATTAAATTCTGGTATGTTTCTTAGCTATAGTTTCCAAATCAACGTTGTCAATTAAATTTCAACGTGTATCTTTATCTTGGCGTGTTGAGACTTTGTTGTCAATTAAAAATCAACAAAATTTGTTTACGTTTGGTTCATTTGTAATACCCATGTTTCTCAAGTCTTATTGTTGATTAAATTCTGTTACGGTTTGTGTTCATACAATCTCATTCGAATCCAAGTTTGTATCCTTATGTGCCTGGATATTTCCAATCCAGAGTTGGCACAGAACCTATCTCTTCTAACAAAAATCGAAGAATAACTTTCAATAAAAGATATTTCATCACGAGAGAAATTCCAGTGAAACAGTACTTTTGGTATAGCACCAAGTTCATGTCCTTTACATTTTGATGGTATAAAGGTAGACTCGAATCTCTTCAAGAAACAACCAAGAACAACTCAAAAGTTCTCGAAGGAACCTAAGTTGCCAATTTTGTCAACCGTGGAAGTTTTTCATCTAAATCTTGGAGAAATTCCGATGCGACGTTGTCAAAGTTGTTATATTGGGATGGTTATACATTATCAGCTTCGAGGGCCATCGGCATTTTAAGGTATTAGGTGAGAGTGGTGACGGAAGGTGGGGCTGAAATTGGAGAGAAGAAAAATAATTTGCAAATTGACCAAAAAAAGGCCTAGTACCTGGAGAAAAAAAACCCCAACTTTAACCCCTATCCCAATTTTATCCTAAAGGTTTTTTTTTCCTCATTAAAAATACACCTAACTTTTACTTGAGTCTCATATCTACCAAGAAAATGACCAAAAAAGTCCTAAACATTGCAATTGTGTCAATTCAGTTATGAACTTATTTTTTTGACCAACTAAGTCCTAAACCTTTTACAATTATTTCCGATCAGTCCATCCGGCCAAAAATGGCCGGCCAGCACTAATGTGGCAGCCGGCCAATGCAGGCGACTTTTTTAATAATATATTTATCTTTTGAAATGTTTTATTAATTTTTTAATCTTTTTTTTTTCCTTCTCCCTCTCCCTCCTTCCTCCTTCCTCCTTCCTCCTTCTTCCCTTGGCTCGGCGACCAGCTAGAGGGGAGGGCTAGCCGGTCGCCGGACCGAGGCGACCGGGCTAGGTCGCCCTTGCCCAGCGAGGGCGAGCTCGCCCAACCACTAGCGGGGTGAGCCCTCGCCAGATCCGACAAGGGGGGCCTCGCCATCGCCGAGTTTGGTGAGGCAAGCCCCGCCTAATCTGGTGAGGGCTCACCTCGCAATCGCCGAGCAAGGCCCGGCAATCCCTCACCAGATCCGGCGAGGAGGGCCTTGCCAAACGTGATGGCGAGCCCCCTCGCCAAATTTGGCAAGGGCTCGCCTCGCTCGCGACCGCGAGGCGAGCCCTCGCTAGATTTGGTGGGGGGCTCGCCCCACCGTCGCTAGGCGCAAGCCCTGCAAGATCTGACAAAGGCTCGCCCTGCCAGTGGCTGGGCAAGCTAGCCCGGCCACCTCAATCCGGTGATCGGCCAGCCCTCCCCTTTGGTTGGTCGCTAGAGCCAAGGGAATAAGGAGGGAAGAGGAGAGGAGGAGGGAGGAGGGAGAAGGAGAAGGGGGAAAAAAGATAAAAAATATTTCAAAAAATTAAATATTATTATAAAAATATCACTGGCGTCAATCTGTTGCCACGTCAATGCCGATCGGCTATTTTTGGCCAGATGGACTAATCGAGAATAATTGTAAAAGATTTATGACTCAATTGGTCAAAAAAATAAGTTTAGGACTAAATTGTCATAATTGCAATAAGTTTAGGACATTTTTGGTAATTTTCCCCATATCGACCTCGTTAGCCCTTTGTCCAAAATTGCTTTAGTGATCCTACGTATTTCCACATTTTTGTTCTAGTTTTTCCCCAAATTTTAGATTCACATAAACGTCTTTTGAAGATGAATTTCCACATAAACCCAAATGACGTCTTCTTGAAATGATCGCCTTACTCAGAATTCTTCTATTTTGCACTCAGTCTTCAATCTCTTGTACCCGGAACTCTTCTATCTCTCACGGTTGGAGAGCTTGTGTCTGGGACACTCAGCTCGAGACGCTTGAACAACTCGTGTTCGAGAATTTTCATCTCTTGATTGTCAATGAGAGATTTTGGACGGAGAATCAGTGATGGTAGATTTGGGACTTGAATAAAATTTTTAGATTATGAGAGGAAAAAAAAGTGTATGTTATAATTATGACTGGATCTAAATTGGAAGTTCTTTATGGAACAAAAAGAAATTATGACAGAATTGAGATTAGAGCAAAGTTCAGTGTCAGATTATAATGTGATTGATAAATTTCTATTATCTTTACTCCTTTGTTTTACTAAGCTTGGATCAATGTCCAGATCGCACCAGCATATATTTCCCACATATTAAACTAAAGTCCACTGGGATTCGCCCCAGTGGCCACCATTCCATGTTGGAAGGGGGAGGTGTGGGGTTCAAACCCCCATCTTCTCAGGGAGGGATGGGGTGGGGACGCGCAAGTTTCGGGAGTGGGTTTCGACTCCCACGCCCGCAAGAGGCAAGGCAAAAGTCGAGAGTGAGTGTAAAATAGGTATAGAGTAGGACCGACCAAAAAAAAAAAACTAAAGTCCACCCACAAAGTTGATCCGCCCTCCTCATTTGAATACAGAGGATCAAGCTGCCCTAACAATTAGAGTTATTGAGAATTGTACAATTATTTATACAGCCCAGGGCCGCCGCCGCCTCCCCCTCGGGCGGCCCGGGGGGGGGCGCGGGGGTTGCGTGGGCGGGCAAGGTCGCCACCATGTGGACCATGTGACTGCGGCTTAGGACAAAAACTTAGGTAGATACCTTCCCCACACAAGAGATGTTCAATTTCGTGTTTGACCGGTTCCTTTTTATTAGGATCCGCGTTCGTCTTATTGATTTGCTCAAATTGACCGTACTTAGACTTATTGTTTAATATAAATTTCAATCCCATTCAAAATCAACATGAGCGAATCAGTATGGTTGATTTGAGCGGCTATATTTTTCAAATCAAACCTATATTTTCTATATCTATTTTTTATTATCAGGCACCAACATATGGAGGGTCGAATCTAATGTGCGTTTTGCAGGTTGGTCGCTGGGAAAACACCCAAAAAGTTTGACGTCGATCGATGGAAACGAGAAACCGGCTCGTGGTATGTGCAAAGAGGTAAAGCTAACGTAGGACAGTCAGGTGATTCCTCCTCTTCTTCTTCGTCATCCTCGTCATTGTTGTGGTGGTGGATGTTTAACTGCAAGTCAAGATCAGCGATTGGGTGGTATTGCACTGATTTTAGATTTAGGTAGCAAATATTAATTTGTTCTATCATTCTTTTTTTCCTCTTATGAGTAGCCAACAAAAGGGTAATTGTCGAAAAGTCCCGAATTTATTATATAGCGATCAATTTAGTCACAAATTTTACAATTTTGGCCGATTTAGTTCTAATTTTTTGATAATTTATCAATTTAGTCATTTCAACTTATTTTGATTGGAAATTATTAGCATAGCTATCGGCGCTGACACAAATGATTTTTAAACAAATCTGATTTCAAAGAACATTTATCTCGCTTAGAGAAAAATCCATGACTCAAAAAGATTGAAGTTTCTTGTTTGCTTTAATTCTTTGTTTCTGATATTATGCCTCTCAAAATAGTTTATTTTAATAAAATGTGGTTAGAACTACTCATATTAGAGAATCATCGCCTGGGCAATTGATTTATTGATTTCATATGGCGTGCTGATTATCAGTATAGTTGGTGGTTGGTCGTTAAATTAAATTTTTTGGATTGTTAATCATGATGACGATGATATTCAGCTAATTAGCGGAGGTGGAGTGTTATCGTTCTCACGTCACAGTTAATTATATAGCACCTGCATGAAGTTATCTATTCGAAGCGACCCACCAATAATGGAGGGGAAATTTTAATTAATTTCGTGAGACTTGTATGCTGTTTTTTTTTTTTTTTTTTGGTCCGAAATTCGATTTTTCATGCGAAGTTGATTTATGACCCGACTGCATTATTGCCGGCTGTTGACCGTCTTTCCGCGGACTTTGTCCGCTTCCTTCCTTTTTTTTGTTTTTTGGACAAGTGTCCGCTTCCTTCCTTCGGGAGAGGAAAAGCTCTACCCGAGGTGGCAGGCCGATATTTGTACGAAATGGTAATATTTGGACGAAAAATATTGGAAGAAAGCGAAACTGATAGACGAGTTGAATTTTCCTTCCTCTTGTACGAATTTTCTTTTTCAATTAATGGTGTCATCAGCAGTCGATAAGCATCGGCAATGGTTGCTGAGCTAAGTCAAAGAAGACGACTCAGCCCGTGACGACATGATATCCGTCCTAACGATAATATGTGAACTTCATCTCTCCACCTTCTTATACAAGGGGGCATTACTTCAAGAAACTCAAGTTTCCCACCCAAATGAACATATCTTCCACATTTCAAGACTACGCACTAGAATTCTCAACTTCTTCTTTACTTTTTTTTGAAGATGTACGTGACACGGCCTCTGTCCATTTACCGGAAGCGCCCCGAGGCCCTCTCGGAGGCTCCTCTGGCAGGACCTGGCTCTGGATACCTAGTGATCCAGGATGAGGAAGCCCAGAACTTCTGCTGCTTCGGGCTGTGCAAGAATAGCGAGATTTACGACTTCCCCTTCCCTCAGAACAAGGACCTCACAGTCCTCTCAAGCGACGGCGATGACACATACATAGATGAGGTGTTCATGATCCCAGTCGTCAACCAGCCCTTGTCCTACAACCAGTACTATGCAATTCGGCGTCGCGGGAAGCACAAAGGGTATGATCTCTCTAAGTACTTTGAATAGTTTCCCTTCTTGTTTGTTCCTGAATTAGCTGATGAATATGTTGATATTTATAAATAGGACAGGGGAATATCATTGGATGGATGATGTGGGGGCGTGAGAAAATCTCTGCAAGAACTCGCTTTTGTTACAGTGGTTGAAGTTACATCTTATCACGTCACTAAGGAAATAGGTTTTAGTAAAATTTTAGCTGCTCAATGCATGATTTATGTTCGTGGCATATGTCAGAAAGTCTAAATCATTCTATCTCGAATGGCCGTGTAGTGAAGGGCATGCTAATTCGACGGAAGCAGACAAGGGCACCTGCTTGTGCTTCCGATACGTTCGAGAAAAGAAACCGAGCCCTTTAGATCCCGAAGATATATACCAGCAATTCGTGATTTACCCGCGTGAGACTATGTGTGGGTTCGGCGGCTTCCATGCAAAGTCCGTCTCCCCAGATGGGTACCCTCCAAGATTCCTGAAGAGGAAAGGCTGGACCCTCCATGGCAAAACGCCCAAGGACTTCTCCTTGGATGACGATGCACCTGGAGTCAACGACTCTCAGAGGTCAAAGCTCCCGAGCCTTGACTTCTCGATCGACAGGAAGAACTCGGACCCAGTGGTGGTGGGGAAGTGGTACTGCCCGTTCGTGTTCATCAAGGATGGGCAGGTCGGGGACCAGATCAAAACATCGGCATTCTACGAGATGACGTTGCAACAGAGGTGGGAGCAGGTCCATGCCCGTGACAATCCAGCCAATGAAGACAGTGCTGTGGAAGTGGATGTGGTTGTTCAGAAGGAGGCCATCGCAGTGTTTGGTGAGGAAGCTGGGGAGGGCAGTGTGAGTGATGGAGTGATGTGGTTTAGGAGTGGGACAGGAGGGATAGGACTGAGCATGGCGATTGTGGAGAGGATGAGGTGGGAGGAAGAGAGAGTGGGTTGGGTGAAGGAGGGAGAGAAGAGAGTTAGGGTGAAGAGAACGGAGGAGTTCATCAAGAGCGGGTTGAGCGAGAATTGGAAGAGTTTTGGCTGTTATGTGTTGGTGGAGAGTTTTGTGCTGAAGAGGATGGATAGGAATCGGCACACTCACCAGGTGTTGGCTTACGACTTCTTGCACACTCACCAAGTGAGGAGCAAATGGGAGTGATAGATTTTCTCATCAATGGTCTGTTTTTTTTGTTGTTTTAATCTTTGCTATTTATGTGACTGGTGTTGGGAAAATATGACTTTAAATTGGGTAGAATAATGAAGTCGAATCTTTAAAGTAATCAAGTCGGACTTCAAAGCATGATATCACTTTCTTTAAAGATTTATTTGTCTCACAAAGTTACTAATGATCACTGGCAAATATCCGCATGATGCAAAAAAGTCTCAAAAATGATAATATTAGATAGCAATTCGAATATTCCTCCAAGGTTTCTAGTTGTAGTTTTTAGAAAGAATGCTTGAAAAGATAAAAAAAATGATCACACTTTCGTTCTTTTGAAAACTAACATGTATATATATAAAACAGTCTTAAAACATAGGCAACTTTTTGGGGAGAAGTACACTATTTGTGCCATAAGTTGTGTACGGCGCTCACTTTGGTGCCAAAAGTTTCTGCCGAATCACTTAAGTGCCAAATCAGAGAAAAAACGATTACTTTGATGCCACCGGCGAGAAATTCCGGCCAAAATGATTACGTGGCTTTTATATTTAAAAAAAAAAATCGACAATTCTTTAGATTGTCCACGGTGGATGGCATAAAACGACGCCGTTTTCCTTTCTTCGTAAGAAACGACATTGTTTTACCACTTCACATGGATCACTTACAAAACAATCGCCGTTTTGTAAAACAAAGTGGATTTACTACGGTTAAAAATGACGTGGGCCAAAAACGGTGTTCGTATACGATTCTCGCTCAACGCCGCCGGCCGTAGCTCGCTAACCCATCGTCGTTCACTCGAAGAATCTAAGGTATATGTTGAATATTATAGTGATGGTGAGGATGAAGATGATGATGAGGATGGTGAGGATGAGGATGGAGATGAGTAGACTACCACTAAAAAAAGAGAAGTGAGGGATCCAATTCAAGCGAGTAATCAAGTCGGAGATGAGTTTAGGTTAAATGAAGGGCAAAATGAAAGAAAAAGAACTCACATTGATAGAGATGAACAAACATGGAGATGTCATGAAATTAGTGAAGATTTGGGTGAAGATTTGGGTGAAGATGTGGGCGATGAAGACTTCATTAGATTAGAATGGGAAATTGTTTTATCCAGTGAATCAGAATATGAATATTTTGCTTCAGTAAATTTCTCAAGTGATGAAGATGATGATGAACTCACACAATCAAAACAAAAGTAAAGGGAATTTCTGAGGAAAAAATTTGCACCTCTAGCAAAGAGGCTCGAGCCAGTAAATAGGGATGGAGTTCCAACTAAGGTAATAGAAGTGAAGATGAAGAAAACTGCGACGATGAAGTTGCTGGTTCGGAGAATGAGCTTAACAATGATGATGAAGAACTTGCTCATCGAAGAAAAAGTAAGTACCCTTGATATGATCCGACTATTGATAAACCTGTTTTGTCTATGGGCATGAGATTTGATGAAGCCAAACAGTTCAAGAAAGCTGTTATGAAGAACTTCATTGGTGAACAGATGAGCGTTCAATTCATTAGAGACACGAAGGAATTTGTGAGAGCTAAGTGCTCACAACCCAATTATCCATGGAAGCTCTATGACGCACTGAGTAAGAATGGGTCATTCTAAATTAGGTGCTTCCAAGATGAGCATACTTGTCCAATTATCTTTAACAATAAAAGGGTAACAAGTGTGTGGTTATTGAATCATTTTTTCAACAATATCAAAGTAATGCCCGAGATCAAGCGTCCTCAATTTCAACAGTTAGTAAAGGAGTAAGTAGGGGTTAATGTGTCAAGGAATCAATGCAAGAGAGCTAAGATGAAGGTGATGAAAATATTGATGGGTGGGTATAAGGAAGAATATGCACAGGTATGGGACTATGTTGGCGAATGCATGTTTCAAAACCCATCTAGTATGGTATATGTAGAGGTTGTGGAGAGACCACTCCCTGATCTTGGGCCTAGATTTGATAGATTTTATGTCTGTTTTGATGCATACAAATGGGACTTCTTGCCTAGTTGTAGAAGAGTTATAGGATTGGATGGATGCTTTCTAAAAGGTTTGTGCAAAGAGGAGTTGTTGGCTGCTGTGGGGAGAGATGCCAAATCATATGTTTCTGATAACTTGGGCGGTGGTGAAGATAGAGAATAAGGATTTTTGGTCCTGGTTCCTCAAAAATTTAATGGCTGACCTTGAGATAACCGATGGGGGAGGATGAGCATTCATGGGCGACCAATAGAAGGTAATTTCATTGTCAATTAATTCACATCCTTTTAATATTAATCACTTGCATATTTTTCCTAACTTGTACTTATTGATTTCAAATTTTGTAGGGACTTATTTCTACATTGGCTGAGTTGATGCCATATGTTGACCATAGAATGTGCGCGAGACACATATATGCAAATTGGTCAAGGAACTTCAAAGGAGATAGGCTATAGAAGCAATTCTGGCAGATAGCAAAGAGTATCAACATGGCTGATTTCAAATTAGCCAAACAAGGATTGTTGCAGCTGACAAATGAAGGTTTTGATGCACTTTTCCAAACAGAAGCTAAGCATCGGTGTCAGGTCTTCTTCAGTGAAGAATTCAAATGCGATATCATTGATAATAATCTCAGTGAAGCTTTCAATAGCAGAATTTTAGAGGCCAGGTGCAAACCAATCATCAGCATGTTTGATGATATTCGAGTTATGGTGATGACTAGACTGCATAAGTAAAGAGATGAGGCTACAAAATGGACTAGAGACTGTGGCCCTAGGATTGTGAAGAGATTGGATGCAAACATTGCTGCTAGTAGATTCTGCCATCCAGTTTGGAATGGAGATAATGGATATGAGATTATTCAAAATCAGGATAAGTATGTTTTCATTCTGGATAAAAGAAAGTATTCATACCGAGCCTAGCAACTGAATGGAATTCCTTGTGCCCATGCAATTTGTGCTATTTAGATGAAGCAAGAAAACCCAGATGATTACCTACATGATTGGTATTAAAAAAAAAAAAAAAAAAAAACTCATACCTTTTCATACCAATTCATGATGCAGCCTATCAAAAGCAACAAATTTTGGGAGCTAACAAATCATAAAAGCCCTTTACCTTTGTTATTGAAGAAGCAAATAGGAATGCCAAAAAGGAGACGAAGAATGCAGCAGAAAGAGGCATTAAGTCGAAGGATGAGTAGAACTAGGTCAAAGATGAAATGCTCCTATTGCCCGCAAGGAATGGCACAATAAGAAAGGTTGTGAATTGAAAAGGCAGCATCAACAACAAGATGTAATGGCTGATTTAGTGCTAGGGACAGGACCTACTGAACAGTTTCTTGTTGGATCTAGTGAAGGTAGGACAGAAGACCCTGCCGTAATGCCTACTGAAGGGAAAATAGAAAGTCTACTGTAAGGTAAGTATCCTCTTTGCCTCAGTAACTTTATAGTTCCTATTCAATAGAGTTTGATGGTTGACCATGTGTGCTGGTTTCTCTTGTGCTTTTCCTCTATCAGACACTTGTAATTTGATAAGTTTTTTCCATTTCTTTCTACCATGAAATGAGCAGATGTGTAATTATTCATTATAGTTGGTCATAATCCTAATATAGTATATTGTTGCAAGGCCTACTAAAGGGCCAAAAAAAGGCCCTGTTGTAGGCTCAAGTGTAGGGACAGGGACTAAAACAGACAGAACAGCAACAACAATAACAACAACAACTGAGTCCATTATTGAGTAAACGAGAAGAAAAAAATATATTGTAAGTTGTACATCACTGTGTGTCTTTTATGGGCTGAATTTTAAATTTGTTATGTGTTTCTCAGATGAGAAGACGAGCAACTATATAAGTTGCAGAGGTTGCTCCCTCATCTGTTGCTACTAAAAATGATGCACCACGGCGAATAAGAGGGGCTCTTAGAAAAAAATTGAGGCAATGTAGTTATGAGATTTACACAGATGAACATATTGGAATGATATTTTGATTGTAAGATTTGTAGGCCTCATGCATTTAATTTGTTGTACTTCAATTCATTTGGTTGACAATATTGCTATATTCTTGTAGCCTGGAAAAATTTTGGAGGTACTTCTCTCTTAAGGTAGGCCAACTCAAAAATCAAAGGCGCAACCAAAGAAGAGTGCTCCAAAGAAGAAGACAGCGGGTATAGCTACAAAACAGCCATCCTAAAAAAGCGAACACCAGTTCCATCTCAACCAACGATTGGGAGCAATAGTGATGATATGGACCAACACATGATATGTGCTAAAACAAAAATAATCACCGTTAAAAACAAGGAAAAGGAGGTGACAGAAAGCCCAGTTAAAGAACTTACACATCCAATTCGAAAGAGTGCTCGGATTATGAATCAATTCAAAGCTCCAAGAGGAAAAGGAGATTGGGGTGTTGTTAATATTGACTGATGGGAGAGTGCTGGACATTGTCTTTTTTTATGTGGTGCTTGACATGGTCTCTTTTCATATTTTTTTTTTTTTAGGAGGGTGCTAGGTGTTATATCATTGATGGTAGTTGCTGACTGCATATTGCCATTGTTTTTTTTTTTTTTTAAAAAAAGGGTGCTGAACTTTGAGTAATTGGAAAGTGAAGTTAGACATGTTTTTCTTTTTTGTAAACAATCAATCAATATTAATGGCAATGGCTGTTTTTTGTTATTTTTTCTTGTGTTGATTTTGACTAGAATGCTAGCAAATCAATTAAGCTATATATTTTATTTTTACTGTTGGTGCAATGTTAATGGCAATACCGTTGCTGGTTGAAGTTGTGGATGCTAATGGATTTATGGGATTCTAGTTGTATGTGCTGGTGCAAAAACAAGATGCAATTTTGGATGCTGGTGCATCTTGTTGCATCAATACTTGTATGGGCTGGTGCAAGAAGATACACCGACAACCTAACTGGTGCAAGAACAAGGTGCAAAGAATAAGGTGTAAGTCATGTGACGTTTGAAACTAACATGTTCCTTTTTAAAAAACTTGTGCAACACAAGTGATCACTTTGTAATCGTGACTGTCACTTAAATGATCATTTTTATAAAAACTTGGCACTCAAGCAATCACTATTTACAATTTATGGCACTGAAATAGTTAATCGTGAATTTGCCACAATCTCTTAATTTCATCATGGTTTGCAGTTGCAACAAACCAGCAAACCATGACCAAATTTATGCAGCAAATCATTATATGTGAAACAAAAACTAACCAAAGCAAACATTGACATTACACAACTACACAACTAAACAATAAAACTTTTAAGCGCTCACAACTAATGCATTCCAAAAGCACATTTCATTTTGCCATGGTTTGCAGTTGTAGCAAACCAGTAAATCAGCAAACAATTACCAACTAAAAAATGCAGCAAACCATTATATTTGAAGCAAAAACCAACCAAAACAAACATTGACAATACACAAGCTAAACAATAAAAATTTTAAGTGCTTACAACTAGTACATTCCAACTCCAACCTTGCATTTCTACCATAGATTACAACAAAATCTTATGCTCCATACAACAATTGCAACAAACCAAAAACACATTTTACTTATAAATAATCAAATACAAGTGCATATTCCACGTCTTCGACTATGGTGGACATACAAACTTCTTTTCATTACTCACTTCACATTTGAATAAACTACCCAAGAGAATAAAAACACAATAAACGCTCGATAAAAGTTTCTTCCAATTTTCAACCTTGAAACCTCGCTCTTCAAATGGTCAACTAGAGATGTTAAGCCCTTCATTTTAGCTTGCATTGAGTTGACATCCTCCAATTTGTCCATTAACGTAGGTGGAGGTTGATTTTGACCTTCAAATAACTCCAAGATCACCTCTGTCGCTCGATCAGAGAATTTCTTATCAACCCATTTGAAATGTTTGTACTTCGAGCCTTCTCTATATCTGCCGCACCCATGGAATCTTCTCCCGGGATTCAATCAAGTCCAAGATGTTCTTCTCAGACTCGGTAACCCACAATAACAGTAACACTCACCATCTAATTCGCTTTTTTTTTTATAGGAATGTGAGTAGCTACTGAAGCTTCTACCCTCCATTTGCAAAAGTGAGTTGATAACTTTGAGAGAAAATTGAAGTATGCACTCGAATTGGTCGAATTGGGAATTTAGGGCTTTTAATTTCCGATTCTACTCAAATTTTGGGATTAAGGATTTCTTATTTGGGGAAAAGACGCCAAATGGCGTCGTTTTGTTGTTTGCATGCTGATTGTATTCTCCGACGATCCACGTCAGTTTCAAATATTAATAAAAAAAACTGCCACGTCAGATTTCCGGCAAACCAAATCGGCATTGGTATTGAAATGAGTATTTTTCAAAATTTTTGGCACTTAAGTGATCCGACTAGAACTTTTGACATCGAAATGAGCACCGTACATAACTTATGGCACCGATAATGTACTTCTCCCCAACTTTTCGTAAAAAATTGCAAAAATGAACAAACATGTCCTTTTGAAAAATTGTCTAGATGAACAAAGACGTCCATTCGGAAGAAGTTGAAAAAACGAACAAATGCAACCCTTCGGGAAAAGTTGCAAAATGAACGAGTATCTTTTCCAAAGTGTTGCAAAATGAACAAATATCTTTTCCAAAAGTTGTCTTAAAAAAACACAAATAAAAATTCAGAATAATTTTAAAAAAATTATTATTTATTTTGATAAATAACATTTCGAATTTTTTTAATAATTTCCGAAAATTCTCAAAAACAAAAACAACCTTTGAATTGATTAAAATTAATAAGAAAACCATAAAAAAAAAAAAAAAAAACAACAAAGCGGTTAGTGTTAAATAAACCGCGGGCGTGCAAATTACTAAGGGCCCATTTGGTTCAACTTTGGAGAAACGGCTTTGCATTTCCCCAAGTATCTTTAGAGGAATGAGCATTTGATGAAGGCAAAGATGTTTGGGTACTCTATTTTTGTGTATTTTGCAAAGTAGCTTTGAGGTGAAAAGAAAAAGGAAAAAAAGAAAAGGAAAAAGGAGGAGGAGATGCTGAAGCAAAGGGGAACGGTTGTGGAGCTGGTGGTTGAGGTGGAGGAGGCGGCTAGTGGCAGTGGTGGTAGGGAGGTGGCGGGTCGCGCAACCAACGCAGTCGCCTGAGGCCGCGAGCCACGTGATGGCGGTGCGTGGCGACGGCGGTGTGTGGGCGACCAGATCTAGCCGGCTAAGCTCCGCTCAGCCCGTCGTGTGGGTCATGCAACCTAGGCGACGCTACTTAAGGTTGCGACCCACGCGATGGTGGTGTGTGGTGATGGTGGTGCGTGGGTGACCAAATCTGGCCGGCTGAGCTCCGCTGGCTGAGCTTCACTCTTGAAGAAACTAGTCCAACAAGGAAGACGATGAACATTAATTTTTTAGGGTAAAACAAGAAAACGCAATAATCAATGAGGGCAATATTGAAAAAAAAAATCATTAAACCCCTCTTTAGCATTCCAAAAATGCTGAAAGTCCAAAGCAGGTCCCCACCTGCTTTGGGCTTTTAGCATTTCAAATGCCAACATTTGGCCAAGGAGACCTCCAAATGCTGAATCAAACACCTAAAATTTTTCCCAAGAGACTTTTGGGGCTCAAAGCCCCTTTGGAAGGCTGAACCAAATGGGGCCTAAGTATGCCAAATAATCGAGCACCCACATGCGAGTATGGTGGGGTCTAGCCCACACCCAATCGTTCCTTTAAGTACACAAAAGAAACCCCACACTTATTAATTGGCCCACTTCCTCCCACTTTTCTTATGTGGGACAAGGAAACATACACTAAACAATCCCCCACTTTGTTTGTAAAATAAAGATTTCAAAATTAAAATTTAAAAAAAAAAATCGTACAACCAAAATTTAAGTAAGATTAATATATATGCATAAAGGTCTCTTTCGAGTTAAACCTCTACTTATCAAAGTGACAAGTAGCTCTTTAAACTTGTACTTTTAAATAATAGAATCAGACATACCGCACATATACCAACATCTTGTTTCAGCGAGAAGTTCTATATTACTCCGCACTATTATGGTCTTGTGCTTGATCCTGTTTCATGAGCTCTCTAGAAAGCAACTCCAACCTTCGTAAGAAGCAGCACCACTTCTAAGCTTATATAGGTGAAGTATCTACCATGTGTTTCTGTTACTATCAACACATTACAAGTTTGTACTATAGTTTATTAAGAATTCAATTCAACTTACAAAACGTAATAGATGATACTGACTTTTCATATCAGAACTACGTCAGTATCAAACAATCACATTCAATAACTTGTTCTTACCCATTAAACCTTGTAACTAGTGATGTTCTAGAAAAAGGTCGAGTTACCATTATTAGTGATTTCAATTAAAGGGTTTTAACCCCATTTCTTGTGAGGTCATTATTACTATGTGTCTTGGTAAAGCCTTCGATAAAGGATCGGCAAGATTATTACTTGACCTCACATAGACAATTGTTATAGTACCATCTTTAATCAATCGTCTCATATATTCATGTCTAAGACTAATATGTCTAGACTTACCATTATAGGTGCTACTATAGGCTCTTGCCAAAGTAGCCTAACCATCACAATGTATAGAAATAGGAGGCATAGGACTAGGCCATAATTTGATATCTAATAATAAATTCCTAATCCATTTGGCCTCTTTCCCAGTTGTCGCTGAGGCAATAAATTCAAATTTCATTGTTAAGTGAGTTATACATGTCTGTTTCTTACTCGCCCAAGATATAGCACCTCCAGCTAGTGACCGGCATAGGGCCCACAAATGGCCTATGCTAGATGCGTTTCCCGCACATTCATTTAGTTTTTTAGTTTTTTACTATTATTCCTTCATATTTTATTCAATTTTTATTTTTACAAAATAAAATTTTCAAGTGCCAATGGACCTATGGTTGTTCATGTTCATGACTTGAGAAATTCTCGATTAGTCGAAAACATTGCTTGTATAATGATAAAGGCAAAATCTCTTCTTTTAATGTTTACTACATTAAAAAAATATCGATTTTATTCACAATCACAGATCTTACCTAATGTAGAAATTCGCTTTCCGAATTTGAATCTAATGCAATCAGACTGGCAGAGGCTCCTGAAGGCGAGGGGGCGGGCGGCGACAGAAGGTAGGGGGTTCGTGGATCTGGACGAAATTCAAAAGAAGACAGATCCACCGCTTGGATTTATTTGACCAAATTGTGATTCTTTTTTGACCGGAGCAGCGGATTAATTTCTTCAATCTCACCGGTCTTCTTCTTCAGCCATGTTCTCTTTCGACTTCTGTTTCTTCTCGTCGGCCGTGGTGCGCGCGCAACTCTCACGTTTCCCGTTCGCTGGCATTACCGGCGGACCTCCGGTGCACGGCAAGTGAGCGTGGCGACTCGAGGAGGTGCGAGCTCACCGTATAGCAGCAGCGATCAAAGTAGGTATGCCCGGCGAGGCTACTTCATCGAGGGTCAAGAAGCTTGGCCAAGCACCTTTTCTCTCTCTTTCAGCGGTGGATCTCTCTCATCTCTATGTGTGCTTTGGAATTTGCCGATTTGCCGGCCTCTAATTTATGATGCACAATGCTCTATTTATAATGTAAATCAAGGTTAACTTTAATAGTATGGGCTTTAACTTAAGCCTTTCTAACATAATGGGCTCTAATAACCTAAGGCTTATCCCTAGTTAAACTCTCAACAGGCTGAATTAAGCTCGAATTGAGCCAATTTGAGCCACTTCTTCATGTGAATTTTGCCCTGCCTCGGGGGCTCAATCTATCAAATTTCAAGCTCAAAAAACCGTCCATCACTAATCTGACGCTGATGCAATTAATGAAAAATATAAACTAAATAATAAATACTCCTAAAACTATATGATATGCAATTTAATTTTAATATTTTTTTTGTTTAGGGGTTAAAAATTAATCCTTAATTTTTTATGTAATAAATGAATGATCGAGTCGTTAAAATTTAGGTATTAACAATCATAAAATTTGCAAAACTAGATCTCACATCTGTTATAACATTCCCTGCAGAAATAGACACACTACCACATCCCGACAATGGCGCATTCATATTAGTGTTCTTAAAGCGGAGTTGATAGGTTGTGTTTGGCAATTGGGATTTGAGTCTGGATAGGATAACTATCCTATCCGACGTTTGGTGACGTTCTCTAGGCTAGATAAACCTAGATACATCCGGATAAAATGTTAGAGAAAAAATCAAATCGAGATTGTGGGATAAACACAAATTGGATATAAAATTTATAAAATAACTAAAAAATTCATATTTTATCTTTGGGAAAAAAAATCAAAAAGCCACAAAAAAGTCAAATTTTGCTCAATGTGACAAATTTATCCTAAATTTTTTTTGTAGCACAAAAAACCTTAATTTTGTCAAATATAACAAATTCACCTCAAACTTTTTTCGTGGTATAAATAACCTCAAATTTATACCCACATAACACTTTTACCCTACAGAGGGCATGTTCATCTTTTACTTTTTACTTTTTCTGTTCTTTTCTTTTTATTCTTTTTCTTCTTCTCTAGCTGGAATCAGGCAAGAGCCACCCTCGTCAACATCGGGCAAGGGCATTCCTTGCTAGATCCAGCCTAGGTAAGGGTCGCTCTCACCTGCGTCGAGTAAGGGTGGCCCTCACCAGATCTATTGAGGGCTATTCTCCCTCGACCTAGGTGAGGGTCACCTTTATCGACGTCAAGCAACGCGACCCTTGCCCGACGCTGATGAGGGCGGCCCACACCTGAGTACGGCTTCCCTCCACCATGGCCAACAGAAGGAAAAGGGGAGAAGAAAAAAGGGGGAAAAATAAATGAAAAGGGAAAAATAGAAAAAGGGAAGAAAAATAATAATAATAAGTAAAAGACGAAAATATCCTTCTACTATAGAGTTTGGAATAAATGTGTCACAACTAGTAAAATATAGGACTTTTTATATAATAAAAAAAATAGGGATAAACTTGTCACATTTGACAAAATTTATGATTTTTTGTGATTTTTTCCTTTTATCTTTTAATGAAGTGATGAAGTGACACATTGGATATATGCTTCGCCAACACCAAAATCACCAATCGTTATCACTTTCGACCATTGCACGATCGCCATTGCCTCCGACCACATCAATCATCCGTGTCGGCTGACCATCGTGTTTCAACAAGCGAGGGACTCCTACTATTTACGAGACCGTCCCAAAATTAGGTTAACTCGTGTCGATTGAGAGACCTCATGTTCCTAAGGTCGGCATCCCAGATGATAGGGTTTTTGTCCGACGTACTGGAGAAGCAAAGTCAAAGATGTGATTTTCAAATTTAAAAAATTTTCAAGTGAAAAGGATTTTCCAAGACTTTCAATCTTTTTTTAAGTGCGAATTATCAAAGACTATCAAACAATGTTTTTTTTTTTTAAAGAGTCAACATTCTCTCTTAGGTTGCACTAACCATATCGTAGAATATTTTTAACAATCTAAACATATATGGTAGATTTCAAATCCCCTTTATCTTATCTCATCCCAATCCAAATCTAAACGATCAAATGTAATCTGAAGGGTATAACAAGTATAAGAGTTCTTGCGTTGGTAGTAAGGGTGAGCGTGGTTCCCGGTTCTAAAGGGACCGATTCCGGTTCCCGGTTCCCCTTTTCTGGGAACCGAAACCGGTCCGGTTAAGAAACCCCCAAATCAGTTCGGTTAGGGCTCAAAAAACCCCAAAATTAGAAATTCACTCTCACTTCTTTCACATGACACTTTTAGTTTTCACTCACAGTTCTCTCTTCGCTCGTCCGTTCTCCACCTTTGCACAATGCCACTGCTGCTCGCCCTCAACACCACCGCCGATCGCCCTCGACGCCACCGCCACTGATCTCTGCTCAAGAGTCGAGACCACCTCCGCTTGCCCTTGATAGCACCACGGCTGACCTCCACTGGCCCTCAATGCCACCGTCGCTCGCCCTCAACGCCACCGCCACTCACCCTCGACACCATCGCTCACTGACCCCTACTCAAGACCACCTCTGCTCGCGCTCAACAGCACCACGCCTGACCTTTGGCTTGCCTTTGCCCTCAACGCCACCGTCGCTCACCCTCGACGCCACCACTCGCCGACCCTTGTTCGAGGCCACCTCCTCTCGCCCTCAAGGGCACCGCCGCTGACCTCTGGCTCGCCACTAGCCCTCGACGCCACTGTCGCTCGCCCTCAACGCCACCACTCGCTGACCCCGGCTTGAGGCCACCTCCGCTCTCCCTCAACAGCACCACCGCTGACCTCTGGCTCGTCGCTTGCCCTTGATGCCACCGTCACTCGCCAACCTTTGCTCGACGCCACCATCACTTGCCAACCTCTACTCGATGCCACCGCCGCTCACCCTTGACGCCACCGGTGACCTCTACTCGATGAGCCACTAGTGACCTCTTCTCAACGTCACCACTGACCTCTTCTTGTGAGTGTTCTCTTTGTCTTTCCTTCCGATTCAACTAGTCGTATGCCCTTGGTCTTTCCCCCATTGGCTAGGGGCCTAGGGCAGCGCTCATGTTCATTATAACATGGCCTTGCGGCGAGTGTTTGTGTGTATGCAGTTTTGCTCTGGTTCTTGCATTGGCTCCGTTCGACAAGTCAATTGCTGTTGCGCAGGATGATCACTCACGATGATTATGCTTTCTTAGAGTTCATGCATTCTTAGAGTTCATGCATTTAAAGTTAGGAGATGAAATCAGAAAGATGAATTGCATGCTGAATGTCGCTTATTGAGCTCATCAAAGTTAAGATCGCTCATTTTAGGTGTGAAGAACTTTGATTCCTCTTGTCCGAAGAATTTTTCATTTAAGCTCCTGCAGTAGCCATGTTAGTGAGGTGTGATGGATGTTTGGATTGGCTAGAATCTCTCATCTTAGAGTATATTGAATGCCTGATGTGTTCAATTGAGTAAAGTTAATTGTTTCTTTTGGCGGTTATGCGAAATTGGTTTTGTAAATAAGGAATTATATGATGCATCATACTGAACTTGCAATTTTCAACATCACCTGTAGATTTTAGTGAGACAGCTTTGCAATCTTTCTGGTTCAAAGGTAGGTGATGAAATGAACAGACTGAAATTGGTCTACTTTCCCATGGTTCATGCCGTATTATGTTTCTATACATCATTGGTATGTTGTATTATACTGTATTAACATTGTTATCAACTAAATTAATTATATTCCGTTATTGTTGTGTAGTGCGAAGTTAATGTATCAAGATAACACATCAATGGAGGTGGAGGGACATGAGGAGATGACTCTGATCACGGAATTGGAGTTTTCTGGCCATGAAAATGAAGAAGAGGCACCCCCTACCATGAGTGCCACAAGTAAGGTACCTGGTTCTCATCTTCCTCAGGATAAGAAATATACATCCGAATGTTGGAATTATTATACGAGAATCAATGATAAGGATGGAAAAACAAATCAAGTGAAGTGCATTCATTATGAGACCATGCTTAAGTATAGTATTGTTAACGGTACTTATGCGATGAGGAAGCACTTGATCACATGCAGGAGGTTTCCCCGTAATGTAGATAAGAGACAGAAATTCTTTGCATCATGTAATGTAAACATGGCTAGCAAGGCGGGAGGAGATTCTAGTACTAGCAGTATCTTATCAACATGGTTGTTTAATCAAGAACGTTGTAGGAGAATGCTTGCTCGGTTCATCATCATTGATGAACAACCTTTTTCCTTGGTTGAACGTGTTGGATTTCGTGAATTTGTCAGTGAGTTACAACTTTTCTTCAAACCTATATCACGTTTCACAATGGCAAAAGATTACATGAAGTTGTATTTAGATGAAATTACTTCGTTGAAGAATTATTTTCGATAGATGAATTCTAGGATCGCACTCACGACTAATACATGAAGTCTCATTCAAAATCTGAATTATTTGTGTCTCATTGCACATTTTATTGATGAAAATTGGAAGTTGCATAAAAGAATCATCAACTTTGTGCTGATGCATAGTCACAGGGGTAGGGAGATTGGGAGAATGGTGAAGAAATGCATTCAAGAGTGGGGAATTGAAAAAAAGGTGTCCACAATCATTATGGATAATGTTAGCTCGAATGATGTTGCAATTAACTATTTGAGGGATAAATTTTCCAAAGAAAAGTCGTTGATATTGGATGGTAGTGTTTTGCACATGAGGTGCACAACTCTTATATTGAATTTGATTGTGAGAGATGGCTTGATTACGGTACGTGACTCCATTGCACGTATCCGTAATGTGGTTAGGTATGTAAAAAGTTCTTCCGCGACAGCTAATGCATTTTAGTCTTGCATTAAGAGTGAAAAGATCACTTATAAGGGTTCGATAGTTCTTGATGTTGCCACTAAATGGAATTCCACCTATCTCATGTTAGACACCGCTATAAAGTTCATAAAAACTTTCCAAAGAATGGAAGACGACAATTTATCTTTTGCAAGTGAGTTGAATCATGAAACTCCTAGTGATGATGATCAGGAAAATGTTATTATTCTTTTAGATTTTCTAAAAGTATTCTATGATGCCACCAATCGGATGTCGGGGAGTTCATATGTTACTTCAAATGATTATTTTAAAGAAATAGCTCTTTTGTATAGATATTTGAAAGATGCAATCAATGCTTTGGATCCTAGGCTTCAAGATATGGGTGTGAAAATGAAAGAAAATTTTGATAAATATTATGGAAGCTTGGATAAAAAGAATATGATGGTGTTGATTGCGGTTGTGTTAGAACCTAGAGCCAAGTTAATTTATGTGACTTTCTTGTATGAACAAATTCATGATGATAAATTGAAAGTTAAAGAGATGCATTACAAGGTGAATGATACATTGGACGTTTGTATGAATTTTATAAGCAATCTTCTCCTATTTCAAGTGATCGAAATTTTGGTGGCCATAGTTCGGGTGCAAGTAGTAGTGCTTCCAATGTTGATTCGGGTGGTAGTAAAGGAATAAAGAAGTATGATGCCCAAGCTTGGAAGAAAATGTTTTTATACTCGAATGAATAAGGGTGTGATGACAACAAGTCCGAGCTTGATGAGTATCTTTAAGAAAAAAATAAAAAGGATCTTGATCTTGACCTTTTGATATGGTGGAAGACTAATGGCTCAAAATATAAGATCCTTTCTATGATGGCTCGAGATATTTTGTCCATTCCCGTAACTACCGTTGCTTCCGAGTCAACTTTTAGTACATCGGGTCATGTGCTCGATGGCTTCCGAAGTTCTTTAACTCCCAAAATTGTGGAAGCTTTGATTTGCACTTAAGATTGGTTGAGAGCCATTCGTGTACCAATTGATGTTGAGGAGTGCATCGAGAATGCAGAAAAATTTGAGTTGGGTAAGTGACATTGTTTATATCTTTATATATTGTAATTCTTTTTGTATATCTATAAGTGAATATTTTATTTAATCTCTTCTTCTTTTTCTTTTTATAGATATGGATGGTCTTAATGCGGAGATTATCGCCGGTAAATAGAGTTTATCACTGGGAGGATGCCTTGCATTGAAAAGTAAAGCATAGCTTTTATTTCAGCTTTCAAGAGATAGTATGAACCAAATATAACTTTGTTGTATATCTTTTTGATGTTTCAGGAGCAGTAGGTCTTATGCGGGCCAAGTGCAGGTGCTGGTGTGGAGTCAGAATTCTTGTCTTATTTACAGTATTACTTTTTTATCTGATGAAATCACTTTGGGATTGTATTATTATGAAGGCAAATATGGTTACTTTCTTGCAACTTACAATGCTGTGTCTCTGAATGATTTGTCAATAATCTAACCACATCCATTATATTACAAGGTATCTATAAGACGTGATTTTTCTGAATGCAGGAGCAAGGATTTGTAAGGAATGGACATGCTGATATATGGGAAAGGGTTCACCAAAGTCGAGATAAGTTTGAATATGATAGAGAGAAAAGAATGAGGGAGAAAGGAAATTTCATGTTTGACTTTCTGAATGATTCATCTTTGTCCATTGGTTTCCCCAATCTATGGTCTGCTTGCCAATGATATTTTCTCACATCGCCCAAGGCATCTGCACCTCAAATTGAAGGCTGTGGGTTATGGAAACTAATCTGGATATCACCTATTATCCAGTAGCTGAGCTGAATAGCCAGTAGCAAAGAAGTTGGGTAGGAAGGAGTGGAAGCACAAAGAAGCCCAGGCTGTTCTTGCTGCTGCAGCAACTTCATCTAGGATTTCTTCACTCAGGAAAGATTTGCTTGATGGATCAGCAAATCAGGAGGTTATTGGCATTGTCTCAGAAATTACTTTAATGGTCAACGGAGGGGAAAATGATGGTTATTTTGGTTATAATCTTCATTATAATTTCTTGTCTCTGCAGAATTTCAGGAAACTCAACACTACTAGTGGAAGGCCTGGTTATTGTTCTCAACTTATGCCACGAGCAAGGGAGACAGTTCTTTGTTGATTGGCAATAAGTAATATAAGATCCGCCATATGTTGATAGTCAAGTTAGTACAATGCATCAGGAAAAGATCTTAGGCTGTGATATATGATGAAATCTCTCCTTTTAGTCTTCAAAAACCTGAGAAGCCAACCAGTACCGAGGCTAGATCTGTGTGTGTGTGTGTGTGTGTGTGTGTGTGTGTGTGTGTGTGGTGAAAGTGATAGTGATATATATGTTCAGTTTGTTAGATGCACATTCGTGTTGGCTGGTCTGCTTTGTCAATCTTGGATGTTCAACATTTAAGCATCTTATTAAACCTACACTTTTCCCATTTTTGCTAGAAACCAGACGTTTAGAGATTAAATTTTGTCTGCCACCCTAAATTGCCAAGTGATTTATCTTCATCAAGGACTATGCTCCGCTTTACAGAATATGATACTATATTTACCTATTCAACATAAATATCCAAGTACTGCAATAGGCTTATGAAAAGTTACAGAAGTAAACTAACTAAGAAAGGTGTAAGACCAGCTTTTGAAGATGCTAATATGAACTTCAAAATCTTAACTGGATTGATCACTGAGGGATGGAATTACTGTTGACATGTTATTCATGTCAAGCTATATATGATGGAGATTGAGCTATGGTACTTAGGAAGTGTTTTTTCATGAGATTCTGATTTTTCTCAGCAGTTAAAATATTGGTTGGGATTGGGCAGACAGGTGAAAATTAAATAAAGAATGAAGGAGGTCAAGTTTCTAAGAAACTTTTTGAATCTGTAATACAGAGTAACCGCTAAACCAGGTTTACTGATTTTCTTTGGACAAGTTACCAGATGCACAAGTTTATCAGCTTTTTCTATCCTATGAAGTCATATATCTTTCTACAGGTGAAATGTTCACTGATGTGGTGGGAAGCCCTTATTATGTGGCTTCGGAAGTATTGCGGAAGCATTATGGCCCAGAATGTGATGTTCGGAGTGCGAGGGTGATCATCTATATGTTACTAAGTGGTGTTCCCCCTTTTGGGATGGTGTGCATCTCTTATCTATCTTTGAATGCTTTCTACTTTGTTCCCTTAAATGATCTGCGTTTATGTGTTGCCTTCTTGTTCAGAAACGGAGAAAGGGATATTTGAGCAGGTTTTAAAAGGAGAACTTGACTTTATATCTGAACCATGGCCCAAGATATCTGAGAGCGCCAAGGATCTGGTGCGGCGAATACTCGTAAGGGACCCAAAAAAGAGGCTCACAGTCCATGAAGATCTTCGTAAGTAACAATTCTTATTACTTTTGATATTTTGGAAATTACACCCATGTATTTCGCCTCTCTTAGTTCTTTCAAAGCCACAATTTGTTGGACCCCTGCTATTGTCACCTGTTGCTGTTTGTTGTAAAGAAGTATCATGATGCATGTCTATAGCATTAGTAATAGTGTTAAAGCACGATGTGGCAGCATAGGAAATTCTCAGAAGGTGCAAAGCACTTGCCTCACCCTTCCTATTTGAAATTTTCTAAGTTACTTCTAGCTTGTTTACATTTGGGACTTCGTGGGATTGCTTCCTATTTGCCAATTCTCTTGGTCCTTATCATTGGAAATACTAGAGCTTCACTGTCCTGACTTCAGACAGACTCAATTGAGAGCCTTGCTGCGTCCTTCCATGATTCTCACAACAAATACATAAACAAACATGCTTTTGCCCTGTGCAGGTCACCCTTGGGTTCAGGTTGATGGCGTTGCTCCTGACAAACCCCTCGATTCTGCAGTTTTGACTCGTTTGAAACAGTTCTCTGCCATGGACAAGCTCAAGAAGATAGCAATCAGAGTACGCAATTTTAGTCCAATTCTGACAGAAATAAAGCTTTATGTTAGAAACTGATCGTTAGTCTACAGTTTATGTATCATACACAATGTCTCTCTATACTGTCACCACTTGAAATTATTAAAAAGTAGACTTCTCTGAATTACTTGGAATTTTTACACCGGAAAAACTTGCATCTGCAATGCATTTCTCTTTGGCTTTTCACATTTTCCAGAGTGTTCCACTAATGAATGCATCTTATAGGTCATGGCTGAGATCCTTTCAGAAGAAGAAATTGCCGGTCTGAAAGAAATGTTCAAGATGATTGACACAGATAAAAGTGCGAACATAAATGTGGAGGAACTAAAGGTTGGTGTGGAAAAAGTTGGCGCAAATTTTAAGGATTTAGAAATTCATGGTCTAATGCAAGCAGTAAGTTCTAGTCCAAACTCAACATGGAGGCTATGTTTCATATTTTTAATCTATTTTATCATGTAGAGGAACATCAGTTCAAAATCTACAGCCTCTATCATGAAACCGATCCTCCTTTGGTACTTGTGAAATATGGGAGATTGAAGCTATTTTCCGAGACATCTCTCTTTGGTGACTTCAAATAAATCCGTCTTCTCCTCGTGAACTTAGGTGGA
Source organism: Eucalyptus erythrocorys (assembly GCA_014182555.1). Lineage (NCBI taxonomy): Eukaryota > Viridiplantae > Streptophyta > Magnoliopsida > Myrtales > Myrtaceae > Eucalyptus > Eucalyptus erythrocorys. The sequence goes on along the minus strand of CM024598.1, from coordinate 12,341,954 downwards.
CACAACCATGTAGTAGGACTTGAAATGAAATGTCTTATTTCGTTCACTACCTTTCAAGCAGTCATCATCTATTGGCACTTCTTTGTTGAAGTACTTGTTTTAGACATTAGAATTTATAAATGTAAGTCGATATTTGACTCTCTGGACCAAAGCTTGCAAAGCCAGCCATGAGAAAAATCTTGCAAGAGCAATAGAAGTAGTCAGTACTTCTATTCTAAGTTTAATTTTGAAAATTCCGATTTGATGACTTTGGGCATTTATATGACATGCGGTTAAGATTACAAAGTAAACCTTTTGGTAGAGACTGTTAATGCTTCATCCTGTCTTTCCAAACCTTAGTGCCTTTGCATGACTCGTGATGCAGACTGACATTGATAACAGCGGTACCATAGACTATGGCGAGTTCATAGCAGCAATGCTCCATTTAAACAAGATCCAGCGGTACCATAGACTATGGTGTCTGCATAAAGGTGAACTTACCTTTATGATTTTATGAACTCTGTGTTCATTATAAGTAGATGAAGCTAAGTCTGGCTCTTATGCCTGCAGTGCAATTATGGTCACTGTTAGAGCACATTTCATCCATCATGTGCTCGAACTACTGGATTGTTCATGAGTGTAAAAACAGTTTGTTTATTATTGCTTCTAAAATGCTGTTTGTGCTATATTCTCTTTGATGAATATGACAAGTTTGTTTATTATTGTTGCATTCATTTCCATTTTTTTTAACTAAAAAAAGAAAAACCTGTTGGAACCTAGAACCGACCCTGGAACCTATGACAGGGTAGGTTCCAGGTTCTTGGTTCTAACGGGTAGGTTCCAGGTTCCAGAAAATGAGGAACTTGTACCCGAGGGTAGGTTACAGGTTCCGCTTAACCGGGAACCGCTCACCCCTAGTTGGTAGCGTTCCTAGGTCCAGTCCGGACAAACAAAAGTCACGGATGGATTAGCAAATGGTTGTACTAGGAAGTACTCCGCCATTCAATTCAGATCAAATACGCAAGACTGACTTTGAACAAGAGGTCAAGAAAAAGGAGCAACATGGTTCTCAACCTAGCTATCGAAGCCAAGGGGGAAAAACATAGGTCAAAAGGAAACTATTGCTGCAACATGCATCTATTGGTGCTGGTTCTCTGCTCACGATTGTCAATCTTTTTCGTGACCGATAATACAACCTTTCTTTAAAAAGACAACAAGAGTGTCGGGAAGAAGCGGAAGATAGATACAATATTAACCAGAACTGCTGCTAATTTCTGTCAAAACTTTGCATTAAATTTTTCTGTGCTACCGTGAAAAGCACGATATACACTTTCAAAGATGAGACAGCCGTCCCCATATGGCTTACCAGGGCAAACAAAGCAAAATGGATTGGAGCAAGCCCTCAATGAACTGCAGTTTGTCTTTCACCAGCATTCTCATGCTCAACCTGCCAATTGAAAGAACTGGTTTCAGACACCTATATGGCACGAGCTCCTTTCATAAATTGTACACAACATAATATAAAGTATAGGCACAGAAATAAAAATCAGCTTTTGCTATTGCTATTGTTGTTGTTGTTGTTGTTGTTGTTGTTGTTGTTGTTGTTGTTGTTATCATTTTTGTTGTTGTTTGAAAAAACATGCATTTTGACATGTCAGAAAGACATCTCAAAGAAGAGTAGGAAAAACTAATCAAATGCTACGTCAGCATTTACTGTCCTGGCTAACACAGCACTGATTCAATACCAACCTTTGAAAGGGACAAGCCATTTCCATGATGTACTAAAGAAAAAAATTTCCCATCCAAGTAAATTAACCATATATAGATGGCTATAGAAAACCATTAGATAGAATTTGCCCTCAACCCAATGACAGAGACTATATTTATTATACCATCCTGACTACATGGTATGTGCTCAAGTATCCCCTCTCTCTCCTTTTTTTCTCTCTCCCCCCTCAAAACTCCAAATGGAAAAACCACACCTGCAAAGGTTTGTGCAATGGGAAAACATCCTAAGATGTGTGAATTCTGCCATCCCAGCACACTAGGTGCGATCAAAGGAGACCCCAGCATAAAGGTTGAACCATGCACCTCTTAATAGCCTAATCAAGGTTACTATATGAACAGAAATTCTGCCACTGCACCATAAACTATCAAAACTACTTTTTCACAAAACAGTAGTAAGCACCATCCCTTGCATCCTTCACTAGACATCAGCATAGAAAAAGTTGCCCTTCTGGTCACATGTATATGGCATGATCCTATCAATAGACGTCAGCATAGAAAAAGTTGCCCATCTGGTCATATGTATATGGCATGATCCTATCACGACAGTCTCCAAGAAGTGGATCAAAAAGCCTTTGCTACTTCTCTCCTCAGGAAAGCGGATGTCATCAAAATTATTGGAATCTTAACCTAAAAAGCTTTCATTTCTGCTAAAGAAGGAATAACCCAAAGAAAAAAATGAAGACTCAACCATAATAATGATGTATGGGACTTTGATGAGAAAGTATTGGAAGAGGATGTACGTTGGTCATGGCACAATGCCATTCTAGTATTGAAGACTACCTAACACTTCTGCATAAAGCGATTTCCATGTATAAAACAAAGCTGAACTACAAATTTGTCGCTACTAATAGAAGATTCTCATTCCTTGGCAAAGCTGAACTCAAATTTGTCTGAAATTTTAAAATGATGAACTCACCTCAACAAGAACCTTAGCTCTTTTCTTGGGCTTAGAACCAGCATCACCTTTCTCAACTTTTCTTAAAACCGAGGATTCTTTTCTTCCTTTCTTCCTATCAGCTTCTGCATCATCATCTTCATCTCCGTCATCATCTTCATCTGAACCAAAAATATAGTTAGCTCCACTACTTGGATCCAGGAAGCACATAATTCCTCTAGGAACTTCTCATCTCACGTGATTTTAAAGGGAATGAGGCAAAGCAAAATGTAAATGCGGCAAGAAACCATAAAGAGAAGGAAAAAAAGACTAAAGCTCTCGAAAAAAAAAAAATGATCACATGACTATTCAGACACTAAGTGAACATGTTTTATCTAGGTATAGAAAGAACCTTCGCCATCATCACCAATTGCATTAACTCTATTCATAGCAAGACCACCAAAATCTTCAATATCATCTTCTAGTTCTTCCTCAAGTTCATCGTAGCCTTCCACATACTCTATCTCTGGTTCCTGCTCATTCCAAAATAAGAATTGCATAATAATCAAATGATCAACACTAGCAAGAAGCAATACTTCTACACATCTTATATAGAAATACTGTTCTAATGGAGCCATATGTACCTTCCCAAACAACAAGAGTAACATGTGTTCATAAAAAAATAGTATACCTCCTCTTCATCTTCATTGGCAGCCTGCAATGAATCCATCTCCAGGACTTTTTCATACTCTTTCACAGGGTAATTGTAGATATCACCATACACTCCTTTCCTTAGGCGTTCTAATAGCTCTTTCTCAATACTCTGTAGCAGAGCCAACAGTAAGTAAAAATCTTGAGTGATAATATGGGTGAAGCACTTCCATAGTTATAAAGGTGAACCCAACCAACCTTTTCCAAAACTGCCGCCTTTTCTGCTTTTTCCTCCCTTCTAGCCTCTCTCTTCTTTTCTTTCCTCGGTGTCGTCATAATCTTTTCCCTAGTAGGAAAGAAAGGCACATTGAAGTATAAAGCTGAAGCAGAGGATATGCCCCGAAGGACCAGCCCAGACATCAGTAATAGCAATGTCCACTTCATATTCTAGAACAAGGAGGTTCCACAAATGCAAACGCAACGACCTTGTGAATTGTGATTTCAGAATCATGATATAAGCATCAGGCAACACATAAGATATGTACAGGACAGAAACTTCTAAGAAAATAAACATTAATGCTGAAATCGACATAAGAGAGCTGTAGAGAAACCTAGAAATATTTGCTGCTAAAGATAAAATTCTTTGACAAGAGATTCATATTGCCAAATCTGACACGAAAACATTCACTTTAACATATTTTTCATTCACATCTGAGCCAACAACATGCAGAGTTAAAAGTCAAGAGCAACGACAAATTCTAAATGACACAGCTATTATTGCCATATTTCCAATTAAATTGAGAAGTGCCATCAAATAGCAAAACAGAAGATTAAGAGAAATAGTTTATCATGAAAACATTCTATGATAGAGCAGCCAACTGCATGAAGGGGTTCAAACCTAGTTTTCAGAGCAAGCTTCCTCATTCGGATGCGCATTTGAGTCATTTTGGTCAACCTTTGCTTGGTCTTATGAATGAGAAACTTCGGCCAATACATCTGCCACCAGAGAATTCGTAGCAATTGGTGAAATGCCAGAACAAGAGAAAACAATCTGTTACACTGCAAAGCTAAATTGCCAATACCAGATGCTTATCAATAATCTCAAGGGCCTTCTCATAATTTCTTGGTAGCTTCACTCTTTCCCACAATTTCTCAGGCATGTGAGCCCTTTCTATTGATTTCATATACAAGTAAAAGACACCTGCATAGTAGACCCAATGAAAAAGAAAAACACATATTTGGAGATTAGTTTAAAATGAAACAGAATGCAATCAATTGCTGATCAAAGCTATCAAAATAATTTTGGAAGTGGAAATCTCATGTCAAATCAGTTTGTTGATAACACATACTATTAAGGACTTTGAAGGACATGGAAGAACTAAAAAAAATCCCTTCATGAGAACAGTTAGAACATAGTACCGTCTTGGTCACGGATAGTAGCATAGCGGCTGTTAGCTAGAGGGCAGGAGCTCCTATTACAAATCCCTGTTACATTGTATTCATTTCGACAAAATATTCCAGTGGTAATCCTGCGAGATCAAATTAGAAGCAAATAAATGTAATTCTTGGCCAAAATAGCAAGGAGAAGTAACACAATACAGTGAGATCATTTCGGGTTAATCGACTCACTTGGCCATATAACTACAATGGTTGTGCCGAATGACTTGCCAGATAACCTCATCATGCTGCATCTCTGACGAATAATTTGTTCTCCAACCCGATTATTCAGTTGCTCGTTTGGCTTTGAAATTTAGTGTTTGAGGTTCTTCAGTATTAACCTCTTAGCAACTCACCTTGTTGTTGGAGGTCAAGAAATCTGCAAAGGCAGATATGCCCTTCTATTGGTAGATCACAATGGAGTCCTTGAAATAAGGTTGAAATCAAGTTGAGTTGATTGGACAAAATCAGATAATCAAACTTGACTCATTTCAAATACTCAAATCAACACACATGCACCGGCAAACAAAGAGGAAATAGAGTAAAGTCCAGTTGCTTATAAGAAAATAGGCATAAAATCAAGCCAAGTGCACAAGTCGAAAGCTCAAACTCGACTTCACTGCTAAACTCAATACTCAAATTCCAACTCAAGCTCAAATATCATTTTCCATGCATGAACTTGCCACAAAAACATTTTTAGCGAGCTTGAATTGGCCTGACACAATCTTTGCCAAACTCATAATTGAGCTGGAGCTCGCTCGAGCTTGGTCTCGACTCTTCTTTCCTATCTTTTATTATGGGGGCACACTTCCTCCCGCTTTTTATTTGTCAAATATTTTTCCTGACAAAAGTATGAAGTGAGTGACCAAAACAGTATATAACCAAATAGCAAACCAATCTCCCAAACAACATAAATCGAAACAATGAGAATATACAAGTCCTATGACTGAGCATAAACCAAACCAAACAACCACACGAAACACTCCAGCACACACAGATTTTCTTGATTAAGCATGAATTATTGTTATCATAATTCTTTTGGGAGGAAGACGGGTTTCAAACAACCCCACTTGTTTTCTTACTCGCAAAATGACAGGCAATGAACCAATATAAAACTTCCAGCCCATCCCATGCAACAATCAAATACTGATAAGCACAAGCCCTATCGAACAAAGCACATAGCATACGTATGTCAGTGATTGCACTTGCACATATTTGCTTGGTGTGGCTTGAAGAGCATTTTTTTTACAGCAAAAACACAAGCATCACCCGTGTTTGACTACTCAAAGATCTGAAGTAAATTACGATCCTTTTGACCCGCCTATTAAATATGAATACTTTAGGAACTCAGAGCAATACAAGAACAGCCATACAATCTCTCCAACTCAAAGAAGCAGAACATGCACAACACCAAGAAAGTGATACACGTGGTGAGAAACTGAAAGAGCAGGACAGCCTCATAACTCAAGCTGTTCGACTAGTACCCACATTTCAGGGTTTGCAAGGGGATCAAGACATGGGCTCTTCGGCTGCCCCCAGCCCAAGGATTTAGTTCACACCATCTTACAAATGCAAAGGCTAGCAGTACCGGTTAAGCTCGAATAACCTGCTGTGCACTCCTCCACATTTACTATTCGATTCTCTAACTGAGTAAGCTACGACACGAGAGATTTAAAAAGTGTTGACCTTTTCGCACTGCAGAAGACGTGCAACCTATATGCTATCAATTTCCAACTTCCAATACTTCTCCAAAAGCAACTAAAACAGCAGCTAAACACTGTAGTTTGATGCTAAGTACTCTTAAATGGGAGTTCAACAGTCCCAATACAGCAGACCCAGCTACAGTCAATTCATACGCCATCGAAATCCTGCGGCTCCTCAAAGTCTCGCAACATCGCATACTAAAGAATCCCGATGAACCCATCAATAAAGCACCCTTTTTTCACCGGAAAAATTCCAAAACCCTCTCGAAACAGACGAGGACACACCAAAAGAGAAGACCGGCGAGATTCAATTCAGTTACCTTCAAACTATTCGAGTAAAGGCGCGCCCCTAGAACCGGCGCTGGAGCTCGAGAACCATGCGAGGGTCCAGTTCGACGGCGAGAACGGACTTGCCGGCGACGAGGAGCTTCTTGGTGAGGTTGCCGGCGCCGGGAACGATCTTCAGGAGGACGTCGGGTGGTAGGGTTGTGCGCGCGCTCTAGTTCTTTTCCGCACGCATGTACGAAAATTCCAAATAACGGCCCCAAATACGGTCAATTTTTAAATAAGCCGTGCCCTTATTTTTTTTAAATCAAGGTATGAAATAAATAAGAGTCCGAAGTGATCTTGACTTGAATTTATTGACTAGCGGCTTTTTCATGTTTTTTAAATTTCTTTCCTTTTTTTGTATTTTCCTTTTTCTGAATTTTTATGAAAAGACAAATTAACAAAAAAAGAATAACACTTAAAAAACACACATACAAATACAAAATATATAGGTGGCGAGATGGCTACCAACCCTCCCCCACTTATGGTTGCTAACTCGATTCTGGCTAGGTCACCGACCCTGGCTAGATAGAGTTAAGGGTGTGCATGGTCCGGGCAGGCGGTTCCCGACTTAGAACTGGGAACTGCCCGCTAAGGACCGGTTCCAAAAAATTGAAACCGGGATCCACCCGTTTGTTGTATGGATCTACCCGGGAACTGGATCGTCGGTCCGGTCCAGTTCCCGGGTGGATCCATGGAACCGATCTTGACGCGAAATAATTTTGGTTTTCAACATAGAATGGCCGGGTCTATAAGTTGGGAAGGAGGGGAGGAGGTCTATGGTCGGGTTTTCAATATAGAACGATCGCGAAACAATTTTCCCTGGTACCAGTGGCGGGAATCGAAACGGCAGTAGGATTAGGAGGAACCGAGAAAGAGACAAAGAGAGAGAACCGAAGACGAAGGGAGTGAGGAGATGGGATCTAATCTAGGATTTCTTTTAGTAATTTTTTTTTTAATATTAAAAAGGTTCCAGTCCGGTCCGAGTGGGTGAATCCGCCCATGGAACCGGAACCGAACCGCTACCTACCGGTTCCGAAAAATTGGAACCGGGAACCAGACCGATTCCCTCAAGAACCGCCGATTCCGGGCGGTTCCGGTTCGGTTCCGGGCGGTCCGGGCGGTTCCCAGGTATTTTGCACACCCTTAGATAGGGCCATAGCCCTCTCCTAATTCTATCAAGAACTAGTAGCCCTTGTCTCTGGGCGACTAGGCACCACCAATGATGGGGTGACAGCCACAAGCAAGGGAGGGCCGACTACCCTCCTACCTATAACTTTTTTTTTTTTGGGTTTATCTTTTTTGGAAAGGTAAAAAACCAATGAAGGTGCCCTTAAGGTCATGCCTTCATAGAGGTTGGTATAAACATTTCAAATCCTTATTTGAAATAAGATTCACTTCATATTTTTATGTGAGAAAATGATGATACTTTATTTTTTATTAGAAACAAAATTTATTTCACGCACTTATTTAATATTTTCCTAATATGTATTGAGTTATTTCCTGACTTCTGTTTTTACTCAAAAGAAGGAAAAAAAAAAATCTCTTTAAAGAATTTGTAACACCTGTATTTTGATTTTTTTCTACTTAATATTAGAAAATTTCTAATTTATTAAGACGTGCACGTTAGTAAGGTTATAAGATACAAGAAATTAGAATATTATAAAAGTAAAAGTTTGTCTAAATTGAAAATTGAATCGCATTTTCAAAAGTTTGAGTTACCCGCTTTCCATTAACGTAAAAATTGAGTGAAACAGATGTCAAATAGAAAAGTTATAAGCGGTCAAATTTAGGTTGAAGCAAACAAATAAATAGAAAATATCACCTCTGCAAAAAAAAAAAAAAAAAAAAAAAAATGGCGGTTAACATCCCGTTTGAATCGAACCCCGCCCCTTTGTAGATATTTTTGAACGTTTAGAATCATGATAAGAATTTTTGTTATTTTCAATTAAATCCCACTTAAAATATATATACAAAGAACAGCATCGTTCCAATCGCGCTCTCCCCTGTATCTCTACATCTCCAGGCCAATACCATTTATCCAACTCCTTGAGAAATTGGTGGAGAATAACATGACAGCTTTTGTCATGATGCTTTTCCAGCCGAACCAAAGTAGTGCACTTCATCAATGCTTTAATCTTAGGATATCTGTGAGCAATTTTGATAAGATATAATTTTTGGTTGATCCATCTCATCACACATGAGACCATATATCTTTTCACAAATGCCACAGGGACACCAAGTATACAGTGGAAAACAATGGAGATGTCTCATTATTCACGAAATTAATATACTTTACATCTCCATGTGAGTACCCTTTATTCAAATCCCTTGAGAAACTGGTGAAGAATTACATAGCAGCTTTTGTCATCATGCTTTTCCAGCTGAACCAAAGAGGCGCATCTTTTCTGCAACGACAGCCTTCATAGCTTCCTTCACGGATGACATGACATTGACAAGATCTTTTTTGGGTTCGCTCAAGCATTCCATGTATGCCTTCCGCAGCTCCGTGTTCACATTGAACTTTCTGACGCCCAATCTGATGCATTCCTGTTGGAAGCAAATGATCCGAGTAGGTTTCGTTAGCTTGTGAACATTTCCTCGGGCTCATCATAATCATCCATTTAGAATCATTTGCCTGTGAAGGAGGCGCATTTTGCACAAATTAGTTACCTTGATGAGTTCCTCAGACAAGCCCGAAGCTCCGTGAAGCACCAAGGAGACTCCCTTCTTGGATGTCAAAGATTGCAGGTCCTGGGGAAGAAAAACATTGATAAAAAGATGAAGCAATGATAGAATCCATACTAGTTCTCGAAAATTTCGAAGAGAGTCACAGATATTTTGCCAGTTAAGAAGGAAGTGGATGAATCTCTCGGCCGTGCAATGCTAATCAATACTTTTTACGATGCATACATGCATGAGACTATGAGAACATCTCAAAATTCAGAGAGATGGCCACTTTGGAGCAAGCCCAGCTCTGCAACGATGCAATTCTAACGGAGAGTTCGATGCTATTCTTTGGGTTATCAAATAGCATGAAAGACCAACAAATGCTTCGCTGCCTTAGATTATCAAATTATGCCTGCTGCTAGATTTTCTAACCCGATTTTGCCTACTAAAATTAAGCCATTATACTCCTATCCAGAATAGGATGTGTCCATCAAGAAGGAACAAATGTCCTCATGTAATTCATGTATCGATCCAGGCTTGAAGCATGCGGAAAGAGGATATGGTTACCTGGGATTTGGCTACTGCCAGCATTACACATTCACAAATAGAACCTTTTTACCATTAATTGCAACATTTCTCTCTGCCTATATGGCTTACTAAGAAACTCCATGTGTCTCAATATTTCACTATTTTTTCTCCAGAATATTCATACTAATATTTCTTCATAATGAACATTGCATATGAGCTTAACTTTTTCTACACAAATAAGTAAAATAAAAAGTGTATTAACCACCAATGCATCGTGATTGCATGATTAAGGAATTTAATAAGGGTCAGAGAATATTCCAGACCTTAAGCAAATCAAGCCTCAACTTTGGACCACTGGGAGGATATTTTCCGTGAACATTTCCAATACATACCGCCAAAGCATCTATACCAGTGCGATCAATAAATTCTTCCGCCTGAAAATTAAAGGGGCCAGTTCATGAAAAGATGACATTCTAACCACTGATATAAGGCTTGCCTTTATTAACAAATATATTGACCTGATTAACATCAGTTAGCTTTGCTTCAAAATCTTCAACAGTCAGGTCATCCTCTGTCCCTGACAATCTCCCTAATTCAGCCTCAATAAGCAGGCCTTTTGAGTGGGCCAAAGACGATATGAACTTTGTGTAGGAGATATTATCATCAAAGGAGAGATGTGAACCATCTGCCATTACTGAATGAGATCCCTGGAAAATAAACATGAACAGAGAATTAATCGACCCATCTTTCCTTTATAGAATATGCTGCAACTTGAGATCCCACACTGGATCATTCCCTATGCCAGCCAGATATAGCATTATGGCTCAGGGTTAAGAGTTATATACCAAATTAATGGCTTGCACGAGATCTTCCTTGGAAGTTCCATGATCAAAATGAACTGTGACTGGAACCTGCCATAAAAGCATGTGCATAAACCGTTGAAACTGTTTGCACTAACTGGAGTAGAGTGTTCATGGAGTGGCTCAACTGGATATATAATTGCAAACTCGTGTTCTTATAACCTATAACTTAAACTGGAAATATCAATAATATGAGACAAACCACAGTGCACCAATAAAACATTCACAAACATTCTCTATGTTCCATGTTTTATTCCAAAACAGATACTTTTGGTATAAGCTGAGGTTAAACGGCATATAATTTCCAGAAGATCCACATATCAAACGAGTGGCTATGCAGAGCAGAATGCCAGACTAGGCTTCCACAAATTGTTGGGCTGCATTTGACTGTATAAGGATCTCTATAAACCAACAATGTAATTCTCATTGATTTTATGTCATTTGTGCAGAGAACTTACATTTTATTAGAGAACATAAAAATATATATTTTATCTTTACACCGCATATAGCAGAAATTTCTGCTGCATATAAGTGTAGTACTGGTGTTCTTCTCTTTTTCAATCAGATATAAAATGCACTTACATTAGCCTGTTCTGCAGCAGAGATGCAACAGGCAACTAAGGGAATTCCTCCTTGCTTAAAGGCAGCTGGATGGATCTGCAAGGAAAATAGGCATCAAACAAATTATACTCTACTTATAGCCATGCGCATCTCAATTTATGTAAGTCCATGTCCTAAATGCTAAATGCAAATTTGCAATCTAAAAAGGGAATAGCTAAAATTTTAGAAGACATAAAAAGGAAAGGGTAATCATTTTGTCAAGGGCCAAAATATTTCATATAAAAGGAAAAAAAAAAGGCCAAGAGTCTCTTTGAACTTTAAGCTTTTAGAAAGCAAAATGCATTGAAATAAGCAGTGAGGAAGTTTGGGTTACGAGGGTCAGCTTTGGCAGAAAAAGTTAAAACAGTTGTACCAGGGGTACAAAAATCCAGCGCTATGAATCCTTCCAGATGACGAGTCTATTTGCTATCGGCTTATTAGCCGAACTTAAAAGGTAAACAATGATCAAGTTTCAGGTTCATTGTCCAACCTGTAGGATAGCAGGACTCTGTTCTTCCTCTGCTGCAGCAACAACTGCTTCGACTCCTTCCAAGTTATAAACATTGAATGCACCAACAGCATAACAACCTTTTTCTGCATTCTATTTATACAACAAAACACTTGTATATTATATTAATTTAATCCTATTAAAAAGACTAATCTCAATGATCCTGACCCTGAGAAGCTCTTTTGTGGAGGAAAGTCTGCCTGGAGGAGCCCACGATTTTACAACTTCAGCCAGTGCTGTACTGCTGCCGACATTACCTAAGAAGAGAGAAGGAATCCTTGCATGAGGATCACATGTTAACTGTGTGGATGTGCAAAATGTAAAAATAAATAAGATAGAGCTTCACCTGGGAATACAATGTATGGAACTCCTGGATGTCTGCTTTCAGGACCTAATTGCCATAGAGGAACCCCAGCTAGAGCTTGTCCAACTATTTTCGCACACTTTGCCTCAAGGGCCTTTGTAGCGAGATCTGATGAGGTGATTCCACCCTGCACTCAAAGATAAGATGTGGATAGCATTATCTACTATCACATAGAGAGCTTTGCTGTCAATGCCCCAGAGCAAAAATGCGCCAGCAGCAAACATAAGCAGGGTCAGTAAAAAAAGCGCATAAGCATTTGCACATAAAAAGAGATATAGAAGCACAAGCAACCACCCCCTTAAGTATGTGTTACAAGAAAATGCCCGACCAAGCTCCTACTACTGCAAGTTCGGCCCAAATATTCTGGTGAATATATGGTGTCTGATTTTAGTTATCACCATGGGATTAACCAATTGCCACAGTCCACTGGTATAACTGATTAACCTGGTCTACATTCTGAACCATGGCAAGAAATATTTGCCAACTGATTTTAGGGCACATTAAAGTTAGCTCACAAATAGTTTCAAATTTTGCATGTCTATTAAGTAGTTTGTGGTTGCTGCCAATATAGACTAAAGGCTCCTTTTGGTTGATTAAAAAGCGATGTTTTCAGCTTAACTAGAAAGTAGGTAAAACTTAAGAATTTTACCACAAATAATTGTGCAACAATAGACTATTATATTGACACCTTGAGACACCAAATGGGGCCGAATCATGCACTGCAGCAATCACTACAATGATACATGTTGTAGCTTGAAACAATTATAGACACTTTAGCATTTATATAAAGCAAGCAGCACAAGCAAAAGCTATCAGTACTATCATGTCCAGAAATCATAGTCGAAAGAAAAAAAAAACAAGGAAATTCTGGTTAGTCCAACCGTTGGTGAGAATAGCATAACATCTGACAGCAAAGCACTTTGCACTTTACACATGGCTAAAACACAACAAATCGAAAGTACCTTTGCAAGGATGTAACGAGGTTTGGTTTTAATCCTCCTAACTACTTCCACCAGTGCTGAGCTCACCCTAAAGTTGATCTCCAGACTCTCAGAAGGATCTGCCACATGCATGCAATGCCATTAGAAAAAGAGAATTCCACCTACCCTCACATGCGTAGGGGTGCATGCAGAGGGAGAAAGAAAGTTCGAACAATATGAATGTGTTGAGTCTCTGCATCATTTTTCCCTTTTCTTGATGGATGACTCCTATCACCATGAGAAAAGCTATTTGTAGATGATCATTTAATATAAGTTCGATGTGGATGTCAGGCGAGCTAATTCACAAGGAAATGGTTCAGATAGTTTTTGACATAGTCTTATCAAATAAGAGAAAGAAAAGGGGGGGGGAGACTAACTTTTCCCGTAATTAGCTCCCGACTTGTCATAATCAGAGTGTCTGTACGAGCTCGAAGAAATGCGTCTGCCAATTCCGCTGCTTTCTCAATTTCCTCCTCCCTCTCTTCTCTTGATTTCATGGCAACTTTATCAACAGAAATCTATTCATGTAGGAAAAGAAATCAAATTATTAGAATTTTGTTAAGTACCAAAATCACATTAGGAAAAGTAAGTAGACTCTTTTAAAACTAAGACACGAGTCATTAGTTGAAAATTGAAGTTATTCCCCTGGAAGAATTGCACCAGCTGTTACAAAACCAAAAGCACTGATTTACATTTCAATCACCTCTATACTTTTTATGATCTGTGCGCACTGTACTTTAAGCTCTTGCAGCTGCAAAAAATGGTAACATAAAGATCTAATTTAGCAAAAAGCATCAACATAAGGGAAGAGAAAAATCAAACGTGTAAAATATCACTTTTTGACCTGTTTTGTTGTTTTTGGAACATATGATCCCACAACTATTAGTCCCCCAGTCTTCTCTTTGGTTATTCCTAAATCTTTGGGTAAAACTGGGGCTTTTGGGATAATTCCAATCCGGGCAGAAACAAAACTAGCTGCAGTGCGGCACAAGAAATGCTTTCCTTGCAGCTCTGCCTGTCAATGGATCAAGTTGATATAGAAAATGAGCTTCAACAAACCTCCAGTGAGCAATTGGATGGTTGCGACCATTTCAAAGTAAAAGTAATGTGACCTTTTACCTTTACCATTCCTGCCGCAAAAACATACATGTCTCTTTCACTAGCTGCATTTATTACACATGTTGAACCCTGCAAATTCAAGAACAGCTTTGAGTGTGCGAGCAGAATCTATTTTTGGTTGGCAGTAAAACAGAATTTATCTTTCAAGAAAGCCAGGACGTTTGCAGTGTTATGGCTTATGATGTTCAGATACAGCAAAAAAATATGAAGAATTACTCCTCTTGATATGTTGACAGCATCGCCTGATCCTATTATTCATTCAACAGTCATCACTTAGATGCAGACTTGCATCCTACAAAACTTTTGGTCATTGGAAAACAAATTCCTGAGAACAATTTTCATGTCTCAATTCTTGAGTTAAATGAATCTTACACATGATAAACCTGCAGCAAAGTGAAAAATGGTATTTTACAATTGTCATACTAGTCAAACCCAAATGGCAATGTTGGCACTGGTAAAGACTCCCCGAAGATATATTTTTAGGAAGAGGGCCAAAAAAAGAATAGCAACAGCCACACTGGCAGAATCTAGTATGCTAAGCAACATAACATAAAAACTTAAATGCTCCAGCACATACTTTCTCCATCTATGGATGACAAAAAAGTCCTTAATACTTTTTTACCATTCTTCTGTAACAGTGTAAAAGCTAGCCCATTTCTCTTCTAGCATGACAAACTGCAGAAGCTGGATTTCATAGAATGATTTGGAAAATTTGAGTAGTGCAGAGACAAGATTAACCACTGCATCTGATATTTTTGGGGTGTATAATCATGTCTACACCTTGTGAAGATTGGGTTATCTACCTTTTTCAAACTGCAAAGGAACTGGCAAACAGCATCAGGACCACCTTTCCTCAGCAGTTGGATTGAAATAGATGACACACCACCTGCAGGAATGCGGCCTCCAGTTTTCTCTTCAACCCACTATGATTCGGATGAAGAAGATTTCAATAGATCCAATATTTTTGGTATTAAAGCAATAAAAATAATGTGATAACAATGAATCAAAATAAAAAAAAAAAAATCAGGACCTCACGCAAGTTTGATGATTTATATCCAAAAGCAGCATCTTTTGCAAATTCCGTGTCCCCCGCAGGAACAAGCCTGCAGACGAAGCAATCCATGTGAAGACTCCTTAATCAGTAAAAATTATTAACATTGTGGTTACTATAAGGAGGAAGGGAAAAGAAAGAAAGTCAAAAGACTCTACATATCAGCATCCGCAACATAATGAACATCATTGATGGTATAACGTCCTCCCTGAAGAAAAAAGGGGCAGATGATCCACGTGTCCATCTCACCAAGAACAGAAACAGCAGCATCAGCCTCCTGAATGGATCAAAAGTACTTGTCACAATCTGAAGCTTCTTAAAATATTTCACAGCTGAAAACAATTTCAATAAAGATCCCATTCTTGCCTCTGGAAAATGACCTCTTAAAGTTGAGTCACCCCTTAGAACTACCGTGTAGTCCACATTCTCCAACAACTTTGCCGCCGACCGCAGGTTTTGGCATATATCTTTGATGAGTGCACTGGCCTGTAGCAAAATGACATAATGTTCAGGAACTGAGTATAATTATAAGCTAAACCCACAAATTCCATAGGGTAATAGCAATTTCCCACAATCCTTCCTTTCTATCTTGATTAAGCAGATTTTTGATTTCCCTCACAGCTCAACAACAACCAACACAATAATCCATTAATTCATTTATGCAAGCAAAAGAATTAGAACTTGCCTTGTCAGAACTCAGTGACCTGGAGTTAGTCAATATGAAAAAGCATGTCGGTTTTTTCTTGAACTGCTCAACAAGTGACTCAACCGTCCTGCAAAAAATCATCCGCCATATCTTTTGAGGGGCTGCTTAGTTATTGAAAAACTTACTACTTACAGGATAATGAGTGAGCAACATATGGACTGCTCGGTTATATAGAAAGAGAGCTAAAAATTATCACAAGGACAATCATTTCTTCAAACATATCAGAAAAGAAGAAGGTAGCAGGCACATGCAGAGGCTTACCATTCTGTCAATACCTCAATATCATGAACAGTCTGCGTTCCAGTGGGATCATCATCCAGAACAACTAAGGTCTTTGAACTGTTCAGATTTAGTCTCTGTATGTCATCAACTGGATCAACTGGCCACTCAGGTGGAAGAGATTGCAAAATTACTTCTTTCTTAAGCATAGGAAGTTTCCCTTCGACTTTGACACCGGTCAGTGTCTCATACACCTATGTTGCACAACAAAAATTTAATCCAATATATTCATTGTCTGGCCATTTGTTCAAGGTTATAATCTATAATATGTTGTTTGCTATGATAGAACAAGACAGAATCACGCAAAGAACATCAAAGAGCTCATTATTGAAGCTTCAGAGAATCTAAGCAGTAAAACATAGTGGACTGAATTTAATTATCAAAAGAACTACATGATCATAAACTATGGGCCTGTAATTTTAACACTTGTTGATTGAAACAAGACATATGGTAGTTAGGCCAAAAGAATCCCTGAAATTGCAGTCAAACTAGTTGTAGCAGGTCATTCATAAAGGGAGGTAATGTCATGTGTAGCGGTTCTAATTCTACTATTAAAGTGTGCCACATCGCTCGTCCATGGAGTGCATATGGTCTTATAGTCATGTTCTCTCTTTCCACCTATTGGCTTAAGCTTTTAGGTTTGATATTCTAACATGGCATCAGAGATAGGTCTCACCCCGGATTTATTTTGCATCTGAGGCGCCCCAACATCAGTTCCACATGCTGTTCTCGATTGGATTTGCACGTGAAAGGGCTATTAAAGTACCCCCCTTATTTATGGAGTTTATATGGGCCTTATATTAATGTTTCCTCCCTCCACTTATTGGTTGAAGCTTTCAGGTTGGATATTCTAACACCTACCAAAGATTAGGACATCTAATAATCAGATTTACAACGATACACCTAGTCTAATCCCACCATATAGAAAAACAAACAATTAGATTTAGCTTGAATAATGTTCTGAATGGTTGGATTGTTCTACACTTATGTATTCGGTCAAACTTCACTTTCACAATTTTCTTTTTCCTTTTCCTGCAGCTTTAACAGTTTGTTAATCCAGAACATCTAAGACCTTCTAATACAAGTAATGATATGTATATTATATATATTCTTTATATATTTTTTTCATAATCTTTTAAAACTTAAATATTTCTTATTTAAAATAAAAGGGCAAAATTTGTTTTCTTAAGCAAAACGAAACAGGCTCAATCGACCAAATTCACATTAAGGTTTCAAAAAATTTTGTTAATAGGACTAAAGATCCTCCCCCTCCCACTACAAAATAACCATTCAATACTCATAGTTACACAAGCATTGTCATCTCATCTATTCTCTATGTCCAGCAAGAATCAGGAATTGGTAGTGACAGCTGACAAAATGATTATGCAATGTGCCATGTGCCAAGACAATGCAATTAGCCAAAAGTGAGTTAACATAGAGCTTGGATTACAGTCTCCATACCTTTACTACACCAGCATCATCTCGCCGACCCCATCCAGCAGCAGAACCTGCTCGAGAACACAATTGCCAGAAGTCAATCAAATTTATATTATCATGTAAACTTTCTGCTTCCTTGAGAATAGACTAAACCAGGCTGCTGATTTGTGTGACCAGTTGATAATAATTTTGCACCAGATTTTTCTTACAATCACTTGTTTACAATCTTTTTCCTTGTGTTCAATCTTTCAATCAGGCAATAGATGAATGACCACCAACTCAAATAAACAAGAAGATTGCGCAGGCCACAAAAGTCGATAAACAAAATTGAATCTCGTTAGACTTCAAGATTCCATGTCAATAATAATAAACCCAGCTCGCGGAAATGAAATGAAAAGTATGGAAGTGCAGGAAAGCTATAAAATATTATACGACATATATATCAGCAGATTATCAGGACTGAGTTATTTCTTTGTAATAAAATAAAAAAAAATTAATGCTAACTCAAGACAATGGCTCCCTGACATTCTCCTGATTTGAATTTCAGTCATTTCTTATGTCCAGGATGCAAACCCCAATATTTCACAAAGCATGGAATGACAAGAAAATCCTGCTGTAGATCTTTATTCCTTGCCATGTAGAAAATCCAGATGCAGGGGGAGGGAACTACATCACAGTAGGACTAAGGATTAAGTTTCAAACCTGCCAAGAAGAGTTGAAGTGCCACTGTTGCAATGTGAAGAGGAACTTTACGTGATGAACATTCACGCGAAACAATGCCCTGGAGATATTATAAGAGTGTCTATATAGTTTTTCACAAATTCTTCAAAAAAATGCAAAGAGAAAGACACTTATGCCATACCAGATCCTTCACAAATATATCAAGTGCCGAATATGGTGTATAATCATTATCCAGCATGTGGGGAACACGATTTTCAAACATCCTGTGAGGGATAAGAACACTTGATCAAGCAACTTCTAAATTGACAAGAAATTGGGTGTTCATTTAAGAGAGCAAATGCAGTTCCACATTCTCAGAAACACTTCTGTGACTCCAAGCCCTAAGTTAAGTTTCCCTTGTTGAAAATCAAGAACATGTTAGAAAATCCAACCTACAAGCATAAGCTTTTAGACACCCAAGATGTGCAAAGAAGGGAAAAAATAAGTGAAAAGGGGAGTGTGCAGAGTCTAACTTAAAGATCTTGAGCTCTACTGCCATAGGGTCCAAAGCTAGAGTTATTAGAGAACCATGCAGAAAATGATTAAATCCTAACAGAACAGTTGAACCCTCTCTACAGAATGTATGGCTTACAAATTATTGAACAAGAGAGAAAAGTGATTGCCGAAGGCCAATGAGGAGGTTTTCTGATTTTTATATGCAACATCTATTTGGATAGGCAATGGTGGCCACTGAATATAACTGGTATGGTTGCAATCAAGTGCTCCTTTATCAAATAGATAGTTACAGTAGATAATTTCTTCAGCAAAGCAAGATGTTAGCAGCCAAAGCAAGAACTTTATTTTCCAAGATCCTATTAGCTTGCTGCTGACAGCATATCAAAGCTTCTCTCCAATGACATACCATGAGCTTCCTGTGCTGTTTCTTATCGCATCGAACAATGTTCTTGTGTTTAGACTTAAGCGAGCTCCAAAAGCCATTGCCTCAGCTGATGATGCAATATGAACTCCCGCAAGTAATTGGTTAATCATCTTCACGACACTGGAAAGAGAATAAACCAAAAATGGAAAATGTTGCTCTCAAATAAAACAAAACTAATTATTTCTGAGACAAACGTGGAAAATTCATTGCTTATGCATTTAGTGGGGCAAAAACTGTTTTTGATTCCTAAGAACCTTAAATGCTTGAAAAGAAAGAGAAACTAATAAGTTACCTTCCAGCCCCACAACCTCCTTTGATAATATAAAGCTTTTCGCTTAATGCTGTTATCAGTAAAAAAGCAGATATCACTCATCTGAAACTTTTCCAAGTCAGAGATATGAACTTCCCCATACAATAACTGGAACAAAATGGTAAATACCTGAGAGAACTGAACCAGTGCTTTTAAGAGCAGCATCACAACCAGAAGCCATTATCTTTTTAAAAACATCCATGTGAGTCAGCAAATTGCAGAATCTCTGCTCCTAATGAATGTAAAAGGTTGTGAAAAGCATACCGTGAGTGTTCCCTCAGCAGCTCTTTTAACACCACCGGAAACAGGGGCGTCCACCAATTTCAGATCTTTTCCTTCACCTGCAATATGACACATGTAGCAAAAAATTTAGAATAAGAATGCTGGCAAATAAACCCTTTAGTTTATCTAATAAAACTTCTAGTATTCCGTTTTCAGTAACCAAAGTAAACCTTGTTTAGCCATGAGTGTCTACAGAACTTCCCTTATTCAATGAACCATCATTTTGACATTGAAATTTATTCTTGTTATTTAGATAGGCGTTCATCTTTTAAATCAATCCACTGCATGACAAAGGACATACTTTGCAATCGTCGCTCCAGCTGAGTCACGAATCCAGGAGAAACAGTGGATGAAAGAATTATGGATGCACCAGATGGAAGTGCTGAGGTTAAACAAAACAACATGTCAATAGAGACACAAAAAATCAAACAAGTATAGAAATGAATAAATTACCTGGGATTGCACCAAGATCTCCGTATAGGACACTTTCTGCTTGAGCTTCATTTGTGACCATGATCACAAGTACATCAACATCTACAGGTTGAAAATACATCAGCCGATGGTTTCACACTTGGGCATGAAAGAATAGGATGAGGGAAAGGGGGGGAGCCACTAAATTGAAGGCTTCACTCATTTAGGAGGCAGTAAGTGCTGTGCATAAGCCCCATTAGAGATTTTTTGGGTGTTGGATTGTTTTGGGGGGCGGGGGGTGTGGTTGTTGTTACTGGTGGTCCTTAGACCAAATTGAAGTGAAAGCAACAACAAAGTTCTCTACACCATGCACAGAGGAAACCAGTTAACATCAAAACAAAGTCATAGCAAGTTTCAAAGGAAATTTTTAAACCTTTAGATGCTTCTGCAGGAGAGTTTCCGACCAAGCCACCTGCATTTGCAAACCGATCAAGAGATGGTTTATAGACCTGCCATGCAAAAGAAAAAGGTACTCCTAATTAATATCTGAATATAGCATATACCAAGTCCCCAGAATATTCGTGCGACAAAACAAAATGATCTTGGATGTATATCTATGCACAAACACATATGTCAACTTATGCACATGGAAACATAGTCCTCAAGAGTATTAATGCACGTGATTGATAGATGCACCCTTATCTTCTGAAAATCCCTATGATAGACTAAGATTAGTATAGTTATATTAAAGAAATCATGCCTTTGTCAATAACTAATTTACTTTTAGCAAATAGCTCCTAAAATTGCATCACCGCATATCTGTTGTATACTTCAATATAGGATACTCGATGATGGCCCTATAAAGTTTCCATTCTCACAATAAGGATGTTAGTGAGAAGAAGTTTGAACAGATAAAATCTGTGCATATGGATAGGAACAGATGTATCAACAGCTAATATAAGATGATAGTAACATATTCATGAGCCTAGTTTCTGCTCTGGGCTAGCAATGGACTTTTTCAACACCAATTGTGGAGAAAGCTAGAGGTGAGAAATTACATCAAATCCAGAAACGCAGTAATTTGACTTCACTAAGTGAGTTGCCATGCCAAATCCCATTGCACCAAGACCAATAAAACCAATTCGACTGACAGTGTGTGAATTTGCAGCAATTTCTTCTGCAAGTTGTTCAGGGAAGTACTTTTCTTCATTGGCTGCGCTGATAATGTTTACTCCATATACTTCTTCCCAAATCTGTCAATTAGTCAGTGCAGTTTTACAGGTGACTGTGTCATTCAAGTATTTAAGAAAAAAATGCCGTGCACTAAACAATACTTCTTAACCTTAACAAGGTTCACGTCTCCATCGTCTCGGCGACCATGTGCAGAAGCTGAAAAGGAGTTCACATGTAATGAGAGATCGAATTCGCTGCTTGTGGCAAGCTGATAAGTATATGAAGCGATAGAGCACTATACAATTAGCTGAAACATTAGATTGGTACCAAGTACTAGTTGCTGATGAGCTACGGACAGCAGAGGGACAGGAAAAGTCTGCAACTTAGCCACATTATGTACAGTACCCTGAAATCAGAGGATACTAGTTTTTAGTCAGCTCCTCTTCAACAAGTAATTACCACAAAAACTCTCAAGTCATCAAAAAACAAATTATTGGACGACCTGCAACTCACAACCAAATAGATATTAAAGACACTCTATCAACATCCTTCCTTGATATGATCAAAGTAATTTAGACATCTATAAGACCAAAATCGCTGGAAGAAAAAAATATATGCCATGGAACATGCAATGATATATACCACAGTTATTGCACAAGCAGAACGATAAACTAAATGATCAATGTCATAGAAGTAGATTGAGGGCCCAAACGAGAGACTAGATATCCAGCTTATTACATAATCCTCTGTCTTACCAACTTCTGAATAAAATCCAGGAGGTATTCTTCAGTTCCATTACCCTTTAATAGTGCAGGGACATGGTTTTTGAAAATCCTGCATGGGAAGAACACTGGTACGTTTTAGCATTATAACAACTTAGAACCCTTATGGTACCATAGTTTCTGGCCCCATAAAGCATTTGAGATAAATTGGATCTTTATGAAAAACAAGGACTAGGATCTCTAGAAATCATGCCACATCACCCAGAATTGCATCTCAACCACTCATTCGGGTTTCAAGGTAATATGGCATGATCCAGGCTCACTATATTTAGTCAAGTAATTGAGAGGATCCCAATCCTTTAGATAATTCAAAAGATACTTGAAATGACTGCCTGATGTGATCTTCACGGCAACGTGCCATGATATATGTTTTCCAGAATTACAATGGAAAATGAAAGAGGGAATAGATAAGACTCAAGAAGTGTCATTGATCTGTGCTACATTGTACTGAATTGTATTTATGATTGCCAGAAGTGAAATTGCAAAAGGTATACTCTCACCATGAGTTTCCAGCAGCATTGGAAATAATGTCATAGATAATCCAAGGATGAATACCAGCCTTGATGCCCAAACAAATTGCCTCTACTGCAGCAACCAGATGAATTCCCTCAAGCAGATCGTTAACCAACTTATATTTACTGCAACGTAGATCCCGCACTTAGTGTAATACATTTGTTAGTCAAAATAAAGGACACTAAACACCATTTACTCCTTAGTGAAGCACATCCAGGATACAGTTAGAGACATTTATAAAATTTCTACAAATATTTCATCTTGCAGCACGGAAACAACATCATCTACCATGGGATGTGAATTTATTCTTTAATGATAACAAAATGTAAACTTTCATCCAAATATGCAAATGTTCAGAGGTCAAGGTGAGCAGACCTTCCTGCTCCAATTTCTCCGTCAAATATGTACAGTTGGTCAGACATTGCTGCATACACAACAAAATCCAATAAACAGTTATTATAGGTTTATAACCCCAATAGTGAGCATAATGTCAAGGGAGGGAGAAGGATTAACCAGAGAGAATAGGCCTCGCCATAGCAATGGCATCTGACTTTCCTGATGAAGAGATCTGAACAACAATGGGAAGAGCAAAGGGAGAAGAAAGAAAAATCAAAAGCAGCACTTTAATTATTATCCAACTAGACAAATATATAGTGTGCTCGACATAAGCAAACTGCAGTATAGTCAAGAAGAGAACGTTAGATTACCACGAGCTTTCCGCTTAAATGCTCAAATGTTCCCCTAGACACATATGCATCTACTACAAAGGCCTCAGCATTTTCTGCATGAAATAGACAGATCAAGTTTGTCAAAAGCAGGCAACGCTAGCCAGGATTCTGAAACAGTGTCTACTGCATGTTCATTCACAATATAAAGGGAATCTAAAATCTCCACATTCCTACTTGGCTGCCAATTTGCTCAATGCCATGCATTTTCTACACCACCACCTTGACCTAACTTATTAACTACCCGTACCCCTTTCAACAATCATTCAGGGAGATCATTTTCCATTTCTACCCCGATACAAATGCATATACATGCATGCAAAGATGACGTGTTTACACTGTTCATATGACATTTAGATAAATCTGAATCGCAGAAGATGTCAGATTACAAGTGGAAGACCACCTAAAAAGGTGCATTTGCACACTAGTCAGCACCTAGCTTGAGTAATATGGTGTGGGCAATTTCGCTTTCAAATCATAGCCATTTCAAAGAATAGCTGTATTATCTAGACAATTACATAGCCTCCAAGAGATATGACTCACAAAGATCAAAAGTATCCTTGTCCTTTTCAGACTTCGTTGAGATAAGCTCTTGGTCAGAATCAAAGTGAAGCTAGGGGTCATTGAGTAATACACAAAAAGTTGTCATTTAACATTGTTCGTAGCCACAAGTTACCAACAAAGAAACAGAATAAACTGGTTCTTGAACAATTAATCAGCACAAATAAAAATTCTGATACATTCAACTTTCATGAAATTAGCATTGCATAAAAGATGGAAAGATTTATTGCCTGTTAGACACTTCTCTATTTTCTGCAAATCCGATGGAAAAATGTTTGAGTGAAGGATGACAACAGTGTCTCTCTCCAGTTCTGCAATATCATAACAAAAAATATAGGAAAGATCATAAATTCCAAAGATTCAAGGGTCAAAATGTACTCAGAGATATCGTGAGGAGAAACTTCAGAAACCTTTACAAGCGCCCGTTGAACTGAAGAACAGGTTATTTATATCATCAGCATGAGATATTAACACGATCAAAGCTGCAACACCAGCATTCATGGAAATGAAAAAATATTAGTTATATGGGAAGTCAATATGAAGAACCAAACAATAAATAACCATCTAGACTACTAAACCAAATCATTATGCACTATCGACTTCACTGATTGGGTAACCCAAAAGATACCGAGGATAGTTTCTTTTACCTTTCCCTCCTCCTATAGGAGAGTTGCACTGGCTTCCACCGAGCTTCACAAAAGCATCCATCAGAGGGCCATTTTGCTGCCAAAGTAATGCAGTTAAAAAAGACCGTCTGTTGCTGGAAACCAGTTCTAAATTCAATAGACGATTAGATAAGGAAGAAATGCATACTTCAGTACACGTAGAAGGGACAGATGTCCTTTTACTTAATTGGTCATTACATATTGCGACAAATCAAATACCATTGATAATATTTACCAAAAACTTTATATTATGATTTGTCAGGTTAGTGTACAAGAGTAAGTTGGACGACATCAGAATCCCAAAACTTAAGCAGTGATCAACACCCGAATATAAAGTCAGAACCAATTCCCAACCCAACCTAGACTCGCAGCTTCTTAATGCCTGCTGGCACTTTACCTCAGTTTAATGTACATTCACATCAAGCTTTCATAAGGAAATACTAATTACTGATAGAACAAAGTTAAATTTAGTCCCATAATAGAAACCCAACTCGATCAGTATGGCCATTTAAGTAATATGAGCTTAAACGGTGAAAAGGACTTAAATGATGCCCATTTCTCAATTCCAGCAGTGACCCAGTTAACGCAAATTGCTAACACAGTATAATACCGTTTGTATTTACGAATCACTAGTGAACAAATTAAGAATGGAAAAGCAAAAAGCAGGGCAGTTTTTGATCCAGACCAATTGCCCACGAAACTCAGAAAGTCAAAAGTGAAGCTTTCGCGTCCTTTCGAAACCCAACTAGATTGGAAGTAATGCAAAACTCGAGACTGATTAACCCAGAAACAAAGTAATTTTCCATCATCATAACGTCAACCAAATTCCACTTCCACTTGATCAATCAACAGGGCATTCCCAACCTGAAGCGCCTGGACTCTATACCCAGCTTTAAGCAGCGAGGCAGCCATTTCCAGGCTCAACTCGGACAAGCCCACAAAAGAAACCACGTCTCCGGACCCCATCCTCCTTCCAAAGAATTCTCTCGCAGCGTTCCGAGCTCCCGTCCTCCTCGTCGCTTCTTATCCTCCCGGGTCTCTTCTTCCCTGACGTGTGATGTCGAATTCAGCACCGGAACACGGAACCCACGAGCGCGCTGAATTGCAGCAGAAGCGACAGACGAGGAAGAGAAGAGCGACACGAGTGATTGCGGGGAGGGAAGAATTTTATATGCGCGAAGCTGAGTAAGCTCGGTGTCAGTTTCCCCACGTTGTCGCGCCGTGGTACTTGGGCGCTGTCGCCGTCGATGTTTTGTCTTTTGATTCGTCCTCTCCTCTTCAGAAAAATCCGTTCTCATTAATTTTTCTTCTTTTGGGGGGTCGTTCGTTCTCTCATTAATTGCCATTATGTGTTAGGACACAGGAGATAGAGATGGAAAATGGATAACAATGAGAAAATCTATGAAATTTTTTAATCGAAAATCTAATAAAAGAGCCACACGATGTGTAAATTTTAGATGTTTAATTAACGCATCATTTAGTAAAGATTTTTCAGTAGATTTTTTAATATGTGCCGCATTGTCCTTATCTTAATTTACCCCTTTTGGAAATGATTTTTGAAAATGGGTTAATCTTTGCAATGGATCATGTGGCCAAAATTGCCAAGTATAAATCACCACCAAGTTCTGAGGAAATTTGTCTACAAAATTATAAACCTATTATACTTAACTATCGTAAGCTCTTTAATTTTGTTAATTGACTTATAAACTTTTTAGTTATGTCAATTTTTTTTGGATCAAATTAATCTTTTTCACATTTTGTTAATTAAGTCCATTCAATCAATTTTAACGAAAAATCACTAACGTAAATTATTTTTTTCTTTTTTTTCCTCCTTTTTTTCTTTTACTATGACCAACAAGGGCTATGCTACTCTTGTCTGGCCTCGCCCGAATCCAAGCAAAGCCATCGTGGCTCGACCTTGCCAGCTTTGGGCAAATAAATTTATCACTTTTCCTTTAAAGAACTAATAAATTTATCGGTACTTGCGTTAAATTTATCAGTGACCTATAAAAGTAATGTCACTCTTCTCTAAGAAACTAATAAATTTGTCGGCAACATAGGAAAGTCAAATATTTGATGATTTATCACTTTTTAGTTGCTCATAACAATCATGTGCTGTGGTTTTTGATTTTCATGTACATCGAAGTATTGTTCGTCGTATTTACTAACTTTTCCTATAATAAACTAATACAATTGTGCTTGATAAATTATTTTTCATAGTAAAGTATAAAGGTAGATGTTGCCAGTAACTTTCCATCTACCAGCAAGGTTTATAATATATGATTTGGCAAGTCTCGTATATATTACATTTATTTTAGTAACTTTTTTCATATAATAAAGTAAAGCCTTTGAAAGGATCGCGTCAGAGAGTGGTCCTAGTCAAGCACAAGCATAATAATTATCGGTTCTCCTTTTTTCTCGCGTCTGACGTGGCAGCGACGATGAAAAGTGTTAATGCACGATTACCCCTGGTGCGGTGACAGCTAGATATTATCCATCTCCATAAAAGGTAAATAATGTTTAAAATTAGATGGTCAACATGGATATAATCGATAGACTTATCTTAATAATTTTTTTTTTTGCCTAATAACCTTAAAATCCCAAATTTTAGTTCAAGTCTCAATTCTATCTTTTATCTCATTAAAAAAAGTCAAACTTTATATCATGTCCCAATTCTACTAAATCTCGAACTTTAGGTTCACTCTTAATACTACCTTAAACCTTTTTTTTTATCATAAAAACCTCTTACCTTTAAGTCAAGTACTAATTTTAATTTGAACATTTTTTTATTTTCATGAAAAAAATTACAGCCTTAGGTCCAGTTTCGATTTCACTCTATTTTTTTTTGTCTCATTAAATATCACTAACTTTCACTTGAGTCTCAAATCTGCTCCCTGTTAATGCTCCATAAAATTGTCCTTAGTGAGTTTGCGTTCGTCGAATTCTCATGCTTCTTTCTTGTGGTCAGAGAGCTTGCACTTAAGATGTTCAAACAGCTCATGGGATTTTTCCATCTCTTGATTGTCCAAGAAATTATGGATGGAGGATCAACGTGGGCAAATTTATGACTCCATCAACCTTCACTTTTGGAAATGATTTTCGGAAAAGGGTTGATCTTTGCAATGGGCATGAATGGATCATGTGGTCAAAATTGTCAAATATAAATCACCACCAAGTTCTGAGGAAAATTTGTCTAGAAAATCATAATCTATTATTATACTTGATTGTCATAATCTTTAATTATGTTAATTGACTCATAAACTTTTTAACTATGTCAAATTTTTTATCAAACTATTATGTCAATTAAGTTCTGAACATTTTTTATATTTTGCTAATTGAATCCATTCCATCAATTTGGGTTGGAAATCGCTAATGTGGACATTAATCATCCTATGTAGTATGGGCATTGCTAACATGGACTATTTTTTTCTTTTCTTTTCCTTCATTTTTTTTTTCCTTTTATTATGGCTAATGAGCGCTATATTGCTCTTGTCGAGCCTTGCCCAAATTTGAGCAAGGCCATCGCAGCTTGACCTTGCCAAAAGCTAGCGAGGGCCGGCCTTGCCAGCTTTGGGTGAAACTAGGCTTGTCACTTTTTCTCTTAAAAATTAATAAATTTATCAATGATAGAGAAACGTAATATCACTTTTTGTTTAAGAAGCTAATAAATTTGTCAGCAACATAGGAAAGTCAAGTATTTAATGATTTATCACTTTTTAGTTACCGGTAACATGCATATGCCATGGTTGTTGATTTTCACATACATCAAAGTATTATTCATTGTATTTAGTAACTTTTTCTATAAGAAACTAATAAATTTCTTACGGCTACCTATCAAATTGGGGGAAAAGAAAAACTCATGGTAAAGCATTAAAGTTGACGTTGCCAATAACTTTCTATCTAGGGAAAAAACCACGAAAAACCCCAAACTTTGTCCCGAGTGACACATTTACCCCGAACTTTTTTGCGCCGTGAAAAACCCCAAACTTTCCAAACCGTGACACATTTACCCCAAACTTTTTTTGCGACACCAAAAACCCTAAACTTTCCAAGTGTGACACATCCACCCCAAAATTGAAGGGCATTTTAGTCTTTTCATTAAATTTTTTTTTTTTTTTTTTTTTTTCCTTCTTCCCTCCGCAGGCCATGGCGGAACCGGCAGAGGGAAGCCGGCTCCGGCGAGGGCCGCCGACGCCGGCGAGGGCCGCCCTCGCCCCACGCCGGCGAGGGCGACCTCGCGCGGCGCCGGCTTCCCTCGGCCATGGCCGGCGGGAGGGAAGAAAAAGAAGGAAAAAAAAAAAAAAAAAGAAAAACTAAAAAGACAAAAATGCCCTTATGGGGTAAATGTGTCACAGATTGAAAAGTTTGGGGTTTTTCACGGCATAAAAAAAAGTTCGGGGTAAATGTGTCACTCAGAAAGTTCGGGGTTTTCGTGGTTTTTTCCCTTCTATCTATTGGTTTTATAAACATGATTTGGTAAGTCTCGTATATATTAAATTTATTTTAGTGACTTTTTCAGTATGTATATATATATATGCTTAACCTTTTTTGTTTAATAAGATAAGCCTTTTAAAGGATCACGTGTGAGATGCAGGTCCAAATCAAGGACGAGCAAAATGATCGGTTCCCCTTTTTCCTCGCGTCTGACGTGGCACCGACGATGAAAAGTGATTGGGCACTCCTCTTCCTGTCCAGCTGCTGCTGCGATGACAACTGGACATCATCGATCTTAGCTCAAGGTGCACTTATCCTAAAAAAGAAAAAAAGAAAAAAAAGTAAATAATGCCTGAAATTAGATGGTCAACGTGATAAAACAATAGACTTATCTTGATATTTGTTAAGATATGTATCATGACCAATTCAGCATTTATAATTTGATTTGTTTTCTCTTCCAATTTGCTCGTTTATCTATCTACTAACATTTTCTCAGGGATAATTGCTGCATATAATATTTTTTCTGGATTATCGGCTATTTACGACTTTTTATCCAGAGTTTGAAAATGTAATATTATGGGAAGATTTATGGAGAAATGACATGTGATTATTATGCATGTCCATATTTGAATGTTGTGAAGGATTTTGGTATTTAAAGTTAGATGCAAACGAAAGGGCTTTCACACAAATTTATTGATGAGTTAAAAGTTGAAAGTAGAAGCAAGCCTTTGATTTTATGGGTGATGTGGTGGATCCAGCCAATCAAAGGAATAAAAAATGCTATACTAAAATTTGTGTTTTTAGTGATCCAATGGCGATCATACTAGTTGTTATGATACTTGCCAGTTGTAAATATTCTTGTACTTAGGCAGTCTGTTCGTTTCACGTAAAATATCATGTTTTTGGAAAACATTTTTCCGGAAGTCATTTTCCGGGAAAATGACTCTATTTTCTAGTGTTTAGCCAAAACTTAAAATTTGAGTGGAAAATATTTTCCACTGTTCGTTAGCTCATTTAATTGTTTGGGAAAAATTATCAAAAGTTGAATTTTAATATTTTTAATTGACCAAAAAATTAATTTTATTTTTATATTTTTTTAAAAAATGAATTTTTAATTATTTATATTTTTAAAAAATCGAAATTTTTATTATTTTTCTTTTTCTCTTCCTTCCTCCCTCCTCCTTCCTCCTCTTCCTTCCTCCGCCGCCATCTCCTTCCTCCTCCTTCTTCCTCTTCCTTCCGCCGCCGCCACCGCCTCCTTCCGCCCGATGATGGCCGGTTGCCCGGCCTCGCCGGATCCGGCGAGCCGCGAGCTCCGCCTAGGCCGGGAGAGCTTCGCCTCGCCGGCCGCCGGCTTGCGGCCGGTCGCGGACGCCGCCGTCGTGGCCGGTCGCCGGCCACCGCCAAAGAATAAGGTGAAAAAGAAAGAAAAAAAAGAAAAAGAAAATAAATTAAAAACTCAATTTAAAAAAAAAAAAAAAGAAAAAGAAAGCAAGAAAATAAAATGAAAATGTATTGATAAAAAGGAATAAGAAGGAAGAAGTCATGGAAAACGTTTTCCACTTTTCAAAAGTGGAAAACGTTTTCCACACTTTAAAGGTTGTTTTTTCCAATGATGGAAAACATTTTCCTTGACTAGTTCATTTTTCGTGAAACGAACACCGGAAAATCCGGAAAACATTTTCCCGGAAGTTATTTTCCGTGAAACGAACGGACCCATAGGTGATGTGTGATCAGAATGTTCGAATATATTATAGTTGATTTAGAAAAATGAAGATACTTTTGTGGGACGATGCTGATTATTTGTGGAATGAATCTTTGTTTGGATTGAGCAAAATCAATAAATATATATATTTTTTATTTTCCTGCCAAATAGTCGTATCTGAATCTATATGTCAACAATATTTTGGATTAAAAATATTGAATGTGCAATTCCATCGTAAAAATTTAAATTAAGCAAAAAGTAAAAAATAGAAACTTATTCTGAAAAAATCTCAATCGTCAAGTATAAGATTTAGATTTTAATTTAATACTGTTTGAGATTTAAAGATCATGATGATAGAGTAAGAATTTTAATTTACTTTGGATGACAATTATGTCCTTTACCATACAAATATGATTTTCCTTAGGATAATCTGTTGAATTGCTCAGATAAATTTAATATTATGTCAATGCATGCATCATGACTTCGCTTTCACGCGTTAAATTAGATTTACTTTGTTTTTTCCCACTAAGTACGAACATGTCAGAAGCACATGTCATCTGATGAAAAGTGATCAAGAGAAGAGTAAAATTTAATTTTTTTTTTCAAATTTATATCTTCCTGATCTGATTTCATTTTTTTAATAAATTAGCAATTAGGGCACATTTTATCTATTTATTTAATGTAGAAAAAAATAAATAAAAAAAGAAAGATACGGTAGGTGAGAGGAACCTGCACATGTTGGTGGTTGGTACCGTACTATATCTAGGAGCCTGCAGAGTTATGATGGTCCCAACTTTCAATCTCGTCCCGTAGCCTCTACGGTCAGCCAAAAAACAATGTAGTAGGTAGGAAGCTTCGCACGAATCTGCGAAAGCAAAATCATCGCCGTCTTCTTTCCTCAAGTTCAATCGTAGCATTAAATTAATGTGCTCCAAGAATGGACCCATTCTCAGTCTGCTGAATGGAGGGGCCGAAAAAGCAAAAAGAGAAATAGGAACATTGTCTTAATCAGACAGGGAAGGAAGTTTCACACATTTTCTCAGCACAAACAGGAGAATTTCCATGTACACAGACTTTTTTTTTTTTTTTTTTTTTTTTTTTAAAATAAACGAGACAAGTAGTTTGAATCTTCTAATTTGGCACACTAGTTATTAGGGAAGCATACGGATCGTTCCGTTCACGTGCCTCTACAATGCTTAATCTACACGATAGTGGACATGATCTCCAAGAGGAATTGTTAGCGGGAGATAGATTATGATTTGAACATGCTATTTGTAGCATTTAGACTTATTTATCGATTGGAAGTTCATTGTTGAAATTAAGAATAATAATGCAGAGGAGGGAAAAATATAGAATTTGTATATATTTTGATGTACATAATAAATAGTACATGGGTGTTTTTATAGATTTAATTGGATAACTACTCAAGGTAATAAGATAAATATAATTCCAAATATAATTAATCAAGGATATGCACTATCAAATGAAATATATACATAATCTCAAGAGATGTGTAGAATCAAGTAGATATCTTGATTGATTGTTGAAAAGTCTTGGTTGTATCATCGTGAGATTTTCAAATAAAATATTCTTGACGTGCATTTTGGAGCACTTGTTAAGCAACTAATTAAGCTGACTTTACAATTTTCAAGGCGTGCTGATCGTTTGTAGATTTATATGTAATCAACAATTCCAAAATCAAAAAATTTCTTGCTAATTATGCTATGCGCCATCGAAAAAAATGAGAATTATTTAACGATAACTTCTATATAAATCTAATGCGACTGAACAGAAGCAGATCCTTGGGCCGAAAAGGGGGGCAGGGGAGAAATAGAAGCAGAGTCAACCAGTCTTCTATTGAGGGGCCATTAGAAATGGACCCTCAGAAACGGGCTTTTTAATGGGCCGGAGGCCCATCAAGACCAAACCGAAAATGGGCTGGCTGCACATCGGCCCGTCACTAGGCCCGAACCCGTATTTCCGATCATCTTCACGATCGCCATGTTTGGCATTCGTCCACAGTTCGAAGGGTGTGCATCGTTGCTTTGCTCGGACTCGCTCGCTGCACCGTCGTGTGCCTCGCACGGCGAGCCCGCGACGCCCGACGGGGGAGTCCCTGAGCAAAACCCAGAAGCTGGAAGGGCGCTTTCTGCGCTAAAGATCGTTCCTTTATGCTCGGTCGTTCTCAGAGGCAAAGAAGCAAACAGTTGGTCGGCACTGTAAGGTTCGGATTCTGTTCACAAGAAGGAGGAGGAGTTGTTTCTGTGATAGGAATAGTGATTGCTTCGGTGTCTGTAGATTGAGGGAAATAATGTTTGATGCCCAGATTTCTTTTGTTTTCTTGTGGGTCTTGAAAGTATGTGATGTATGCACGTGTGCTGGAAGGAACGAGTTTTTGAACGTGTTTTCTGCTTGAAAGATCTTACAGGGTATTGCTTTTGGGTCATGGAAAGCTCTGATGATGAGAAGGATAGCGGCTCCAAAAACCTTATGTCGGGCATAGGGGGTGCTAAGTTTGTGGACGAAGTGCTTAGGGTGCGTTTGATTTGGCATTTTCTAAAGGATTTTCAGTCTCCAAAGTCCCTTTGGAAAATGCTAAACTGTTTGGCAACATGAAGTAACTTTAAAATGAAACTTAGCACTGGAAAATGGGAATGCTGAAAATCCAATACTAGTAAGGAATAGCTTTCAACATTTGGTCAAATACTAAAACATATTTTTTATTCCAAAATTATCCTCACTCATCCTTAAAATTTCTTATTTTGCTCTAGTTATTATTTTTTTAAATGTCAAAATAATGCGAAAAAAATCAAATATATATAAATGCTAAAAAAAATTAAATATATTTTTTTCTTTAAAAATATTTATATATTTCATTTTTTTAGCATTATTGTCAAAAGACTATATTTAAAAGTTGCATATATATTATTTTTTCCAATTTTAAACAGGTAAAAATTAAAAAATTCTGACGAAGGATTTGGTCTTTTTAGAAAAAAATTATATATATGTATTTGATTTCTTAGTATTATTTTCAAATTTATATTTAAAAAGTCGCATACATTATCTTTTCAAATTTAAAAAATTAAAAAATTAAAAATTTTGACGATAGATTTGGTCTTTTTTAATATGTATTTGATTTGTTAGTATTATTGTCAAAATTTATATTTAAAAAGTTGCATAAATTATTTTTTCTCAATTTTAAAAAATTAAAAATTGAAAATTTTGATGAAGAATTTGGTCTTTTTTTAAAAAAAAAATTATTCATATGTATTTGATTTTTTTAGCATTATTGTGAAAACTTATATTTAAAAAGATGCATACATCATTTTTTTTTTCAATTTTAAGCAAATACAAATTAAAAAATTCCGTTAAAGGATTTGGTCTCTTTTAAAAAAATAATATATATTCAATTTTTTTAGTATTATTGTCAAAATTCATATTTAAAAAGTTGCATACATTATTATTTTTTCAATTTTAAACAAATAAAATTAAAAAAACTAATATTAATCATCTAACGAGTTTTTCAAATGTTTTTTTTCTACTAAACGTCAATTTCTCTCAAAATTGCTTCTCAAAGCATAGTTTATGACATTTGCATTTGCCTAAAGTCTTTTAAGCTAAACTGCTTTGCATTTTTTCAATGGATTTTCAAAATATCGAATCAAACGCATCATTAATGGTTAGGATGAATGCTGCTTGGACAACTTCCGGCCGGATAAGAACGTGTTCTACAAATTGTGCCACGTTTTGCAATCGAGGGGCTTCCTGCGCCGTATGAACAGCATCAGGATCGAGGAGTAGTTGGCTATATTCTTGTTCATAATAGGCCAGGACCTGCGGACGCGAGCTATTCAAGAGCTGTTTACGTAATCCGGAGAAAACATCAGTCGGCATTTCTGTTGTAATAGGGTGATCGATCGAACAATAATATAGACAAAAGAAGAAAATAAATTGGATATGGATTTACGTGGTTCAGTGGTAAAGACCTACGTCCACGAGAAGAGTAGTAGTGAATTTCACTATAGATCAAGCGATACAAGGAGATTACACACTCAAGTCACTCAAACACTCTCTCGATATTTTCCAAACCCCAATTTATCCAAAAACCTAAAATGTTTATAAATAAATAACTTACTTGAAGATAAACTCACGGTATAAAATTATCACACAAGCTCAAAACAAATGCAGAAAAAGAACTCCTTTTCTCGATCGCGCTTCCGCTTGAAGACATGCGGCTTCTACGGGGGCAGCAGCAACAAACACCAAAAAGAAGAGAAACCCTTGAAGACCAAGACGTGCAAAAGAATTCTATTTTGTACGTGGGTGTGCCCAAGGTCAAAAGTTTGACCTTGGGCCCCACCTGTCCCGTTTGATTCTACGAAACAGAGGGGGATTCTGCTTCTTTGTAACTTCCTTTTTTTTAATGTGTGCCCATATGGGCCCCACCATGGCTCAATAAAATTCAGCTCCTTTGCAACGGAAAGAAAAACTTTGCTGCACGTATATTCTATTTTATATTTCCTATTTTGTAATTCTTCATGAGTTTAGTAAATCTCAAACTCGAGTCGTAAATTTAACAATTTCAACAATGTCTTGAATGCAACTACGGCAATTTCTCTGGATTTCTTTCGGCCTCCTGGAAGCGACGTCCCTCAAGAAGTCCCAGCAATTTACTTACTTGAAGCTAGTTGCTCCCTCAAGTTTGTCCACTTTTCTGGAAAGGCCAGAAAGTAAATTGTCTTTAACTTTATTTTTCCGATTATCCCAAGCTGACGTGAATTGACACGTACGAGGCAAACTTGAAAGTCACATAAAATTTAATGTATATAATTTTTGGAGAATAATTAATGAAAAATATAGTGTTTTTTTAAAAGAAATGATTGCGTGACGGTCTTTAATGTATTATGATAATAATAATAATCTATTTTAAATTATAAAAATTAAATCACAAATAATTATAAATAATTATAAAATTTATTTTTTAAAAAAATTTATAGTTTATAATAGATTGTTATCTTCACACTACTTTAATAATGGTTATGCTAGCAAAATTCACGAAAAATATAGCGTTCGGGCTCCACAAGAAAAAATTTCAGTTCCCTGACGTCTCTCGGTTTGACTCGGCTGAGCTTGCCTAATTTGTCATTCGACAAAAAGAAAGAGGGTGGAAGAACAACGAAAGGGGTGGAAGAAGATAACGATGTGGTTTTTTCGTATTTTGGCGTAAAGGGCGGGTGAATATTAAGAACCCGTAGTTGCTCCCTTCATGCCTTGTGAGAAGGTTTCCAAGATAGTGACGTGCGCGACAGAATAGAAAAGCTCCCGGATAGCGATGAGTGAGTGCGTTACTCTTGTCATGGGATTCACTTTTTGCGTCGTAGAAGAAAGACTAACGAAAGATTCTTCATATTCAACCTACTCTTTGCGCCACAGGACAAAAGGACTTACCGCCAATTCGCATGTGGAGTTCTTCTTATAGAGACTCTGAGTAGCCACTACTCCCCCACACGGGAAAAAAAAAAAAAAAGAA
The DNA here is from genome assembly GCA_014182555.1 of Eucalyptus erythrocorys. Taxonomy (NCBI): domain Eukaryota; kingdom Viridiplantae; phylum Streptophyta; class Magnoliopsida; order Myrtales; family Myrtaceae; genus Eucalyptus; species Eucalyptus erythrocorys. The sequence continues at coordinate 12,305,402 of CM024598.1, read as the reverse complement.
GAAACAGCTATGGAACAGCCAACGCAGAGCAATCCTGCCTTCACTCAGGAGGAGAATCAAGCTGCCCTCATTTTATCACAGCTGAGATATCACTTCCTGATGGTCCCCGAAGGGTGGGGTGCCCGAAGAAGAAGGTCTGCTCGCCGCTTCCAGATGGTTGGGTGGGTTGCCGGGAGAAGAAGGTCAGCCCTTGCAGTCCGGCTCCACTTCCGCCGCCGGCGAATTGCCATGGCGAGGCTGCAGCAGCGCCTTGGTCACCTCCTTGGAAGACTGCCGCTTTGACGCTGATCGAGGACAAGAAGGATCCAACTTTCTGTAGGTAATGCACTAAAACGTTATTGTTTTAATAGAGGAGAGATGCGATGTTTTAAAAAGTAGAGATATGCCTAGTCTGAGATATATGAGATCAAAGTTGAGGTTTTGCAAGCCATAGGGTTTTCATGGCTCGTGCTTTTACAAACTTTCTGTATGTAAACCCAGTACAAACCCATTTTTGCTTGCTCCGCACAATTCCCTCTAAAGAATCTAGAGCAAGAAACCGAAAGATGAGCGAGCAACATATGATTGAATGAGCAAAAACGGTGAAAGAAAATAGGTCAGTTTCCTCTACAGTTTCCCTGAGCACTTCACTGGGAACTCGTTGAGAATTTTCTCTCATCGGCTTATTCATAAATTTCCTTCTGAAGTGTTTGGGGGAACTCCTGTTGCCGCTTGAGAATAAACTTCACCTCGGCACACGAGTCATGGGAAAGCTAATACAAGGGAGGTAGCTGTTGGTTCTTTTATCACTATTGGGTGAATGCAATTTTGAATATGTTCTTGGTGTGTGTGAAGGGCTTGTGTCAGGTTGTTGAGGCGCTCTGGAAATATATACCATACTCTATTGCGAGAAAGATATAATCAGCTCATCTTAATTCATTGTTACCCTCAGAAGCACTAGCCCTTAATTGGTTCGAGCAGGAACCATCTAATTCCCATCCGGTTTACATGATGATACTCGAATGCCGAGCATGCAGTAAATCATCTGCTTGTTGAAGTCATCTTGTAAATCCTAATTTTATTATTATTTTAAGGTCGTTTCGCCATTGCCTCGCTTCTCCACTTACAAGTGTCATAGCTTACTGAGCTAGTCAACCTAGCTTTACTTATCGAATGGAAGTTGTTCGGTGGTCATTGAAAATAATTCGCTGAAGCTAGACCGATATGAACTCTGAATATTTGGTGTCACTCTATCTGTTTGAGTTTGATTTGGCGAATCCCTAGCTGGCAAAGGGAAAAAAACCATCACGTAAAGGTTAATCAGTATGATTAAAGAAAGTCGATTTGCTGATAAACAATCATCTTTATTCTCTTTCAACTGTCGTGGGATGATCTCACCTACAGCAATTAGAGAAATGGTGGTACCGCATCGGAATTTGCTCGCCAATGGTGGAGGGTGAGTTCCACTCTTGTCTATTCGAATCCGCACCATGGGAGAATTTACGACTTCAGATCACTTGCTAACCTAGGATACTGTTATATCATTTCATTTGATCGATTTGCTTCGTTCGCCGGAGAAAGGTCACCCGACATATTATATATGTTGTGACACATATAATATGTTTTTTTTAAGCAACAACATATATAACATGTTCACCTCTCCTCATAATATGTTCACTTCTCTTTCTTTTCGTCATTCTAACATGCTTGTTTTATAGCCTACGACTGAGCTGCAAAATGATAATCGATGGGATATGCTAATTGAAGACTGAACATGGTCTCGGTTCAATCATTAAAATCTTGTTGAGATGTATCTTAGGTCTTCACAACGTATAATGATATCATGTATAACCAATTTAGTCATTCATGTACGATACTTTGTATGCTCGAGTAGTGGGATCACGTCCTCCATAATTAATTTTATTGATTCTCCTCATCTTCTGGTACGCTATTATTTTAGAGTAAGCGCATACATTGACTCTAATTTGCCTTAAGTTTACTTCTCTATCACATTACATGACTTCTAAAAATGAGAGTAGCAGTAGATTTTTAAAAAATTAATTAATGAGAGGAAAGGCACGTACCAGAAATTTTTACAACGCCCATTCGGAAACGGAGTCTAATGAATGAAGGGGAAGATGCAAAACTTGAATTTTAATTTGTTCTTATTTATAAAAGTAAACGTATATGGTAAACCTTTATTTATAGATATGTATGAATTAGAGGATTCCATCAATTACAAGATGCCTCAATCGCTTGCACTCATGTGACCTTGAAAGACATGTCATCGGGGGCTTAAACTACAATTTATAGACGGGTTAATATCACAAAAAATCCCAAATTTGTATATTTGTGACAAATTTACCACAAACTAATTTTTTGACCACTAAAACCTCCAAATTTGTACATTTGTTACAAATTAATTTGGAATAAATTTGTCATAAGTGTACTAATTTGAGGTTTTGTATTTTATTAATCCTTTATAGAAACGAAACCAGCAAGAATTAAAAGTTTTAGATTTTAAGTCAATGAGTAATGGAATTATAATTTAGATACGCATCCGATGCTCATTATTATTAGCCTCGACTAATTGCATGAAACTAAACTGATTTCTTATTAGCATATGGCTAAGAGTAAATAATTTCGCCTCTAAAAAAAGAGTCGATTATTTCTTCATGTGGGAGTTTGAAGGTGGACATGCTTATTGTCGAAATATTTTTCTGGAACCATAGTCTTTTGATGATTAATTGACATTTCAATTGCAAGTGCACATGTCGGTCTCCTCTTACGCGCAACTCGTGGAAAGCTGCTTTTTTGCCTTTTATTAAAGTTGACGGAATAATAGAAACAAAAATGCTAAGGACTCTTAACAGAACCAGACTTTGGCAATCAATCGGACGACAAATCATTCTCCTAGTTTGTAACTCTCAATTTCCTCAACAATGTGTCATTTTTTGTTGTACTTTTTCGAAATATGGTAACAAGCAGCACAACAAAGTAGCCATCTATTGCTATATACCCAGAAAAGAAGTGTAGCTGATCATTTTAATACACATCTACTTAAAATTCTTGGGATCTTGGAGGAAATTCCCACATCATGGCCTCGAATGATTCCGAATATGACATAAAATAAATCGATCAATTCCTTCTTTCACAAGATTCCTGGATTCATTTGATTCTTTGGTTTGGTCGTCCAAAACACACGTAACTCAATGTCTTTGCGCGCTCTACTAAGTTCCACATTGTTCATTTCACCGAATCATCTGTCACCAAAGCTCTGCATATTAATCTTTCCAATGTCTGTTCATTCACAAGATCTTTAGTTCATGCGAGTCGCGTTTGATGGCTTTTGATCCGAGAGTTCAATCTTCAACAGGTTTGCCTTCATTCTTTTTCATCTTGAAACGAAATTTTCATTCCAAAGTTGAAAAGTATTAGCTGAACTTCATCTCATAGTGATTAGTCTTGGTACTTTATTACGTTAAATCAGAGAGTGCACTGCAAACTTCATCCCAGATGAAAAACCTAAATCGAAACAAAGGAGAACTCCGTCAGTTTCATCAAATTCTCAAAAGGGTATCCTTTTTTTTTCCTTGTAAAGTTGGATTTCAATTTACTTACTGGATCTCTTCTTTATCTATTCAAGACAATTGGAGTTGCAGTTTAATCATCTTGATGTAGGAAAGAGCAGCAAGAATGAACGACATGGTTTGCCACTTCAAGATCACAGAAGGCCATCCATTTCTTCTCATGGGGCGCTCAAAGGCCAGTTTATTTCTTTTCTTGATGACAGTTTCATTACTAGCTAATTGTTTGCATTTCTCATAAATCTTTGTTCGACTCACGCATTCAGAAGCTTGTAAAAGAGTACCTTTCACTTATATATGGATATAGAAGTAATGGATCACTTTCACTAACCATAAATTCATTTTTTTTTTTTTATATTCATATATGTGCTATTATTAATGGGGGCTTGACATATAAAAACTTGGACCAACTGTACTATCAGGCTCGGTGATTGATGAGAAAGAGGGTAACTTTATGGTCCATGCTTTTTAATGATTTGTTTTCAGAAAAAAAAGTCATTACTTCGATAATACATAATTTTAACACCATAATAGTACACACGTTAAGAAAATAGTGTAACATATTGAGGTAATTTCTATTCACGACAAAAATATATTATCACGTGCCTTTTGACACAAGACTTTAGATAAGCCGCGGAATGATCAATAAATAAATAATAATAAAAAAAACAAGACTTTATGATTTTGCTTTAAATTTGGATAAGTAACTAATTAACAAAAGTGGGATTGCTTCTTTTTCCATCAAGCTATTCTAGACCTGAGGAAGACAATATCTTATTTGGCATGATTTAACGGTGAAAATATTTATCAGATTTTTGAATTTTTCAACCTAATTTTTATTAATATAGGGATTAAGATAGATATTCTTTCATTACATAGACAGTACCTCTCATTAGCATGACATTGCCATCATCATCGCTGCAGGATAGCTGCTTTGACTTTGAGGCCACCACCATCGACCTCTTGCCCCAGCCCAACCCCACCCCCACCGACCCCAGCGAGCGAGCAATGGGGAATTGACTAAACGACGTCAATGAATGCGAACACTAGACTAGATTAGAGAAAGATGGTGCAATTAATTGGGGGCCAAGTTTTGTTTCGATGAGATGAGAAATCACGTTGTGCAGTTGAACTTATTTGTATACTTTAAAATAATCTATGAGCAGTGCCACTTAGTGAACAGCAACGATTAGCTGTTAACAGCTAATCGTACCTGTTCAAGATATCATGATGTTAATGGCGAAGTGGACGTCATACCCATTGGATGGAAGAGCCACGAATTCTCACGTGCACAAGAAAATCTTCTTCGGCCCTGGTCAAAACATTTGGGTGCAGTAAAAGTGGGGCTGCGGGAAAGAGAGGACCTTAAAAGGCGTGTAATGGGAATGGAAAGGGTTCGGTGAGGATTTAGGGACAGGGGAAGGGGTTTGGTAACATTAGTCCCACCACAAGTCGTCATAGCAAAGACGAGCCACTAAAAAGGTCGAGATGTGGAACCCTAAGAAAGAGCCTGGATGACAAACGTTACCATCAAAGCTTTTACAAGTTTCTGAGGGACAGGAACAAATCAAAGGAACCCCGCGAACCCTGATTTTCAAGAGCAAGAAATCAGCTCTCCCTCTCTCCTCGAAAAATTATCAAAAAAATTATAAATCTATTATACTTTTATCAATTCGGTGATAATATTTTAAATTTATCAATTGAATTTAAATTTTCACATTTCATAAATTAAGTCAATTCAGTCAATTTTCTTTCATTCTTCCTCCTCTAACAAGTTGCCGAAGGAGCTCGAATTTAAACTCATTAGCATGACCATAGATTTTATAGGAATGAATTCCAAGATAATTTATAATTACTTTTTATTTGATTATTTTTTAATCTAGAACAGACTGTTATTATATTACTATATTAAAAACCATCTCCCAGTAATTTATCTTAACACAAATTTCTCGCACAATCTAATCTAGTTTGAACTATACAAATCACTACGAAACACTAAAATTTCGCAATGTAGGACCACATATTAGAAAAACAGGTAAGATTTTGATCCAGACAAGAAAAAATCAATTGCCCACGAAAATCAGACAGTCAAAAGTGAAGCTTTTACTTCCGAAGTAATCCAAAACTCAAGAAACTTCCAAAGCGGACGACTGATTAGCACAGAAACTAAGTAATCCCCATTATCTTTACGTAAACAAAATTCGACCTTCATTTGATCAATCAACAATATATTCCCAACCTGAAGCGCCTGGACTTTATATCCAGTCCGAAGAAGCGAGGCAGCCATTTACAAGCTCAACTCAGACAAGCCCACGAAAGAAACCATGTCTCGGGACGCCATCCTTCAAGAATTCTCGCAGCGTCCAAGCTCCGTCTCATCTTCCTCCGGGGAGAGAATGAAAACACGGGAAGGAGAATGCTCAACTTAATTATGTGGTAAACCCCAAAATGCCACGGCGGAGGCAGATCTGAGCTTGGAATGCGACCGGTGGGGACTCTTGGCCTGGGGGGGAGAGAGAGAGGGATTGGTTCGTGAAAAGTAAATAATGCTTAAAAATTAGATGGTCAACATAGTTTCGTTTCTAATTCGCTTGTTTATCTATCTATGTAGCATTGTCCCGAGGGATTATTGCTGCATATAGTATCTCGCCGTTGTAAGCTATTTACGACTTTTCATCCAAAGCTTGAAAACATAATATTCTCCTTGAGGTGGGACAATTTATGGAAAAATGACATGCGATTATTATTCATGTCCAGGTTTGAATGTTATAAAGGAATTCGATATTTCAAATTAAATGAAAATGAAAGGTCCCGCACCGTAAACTTTATGATGAATTAAAAATTGAAAGCAGAAACCGACCTTTAATTTTATGGATGATGTGATGGATCTAACTTATCATAATAGTAAAAAAGCTATATTAAAAATCATGTCTTTAGATGCTTGATGTTGATCGGACTAGTTGTTATTGTGACGCCCTAAAACGTTGCACGCGACACGTGTCTTTTCTAATGTTACTTATTAGAAGCATGTGGAAGCTAATAAAATTATTCTCAACCAAAATCTCGTATAAAAAATCCGCATGAATTAAATGTGGATACAACTTTAACATATCATTTAAGAAAAATACAAAATACAAAAGTCTTGGGAAATGGTTGGGTTCACTAGCGTCGCTATTCCCATACTATCCAGAAAGCGAGTTAGCATCCAACTCAAGAGTTGATGGTCTCAAACATCGTCTCCTCCCCTCGATCTTATATTCCACGGATCATCCCACAAATTGAAAAATAAGGATGAACCGAAGCCGAGTAAATGAAATTTCTAGGTTTAAGTTAGAAAATCACCTTACCACTCAACCTAATACCAAAAAATAGCATGAGTGCATAGCAAACCCAAAAGTATGCCAAGAACACGATTAATGTTTTACCTTTCCCATTGTGATATGCCACAGTAATCATTACTCCACAATATTTCAATTCAAACTCATTCATATGGCATAATTTGTTCCGATACAAGTAACCAATTGAACAATACTTGATCCACACATGCACACAAATATGCATTATATTCATTATTACTTCTCCTCCCGAAAACTCCTGAATACTCCTTAGATATCCTGACTCATGAGGCATTTCGGTACACTCTTTGGGGCATCCCAACTTATGGAACATCTCAACTCTGAGGCATCCCCCAAATTGTATCATGGGGCATCCTAACCTATAGGGCATCTCAACTTCGAGATATCGTCACCATTAATTTATGGATGTCGGAAATTATATTGTTTTTATGCGCAATGTACATATTAACATTGATCCTTTCTTACATCAACTATGAAGTAAACACTTATTACAACAATCGACATTGAATACGTAAAAGCATTGATGATTATAAGCTTACCTCACGTCCTTCCTCATTATACCTTTTAATGTTCATATCACAATAGTATGTTTATCCTTCTATTTTGTAAAGATAAGTAAACATTTATATATATGCCAATACTCATACTCATCTTCTCACTTCATCATTTGTTCCTCAAAGCAATGAAATGCATTAGTCACATGATCGGGTAAGAAGTAACTTGTGATCATATTTAGAACGTGAATCAGTATTCGATTTTAAGGGGAAATTGGACCTAGAAAGCTAATCAAACCAAAAAAGTGACTACACTCAAAATGAGTAAATAAATATTTTTAGACTCAGAAGGTAAACATAATCAGACTCAATAAAATCCAATCGAGCAAATGGATATATTTAGATTCAGTAAAATCAAATTGAACAAATAGACATATCTAGACTCAGTAAAATCTAATTGTACAAATGAACATGTCCAGACTTAGTAAAATCTAGTTGAGTAAATGGACAAATTCAACAAATGAATACATTCAGACTTAGTAAAATTTGATAGGACGAACGAACATATTCTAACTCAGTAAACTTTGACAGAACAAATGAACAGATTTTGACTTCGTATAATTTGATAGAACAAATAAACAAATTTAGACTCTAGTAAAACAGATGAACGGATTCTAATGTAGTAAACTTTGATAGAACAAATAAATAGATTTTGGCTTCGTAAATTCTTATAGAATAAATGAATAAATTTAAACTCAATAAAATCTGATAGAACGAATAAATAGATTCTAACTCAGTAAACTCTGGCAGAACGAACGAACATATTCTGACTTAGTAAAATTTGATAGAACTAATGAATAGATTTAGACTTGGTAAAATTTGATAGGATGAATGAACAAATTTAAACTCAATAAAATCTAGTAGAATGAATGTACATATTCTAACTTAGAAAATTCTGATATAACGAATGAATAGATTCCGATTTCGTAAAATCTGATAGAATAAATGATTAGATTCTAACTCAGTAAACTTTGGTAGAACGAATGAGTAGATTCTGACTTTGTAAAATCGGGTCGAACTAATGTACATATTTAGACCCAACCTTTCTACATGCTAAATGTTACCACATTGCAAGTAATAACTCAAACACATGTTAGGCGTGTAACCACTCATCAAAACATCACAACATATCAACTCACAACTCCATTTATCATCAAATTTAATTATAACTAAGGCCACCTAACAATTTGGTAAGTCTAAAGTGTCAAGTAGATTTAACAAATTTAACGCCTAGAATTTCACTTACCTCTTGAACAAATTTGTACAATCAAGGGTCGTGACCACCTCCTGACTCATGAAAACTAGGATCAAAAGGAGATTTGTTTCTGAAAGTGGAAAATAGCATGATACGACTGGATAGACTTTGAGTCTCATGTTCACCCAAAGGTTAAGAGAGAGTTTGTTTGGATAATAGGTGTAGATATACTTTGGTTCTTCCCCCAATTACATGTGGCATGGTTAAACATCTTATGTGAATAGGTGTGAAGAGACTAGCATGGAATGTTGATGATGGCTTAAGGGTACGAGTCATGTTTAGGGTTAAAGCTTGGGTTTGAAAGTGGCACATGGCCATGCATTTATTCTGAAAATGCCACATAATGTATCATTTGTCATAACCAAGGAAGTTTTTATATAATTTATGAGAAAATAGTGCTCTTCAAAGCTAGGTGGAGGTGTGCATGTAGATTATGTGTGGCTTCTTTGCCAAGTTCTACTCTATACATGTCTAAGTGAAGGAGTCTTTAAAGATGACTCAATTTTGAAGTAATCATGACTTAAATCTTGGTTTGTCATCTGGAGAGAACACCTGGCCATCGATGCACCATTTCAAGAAGGGAGTTGCTAGCCTAATGGCCACTGTCATCCAAGATGATGATGGGGATTGTGGGCTGCAATTTCCTTTTCAAAGAAATGGGCAACCGGTTGAAATCTATTACATTTGCTAACCTTAAATGATTCAGCAAAGAAACTAGATTAAAAACAATACATATGATGAAATCAAGGTTTTGTTTTCTTATTATATTTAAGGAATAATATAACCATCGTTTTTTTTTTCCGGAAATCAAAATTAAAATCATCCTTCAACCTTTTATTTTTTATTTTTTTTAAAGTTCCTCAAATTTTTAGAAAATGTCAACGTACAGTCCTTCTGTTAAAATTTTTCCCTTGCTGGTTGATTTTTGTTGCCATGGGTTATAGAATTAACGATGTAGACGCTAGTGAATATACATGTCATGCTAAAATATATATGTCATATTATGATTCACCGGAAATTATTATAAGTAAAAAAGGCACTGCATCAAACAATATTAAAAAAATCAAAATTGAGAGGGAAAGAGATGGAGGATCATTGTGATTGTTGTAGCCGTGAGCTCAAGCTCTAAGCTTGTGGCAACCATGGTTGTAGCGGCCACAACCATTGGAGTTTCGAGTTGTGAACCTCAAGGTCATGGCTGCTCGAGATAAGCTCACGGTCATAGTGGCTCAATTGGTGGTTGTAAATGGTTACAAATCATAGTTTTTGTAATATCATGAATGTTTTGTGGGTTTTCTTCAAATTTATCATTTCTTTTATTTTATTTCTATTATACTCACATTTAAGAAATTTTACTTAGAGAGATTAAAGAAAATCCCGATAACTGAGATTTCATTCCAAATTTCTCGAAGAAACTGGATGAACAATTTATCCTGTTCCTTCACTTATACTATCAACTTATTTGTTCTTATAAAGAAATTTTTATAGCACTTTATGATTCATATTTGATGAAGTGGCATGTGTTACAATGCCTAAGCATATATAAATTACTCCACCTTTCACCTGCCATTAAGACCCACATTAACACTTTTTCTTTCATGTAGATTTCTAGAGAATTATGGTTCTTGAAATATAAAGAGAATGTTTAGCAAATTCCTATCATTTCCGGCAATTAAAAAATAATTTGCATTTCTGAAAATTACGTTAGAACTTTAGCTGAAGATTTTTTTTTTTTTTTTGTCCTTTTTAGGAACCTTGAGCCCTCTCTCTAAATAGACTCGTGAAGTGGAAACACTGGACCTCCTCGAAGAAAAGAAGTACAAAAATTGGCTACTCAAGTTTGTGGATTACTCGATTAAATTGTGCAGTGGAAGACAACCCGTCATTTGATTGCAGATAATGGTGCCGTTATGCTCGCTTTTCTCTTTAATGACATACCAAAACATTATCCAATAAGTGAAAATTTTTGTACACTACAATGAGTCTCATTGTGGCAATTGTTGAACTTGGACACAATATGTACTTATCTAGTTAAGATATGTTAAATTGAAATTTGGCTAGCACAATGAAAAAGTTGGGGTATACAATAATGAAAAAGGGAAGTGAGGCAAAAAAATTAATCAAACAAATGCAACATACTATAAATTTTTAAATAAATTTCATTTTTGGATAGTTACAAATTGATCATGATTTTGATTTTTGAGTTAACTTGGATTGCTTTGGCTCAAATTGAATTTATCGATGCTTTAAGTTTTATAAATAAGGGTTCAAGTGTTAATTTTGGTAATTGTAAACATTTTGTCAAATGATGAATATATTTTTTCACAACTGTAAATGTGAAAAATGTTTTATATAGTGATGTTGTCAATAGAAATCCTAAATTTAATTGTCTTATAATAAAAATGTTTTAAATGGTCGTTCTACATGCAATTTTATATATTTCATGTTGATAATGCTTTCCATAAAGCTTTTTTCAATTCCCTAAGATTTTTCTATTTTCTATTTTATTTATTCTATTTTTTTAATCTAAAGAATCCCACTAAATGGGATTCATAGATTTCCCAAGGAAACTGGACAAATAAGTTGTTCGGTTTCCTTGAAAAATCTTGTGGATTGGGGAGCACCGTTACTCTCCAAGGAGTCATGGTGCCATCACCCCATTATTATTCTTTCAAGAACAAGTGGCAATTATAAGATTTAATGAAAAATTTGTGAGTAAGTATAGTAAAAAAAAAAAAAAAAAAAAAAGCAAAATTCTTCTTCCTTTAGCATCATTAATGTAAGTGATTCACTACTAGTAATAATTAACTAAAATTTACACAATTAATATCGCCCATCAACTACTAAGACAATGGTAAATTAATTAATACCGCTCTACTATCGGTGTATACGTTGGATTTGGGAAGATTGCATTTACCGGAAATTATCATCCATGCCTCACACAATTTTCGGTTCAACTAAAATTTTTACTTGTCCACTCAAACCCTAAGTTAAATAATACATAGCTTTATATTTTAAGACTACATTTGGTAGTTAGGATAAAGTTTAGGATAACATAAAATTTATCATATCTTGCATTTGTTGTTTACTCAAAAAAGATAAAATCGGATATAAATGGGATATAAATTGGAAACAATTATTTCATGTGGGAAGTGAGATAAATGCATATAGGATTTATAATATTTATAATAGGAAAGTTTTTCTCTCAAATAACAAATTTCTTAAATTAACAAATTAAAATTATATTTTAATATAAATAATTTTTGAATTCTAATACAAGAAATTCAAAATAACAAAAAATAAAAATTTATTTTTTAAAATTAATCTAATTTTTATTATATATTCGAATTTAATTCTATCTTATAATATAAATTCAATATATAAATATTTATTTATTACATATTTTAGGTGTTTTAGTATTTTAGGTATATCGGTACAAGTTTCTATTTAATAAAATTTTGTTAGAGAATGATGGAAGGGGAAGAAAGAAATAAAAAAATTAATTAAAAATAGAGGAAAATAAAATAAAAAAGAAAAAGAATAAAGTAAACAAGAGTGTTGCAAGAAATTTTTAGCATACTCATTTGTAAATTTTGGTAATTCATAATATGATATGAATATATCCAACTTTATTATTACAATCACCAAACAGTGGACAAGATTTAGCAAAATCCCATAGATTTCATATTCTATCATATCCAATCATATTCGATTAGAAATCCGGATAACCAAATGTGGCCTAAGGGTATTGAAATTTCCGAGTGTTGCATAATTATGATTACGAAAATTTCGAATATCACAATCGTGATACATGCGAGATGAAAATATTTTTGTACTCGGAGAATAATGTACTTTATTAATCTTAAAACTAGAAAAAGAGTACCACACTTCGCAAAATAGAAATAAATTAAATCGGAAATTTTTTTGAAAATATAGGTGATGTGTGAATAAGAATGTTTGAAAACGTTATAGTTGATCTAGAGAAATGAAAATACTTTTGCGGAATGAAACTGATTTTTTGTGGAATGAAACTTTGTTAGAATTGAGCAAAAGCATATTTTATTTTCCTGCCACAAGTTAAAATATTATCCATATTTTGAAAATTGTGAAAAAATCGTAGGTGAATCTATATGTCGACATTATTTCAAATTAAAAATATTCAAAGTGCAATTCTGTCGCAAAATTTTTAACTAGGCAAAAAGTAAAAAGTAGAAGCTTATTGTGATATGTTCTCAATTTTTCTAAGTACAAGATTTAGTTTCGATAAAAAAAAAAAGTACAAGATTTAGATTTTAATCTAACGGTGTTGGAGATTTAAAGATCACGATTACAAAGTCTCAGAATTTCAATTTAATTTGGATTGCGATTATGTCTTTTACCATACAAATATGATTTTTCTCAGCAGAATATGTGAACTTTTCATATAATTTTCTTTTGGTATAAATTGAGATTGAAAACATTTGTTAAATTTGCTCAGAGAGATCAAATCTTATTTTGTAGAAAGACCTCCATTTCAGGAGAGCATAAACCACGAACACGTCTTTGTTAAATAAAAAAGGACACCTTCCATTCTAATTCAGAAATTATGAAATGATAATGAAGATTTTTAAGGGGAATGCTTCAATCCATATTGAAATGAAACAAGTTCTTTTCATCGCTTTGAATGAAAATGAAAAACATCAATTTATTATTTAGTATTTATATTTATTAAATATTTTAGGTATATTACTATAGTTTACACTATAGCTTATTATTTAATATTTAATAAAATTTTGATTAATTAATATTTTTATTACTTTATATAAATAAAATTAATCAACAGAATTTCTATAATTTAATAGAATTTAAAAATGGAACAGAATTTCAAATTCAAATTCTTTTTGCACCACACCTTTATCGCACATCTTAGTCTCTCATTCTACATATTATGAGTTTTTTCTTGATAGAAGACGAAGATTGCTATGAATAAAAACCAAATCTTCTGCACGTTTTGGGGTTATCTTATTTCTACTCACCGAATGCACAAATGAGTAAGTACTCCAATTTCTCTCAGTACATGATGAAGAAGAAGGTTGTACAAGAAGCTTTAAGGCTATGCTTTAAAGCATTGGTGAACATGCACCATAATTAACCCACCAAGCCTTATGATTCATAGAATATCGATTTTGAATGGAATCAAAATCTCTAAAATCCCCATTTTTACTCAAAATCTACATACTCCAAATTCACCTTGTTGCGCTCATCCAAGTTAGGAAAGCATTTCTTGAAGCATTTCAGTCTTTCTTGGTTGATCTCCTTATTCTTATATGGAGAAATTCGAGTAGGATCTTCATCAAGCCATTGATCATTATAGTACCTTTATTTAATAAAATAAAATAAAATTAGAAAACAACGATACAGAAGAAGAGTATTATATTATCATGTTAAAGAAAGAATAACTACTAAAGTAATAATCTCATACAATTTTAGAACTTACCTGGGATTTAAAGCATGTGCCAAGCAATGAAGTGGAGTATTGTTCTTTGTCCAACGATCTACAAGAATTGTGTGAATCACCTCATAAAATGTGGACTTCTTATCTAGTCTCTTCACTTCATGTGCATATATAGCTTTCTTCACTTTTTCGATCATCGAACCCCACATATCATAAATTAAGTGAAGACAAGGCTTATCAGTATCACAAGTTTTAAGCATATCATAAATAGGAGCCGTGAAGAAAAGCATATAATCAATCAAATCCCACCAAAAATCATCCAACACCTTCTCCTTGACAAACTTAGCTTTCTCTTGATTAACATCTCGATAGATACTCCATTTTTCACAAATCACCATGCTTTGAAGACCACTTTTTATCAACTTAAATCTTCTAAGCATTACAATCATCGAATTAAAACGTGTATCCGCTATAGAAAGCAACTTCAAGCTAACAAACTCATGGTATATTGCTAATCTCATATGATGGTTCATGATGAAATGTTTGATTTGCATAATTTCCTTAACAATATCTGAAATCCAACTACATTCCTCATAAACTATTTGATTGCTCTCCATATTTTTCGCGGCACAAATATTCTTCAAAACTAGATTAAGAGTGTGCACCACACAAGGCGTCCACATAATGGATGTAAATTCTTGCTCAATGAGTTGTCCCGCGCCCTTACAATTTGAAGCATTATCCGTAATTACTTGGACCACATTCTCATGCCTAATTTCATTGATAACTCCTTTAAGCAAATTAAAAATGAAATGCATATCTTTTGTTTCTCCTGAGCAATCAACTGATTTTATAAACATCGGTTCTCCATCCGATACTGCCATGAAATTAATAAGTGGTCTTTTTTGTGAGTCGCTCTATTCATCACTCACAATACTTACACCCTTCTCCTTCCACATGATTTTCATAGGTGCACACAAGCTATCAATATTTGCCTTCTTTTTTTGTAACAAAGTGGTCTTCAACAAATTATATTTTGGTGGTACATAACCCGCAATATTATGATTAGCGGCATAAGTGAAAGCGGATTGAAAATAAGGATTCATTGCTAGATTAAACGGCAAACCCGCCGAATAAAACATCCTAGCAATCTCACAATCCAGACGTTCCCGTTGAGTCATATTAAATGCATTTTCAAGTGATTTTCCACTCCCACTTCCACCTTTCCTTTTTTTGGAGTTCAATGATAAATACATTCCGTCACTACCGCCACCACTAAGTGAATAACTAGCAAGAGGCAAAGGTACATTTCAAGTTGCAATACTCATTAATTGAGTGTGGACCTCTTCCTCTAATTTTTCCATCTCCAAAAGATTTTTTTTTTTTTTCCACTTTTGTGCATTTTCCAATTCCTTTTCCACTTATCATCATCAAATGGCCCCTCACTCTTATGTATGAACTCTTATAATCTTTTTGACAAAAGTTGCATCTCCAAGACAAATTTCCCCTCGCATCAGTATGATTCACTAATTTAATGACATACCTCCATAATGGTTGTTTTACAACTTCATTGCTAGAGGTAGGTTGTTGTGTACTTGAAGTACTACTAGCCATGTTTGAACTTAAAGACATTTTGCAAAATAAATAAATAAATAAATAAACATGTTATTATCAATTGCTATAATGTTTCTTAGTAATACAATAGCCAATAGTAGCGAACAACAATAATATAGCAGCAATACAACTATCATACAGCAGCAAATGGCAGAGAACAGTAGCAAAAATGAGCAGATTATCAATTCAGTGTGCAAAGAACAACAACTATATAGCAGCAAATGGCAAAGAACAACAGCAAGAATGAGCAGATTATCAATTCAGTTTGCTCTGGTTCTATAGCTGTAAACTAGTGAAAAACTTCAATTTTAGGCATTCCACAAGTTAAGGGCCAGAGTGCTCATGCAGGGGCAAGCGAAGTCCAACACTCTAATAATGGAGAGACCCAAGAGGATCGAAAGCTTAAACTGGGTGCATTATATTGCTCCTTTTTCACTTCAAGCATCTTGTGTGAAACTGTTCTCTGCATTCACATCTCACACGTGCACTTAACACATATAAACACAGTTGATTGTGATGATAGAAAGGGAACTCTCTCGTGTCTGATTCATGGGTAGCACATTAAATTCAAAGCATCCCAACTAGAAACAAGAAGTGAAGTCAAACCATCAAAGCACTAAATTATGAGTTGGTTCCATAATTGGATCAAATCCAATTCTGTTGCTCTCACATGACTAAACACTTAGCTGCATGCTAGTACACAATGATCCATTGATCCGCATATCTGTTTAAACCAACCTGAAAAATATTATAGAAAAAATGTGGAAATTATTCATTTAACTTCTTCATAAGGACACTTCCTTTTCAATAGGAAGATAAAAAAACTTGACAACAGTTAATCAGTCAATAGGAAAGCATGAACAACCAAGAAAAAGGATGACCCAAAACAATGGCGGTAAATCGTTAAAATAGTAAAAGGAATTATTTGGAGAATAAAAGTTGACAAAATGCAAAAACGAAATAACCAAGGTCCAAGCAGAGGAAACAGCATTAACTATTGAGGTAACCAAACCTAGAAAATTTACTTAGCTAGCGGATTGTCCTCCCTCAGGATATTATGAAGATAATCCTAGCGATATGATAGGCGCAAAACAAATAGATGAAGAACTTCAGAAACTGTTCTTGCTAGTAATAGATGAGATCAATGCGTCATAGTAGTTTTCTTGTAGTATACTAGTATCCACCTATATATCTACTCAAATGGTGCCACAGAAAACTCAAGGTGACCCAATTTGAGAGCCAATTCTGTTCTCAAGACAATTTTTTTAAAAGGAAAAGTCGTTTATCACAGATTTATTAGAAGCCACAAAAACCAGAGCCATTAACTTCATCACCATTAGGTCATCGTTGGTAACCAATTATAGTCAACTCCATTGATTCACAGCCTCAATTTAGGCAAAGAACTCGCTACACATCCCAAAACCAACAAAAATCTTCACATAAACACGGTCAATCAAGTCAACATAACCGAATCAACCCACAACCACATCTCTAATCATCACTCACCTGAAATCGATAGATGTAGTCGTCGCCAAACAACGCCCTCAGCGAATCGACGGGCTTCCTCTTCGGAAAAGAAAAGAAAAATTATTAGACAGAGGTTCCTGCTCCAATTTTTCGACATCAACAAACTCTAGGGTTTGCCGAAAAATCCCAAATCGCATTATAAAGAAATCCAAGATGCTAACCTGAGATGAGCGAAATCGCAAGATGAAGAAGAGCAACGCGGCAACGTTTGTGAGAGGCAGAGGCGACGGCTCACCGTTGGGGCAACGGCTCGATGCTTTCGAGAGAGACGAAGGCAGGGTCGGAGGCAACTATGGCGACGGGTGGGACTGAGGCGTGAGGGGCTACGGCGAGTCGGCGACGCCGATTGGTGGGGTGAGCTGCGCAGTCGGCAAATTAACACCAATGACACTCACGGCGAAAGAGGAGAACTGGAGTGCTCTGCTTTGCTCAGGTGCGTGCGAGTTCAACTGAAGAGGGAATAGAAAAGTCCAAAAGGAACCCGTGCGTCGGCGAACTTTTACCTTTTATTTTTATTATTATTTTTATTATTTTCATATATTAATATTTATACCCCAGAAGTTTTAGAAATTTATAAAAATAACCCCATGCATGTCGGAGTCACGTGTCGAAATTTTCGACTCGTGTTTTGGAGTGTGTCGGAGGTAGTTGACCGTGTGTCGGTTTTTCCGACTCGCGTTGATCGCATGTCCGACACGACACGAAGGGTCCCAGAGAGTTTCCGTGCTACCTAGCCTCCGGCGACCCCGGATTTGGGTTGTGGTAGTGTCGCACGACCTCCCGTGACCTCCGGCGACCCTGGATTTGGGTTGTGGTGGCGTCGCACGACCTCCCGTGACCTCTGGCGACCCTGGATTCGGGGGCGGCGAGATCGCGGGACGTCGCCTCGACCTCTGGCAACCTAGATCCAGGGCGTCGAGGTCGCGGAGGACCTCGCTGCCTCGGATCTGGGTCGCGGCGGCGTTGTGCGACCCAGATCCGGGGCGGTGAGGTCATGCGACCCAGATTGAGGGCGGCAAGGTCCTCCTGCGACCCTACTGCCCTAGATCTGGGTCCCGGCGACCCAGACCTCACCGCAACCCACCCCCTAGCGTTGGTTGCGCCACCCCTCGACGACGGTTATCTAGGTTTTGGTGCCTTGGGCTTTCACCCTTGTGAAGCTGGCATTTGGGGAATGCAAACCCAAAAATGAATGCCAAACGGGCTGGCATTTGCCCAAGGATCTTTAGGCCTCTAAAGGGCTTTGAAAAGTAGTTCTCAAATGGGCGTCATCCCATGAAAAGTGATCAAGAGAAAAGTAATATTCAATTTTTAATTTGGACCTTCCTTATCTGATTTTCTTTTTGAATAAAAATTAGCAATTAGTGTACACTTGTAATTTATCTAATGTAAACAAAAGAAAAAAAGATAGAATAAAAAGGCAAAGATACATTAGGCGAGAGGAACATGCACATGCTAGTACCACAGTATATCTAGGAGCCTGCGAAGTTATGTTAGTGCCAAGTTTCAACCTTTGTCTTGTAGCCTCCACAGTTAGCCCAAAAAAGATAATGATACTAATTTGCACAAGCAAAATCATAAATTAGTAACTTGTGATAAATGGAGGATAAAACTTAAATTGATATACTTGTCACTTATTATGTTGGTGAATTGTCATAAATATGCTAATTTGAATTTTTTTATGATTAAAAAATTAATTTGAAGTAATTTGTTATAGATATACTAATTTTTCGTTTTTCATGGTGTTAATCCTAAATTTAATACAACTGAACAAAAGCAATCCTTGGGCTGAAAAAGAGGAGGGGCAAATAGAAGCCGAGTCAATCAGTCTTGATTTTTTTCGACCAAAAAAAAAAAAAGGAGTCTTTTTTTAGGGGCCATTCGAAATGGAATCTATTAGAGAAACGGGCTTTTTAGATGGCCGGAGGCCCACCTAAGCCCAACGTAATCGGGGCGGGCTGCATATTGCCCGTCACCAAGGCCCACTCCAATTTACGTGCGAGAATGAGCTCACTAGGCCCGAACCTGTACTTCCGATCAGCTTCACGATCCCCCATGTTTCGCACTCGTTCACAGTTCGAAGGGCGCATCGGTGCTGTGCTCGGACTCGCTCGCTGCGCCGTCGTCTACCCGAACGGCGACGCCCGCAACGCCCGACGGGAGAGTCCCCGAGCAAAACCCAGAAGCTGGAAGTGCGCTTTCTGCACTAAAGATCGTTCCTTTACGCTCGGTCGTTCTCGGAGGCAAAGAAGCAAACAGTTGGTCGGCACTGCAAGGTTCGGATTCTGTTCACAAGAAGGAGAAGGAATTGTTTCTGTGATAGGAATAGCGATTGCTTCGGTGTTTGTAGATTGACTGAAATGATGTTTGATGCCAAGATTTCTTTTGTTTTCTTGTGGGTCTTGAGAGTATGCGATGTATGCACGTGTGCTGGAAGGAACGAGTTCCTGAACGTGTTTTCTGCTCGAAAGATCTTGCAGGGTATTGCTTTTGGGTCATGGAAAGCTGTGATGATGAGAAGGATGGCGGCTCCGAAAACCTTATGCCGAAGGCGCTATCGCCCGGGGTAGCATCTGGGGGTGCTAAGTTCGTGGATGAAGTGCTTAATGGTCAGGATGAATGCTGCTTGGACAACTTCCGGATGGATAAGAACGTGTTCTACAAATTGTGCCACGTTTTGCAATCGAGGGGCTTCCTGCGCCATACGAACAGCATGAAGATCGAGGAGCAGTTGGCCATATTCTTGTTCATAATAGGCCATAACCTGCAGACGCGAGCTGTTCAAGAGCTATTTAGGTACTCCGGGGAAACCATTAGTCGGCATTTCAACAATGCCTTGAATGCAACTACGGCAATTTCTTTGGATTTCTTTCAGCCTCCTGGATGCGACGTCCCTCAAGAAGTACCAGCAATTTGGGGCGCGCTTGTTTTTACTCCAAATAGTATGTAGAATACAAACAAGCAAAAAGCTTTTCATGATTTTTAATCATACATAATATAATTGAATTGTCAAAATAAAAATTTGATTATTTTTTATAATTTGATATTGGAAATCCGCGAATCTAGAAATTCATTTCGGACAATTGAACCTTCTTGAACTTTTTTTAAATGGATTAAAAAGAAATAAAAAATACTAGTAATTTTGGGGGCGGATGTAGTCAAGTGGATCAAGGCAGTGGATTGTGGCTTTTCCTAGTATTTTCTTGTTACATATAGTTATGATACCTTCAAACTATCTATCTATTCAGCAAATAAATAGAAGTTTTATCTATCAATATGTATGGTCTTGGACCACTAATAATGTTTTTCTTTAGAGCTCAGTCACTTAATAGATTTACTTACTTCTATTATGTTAATATTTATTACTATTATTGGAATTTTGGTTCTTTTTTATAGTGACAATTATATGTCTCATAATCAAGGATATTTGAGATTTTTGCTTATATGAGTTTTTTCAATACTTCCATGTTGGAATTAGTTACTAGTTCGAATTTGATACAAATCTATATTTTTGAGGCACAAAGAAAGAGGGTAAGTTGTTAAAAATTATCATAGAATGGGTACATCGATTTAATATTTGAACTTGTTATTGTTAGAAAGATATCTTAGAATAATTATAATTCATATATAATTATATTGACTATATCTAAGTGACTATATATATTAAATAATAAGTTTCATAGGGATAACGTCATATGTTTTGGGAACTAATGTATAATATTTTTTTTTGTAATAAAAAAGAATGGGTTGAAATATCTATTGATATTTTTACAAAGAGTATTTTATTAAAAGATTAAGTTATTACTCAACAAAGAAACATTCAAATTATGAAAGGATGATATCAATTTAGAAGTGCTTTTTTAGTTATTATTATAGTTTTTTGTTCCCAGGAAAAAAAAAAAAAAAAAACATAAATTCGTTTGATAAAATTTTTGTTCCTAGCAATACAAATTTAATTTTTTTGTTTCCGCGAATAGATTTGGAACAAAATTAAGAAGTAGAAGAAAGTAACTTCTTGCTCCTGGGAATAATTCATATAATCAATTCCTACTTTTTTCTTTTCTTCTCTTTTCTTCTCTTCCCCTTTCTCGTTCTTTCCTTTGGCCGATTGCCAATCTCGGCCACCATTAGCGACAGGCCAGATGAGGGTTGACGACCTTGCCGGAGTGTCGGTCGTCGGCCTGAGCCTCCCACAACCACGACAAGGCTCGGTCTTGCCTAGATTTGGTGAGGCCGAGACTCACCTTGGCCAGGCGAGTTTCCAACGAGCTCGTCGGACCTTGCTCAGCCAATCGCTGGCCATGGCGGACCTCGCCCTGGCATGGTGAGGCTCCGACGAGCTCCTTGGACCTCACCCAATCAATTGCCATGTCCGGCGACCGGCTACAAAGAAGAAGGAGGAAGAAGAGAAAAAGAAAAAGAAAAAATAATAGAAGTATTAAAAATTAAAAGAAACAAAAGAATTTAAAAATCTTACTAAATGCATTTCTATCCCGGGAATATAAATTTTGAACAATTACCAAGCGCGTTTTTTTTATTCATAAATTGTTTTGAAGAACAAAATCAGAAAAAATCATTTTTGATCAAAAATTGTTCTCTAGAACAAAATAATTACCAAACGCGCCTTTACTTACTTAAAGGTGGTTGCTTTCTCAAGTTTGTCCACTTTTCTAGAAAGGCCAGCAAGTAAATTGTCTTTAACTTTATTTTTCCGATTATCCCAAGCTGACGTGAATTGGCACGCATGGGGCAAACTTGAAAGTCACACAAAATTTAATGTATATAAATTTTGGAGAATAATTAATGAAAAATATAGTGTTTTTTTAAATGATTACGTGACAGTCTTTAATATATTATGATAATAATAATAATCTATTCTAGATCATAGAAAATCAAATAATAAATAATTATAAATTATTATGAGACCTATTTTCTCAAAAATTTGAGACTCATAATAAATTGCTAATTTAACACTACCTCAATAACAGTTATGCTAACAAAATTCATGAGATATATAGCGTCCGGACAAGAGAAAATTTCAATTCCCCAAAGTCTCTTCCACCAGTGCTTAATAAATAAAAAAGTCCACCAGTGTTTAAAGTCTCTTCCTCCGGCTTGACTCGCCTCACGTGCCTAATTATCATTCGACACGAAGATGGAGGGGAAGGAGTGACGGAAGGCGTGGCGGCACGAAGGAAAAGGGAGGAAGAAAGATTCTCAATAGCTTCCTTGCCCCTTTGCCTCGCGGGACGAAAGAGGACCAATTGGGCCCACACCGAAACACTCAACGACTAGCTACAGTATCCCGCGGTTCTTGTTATAAGACTGCTGATATCCACTACTCCCCACTCAGGAAAAAAAAGAAGAAACAGCTATGGAACAGCCAACGCAGAGCAATCCTGCTTTCACTCAGGAGGAGTATCAAGCTGCCCTCATTTTATCACAGCTGAGATATCACTTCCTGATGGTCCCGGAAGGGTGGGGTGCCCGAAGAAGAAGATCAGCTCGCCGCTTCCAGATGGTTGGGTGGGTTGCCGGGAGAAGAAGGTCAGCCCTCGCAGTCCGGCTCCACTTCCGCCGCCAGCAAATTGCCATGGCGAGGCTGCGGTGGCGCCTCGGTCACCTCCTTGGAAGCCTGCCGGTTTGACGCTGATCGAGGACAAGAAGGATCCAACTTTCTGTATGTGAACGGAAGCACTAAAAAGTTATCGTTTTTATACAGAAGAAAGATGCAATGTTTTAAAGAGTTGAGATATAATATACGAGATCAAAGTCTAGGTTTTAGGCAAGCCATGGGTGTGTTTTCATGGCTTGTGCTTTTACAAACTTTCTGTATGTAAACTTCACATTGTCCCCCGCATCGTAGTATCTGCCACTACAAGGGAGGTAGCTGTTGGTTCTTACATGTCAGATAATCCACAGTGACAGAGTAATGAGCAAACTTCGAGTCTCTTCAATGGTGATTCTGCTTTGCAGTGTCATAATCTCCATGGTATACGTTAGCTTTGGTTTTTATCATTATTGGGTTCACAGAATTTTGGATGATGACTGTTAAATCATGTCTCGATTTTTTGCGTTTATAATTATACGATTCGTTGAACTCGCGAAGGATTACAAAATAAGAAATAAAAAAGAAGAAGATGGGCACACGTATACCAGTTCCTTCTTAGGAATTGTTGCTGAAATTGTTATCTCCACGGTGGGGCCCAACACAAATTTTACTTCTGAGCTTTCAGGACTACTTTTACGTCTGAGCTTTCCATGTTTGGTCGATGGATTAAATAAAGCTCTCTGCACGAACAGGAAAACATTAAGTGGTGGGCCCAATGTTTACCCAAAAAAAACAAAGGAGGTGGGCCCAATTTTTACCAAAAAAACCAATAAGTGGTGCGCCCAAGGCCAAAAGTTTGACCTTGGGCACACGGCGCACGCAGGTATAAATAGAAATAGCCCTTTTTGTGCAGGTCTTCTCTTCTCCGGCGTTTTGAAGTCGCCGAAACAAAAGAGCCGCGCGTCCTGTACGCTAGAAGCTGCTGCACGTACAAGCGATCCTTGAAGCCGCAAGTCGCGCGAAGTCTGAAGAGATAAGTGAAGCCATACATAGAGCGTATTATAACAGAATTTGAACGTGCGATAATTTTGCGTTGTAAGTTTATATCCCAAGTGAGTTGTTTATTTATGAATACTTTGGATTTTGAGTTAAATTTATGTGTGGGAAACACTTGAGTGATTGAGCGATTGTAAACTCTGATACTCCAATTATAGTGAATTATTTGCTGCTGGCTTTCCCCGTGGATATAGGTACCGATACTCGGATCGAACCACGTAAATTTCTGGTGTCCTTATTTTTCTAGTTTATTTTCTCTGATGATTTCACGTGGTCAAAAGCAAAATCTTAAGCTGTTAGATGAAGATATGGTTTATTATTTCCCGGTATGGTTTATTATTTCCCCCTCACGCTTAGTCTGGTCTTTTGTCTAGTACTAAGCGTGTAAATTAAATTAGGGAGGCAAATAGGGGCCTGAAAGATTCGAACTCAGAACCTCCTAACTCTGATACTATGTGAAATTTTATGGTATCACTGCCAATTGTTCTAAAAGTTTAAGCTGTTAGATGAAGGCATGGTTTATTATTTAAATATTCTAACAATACATACGATAAAATGAAGGTTTTGTTTTCTTATTTTATTTAAGGAATAATATAACCATCTATTTTTTTATCCAGAAATCAAAATCAAAATCATCCTTCAACCTTTTTATTTTTTATTTTTTTTAAAAGTCCCTCAAAATTTTGGAAAATGTCAACATGCAGTCCTTTTGTTATAATTTTTCTCTTGTTGGTCAATTTTTGTTGCCATGGGTTATAGAACTAATGATGTAGATGCCAGTGAATATACATGTCATGCTAAAATATATATGTCACATTATGATTCACTAAAAATTATTATAAGTCAAAAAGCCACCACATCAAACAATATTAAAAAAAATCCAAAATTGAGAGGGAAAGAGATGGAGGATCATTGTGACTGTTGTAGCCTTGAGCTCAAGCTCTAAGCTTGTGGCAACCATGGTCACAGCGGCCACAACTATTGGAGTTTCAAGTTGTGAATCTCAAGATCATGGCTGCTTGAGATAAGCTCACGGTCATGGTGGCTCAATTGGTGGCTATAAATGATTACAAATCATAGTTTTTTTAATATTATGGATGTTTTGTGGGTTTTCTTCAAATTTATCATTTCTTTTATTTTATTTCTATTATCACATTTAAGAAATTTTACTTAGAGGAATTGAAGGAGATCCTAATACCTAAGGGCATATTTGGTAACGTTTATGTTCCGGAAAACAATTTTTGATAAAAATAGTTTTTTTTTTAAATTTTTGTTTCCAGGAACAATTTCTAAATATAAGAACGTGTTTGGTAATTGCAAAAATTTCTATTCTAGGAATAGAAATGCGTTTGGTAAACTTGTATACTTTTGTTGTTTCTTTTAATTTTTTCATATTTTCACTATATTTTTCATTTTTATTTTTCTTTATTTTTCTTCTTTCTCTTTGTGGCCAGTCGCCGGCAACGGTTTGGCGATCGGTTAGGCGAGTTCTAGCGAGCTTACCGGAGCCCCGCTAGGCCACCACGAGGGTCGGCGCGCTCGCTGGAGCCTCACCAAGCCACCGTGAGGCTCGGCCTCACTAGATTTAGGCGAGCCGAGCCTCGTCGGTGGCTTGGGTGGCTAGGCGAGCAGCCGGCGAGGCTTGACCTCGCCCAGGTGGCGTGAGGTTGGCCTCACCAAAGTACACCGGTGCCATCCCGAAACCCTGACCCACGACAAGATGGGTATTGTTGTAGAATCTCCATTGTCCTTCGTTGTAACCCCACAGCGAGTCCTTCGCCCTCAGATCCAGGTACAAGCTACCGGTTCTCATCCTGCTAGACGAACCCCTTGAGAACCCATATTTGCCCCCATTGCAACTCAAACTGTCGTAGCTATTGTACCAGTTGTACGGCGTCGCCGAGTTCGATGATGACGACGACTTCCGCCAATATGACCCCGGGTACAAGCCTGACGACCCCTCATCTCCGCTGTGGTTGGATCTGCTAAGGAACTCGCATACGATGGCGAAGAGGATGAGGACAACGTTGAGATAGTCCCAGATCTTCTTAACGGAATGGGGCCGGAAGATCTGGGAAGTGAGGGGGAGGAAGGGTGGGAGGGCAAGGAGGACGAAGGTGACGGAGGTGGCGAGGTAGAGGAGGAGGAGGAGGAGGCGGCAAAGGGTGAAAGATTTGCGGCGGCTCC
Organism: Eucalyptus erythrocorys; assembly: GCA_014182555.1. Taxonomy (NCBI): domain Eukaryota; kingdom Viridiplantae; phylum Streptophyta; class Magnoliopsida; order Myrtales; family Myrtaceae; genus Eucalyptus; species Eucalyptus erythrocorys. The sequence goes on along the minus strand of CM024598.1, from coordinate 12,279,302 downwards.
ACCGGGGGACTCTGGAGGCCTGGAGCCAGACGGGTGGCGCGTCCACTTCGCCGTGGTGCATCGGCTTTGCCGTTGCTTAGCATCTCGGGGGGCCTAGAGCCAAACGGGTGGCAAGTTGGCTTCGCCGTGGCTCGACGTCTCCGGGGGCAGGCGATGCTCCGACGAAGTCGTTGACCCTTGTATGGCTGGTTGCCGGCGCCGACCATGGCTAAGGTCGGCGACTGGCCAAAAGGAAGAAGAAGAAGAAGAAAAGAAAGAGAAGAAAAAAAGGAGAGAAACAAAAAGTTTTTCGTAATTGTTCCTCGGAACATGAAGCAACTTTTTTCTACTTCTTGTTTTCGTTCTCGGGAACAAAAAAATAGATTTTTTGTTCCCGGAAACAAAATTTTTACCCAACGTGTTTCCGTTCTTCTTTTGTTCCTCAAAACAAAAGGACAGAAATTTTTGTTTCAGGGAATATAAACAATTTTAAACAAACAAAGCCTTAATGGCAGATGAAAGGTGGAATATTTATATATGCTTGAGGATTGTGTGACATGCCACTTCATCAAATATGAAGCATAAAGTGCTGTAAAAATTTCTTTAAAAGACAAATAAGTTGATAGTATAAGTGAAGGAACATGATAAATTGGCCATCTAGTTTCTTCGGGAAATTTGGAATGGAATCTTAGGCCCTGTTTGTTTAAAATTATTTCAGTTCGTTAAAACAAAAATTTCTATTCTTTTGTTTCGGGGAATAAAAAAAGAACAGAAACGCATTTGGTAAAACTTTTGTTCTAAACAACAAAAAACTATTATTTTGTTCTCAAGAACAGAAACAAGAAGTAAAAAAAAGTTACATCTTGTTCCCGAGAACAATTCTAAAAAACAATTTTTCATCCTCTTTTTTTCTTTTCTTTATTTTCTTCTTCTTCTTCTTCTTCTTTTTGGCCGGTCGCCGGCCTTGGCCATGGCCGGCGCTGGCGACTGGCCAGATGAGGGCCGACGACCGCGTCGAAGCATCGCTGGCCCCCGGAGAAGCTGAGCCACGGCGAAGCTGATACACCACCCGTCTAGCTTCAAGCCTCCGGAGTCCCCCGCTAGAGCCGCTGTGAATCTTCCACCCTCTGCCGCCTCGTCCTCCTCCACCTCGCCACCTCCGTCACCTTTGTCCTCCTTGCCCTCCCGCCCTTCCTCCCCCTCCCTCCCTAGATCTTCCGGCCTTGTTCCGTCAAGAAGACGTGGGACTCTCTCAACGTCGTCCTCGTCCTCTTCGCCATCATATGCAGGTTCCTCAGCAGATCCAACCATGGCAAAGATGAGGGGTCGTACTCGCAGAAGTCATCGTCATCGGCGAACCCGGCAATGCCGTACAACTGGTACAGCAGCTATGACGATTTGAGCTGCGATGGGGGCGAATATGGGTTCTCCAGGGGTTCGTCTGGTAGGATAGGAACCAGCAGCTTGTACCTGGATCTAAGGGCGAAGGACTCACCGTGGGATTACGGCAAAGGACAGTAGAGATTCTACAACAATACCCATCTTGTCGCTGGTTGGGGTTTTGGGATGGCACCGGTGTACTCTGGCGAGACTAACCTCATGCCGCCTGGGCGAGGTCAAGCTTCGCAGGTTGCTCGCTTGGCCACCCAAGCCACTGGTGAGGACGAGCCTCGCGGTGGCCTAGTGAGGCTCCAGCGAGCTCGCTAGAGCTCGCCAAGCCGGTCGCCGACCACCGCCGTCACCGGCGATCGACCACAAAGAGAAATAAGGAAAAAAAAAAAAAAAAAAAAAAGAAAGAAGAAAAAAATGAAAAATATAATGAAAATATAAAAAAAAGATTAAAAGAAACAACAAAATTATACGAGTTTATTAAACGCATTTCTATTTCTAGAATAGAAATTTTTTGCAGTTACCGAACGCGTTCTTATACTCAGAAATTGTTCTCGAAAACAAAAATAAAAAAACTATTTCTATTAAAAAATTGTTTCTCAGAACATAAACGTTACTAAATGCGCCCTAAGACCCACGTTATCACTTTTTCTTTCATTTAGATTTCTAGAGAATTATGGTTCTTGAAATATAAAGAGAATGTTTAGCAAATTTCTATCATTTCCAGCAATTAAAAAACAACTTGCATTTCTGAAAATCACACTAGAACTTTAGCTGAAGAATTTTTATTTTTTTGTCCTTTTTAGGAAGCTTGAGCCTTCTCTCTAAATAGACTCGTGAAGTGGAAAAACTGGCCACTCAAGTTTGTGGATTACTCGATTTAAATTGTGCGGTGGAAGACAACCCGTCATTTTTTTTTTTTGACGAAAAAAGTGCGTCGAGCTTTCATTACTTACTATGGTAATTACAAGGCATTTCAGCGTCTGCGCATAAAATTGCCATTAGAGGGGCAGGTGGTAAACACTTCCAATTTAAAGGTAGAGTCTTGTTTCGGTAAGCCTTCGCTACCCAGTTGGCTGCATAGTTGGCGTCTCTCGGGCAAAAGGAGATTGTTATTTCCGGCTGTTGGGAGAAAAGACAACCCGTCATTTGATTGCAGATAACGGTGCCGTTATGCTCACTTTTCTCTTTAATGAGATACCAAAACATTATCCAATAAGTGAAAGAAAAATTTACACTACAATGAGTCTCGTTGTGGCAATTGTTGAACTTGGACACGATATGTACTCATCTAGTTATGATATATTAAACTGAAATTTGGCTAGCACAATGAAAAAGTTGGGCTATACAAAATACAAAAAAGGGAAGTGAGGCAAAAAATTTAATCAAACAAATTCAACATACTATAAATTTTTAAATAAATTTCATTTTTGGATAGTTACAAATTGATCATGACTTTGGTTTTTGAGTTAACTTGGATTGCTTTGGCTCAAATTGAATTTATCAATGCTTTAAGTTTTATAATAGGAAAGTTTTTTTCTCAAATAACAAATTTCTTAAATTAACAAATTAAAATAATATTTTAATATAAATAATAATTGAATTCTAATACAAGAAATTCAAAATAACAAAAAATAAAAATTTATTTTTTAAAATTTAATCTAATTTTATTATATATTCAAATTTAATTCTATCTTATAATATAAATTCAATATATGAATATATTTATTACATATTTTAGGTGTTTTAGTATTTTAGGTATATTGGTATAATTTTCTTTTTAATAAAATTTTATTAGAGAATGATGGAAGGGGAAGAAAGGAATAAAAAATTCATTAAAAATAAAGGAAAAAAATAAAAATAAAATAAAGTAAACAAGAGTGTTGCGAGAAATTTTTTAGCATACCCATTTGTAAACTTTGTAATTCATAATATGATATGAATATATTCGACTTTATTATTACAATCACCAAACAGTGGACAAGATTTAGCAAAATCCCATGGATTTCATATCCTATCATATCCAATCATATCCTGATTAGAAATCCAGGTAACCAAACGCGGTCTAAATATCATTATTGGGTATTGAAATTTCTGAGTGTTGCATAATTATAATTATGAAAATTTTGAATATCACAGTTGTGATACTTGCGAGATGTAAATATTTTTGTACTTTGGAGAATCATGTAGTTTGTTGATCTTAAAACTAGAAAAAGAGTACCGCATTTCGGGAAATAGAAATAAATTAAATCGGCATTTTTATTAAAAAATATAGGTGACGTGTGAATGGGAATGTTTGAAAACATTATAGTTGATCTAGAGAAATGAAAATACCTTTGCGGAATGAAACTGATTTTTTGTGGAATGAAGCTTTGTTAGAATTGAGCAAAAGCATATTTTATTTTCCTGCCACAATTTAAAATCTTGTCCATATTTTGAAAATTGTGATAGTAGGTGAATCTATATGTCGACATTATTTCAAATTAAAAAATTCAAAGTGCAATTCCATCGCAAAATTTTTAACTAGGCAAAAAGTAAAATGTAGAAGCTTATTGTGATATGTTCTCAATTTTTCTAAGTACAAGATTTAGACTTTAATCTAATAGTGTTGGAGATTTAAAGATCACGATTACAAAGTGTCGGAATTTCAATTTATTTTGGATTGCGGTTATGTCTTTTACCATACGAATATGATTTTTCTCAGCAGAATATGTGAACTTTTCATACAATTTTCTTTTGGTATAAATTGAGATTGAAACCATTTGTTGAATTTGCTCGGAGAGATTGAATCTTATTTTGTCGAAAGACCTCCATTTCAGGAAAGCATAAACCACAAACACGTCTTTGTTAAATAAAAAGGGACACCTTCCATTTTAATTCAAAAATTAAATAAAATGATAATGAAGATTTCTATGGGGAATGCTTCAATCCATATTGAAATGAAATGGGTTCTTTTCATTGCTTTGAATAAAAATGAAAAACATCAATTTATTATTTAGTATTTATATTTATTAAATATTTTAGTATATAAGTATAGTTTATACTATAGCTTATTATTTAATATTTAATAAAATTTTGATTAATTAATATTTTTATTACTTAATATAAATAAAATTAATCAACATAATTTCTATAATTTAATAGAATTTTAAAATGGAACATAATTTCAAATTTGAATTCTTTTTGCACCACACCTTTATCTCAAAGAAATAATGTCAATGCATTACGGCTTCATTTTCATGTGTTAAATTAAATTTACTTACGTTCGACCAAAAAGAAAATTAAATTCACTTTTTCTTTTCCCTGGTGGTTATGAACATGTCAAAAGCACATGTCATCCGATGAAAAGTAATCAAGAGAAAAGTAATATTCAATTTTCAATTTGGACCTTCCTTATCTGATTTTCTTTTTGAATAAGTATTAGCAATTAATGTACATTTTTAATTTATCTAATGTAAACAAAAATAAATTAATAAAAAGGCAAAGATACATTAGGCGAGAGGAACATGCACATGCTAGTACCACAGTATATCTAGGAGCCTGCGCAGTTATGTTGGTGCTGAGTTTCAACCTTTGTCTTGTAGCCTCCACAGTTAGCCCAAAAAAGATAGTGATACTAATTTGCAAAAGTAAAATCATAAATTAATATATTTGTGATAAACAAAAGGTAAAATCTCAAACTTGTACACATGTTAATTATCATGTATCATTCAACTCAGATAAAATTAAAAGAAAACTAATAAGTGATGAATTTGTCATAAATGTATCAATTTGAATTTTTTTGTGGTCAAAAAATTAATTTGAGATAATTTGTTATAGGTAAGTTAGTTTTGAATTTTTCATGGTGTTAACCCTAAATCTAATACAACTGAACAAAAGCAATCCCTTCTAACCAAAAAAATAAAAAAAAATAAAAAAACAAAAGCAATCCTTGGGCTGAAAAAGGGGGAGGGGGAAATAGAAGCAGAGTCAATCATCTTTTTTTTTCGGACCCCAGAAAAAAGAAGCAGTGCTTTTTTTTAACCAAAAAAAACAGTCTTTTTTTAGGGGCCATTCGAAATGAAATCCATTAGAGAAACGGGCTTTTTAACGGGCCGGAGGCCCACCCAAGCCCAACAGTAAACGGGGCGGGCTGCACATTGGCCATCACCAAGGCCCACTCCAATTTACGTGCGATTATGGGCTCACTAGGCCCGAACCTGTATTTCCGATCATCTTCACGATCCCCCATGTTTCGCATTCGTCGGCATTTCGAAGGGTGCATCGGTGCTTGCTCGGACTCGCTCGTTTCACCATCGCCTACCCGCACGGCGACGCCCGCGGCCCGACGGGGGAGTCCCTGAGCAAAACCCAGAAGCTGGAAGGGCGCTTTCTGCGCTAAAGATCGTTCCTTTACGCTCGGTCGTTCTCAGAGGCAAAGAAGCAAACAGTTGGTCGGCACTGCAAGGTTCGGATTCTGTTCACAAGAAGGAGAAGGAATTGTTTCTGTGATAGGAATAGCGATTGCTTCGGTGTTTGTAGATTGACTGAAATGATGTTTGATGCCAAGATATATTTTGTTTTTGTATGCACGTGTGCTGGAAGGAACGAGTTCCTGAACGTGTTTTCTGCTCGAAAGATCTTACAGGGTATTGCTTTTGGGTCATGGAAAGCTGTGATGATGAGAAGGATGGCGGCTCCGAAAACCTTGCGCCGAAGGCGCTATCGCCCGGGGTAGCATCTGGGGGTGCCAAGTTCGTGGATGAAGTGCTTAATGGTCAGGATGAATGCTGCTTGGACAATTTCCGGATGGACAAGAACGTGTTCTACAAGTTGTGCCACGTTTTGCAATCGAGGGGCTTGCTGCGCCATACGAACAGGATCAAGATCGAGGAGCAGCTGGCCATATTCTTGTTCATAATAGGCCATAACCTGCGGACGCGAGCTGTTCAAGAGCTGTTTAGGTATTCCGGAGAAACCATTAGTCGGCATTTCAACAATGTCTTGAATGCGATTACCGCGATTTCTTTGGATTTCTTTCAGCCTCCGGGAAGTGACATCCCTCAAGAAGTCCTGGGAAATCCTAGATTTTACCCTTATTTCAAGGTAGTTGCTCCCTCGGGTTTGTCCACTTTTCTGAAAAGGCCGACGAGTAATTTGTCTTTAACTTTCTTTTTACGGTCATCCCAGGCCGATAGTTTTTGCCATGAATTGGCACGTACGGGGCAATCTTGAAAGTTAACACAAATAAGTTTTGGAGAATAATTAATGAAAAATGTAGTGTTTTTCCAATGAAACAACTTGGCACAATTATGAAACTCGAATGTGACACGGGAACACAAATTACCAGCCCTTGATTTGTCTTTCTTTAAATCTTTGCTTTTAGGACTGTGTTGGAGCAGTTGATTGCATACAATTCCCGGTGATGGTGGCTGTAGATGAACAAGGACCTTTCCGCAATAAAAATGGTTTACTCATGCAAAATGTGCTTGCAGCTTGCTCATTTGACCTCAAGTTTCATTACGTCTTGGCTGGGTGGGAAGGCTCAGCATCTGAATTGCGAGTCCTACATTCTGCTCTCACAAGGCGTAACAAGTTGCAGGTCCCAGAAGGTACTTTCACTTGAAAGGAACTTGTGGCTTATTTACTAGTTTTGTTGGACAACCTGTGGTTACATTTACTTAGAAGAAAACAATCTTAGTCTCTTGCTTTACAGGATATTTTAGGTTGTTCTTATTATATCGACATCTCCACGTTTCAATTTTCTTTTTAATTTTTAGTCAGAGGTGTCTTGTTGGAATGTTTGATTAAGCTCTGGACCTTGTCATGCCAATTTAACTGATGCAGGCAGGTACTACCTGGTGGACACCAAGTATGCAAATCTGCCAGGTTTTCTAAGCCCATATCAGGATGTACCCTATCACTTGAATGGGTTGCCTGGGAATCATCTTCCGCAGGATGAAAAAGAGTTGTTCAATCAACGGCATTCATTATTGAGAAATGCCACAAATCGCATCTTTGGTGCTTTGAAGGCCAGATTCCCGATTTTAACATCAACTCCTCCTTATCCATTGCAGACACAGGTAAAATTGGTCGTAGCTGCATGCGCCATTCACAATTTCATTCGTAGGGAGAAACCAGATGATTGGCTTTTTAGAATGTTTGAGCATGGAGATGCGATACAAATGGATGAGGTGTTGCCCTCTGTGGAGGTAGAACAGCCAATGCTCTTTGAGACCCAGGACCTGGATTTTCCTTTTGTAACAGAAGATTTAGAAATGTTTTTGCAATTGCGTGATTCAGTTGCTACTGAAATGTGGAACGACTATATCAATGACGATTTATCTGGAATATAGACTCATGTGCATATTTTTACTTTTTTAGCCCACGTTCTTTCTGCTAGATGACAGGGTTAAGGCCAAACTTGGCTTTTATTGTGTTTTGGCACTTCCCTGTGAAAAGGTCCCTGTTTAACTCATATTGTTATTTTTCCTCTCTATGAGCAAAGCTTGCAACTTGCTGATTCTTGTTTTCTTTTTGAATATATAGGTTTCTAATATGTTCCCACTCTATTTGAGTGCTGTTTCTGGTGGTTTGCTGGTGGTTTGCTGGTGGTCTTATATATTATCATCAATGTTTGGACATATCGGCTTGAATGAAATGTTTGGCTTCTTCCTTGACCCAAATTAGGGATGTTCTCTGATCATACCAGTTTAATCCAAAGGCTTTCCTTCCTGGTGGATATATTATCCTTCCGACTATACTATTTGAGAGGATTTAATAGTTAACGACTTAGTTCTACTAGGATGTCACTGTCACTTAAAACTGATTTTCAAAATCAGAAGAAATTATAAAGACAGCTCCAATGGCTTGAGGCACACAGGTTGGTGCACATTCTCGGTTTTTGACTTGTCCTGCTCTAGTCATTACATAGGCAGGATATCACAAGCACCTGCAATTCTCATGGTTAAGTTACTTGCTTGTTTCTCCTCTTTTGCCAATTGGCTTGAAGGCAAAAGATAAAAATCTGAGTAGGGGGTATTCCGTGGTCCATTTTGCCAGTTTTCATTCCGGTGGAGTTCTTGTCAGTAAGATATTTTCTCTAGTTGTTAATTCCCTCTTCTAGTTGTGTGGTTTTTCAAGGGAGGTTAGCACTGGTATTTGGTTCTTTGTTCTATGAGTTTTAGCTGGAACCCTCGTCTGCATATTTTGCATTTCATCTTGTATGATTGCCAGCATGTGAAGTTCAGAAGTGTGAAGCATTAATCATTTCATTACTAGATTTTGCTGAGAAAGGTTGTGCATGTGTGCTTTGTCTCACATTTCACTCCTCCCTTCCGTCCTTTTCACTCACCATGACCCACCTTTAGTTTACCTTGTCCTCATGATGTCCCTCTGCCATTATATCAAGAGAACTTTTTCTCTCCTTGCTACATGGAATGGGGACCATTATATGGCTTTGGTGTGGAACATTCGGGTTGGACAAGAATAATGGGTAGTAAAGTTTCCGCCCCAAAGAAGTGGCTTAACATGCGGGAGTAACTTTGAGATGGATCAGATTGAATTGGAATCTATCTAGGGCTAATCAGTCGGTTTGGTTGGTCACTTGACTCGGTACTTCAATCCTCGACGAATTTAAGGTATAAAGACTGATCTCCTAGTCTGTAACAGTTACATAACAAGGATCGCATTTTAAGCGAGTAATGTAATGTATCATCAAATATTCAATATGATTCTACAAGATCTAGTTCCGTTCAAAATAATGGATTCTAGCTAGTTGAAGAGATCTTCAGTTAAATCACAAAGAGTTGAATTGTATCAAACAACGGCCGATTGACTATAGATGGTGTTGCTACTTAATTAAAAAAAAATTGTTGCTAGCTTGAGTTGATGGACCTAGGAGATGAGAAGAGCCATGGTTGCGGCCTGGTGATTGAAAAGATAGGTGCCTCTGTAATCTCTTGAGGATCATAACAATAATAAAAAGAGATTTCTGAACGTTTATTGAAAACTTTTGTAGTACTTGTATGTTACGACACTTTACATTAGAATTACTCTCGTTATGATCGTGGAATGAAAAGATCCTCGAGAAGATGAGAGGAGTTGATTGCAGAAGAGGGAAGGGACAAGAATAAAGCGAAGAAAAGCTTGGACCAGCCTTGAAAGATGCAGATGAACTTTGCTTTAGACAGAGTAGGCAAAAGATTTTCAAAGAGATAGATTAATATATTGATTAATTGGTTTAGTTAGGCACAAAGGCACATAATTTTTGTCAGTGGCTTTCATTTTATTATTCAAAAGTCTGAGGGCAGTGTTGGAAGAAGTCAAATCTGCTCACTGCAAGACAAACTTTGAAAGTCCACATGGCATTGCCTTCCACTTTTGATTTTTCCCTCTCAATTTCCATCCCTGCATGAAATTCTTTTATTGGGTATTCTTACTATTTTTGGATGAACATGCACGTACCATCTAAAATGAAATGACCTCCTTGATGCTGATTTGCAAACTCCCAAGCCAATGACATTGGAGTTTAGTGAAGGTCTGAGCTTAATGCATTGTCAGATCAAGAAGCCCCAGGGTCATCATCCGCTTCTAATCTCATTACAAGTGCTGCCACCCTATGGCTCAGATTTGGACATGGTCAAGAAAGGAACACTTTTGTCTGTTGAATGGTGTGACCGGTGGTGTCGGCCGCGTCTGCATACATAAGGTGGTACCAAAGTAGGAAACAATCTAAGTTGGATATTGTTCATGTAATAAAAACCATGCAGGTCAATTCCATTATCATGATGTTGATTTTGCTTAAGTGATTTAATGCGATTCTCGCACGATGACAAATGTACTATAATGTCCCTTTCGTTTTCTTTCCTTTTCGTTTTGCATAATCAAATCTTAATTTTCTCGTCATCTAAAAGCTTAATTAGATACAAGATTTAAAAAATGATCCAACAAATAATGGAACGCGCACGAGTCAAATTATTTGCGCGGATGATGGAGAAAACTACCGAATTCTTCACTGCTTTTGGTGGAATTTGAATCTGACCCTTCAATTTTCCCCCTTGACCTCCAAATGTAGTTTAGGAACTACGGCAAGTGATTGAAAATTACAATGCACAAATAGATGGCTTGACTTCAAACTAGGAGAGGCATCTTGAAAGCTCAGAAAGGACCAAACCAAATCCAACTTGAAATTTCCTGGGGAACTATTATTAGGAACACTTTGATTCCCATGTCAGAAAAGACGCATCACACATCACAGGGGAGGAAAACTACAGGGTAGGATCGTAGGCTGTAATACTAGGTCTTGCGCGGTGTCCCAAATTTGACCGCATATGTCGCCATGTACTTCAGATAAGATGGGCCGAACCCATATATAGAAGTCGTCACCCCCATATTATTTATAAATAAAATTGAATTTTGAAGTCAATAGTTACACAAAAATCCAAGCTTTGAAGTTAAAACAAAGCGAAAAGATTTCGAAAAATAATTAATCTTTTCCCTCGCGTTGATCAGCCTGAAATCCGTAGTCCATCTATCACCATCTGTCCCCATTTCTCTCTCTCTCTCTCTCTCTCTCTCTCTTTCGTGCACTGTCTTTATCTTTATCTTGGAATAGACAATAGCACGAAAGCTACTGCACTCGGACATTGTCCGAAAGAACACCATCAGAGCTCCATCCTCAAAAGCCCACTCTCTTTCTCTCTCTAGAGCAAAGCACCATCATCAGCTCATTTCTTGAGAGAGAGAGAGAGAGAGAGAATGCAAGATCCAGGGAATGACATGTTTCCACCACCCTCATCTCCCACAACATCCTCGCTCTCTTCCTCTGATCTCGACACCGAGGTGAAGCTCCGACCGCAAATCCTTAAAAAAAATCTGAGCTTGTCGCCTCAGATTGAAGAAAAGAAGCTACTTTGCCTACTTGGATTCTTGAATTCTCACTCTCCTTCTTGGGTTTTCTTGATTCTTGATTTTCAGTCCACAGGTTCTTTCTTCCATGACCGGAGCACCACCCTCGGAACCCTAATGGGCGTCAGCTTCCCCGCCATCGCCTTCCGGAACCCATCTCAGCACCGTGAAGCCCACCACCCGTCCGCCTCCGCTGCGGCGGCCGCTGCCCCCGTCGCGGCCGGCGGCCTGAAGAGCAAGAAGCCCAAGAAGAAGAAGGCGGCCAACCCCGCGGCGGCCCTGGTGGCGGAGCGGCGGCGGAGGTGGTGGCGGCTCTGCCGTGACGACGGCGGGAAGCCGGCGTCCCTCGGGGAGTTCCTCGAGATGGAGCGGCGGTTCGGGGACGGCGCGTTCTACGACGGCGCGCCGCGGTCGGAGCTCGACGGGATGGCGGACGGCAGCAACCAGCCGAGGAACGGGAGGGTCCTGTTCGCCGACGGCCGGGTCCTGCCGCCGGCGGTGGACGTCGGCGACGGGACGCCGTCGGCCGACGGCGGGGCTCTGTGCCGATTCCCGGTGTCACTCACTGGTCTCTGTTCTTGATTCTTGTCGTCATTAGTGATTGATCATTCTTTGTAAGCTTTGTCATTTAGGAGTTGATGATCAGTATAAAAAAAGCATTAATTTTTGGCGTCATCGATGGATTTTGCCATCATTATTTTTGGGTTTTGTTTGCTTCTTCTTCATTTTGGTGCGGTTCTCTGGCTCTTCATCAATGGTTACTTTAGAATAACCATCAATCAATACAGTGAAAATGCAATTGAGTATGATTTCCTCTTCCTTGATTCTGGGGGGGCCAGAGTAACAATCAATCTGCGATTTTAAAGGACGGCAACATGGCTTGATGGACTGTCTATATCCGCTAATTACGCCAAAAAAAAGAAAAAAGAACCAAGAAAATGTCACTGAATAGGCGATGACCAAGGTGACTTCAAGTTGCTGTCCCAATTCATCTCCCTCAGTCTCTCCGTCTTTTTCTAGTCAAGTTGCAGAGTCCCGAGTACGCATGCAAGTTCAGGTTTGAGAGGATTCTTGAAGTTAATCTATTCACAACACACTTTCAAGATTAACATTTTTGAGGCCTCACTAGAAATTTAACCGAAACGATTGTTTCTTGTTCTTGCATAAACCAAGCTATTTCTGGACATTTGTCTCCCTAGAAAAGACAATGAAAGGGTAGCAAGAAATATCGCTCTTCGAATTTATCTAGAATTATAACACAAGTGTATTTCAATTCCTCATGATTCTGGTGCTGATATCAGCACAGAATTCAAAATCAATAAGATCTAGTTCCCATATAGCCAAAAAGAGAAAAAAAAAAAAAAGACCAAAAAAAAAAAAAAGTAAGAAAACTTGAGCTAATTGATCATATCATAGCCTACAGGGAGTCTCTAAGATGGTCTCCAGAGCTGGCCTCCAGGACCTCTGCTTTGAGTACCTCTCAATTGGCTCCAGAACAACATCTCTATCTGAACCCTCCATCCTCTTAGCCTCAGAAGGGAAGATGCAGACAGGGAAGATCTTGCTCAAGTTGTTGAAACTCCCATGCTTGAGAGCCTTGGAGGCTCTGTAGGTGAGGGCACTCATCTCTTCATAGGTGAGGACGGAGTAGAGGAGCTCCATGGGAAGGAGGAAGTAGAAGCGGCGAAGCTCGAGCTCCTCGTCAGCCGAGAGGCCATGGATCCGGTGGCCAACCCGGAGGGTGGAGGAGTTGCAGAGGAATTGGCCTGGGTTCTCAAGCATAAGCTCGGCCGCTCTGACGGGCCTTGCGTAGATTTGCATTTTGCCATCTGAGGACAGGACTTTCGCCACCGATGACCCACTTATGATGATGGATGGAGCACAGGAAGTTGCATTACCCATGAATGAATTTGTGTGTGTGGTCTTGAGAGAGAGAGATGGAGGGAGAGGGAGAGACAGAGAGAGAAGGGTCAATGCTGGTTCTTGTACACAGAAGTGAATGAATGTGTTAGGAAGGTGACGGGTTTTATTGGTTTGACACGGAGGGACTCTCAAATCACAGATGAATTCAAGCTTGAATGAATGATCGGAGTTTGTTGAGATAGAGACAACAAAGGGAGGAAGGTCAGTTGTCAGTTAGCTGCAGCCTGCAGCTATCTTTTATTCATCTATATTAATATAGAAGGAAGCAAATTATAATAATCTAACGTGAGTAGGCAGCGGATTTTTGCCATGCAGCATGTATCTTTCAGGAGAAGAAGACAGCCATGGAGTCTTTCTGTAAGGATTCAATCTGATTCGCGAAATCCTCTTTGTCGATTTTCATTAACAAGAGACAATGGCATAGGCTTATATCGACGGAGCAGTAGCGCACGAAACAAAAGCAAGGTGTTGCTAGGTTATTTGATTGGCGTGGTTGAAATAGCTGATGTAAATTTCACTAAACTTTGCTTGACTTTACTGAGTGCAAACATAGTTTAGTGAGTTTTTGGTGGGTTTTGATCTTAATGGTTTCGTTCATGTTTGTTTAGGGAGGTGAGAACATGGTGTGGGGATGGGGCAAGAGTTTGGCCCTCGTAGAAGACTCGCTTAAGGACACCACCAAACCAATGATTGGACAAGGGAAACAATTTCTCCAAAAATATTCCATGACCTAACTCCATTAATCTAATCACATTTGATAGACAGACCATTAAGTAAGCAACCATCCCCCTAGAGAGAGAGAGAGAGAGAGAGAGAGAGAGAGAGAGATCTGTAATGTGTTTTTGCGGGGGAATGTCTATACAGGTAATACTACTGGACTGACAATGACAAACATAAAGTTTTGCGAGGTTTGTGGTCGCTATCAAAGTGCTAGCTTGCAAATATTCCATGACCCATCTTCTTTAACTTATTAAACAATCTATTGCCTAATTATGAGCTAACTTCCCGTAGCAACAGTCAATTTCATCAAACTTAGGAGGTCCCCACTGAGTTTTTTCTCTTTTAATTATGAAGATTCCGTCACCCCCCCCCCTCCTGTCCAGATTTTCCAGCTGACCCACTAATTAAGAGGAATTAATAAAAATATTATTTGTGCAATTACAATGAAATTCGAGAACGCATGCACTGTTGAACTAGTAGTACCAAGTACATTACAGGAAGGAGGGTGGTGATGGCCAGGTGAAGTTTTGGTGGATTTTGCTCTAAGCAAGTGACCTAAATAGTGGTTGAGTTGTCACTAACAGCCTCGACATAGCCTCATCAAGCATCAGAACAAGACGATGTTCACAAGATACGGATCGGTTTCCACAAACAGTTCGCAACGCCAGTTCATTGCAGCACTTTTCGCACCAAAGAGATCTCCCATCTGATCTTCAAGTGGGGACATCAAGGAATAGGCTGTCATTGGGTCGGGAGGACCGATGACCAAGGGTACAATCCACACATAAAGGAGCACAAACACAGAATTCAATCATCAGTCTTATTCTCCAGAACCCTGGACATAATCTATGTACACCATATGTGATGTCCAGAGTTCGATTAATGGAATATTTAAACCCTCATTATGCAAATGAGACTTGTCTTTTGCTCGGTTGATCATGCATAGGATCATCTAGGAAATCTGTAATCTTGTCCAATAAGCTCGACTTCTTTGTGATTCTATTTTTTGCCTTCGAGGCAACAAGAAATTCCTATTCCCTACAACTTCGCTTAATAACAAGACGGGGGTTTGCAAGGCATTGAAACCATTAAACATTTCGACAAAAATCAGTATCCTTGCTATTAATCTTAGATTAAACCTTTACCCAAGTTAAACTCAAGCATGACAAATGACAAAACTCAAAAAAAAAAAAAACAAAACAAAACAAAAAACAAAAAACAAAAAACAAAACAAAACAAAAAAAAAAACAAAAAAACAAAAATACAGAAACAACGCGCTTTAGTCTTTTCTCTGGAAAGCATCTCACGGCAGGGATGCAAAAAATGAAAATTCAAGCATGCCATTTGCCACAAACGACTTACCAGCGAAATGTATCATGGTATTAAAATTTCAAGGTAAGAAAAGTCCACAATGAATAGAAATCATGGCGTTAAAATTCAAGGAAAAAGTGTCAAAAATAGCATTTTAACTGCAGTATCATCTCAAACAAAAAAAAACTAGTCACAATAAGATGAACAAATATAGAAGCATAACAACGTAACAATGAAAAAATCACTTATAACACACCTGAATTATACATCCAGCAACAAAGTTCCTACCCAATCAGTTTTCAGAGCAAGAGCTTTTCTTTACATTATTTTGAAAAACAATTGAGAAACAAATTCTTCCAATAGGGAACGGCACTGCTCACCAGCTCCAGGTCAAACTGCTTGATCGATTGAAATTAGGAAAAATGTTATACAGCCCTCTTCATGTTAAATCTGCCATGATAGAGGTAAACGTCATGGTCAGAAAATACTCACAACACTAGGATTTCAACGTGTTAAACTGGTGGATGTTGAAATCCTAGTGCATGCTTGTGTTTGTGTGTGTGTGTGTGTGTGTTTGAGTGCGTGCGCGCGTGGGCACGAGAGAGAGAGAGAGAACTTACTAAGTACATGGAGATTACGTACTTCCGTATATAATCTCTAGAAAGTTATTGGGTCATCTAAAGATATCATCAACAAAGGATTGCTATCTCCGACTTTTCTTTTGCCTAAGTCTCTTAAAGGCCATGAATGTAACCGCAGCAGACAGAGAATACCTGCTCCAAGGGGTAACATGTCAAAGAAATGATTAATCTGCATTCAAGAACATCGTGCCTTAATTTTCTCCAGACCAACACAACTGCTCCCATATTTCAACAACATATAGAATAATAAAAATAAAAAATCAGTAATATAGGACCTGTAATGTCTCAGTCAAAAGCTTTAAAATGTTCCTCTTGCAAAACATCCCTTTTCACAGATTGAACAGGTAAGGGAATCTATCGATACAATACTAACAGAAGTTAAATGGCATCAGACATTACAACTATTACTAATGCTAGACTTCCATTAGCCTTAACTAACATGAAGTCTTCGACAAAGAAAAAGCAGAAAAGATCCTATGAAGGGGATCGATATCTAATGCATGGTATTGGGGACAAGAATAACATGGTAACAACATTGCGGCAACTTCAAACAACAGTAACAGCGGAAGGAAAGAATTGTCAGTGGAAGGGAAGGGAGACAGAGAGCACCAAGTAAAATTGACAGAAAGAAGAAAGAAACTGACTCTCATGAACACTTGCAGAGAATAAGGAGCAATGTTTTCTTGAAAAAGTAAAAGAACCACTTTTCCAAGAAATTTCTGAAAAAAATAATCATCTTGAAGAGATCGCAAGAGTAATTATGTAAAATGGCTATTCTCAAATGCCAAAAGTTGTTACAACCATACCATGTCAAAATATAATTTAGGTGGTCCTGTGGCATCACTGAACTGCGAATCAAGGTATTGACTTCCTTTGGTACTGGATACGGATTGCTTGGATTCACATTTTCATTGATATCTTCTATGTAGAGAGTATCAGCAGGGAGCCCAGAAGCATGAGCAATGGCCGCAGTGTCAACATAAAACCACTGGGAGGAAGCTGGATCGTTTGCAGGGACAAAAATACTGGGCTTCTCGCTCCCGCGAATGACTCCTAGAACCTCTACCGATGCAACAGTAGCAACATGTTCCTGTAAGCCAAGAGAAATAAGATACATCTCTTTAAAACATATATCTATCTCACAGGAGCAAGGAACCAAGGAACATAAGACAACCTCAACAGTTTTAGGCTTCTTAGACCAAGGTTTCCACCAAGATTTTTCTTCACTCTTTTGGACAGAGGTTTCTGATGAATCTTTAGGCTTTCCAGCATCATCCAAAGTTTCAAGGAACTTGTCTCTCCAACTTCGGGGTACCCATCCCCTATTAACCAGAACTGGAAACTTTACACTGATAAGAAAATGATAATAAACCTAGTTAAAAAGGACCAAGGCAGACTGCATATCATCATATTTTTATTAAAAAGATCTTATATGTCAAGAAAAGACCAAGTCTTCAAATTCAATTCAAGAAACGAAATCATATGCTTTAGTGAAATGTCATTCATAATGCCTAAAGCACAAGTGATGTAAATAAATTGTTGGACGTATCTGCGACTTATTGTCCCTTATTGTCATTGAAATGACAACTCCTTTAGTGTCACAGGGAGACCCAGGTAATAAGAAATTGAGATAATAAACATAACAAGATCAAACTAAAAAAATTCAAACATAACAGACTCCATTGATTCAACTTCTAGAAAACTAGTATTTATGGACTAGCCAAGGAGATTACTTAACAGGAATAGCTAGGCACAAATGGACTAGCCAAGGAGATTGAGGCTGTTAGTCAAGGTCAAGCCCCAATTATAGCCATTCAGTCTAACACTATAAAGCATGAAACAGCACGACCAATGGTCATTTAATGTTATATTCACCACAGGGAAAAAAGCATTATCAAGCAATGAACCTGTCATGAAACTACCTGAAAAACAAGTAGCTCCAATGCTAGCAAAACTTAAGATCTGAAAACACAACGGTAATGAGCATTCAAGTTTGGCGAGAAAAAATATCAATGGACCAAATTTCCATATAACAGTCACCATTCGCATATCCATAAGGATGAGGACAAGAATGATTACCTTTCAGGGTCATCTGAAATTGGCATAAGGGGAGTGATTAGATAGTACCCATTCTCTGTCACTCCAGAAATGCTTCGGGAACGTGGACCCACAAATATTGATCTTTTGTCATCAAAAACTCCTTTGCCAAAGACCCTCCTAAACTCCAAAGATTGCAGGTCCTTGTTGCTAGGAGATATGTCCTTAAGTTCCATGGGTTCCATATCCAATCTCCTCTGTCTATATTCCAGCATGTTAATCTGCAAGAGTGAAGAACAAAAGATGATCGTTATAAAGTGCCTCAACCACATTGGCAAATGTTTTAGTCCTGCTTTCTTTAACACATACCATTGTATTAAGTGGGTTACACTATGCTTGGGAGCGTGAGGGAATGGAAAATGCAAACAAAATTCTCACAATTTATTTATAAAAAAAAAATCAAATGTCCAAAATTTTCCTCTCCAATCTCCTTTCTCCTCATTTCCCCCAATTTCCAGATAAAGAGTCATAGCGTAAATACAAAAACCCAACGGCAACCAAGCCTTCACCTATTAGATATAGTTGCCTCAAAGAAACCATTTTGTCATTAGAATCTAGCTCAATTCCCCGTAACATGTAATACTGTAAGATCCGAACTATCGAAATCCATTCTTGGCCTAATTAGGAAGACCATTTCTTCATGGAATATGTTGAACTGAATGCAAACCACTTTTCATATGAACAACGTTTTACAAGTGGTCCCAAAAGGGCCAACGCAATGATTTGGTGTTCATCTTTCTCGCTCGATGCCACAGAAACCACCCGCCAAAGCTTTGTCATTTATTCAACCGACGATGCAAACTACTGAAGTGAACCAGCAATTCCCCATAAACTGATGAAAGCCAGTAGTGCTAGTACCAGCCGCATTAGCTTGAGACGGAAACCATCCGAAACGCAGATAAACAGAGCCACAGAACAAAGAATCGCTCAGTGGCGAGAGAGAGAAGAGAGTTGACCTTGTCCTGTCTCCGGAGAACCTGCCAAGTCCCAAGACCAAACGCGATAGCTCCAGGAACGAAGAGCAGCCACCCGGACCACCCCGATCCATTCTCCTTACCTGCCACAAGCGCGCATCCGCCACAAAACCAAGCAACAAAAACAAATCACATCGTACACGCAGCAATCGCGGAGGGAAAGCAGACGCGACTAAGATCACGCACCTCGCGCCCGAGAAGAGGAGCCGTCGGCAGCAGCGGCGGACGAGGCGGCGGCGGCGGGGGAGGAGGTGGAGAAGCGAGACGGCGACGGGAACAGCGACAGCGACGGCGCCGGCGATGGGAGGAGGGGGCGCGGGCGGCGGAGCGCGGGGACCCCGGCGGCGGCGGCGGTTCCGCGGCGGAGCTTGCCGGCGAGAGCTCTGGAGATGGAGGAAGACATGTCGAGCGCGGTTCTTCTCATCCGAGGACGAAATTCGTTTGCCTCCGCGGGGAGACGTCGGCCGGCGCACGCCGAAAATTCTCCCGAGCCCGACGGGAAGAGCGATCGAGGTTTTGGAGGGGGTTTTCTCGATGGGCTTCCGTGGATTGCTCCGCTCGAGCCCACATTCCCAGGAACGGCCCACGGCCCATCAAAGCTTCGCAGCCCGATTGAAAAAATAAAAGGACCTAATACTATTAGGTTTGAGAAGATAATCTCACCTAGATGGCAACTTATCGTCACCTTTCTACTGGACCATGAAACTTAAGCAGTCTATCTCATTTTGACTAGATAATATGGTAAGCATATCCTTGTCAGATAAAAAGGATAATCTTACCTTTCTAGTCATCAAAGGTAATGAATCTCTGAGCATATAAAGGTGCTACACTAGTTCATCTCAAAACATCGATACACTGGGTCATTAAGTTGTCAAAACTAATTGAGAGAGAGGCTAAAAATATAAGAACGGCATCCAAGAGATTAGGGTCGATGATGTTCATGGTGACTCTCATACTATGGTCGTCCATTGGTGTCAACGCAGTCATATCTGAGAGGTGCTAGTTGAAGTGTGTAAAGCTTTGTACTTTTGATCCTAACCTATCTCTATGCATTCTTAATTGTCTCAAGAGTTGCCCTAAATAGTCTTCTACATATGTGGCATTAGAGTATTGTGACATGGATTGTTTCTTGTCTACTTGCCTTGACTATCATCTAGGTAATAATTTTCATATTTACATTGAAGATGTAAAGTCACTTCTTAAGTGATCTATAAAATCAAGAAAGTCATTGTATAATCTTGTTTCTTCATCAATGTTTCATTGTTTTATTTTGATTAGGAGAGAGTGGTTGTGTACTAAATTATTTAATTTCTTCGGACTTCGATATATGCTCTTGTTAGAAAATCAATTTCAATCTTGATGTAAGTGACTTTTTTCATTTCCTATTTTATATTTGAACTCATGTAGACACTAAGGGCGCACATGATAAAATTTTTACTTCTCTATTTCTCTATTCCCGGAACAGGTTTGGAATAGAAATCCGTTTAGTAATGTAATTTAATTTTTCTATTTCTGGAACAGATTTCTATTCCAAAAAATAGATTTGAAGAAGAAATCAGAAACTAAAATTTTTAACTTCCTTTCAAAAATTGAGAAATCAATCTCTAGTCAGAATCAAAATTTATTCTAGAAATTTTGTTATGCACACCCTAAGAAAGTTGAAGCAGATGTGAAGAAGGTCGGAGCTTGCACAAATTCATGCTCTCGGGGTTGCGAGAAGACCTCTTTATTGAACTAAAGATTGGAAATTTTCTAATATTTAGGCTCCATTCGTTTCGTGGAAAATAATTTCCGAGAAAACGTTTTCCATTTTTAGGTGTTCGTTTTATGGAAAATGAATTCCTTATGGAAAATGTTTTCCATCCAAAAAAAAAGCCTTCTAAAGTAAGGGAAAATGTTTTCCACTTTTGAAAAGTGGAAAATATTTTCCTCACTTGATCTCTCTTACTTCACACCTATATAAATCTTCACTTTCTCCTCTCATTTCTTCTTCCTTTTTTTTTAGTTTTCTTCGCCTTTTTTTTAATTTGAATTATTTTTAATTTCCTTTTTCTTTTCTTTTCTTTCTTTTCTTTTCCTTTTTTTCTTTTATTTTTTATTTTTTTTCTTTTTCTTTTATTTGTTTCCTATCTTCTTTTTTTCTTGGCTAGTCGTCGAACCAGATAAACCTCAAACTCATCGATCTTAAACTTACGCTCGTCGATCTGGCGAGCCTCGAGCTTGGCACTCGCGCTCGTCAATTTGGTAAGCGGAAAATATTTTCCTTACCGAACACCAGAAAACATTTTCCGAAACACTTTTAGATTTTAGCCGAACACTAGAAAATATTGTTATTTTCCTGGAAAATGACTTCTGGAAAAATATTTTCCGGAGATGGCCCATTTTCCGCGAAACGAACGGACCCTTATATAATACATTTGTGGTTTCATTCCATAAGTTAATGTGAACTGAGGTTTATGCTCTCATGCTTGGTTACGAATGTGTCTTCAAACAATCAAAGTCATACGATGTGCGAAAAAGTGTCAATCTCTGTTATGACAAGACGTTAGAGCATGAATCGATGGTGAAAGAATGGAGATTGGGTTCATCCTTATCACTTCACACTACTAATATTTCCTCGTGTTATTCTTCAAACGCTCGTTGACATCCGTATTTTATACGGTTCCAATTAATCATTCATTGTATAGGAAATATTAGCAGTGTGAAGTGATAAGGATGAACCCAATCCCCATTCTTTGACCACTAAATAAAGTAGGAGAAAGAAAAAAGAAGTGATCATTCAGTTTTTTTGAAAAATTCAAGAAAAACTTTCAAACCAAACTGAACGAGACCCGAACCGAATACGAACCGAACCGAAATTTTGGTTCGGTTCGGTTTTTCAGTTTTTGATTTTCAAATTTTAGCTTTCAGTTTTTGCTCTTTTTTTTTTTTTTTTAATGTTGTATATATTTTCATTTCCAAGAAATAAACTCTTATCGATTTGTTGGTTTGGTTTGGTTCGGTTAACCGATAAAAACCAAACCGATAACAAAAATTTCGATTTTTAATGAGAGCCGAACTAAAAAAATCGAAAAAATCGAATTTTTCGGTTTGATTAAGTTCAGTTTTTGGTTTTGTTTTTGACATCCTTACCTAATAGAATCCCAAACTAGTACTTGCATAACAATTTACTTTTTTTCGTTAATTTCTGCCAAAATTACTAAGTTAGATTACATTTAACAGTTGATGAGTGTACCGATTTAGGATTTTTTTTTTTTTATAACCCAGGAAACCCTGCACGGCCTGCAACCACCGATTTAGAATTTTATTTTCTATTTATCATAAATATATCAGTATATTGTTTTTATGATATTAATTCAATTTACGAAAACTAATCGTTAAAATTGTCAGGTTGGGTGCTACGTGATAATTGATGAATGTACTAATTTAAAGATTTATCCTTTCATTTATTACTTGATTCGTAGTTTTTCGCAATATCAATTTAATTTACAGAAATTAACAGTGAGTAAATTTATCATAATTGTACTTAGTTGTACCATTTTGGAGATTTTTGCAATAAAAAAATTAATTTGAAGTAAGATTATCATAGCTGTACTGTTTCGGGGATTTTTGTGAAAAAGAAATAATTTAAGGCGACTTTATTATAAATGTATTAATTAAGGGTCTTTCTGCGATTATTCCTAAAGAAAAGGGGCAAATTGCAAATTCGATGAAATCGAGGAAGACTAGGGTTTCTCTCTCTCTCCGCTAGCTATAAAAAGAACCATGGAGTTCCTGCTCCACGCTGTGCTCTGTTCTCCGAAGAAGCGGGGAGTTTCGGGATCGATCTCTTCCGTTTGCTATCTTCCTTTCTCACAATTTTTTATTTTTTTTATATTTTTTTAAATCTCTTTCTTCTTCATCTCCGATCTCTTCCTCGTCTCCGCGACGGAAGAAGAAGAAGGCAATCAGAATGCGTCACTGATGCGCTCTGCGGAAGAAGCAGCGAAGTAGCGCCATCAGCCCTTTTCGTTGCCGACAGCGAACCGAGCAGACTATGCTTGCGGGTGCCGTCGCTTCCGTACGGCTCTCGCATTCACATGCTCGTAAATTCCCCCTCCGCCGCCGCCGCCGGCGTTGTTCTTGAGCTCTGCTGATTTAGACCAGGAACCACGTCGCTTTTCGCCCTTATCATCGCTTCGATTTTTCCCAATCTGAAGCCTCTTACATACCTCGGCCGCCGCCGCCGCCGCCGTGCGACACCGCAACCGGGGCACGGCACGACGGGGGCCGGAAGCGTCTAAATTATTATCGACAATATTTTTTGGTTAATTAGTTCTTCTAAATGATATGGCTGCGATTGGGATTTGCCTTTGCAAAGCCCTTTGAACCCTAAAGCCCTTTGGGCAAATGAAAGTGTGTTTCGCATTTATTTTTGGAAGTCCATTTGGGAAATGTTAGCATTTGTAAGGCCCTCTAAGGCTGCATCTTAAAGAAATGCAAAGGCCTTTGGCCTAAAGGGTTACGATAAAATGCAAAATTGTTTGGTAAAATATAATTGAAAATGGCCTTGAAGATGCAACTTTGAGGAAATGCTGTTTAGTAAACACATGTATTTGGAAAGTCCTTTAAAGAAATTAATTTAAGTTTTTAATTTTATTTTTTTAAATTGAAAACAAAAATAATGACTTTTTTTTTTTTTTGCATTGAGATGTATATATAAAAGAGATATATTAACAAATTCAATGACTTTTTTTTTTTTTATATATATTTGTACTGAGATGTATATATAAAAAATATATATTAACAAATTCAATGACTTATATATATATATATATATATTTCGAGAGATGTATATACAAGAGATATATTAACAAATTCAATGACTTTTTTTTTTTTTGCATTCGAGTGTAACCAAATCTCATCCACGTTCGGGATGCATAATACACCGCAACAACCATGTACACAACAATGTTCCAATGTATAAAATTAAGAACGAACTTAAGTATTCTAAGCTTTGCAGCATGTCGATTCCAACAGCCACACTATCCATCCCTTGGCGAAAAGAGGGTATGCGAAGCTTCAACTTGACTACATGAGAGGGATGGAAGACGGTCCGGTGATGGCAGCCACTTTTTGCGCTTGCTGCGCTTCAGACCTGTAAAGCTCCTTCATTTCCTTTTTCATGCGGCGTGCTTCCCGCCTTTCCTCCTTCACGGCAGCCTGCATTTATATATTTAGATGAACATCTTAAACAATTAGGATACAATTGAAGGAACCGCTCACTTAAGGGCCAGAAACTGAAGCACACCATGCAATATGTCCTCTCTCCCTCTTGTCAAAGCAACAAAGGGATGAAACTCAAATGGCTTGAAAAAAATTGTCGATAAGAAAAACAAGAAAGAAGCAGGTGATTACCTTGCGCTCTTTCTTCTCTTCCTTCGACTCTTGACCATCTTTGTTTCCTCCTAGGCTGCTCATTCCTTGACACGCCGCCACCCTTGACCTTTTCCACTTTGAAGGCTTCATGCCCCGTGGCAAATAGTCAACGGAAGTTTTCCTTTCCTTTGAGGGATATTAACGGATTGGCAGCACCTAAAGCAACGAAATTGTACTTGGCCAATTTCTTCTTTAAAGCTACCATCGGTGCTTCAATTTTGCTGGGTGATTATCGAGATTTGAATATGTAGAGACAATAGTTTCACAGTCCCATACCTTAGATTCATCACTACTTTCTTCTACAATAACTACTTCTTTGTCGTCATTCTCATTTTCATACTTATGCATATTCCACACAACGACGGATCAAATCAGCGGTAGAATCTGTATTTGTTTGCTTTTCACTTCATTGTCTTTCAATAAATCAGCTAGAACTCTATACTTGTCATCAATTTCCAAGTCATCCACAACTTTGTCATCAAACGCCCGTTTGAGTTTCAAAGCAAGGGATTCGTCTTCTTCAGCCACATAACGACCATAACCGTCATCGTCATCGTCCTCCTCAGATCCATACTCCAGAGACACAAAAACAGGGCAACAACTCTGGAAGACAAATGCTTAAATCAGGAGCTGAATTGGATTTTAAATAAGCAGATGGCAAATGCCAACATCCACGCCAAATGCAAAATTTCACTACATTTGAGATAGAGAATAATGTGCGGGGATTCTACTTACTTTAAAGAGTTTCTTAATGAAGTTTCTAAATCTTAGAGCTGCGAGGTCTCTGCCGGATCCACAACCGGACGACCAGTCCAAGTCCCCTTAGCAAAGAAATTGTGTGAGCCTCTTCAATTTACAAGTATCCTACATCGCATGTTTATAAACCTAGCTATGTACATGAGAACGGAATCAAGGTATTTTCGAACAATCTCAAACTTTCATGAAACAAACGAAGCCAATGTTCTTATAGACATAATCACAAATAATTCATGCCATAATACCGCCCCTACACCATGCTCTTGTCATAGCTCGAATGAATACACAAAACCAAATTCACAATCGACCAACCACATCAAAGAACTTGCTAGGCCAAACAAGACCCTTTGTGAGCAATACTTGTGTTTATTGAAAACAATCTCAAAAATCGATTCATAAAGTGATCCTGGAAATTGCAAATCGGGGCACTTGATTAAATAAGCACTTTACGTAAAACACTCAACAAAATGAAGAAATTCTAGGGGTCGAATAGAGAAGGAAAGGGAGGCGTGGGTTGGGTTTTGGGGGAGGAAGGACACCATCTTCTAGAATGATCTTAACCAACATGGAATCTCATGATAGGACTGAGTTACGTGTGCATTCAAACTTCGGAAATTTCATCTCATCTGGAAATTTCATCTCTTGACGTTACCTACTCTCAAGTCTCATTTTCAGTCAATCCGCCTGTCAATAACCCAAAAGAAAAAACCCCTCTTATCTTCATCACTTTTCAATTTGGCACAGAACCCAAAATTTTGATTCGGAGTAGCACCTACTCTCCCGCAGAATCGAAGCTTTCGTCAATCGCGAATTAGCCAAACCATTCCACCATACTTTTCCTATACGGATCCCACGAATGCTCCGACTCAAATCTGCTCTAATAGCAAGCTCAGTCCAGAATTTCCCCCAACTTTTTCAAGAATTTGATAGCACGCGAGCCTAATCGAAAAGGAAAATGGGAAAACTTGGAACGGTAGGTGGTGAGAGAGTCCAACCGGTGAGCGATCAGAGAGGGAACTCTCGCTGCAATCTATGACTCCAACCTGATCGGCGACGCACCAGAGAGAGAGAGGGGGTTCGGCCAGCCGATCATCTCATCACCCTTGGAGCCCAGGCGAGGGTTCGTGCGGCGAATAAGACAGGCGAGAGAGTTGCGTTTCGTTAGACGAGTGATCGAGTGAAGAGAGGCGAGGGAAGAGAGACGCGAGGCAAGGAGTGAAGAGAGGCAAGGGAAGAGGAGACGCGACGCAAGGGAAGAGAGAGGCAACGGATTAGGGTTTTTACGTTAAAAAGGGGTAAATGTGGAATTATGGTTAATGAGTGAGGGTAAGATTGGAAATTCAAAAAATTTATTAACTGACCATTGTTGCATGCTGAGAATGCCAGAATGCCAAAGCAGGGGGGACCCAGCCTTGAGCTAAGGGCCTTTAGGCTGCGTTTGGGATTTGCCTTTGCAAAGCCCTTTGAACCCCTAAAGCCCTTTGGGCAAATGAAAGTGTGTTTGGCAATTATTTTTGGAAGCCCATTTGGGAAATGTTAGCATTTGTAAGGCCCTCTAAAGGCCCTTAGCTCAAGGCTGGGTCCCCCCTGCTTTGGCATTCTGGCATTCTCGGCATGCAACAGTGGTCAGTTAATAAATTTTTTGAATTTCCAATCTTACCCTCACTCATTAACCATAATTCCACATTTACCCCTTTTTAACGTAAAAACCCTAATCCGTTGCCTCTCTCTTCCCTTGCGTCGCGTCTCCTCTTCCCTCGCCTCTCTTCACTCCTTGCCTCGCGTCTCTCTTCCCTCGCCTCTCTTCACTCCTTGCCTCGCGTCTCTCTTCCCTCGCCTCTCTTCACTCGATCACTCGTCTAACGAAACGCAGCTCTCTCGCCTGTCTTATTCGCCGCACGAACCCTCGCCTGGGCTCCAAGGGTGATGAGATGATCGGCTGGCCGAACCCCTCTCTCTCGGTGCGTCGCCGATCAGGTTGGAGTCATAGATTGCAGCGAGAGTTCCCTCTCTGATCGCTCACGGGTTGGACTCTCTCACCACCTACCGTTCCAAGTTTTCCCATTTTCCTTTTCGATTAGGCTCGCGTGCTATCAAATTCTTGAAAAAGTTGGGGGAAATTCTGGACTGAGCTTGCTATTAGAGCATATTTGAGTCGGAGCATTCGTGGGATCCGTATAGGAAAAGTATGGTGGAATGGTTTGGCTAATTCGCGATTGACAAAAGCTTCGATTCTGCGGGAGAGTAGGTGCTACTCCGAATCAAAATTTTGGGTTCTGTGCCAAATTGAAAAGTGATGAAGATAAGAGGGGTTTTTTCTTTTGGGTTATTGACAGGCGGATTGACTGAAAATGAGACTTGAGAGTAGGTAACGTCAAGAGATGAAATTTCCAGATGAGATGAAATTTCCAGAAGTTTGAATGCACACGTAACTCAGTCCTATCATGAGATTCCATGTTGGTTAAGATCATTCTAGAAGATGGTGTCCTTCCTCCCCCAAAACCCAACCCACGCCTCCCTTTCCTTCTCTATTCGACCCCTAGAATTTCTTCCTTTTGTTGAGTGTTTTACGTAAAGTGCTTATTTAATCAAGTGCCCCGATTTGCAATTTCCAGGATCACTTTATGAATCGATTTTTGAGATTGTTTTCAATAAACACAAGTATTGCTCGCAAATGGTCTTGTTTGGCCTAGCAAGTTCTTTGATGTGGTTGGTCGATTGTGAATTTGGTTTTGTGTATTCATTCGAGCTATGACAAAGTAGCATGGTGTAGGGGCGGTATTATGGCATGAATTATTTGTGATTATGTCTATAAGAACATTGGCTTCGTTTGTTTCATGAAAGTTTGAGATTGTTCGAAAATACCTTGATTCCGTTCTCATGTACATAGCTAGGTTTATAAACATGCGATGTAGGATACTTGTAAATTGAAGAGGCTCACACAATTTCTTTGCTAAGGGGACTTGGACTGGTCGTCCGGTTGTGGATCCGGGCAGGAGACCTCAGTAGCTCTAAGATTTAGAAACTTCATTAAGAAACTCTTTAAAGTAAGTAGAATCCCTGCACATTATTCTCTATCTCAAATGTAGTGAAATTTTGCATTTGGCGTGGATGTTGGCATTTGCCATCTGCTTATTTAAAATCCAATTCAGCTCCTGATTTAAGTATTTGTCTTCCAGAGTTGTTGCCCTGTTCTTGTGTCTCCGGAGTATGGATCTGAGGAGGACGATGACGATGACGGTTATGGTCGTTATGTGGCTGAAGAAGACGAATCCCTTGCTTTGAAACTCAAACGGGCGTTTGATGACAAAGTTGTGGATGACTTGGAAATTGATGACAAGTATAGAGTTCTAGCTGATTTATTGAAAGACAATGAAGTGAAAAGCAAACAGCTACAGGATTCTACTGCTGATTTGATCCGTCGTTGTGTGGAATATGCAGACAAGTATGAAAATGAGAATGACGACAAAGAAGTAGTTATTGTAGAAGAAAGTAGTGATGAATCTAAGGTATGGGACTGTGAAACTATTGTCTCTACATATTCAAATCTCGATAATCACCAGCAAAATTGAAGCACCGATGGTAGCTTAAAGAAGAAATTGGCCAGTACAATTTCTGTTGCTTTAGGTGCTGCCAATCCGTTAATATCCCTCAAAGGAAAGGAAAAACTTCCTGTTGACTATTTGCCACGGGGCATGAAGCCTTCAGTGGAAAAGGTCAAGGGTGGCGGCGTGTCAAGGAATGAGCAGCCTAGGAGGAAACAGCATGGTCAAGAGTCGAAGGAAGAGAAGAAAGAGCGCAAGGTAATCACCTGCTTCTTTCTTGTTTTTCTTATCGACAATTTTTTTCAAGCCATTTGAGTTTCATCCCTTTGTTGCTTTGACAAGAGGGAGAGAGGACATATTGCATGGTGTGCTTCAGTTTCGGCCCTTAAGTGAGCGGTTCCTTCAATTGTATCCTAATTGTTTAAGATGTTCATCTAAATATATAAATGCAGGCTGCCGTGAAGGAGGAAAGGCGGGAAGCACGCCGCATGAAAAAGGAAATGAAGGAGCTTTACAGGTCTGAAGCGCAGCAAGCGCAAAAAGTGGCTGCCATCACCGGACCGTCTTCCATCCCTCTCATGTAGTCAAGTTGAAGCTTCGCATACCCTCTTTTCGCCAAGGGATGGATAGTGTGGCTGTTGGAATCGACATGCCGCAAAGCTTAGAATACTTAAGTTCGTTCTTAATTTTATACATTGGAACATTGTTGTGTACATGGTTGTTGCGGTGTATTATGCATCCTGAACGTGGATGAGATTTGGTTACACTCGAATGCAAAAAAAAAAAGTCATTGAATTTGTTAATATATCTCTTGTATATATACATCTCGGTGCAAATATATATATATATATATATATATATATATATATATTTATATATATAAGTCATTGAATTTGTTAATATATCTTTTTTATATATACATCTCAGTACAAATATATATATATATATATATAAAAATTCATTGAATTTGTTAATATATCTCTTTTATATATACATCTCAATGCAAAAAAAAAAAAAAAAAGTAGTCATTATTTTTGTTTTCAATTTAAAAAAATAAAATTAAAAACTTAAATTGGTTTCTCTAAAGGACTTTCCAAATACATGTGTTTACCAAACAGCATTTCCCCAAAGTTGCATCTTCAAGGCGCTTTTCAATTATACTTTACCAAACAGTTTTTGCATTTCATCAAAACCCTTTAGGCCAAAGGCCTTTGCATTTCCTTAAAGGCTTTTCCCAAAAACTTTTCCAAACGCAGCCATATAATCCGTTATATTTCAAATGATATTTTTCAAATCTTGAATTTTTCTTAAATGAACATACTCTAAATTTTTGAAATTTATTTGTTCTCAAAATAAGTCTTAAGCGTGGATTTGAATTCGGACCAAGCTCTATAAGCAATCTAATGGAACTGGTCATGATTGATATTTTGATGTTTGGTTTGATATATTTGTGAGGACATCATTAGCTAACGTAATGTCATTTTTTTTAGCTAACGTAATGTAATTTCTTTTTCTTTATTTAGAATAGAATTCACACTCCATAACATTAACACAAAAAAAAATCCTAATGGTTATCCTTTCAACATGGAAAGAGAAAGTGAGGGGTTTAAATTCTCACTTCTTAGGGATAGAGTGAAGACGCGTAAGTTTCAGGAGTGGCCTTCGACTTTCATGCCCTGTAAGTTACAAGAGTGGCCTTCGACTCTTACGCCCTGCCTTGCAGGGCAAAAGTCTAAGTATGAGTTTTAACAGGTAAAAATCTGAGCGAGAGTCGTAAAGTAAGAATAGAGTAGGACTAATAAAAAAAAAATATTAACAGGAAAGGAGAGAATTTGTAATTAAGTAATTTGAGAGCTATTAAATTAAATTTCATAGATGAAGAATTATATTCAATGAGAACTCTACTAAAAAGCACAAATTCTTTCCGATGATGCTATATTGGGATCATAACTAATGACTATTTAACTTGGTAAGAAACGTTTTAACTAAAAAGCCAAAAACATAATTAACGAATATCCATTGCAGTTTTAAGACTCCTGTAGATCTGTCTGTTTTGCCACTATATCACATTCCCCTGCATCCGGTGCGCTTCAGTACTCCATTCTCTGTTTTGTCCATCCTCCTGTTCCAATCAACCATCCCAGATTCATTAATTTTGAAGAGAATGTTAGCTTCAGTTATGGTGTCGAACTTCGGAAACACACCGCTAATAGTACTAATGCACGACTAGACGACACCATCTGAAGTTCAGATCTCTTAACTTGTTTGAAGCGCTTCTCTTCATGGAGATCTTTAATTTCTTCTCTCCAGAGGAGACAATGGAAGCCAACTCCATGTCCATAACAGCAAATCCAGAGCTTGATGCTCTTCCATCCATATCTTTCAAGAAATTAGACCTGTAAAAGCAAAATAAAAACCATCTAGTGCTACTTTCCTGGCGCGTTACACATATAGTTATTCTAACACACACAAAAAAAAAAAAAAAATTGTAAATCTGAATTTAAGAGGAAACCCTTTTTCCGCCTTTTGTGATATTTAGTTCCAGGAACAAGCTTTATGTTCAGGCACAATAACAAGAATCGTGGGAGATTACTTTCACATCTCAAAACCAAGCAATTATTTATCATTGTAGCCACAAGAGAGACAAGTTTAACTCTGCCAATAAAAAGAATACCTCATAATCCATTCCACATAAACCACGACTGCATTTCAAATACGAGATGACTCATAGACTCTCATTACTCAGTTCATTGTACAGTAAAGAAATGACTTGAATCTATCCTCCTTTATCTCACGTACATGTTGAATCCAAGCAGTTTTGTAATCTAAACACAATTACCAATGGCCATCCTTCTAAATTTGCAACCCTTGACTAGAAAAAGAGGGGGAAAAGGTTTTCAAAATTTGCTACATTACCAGCATTGTTTTAAAGAAAATTGAGCAAGTAAAGAAAACAATGTTAAGAGCTTACATACCAAGAATAGGCAGAAGATAAACCAAATAATGTAACTTCATTTTTTTTTGGCTAGAATTACGTTGAACATCATCTGTTCAGTTTCCATAAGCATAAACTTTGAAAGGATAGCCATAGCTTACACCTTGTCTCATTAGCAACTTTCTGATCCAACATTACTGTCCCTGTTGGACAGGAAGTATAAAATCACATTATATTAACACAAATAAAGCTATGTCTCAGAGTTTCCCATTAAGATGTTCGAAGTGCAACAGAAGAATGAACCTGCAACTTATGTATATTTTTTTTTCTTTCTCATTTATTTCATATAAAGTGAGCACTTGCTGATCCAAATTCAGAAAAAGCAACCATAAATCAGTATCTGATATTCTGTATAGCAGAAACCAAGACAGTATGCAAGAAATTTAAAATCTTCACCTGGTTGACCAGTGACCATCCTTTGATGTCCATCACTTCTTGTAACTTGGAGTCGTAAAATGTGCTATTGCTTTAGCTTCCTGATGTCAAAGTAAACACATGAATATAACACACGAGAAAAATAGTTTCCAGAGCAAGGACTTTGTGAAGTTCCCATTCTCTAATTCCTTGTGTCATGGTAGCTAACCAGTTCCTAGACTTTGCTAGTATATGCAACTATAACCTGTCAACTATGGTCCTTAATCCTGACATATCCCACAGCATTCTATTTTGTGGAATGTATATCAAAATGAATATATCAAAACGAACAAAATATATTACATCCTAGCATCTCTTAAACTTCAAACAACATAATTTCCTCCTGATTGTATTGTTCACGTCTTCCTTCTGTATAGAAAACTTATCTGGCTTTGCTACCTTTGTTCTATAGAACCAGCAATTTGGGGGCACTATCTTTAATGAAAATTGAGCAATGAAAACACAAGATTAAACAGTTTCACCCCAGTTCTGAAATCACTTCTTTCCCACTTCACACCTCGGAATGCATGCCAATAACAACAGTAAGCAGATAAACCAAAATAGAAATCTTCATTCATTTTGGCTAAACTTGGGTTGACCAGCACAAATTCAGCACAGAAGTAGAATAAAAAAAGCAAAACAACTAACAGCAATAACTATACTCGTTAACAGTTCAAGTTGAAATAATCATGGCCACATCCCTGTTTAAGAAAGAACATACAAGTCTTCGCCATTTATTCCGAAAAGAGAAACCAAGCAGATTGACATATCTAAAAGCAACAGGCCAAGTCAAAATGATCATGCAACCTCTCTCTCTTCTTAAAATAGAACAATCAAAACATAGTGGATCATCTGCAAATAGATCCAAAGAAGCTGGAAAGTAATACATAATAAGGGACTATTTGATGAGTGAGGTTAATGGAAAATATTGTTCATTCATGTTCCAGAATATTGATTATTTATGCTCCTTCAAGAAGATTTTTCTGTAGAAGCTGATTTGACTTCAGGATTTGTCATCTCTTAGAGGCTTTATTGAGACTAAAGCATTTAACTTTCTAGTAGCTAAACGGATAAAAATATATACCTCTCATGAAACGATCACTCCAATTTATCACTCAGAGATTATTCTTGTGCCAATGAGTAACCCCTTTTATATCTGCTTGTCTTCTCAGTTCTTTCTTGAGTTTTAAATTTATTGCAGACAATACAAACGAACAACTGATGTTCTTACTTTTATTTTCATTTTGTTATTTTCAGCTGACCAAGAGGCAGAACTTGCGAGTTGCTACAGAATTTTGATTCATCCATGTGTGGTGATCAAAGAGATTCTCTACAAATCGATATAACGAAATATGCAACATAAATGATGAGCTTGACAGTGGAGCCAAGCATAATGAGAAAGGTTAAATCATAGCCAAACTAGGGAAAAAGAGTACCATAATTAGGAAATTTAATCTAACCGAAAATCAAAGGCTTGCTCCATTGGGACCAACTATCAATTTTAACTGCATATCTTTCTACTCATTAAAAGAACTATTAAAAAAAAAAAAAAAAAAAAAATTGTCGATGAATTTTGCTTTTCCGTAAATTTGATCCCTTTAAGAGAAATTTGATTCCCTAATTCAGTACCCTGCATTATACAATTACATGAGGAAGCAATTATAATAGGTGAATCTCCTTAAACTCACACCCTCCGATATATCCTTTGCTGTTACAAATTTCTCTCTCTTCAGTTGTCCCATGGCCAAAAGCTTAATCACCTTAAAACAAGTAGGTATGCCTAACGAAACAAAAGGATATTAAGTGATCCAGTGACACTTCGTTTTCAATTTTGGCCAGCGATGCTTCAAAAAGTTTCATGCTGTCGTCTTCGTCCCATTCATTTTCCTAAGAACTAGCAATAAGTATCCAGCATTAGAGACAACCGATGTCATCAGCACTTGAGAAAGAAACAAGTTACACCATTCATTTTAGATAGAATTGGACTTAGCTAAAAGCAAAAGGTTAAAAAGCTTGCGCTAACATCACTCGATCCCTTAACAGCAAAAATCATTTCATGTTGAGGATCATCGGGTTCTAGCTGGTTCAAACTTTCATCAACTAGATAATCTTGTAGGCTTGGAGCAACATCTATTTGTTGTGTTACTCGCCTGCCTTGTGAATGACAAACCTTCATATATATATAATTGTTCAGCAACCAATGCCACTTTGGAACACTTCATTTTGTGCATAAGTACAGGAGTGCACGAGACAGAAACAGATGAGCAAAATTATCACTCACGAATGCCTCATGTACAGGTAAATACACTACTCATCACCCCATGAAATTTCATCTTTTATATGTTGACTCCGCTTGAGCAGACAACAAACAAGAAAAATAACATATACATCATGGATAAGGTTCATAACAAGGAAAATGTACCTTAGCTAAACATTAAGGAACATTGTTGTCAAAGAGAACTTTGTAAAATCGTCTTCTTTCTTCTGGGTCAAACAAACTACCTAGTCCCTCCCCTTGATCCTGTTCAGATACTTCACCACTTTTTGCCTTCCTTTTCTCTATTCTATCTAAACCCATCCCAATTCTCCTTTTCTTCTCTAAATTTGCTAGATAATGCCTTCGATTGTACTCATGAAGCCCCTCTTGCATTAATTCTCCAAATTTCTCCTTCACAATAACCAGAGGATCCTTTTCAACCAATTCTGATCCATTATATCCTTCTCTAAGAAGAACAGTATATAATTGATATTTGTTTGAAACATAGAAAATCCCAGGGTGCTTCAGCAGCAAAATATTCAATTTCTCTGGTAAAGAGAACTCTCTCCTGAAATGACCAAGTTTCAAGATCGATGCTTTCTTCCACAAGGTCAATGATAGTATCTCATGGACCAAACCCACAGTCCTCTTCTCCATTTCCTTGGATCCCTCTGTTAGACCTTGAGGATCTACATACGGTGAAATGTAAGGAGTTGAATTAAATTCATGAAACCTTTCCCATGATTTAACCCAGCTTGAAGGCAGTGAACATGAAAAACATGGCTCAGAACCATGCCTGTGAGCTGAGGCTTCAATTGCAGAGACAGCTAAATCAGGGTCCCATGATATGAGTTCAAGCTCCATAGAACTCTTTCTTCCACTATGATTTACAACCCGAAACATATCCCCGTGCTTTGCAACAATCCTGAGCATGTAATCATCAGGAAACCCAAAGTTACGTTTCAACTCGTTGATTTTCATAACATTAAGCCTCTGATTTGTGCTCATCATCAACAATTTTGCCAACCGTTCCATGAAAACTGGTTCTTGCATACTTTTCACTGACTCTTCCTCATCTACTAAATACATCATCCGTTTCGACAGACGACAATAATATTCATCACCCCTTAGATGGACTTCAAAGCAACAAGGATACTTTTTAAGCCAGTTTAGCGCTTTCCCTTGAAGATCAAGAGTCTTAAACTTCCTCTGAAGAAATTTGACAGGTGCCTCCTGGCTGGGATATCCAAGGATTATATTCTTGATCTGATTGTTTACGACCCATCGACGGTTTCGTGAGAGAGCCGCTTCAAGTTCTGGATCCTTCTTCATTGACCAAAGAGCCATACATCTGACCACATGTAGAAAGGATGGTGGAAGGTACAGTCCATTCTTGCTATGGTTTATACCACGAGATACAATGGAGATCAACATTTTCACTTCATCCCCAATGTCTTCTTATGGCAGCCCTCCAACCGCCCCACCCTAATAACATACCAGATAATACAAGATGATGAATAAAGGGAATTTATAGAGAGCAAAAGGCAGACGCATCATTAAATTTCAAAAGCCGAGA
Organism: Eucalyptus erythrocorys; assembly: GCA_014182555.1. Classification (NCBI taxonomy): domain Eukaryota; kingdom Viridiplantae; phylum Streptophyta; class Magnoliopsida; order Myrtales; family Myrtaceae; genus Eucalyptus; species Eucalyptus erythrocorys. Next base: position 12,243,419 of record CM024598.1, on the reverse strand, counting down.
CAAGTGGATTATAGTGCCCAAAATTTCCTTAGCCTAATAAAAAGTAAAAGAAATTACCAATGACATACCCAAGCGGTACTAGGATGTATCCCACAGTTTAAATGTTCCAACTGCTACCAGTAGCCAAAGCTAGTCCTAACAACATAGTTTCCAATGGAAACACCGAAATGGCATTGAGGAATCGCGGCAGGACAGCACGCCCCGCCCTGCTACAATCTCGAACTCATCCCAAACCCCATAAGTTTCTAGATGTGAATTCCCAACCCGACCCGCTTAATTTTTCAAGACACCCGAGGAAACCGAGCCCGCTCGGTTGCACGTCCTTCTCTTTCTCCTTCTTTCTTCTCTCAAGATGGAACACAGACCGTTACAAGAAAGTAGATTCATTCCACTTTCGCATTCTATAAAATAATTCGTCCAGGCAAATGATGAAAAGGGCGCGTCCCTGTGGACTCGCGGCAGCTCGCGAATGATCGAAATCGAGAAGGACGGCGGGACAACATTCCAAACTAGCAGATCATATTAGCATCACTAGAGAAGCAAGGTGTAGAGAATCTCAAATCAAAAAATGCAGACGAAAATGCGGATTCCTTTTACACCAACCGGCCACGAAAGATGACGTAAGGGTGTTGAAAATCGAGATATTGCAAACTCATCGGACCTCGCTCTGTGATCTTGAGCTCGTGGGACGCTTCCAACGACACCTCGCCGGGTCGGAGCGGATTCCACGCGAGGCGAAGCAGAGGGGATGATGACCCCGAGAAGAAAGGGGGCGGCGCACGGAGAGGAAAGACGGCGGCCGGCGGCGGTGGCGGCGGCGGCGGCGGCGGCGATTCAGGGATTCGGGGAGGAGCGAGCAGGCGGGGAGAATTGGACATGGACATGGCTTTAGAGAGGGAGAGGAATGTATAGTTTTGGTAATTGGTATCGTGGGGCGAATTATGCAGAATTACAAAATGAAAGTAAGGGTTTTTTTTGGAGAAAAGTAAATGAATGTATTTTTTTTTAACAAATATTTACAAAATTAAACTAAGGGTAGTTTGGAGAAAAGGAAATAAATGTATTTTTTTGTCAAATATATAAATGTATTTCGGCAATTTAGCCACGCTTAATTATTGGAATTTACAAGCACTAACCAAACCTGTCTTGCTTCTCGATAGGTTAGAGTTCGAAAAAATCAACAAACCAATTAGACTCGCCCCTTCTGTCCCCTAGTAGGAAAATGTACCACGAGGGAAGCGACTTCTTTGGGGACCGATATAGGTTAGATCACTAGCTGGGTTGGATAAATTTCAGTTAGTCTAACCCTTTTTTTTTTTTTTTAATTTTCAATAACTAGTCTAAATTCACGCGTTGCACAAGTTGTTAGACAGCAGAAGACACTACGGAAGTTTGTTTTACTTGAAAAGGGGAAATTAAAAAAGCTCGAGCTCGTGTTGAAATTATCGACCATTAATAAGAAAGAGCTTCAGATTGCATTAGTTACGATAGAATAGAATCCAATGAAAATTGGATCACTCGTCTGGCTGTTATGAAAAAGTTTGGGGGAATGGAATCATAGTTCTTTTGTTTGGTCTCACATATATGTAATTGAATTAGGATCTAATTTATGGTTTTCAATGCAGCTGCATTTAGTTAAGATTATAAGCTTGTTATATAGCACATTATAGCTGTTTGAGAATCGTAAAATAGCCTACCAAAAATATTTTCAAATTAAGTTATAAACTCTACATCATATGCTGTTGATACTACTTATTATCTCGCAAAACCATAATTTTCAAAACAATATTAAAAAAGTACACTCAAAGGGACTGCCTAGATGAGAGAGAGAGAGAGAGAGGTGCCATGTGTAAAAGAGAAAATAACATGGCACTGTTGCACAACTAATACCAAATGCACCATAGAGCATAAGAACCGTAAAATGAGACCTCAGCCAGTCCTTGATCAAAAGACCAATGGCTAATTCTGTAAAGCACAATACATGACCCAACAGGGAAGGAATCCCTGCAATGAATTGATAAGAATTGGACAGCGTCAATGACATCATGAGGCAGATCCTGCCAAACGAATATGACCATGTACCTATCACGCCCACTCGAAACTGAAGAACTACCTACGAACGTCACAATCCTGTTCACCCGAATACCCAGGTACACCTGACCTGGCAGGAAAAGAATACATACTAGAATACAATGCCCGACTCAGGACGCCACCACCCCCCCACCCCCTCTTCCCCTAAATGATATTTAGTCTAGAAGATTCTTAGCATAATCCGAGCTCTCAGACTCAAAAAGGCCGGAGAATAATCACCTCATCAACATCATCCTAGGGCTGCAAAACTTTTTGGTCAAGACTGTTTTATTACCGATTGTTCTGGCTCCCGACCATGTATACTTATGAAGTCTCTAACATGAACAAGTATCAAATCATAGATGTCTCTCGCTGATGGACGATCAGCTGGGTTTTTCCTTGTACACCGGCGGAACAAGTTGACAAGAAATCTTAATGCTTCACGCTCCACCTCTGGCCCCTCTGACTTCGAGCCAGATCCCATAGTTGTATGGTCATTCAATGATGCTAATGAGTCCATCTCATCTGTTAGCTTCGGCCGTTCTCCTCCCTGCTTATATATCACATTCAAGAAAAGGCATTGACCCTTATTTCAAGACCAAAAGCAATATTGCATGATACTAGCCATTAAAATGACGACCTAAGACATCTCTCTACTACTTTACCTGAATAAGGTCATGAATTAGTGCCTCAGATAAACCTGAATATGGCACTTGCAAAGTCAGCAATTCGAAAATCAGGCAGCCATATGACCAAATATCCACTTCCTGCAGCCATTCAAGTCAGGCAATTGATCATTAAGGCTCACAAAAAATGCAAAATGGTGGTATTCCAACAAAGTTCTTCATAAACTAAGTAAATACTTTACCAGCCCGTATGATTCACGTTTATGCATCGTCTGAAGAACTTCCGGAGCCATCCAGCGAGGTGTTCCAACACAAGTATCGGGAGGATGTACTCCGATATGGGCAATACAACACATATGTCTGGAAGAACGAAGAGGAACTGCTCTATCAAAATCACAAAGCTTGACGATAGGCGTTCCATCAGCCCTTCTTGCATCAAGATCAATCAAAATGTTTTCACTCTTTATGTCACGATGAATAATGTGCCTTGAATGCAGCTCCACCAAAGCAGAAGCAACATCCCTAGCAATAAAAAGACCCATATTTACTGGGACATGCTTTTCACCAGATTTAGACAGCTTCTCCAGGTAATCCTGTCATTATAGGCATGAAATTAAAAACAGGTGTAAATTATAAGCAGAGGACAGAAATTCTGGAAATACATCTATAGCAGTATGGAAAGAAAAGCACCTTCAGTGATCCCCCTTTCACATATTCCATGTAAATTGCAGAACGCCACATACGACGCTCAGGATTTGCATCCGCAGAAGTGACCCGCTGAGAGGATATCTGATGCCCATACATTTCCACTATGCATGCATGTTGCAGAGCACTCAATATTCTCACTTCGCCTAGACAACTATACTCAAATGTCCTAATTTCCTCAACCGAGTTACCACATACTTCCAAGGAACGCACCTGCAGAACCAACTCAAAATATTTATGCAGAAAACATGAGATGTAAGGCTGTGTTTGAGAAAATGTTCTCAGAATGCTTTTTAAATTTGTCAGCTTTGTGAACAAGAATCATGTTTCTACCGAAAGCATTTCATTTTCGTGATTTTGACATTATTATGTTTGATTTCTAAAGTATGCTTGTTTTCACTTTTAATTTTTCAAAACAAAAACTTGTCTAGAAAAATTACTTAGCATTGCCAAACACATCAGATGAGAAAAATTTCCTTCAATTCTCAAGAACCAAACGAGCCCAAAAGTTCCCTATTTGCTGGAAGTTAAAAATCATTCAAAAACAAGCATTCATGATCACCCACAACTCAATCTAATGATAAAAACTAACAGGCACTGACTGAAACTAAATAAAAAGATTCTTGATCTTAATGTATATGATAAAAGATAATGCCACAAATACTGCTCCTGCTAATTCAAGGATTACCTTGGCTACAACATTGGCTGAGGTGTTAGTGCAATGGACAATAGAGGTAGAAGCTCCTCTGTAAATTTCATCAGATGTGGATAGAGAAGGAAGAACACATCCAGACTTGGAAACGGCTTCCATCGAAAGAGAATCTCTAAACCTCCTAAGAGGAATATACCTACATAACAAGCTCATGCTTCATAAACCCAAGCAAATTATTAAACAACAAATTTTAAAACCATGACAACACCAAGTACGTGAAAAAAATGAGAGTAATCTTAAAAAACACGTAGAAAATGCATCCCATGAAAATTACACACAATTAATACTGCTTTAGCTTTTTGATCTTTCTAGACATGTAAATTCTGTAGCTTCTCTATTGTGAATTTTGTCCTCTTCTGCAGCTAATATAGATTTACTTCAAAGATAACACACTGAAACAATTTTTATTGTCCACAAAGAATTCAGTATTAAATTAGTATTTCTCTCCACCCATTGTTTAAGCTTCAGAAAAATTCTTTAACACTTAGCTTCGATACTTTTTACTTCTCAAAATCCTTTTCTTTGCACCATTCCAACCCAGCAAATGACACATGTGCCTCAACATAAAGGTCGCGTTTCCCAGTTTCAATAGGATGGGTGACCACAAAGAAACAAGAGTATATATAGGGGACACAGTACAATATAGTCTAACTCTAAACCACCTTCAGAGACCCCTCAAAAGGCGCCCTCACCATTTACACTTTTCATTTATATTACATTAATAACTGGTTGACTACAATCACAACTTATTTGAGCATAGCATATGGAAAAGATTAGTAAGCACCAAAAAGTTTTAATTTTATCCACGGCACAAAACAGCAGTGACCAACAAGTATCTTGCCAAGAATAATTAAACTGCAACGAAAAGTGCAGAAATTAAAAACCATGCTTTCATTTTTAACTCAAGATCAAATAGCTTTCAATACATCCAAGATTCAAGCATCAAGCTCAGGCATAAAAACTTTAAGGGGAAAACAGCCTGACCATCACATGAGAGAAGAGCACTGACCTGCAAGCATATTCTGGGTCTGTCTCTTCACGTATATCAAGTGGACGGCATGCATCAACCACCATGCGGACCCATAAATCACCCTTTTTTACAAGAATGATATTCCAGGCATGCGGAGAAAAATCCAGGTAACCTCTGACAAGCTCACATGGCACAGGAGGCACCATTCGATCACATAAATACTGGGAAAAAATTGGTGAGTAGTCAGCTTAAAGTATTTCAACATAAACAAGAAAAGGATAATTACAGCAAAAAGCCACCTTCATGAGAATTGCTCTATGTCTGCAAACACCAAACTTCAGAGATCCTATAGGAATAATAACAGAACTTTGTCTCGCTTTGATAGACTGAAGAGATTTCTCACATAGATCACTTAATATAATATCCTGATTGTTGAGCATTTGGTTGACAGATGAATCAACATAATCACGATTTCCAGTTAAGCAGGTGCAAACAAAAGGCTTTCGATAATTCGATCCAGATACAGCCTTTCGTGTCCTTTCTATAATTGCAGTTCTGTCGCACCCTCCAAAGTGATCCGACACAAAAAGAGCAAGCAACGAAGATATTTGAAGTGTACAATCCTCCAGTTCCTGATCTTTAGTTAAACTATTTAATCGCTTGAAACGAGATACCAAAGCCTGCGCAGCGAGTGTAACTGCATCCAACACTTCATCTCTGTCCCTGAAAAATGTCATGAAATTAGACCCAAAGAAAAAAGAATCACTACTAAGAACTTGGAGCGAAGCAATCACTAGACATAGAACACAGAGCAGAGAATCCAAACCTGTCCACAAGAATTACTTCACGTGAGTCGATAGGTAAGTTTCTCTCGTAACTACTAAGAGGCATGAAAGGTTGGTCACGTCCAGCATCATAAAAGCCATCTGGCAGATAATCCTCAACACCACAGAAAGAGAAATCACAATACTGGCGGGATAGATCTAAACTCTCATCAGCCGGCCGGCGACACTTCCATGGTTTAGGGTTATCAAGATGCTGATCACAGTTCCTCTTACACTTGATACTGACTTCGTGTTTCCCTACTAATGACTCAGCATCTTGCTCATCAGTAGAGGCATTTGACATGACTGTAACATCTTGCTGTCTACTTGCAGAGCCAAAGGCAACATTTGAGTCGTTTTCTACCTTTAATTCACTGTTTGAACTAATGCCATCCTCACCCACACTGCTAAGCACATTTTCAGATCCAATTTCCCCTGAAACCGAAGCATTATCTCCACCATCCTCACAGGTGATTTCTGATGCTGCATCTCTTGAAGCATCATCATTAGACAACTTGCACATTTCATTACCCTTTTTGGTCAACTCCTCCGAATATTTTTCACCTTTCCCCTTCCTGCTACTGTTTAAACGTTCTAGACGAGCTTTTTGTTGCAAATAGTTCCTCCTTTTCCACCTCTTTGATGATTTCCAAGCCGAAAAACATCTAGCATTTGACGCTGACCCAGCCAATGAACTTGCCGAGGTATGGCAGCAGCCTACATAAAGTACAATACAGTTCTTAGAAGCATGCAGTAAGGCTGACGAAATCCATAGGGGATAAGTGCAAAATTTACATGAAAAAGCTGAAGAAACTAGTGCTGCAGGCCTTACTGCTACAAGAGATCGTCCGTTCATCGTCTGGGGTGGACTCATATACTTCCATTTCAGCCAAAGAATTGGTACAATCATCATTGGGCAACTCCTTCCCGTCTATATCACAGGATATCCACGAAGGTATTTGAAAACTGAGGAGCTTATTGTGCTTGAATAATAACAAAAATCAACAGAAAAGATACAGGTTAATTTCACTAGTTGAAAATTCATCTACAGAAGTATCAAACAGACAAGCAAAAAGTCCAGATGTCAATTATGCACAGCCTAGCATGAAAAGAAAAGTCCGGGTGCAATTCTGATATAGAAACAGAGCATCTTGTTACAATTATTCCGTGACCATGCACAAAATAAATCGTTAGAAGACTGGTTTTCTAAGCACCTGAAGATTTAAACTTCGCAGGCTCTGCATGGAGTCAAGTTCAAGAGGGCCTATTGATGTCAACCTGTTATTTGAAAGGTCTAAAACTTCCAATTGCCGAAGAGAGGACAAACCAGAGGGAAGTTCCACCAATTTATTGTTAGCAACCTTCAAGGATGTCAAAGAATTTAAATAACTTATTTCATTAGGCAAACTCTTCATCTTATTAAATGAAAGGTCCAAATACTCCAACTTGTTCAGGCAAGCGATTTCTGGTGGGAGGCATCTGCATGAGAAAAAAGGCACCATAATCAACATAAGCAAATGATTCCTACCTAAGCAGGAAGTGATGAAACCAACAATAGTAAAAATAAACTCACTAACCAAAAAGATTCAGATGTCAAGAGAAATAAGAAATACGATCTGGACACAGAACATTGCAGATTAAAGAAGCAAACTTACAACATCCATCCTTCATCCAACATATATATTATATATTTCTACGTGAATTGGCCTCCCAAACTTATTTGAGGTTAATATCAGTTGTGAATCACCATTCGAGCATACAAAATGATAATGGCTAATGACATCTAATAAAATTTAGCCACATACTTATGATCTTGAATCGGGTTCAGAAATTTATTACATTACAAGTTTGCCAAGAGCTTCTTTGACTTGGCTCATTTGTACCCTCCTCAGTGTCATCTTCAACATTCGTGCAGGACTGTATTACCAAATCAAAATCATTGGATTTTCTTCCTCTAAATATATACAAAGGTCTGGCTTATTTCTTTTTTTATTGGACATACAAAGTGTGTGCTCCTTTAAAAAAAAAAAATTGAAAAGATTAAAATTCCAATAGCTAGAACAGTTATTTTATATCAAACCTATACTGAAAATTAGAAGTAACCAAAAAATAATTTTATTTTATTTGAAAGATGCAAATCAAATAATGAACTTAAATTGCATTTATCATATCTTAGCGGAGTAATCATTTAACATTATATCGGCTTAGATCTTATCTAATGTCTATCGATATGTTATTCTATCTTTTTCTTCTTACTAATTTTCTTGGAATAGATTATGATTTTCTATTGACAATATACATACGCCTTTGTAAGTATGCCAATCTATCTTGTATACATGAAATTTCTCCATCCTTGTGAACTGTTATTTATATATGGATGAATCCAACCTTAGTTTAATTTTAATACAATAGTGCAGAATTTCTTTCTAGACATAATTTTAACATTACATATAATTATCATCTATAGTCATCAACAAAAACATTTTTTTTACTTGTCCAAAAAAATTATATAGATATTATACAGAAACTTTAAAGGACAAAGTACTACTAAACTTCAAAGAGATTTGTATATTTTAACTTACTAATGAATAATATACACTTTACCGTTTAAGTTTATTCAAAATTTTCGTGCAAAAGAATTTTTGGCTCCATATTTCATCAGTGAATCCCAAACCGCCCCCCAAAAAAAATAAAAAATAAAAGAACCTTAGCCTGGCTCCGTCAGTGTTCCCATTCAATCTACTTTGGTTCATAGTATTCCTTGAACACAATGTTTCCTGAGAATTTAAGAAATACCCTCACCTTGGATATCCATACTTCAAAATATGTATCAGAACATGGAGGAGAAAAGGTTAAGATGGTTGCCACACAACACCATATCAACTACTTTCTACACGAGTAGAGGAGAGTGGAAGGTAGGAATTAAACTGAACCCTCATAAATCTTAGTAATGATGGATTACTACAAGGCCAATGCACTATCCCATACAGCATCCACGACTTATTAAAATAACATAAATCAATTAATGAAGAATTTCGAATATGAGTACATATCAATAAGAGGTGCCACTTTTGTCAACATGTAGTCACAACATTCCAAGGAAAAAGACTTAAAAGAAAGATGTACAATTTACTTCTTCCTGTTCAGATAAGAGATGAACAGCATACTTCACCATATATAAATTTTACAATAACACTGCACGATCTCAAGTCAAAACCGCAACACAAACTTCCTGGAGGCAACAAAGCAGCCATCAAAACTGCTTGCGAAAAGAGCTACACCAGGTTTTGTCGCATTATGCCGCATTGAAAAAACACATACCACATGCATCCCGTGTCTAGACTAAGAACAGAAAAATGCCCAGCCTAGAGTAGCAAAGCTAAAGGACCGTCAAATGGTCCCTGAAAACCATACGTAAGCCCCAGCAAACTTAGCTTCTTATACCTCGGAAGGGAGTACCAACTTAAAAGACCAAATTTCTCCTCCTGGCAGTCCCCAAACACTCAATCTTATTAATTCACAGAACTGCACAGGACACATTGCAAATGACTCTATCCCACCCAAGCAAAAAGGAAAAAAAACAAAAACTTCAAAACTGAACACACCAAACAGTAACTCAAAAACAACTTACCTTATAGAGAAATGACAAACGGAGAGCTTGGTCAGACACTTGAGCTGTGCGATCTCGCTGAGCAGCGGAAACACCGAGGGCCGGCGCAGCGCCTTACTGAGCTCGAGCTCCTTCAGCCCTTCCAACTTATGCAGCGCGAGCCCGTTCAGCCCGGGGGGCGATATCTTCACCTGCAAGCACTCCAGCCCCACCAGGCTCCCCAGCTCGCTCGGGAACAGGTTCACCTCGTTCGCGAAGAACTTCAGCGTCTTCAGCCTCCGCAGCTCCCCGACCCACTTCGGGAGCAAACTGAACTCGTTCTTATACAAATAAAGGTCCTTCACCGCGGACCCATTCAAGGCCGGGGACAGCAGCGGGTACTCCAGGTTCTCCCCAGACACGTCGAGGCACAAATCGTCGTCCAAACCGGCGCCCCCGCCGCCGCCCTGGCCGGCGGCGGAATCGCGGGTCGGGCTCGGGGGCTCCGGGTTCTCGGGCGGGGCGGCGTCGCACTCCCCTTGCATTGCGGCCGACCACCCCCAATTCGATTCGAACGAGAAGACGAGTGATTTCGCCGAGGGGAAGGGGACGAGAAGAAAAATCGAGACTTTGGGACGGAAGAGGGATTTCGCCGAGGGGAAGGGGAAGATTCTCGGAACGACGCCCGGAATTTCGAAGAAATCGGCGGGGAAAGGGAAGGGGACGGCGATGGAGGTTTCGCGAGGAGGGAAACCCTAGAAGACGACGACGACGAAGACGACGACGGTGGGGGGTGGGGGGTCTTTTTGGTCAAAAGAGGAACCGGAAAGGAAAGGGAGCGGTAGGCGGATAAAGACGGAAAGCGATGGCGAAAAGTCCGGAATGCCCTCCCGTTTGAACCTGGGCCGGGGCGGGCGGGGGCGTGAATTTCGGGTTTGGAGGAGGGCGTTTCGGGGAAAGCGGGTTCGGCGCCCGAACCCGCGATGGGTTCTCTTTTTTGAATTTTGTTGTCTCATTTTTTTTTTTCCTTATGTGAAAATGGAGGGGAGGCTGCCGTTGGTAAGAAATTTCCCCAGAATTACGTCGCGGTGCTTAGCGATTACGCGTGAGGCTAAGGTCCTAGGTTGAAAATGGGTCTGCACCAGATTAACCAATTTAATTCGTATTTAGTTATTAACCCATTTTCGTCTAATTCAAAATGATCTAAATTCGATCCAACCTTGATTCAGAATCAACGAATTAAATTATTATAGTGCATTTATGCACTGTTTGATAACCATTCAAAGAGTGTTTGATTTTGATTTTTTTGTTCTTAGGAGCAGTTTAGGAACAAAATCGCGTTTGATAAAATTTTTGTTTTTGAGAATAGATTTGGAGTAGAATCAATAATCAAATTTTTTTGTTCTTGTTCCGGGAACAAAAAAAAGAATAAAAAAAAAAGTGGAAGCTTAAATGTTCTCTCCCCTTATTTGTTGTCGTTCGCCACCGTCCACTGCCGCCATCCACCGTCGCCGTCCACCGGTCACCGGCAACCAGTCTGGTGAGCTCGCCAGGCAGGGCAAGGTCCAACGAGGCTTGGTGTGACATCTCAAATTTCATCGATCGTCATTAGCATAATTGGATCATTAGAAATTTAGATTTATTTAGAATGGGCCGGAAAGCGAACCCAGTGGACTTTGCGAAACTTGCAGGCTTGAGAGTAAGTGGACTGCACAATCATTTTAGAATCGGGCTTATAGAATTGAATGGGAAAGCTGGGTTTGGAATTGGTTGGAAGTAGGCCAAGGTTCGGGATTGTAAGATTTGCAAGTTTAGTGGGCCGGATCGTTTTAGGTTGAGCCTGTTGGACCAGGAATAGATAATTAGGCCCAAGTGATTTTACTTTAGTTAAGATTCATAAATTATAGTTAAAGTGATTTGATTAGTGAATTCCTTATAACTTTAGCATTCTTTTTACGATGAATTCTTCATAGACTAACTTTGACTAATCGATATGTTATATATATGTTATGACTTTGTATAATTGGGATTAAGTAGAAACAAAAGGCAATTAGATGAAAATATTAGAAACTAATGAACTAACTAATGATATCGATTAATTGTTAATTAGCAACGATCGACAGATGGCGAAAAATCTTCATGCATGAAAGCCACGACACCAACCTCTCTCTCTCTCTCTCTCTCTCTCTCTCTCTCTCTCGTTTTTCTCACTTGACACCCACGGTTTTCTTCAAATCCATAGAACTGAAGATGGCAACTCCAGGGAAGCACAATCATTAGCCAAATCTCATCATTAGTCTAGCCTAGGGATTAGCTTTGTAGACCTATTTCCCTCGTAAATTTCGGAACTCTCTCTCTCTCTCCTCTTAAAAACTGAAAACCCTCATCTTCTTCTTCATCTTTTCTCTTGGTCGAGCATTGAAGAACCAAAAGCAAACTAGCGATTTCTTCTTCTTGCATGCTGATTTTGAGTGTTGATCTTGAAGAATCTCTGTGTTGTTTAGTAGCTGATGTTAGATTTCTTATAATTCTTAATGCGGAAATTTATAATAAAACGAAGATCTTTGATCTTCATGATCTTCACAAATATATATGAAAAACATACATTTGTCTATAGCGTTGCCGTTGAATTCGATCCTGGTGAAGAAATCCGATTTCTCTCCCTTAACCCTCTTTTTCTTACTGTATTCAATTGATGGAGAAAAAAAATACATTATTCTTAGGGTGGAGAGAGGACCGGACTCTATTTATACTTTAGTTGAAAATGTGCCTTCCATCAAAGCAATATACCATTTCATTTAATTAGAGTCGCAACTTCTCGTAGCCAATAATTAATTAATTAATTATTTATTTTATAGCATTTCAATAATTTATTAAACCATATAATAAAAATCATATCATGTGGGCCACAATAATTTTTACAACTGAAGCAAGGTAAGGAAAGATCTAACTCTAAGTTGAAAGTTATCCATCGTTTCATCAAGGAAGCTTGAGGATCTAACCAAACAGTGAAGGATATAGCTTGTAGTTGCTGTTTTGAGATTGATCTAAGCTTAGTGAGTGTTATATTGAAGGTGGAAACCATTGCATGTCACTCTTGAGTCTTGCATGTTTCGGAATCCTAGTGTGAGTATGCTGTGTTGTTGAGTGAAGTGATGAAATGGATGCCGAGCATGTTGTTTGGTAGAAATTGTGATGAGTGACTCACAGATACAACAACACTTCGAGCCGAGTTGTGGAATTGATCATTTGTTAGAGAAAGACATACCGAAGGTGTTTTAAGTTGCTGTGATTAAGCACTGAAGTATTGTAGAAGAGATTTGTGGATAGACAAGTTGTTTAGTTGAGTTAGAAGTGAGAAAAATCGTGTGCCTATTCTGTTCTAAGTGAAATCAGTTATGGAGTCTTCTGTTTGTGTTTAATTTTCTTTATGTATGTTAATAGAGATAAGAAAGAAACCTTTCTACATAATAGAACATCTATAAGATTGAATTATACACGTACCTATAACCATATGGATATAAAAACATAGAGATATAAGTGAATTTAGTAAAACTAGTAAACTGTTTTTGTGAGAAACAGATTGACCTTTATGGATTACATGAATTTTCTGTAATTACCTAGTTAGAATTGAACTTTGAATCCTTGATGAAAATTGTAGAACACATCTTAAGGAATAATGTGTCAAAATGTGAGATTAAATGGATAAAAATTGATTAGTAAAATGATTTTTCTTTGTAGATATAAAGTCTAGACTCAATACAGGATATTAGTCAGGATTATGTCGACTGTTACTCTTAATACAGTGAGAACTAGACTTAAGTTTCTTCACAAAAAAATGTTAAGCTATGTCTTAAATACAACATACTAAAATTTGGTAGTATTTTGATAAGAATTGATATGTCTTTTATGTTCGAAACCGAAACTGTTCATTTAGCTAATATACTGTTTGTACCTGAGAACACATATTATGTGACGTCCTAGGGCGTCACGTACTAAGCGCAAGCAGAATTATAATTATTATTGACATCTTATTAATCTTGTAACCTCCTTACAATAACATATAGTATTTACCATTGAAGGTTAACATGTATAACATGGATTATTTAAAATTCTAAATTTATATTATAAGGTTATCCTGCAATCCTTCTAACTCTTCACAATATTAGTCAATTTCATTCATGCATACAGACAAGATCATAAAAGGCTTCCTTTCATTTTACCATCATCGGGGCTTTACAAAAGTTATCCACTTGAACTTTTTCTATGTTCATCATGTTGGGTGCAGATTATGCACAACCCAAAATCTCCATAACCAGAACATAAACATGCAATTGTAAATCGAAAAATTAACGCACCTGTTTTAGGATCCATCGTTCTTGAAGCGGAAGCGGAAACACAATGTTCCTTGTACAAATCATTCTCCTCTATTGCCCTCCAAATCATTGGCTCAATGAGATCGCCCCTCATGATTAACGTTAGAATAACGTCCCTTAGGTGAGGATATGTGAGAATTAGGGTTAGAGGAGAGACTTGAGCACTATTTATAGAATTTCCAACCAGTCCCCCTCATTACGGGCCAGGCTCAACTCGGTCCACACTAGCCAGCCCCATATTAGACTAATTAAGAGACATTCTATCTCACCTTAGACCAAACGCTGTAAAATGATAAAAGTTAAACGATAAATAACAACGTCAATTAATTTAGTCAACATATTAGGAAAACTCTTACATTCTCCCACTTGGACTATATTAATTGAAATTGTATTATATGTGCGCACATTAGTTTAGAGATAATTCTTAATAGTCAATTCTATCCCATAAAGCCTCCAACACCGAATCATGGCGGTAATTGCATGTATACACACAGAGCCTTCCATGATCATAAGTGCTTTCAACTTTATTAATATGAATTCAATATAGTAGTGTGGCAAATGGCTAACATCTCTCATTGAGAGATCCATTTGTTAGTCATCATTCTCTTACCTTAGGCGACACAAAAGCTTGTGCCACAAGAGAATGAAATTATGGTTATAATGAATCCACATATGTCTTGTCCTTATTGTTAACATTTCTTTATGTATTACAAGAACATATACACAAGGCTAATAACCGGATGCCCCTAGCCTTCACTCAAGATAATACCTTGAAACTTTTAACAATATATATTCAACAAAATAACAAACCATTCTAAAATATTGTATTGAATGCAAAAGTCGAAATATATATATATCAAAGTGTTACTAAATTGTAACAAATGCAGATATAAACTTTATTTAAGAAAAATAAAATATAACTCCCACTAAATGATAGCATCCCAAGATGCTCCTAGGTCCATGCTGGTGACATGTCGATCAAATACACACGGGCATAGGCCTTTAGTCAGTGGATCTGCAACCATATCATCTGTAGGAATATAATCTACAGCAACGTCACCATTCTGTACTGATTCCTTTATAGTCAAAAACTTGACCTCCATGTGTTTAGACCCCTTGAGACTTCTGTTGTTGTTAATAAACAACACTGCAGAATTATTGTCACAATATAGTTGTATGGGCCTATTCACAAAATCAAAAACCGATAACTCCCTAATGAGATTCCGAAGCCAAATAGCTTGAGTAACAGCTGTAAAACATGCTATAAACTCCGCTTGCATGGTAGAAGAAGATATGAATTTCTGTTTCTCGCTCTTCATGATACTGAACCTCCTACCAACATAAATACGTATCCTGTTGTTGACTTCTTATCATCTTGACAACCAGCAAAATCTGCATCTGAATACCCTACTAGTTGCAAGTCTGGAACATGTCTATAAATCAGCATATAATCCCTTGTTCTCTTTAAGTACCTTAAAACTTTCTTGGCAGCAACCTAGTGATCGCGTCCTGGATTTGACTGATATCTGCCTAGAAGCCCTACTGCAAAAGCAATATCTAGTCTAGTGCAAACTTAAGCATACACGATACTTCCAAGCACACTAGCATAAGGTACATTCTTCATTTGAGCTTTCTCAAAATTTGAATTAGGGCATTGTGAAAGACTCAATTTATCACCCTTAATAATAGGAGCTATTCCCGGTTTGCAATCTTGCATATTGAATCTTTCCAAAATGCGATCAATATATGCCCTCTGAGATAAACCCAATGAACGGCATGAGCAATCCATATGAATCTCAATGCCAAGAACAAAAGACGCCTCACCAAGGTCTTTCATATCAAAAATTTTCGATAACATTCGCTTTGTCTCATGTAGTAAACCAATATCAATACTTGCAAGCAAGATATCGTCCACATAAAGTATGAGAAAAATATATTTCCTCCCACTGACCTTGGTGTATATATACTGATTTACTTTGTTCTCAATAAATCCGAATGAAGTGACAACACTATGAAACTTGAAATACCACTGTCTAGAAGCTTGCTTAAAGCCATAAATAGACTTCTTTAATCTACAAACAAGCTTACCTGAGTCATCATCTGTAAAACCTTCAGGTTGCACCATATAAACCTCCTCATTAAGGTCTCCATTAAGAAAAGCGGTCTTAACATCCATCTGGTGTAACTCCATATCGAAATGAGCTACTAATGCCAAGATTACTCTGAAGGAATCTTTAGAAAAAACTGGAGAAAATGTTGCTTCATAATCTATTCATTCTCTTTGAATGAAACCCTTAGCTACCAGTCTGGCCTTAAACTTTTCAGTCTTTCCTTTGGAATCCCTTCTAGTCTTGAATACCCATTTGCAGCCAATAGGTTTGCAACCTTCAAGCAATTCAACAAGCTCCCAAACATCATTATGTTTTATAGATTGCATCTCATCTTTTATCGCATCTAGTCACAAATCTGATTGAGGACATGAGATAACATCCGTATAAGTGACCGGATGAACAACACAGCCAATATCATAATCATGCTCTCCTAGGTAGACCACATAGTCTGGTGGTATAGCCGAACGTCTTTCCCTAGTAGATCTTCTGAGTGGAGTTACTTTAACCTCATTATGAATTTGAGGGGCTTGAGGAATTTCATCTAGAATTGTCTCAACAACAGGATCTTGAGCCACAACAAGTTCATTTTGTGGCATAAGATGCGCCAAAATTGTCTGCACAGAATGAGATGAGAATCCAGTAATCCTCAACATACTATCATTTTCGATAGTTTGTGAGTAGTTGCCCTTTTCAGCTACATCAAATTCCAGAAACTTTGCAGTCTGAGATTCCATAATTCTTGTACCTCCATTGGGGTTATAAAACCGATACCCCTTTGAATGATCTGGGTAAGACACGAAATAACACCGTGAAGTTTTGGAATCCAGCGTATTTAATGTAGGATTATATAACTTCACCTTTGCTGGACATCCCCAAACTTTAAGATGATTTAAACTAGATTTACATCCAGTCCACAACTCAAAAGGAATCAATGGAACCGCTTTAGTAGGAATACGATTTAGAATATAAAGAGCTGTTTTCAAAGCTTCACCCCATAGAAAAGTAGGCAAATTGGTCATACTAATCATACTTCTCATGATGTTCATAAGAGTACGATTGCGTCTTTCAGTTACATCACTTTGTTTAGGACTACCAAGCATAGTAAACTGACCTACTATCCCAGAATCCTCTAAGTATTTGGCAAACGGCCCTTTAAATTGTCCAGCATCACCGTGCCTACCAAAATACTCACCACCACGATCAGATCTAACAATCTTTATAACTTTTCCCAACTCTTTTTCCACTTCAGTCTGAAAAATCTTGAATTTGTCAAGAGACTCGGACTTTTCTTTAATCAAGTAGTATCCATATCGGGAATAGTCATCAATAAATGTGATGAAATAAAAATTTCTACATAAAGTAGCCATGTATGGTCCACTAATATCAGTGTGAATAATCTACAACAAGTCAGAACTTCGTACGGCTGATTTCTTCTTTATTTTCGTCATCTTACCTCTACAATAGTCTACGCAAGTCTCTTGATCATCTTAAAGAGTAGGTAGGATGTCAGCCTTTACAAGCCTTTCTACTCTTTCTTTAGAGATGTGACCAAGTTGTTTATGCCACAATGCATAAGACTGTTCCTTAGGTAGAGGCCTTTTGGAAATAGCTTTTTCAGCTGAATAAGCAACATATATGTCATTGGGAGATAAACTCAATTGATATAATCTATTGGATAAATTGCACCATCCAATCTTATTGGAATCATAAAAGATGTCAATAGCATTACTCTTTATTTCAAAAGAGTATCCACATATGTCCAAACAAGACACAGAAACTAAATTCCGCCTAAATGAAGGTACGTAAAAAGTGTTTCTCAACATCATCCTAAAACCAGAATCTAAAACCAAAATAACATCTCCCATGAACTCGACATCAACTCTAATGCTGTTTCCAATAGTGAGCTTTGATTCATCCTGATTTGACGTCATTTTGTTTATGAACCCCTGTATGGTAAATGCAACATGATTAGTTGCACCACTATCTAGCCACCACGAATTAGTCGAAACTTCAGATAGATGAGATTCATAAACTAATGCCAAAGAATCATTACCTTTAGGCTCACTCTTCTTGGTTTTCTTAGACAACCAATCCTTAAACCTTTTGCAGTCCTTCTTTATATGTCCTCTCTCCCTGCAAAAGTATTAAAAAACACCCATTTTCTTGGGGAATGCTTTCTTATGACCTAAACTATTAGAAGGATCAGCACTGTTAGAAGGACCAGTACCTTTAGGATTTCCTTTACTATTGGAAGGTCCAACTGCTTCAGAATTTCTCTTCTGAGTATAATTTTTCACATTCTTACCTTTATCAGTGCCAGAACTTGAAGCATAAAGAGTAATGTGCCATTTATCTTTCTTCAATTTCTCTTCCTCTGCCACCACACTGGTAATCAGTTCATTAACTGACCAGGCTTCATCTTGGGAACTATAATTAGTCTTGATAATCCCAAAATTAGGAGGAAGAGTGTTTAAAGCTTGATGCGCAATGTAGGTAGTGGGAATAGCAACATTGAGAGCCTGAAGCTTTGTCTACAAATTAACCATCCTCAGAATATAATCTCTTACTCCACCAGAACCATCATATTTCATGGTAAATAATGTTTGCATGTGTGTCCCTATCTCAGCATTAGATGACACACGGTACCTAGCCACCAAAGTTTCTATCATTTGCCTAGCAGTGCAGTCCGCAAGCAAACCACTTTTCAAGTGTTCCTGAATTGAATGCTTCATAAACAGCAAGCAAATTCTATTGCTCTTTTTCCAGGCAATAAAATGTGCTTTCTAATCCTCTGTACTCTCAGTAGTAATAACTACCGGCCGATCAGCAGTAAGAGCCACATGAACATCTGCCATCTCCATAGCAAACAGAAAATCTGCTCTCCATTTCTTAAATTGGAACCAGTAGAACCTCAATAGTGACAAAGTTACCGTTTACAGAAAAGGTGACTAAAAGACAGCAGTATATAACAATTAGCATTATATGAGCATTGTGTAACTTGACATACAAGTACACATCCAAAGAGTTACATGCAAAAGGGTATAATACATGACATGCAATTGTACACTCCTCACATGATAGCGGTCATGAAAATATGTTCCAATCTTCGTGAATTCATCACCTTTGGGCAGATGAACCACTAGGACTGGTCACTCCTCCACTACACCATCATGTATCCCTCCATGAACTAATACACAATCACCTTCTTTGGGAGTATGACCACACATTAGACCAGGAGACATCCCAATCAACATACGAGACCGAAATTTCTCAAACCCAATCAAGTTCCTTGAAACTCTCTCATACTAGGGATATATTTACATCTAACATACACCATATACATGTGATTTTAACTTTA
This sequence comes from Eucalyptus erythrocorys, assembly GCA_014182555.1. Classification (NCBI taxonomy): domain Eukaryota; kingdom Viridiplantae; phylum Streptophyta; class Magnoliopsida; order Myrtales; family Myrtaceae; genus Eucalyptus; species Eucalyptus erythrocorys. The sequence goes on along the minus strand of CM024598.1, from coordinate 12,224,078 downwards.
GTAATAAGGGCACATATCACTCAAATCATATATCATGCTAATTAAACTGCCTTATCCATTAATAAAATAACATACCTGTAACCCAGCATTTGTATTTTCAAAATCACAGAAAAATATAAGAAAAATACGCAAAAATTCATTTAAAATACACGTATTTAGGGTTTCATATGCAATTTCACATCAATAAAATCATCAAACATATAAAATAAATATACCACAAGAAAGGAAATTACCGTATGAGTCCAACGCCGCTAACCATGTGCCAAAAGGAGACCCCACGCGCCCGCACACGCCGCCTGAGTGTGTGGCGCGTGGGGCTCACGCACGCGACGTCTATTCGGCCAGAAGCCGATTCGATCGGTGGTGGTCCGACCGGTTCCCAGTCCGACCGTCTGATCCAGCCGATCGGTCCGATCGGTTGACTGGACCGGTCAATAGTTGACTAGGTCGGGTCGGTCAATGGGTCGGGTCGAGTTCGAGGTTGGGTCGGGCCTAGAGGTGGCAAATGGGTGGGTCGGGTTGGGTATGGGTCGGGTCGAAAATGGGTCGACCCATATTCGATCCATTTAACCCGTTTTGACCCATATTCTTGTAGTGCAAATATAGTGACCCATACCCGACTTAACCCGTATCAGACCCATACCCGACCCGACCCGTATTGCTAAAACCTACTAATATTCTAAAAAAATACCTACACTTACTTTAAGCTATATGCTAATTGGATAAAAACCTCAAATTAAATTAAAAAATAGTAAATAAAATAAAATTTGTTAAAAAACCTAAAAATTTAAATTAAAAAATAGTAAATAAAATAAAAATTGTTAAAAAACCTAAAAATTTAACATGATGGGGACAAAAAATTCCTAAATGCTGAAGCTGTCTTTTGCCCTGACAAGACATCTTGTGTGGCACATGGTTCAAATTTCAGACACACATCCCTTTGCCTTTTACTAGTGTTTGTTTTCATGCAGCCATCAAATAGAGCAGTAAAAGCCTTGCAGTGTCAATAAGAAATTATTTCCTTACTCAGAAAAAATCCTCATTCAAATCATCAAGAATTAACCACGAGAACTGAAAAATATTTTAGGAAGAACAAAGGAGTAACAGAACTTCAATAATCATCTCCATGAACATCACAATCATCAGAGAAAAATTTTAGCTTCTAAAGCTAGAAAAATAGACATGGCTAGCCATGTAAGCTGGATTGCTCGAGATTTGATGGCATATTTATATGAAGGAATGGCGGGCGGGCGGGCGGCCGTGCGAAGAGGAGGGTTGCTCGGTGCTGCGATGGTTACGCGGAGATACGGCGAAGAAAGGAGTAGACGGGGGAACGACTTCGTTTAAGAGAAGACGTTAAAGGAGTTCTCCTCTTAAACGAAGTCATTCCCTGTCTACTCCTTTCTTCACCGTATCTCCGTAGAACCATCGCAGCACCGAGCAACCCCCTCCTCTTCGCATCGGTCGCCCGCCCGCCCGCCATTCCTTCATATAAATATGCCATCAAATCTCAAAGCGACAGATTTTTTGTCCCATGGCTAGCCATGTAAGCTGATTTGCACCATTTACACTTGGCCTTTTTCTTGCCATCCTCATCTGTGAATTTTTCAAATTCAGACCATACAGTAGAAGTGCATTTTTTCGATTGTTTAGAGCAAGTAGAGCTATCTTCCACATCCTCATGAAATAAGGATACAACTCTACGCCTCTTTTATTGAGCTTAAATTTAACAAAAAGAAGGATAACAAATTTACTAAATGTTTAATCCGAAATCGAGGGAATGTTTGTTCTCGTGCTGACCACGTGGCACTTTACTTTGCCTCTGAAACTGCCATTCAGCAAAGCACGTGTTCTAGCTTTGCCACCTATTGGTCTAGTGATTTTTCATCCACAAACTTTTGTCTGTAAATAGGTTCAAAATAAGGAAAAAGCGATGAGGATAAAATATTTTTAGTTTTGTAATTATATTCCCAAACGATACATTTTGTAAGTTAAAATGATATCCGTCGAATGGCATAGCTTATTCATTCTGATCAAATATATATAATAAAGAATGAAAGCAAAAATATAGATTGTGGGCGGGTTTATTTTCACCCCTATATAATTAAATTCACTCAATTTTCACTAAAAGATAAAGTTGCCCTCAATAATTCAATTGCAATTTTTTTTTTGGTCGGTTCTACTCTATTTCTATGCTAACTTTCACTCTCAGACTTTTGCCCTGCCTCCTTGCAAGGTGTGGTAGTCGAAATCCACACTCGAAATAATATCATCCCCACCCAAATCCTCCGAGAAAGTGGGGATTCGAACTCCGCACCTCCCTTCTAAGTTGGAAGGGTGGCCACTGGGGCAAACTGCAAGTAGTGCCCCAAATTTATTAGCTTTCATTTTTTTAGTTTATTTTTATTTTTATTTTTATGTAGGATCTAGTTACCATAATTAAGAATTCCACTCGTTTAGTTTTTATTTATTTTAGGTATCTCAAATATATTAAAGGCACCATATTCTTGTTTCATTGTTAAATTTACTTCCATAAAAATTCGTTTATCGAAAAAAGAAATTTTCAAGAAACCTAGTTCTTTTCTATTTTGTCAAGCAAAATTGAGGATGAAATGTCCAATAGATCCACAATTTCCTTCCCAACTGTCAAACAAGGCGAAACAGCGTTAAGAAGCAGAGAATACACGGCATCCATCCAAGAATCGCAACCGCATTGAACTTTCTACCTACCGGTATAGTGCCCTCGGCGAAGTTGTTAGCAGCATCTTCCTTGCCGAAATCAGCTGCTCCGGGTGGAAAAGCTGCCGGTAAGTCCTGGTCCGACTTCGTCGATGACGGTCGGCTCCAGATCCAAGAAGATGGCCCGGGGAACATGCTTGCCCGAGCCGGTCTTGCTGAAGAAGGTGTTGAAATAATCGGCCGCAACGCCTACCGTCGTGTCGCTATAATGTCACAAACACACTCGCTTTAGGATTCAGACTCGCAGCAAAATCACCTCTCGAGCAAACGACATTACCAATGACACGAGAAATACGCATAAACCAGCCCCCCCCAAAAAAAAAAATGATATCCAGAGGTTTTCATTAACAACTACCAAAGCAATGCGAGTCGATTTCCCCGGTCAATGCGCCTCGCGAAAAACGTAAGATCAGTGCAAAAACAACGACAAAAACGAGAGGTCAAAAGCTACCCTCTCCGACCAGATTCTCCACCACTGAACTCTCGCAATTGAACAGATGCGCGAGCGCGACGCGCGCAGGAGCATGGGAAGCCAGCAGAGATGCGGATTGGAAGCGAATGATTGATGGACTTGAATCGCGACAAGAGACCCCATATACTGGACCTTGAGGACATGCGCGACAAAGATCATACGAGCCAAAGCCACAATCTAGCAAATACTTGAGAGAGAGAGAGAGAGAGAGAGAGAGAGAGAGAGAGAGAGGAACCCAAGAAACCCTAACCTCGTTCGGGCGATTAAGTTCATCGATCCGAGCCAAAACGAGGAGCTGGAGCTCATGGGTGTGCACTGTGCTCGTCGGCGAAGGTGGGTGACGAAGGATCTTCGAGGAAGCGGCAGAGGCGACTCGGAGGCAAGCAACGGCGGCGAGTAGTGGAGGCGACTCGGAGGCGAGCCGCGGAGGGGGACGGCGGAGGCGACTCGGAGGCGAGCCGCGGCGGCGAGTGGCGGAGGCGAGTAGCGGAGGCGGCGAGTGGCGGAGGCGAGCGGCGGAGGTGGGTCAAAATGGGTGACTGACGAAATCATGAAGACGAAGGGCGTCGTGAGTCACGACTCGCAACTCACTTTACGGCTTTAGTCTTGAAAATGGGTCGAAAATGGGTCACGGCGTGTGACCCATTTTCGACCCATATTAGAATTGAACTTTAAACGGGTTACATCTTTGTAATGGGCTCATTACATCTCTCATAACTCATATACGACCCATAGTGAAAAATATGGGTCGCAAAATGGGTCCATGACCCATTTTGCCACCTCTAGTCGGGCCTAAGGTCGGGTCAGTTCAATGACGTCATCGGGTCGGGTGTTGACGTCATCGAGTCGGTCACTTTCAGTTTGGGTCGATGACGTCATCGGAGTCGGACCGGGTCGCCGACGTCACCGTGACGTCAGCAGTCACGTGCGGCGCACACATCGGGTCGAACTCGGGTCGCTGATGTCATCATGACATCAGCGGCCGTGTGCAGCGCACGCCCCGCGTGTGGAGGCGCGTGACCGCGCGTGGGGCACGTGTTCGATGCCTCCAGTGGCGCGTGGTCGCGTGTGGGGGCGCGTGCGGCGTCCCACGGCGACGCGCCGCCGATGGTTTTCACCGTCTCGTCAAGCCGAGTCCTAATTTGTAATTTAATTTGATTTTGATTAAACTAAAAGTCTCGAAAATTGCAAATTAGGGCAAGATTCATACTAATTAGAGCAAATCAGTATAATTTAGGGTAAATTCGTACAAATTAGTGCAAAATCAATTGTGTTCAAGTTCTAAGGTTATGGAGACTCTGATATCATATATCGGGTGCAGATTATGCACAACCCAAGATTTCCATAACTAAAAAAAAAATATGCAATTATAAATCGAAAGATTAATGCACCTGTATTAGGATCCATCGTTCTTGAAGCGGAAGCGGAAACACAATGTTCCTTACGCAAATCCTTCTCCTCTATTGCCCTCCGAATCACTTGCTCAATGAGGCGGCCCCTCACGATTAACATTAGAATCACGTCCCTTAAATGAGGATATGTGAGAATTAGGGTTAAAGGAGAGACTTGAGCACTACTTATAGAGTTTCCAGCCAGTTCCCCTCATTACGAGCCAGGCTCAACTCGGCCCACACTAGCCAGCCCCATATTAAACTAATTAAGAAACCTTTTATCTCACCTTAGACCAAACCCTATAAAATGGTAAACGTTAAACGGTAAATAATAACGTCAATTTATTTAGTCCACATATTAGGAAAACTCTTACACATCGCCTATATATATACATCATATACACAACAAAAGTAAGGCGCAACAAAAGCCGGGGATATAGGTGAGGGTGTCTACTCCACGAGTTTCCCACACAAGCCCACATCTTACAAAAGAAAAAACAAAAGACTATCCTCCGGCCTCCATACGATCACTGGCATCTAGGCGCCATCCATCCCAGCTCCAGGTCCACTTGCACCAAAAGGTAAAGGGCCGAACATTTCTCCTTCATGGTTGATGAACCATGCCACGAACCTCAGGGGATGTCAATGTCGGGATTGTACACATCATGAAAAGAAACATCGAGGCGTGCTACCACCCCGTATCAAGCTACTAGTGGTACGTCCATGCTATCAATCTGAAATTGTAAGGTATGAGCAACCAACCTTGCCCAGTAAAGAATGATAAAACTCTAACTTAAACAATCCATAGCCATCAAAGTTACAAGTGAATCATCAAACAATTTAGCATACTAAGAGAGTATAACACAAGCATAAACAATACTAATACATCATGTAAGAAATCACCTTATATGCATCCATTTCTATACTTACCCATCACAAACTCAATCTCACATCAAGATGCAATGCAACAATAATCGATGAACTCACTCGCCAAATAGAATTATGTTTAGTGTGCATATGATCCACCCTTGAATCAGTCACAACTGGGACTCTACCGGCCTGATCGAGTCACTTTCAGAAAGTACGTTATCCGGACTTCCACAACAGCTCTAATTGTGGGTATCTCACTCCTAGGCATCCTGGCATCACACAACTGAGGTCCTCCCAAGACCACACAGCAAGAGGTATCTCACTCCAAGGCATCTCAGTATCACACAATTGAGGCATTCTTGATCACACACAAGGGCATCTCACTCCGAGGCATTCCGGTATCTCTTTACCGAGGCATCCAAGACCACGCAGCAAGGGCATCCCAAACTTCCGGGGGCATCACCGGTATCTCTGTACCGATGGGTTCGTTCACTCTTTTAAGCACACGTTTCACACCACCACACCTTTGATTAATACAATTATCATATGCAAAAGAAAAGACTCTAAAGTATCTAGCTAACTCTCATGAACTTAGCACACGTGCATGTCCAAATTATAAGATAAAATCCATTACGACATATCCCATGCCATGCCGAACAAATATTTATCCCATAATCAAGCACTATGCACCGCACTCATTGCATACGCATGATTCTATATGCACTTATACCTCTATTGACATATGAGACTTACTCATACACAACTAACATCTAATACAAGGTTTATTAGACTCTATGTTCATCATACAAGTCCAATATGTAAGATGCTACACCTAATATGTGTTCTCGGGTACAAACAGTATATTAGCTAAATGGACAGTTTTGGTTTTGAACATAAAAGACATAACAATTCTTGTTGAAATACTACCAAATTTTAGTATGTTATATTTAAGACATATCTTAACATTTCTCGTGAAGGAACTTAAGTCTAGTTATCACTGTATTAAGAGTAACAGTCGACATAATTCTGACTAATATCCTGTACCAAGTCCAGACTTTATATCTACAAAGAAAAATCATTTTACTAATCAATTCTTATCCATTTAATCTCAAATTTTGACACATTATTCCTTAAGATGTGTTCTACAATTTTCATTAAGAATTCGAAATTCAATTCTAACTAGGTAATTACAGAAAATTCATGTAATCCATAAAGGTCAATGTGATTCTTACAAAGACAGTTTACTAGTTTTATTAAATTCACTTCTATCTCTCTATCTTTATATCCATATGGTTATAGGTACGTGCATAACTCACTCTTATAAATGTTCTATCATGCAGAAAGGTTTCTTTCTTATCTCTATTAACATACATAAAGAAAATTAAACACAAACAGAAGACTCCATAACTGATTTCACTTAGAACAGAATAGGCACACGATTTTTCTCACTTCTAACTCAACTAAACAACTTGTCTATCCACAAATCTCTTCTACAATACTTCAATGCTTAATCACAGCAACTTAAAACACCTTCGGCATGTCTTTCTCTAACAAATGATCAATTCCACAGCTCGGCTCGAAGTGTTGTTGCATTTGTGAGTCACTCATCACAATTTCTACCAAAACAACATGCTCGGCATCCATTTCATCACTTCACTCAACAAAACAGCATACTCACACTAGGATTCCGAAACATGCAAGACTCAAGAGTGACATGCAATGGCTTCTACCTTCAATCTAACACTCACTAAGCTTAGATCAATCACAAAACATCAACTACAAGCTATATCCTTCACTGTTTGGTTAGATCCTCAAGCTTCCTTGATGAAACAATGGATAACTTTCAATTTAGAGTTAGATCTTTCCTTACCTTGCTTCAGCTACTAAACAACACAGAGATTCTTCAAGATCAACACTCAAAATCAGCATGCAAGAAGAAGAAATCGCTGGTTTGCTTCTGGTTCTTCACTGCTCGACCAAGAGAAAAGATGAAGAAGAAGATGAGGGTTTTCGATTTTTAAGAGGAGAGAGAGAGAGTTCCGAAATTTATGAGGGAAAAAGGTCTACAAAGCTAATCCCTAGGCTAGACTAATGATGAGATTTGGCTAATGATTGTGCTTCCTTGGAGTTGCCATCTTCAGTTCTATGGATTTGAAGAAAACCATGGGTGTCAAGTGAGAAAAATGAGAGAGAGAGAGAGAGAGAGAGAGAGAGAGAGAGAGAGAGAGAGAGAGAGGGGGGTTGGTGTCGTGGCTTTCATGCATGAAGATTTTTCACCATCTGTCGATCGTTGCTAATTAATATTTAATCGATATCATTAGTTAGTTCATTAGTTTCTAATATTTTCATCTAATTGCCTTTTGTTTCTACTTAATCCCAATTATACAAAGTCATAACATATATATAACATATCGACTAGTCAAAGTTAGTCTATAAAGAATTCATCATAAAAAGAATGTTAAAGTTATAAGGAATTCACTAATCAAATCACTTTAACTATAATTTATGAATCTTAACTAAAATAAAATCACTCGGGCCTAATTATCTATTCCTGGCCCAACAGGCTCAACCTAAAACGATCCGGCCCACTAAACTTACAAATCTTACAATCCCGAACCTTGGCCCACTTCCAGCCAATTCCAAACCCAGCTTTCCCATTCAATTTTATAAGCCCGATTCTAAAATGATTGTGCAACCCACTTACTCTCAAGCCTGCACGTTCCTCAAAGTCCACTGGGTTCGCTTTCCGGCCCATTCTAAATAAATCTAAATTTCTAATGATCCAATTATGCTAATGACGGTCGATGAAATTTGAGATGTCACATATTAGGTATAATATCTTATATATTGGACTTGTATGATGAACATAGAGTCTAATAAACCTTATAAGAGATGTTAGTTGAGCATGAGTAAGTCTCATATGTCAATAGAGGTATAAGTGCATATAGAATCATGTGTGTGCAATGGGTGCGGTGCATAGTGCTTGATTATGGGATAAATATTTGTTCAGCATGGTATGAGACATGCTGTAATGGATTTTATCTTATAATTTGGATACGCACGTGTGCTAGGTTCATGAGAATTAGATAGATACTTAAGAGTCTTTTCTTTTGCATACGATAATTGCATTAATCAAAGGTGTGGTGATGTGAAACGTGTGCTTAAAAGAGTGAACGAACCCATCGGTACAGAGTTACCGGTGATGCCCTCGGAAGTTTGGGATGCCCTTGCTGCGTGGTCTTGGATGCCTCGGTAAAGAGATATCGGGATGTCTCGGAGTGAGATACCCTTATGTGTGATCAAGGATGCCTCAGTTGTGTGATACTGAGATGTCTCAGAGTGAGATGCCCCTTACTGTGTGGTCTTGGAAGGACCTCAGTTGTGTAATGCCGGGATGCCTCGGAGTGAGATGCCCACAATTAGAAGTATTATGGAAGTCCGGATAACGTATTTTCCGGAAGTGACTCGATCAAGCCAGTAGAGTCCCAGTTGTGACTGATTCGAGGGTGGATCATATGCACACCAAATATAATTCTATTTGGTGAGTGAGTTTATCTATTATTGTTGCATTGCATCTTGATGTGAGATTGAGTTTGTGATGGGTAAGTATAGAAATGGATGAATATAAGATGATTTCTTACATGATGTATTAGTATTGTTTATGCTTGTGTTATACTCTCTTAGTATCCTAAATTGTTTGATGATTCACTTATAACATTGATGGCTATGAATTGTTTAAGTTAGAGTTTTATCATTCTTTATTGGACAAGATTGTTTGCTCATACCTTACAATTTCAGATTGATAGCATGGATGTACCGCCAGTAGCTCGATACGGGGTGGTAGCATGCCTCGATGTTTCTTTTCATGATGTGTACAATCTCGACATTGACATGACTTTTTTCAAGTATGAGGCTACCCTTTGGATGGACGACGGTAGAACTGACTTGATTTCCCGAAGGTTCGTGGCATGATTCATCAACCATGAAGGAGAGATGTTCGGTCCTTTACCTTTTGGTGCAGATGGACCTGGAGCTGGGATCGATGGCGCCTAGACACCAGTGATCGTATGAAGGCTAGAGGATAGTCTTTTTTTTTTTTTTTTGTAAGACGTGGGCTTGTGTGGGAAACTCGTGGAGTAGACACCCTCACCCATATCCCTGACTTTTGTTGCGCCTTACTTTTGTTGTGTATATGATGTATATATATAGGCAATGAACATGGAGAAAGTTCAAGTTGATAACTTTTGTAAAGCCCTGATGATGGTAAAATAAAAGAAAGCCTTTTATGATCTTGTCTGTGTGCATGAATGAAATTGACTAATATTGTGAAGAGTTAGAAGGTGTCGCGACCTAATTTTTCTGGGTACACCATCTAGAGTTTAGGTTAATGGACTATTAAATTTTAAACTTAACTCGGGCCCTCCCAGGCTCATGCCAATTCGCGACTTAGGGTTCAAGTTTTTAAACATGCAGATGAATTTTAGTTATGAGTCGCCATTAATCATTTTCTGGTAGGCTTATTAGACACCTAAGTAAAATAATGGAAAAATTATTTTACTCGTACGAACCAGAGACTAAGGGTATAAGGACTTGGTTACATTAGACTTCTCTAATACTCTTTCGGTACCATTTCTTTTTATTTTTTGAAAATGTTTTATGCAGGCAGCTTGGATTGATTTTAACCTAACTACTATCATGCAAAATATGATGACCACACGGGTACTCATCCACTATTAAACATTCAATAAAAATGGGTAAATAAATAAATTGCATTAAAACAAATAAACACTCCAAGCAAACAATTTTTTTGGGTTTTTTTTTTTTTTTCTAATCTTGAATGAAATTAGAATTTTTTTTATAAAACATGCATTTTAACTAAATGATTTAATTTTCTAATATGCAAATTCTAATTAAATGACCCTAGAGTGCAAATTAATTAACATGCACCTAATATTGCTAATGAACAAATTCTAACTAAATGACCCTATTATGTAAATTAATTAACATGCACCTAATATTAAAACAAATTTTAATTAAATGAACCTGTTATACAAATTAATTAATATGCACATAATATTTTTGGATTTTTTATCTGAAATTTTGAATTAATAAAAATCCTAATTGAACTATCTAAAATGAATAATTTTCTAATTCATGTTTAGGATTAATTTGAATTAATCCTATTTTGACTTAGAAAATTATTTTTTATTTTTCTTATCTTTTAAAAATATGCCAACTTTTCTATCCCTCTATTTTTAACAATAAAACTATCTAGGTCTAACCCTAACATATTTCAAAAAGATTTCTAAAAAATATAATCCTAAAAAAAAATAATTCTAAAAAAATTTCTAATTTGCTAACCTACATGTCTAATTTACTAAATTTGTATATCTAATTTACTAAACCTATATGCTCATGCAAGATTTTAATTTTTTATATGATTTTATGGTTTTTTTTTATTTTTATTTTTAAGACAAGTATTAAATCTAAACTATCAACAAGATAAATGATTAAAATAATCGAAAAAATAACATGTTATCTCATAGGTCAAATTAATGATTATGTTAACCCTAATTATCACGACAAATCAAAATAATTAAAAATCTGGTCCGAAGTCTTACGGACCAAATTAAATAATTATTAATTTAACAATTGAAATTCCACCAAAAGCCCAAAAATTAATATAATTAAAAAAAATGATTCGACGTCTCTCGGATCAAATTAATAATTCCAATAGTTCTGGACAAAATCCCTATGGATAATGCCTACAAAAATTATAGATATTAAGATTCAATATTACAACTAAACTAAAAAGAGAAGAAATAAGATAAAATAAATGAAAAATAAGAATACAAATAAAAATAAAAACAACCTAAGGGGGCACTCCACGATCTGTAACACGACGGGAGAAGGAGCGGCAACGGGGAAGTCGGATGGCCGGCGTCGGAGCTCTGGCGGAAGCTGGCGGGCAGCGACGGTGAGAGGCGTCGCGGGCGGTGGTGCCAAGGCGGAGGTGCAAGCACGAGTCGAGCGGCGAGGGGGCTCGCGGTGTCAATGCGGAGGCGTCGGTGATGGATGGGTCGTGAAGGCGGCTGCTGCATGGATGCGATGGAGGGCTTTAAGGGGCGAACTCCGAGATGGGGCTTCGACGGAGGGAGACGCGATTTGGTGTTGCAGGGGTCGCGAACGGCGAACGGGGACGCTGGATCGCTGGGGGGTTGTTGCGACGGCGGAAAGGAAGCAGCAACGGCAGCGTCGGGTTCCGGTAGTGCTCGGCGAATGGCAGAGGCACGGAGGGTGCATTTGGATGGGCATTTAGAAAGCCCATTCAACCCCCAAAGCCCCTTCGGCTCAAAAATAGGTGTTTGGCAATCAATCTCAAGGAGCTTTCAAATGAAAGCCAGCCTTTGGAAATGCTGAAAACCCAAGGTTGGTAGGGTGCTGAAAACATTTTTCTCTTCCTAAACTACCCTCATTAATTTTTCATATTTTTGTTATTGCCCCCGTATTTATTTATTTTTAATTGAAAAAGGAGCAGCCCTTCGCCGGTTCGGCGAAGGGCACGACCTGTTGGTGAGCAGATCCGGCGCGCCGGCCCGTCGGGTGAGGTCGCCGAGGTCGGGCGACCTCGGCGAGGGTCGCGCGACCGGCCGAGGGCCGCCGAGGTCGCCCGACCTTGGGCGACCCTTGGCGAGGGTCACTCGACCTAGGGGCCGCGCGACCCGGGCGGCCGTCCCGGGTCTCGCGAGGGTCGCGCGACGGCGTTGGGTCGTGCGACCCTCACCGGGTCTCGTGAGGGTCGCGCGACGGCGTCGGGGTCGCGCGACCCTCGCGAGACCCGGCGAGGGCCGCCTGCGGCCGCGAGACCCGGGCGGCGATCACCTAGGTCGCGCGGCCCCCGGGTTGAGTGACCCCGGTCGCTCGAGGTCGGGCAACCTCCGGTGGCCCTTGGCACCTCGGGCGACCTCCGATGGCTCTCGGCTGGGTCGCCCAACCCTTGCCGGAGGTCACCAGTCGACGGCCGCCAGCGCCAGATCTGGCTTGCCGGCAGCTGCAGCCCTTCGCCGGTCCGGCGAAAGGTTTAGCTGAATTTTCAATATATATATATAATACCCATCAATGCCCTTTGTTTGCCAAACGCACATTCAACTCAAAGTCCATTTTCAAAAAAATTTTTCCAAACATAATTGCATTTTCCCTAAGTAGTTTTGGGCTTTCAGCATTTGCATTGGACTCAAAGCCCATTGCAAATGCTGAACCAAACGCACCCGAGACCACCGGGTCACGGATTGTAGAGGCGCTGCGTCGTGGGCAGCAGATCGCGGGCCGACGGGTGAGCGAGCGGTGTTGGACGAGGGCACTGCAGGTGTCGCGGGGCTGGCAGCTGCTGGCGTTGCGGCGAGGTCGACGGTCAATGGGCAGGCTGACGGTGCGGCAGTGCTGGCGCAAGGGTAGCACCGACGGGGGGTCGAGCAGAAGCCACAAAGAAGAAGACCCGTGCAAGGAAGACGATCTGCTTGCTGCTTTTCTTTTTTCTTGTTTTTTTTTTCTTCTTGTTTTTTTTCCTTTTCCGCCTGCGCACGTCTTCTCACGGTCTCCTCCCTACAGGCTTTTCAGAAAATAGCACCAGAACACTTTTGACTTTGACTTTTTTTTTTTCTCAGAAAACAATCTTCTTTTGTGCACGAATTTTGTCTCGAACCTTTTTCGAAATTCCTCTCAATAAAATCACATCCTCCTTTGTCATGAAAAATGAGCCTCTCTTTTATAGTGATTCAAAACGGTCTCTTCACATGGCATTTTCTGAATTACCATTTCTTGTCACATTAAATCAAATTTGTATGATTTGGCAATCAGCTCAATTCTTGCCCATTTTCACTTGATTTCAATATTGTTACTGCATTTAATAAAATCCGAACATCCATCAGAATTCCATATTTCCTTGCATAACTCAATCAAATCAATTTCCCCCATTTTCATTTTTTTTCTTTTTATTTGTTCAAAATGCAATTTTATTTTTCCAAAATTAGGTGTCAACAGAAAGATTGCAGGATAACCTTATAATATAAATTTAGGATTTTAAATAATCCATGTTATACATATTAACCTTCAATGGTAAATACTATATGTTATTGTAAGGAGGTTATAAGATTAATAAAATGTCAATAATAATTATAATTCCGCTTGCGCTTAATACGTGACGCCCAGGGATGTCATACTTGGCCTCACCGAATCTGGCGAGGCCGAGCCTCGGTGAGGTTGGGCGAGCCTTGCCGGTGGCTAGGTGAGCCTCGCATAACCTCGGCGAGGCTGGCCTAGCCACTAGTGAGGCTTGGTTCTCGCCCAGCTACCGACGAGGGCTGACCTCGTCGAGGGCCGACGATGCTCCATTGAGGTCGCTAGCCCTCGTACGGTGGTCGCCAGGAAGAATAGGAGAAAAAGGAAAAAGAAAAGGAAAAAAAGAAAACAAGGGAAAATGTATAAAAATTATTTAAAAATTAAAAGTAATTGATTTGGAATAGAATCAATGAGCACGGTACCAAACGCAATTTTATTCCAAAATCAGAAATTTTCAACAGTTACCAAACGGCTTAAAATGCTTAGAAATTGTTCCCGGGTACAAAATAAAAAAGAATCATTTTTTATTAGAATCTATTTCAAGAACAGAATTATTACCAAACACGCCTTTAAAACCTTTTGACATACCAAAACCAATATTTCTTCTTATTTCTAGAGGGAAAATTTTTGACTCCTTTAAAACCTTTTTATATTTCAGGGATTTTAAACACAAACATTTCCGGAAAATTGAAAAGATGAAAAAATAAAAATAAAAATAAAATAGGCCAGTGGTGCTTTGGGCCTGAAACCAACAGAGAAAGTGACCACTGGTCCAAAGTACCTTGCTTTGATTAGATAGGTCAATAGTGGGTTCTTTCTAAACTTATTAAAACCCATCATTGGTTAGCAGTTATTTTATTATATCCATTTGAACCTTTATTTAAGCAATTTATAGATCATCCATCCTATTAAATATGAATTAAAATATGGGTGCGTGACCCAATTTGCCATCTCTACTAACAACATGTACGACACATGGGGGAAAAGCTCAAGGTGGACTTGTTAAGGACGAAATGGCAATTATGGCATTTAAGTTTTAAATCGACACAGCCTTTTTTTCTAGTCTTTTTTTTTTTTTAAATAAATGAATGGTACATCTGAGTTCTTTCGGAGGACGATAATGCCAGGTTTGGAAAAGGTGTAGAAAGCGGGGCGATGAAAATACGAATGCAAAGTTGAGAAGAGTTTGAAAACTTTGTGAGAGTAAAAGAACAAGAAACCTGGCCAATCAAAAGATCTTGCTAGAAAACAAAACTTTTTAATGAAGAAGACGAGCAAATTGGTTGCCACCAAGGAGGAGGGAGGGCCACGTCCCTTACGAAAGCTCAAGTCGACTTAGCTCTCTACATTCGACTGGCTAAATTCAACCATTAAAACGAATTCCAAAGCCCAAAGTAGGACTACACACTTCAAGTAGAGGTAGCAATATGGGTATGCACATTGCACAAGTTTAAAATGTATCCACTTTAATTATATTGCTGAAAATTGGAACCTAAGTTATGAGGATATGAGTTGGGTTGGAGTCAGATTGGGTTGGGTATTAGCTGTTGAAAAATATGTTGCACAAAAGTGGGTCAATATGAGTCAAACAACTTGACGAGGGTTGGATCATTTTCGATCAGACCCAAATCAACCCGATTTACCTCTTTACCATGTATCATTTCAAGAAAGATTGCAAGCTACAATTGACTTCACAAGAATACTGTTGTTGCATGTGCTTTATACAGACTTACAATTTTACTGTTACATACTAGCTTAATAGCAAGCATTTATGCATATCTAAAACAAATAAAATATATATACAAATGATTGTTGCGCAAGATAAATGTCTAAAGGTACAAATTCAATTAGGAAAGTTGAATAAGTGTAAGATGTGAGAAATTCTAATTCAATATCAGGTTATAAGATATTTATTGGATTGGTTTGACAATAATCTTGACCATCTTAAATTGCATTGTCCATTTTAAAGTCTATATTGGCAAGATATATGTATTGATGAAAATTGTGTGTTTCATGAAAATTTTTAGCCAAAAATGGAGTTCGAAATATATTTACTTTAGTTCTTTTTTTTTTTTTGGTGATCGAGGAACCGCCGGAGACTCCCTTTCGCTTACGCTAATCGGGGTCACATTGCCCTTCGATGCCCGGTGGCACCATTGGACGTCGTTACAAGCCACTATTTAGACGTAAACGTTGAGAGAGACTGATTCAGCAACCCACCGTTGGGGCCTTTCACTTAAATCACAAAATTGCTTTGAGAGTTGTGGCAGACGTGAGTTGAACCCTTGATTTCCGGATCAGGAGGCCAGTCCTCAACTAGCATAGCCATACGTGGGTGGGTTAGTATTTTCTTTTTTCGTATTTGCAATTCTAGAGAAATTCTACTTACTAATAAAATGGATTTTGTTATTACTAATTGTCTTTTTCACCGAAAGGAACAACCTATCCGAAAGAGTTAAAGAAAAAGTTGCCATAAAGGGGGAAAACAAAAAATCTAGTTAAGAAACTACAAGACTTTTCATATTTAGGTGAACTCAGAGAGAACCTAGTTGCTCTGTATGTCTTCTGTTACTGAAATCAAAGGACAGTCGCAACATCAACTTGACGCCGGGCCACTTGCAGGCCCTTTCCTATCACCCACTAGTCACTCTGTCTCTCACAATTTATTCATTACAGCCAAAACTCAATGGAACGTGGTAGAAATCTTACATGCACCGAGTAATCTGCCGCTTACTTGGCCTTTGCAAAACACAACAGCAAGATTGCCTTTACTGGTAAATTTAGTCATGCTTTTCTCATTATGTGATTTTTAATCCTTTGTTGTTCTTTTCCTTCATTTAGTGAACTTAGTCTCACGTGATCGTGTCGCATGCTCTTTTCGACTCTCTGTTCAATTTCTCCCGCAGTAGAATACTTTCTTGTCCATCATCCGTTCAGTTTGCTCTGATTTCTTCCTTCCCTGCACATTTTAAAGCTCTGTTGGGTCTACAGATGATGTTATGCATGTTGTACACCCGCTCATGCCCAATTCTCAAGATTCAGCTTTAGTTTGAATATCCAGCCGACAGTTTCTGCCTTGAAGACACTAATTTGAAGGTTTTTACTCTTCACAGACACATATAAGTATTGCTCCACAACATCCCCATAGAGGATCCTCAAGAATTCCATTCTACCACATGATACTTTAACATCAGAGATTGAAGCAGAGAGTTTAATGACAAGCTTATTGAGAGGGAAGCTCTGCTCCAAAGGGCTGGAACTTGAGCAGCGCTGGGCCGAACTTCCAAAGGCAGTAAGAAGCGCTGATATTGTCAAACACAAAGTTCAGAACGCACTAGACAATCTTTCTTGCATTGCCCACAAGTTAAAAGGACATGGAACTTCAGGTATTCCATACTCTTTGAAGACAACCTGTGTGAATGATAAAAACGGTCGCATCTCATTGCAAGATGGCCTCTACGTATATTTGTTTATCACTTTTGAGCATTTGCTTTACTTCCTGAAAGACTTCATCGTAGGAATCACACAAAAAAGAAAAGAAAAAAGAAAAAAAAAGAAGAAAAAAAACAAACAGATGCTGAAGAAGGATGAGAAGATAATAAGTTTGAGAACGACCTGCAAGACTCTTGGAAGGAAACGGGTGTCCTGAGGGGGATACTGCCAAAAGTGTTCCGTGAAAGCAACCTCATGAGGGAGCAGGTGAAGTAGTTCAGTGAGAAGAACATGCTCCTGAACCCCGAACGTAGTCATGTTGAAGAAGAAGATTGATGTCCCTTCACAAGGACACGCTCTTTAAGGATGGACAGACGACAATGTTGAGGGATTTTCTCGCTGGAGTGATCGTTTGCTTACGTTGCACCTTTCTTTTACTGGAGATTGGTTGATTGCAAAGAAATTTGGTACATCCTTTTCTTTTCTGGCATCTTAATCTCGATGACTTAAGAAAGAGCAGTTGCTTCATCAACAATAGATTGAGATCAAGGATTCACAGTAAAGGCGATTGGTTGCTTGTCAAAGAAAGCACAAGTAAATCAATCTGGCTGTACGTGCATGGATGGTCTTTGCTAATATTAGATCGAACCAGTCTGACCTCCAGTTCAAATGCTAGATCAACGAAACAGACCGGTTTTCAAAATTAGATCCACCCAGTTTTTGAGTCCTATGGATACAAAACTGAGCTCGGCATCTAATTTGTAACAATAAGAGAGAGAAATGTTGATTATCATAGTGGAAGATAGGCTATGTTCTCCCTGATAGCTACTACCCAATCATCTCTTTGATCCAACAATTGAGATCCAAATGCAGGGTGGCAAGTTCATTTCCAGAATAGCAGATTAGTATTGCAGCACTCATTAAGTCGGGCCAATAACTGAGAATGAACTGGTCACCATACATAGATTGCTTCTGATGTACTTGGTGGCACCAAGGCGAGCTGAGAGTTGCCAAATTCATCATCCACACATTCTTTCAGAACCATTGATTTCAGGAGTTCCAGTGGCCATGTTTAGGACCAACGAGGAATAACATGGATCAGTCCGCCATTCATTAATTTGGTTTATAGATTTAAGCAGAGTTTGTCTGATTAAATCTGTATAAATACATGAAACTTTGAACTTGCGAAGAAGAAGACTGGAAAGCAAGTTATCTTGACAGCTCGAATAAGAACATATGACCTTACAATGAATCGTGAGGCTTGTATTCATTGTCAATTTCATGTATATCCATGAAGGAGCTGTCCCCAACTGCAACATCCTCCAATTCACTGATGGCTTCTATTTGGTCAAGCTGCATAGGGGTGCCTCCATCCTCAGAGCTACCCCCAAGAAATTCATTATATTCCACATCCGATAAGTCCGTAAAAGTTTCTATCCTTTTCTTCTTCCCTCTATAACCAATAAGGCTTAAGACCTTTTCCTTCCAAATAACCAGCGGACATTTCTGAATCAGCTCTGCACCTTCATAAGCTCCTGTCAAGAACACGCTAAACCTCTTCCCTCTCTCAGAGACATAGAAAATGCCAAAATGCTTCAAAAAGAGTCTCATCAGCTTCTGAGGCATCACGAATTCTCGTCGAAAGTGGGTGAGGTGATCAGTTACCAACCTCTTTTCCATTGTGAAGCTCAGTAACTCATGCATCACCGCAATGGCCCTCTTATCGAATTCTTTCGATCCAGGTTGGAGGCCACGTGCATCAGCATAAGGAGATAAGTAAGACCTTTTCTGAAAGTGCTCAATCTTCCCTCCATATCTATACACCTTCTTGTAAGTGGCAGGAAACTTCAAGGGGAAAGATAGGGAAAGCAACCCTGGCGTATGGGAGGCACATTCTGATACCCCCAGTACAGCTTTCTCCAACTCTGTGATGGCCCAAGCAGGATTCCACTCTACGAGCTCGAGATAATCAACTTCATCCGGAGATTTAACCACTTTGAAGTGCTGTGGATACTTGTGTACCCACTTGCTCCTAAAATCAGCTGGCAAACCAAACTCTCTCCTGAAATGAGCAATTTTGTCCAGTGGAAGCCGTTTATCGACTGACATCATCAGCATCCTAGTCACGTATTCAGCAGCCTTGCCAGAGTGTTCCCTAATCAATTTCTCCTCTTCCTCTAACAAGTCTTCAGCTTCTTTAGTCATTCCACACCACAATACCCCCTTCCGATCCTTACACAACTCAAACAGTTTTGGCGACTTCCGAATAAAATCCACTATACTGTGTGGCTTGGGCAAATTAATCTGATTCCGGCATCGATCCAGCGACCTCACAGGGATTATCATCTCGGGTTCCTTCTTCAACATTTCCATCAGAACCAACACCTTCGACACCACTTTATGCTTCTCGGTGGCGATTTCGAGATCATGGACCCTCTTGTCCTTGCTCCTATCTTGCACTCTCTTGCTGGTGGTCATGAATCTATGCTGCGGCCACGTAAGTAAAACCTCGCCAAAACTCCAGTTTCTTCTCAGGGTAGGCGAATGCACTGGTGAGGCCACAAAGCGACCGAACTCTGTTGCCGCACCCCATTCATTCGAGGAAGCTACGGTTTTACCAACGATTCGAAGAAGGGTCATCTCAAGATGATAGTGTCTCGCTCCAAATTCAAGAAACGAGCCCAAGAAAAGCAAAACGTCTCTCACTCAGGACAAACATCAAACACCTTACGTGCAGCAGAACGAGGAACAACAAGAACCCGAAACGAAAGTTTTCGAGAAGATGGCCGTGAATGCGAGATTATAACACCTCTCTTGGATCGCTCGATCAGCATCGGTTTCGACTTCGACAGAAGCTGGTCGGGATTTCAGGCGGGGCTTGTGCGGAGAACGAAGAAGATGATGAAGAAGAAGCGAGGCGCGTTGAAGAGGGAACAGGCGGTAGAGACGGAACGGCTCGTCGTTTTGGTTTTTGCGTTTGTCGTCGTTATAGAGACGATATTTTGATTTGAATAATTAAAAGAGCTCGAGGGTCTAATAAATGGTGATATATTGTTGCGTTTTTATAAAATGGAGGTGATTAAAGAAAAAAAAATTGAGGTGTTAGAAAATTACATGAAAAATCCTATTTTAAAATCATAATAATGTTTGGTAAAAGAAATAAATTGAGTCATATCAAAATCAAATATTTTATTTTGTAATTTTTAGGTGGCTAAATCTCTTCTCGATTTACATAAATTCAAAGAATAATTTTTAAGAAATAATATTGAAGAGATTACTAATCAAATTCTAAACATTACACAACCAAATCGGGTAATGCATAAATATTTAACAAGTCAATTCAAATAACTTAGTTGTTAATTCATATTTTCATGACTTAATGAGCTGTAAATATAGAGATTGACTATAATGCGGTTAAATCAAAGTATTGACCATAATGTATATCGGTCCATTTCCTCTTTTGAGAAGAACTCTATTTGATTAGACTTGAGAAAATTATAAATCAAGTGAAACTAAAGTTAGTATTAAATCAAGCTACCTCGAATTGATTATTCAATGGGAAATAAAAAAGTCAAGTCCAGTTTTCTATCTAGGAAAGGATTTAAAAAGATTATAAGAATTTATCAGATCCATCAAACCTCAATTTATAAGATCTATTTCAGAAAAAAACAAAACTTAATCGAATCTCCTTTTTCTTAAAAAAATAAAAAAAAAAGAAAAGAAAAGAAGAAAAAGCCACGAGCCATTTCTTCCCCGCTTCCCGCCTCTATAAATAGGATTCCCTCCAATTTGCGATCGTAATTCGAAAATCTCTTCTTCTGCGCAGACGCAGCGAACTCCATCGCCGATCGTCAAACTCCATCATCGTGCATTTCCCGTCGACGCAATCGCCGGCAACGATTCTGAGTTTCGCCTCGCGTTCTCTCGTCGATGCTCCGAGCCGAAGAGCAGAGCCACCGGCTGCAGATGGTGGAAAGAGAGGACGACGTCCACGACGAAGGAGACCTGCTCGAAACGTTCGACAAACGTAAGTCAGGGGGGCAAAACAGAGTGCAGGCAGCTCCGCTCTGTTCATCTCGTCGCTTTTGTTTTCTCGTTGATGTTCCGGTGCGGTCGTTTGATTCTGAGATGAGTATCGTGATCTTCTCGTCTCTGTTCTGAAGTCAAAAGCAAGATGCAAATGGCTCGATGGAACTACGAGTGTGAATCTCTTCGAATGTCGATATTAAGTGACTCTGAATGCTGCCAACTGGATGAGCTCGATTTTCCGGGAACATCACCGTGAATCCGTTAGTGTTTTTACATCTCGATCTTTCTCTCAAACTTGTCGTGATTTTTTGCACGTGCAGTAGTTTTTAGTTTTTTGTCTTCTGATAATACAAGAGCAATTCCAGCCTTTGTTATGTTACGTGACATTGGAATTGCACCATTGTATTGGTGACATAGCTGGATTAATAAGGAATAGCCTAAGCTAAATTCATCAATAATGTGAAGAGAAAATCAAAGACTGAGATCGAACAGTATCTCGAGCGTCTTATGCGGAAAGCTCCATGTCTGCCGTGGAGGATCTGGAATTGGGAAGGAAGCTTGCCAAGAAGCTCAAGGTGAAAGGATGGAAAGCTACGGGGTTCAGGCGATGGAATGAATATGTTATTTAAAGGAATTCCTTCTATTCTTGATTCTTTTGAACAAGAAGCACCAGGGGTAAGAGAAAATCGTAGCAAAAGATTTGAATGTAAATCTTCAGGGAAAAAAAGTGAAATGTCCAACTTAGAGCATATGCAGGATGATGGAAAAGCTGTTCATGTTACGGCTGGAGCCTGTGCCTCAGTAGAAACCTCTTCATTTCAGCTCTCAAGTGAGTTCACGAGCTCTGCCGATTTCAATTCATTTCCTCTTTGTGATGTGATTGCCGAGAATGATACTGAGTTTCCATTCGACTTCCTTTTGAACTTGTCGTGATTTTTTGTGCATACCATAGTTTTAGTTTTTTTTCCTTGACGAGGAGTAATTTCCGCTACTACTTGAATACAACACGTCTAATTCACCTATTTGACGTATGCCTTCTAAATCATGCAAGAGCAATTCGGCCTTTGTTATGTTGCATCACATAGTAATTGCACCATTGGTACATCTATATTTTGTGCATTTATGGCATAGATTAATTAATAATGAATCTCCACTCGCAATGGCTTGATTATGCATACAAAGAAGGTATATCTGATCTTTAGTCCTGAGAATTAAGTTGAGGCTTTTTTTTTTTTTTTTTTTTTTTTTTTTTTTGGGTAGCACTTAACTGGAATAAAAGGATTATCTGAGGCAAAAGTTGACAAAATATGCGAAGCAGCTGAAAATAGTGGTTAGATCCTTAATTCTTCTTGACCTGTGATGGTGGCTCCAATCCATTTGAACTAATATAAGCATCTTTGGAATACCTCAATGAGTTATTGACCCTTGAAATAAAGCTTGCAAATTAGCATGTGTTGCTCAAAGTACTTTTAATGTCTTTATTTCCAGAGAAAGTCGGTTATTCGCATCACAATTGGAAGCCAAGCCCTCAATGACCTTTTAGGGGGTAATAGACTTTCTTTTGCAGACCGTCTGTCTTATTCTTCATGCATTTCAACAAAAGCAAATTTCACCGGTTTGGCTATCTTAAACAGGTGGTATTAAAACTCTGGCAATTACAGAAGCATTTGGTGAATCAGGGTGAAAATCACAGTCCAAAGACATTACCTTTGATGAACTTTTATTTGCTTTTGTTAGTTAGCTTTCTCAGAAAATGCTGCTAATGTCACTTCAGGTCTGGGAAAACACAGCTGGCACATACCCTGTGTGTTACTACTCAGGTTGGTCTGAATTGGATATTAGGTTTCTGTCGTTAAATTCTGTTGCATTTTTTATTCAGATAAACAATGCCATATAGTAACGCACTGATTGAATATCTATGAAGAATAAAGATGTGGGCGATTGCGGCATCAGAATGTGTGTATTAAGTGATCCTGGAAGTATGGCACTCTCATTTTCTGTAATCTGCAGTCAGTATACTGGAACGCATATACAGTGGCTCAAACCAAGCAGGAAAAGGCCAGAAGAGCTTGTACTTTGTCATAACCAAGTAAAAGCCTTAATTATTGTCAGACTTGGACTTGGGTTGATCACTAGTCGAATGTGATACTGGAAGATACTCTACTCTATTTGCAAATCCTACAACAGTATATACCGCTGTTTTCAATTGTTCTTTATTAATGGCTTGTGCATTCCATGTTCGTAAAAAATTTTCAGCTGCCAACTCACATGAGAGGAGGAAATGGCAAGGTCGCTTATATCGATACAGAAGGAACTTTGTATCCTATGATAATCTGTCTGTATTTTTCTTGACCTCGACGAAGCTGCTTGTGTTTCATAAATGTCGTCTCCCCTTGTAAGCGCATGTGCACTTTCTTAACTTAGTACACCTCCAGTTGCCCTGATCGAATCATGCCAATTCCCGAGAGATTTGGCATGGATCCTGGTGCAGTCCTAGATAATGTAAGCAATGCTTTCTGTACTAGTGGCAACTCTTACTTTTCTGGCTAGTGTACTTGCTGTAATCTAGTCTTTCCATGAATTTGAAGATCATTTATGCCCGTGCCTCTACTTCTGAGCATCAGTACAACTTGCTTCTTGGTTTGGCTGCCAAAATGTTTGAAGAACCATTCAAATTACTGGTAGGCACTGCTCGAGAATCAAACCCTACAGATTTTCTGAGGTGTGGATGGTTGACCTATGTGAGTGCCTTTTTCAGATTGTGGATTTGGTGATTGCTCGCATCGTAGTGATTTTACTGGAAGAGAACTTGCAGAGCGCCAGGTTGATCCTGAAACCATCAAATCATGCAAGTTGTTATTCTGCAGCTTATCTGGTTTGACACTAATGAATTCTGAATTGCAGCAAAAATTGGCACAAATGCTCTCACATTTTATTAAGATAGCTGAGGAATCTAACGTGGCAGTGTACATGACCAATCAAGGTACTGCATCACATCTCATTTCTCCCACGTAGTCCTCCATCCATTCAAAGTTCTTATTCAATTTAGCCCTTTGATGGTTGCACACTGACAAATGGCATTTTGGGGACTGCACTAAGCTCAAACTAATTCTTGTAAATCTCAAGAACCAGCTATTTGGTGTAAACTGGTGAAGCATACAGTAGCTGCAGTCCATGACATAGGAAAAGGATTTTTTTTTTTTCCTTTATGACTCTGTCTTTGATTTATTTGTTTCAGTCGTAGCTGATCCAGGCAGAGGTGTGTCATCAGACCCAATGAAACCTGCAGGCGGGCATGTTCTGGCTCCTGCAGCCTTGGTTAGGTTGATGTTTAGGAAAGCCAGAAGGGCTCACCATGTCTCCAAGGTGTTTGATGCCCCAAACCTACCTGAAGCTGAAGCTATATCCTTTTTGTGCCAAATCTTCCTCTGATTATAACTAAAATATCTAGAAGTCTATATCAAATCTGTGAGAAAGTTCATACTGCGTCTATATAGGGATTGGTGGATCCCTGATTTAAGCATGATACTCAGTATAGTTGATGTTGCCTGGAGATCCATTAACATGTTAAATGCAAATTTTGTGCAGAAGAATTAAACAAAAAGAAGTGGATATTGATAATTTTCCTCAGCAGGACTGGTATATTATTATTAGCTCTACTGTTACGTAGACAATGCACATGTATCAAGACCATCGCTCAATTTTGTCAGAAAATTTAGCAAGAGCTCATCTATCAATAAGATGAGACCAAGATATTCCATATATGTTGGACTTGACAAACACATGTTTTTTAGATAACACCAGGAGGCATCGCCGATGTGAAGGACTAAAGAAGTCTCTCCAACCAGGAAGGCAGGCAAAATGCTTTCTTTTGTTAATCTGCAATTTGATGTTGGTCATCGTATTGACAGCTAGAGGCATAAAATGAGCTCCCAAGCCCTTCTTCATTTCCTTTCTTTGCAATGGACACTTTGTCACCCTTGTCATAGCTTGTCCTTAAGTTTCTTGTGCTCGACAACAAACCATTCACGGAATGACATGAGATACTTTCTCTATGGTGACCCAAAAGATTTGTTAACTACATTGTCACCTTTGTGTACCAATTGCAAAATATATCGTAAGGGTAAGGCCTAAGTATCCCTTCTGCTGCTTCTATTTATTTTAGCCAATTGGATTTATATAATACAACCTTATATGCTCTAAGGAACTTAATCGAGCATAGCATGTATGGAAAGGTCATAGGACTTCATCGGGCTTGAAAAGAGATATAACCAAAAGAAAGTTATTCGGTGTCATTTCAAATAACTTCAGATGAAATGAAATTTATCAACCATGGTGTTTTGTCATAAAGGAAAAAAAAAATGTAGAATTATCCAGTGCGATATGTTTTTAACTACACATAATAGCAGTTTGGTTTGAGCCTAGCAGCTTGTGGATGTCATGGTTATTATGGGGCCAACGAGAAATCTAATCTCAATATTTGAAAGCTAATTACCCAATAAACCTCCGTTGAGTTCGCAATAATTTTCTTTTGATAAATAAAAAAACTCTCTTGCAAAATGGCGTCCAGCAGATGCTAGCCCACGTAACAAATCATGAACACAATTTATGTTATCAATGAGGTATAAGAACGAACTGCCAAAAGCTGAGGAAGGCCATCTATCATTCAAACTAAAGAACGAGTCTTCCTAATTTCAAAGGCAATATTTAGGCCAAATGAGGAATAAGCTATTGGTTTAGTTTACAGATGTAAATGGGAGTTTGTCTAATTAAATCTATATAGCAGATACTCAAAACTTCAAACTTGTGAAGAAAAAGACTGAAAAAGCGAGTTATCTTGACAGCTTGAACAAGAACATTTGACCTTAAATTGAATCATGAGGTTTTTGTGCTTGGTCAATTTCACTAATATCCATGAAGTAGCTGTCTCCACCTGTAATATCCTCCAATTCACTGATGGCTTCATCTTGGTCCAGCTGCATTGGGATGCATTCATCCTCAGAGCTACCCTCATGGAAATCATTATCTTCCATATCCGATAAGTCTGTGAAAGTTTCTATCTTTTTCTTCCTCCCTCTCTAACCATTAAGACTTAGGACCTTTTCCTTCCAAATAACCAGCAGAGATTTCTGAATCAGCTCCGCACCTTCATAAGCTCCTGTCTAGAACACACTAAACCTTTTCCCCCTCTGAGAGACATAGCAAATGCCAAAATGCTTCAACAGGAGTCCCATCAGCTTCTGAGGCATTGTGAATTCTTGTTGAAAGTGGATGAGGTAATTGGTTACCAACCTCTTTTCCATTGTGAAGCTAAGTAACTCATGCATCGTGGCAATGACCCTCTTATTGAATTCTTTCGATCCAGCCTGGAGGCCACATGCATCAGCATAAGGAGAAGAGTAAGACCTTTTGTTAGTTGGTTTTCTCAGAAAATGCTGCTAACGTCACTTCAGGTTTGGGAAAACTCAGCTTGCATATACCCTGCTAACCTAATATGCAATTTCTCAGAAAATTGCATATTAGGTTTCCGGCATTAACTTCTGTTGCATTTTATGTTTCCTAGTTGAACAGCACAAATAATAACCAGGTGATTGAATTTCTTATAAAGAAATGCAGCCATGGTTGATCTTGGCATCAGAACGTGTGTATCAGGTGATTCTGGGAGAATGGCACTGTCATCTTCTGTAATCTGCAGTCAGTATATTGGAATGCATGATATGCAGTGGTTCAAACCAAGTAGGGAAGAGGCTAGGAGAACGTACTTTGTCATAACCATTAGAAGCCTGCAACATATTTCCCCTCTTTCCATCACTCTTTATTTATGGTTTGTGGATTCCATGATCCTAACAATTTTTCTAGCTGCTTCCTCACATGAGAGGGGGAATGGCAAGGCAGCTTATGTCGACACAGATGGAACTTTGTATCCTAATATAATCTGTCGGTCATTTTCTTAACCTAGAAAAAGCTTCTTTTGATTCATACTCGGCTTACGTCCATGTAAGTGCATATGCACTTTCTTGACTTGGTACACCTGCAGTTCCCCTGATCGAATTGTACCAATAGCTGAGAGATTTGGCATGGTACCTGGTGCAGTCCTAGATAATGTAAGCAATGCTTTCTACACTGTTGGTGACTCTTCCTTCTTTCTGGCTAGTGTACTTGCTGTAATCTAGTCTTTCCATGAATTTGTAGATCATTTATGGCCGTGCCTATACTTATGAGCATCAATACAACTTGCTTCTAGGTTTGGCTGCCATAATGTCTGAAAAACCATTTAAATTATTGGTAAAAATGTGCTCGAGAATCAAACTGCAGAGATTTCGTGAGGCGTGGATGGTTGACCTTAGTGAGCAATATATTTCAGATTTGTGGATTCAGTGATTGCACCGTTTCGAGTGGAGTTCACTATAAGGGGAGAACTTGAAGAGCGCCATGTCTGCTGAAACTGTCAAATCATGCGAGTTGTGATTTTTCAGCTCATCTTGTTTGACACTAATAGATTCCGAATTGCTGCAAAAATTGGCACAAGTGCTCTCATGCTTACTTAAGATAGCTGAGGAATTTAATGAGGCAGTGTACATGAACCCCAGCTGCTGAATGCATCGCCAGTTTACACCAAACAATTGGCTCTTTAGATTTACAAGAACTAGTATGAGCATAGTGCTCTCCCCAAATTGCTATTTTTCAGCGTGCAACCATCAAAGGGCTAAATTGTATAAAATCTTCTAATGGATGCATGACAATGTGGGAGAAGCGTGTCTGCAAGGTGTTTGATGCCCCAAACCTACCTGAAGCTGAAGCTATATCCTTTTTGTGCCATATCTTCCTCTAGTTATGTACTATATTGAAACTTACCAGATCATACCACGGAGACTAAATAAAATATCTAGAAGTCTATGTCAAAGTCTGTGAGAAAGTCGATGCTGAGTCTACATAGACCTGATTTAAGCATGATATTCATAGTATACTTGATGTTGCATGGAGATCGATGAACATGTATGCGAATTTCGTGCAGAGGAATTAAACAAAAAGAAGTGGATATTAAGAACTTTTCTAAGCATTACTGGTAGATTACAATTACATAATAGACATCTAAGCGAAAAAAACATTACATTGAATGGACTCTGCATGATTATAAGCAACAAATACAGCTGCATAAAACAACGTCATTCTCAACATGGAGCAACTGACCATTAGAGCTGAAAATTGTCAATGTATGAGAAAAGATGACTGGGTCATAAGCAACCGAGGTCCATTAAATAGCTAATGGCCTGGCCAAAACAGGGCCACAAACCATGCGACTAGGTAGTGCAAGGACCAGTTCGCAGCACTCCCAACTCTAGGTATGTTCAGACCCCTTCTTAGTCCCTGCACCACTTCGAAGGTGGCGCCGTGCACTCGGCCCAAGCTATCCACCCCAGGAACTGGCTTCACCTCATTCGGTGAAGTGCTATAACTCCACAAACCTCCAGAGCTGATGAAGAAGCACCTGAGTTCAAAAAAGAAGGCAATGTTAAAAGGTGAACGATTTGGCACTCAAAAAACATTGGAAGAGCAACATTGTAGGTTAAAATGCACATTTCAAAACATGCATGCAGGTAAAGAACACCACTTTAGATTATAAATTTAGGTTTGGAACCAATTTTTCCAACATGATGTCCCAACGACATAACATTCTACTATCAGCAGAGCTCATCCATCCTTACTTTTCATGTTCCAATGGTTGAAGTAAATTCCAGTGACACTGCATATATGATCCATGAAGATAATTACACCTGCATTTATGTGATTTTTAATCCTTTGTTGTTCTTTTCCTTCGTTTAGTGAACTTTGTCTCAAGTGATCGTGTCGCATGCTCTTTTCGACTCTCTGTTCATTTTCTCCCACAGTAGAATACTTTCTTGTCCATCATCCGTTCAGTTTGCTCTGATTTGTTCCTTCCCTGCACATTTTAAAGCTCTGTTGGGTCTACAGATGATGTTATGCATGTTGTACACCCGCTCATGCCCAATTCTCAAGATTCAGCTTTAGTTTGAATATGCAGCCGACAGTTTCTGTTTTTGAAGACCCTAACTTGAAGGTTTTTACTCTTCACAGACACATAACTATTGCTCCACAACATCCCCATAGAGGATCCTCAAGAATTTTTCCATTCTACCACATGATACTTTAACATCAGAGATTGAAGCAGAGAGTTTAATGACAAGCTTATTGAGAGAGAAGCTCTGCCCCAAAGGGCTGGAAGTTGAGCAGTGCTGAGCTGAACTTCCAAAGGCAGTAAGAAGCGCTGATATTGTCAAACACGAAGTTCAGAATGCACTAGGCAATCTTTCTGGCGTTGCCCACAAGTTTAAAGGACATGGAACTTCAGGTATTCCATACTCTTTGAAGACAACCTGTGTGAATGATAAAAACAGTCGCATCTCATTGCAAGATGACCTCTACGTATATTTGCTTATTACTTTTGAGCATTTGCTTTACTTCCTGAAAGACTTCATCATAGGATCACACAAAAAAGATAAGAGAAAAGAAGAAAACAAACAGATGCTGAAGAAGGACGAGAAGATAATAAGCAAGTTTGAGAACGACCTGCAAGACTCTTGGAAGGAGATGGGTGTCGTGAGGGGGATACTGCTGAAAGTGTTCCACGAAAGCGACCTCATGAGGGAGCAGTTGAATTAGTTCAGTGAGAAGAACATGCTCCTAAACCCTGAAGGTCTCCATGTCGAAGAAGAAGATCGATGTTCCTTGACAAGGACGCACTCTTTAAGGATGGACAGACAACAATGTTGAGGGATTTTCTCGCTGGAGTGATCGTTTGCTTACATTGCACCTTTCTTTTACTGGAGATTGGTTGATTGCAAAGAAATTCGGTACATCCTTTTCTTTTCTGGCATCCTAGTCTCGATGACTTAAGAAAGACCAGTTGATTCATCAACAATAGATTGAGATCAAGGATTCACAGTAAAAACGATTGGTTGCTTGTCAAAGAAAGCACAAGTAAATCAATCTGGCTGTACATGCATGGATGGTCTTTACTAATATCAGATCGAACCAGTTTGACCTCCAGTTCAATTGCTAGATCAGCGAAACAGACTGGTTTTCAAAATTAGATCCACCCAGTTTATGAGTCCTACAGGTAAAAAACTGAGCTCGGCATCTAATTTGCAGCAACAAGAGAGAGAATGTTGATTATCATAGTGGAAGATAGGCTATGTTCTCCCTGATAGCTACTAGCCAACCATCTCTTTGACCCAACAATTGAGATCCAAATGCAGGGTGGCAAGTTCATTTTCAGAATAGCGGATTAGTATTGCAACACTCATTAAGTCAGGCCACTAACTGAGAATGAACCGGTCACCATACATAGATTGCTTCTGATGTACTTGGTGGCACCAAGGTGAGCTGAGAGTTGCCAAATGCATTATTGACACATTCTTTCGGAACCATTGATTTCAGGAGTTCCAGTGGCAATGTTTAGGACCAACGAAGAATAACATGGATCAGTCCGCCATTGGTTAACTTGGTTTATAGATGTAAGCTGAGTTTGTCTGATTAAATCTGCATAAATACATGGAACTTTGAACTTGCGAAGAAGAAGACTGCAAAGCAAGTTATCTTGACAGCTCGAATAAGAACACATGACCTTACAATGAATCATGAGGCTTGTATTCATTGTCAATTTCATGTATATCCATGAAGGAGCCGTCTCCAACTGCAACATCCTCCAATTCAATGACGGCTTCTATTTGGTCAAGCTGCATAGGGGTGCCTCCATCCTCAGAGCTACCCCCAAGAAATTCATTATCTTCCACATCCGATAAGTCCGTAAAAGTTTCTATCCTTTTCTTCTTCTCTCTATAACCAATAAGGCTTAAGACCTTTTCCTTCTAAATAACCAGCGGACATTTCTGAATCAGTTCCGCACCTTCATAAGCTCCTGTCAAGAACACGCTAAACCTCTTCCCTCTCTCAGAGACATAGAAAATGCCAAAATGCTTCAAAAAGAGTCTCATCAGCTTCTGAGGCATCACGAATTCTCGTCGAAAGTGGGTGAGGTGATCGGTTACCAACCTCTTTTCCATTGTGAAGCTCAGTAACTCATGCATCACCGCAATGGCCCTCTTATCGAATTCTTTCGATCCAGGTTGGAGGCCACATGCATCAGCATAAGGAGATAAGTAAGACCTTTTCTGAAAGTGCTCAATCTTCCCTCCATATCTATACACCTTCTTGTAAGTGGCAGGAAACTTCAAGGGGAAAGATAGGGAAAGCAACCCTGGCGTATGGGGGGCAGATTCTGATACCCCCGGTACAGCTTTCTCCAACTCTGTGATGGCCCAAGCAGGATTCCACTCTACGAGCTCGAGATAATCAACTTCATCTGGAGATTTAACCACTTTGAAGTGCTGTGGATACTCGTGTACCCACTTGCTCCTAAAATCAGCTGGTAAACCAAACTCTCTCCTGAAATGAGCAATTTTGTCCAGTGGAAGCCGTTTATCGACTGACATCATCAGCATCCTAGTCACGTATTCAGCAGCCTTGCCAGAGTGTTCCCTAATCAATTTCTCCTCTTCCTCTAACAAGTCTTCAGCTTCTTTAGTCATTCCACACCACAATACCCCCTTCCGATCCTTACACAACACAAACAATTTCGGCGACTTCCGAATAAAATCCACTATACTGTGTGGCTTGGGCAAATTAATCTGATTCCGGCATCGATCCAGCGACCTCACAGGGATTATCATCTCGGGTTCCTTCTTCAACATTTCCATCAGAACCAACACCTTCGACACCACTTTATGCTTCTCGGTGGCGATTTCGAGATCATGGACCCTCTTGTCCTTGCTCCTATCTTGCACTCTCTTGCTGGTGGTCATGAATCTATGCTGCGGCCACGTAAGTAAAACCTTGCCAAAACTCCAGTTTCTTCTCAGGGTAGGCGAACGCACTGGTGAGGCCACAAAGCGACCGAACTCTATTGCCGCGCCCCATTCATTCGAGGAAGGTACGGTTTTACTAATGATTCGAAGACGGGTCATCTCAAGATGATAGTGTCTTGCTCCAAATCCAAGAAACAAGCCCAAGAAAAGCAAAACGTCTCTCACTCAGGACAAACATCAAACACCTTACGTGCAGCGGAACGAGGAACAACAAGAACCCGAGACGAAAGTTTTCGAGAAGATCGCCGTAAATGCGAGATTATAACACCTCTCTTGGATCGCTCGATCAGCATCGGTTTCGACTTCGACAGAAGCTGGTCGGGGTTTCAGGCGGGGCTTGTGCGGAGAACGAAGAAGGAAGAAGCGAGGCGCGTTGAAGAGGGAACGGGCGGTAGAGACGGAACGGCTCGTCGTTTCGGTTTTTGCGTTTGTCGTCGTGATAGAGATGATATTTTGATTTGAATAATTAAAAAAGCTTGAGGGTCTAATAAACGCTGATATATTGTTGCGTTTTTATAAAATTGAGGCGTTTAAAGAAAAAAAAAAAGGTGTTCGAAAATTACATGAAAAATCCGATTTTAAAATCATAATAATGTTTGGTAAAAGACATAAATTGAATCATGTCAAAATCAAACATTATATTTTGTGATTTGTAGGTGGATAAATCTCTTTTCGATTTACATAAGTTCAAAGGATAATTTTTTAAGGAATAAATTGAAGAGATTACTAATCAAATTCTAAACATTACACAACTAAATTGGGTTATGCATAAATATTTAACAAGTCAATTCAAATAACTTAGTTGTTAATTCATATTTTCATGACTTAATGAGTTGTAAATATGGAGTTTGACTATAATGCAGTTAAATCAAGAATTGACCACAATGCATATTGGTCCATTTCCTCTTTTGAGAAAAATTTTATTTGATTAGATTTGAGAAAATTATAAATCAAGTAAAACTAAAGTTAGTATTAAATCAAGCTATCTCGAATTGATTATATAATGGGAAATAAGAAAGTCTAGTCCAGTTTTCTCTCTAGGAATGGATTTAAAAAGACTATAAGAATTTATCGGATCCATCAAACCTCAATTTATAAGATCTATTTCAGAATAAACAAAACTTAATCGAATCTCCTTTTTCTTAAAAAAAGAAAAAAAAAAAAAGGAAAAGAAAAGCCACGAGCCGTTCTTCCCCGCTTCCCGCCTCTATACATAAGGATTCCCTCCAGTTTGCGATCGTAATTCGAAACTCTCTTCTTCTGCGCAGACGCAGCGAACTCCATCGCCGATCGTCAAGCTCCATCGTCGTGCATTTCCGGCCGATGCAATCGCCGGCAACGATTCTGAGTTTCGCCTCGCGTTCTCTCGTCGATGCTCTGAGCCGAAGAGCAGAGCCAGCGGCTGCAGATCGTGGAAAGAGAGGACGACGTCCACGACGAAGAAGACCTGCTCCAAACCGATCGACAAACGTAAGTCAGGGGGGCAAAACAGAGTGCAGGCAGCTCCTCTCTGTTCATCTCGTCGCTTTTGTTTTCTCGTTGATGTTCCGGCGCGGTCGTTTGATTCCGAGACGAGTATCGTGATCTTCTCGTCTCTGTTCTGAAGTCAAAAGCAAGATTCGAATGGCTCGACGGAACTATGAGTGTGAATCTCTTCGGATGTCGATATTAAGTGACTCTGAATACTCCTAACCGGATGAGCTCGATTTTGGTTTGGTTGATCGGTTTAGCTCGATTTTCCCCGGGACATCTCCGTGAATCCATTAGTGTTTTTACATCTCGACCTTTGTCTCGAACTCGTCGTGATATTCTGTGCGTGCAGTAGTTTTCAGTTTTCGTCTTCTGATCATACAAGAGCAATTCCAGCCTTTGTTATGTTACGTGACATTGGAATTGCACCATTGTACTGGTGACATAGCTGGATTAATAAGGAATATCCTAAGCTAAATTCATCAATAATCACTGTTGGAACGCATAGTAATTGAATATAATTGCACCATCGGTACATCTATGCCATAGCAATGGCATAGATGGATTAATAACGAATCTCCACTTGCAATGGCTTGAGTATGTATACCAAGAAGGTATATCTGATCTTTAGTCCTGAGAATTAAGTTGAGGTTGCTTTTTATTTTTTATTTTTTTGGTATCATTTAACTGAAATAAAAGGATTATCTGAGGCACAAGTTGACAAAATACGCGAAGCAGCTGAAAAATTAGTGGTTAGATTCTAGATTCTTCTTGACCTGAGATGGTGGCTCCAATCCAGTTGAACTTCTATAAATATCTTTGGAATACCTCAATGAGTTATTGACCCTTGAAATAAAGCCTGCAAATTAGCATGTGTTTCTCAAAGTACTTTTAATGTCTTTATTTCCTGAGAAAGTCGGTTGTTGCATCACAATTGGAAGCCAAGCCCTTGATGAGCTTTTAGGTGGTAACAGGCTTTCTTTAGCAGGCTGTGTGTCTTATTCTTCATGCATTTCAACGCTTGTTTGGCGATGTTAAACTGGCAGTATTAAAACGCTGGCAATTACAGAAGCATTTGGCGAATCAGGGTGAAGATGACAGTCCAAAGACATTACCTTTGATGAACTTTTAGTTGCTTTTGTTAATTAGCTTTCTCAGAAAATGCTGCTAACGTCACTTCAGGCTGGGAAAACATAGCTTGCACATACCCTGTGTATTATACCACTCAGGTTGGTCTGAATTGGATATTAGGTTTCTGTCGTTAACTTCTGTTGCCTTTTTTGTTCAGATAAACAATGCCAAATAGTAACATAATGACTGAATTTCTATGAAGAATAAAGATGTGGGCGATCTTGGCATCAGAACGTGTGAATCGGGTATTTTGGGAGTATGGCACTCTCATTTTCTGTAATCTGCAGTCAGTATACTGGAACGCATATACAAAACCAAGCAGGAAAAGGCCAGGAAGAGTTTGTACTGTGTCATAACCGAGTAAAAGCCTTAATTATTGTCAGACTCGGACTTGGGTTGATCATTAGTCGAATGTGATGCTTGAAGATACTCTACTTATTTGCAAATCCTACAACAGTATATACCCTGTTTTCAATCGTTCTTTATTAATGGCTTGTGGATTCCATCTCTGTAAAAAATTTTCAGCTGCCGACTCACATGAGAGGAGGAAATGGGAAGGTAGTTTGTATTGACACACAATGAACTTCGTATCCTATGATAATCTGTCTGCATTTTTCCTGACCTCGGCAAAGCTGCTTATGTTTCATAAACGTCATCTGTCCATGTAAGCGCATGTGCACTTTCTTAGCTTAGTACACCTGCAGTCACCCTGATCGAATCGTACCAACTGCTGAGAGATTTGGCATGGATCCTGGTGTGGTCCTAGATAATGTAAGCAATGCTTTCTGTACTGGCGGCAACTCTTACTTTTCTGGCTGGTGTACTTGCTGTAATCTAGTCTTTCCATGAATTTGAAGATCATTTATGCCCGTGCCTCTACTTCTGAGCATCAGTACAACTTTCTTCTTGGTTTGGCCGCCAAAATGTCTGAAGAACCATTCAAATCACTGGCAAGGCACTGCTCGAGAATCAAACCCTACAGATTTTCTGAGGTGTGGATGTTTGACCTATGTGAGTGCCTTTTTCAGATTGTGCATTTGGTGATTGTTCTCTTCCGAGTGGATTTTACTGGAAGAGAACTTGCAGAGCGCCAGGTTGATCCTGAAACCATCAAATCATGCAAGTCGTTATTCTGCAGCTTATCTGGTTTGAGACTTATGAATTCTGAATTGTAGCAAAAATTGGCACAAATGCTCTCACGTTTTATTAAGATAGCTGGGGAATCTAACGTGGCAGGGTACATGACCAATCAAGGTACTGCATCACATCTCATTTCTCCCACGTAGTCCTCCATCCATTCAAAGTTCCTATTCAATTTAGCCCTTTGATGGTTGCACACTGACAAATAGCATTTTGGGGACTGCACTAAGCTCGAACTAATTCTTGTAAATCTCAAGAACCAGCTATTTGGTGTAAACTGGTGAAGCATACAGTAGCTGCAGTCCATGACATAGGAAAAGGATTTTATTTTTTTTAATGACTCTGTCTTTGATTTATTTGTTTCAGTCGTAGCTGATCCAGGCGGAGGTGTGTCATCAGACCCAATGAAACCTGCAGGCGGGCATGTTCTGGCTCGTGCAGCCACGGTTAGGTTGATGTTTAGGACAGTCAGAAGGGTGCAGCATGTCTCCAAGGTGTTTGATGCCCCAAACCTTTCTGAAGCTGAAGCTATATACTTTTTGTGCCAAATCTTCCTCTGATTATATAATTTATTGAAACTTATCACATCATACTGCAGATACTAAGTAAAATATCTAGAAGTCTATATTAAATCTGTGAGAAAGTTGATACTGCGTCTATATAGGGATTGGTGGATACCTGATTTAAGCATGATAGTTACAGTATAGTTGATGTTGCCTAGAGATCCATGAACATGTTGAATACAAATTTTGTGCAGAGGAATTAAACAAAAAGAAGTGGATCTTGATAATTTTCTCAGCAGGACTGGTATATTATTATTAGCTCTACTGTTACGTAGACGATGCACATTTATCAAGACCATCGCTCAATTTTGTCAGAAAATTTAGCAATAGCTCATCTGTCAATAAGACGAGACCGAGATTCCATATATGTTTGAGTTGACAAACACACGTTTTTTAGATAACACCAGGAGGCATCGCCGATGTGAAGGACTAAAGAAGTCTCTCCAACCAGGAAGGCAGGCGAAATGCTTTCTTTTGTTAATCTGCACTTTGATGTTAGTCATTGTATTGACAGCTAGAGGCATATAATGAGCTCCCAAGCACTTCTTCACTTCCTTTTTCTGCAATGGACACTTTGTCACCCTTGTCATAGCTTGTCCTTAAGTTTCTTGTGCTCGACAACAAACCATTCATGGAATGACGTGAGATACTTTCTCTATGGTGACCCAAAAAATTTGCCAACTACATTGTCACCTTTGTGTACCAATTGCAAATTATATCGTAAGGGTAAGGCCTGAGTATCCTTTCTGCTGCTTCTATTTATGTTCAGCCAATTGGATTTATTTAATACAGCCTTATATGCTGTAAGGAACTTAATCGAGCATAGCATGAATGGAAAGGTCATAGGACTTCATCAGGCTTGCAAAGAGATGTAACCAAAAGAAAGTTATTCAGTGTCATTTCGGATAACTTCAGATGAAATAAAATTTATCAATCACGGCGTTTTGTCATATAGAAAAAAAAAGGTAGAATTATCTAGTGCAATATGTTTTTAACTACACATAATAGCAGTTTGGTTTGAGGCTAGCAGTTTGTGGATGTCGTGGTTATTATGAGGCCAAGAAGAAATCTACTCTCAATATTTGAAAGCTAATTACTCAACATCATCTCCATTGAGTTCGCAATAATTTTCTTTTGATAAATAAAATAACTCTCTTGCAAAATGGCATCTAGCAGATGCTAGCCCATGTAACAAACCATGAACACAATTTATGTTATCAACGAGGTATAAGAAAGAACCACCAAAAGCTGAGGAAAGCCATCTATCATTCAAACTGAAGAACGGGTCTTCCTATTTTCAAAGGCAATATTTGGGACAAATGAGGAATAAGCTGGATCAGCCTCCTATTGGTTTAGTTTACAGATGTAAATGGGAGTTTGTCTAATTAAATCTATATACCAGATACTCAAAACTTCAAACTTGTGAAGAAAAAGACTGAAAAAGCAAGTGATCTTGACAGCTTGAACAAGAACATTTGACCTTAAATTGAATCATGAGGCTTTTATGCTTGGTCAATTTCACTAATATCCATGAAGTAGCTGTCTCCACCTGCAATATCCTCCAATTCACTTATGGCTTCATCTTGGTCAAGCTGCATTGGGATGCATTCATCCTCAGAGCTACCCTCATGGAAATCATATCTTCCATATCCGATAAGTCTGTAAAAGTTTCTATCTTTTTCTTCCTCCCTATATAACCATTTAGACTTAGGACCTTTTCCTTCCAAATAATCAGCAGAGATTTCTGAATCAGCTCCGCACCTTCATAAGCTCCTGTCAACGACACACTAAACCTTTTCCCCCTCTGAGAGACCTAGCAAATGCCAAAATGCTTCAACAGGAGTCTCATCAGCTTCTGAGGCATCATGAATTCTTGTCGAAAGTGGATGAGGTGATCAATTACCAACCTCTTTTCCATTGTGAAGCTAAGTAATTCATGCATCATGGCAGTGGCCTTCTCATCGAATTCTTTCGATCCAGCTTGGAGGCCACATGCGTCAGCATGAGGAGATAAGCAAGACCTTTTGTTAGTTGGTTTTCTCAGAAAATGCTGCTAATGTCACTTCAGGTCTGGGAAAACTTAGCTTGCACATACCCTGTGTGTTTCTGCTCAGGTTGGTAACTTCTGTTGCAATTTTTGGTTCCTAGATGAGCAACGCAAATAGTAACCCGGTGATTGAATTTCTCATAAAGAAATGCAGCTGTGGTTGATCTTGGCATCAGAACGTATGTATCAGGTGATTCTGGGAGAATGGCAGTCATTGTCTGGAATCTACAGTCAGTACATTGGAATGCGTGATATGCAGTGTTTCAAACCAAGTAGGGAAGAGGCTAGGAGAACGTACTTTTGTCATAACCATTAGAAGCCTACAACAGTATTTCCCCTCTTTCCATCACTCTTTTTTTATGATTTCTGGATTCCATGATCCTAACAATTTTTCCAGCTGCTTACTCACATGAGAGGGGGGATGCCAAGATAGCTTACGTCAACACATATGGAACTTTATATCCTAATATAATTTGTCGGTCATTTTCTTAACCTAGAAAAAGCTGCTTTTGTTTCATACTCGGCTTACGTCCATGTAAGTGCACAAGCACTTTCTTGACTTGGTACACCTGCTGTTGCCCTGATCGTATTGTATAAATAGCTGAGAGATTTGGCGTGGATCCTGGTGCAGTCCTACATAAACTAAGCAATGCTTTCTACACTGTTGGCAACTCTTCCTTCTTTTCTGGCTAGTTTACTTGCTGTAATCTAGTCTTTCCATGAATTGGTAGATCATTTATGCCCGTGCCCATACTTATGAGCATCAATACAACCTGCTTCTAGGTTTGGCTGCCACAATGTCTGAAGAACCATTTAAATTATTGATAAGATTGCTCGAGAATCAAACTGCACAGATCTTGTGAGGTGTGGATGGTTGACCTTAGGTGAGCAATATCTTTCAGATTTGTGGATTCAGTGATTGCTCTGTTTCAAGTGGAGTTTACTAGAAGGGGACCACAAGGGGAGAACTTGCAGAGCGCCAGGTCCATTGAAACTGTCAAATCATGCAAGTTGTGATTTTTCAGCTCATCTTGTTTGACGCTAATAGATTCCGAACTGCTTTAAAAATTGGCACAAATGCTCTCGCGCTTACTTAAGATAGCAGAGGAATTTAATGAGGCAGTGTACATGGACCGCAGTTGCTGTAGGCATCACCAGTTTACACCAAACAGTTGGCTCTTGAGATTTACAAGAACTACTATGAGCATAGTGCTCTCCCCAAATTGCTATTTTTTAGCGTGCAACCATCAAAGGGCTAAATTGTATAAAATCTTCTAATGGATGCACGACAATGTGGGAGAAGCGTGTCTGCAAGGTGTTTGATGCCCCAAACCTACCTGAAGCTGAAGCTATGTCAAAATCTGTGAGAAAGTCGATACTGAGTCTACATTGACCTGATACTGAGTCTACATTGACCTGATTTAAGCATGATATTTACAGTATACTTGATGTTGCATGGAGATCCATGAACATGTATGTGAATTTCGTGCAGAGGAATTAAACAAAAAGAAGTGGATATCAAGAATTTTTCTAAGCATTACTGGTGGATTACAATTACATAATGGACATCTAAGCGAAAAAACATTACATTGAATGAACTCTGCATGATTATATGCAACAAATACAGCTGCATAAAACATCGTCATCTCAAACTCTCAACATGGAGCAACCGACCATTAGAGCTGAAAATTGTCAATGTATGAGAAAGGGTGACTGGGTCGTAAGCAACAGAAGGCCATTAAATAGCTAATGGCCTGGCCAAAAAAGGGCCACAAACCATGCGACTAGGTAATGCAAGGACCACTTCGCAGCACTCCCAACTCTAGGTATGTTAAGACTCCGCCTTAGTCTGTGCACCACTTTGAATGTGGCACCGCGTGCACTTGGCCCAAGCTATCCACCCCAGGAACTGGCTTCACCCCATTCGGTGGGTGCCATAACTCCACAAACCTCCAGAGCTGATGAAGAAGCATCCTGCTTTCAAAAAAGAAGGCAATGTTAAAAGGTGAACGATTTGGCGCTTGAAAAACATTGGAAGAGCAACATTGTAGGTTAAAATGCACATTTCAAAACATGCATACAGGTAAAGAACACCACTTTAGATTATAAATTTAGGTCCGGAATCAATTTTTCCAACACGATGTTACCCAACAACATAACATTCTCCTATCAGCAGAGCTCATCCATCCTTACTTTTCATGTTCCAACGCTTGAAGTAAACTCCACTAACGCTGCATATATGATCCTTGAAGATAATTACCTTTAGGGAATGGCGCAACAGTTTCCCGCAGCTCTCGTTCATGAACTCTGCATCGTCCGAGGGAACAAGATTGCCTTCAGAATCACTTCCCCAGAAGAAAGGAACACTTGCACCAACATCCTGCACGATTAAGAGGACAGAAAGTATTAGACAGATCGCACATGGAGGGAGAGACAGAGAGAGATATCCCCAGAATGAAACCATGAAAATTATTATTACTTACAGCAGCCAAAAAGGTGGTTTCCAGGGGGCCATCCAAGAGCACAAACGCAAACTTTCCAGTGATGTCTTTCATAACTTGATCGGCAGAGTACAGCCTCCGATCTCTCAGAGTTCTACAAGCTTCTATGATGGTAATGACCTCATTGGCGGTCTCGCTCAATCCATATAGCTGCTTGAGAAGAGCAACACCCTCTGGGTGTCCTTGAAACAAGCAGAAGATGTCATCCACAACAGCAAACGATCCTGCCACAGAGGGTAACAGGTCTTCAAATATCCATACAATAACCAGAAGAAAGCAAGCTTCTTATTTTGAATATTGACCTGAACATGTCGAAAGAGATTATTCTTATTTAGATCATATTCACTAGAAGATAATTCAGAACATGTCAGTGCACCAAATGATAATTAAAAGCTTGTTTTTTTTCGAGTTTTTTAATTTGGAAAAATGACACTTATAATTGACTATATTAATCCGACCTCAGCAACGTTTGAATGTGATCCTTCCAAGAGATTTTGCGAATACAGATCACCATAATATCTGCAAAACAACTGCAGCGAATAAGCTAATGGCACAAAGAAAAAGATGCTGGGATAATGCAAAGACATACAAAGTTGGGATGTTGTAAAAGAATAAAAGAACATAATATGGAGCACATGGTAAAAGAATTAATCCCCTAGGTTGCTCCAGCAAATCAAAGCACTCGGTTGTGTAGAATTAAGTTCAAGCAAAAGAAACTTTTCTTTTCACGTCAAAATTAACAACCTTATCCAAATTTTTTAAAAAAATATATGGAAAATAAATATGTGAATTCATATGTCAACATTGTGCATTTGTGCGAAAGTTTCAAGAGTTTAGGATTAAAAAAAAGGACAAAAAAGAAGAAAATGAAAGTTAATATTAATGCAAAATAAAAAGCACTTCCGTGTCAAACTTCCGGGGGCACAACAAACGAACCAGTCGCTAAGATAAAAATGGACAAAGGGTCATAAAATATTACTAGGACTGCAATCCAGACTCACTTTTTTAAGCTGCCAGCAAATGATACTGCATATTAAATGTCAAAAACTTGAGACTAATCCTTCCATGAGCCCTAATCGAAATGACAAACAAGGGCCGCTGTAGCTGTGAGTACATCCTGTATATCAGCAGCAATCCTCTCTTTATCCTTTTTCATTTTCTCTCTGTAACAAAGCCTCATTTTATATTTTGTAAGGTGATGTGATGTGATCCTGTTGAAACACTCTTGGTTGATGACAAGAGCTAAACTCGCCTGATTCAATGAGGACTGAAGTATCTTCTTATGATCTTGGAAATTCCCATGGAAAGGCACCACCTTGCCTTGAGAAATCACCCAAAGCTCGTCCACGCTTCTAGATATTAGATGCTCATCATGACTAACCTGCAAATCAAGGTGAAAAGATGGCTGTTAGCTGTGACGATGATCCATCATTGGTGAAATTAAAGTATGTTAGCAAGAAAAATCAATCTCACCATCAGAATTCCTACTTGGAACAAGACCAGACCTTGAATGAGTGCCTCAATTGCATCCCAATCCTACAGTTGGGGATAATTAAACACACAAAATCATACTCATCTATCCTTAGACAAGAAACTAACAATTCACAAAGATAATGCTATAGTAGTCACTGGTCATTAAAGCAGAACTTAAAGTCCACATTTAAAAACAAAATGATTTCCACATTTATTATGCGCAAAGCCCAATATTGCCTATAGGCACAGATATTGGAACTACTTGGTACTATAGATTTCTGTAATTCAAGCTAGCATAACTATTCTATTCCAATATTTTGAATGTTGGAACAATCACATTGGTTTCCGTTCCATTATAAGTCAGATGTATGGTGACAGAGGCTCCCTGTAGCTGTAATAAACGGATGGTTCTATCGTATTTTCGATGTAAAGACCAGATTCCGATAAGTACAATTAGTGCAAGACAATGACAAGGTAACTGGAAACACTTCCATGGGAAAACATCAGTGTGTATTACACATCGAATTGGGGGAGCATAATCAAAATTGATGCCTTAAAAACCAAAGATCTACGTGAACCTAGAAAGCTTACATTGCATCAATGAATGAATTCCCGCCAGTTAACAAATGAAAGAAAAAATA
This sequence comes from Eucalyptus erythrocorys, assembly GCA_014182555.1. Taxonomy (NCBI): domain Eukaryota; kingdom Viridiplantae; phylum Streptophyta; class Magnoliopsida; order Myrtales; family Myrtaceae; genus Eucalyptus; species Eucalyptus erythrocorys. The sequence continues at coordinate 12,181,115 of CM024598.1, read as the reverse complement.
TAAAAGAAGTTGGAAGCATTACCTAATTAATAAAAAGCAGTCAACGGAGACAAATCTTTTATCATGGCTTGGGCATGATCGATTTTACTTCGTTGTGTCTGAAAGCTATCAATGCTGATGAAAGAGATCTCTTGGATGAGAGGCCAATAGTCGCCAGTGACATTCGAACATCTCGATTTTTCAGAATCTCGCATCCATATATGAACAAAAATTGTTGGGATTGAGGCTAGAACTGAAACAGGTGAGATGATTGCCTGCAGAGGAGGCTGAAACTCTTGCCATTCGAAAGAGCTTTGCGGTGGCTAAAGAGAAAAGCCAACTCAAGGCAGTAGTGGAGATAGTTTCAGCTGTGGCATACAAGAATATCGTCATTAACTTTCGCAAGCCAGTGCAATCGGAGACTAAAGGAAACTCTTGTTGGATAATCAAGCAGCTAATTATCAAATTTTCAGCTCTGAATTTCAGTAGTACTTCAACACGAGAGGCAAACGTCTGCGCGCATTGGAAGAAATGACTTCGTAATTAAGCATCGAAATGAAGAACAGAAACACGAAATTGATGCATTCAAGACGAAAGGACTTACCCGAACCCTTAGAAATCCAACCGTAGATGGAAGGGATTGAATCGCGGCAGTTAGCAAATGAAAGCGAAAGTGGATTGATTTCACTTCATCAGATCTGAGAACCCAATTGATGCCGATGTGGAGGATTTCTTGGATTTCCGGAAATTCATGCGAAGCATCTCCACGGGAAAGTATCGATTTGTATGGAGCATCTAGTTGAGGAAGCAGAATGGAAACTGATGCCTTCAAGACCATAAACTTACCCGAGCCCAAGAAAATCTGACCGTACCAGGATGAATCAATTTATTGGATCCGATCGCCATCAATGTAGATGTTTGGGATCTCTTGGATGAGGGGCCAATAGTCGCCGGTGTGTTTTGAGCATCGATCTTTTAGATTCTCGCATCCGTTTATACACAACCATTGGATGAAAGGGATCTCTTGGATGAGGGGCCAATAGTGGCCAGAGTGTTTTGAGCATTGATCTTTCAAAATCTCGCATCTACGTATGATCAGTATTTGGAGGGAGGGAGGGAGGCCATCCTTTGGCAAGTACCTCAACTTCGGGCAATCATCAATCCATAACGTTTGGAGAGAGGAGAGATGGTTGCGAAGACCGCTTGATAGACTTTCCACATTCCTCATATCTCTCAAGTGAAGTTCGGTTAGAGAGGAAGGAAAGAGAAGACTCCAGGCATCGTCGTCATCTCCCTTCGAAGGAAACCGCACCTTGTCTCCCTCCCCTCCCATGCTGTTTCCCTCCATTAGCAGACGCTCGAGGGATGTGAGCATGGGTAAGCCCCATTCTCTCAGTGGTTGCTTCATATTCTTGCACTCCCAAATTGAAAAATCCCGCAAATTGGGAGGCAAACCTCCTTCGGGCAAGCATTTTATATTTTTACAACCCGAAATGTTTAGCCATTGGAGGGACGTAAGATGATACCACTCCTTTGGTAGAGACTTCATCTTAGGAAGCGACCAAAGTCCAAGTCTCACCAAGGTGATGGGAAGGGGAGGGAAGTCTTCTATCTCCAATGTTGGACACCCGTCTAGATTCAAATTAGTGAGATGGGAGAGAGCATGAAAGCTTCGTGGTAGACTCACCAAATTCTCACATCTCTATATAAACAAATAATCCAACGATTCTGCTATGATCTCTTTGAGGGACTCCACCCTCTCACACTCCTTAATACTGAGCCCCTTCAGAGAAGCAAGTCTACCCTTGTCAAACGAAAATGATATCAAAGAATCGCATTCACTTATATTAAGATATTCAAGCTGAGATATCGAGTTATTGCCACTGGAGTCATCTTGAGAAATTATTAGTCCCATGATTTTTGGACAATTCTCAATATTCAAATCTTTTAATGTGTACATCTTGCTCGGAAGCTTTTCTAAACTCACGCAATTTCTCAAGTCTATCTTTTCAAGGTTGCAGGATAACTCCATTTCTCCATCTCCAGCCACAAAAGATGTGAATTGAGGACAATTATCAATTTGTACACTCTGAAGGCAAGCAAGATTTTGTATCTCATTTCCATTTTGCCACAAGTGTTCTAGCTTGTCACATCGCCATATATAAAGCTTCTTTAGCTTAACCAAGTAGCTCGTAAACCGATGATCAAAGCAAACAAGCTCTGCAAGATTATTAATTATAAGAACGATCAAAGAAGTTAGGTTTACAAAGATTTTTAAGATCTCCCCGTTACAATCCTTAAGTGATAACTCACAGAGAGATGGGAGACAAACCACATTGGTTGAGCTATTCAAATGCGAGCATGAATGAATTTCTAGCTTCTTGAGAAGATCAAGTTGACCAGGCAATGTCCCGACCAATGAAAGACATCCCCGGACAACTAGATGCTGAAGACAAGAGAATGGGACATCTTCTTCTTGACCCCCAACACAGTGGGACCAATCCTTCCATGCCAACATCTCTTCCAACTTCAAAGTTGTTAAGGATGAAAAAGGCTTTTTGCCTCCGTAAAATTCAGAGCCTATCTTGCTTATTGCATGTAGACCTCCAAGAGATAATTCTCTAAGTGAGGGTAGTTGTCCAAGTGGTGGAAGCGATGTGACATTAGGACAGTCCCGTAAGCATAACGAAACTATCTTAAAATAAGATGGACCATCTAACCATAAGGGGAATCTTGCACCACCATAGTGCGAGATAGAGAGATGTTTAAGATTAGTGTGAGGTCGCAAAGAGTGAAGCACTAGTTCTTCGTGCTTCCCATTCCGCATATTTCCAAAATTTTCACCCCAATGCAAGAATAAGTTGCTAAGGCCTCTCTTTCCAATTAAATTAGCATCGATTGCATCTCTGACTTCTTCCACCTTTTGCAATTCAGATATGAACAATTCTCCTTGAAGGTATGGCAAGTTCTTTAACTCCTTTAACTGTGACCCTTTGTCTGATCCTACCACAAACTTGGACAAGATCATAAGATTCTTCAAATTACTGATGCTCAATGGCATCTCCTTTAGACTCCCTGTGTCTCTAATATCAAGAAACTGTAAGCTGGCCAATTTTGTAACTCCTTGAGGCAATGAAGAAAGCTCTTGACAACCTTTCAAGATCAAAGCTTGTAATTTGCACAAGTTGCCGATTGACTCATGTAGCCTTTCTATATTTGTGTACGAGAAATTGAGATAGCGAAGATATTTTAAATCACCAACACAATCCGGGACCTCTATGATGGAACAATGACTTAAGGAGAACCCCCTTAAGTACTTCAATTTTGTTAGCAAGTCATGTAACACTTTGTTGGAAATGTCGAATTTGCCATCCATAATAGGTGAATCATACAAGAATACTAAACTTCTTAGTACCTTCATTCGATGATATGCTCTCATGCATTTTGATGTGACATGCCACGAGGAGGTGAATGATGCATAATGAACTTTCCCAAGAGATGCATCATCTTCGTTATTTGCAAGCTGAGACTCAAAGTTAAAGCATGTCCCACCCGCAATTGACTTTGCTAGATCATTCAAAAGATCATGCATTAAAAACTTGGATGCATTGACACTTGATTGTTGAAGAAATGATCTAGATACTAACTCATAGAAGTGAGCCTGTCCCCATTTCAAGATATTATTATTTGATCTTCCTCCATCAAAAAAACCCTCCGCTATCCATAAGTGCACCAGCTCATGCCTCTCAATTTCATAATCCTTGGGAAATATTGCACAATAAACAAAACATCTCTTCAAATAAGAAGGAAGATGGACGTAGCTCAATTTCAAAACTCGAATAACCTCATCATTTTCTCCCATTGGAAGATCCCACATTTTGTTGTTTAAGGTAGCTTCCCATTGATCGGGATTCTCTTTATCACGTAGAAGACCTCCCAATACCTTTGCTGCCAAAGGTGAACCTTTACATTTTTCGGCTAGTTTCTTGCCTATTTTTTCAAGATCTGGGTGCCTCTCAAAATTTGTTGTTTTAAGAGCATGAAAGGCTAATAAGCTTGTACAATTATCAAGGGACAACTCTTTCAAAGGATACGACGAAGCTCCTATTTTGGAAACAATAGTATAGTTGCGAGTCGTTATGATGATCCTACTTCCTTTAGCCCCAGCTCCAAATGGCTTTATGAGGACAGTCCATTCTTCGTAGTTTTCATTCCAAATGGCTTTATGAGGACAGTCCAGTTCGGGTCGCGATTCCAGGTCGCCGGGTCGGACCCGGATCGGGAACCGGGTAGGGTTTCGCATTTTTAGGGGTGGCTTGGAGTCGGGTCGTGAGTGGGTCGGATCCGGGTCAGGCGTCCATAAAAACGGTGTCGTTTTTGTAGGTCCAGGTCGCCGGGTTACGGAGATAGGCTGTCGAGCCGGGTCGGGTCGGATCTGGGTAGAGCCGTCGAGGAAATGGTGCCGTTTCGCCAGACTGCGAACCGGGTCATGGAGCGGGTCGGATGCGTGACCCGCGGGTTGTGCACTGCCCGACCCCTCCACGGCGTTGTTTCGCAAGAAGTGAAAACGGCGTCGTTTCGTGCGTCGCCACGACGTCGTTTCGCGTAAAGCGAGAGCCGGGTTGCCGAAGCGGGTCATCGGGCCGGGTCGAGCATCTAGGCCCGGCCACGACGCCGTTTCGGCGCTTCGCCCCAAAACGCGGGCTCAGCCGCGTTTCGGGCTAGCTCGGGTCGGATCCGACCCGTGGATCCGACCCGGTCGGTTTTATAATATTTTAAATAAAAAAATCAAAAATAATTTAAAAAATCATTTTAATTTTCGAAAAATAAAAATGTTTTAAAATGTTTAAAAAAAGTTTTATTTTCCAAAAAAATCAAAATAAAAATAATTTATTTTCGAAAAATGCTTAAAATATTAAAAAAATATTTTATATTTTCCAAAAAAATCCAAAAAATATCAAAAAATCCAAAAAATGCCAAAATTCATAAAAAAGCCTGAAATTTTCATAAAATACCAAGAAGACTTGTATTTTTCTAAAAAATACCCCAAAAATCCAAAAATCCCTTTTATGTCAAAAAATGAGGGAAATACCCAAAAATGTGATTTTTCCAAAAAGGCATGGAAAACCCCCAAACATCCAAAAAACCTTAGAGTTTAAACAAGATTAGGTACCGAAAGGGCATTAGTGATTAACTAGTGTAATCAAGTCCCCGATCCTAATTTTCTCGGTTGCGCAGAGCAAGTATTTCTCCCGGTACTTCGCTTGGGTTTCTAATCAACCTACCCCAAATCGATTAGTGGCGACTTCATTTTAAAAATTGATTTACAAAACTAAAAATTTTAAAGTCGTGAATTGGCGGACTTGGAAGAGTCCATGCTTTAATTAAATCCAGTCAAGCCATTAGCCTCCTTAGGCGCTCGTACCCGATTCAGTCGGGCGTCTCCCGAAAAAAAGAGGTTGCGACAATACAAAGGAAAATGCGAGGGGTAATATGGACATAGACTGTGGAAGGGAGTGTTCGAGCTAAATAAGTAGTGAAAAAAGCGCAACCTTAATTAATAATCATGTGAGCCACAATTATTCTTACATCTTTACCTTGCCATATGTGTTTGACAATTTTTCAGCTTGTCTAAGAATTTCAACCCCACTAACTGGGTTGGAGCAGATCTCTCAATTAGACAAATAAGAAAATAATCAAATCTCAATCACCTCTCCTTTAGTCAACTGGATCACTAGATATATATTTAAAATACTCTACGATTTTATATATTATTATGTGATTTTATATATTTCTTTTGATTGGTCTTGGTTTGTAATTCTATATAGTTATCATCTAAAGCTTATGAGTAGGCTCACATACTCTTCCTTTGATGTTATCCAGAATATTACATTTTTCAGTCACTATAATTCTCAACTTGAATGAGGAAAAATCAACTCGTCAAAATAGGACCTCTAGTCAATTTTACTTGCCCGCCTGAAACATTATTAGCAGACTATTCTATGACGTCGCTTCCTTAAAAAATGACGCAACGTTTCGGCTTTTAATTGTTTTTTTTTTGGGTCGAAAACCTTTTAATTAATGTTGGCACGGTGATTTTTGAAAATCTTGATGAGGACTGCCCAGTCAACCATGCAACAAGGTTTGACTTGTGGTTCTACGACGACTCGTCACCGACGAGGAACGTGCATTACGGTCATTGACTATGGGAGTTCTAGAGACAATTTTTTGTTACGGCCAACACCGAGAACCCCACCTCCACGATTTGGCAATTCGCTTATGCGTTCATACTCTAGAAGGCTAAATTTGTGCTAATGAGCTTCTTTGAATTTTCCATGTCCCTCTTCCTTGTTTCTTTTTATAGGAAACTTCCATGCGGTTGTTTCATTGCATTCAAAAGAAATGTCGGTTTTCCACGTTTGTACAATACTTCCATGAATGTCTTTACACATTGCAACTGTGAACGTATTAGTACATGCATTAATACAGCTGAAAGTTGATTTGGACACCAACAAGAGTAAGTGTGGGTTGGGTAGAAGATCTTCATTCAACTGGCGAATACGTCAAACACGGGAAGATAAGGACGCGCATGATAAAATTTTTATTTCTCCATTTCTCTATTTCTCTATTCCCCAAAACAGGTTTGGAATAGAAATTCGTTTGGCAATTCGCTTATACGTTCATACTCTAGAAGGCTAAATTTGTGCTAATGTGCTTCTTTGAATTTTCCATGTCCCTCTTCCTTGTTTCTTTTTATAGGAAACTTCCATGCGGTTGTTTCATTGCATTCAAAAGAAATGTCGGTTTTCCACATCTGTACAATACTTCCATGAATGTCTTTACACATTGCAACTGTGGACATATGAGTACATGTATTAATACAGCTGAAAGTTGATTTGGACACCAACAAGAGTAAGTGTGGGTTGGGTAGAAGATCTTCATTCAACTGGCGAATACGTCAAACACGGGAAGATAAGGGCGCGCATGATAAAATTTCTATTTCTCCATTTCTCTATTTCTCTATTCCCTAAAATAGGTTTGGAATAGAAATTTGTTTGGTAATGTAATTTGATTTTTCTATTTCTGAAATAGATTTCTATGACAGAAATAGATTTGAAGAAGAAATCAGAAGTTAAAATTTTTAACTTCTCAATTTTTGAAATAGAAATTAAGAAATCAGTTTTTGGCCAAAAATCAATTTTTATTCCAGAAATTTTGTCATGCGCACCCTTAGGTAGAATATGACTTTCAACATATAAATAATATGAGTTAAAGGGTCTAATGTGACTTGGCCCATCTTAAATTTTGAGACCCAAGTTCTCCCTCAAGTCTAATAAGAAGAAACCCATGACCCCGATATATTTAACTTCTCTACTCTTTTGCTATATTCCAGTTCAATTTACATGTTCCTGATTTTGATATTTTCTAACTTTATTTTGATCTAAAATGCACATGTCATCATGCAATGAGAAGAACGCAGATTAAAAGATAATGTGGATGGATGAGGTCCGCCACTTATTTTGAAGAAAAACCAATTCTGTACTTTGCCAATTTTTGGATATTAACTCCTTTCCACTCACATCAAGTCTGAACCTTCCTGTGTCCTATTGCCAAATTGGTCATTGGTATTCATTTGAAACCTGCCCCTTTTATGAGCCATGGAAAAAGTATATCACTTATCAAAAACGTCCCACCAATTTTATCTTAAATTAAGATTTGGCACGCCATCAATTAAAAAGCCTAATGGATATTGCTATTTAAATAAGATCTTAGTAAAGATTGCATGTATCATCATGAAGTATCTAGCTTTCATTTAAACCTAAATCAAGGTGATTTAAGAAATATGATAGATAGAGAAATAAAACATTTTAATGCTTTGCATTGTGTGGAAGCGAACTAATTTTTACTAAATTTCTGATAAATAAGTAAACAATTATTTGATTCGATCAATAATGCAAGATTGCCTATTAAATTGTCATATTCAAACCACTAGGGCATCCAACATGGAAAAAGGAGGTGGGGGTTTCAAAACCTCACCTTATCAGGGGTTGAGGTAGAGACGATTTAATTTCAAGTATGGGTTTCGACTCCCATGCCTTATAATGAGATAAGACAAAAGTTTGAGAGTTAAAGTAGGAATAGAGTAGGACCAAAAAAAAAAAAAAAATTGTCATATTCAATTTATTATTAATTTGATATTAAAGTAAAATAACTCAAACCACATTTTATATAGAGTTGATTTTTTTCTTTCTAATTATTGATTTTAAAGTAGATGCTTGCAAGAAGAAAGTTGAGTCGAGATAGTAAAGTTAAATTGTATCTTGTCAATTAGTATCTCAAGTATCCTTTATACATTTAATGAAAAACATTTCGAGATCGATTGACTAACGGTACTGTTAGCTTGGAAAAGAGACGGTCAAACTTCAGCCAGGCATCTTTCATAAGAGAGAAAGATCTGTGTTTTGTTTGGCAGTTTTCCACACGCTTGTGTTGGGAAAAGGAAAAGTTTACTTTCATATTGGATAAAGTAAATGGTTAATACCTTGAAAAATCCCAAACTGGTACACTTATGACAAATTTACCCCAAACTATTTTTTTGATCATGAAAAACCCCAAACTGGTACACCTGTGACAAATTTACTCTGACTAACTATAAAAAACCTTAAACTGGTACATTTATGACAAATTTACCCCAAACTAATTTATTCGACTAAAAAAAACCACAAACTGGTAAATTTGTGACTAATATACCCCCCGCTAAATTAGATTAATACCACAAAAAAATCACAAAAATTGTAAACTGTGACAAATAGAGTGTAAAATCCCAAATTGGTATATCGGTCAATTGTCACATGTTATTTAACTTTATAATTTAACAAGAAAATTTAACTAAAACTAACAGAGGGTAAATTTGTCACAAGTGTACCAGTTTAGGGCAAATTTGTCAAAAGTATACAAGTTTGGGGTTTTTGGTGGTCAAAAAAATAGTTTGGGGTAGATTTGTCACCGGTGTACCAGTTTGGGGTTTTTCAGGGTATTAACCCTAAAGTAAAACAGTGCAGATTAGAACGACAAACACAAAACGCTGGAAAAATACCTCATCTCACGTCCTCTCCAGAATCGCTCCTCTCTTGCGTCTCTTTGCGCTGTTTTGGTCGTGGTTGAGGCAGCACCTCCGCGTTGTTTTGCACTCGTAAACGGTTTTTTTGAGGGGATCGCGGTCGGTGTTTGCGTCAGTGTCGCGCCTGGGAATCAGCGGAAGCTAACAATGGTGGTGCCCCTCTGTTCAGTTTTCAGAGTGGCTGTCTGCGTTGTTCTTGTCGTGATTTGCTCTGCGGTCTTCAAGTGTGATGCTCAGCTCTTGCCACAAGAGGAAGGTACGCGAGAATGACTAAAAGCTCTCCTTTAAAGACAGTAGTTAAGTTCTTTCTGGTCCTCTGTTGTTGGGGATAATTGCTCTGAGAACTCTGATCTTGAATGTCTTTCTAGCTCTTCTCTGTTGAGGTCTGCAAATTGAACTATAACGTTCGGAACTTCTATCACATTTCTCAGTCTTCGCGATTTTGTTTCAGGTCCAAGAATTTCCTTGAGAAATTTTTTGTGGGGTGCAGGAGATATTTTTGCTGCACTTTCATTTCCTTTTCTGAAAACTCCCCCTAGCAGACAGAGCAGGGACCGAGGGGGCCGCCCCCTCCAGCTACTCTAAAAATTCTATTTTTACGAGAAAGTTTAAGCATAATTTTCATCTCTCCCGTCTCTTGACCTAAAAATCCTTCTTCCGTAATTAGATTATCGAATCTGTTCCAAATACTCTCTTTGCTCAATAGTTACACAGGTAATCTTAGGATATGTATGGTAACTATTCTATTCTTGAAAATAATTTCCGCTTGGAAATTATTATTTTTTATTCTATTCCTTAATACAATTTATGAGCATTTAAAGGTATTTGGTAATGTCAAAAATTTATATTCCCCAAATAAAAATGCGTTTGGTAAAACTCTTAAAATTTCTAGTCCAAACAATTTTATTTTAATGTTTTAATCATTTTATTAAATTTTTCTCTTTTCCTTTTTTTTTTTTTCTTTTCTTTTCCTCTTTCTTCTCCTTCCTCTGGTTGTTGATCCCTAGGTAGCGTTAACACACGACACCATTACCGACATACGTCAATACGTTGTTTCTTAAAAATAGAAAATTCCGACATTATTTGGGGACACGTTGTATATTAAATGAATATTTTTAATTAATTTAATTCAAATTCAACACTTTTATTTTTTAATCTCATTTATTTATTTTTTTAATTAAAAAAATCCCCACTCCCACTCTCTTCTTTCCCTTGTTCATTTCCCCCACCCCCAAATTTATTTTTCTTTCCCTCCTCACCACCTGACAGGCTGTCCCATCACTTCCCCCCCCCCCGGCCCCCGCCCCAAATTTAAAGTCACGCCAGTCTCGAGATGGCCATCGGAGTTATATTATTTTTGAGTGTTTTTCTTTTCTTTTTTTTTTTTTATCAAAACCCTAGCTCCTTTACCTCCTCATCCTTCTGCTCACCGCACGATCTATCCTCTTCTCTTCCTCTCCATCCTTCTCCTCCTCGCCGCTCGTTGCATGACCCCCTTCCTCGCCGCTCGCTGCTCGCCCCTCGTCGCATGACCTCCTTCCTCGCCGCACGACCCCCTTCCTCTCCTCTTCTCCTCTCCTCCTCACCGCACGACCGCCTTCCTCTCCTTTTCCTCGCATCTGCAGCCTTGTCGCAGTCCATCTCAACATCACAGAGGTAGCCCTTACCTTAGTCTATGCTCTTTCTCTGGCCGTCTCTCTCCGTCGCTCGCAACCGTCTCTGTTCCCTTGCCCTCGCCTCCACCCTCCATCATCTTTTGGACAGGCGAGTCCAAACGTGTCGAGCAAAAGTTGACCGCGTGTCGGAAAATCCGACATGCGTTGACCGCGTGTCCGACAGTGTCCGAGCGTGTCGACGTGTCCAACACGCTTCAACACGTGTCGGACACGACACGAAATCACAAACAACGTGTCCGTGCTTCATAGGTTGGCCCCTAGTGATCCGAGCCACAACAAGGCTTGTCCTCGCCTTGCTTAGGCGAGGTGGACCTCACCTAGATTTGGAGAGGCTCAGCTTTGCCAAGCCACCGCCAGGTTGACATCACCCAACCAAGGTGAGGCTCGCCTAACCAAGGCGAGAACGAGCCTCACCCAGTCACGGTAAGGCTTGGGCCAACAAGCTTTGCCATGGCCTCGGCGACTCTCCGACGAGGTTGTTGGCCCTCATTTGGTCGGTCGTTGGCTATGGCTAAGGCCAGTAACTTGCCAAAATGAAGAAGAATAAGAAAAGGAAAGAAAAAAAAAAGCAAAATTAGGCTTAATTTTGGAATTATTCTCGGGAACAAATAATCAACTTTTTTCTATTTCATGATTCTCTTTCAAATCTATTCCCGATAATAAAAAAGATTAGATTTTTATTCCCCGGAACAAAAAATTTACTAAATGGATTTCTGTTTCAAATTTAATTTCGCGAATAAAAGAATAGAATCAGTTATTATTTAGTCTGTTAACAAACGGACCCTTGCTCTAAATGGTGCATATTATTGGTAAGGTTTTCTAGGGTAGTTTTTTTTTCCCCAATCTCCTTTTCAATCCTAATCTCGTTAGTAAAAGAAATTTAGGACTCAAGAAAAATCAGCGGAAAAGAAGTTCTGGCTTTTTGATTCAGTCAAACCTCGTGTGTCGGGCCTGAGCCCACACGAGCCCATCTCTCTGACGGATATTGAATGCGTGCATGCATGGTGGGTGCGTCCACTCAGAATGTTAAGGAGTCAAGAACAAACGTCTTGCGGTAATTTCTCAGTTCACCAGGTCGAGATGATACCATCCTTTTTAAAACAAAAATGAGATATGAGGTATATATCAAAGTTTTAGATTTGAAAGAATACGTGACTCCATATGATCTTATCACTTTCTCCACTTAAAATTCTGTGATATTGATATTACACAGAATTTTAGATTTCTCTCTACATCGAATTCATGCTGTCAGACTGGTGGTCCTGTGTCGGGAAGCAATAATTGTAATTGATGGGCCTTCCTGAGTATTGCCACCAATTCACATGAAGACGGCCTTATTTATTTTTTTTTTTTTCCATTTTCTTTTAACCTCGGCTTCCTGCAATTTTGGTTGCGGTGATTGTGACATGTACAGAAAGATTCCTACTCTTGTCGAAGGGAAAGAAAAGGTACCATCACATAGTCATGTGAGAAGCAATATGATCATCAGGAAATAAAGATTTTCTCCGTTATCAGCCAGCTAATACCCTCCATCAATAAGATGGTCGAAGAAAAGGCATTCATTTCTTGGGTCTGAACCCGTTCTCTGGATTGCAATGTGAAAGGAGCACTTGTTTTCTTCTTCTTTTTTTTACCCTCCCTGATTTGGTCAAACTTAAGAAGATAGGAGACTCGTCCTCTCTCACCTAATAGATGTACATTGTTTACTTTTCCCGAATAAAGTAGATTAAATGTCCTGCTCAACCCTCTGTGATTTTTTTCTGCTATTCTAATTCTGGAGGTGGCAGTGGCTTTTAATATGCATGACAGTGGAATGCTCCTATATGATCGCTTGTACTATATCTAATCGTGCAAGCTCACCTTCTCATATAGGCAGCTTGTTTAAGCACCCATTTTTAATTTAATCAAGTACGTACAATGCACTGTCTGAAGTTCACTCATTGCTCTTCAATTCCGAGATTAAATAAGCCTTTCTTACTTGTGGTGGAGCCAATTATAATCCTCTTAGCCGAGAGGTGCTACCTTCGTTAGCTTCGAATTGTTCTATCCTAATGCACACGACTTGTTGCATAAAATAAGTACTTATCAGAGCTTGTGTATGTCTGGAACCTTACTACCACAAACAAAGTCACAAGCACCTGCTAATGTACATGTTCATTTGGTCCTTCTAAATTTCTTTCATATTTCCAATAATGATACTGATAAATGATTTTTTTAACTTATGGTTTGTGATTGTAGTTGATTTACTAAGAACAATCGCCACGAAAATGCAAAACGGATATTGGAATGTAGGAGAAACATCATGCAATGGGGGTCAAGGTCTAAACGTGTCCTTGCCTTCAGGAGTGATGAGCACCGTGACATGCGACTGTTCCTTCGATTACAACACAACTTGCCATGTCATAAAAATGTATGGAAGATTTGACAGTTATTTTTGTTTCTTCACTTATCATTCTTTCACGTACATCAATTGCAATTTATCTATTCTTATTCGTGTTGCAGCCAACTGGAGGGACTTAATTTGACAGGAATTTTTCCTGATGAATTTGGCAGCCTCACTTACCTAAGAGAAATGTAAGTTAGACTTGACTGCACGATATTTTCCCATATGGAAGGTAATTAGGCCAAAGAATTGAATGCGACTAATGGGCCATGGTTGTTTATTTTCCTGGGAAAATCACAGGGAAGCATGCTATGAGTTGGGTGAAGACTATTCTAGTTCCACCTTATCTCATTATTGACAATGTTTTACTTAAGCATGTATCTACCTTAGAAATGTAGCAATTGTGGGAATCTAAAGCAAATTATTGCTTGAGAATTGTAAAAGTTCTAAAGCAAGCATTCTTTAGAAGCAATGAACTCTCTTGTAACTACATTAGTGGGGATACTGAGTTGACCTGTTCATTGTGCCGTGAGGCATGTCAACTCAGCAGTAGGCATTTCACCCACCTTCACTTATCCCGGGTGTGGAAGGCTATTATACCTGCCTACCCAGTAATAGTCAAGACTTTTGTCCCGACGTGGTGTTTACCTTTACCACCATAAGGTCCCCTAATTCCTTGTCCATCTTTATCTTCTTGAGAGAGAGGAAATATGAGAGTGACATTGCGGAGTCTCCCACCCTAGAGCGATTCTCCCACTTTTTTCTTCCCCTTGAGCCTTTTAAGGACTTGCTCAGGTCCACAAATTGTCTTATTATTGACAATGTCTTTTTAAGCATGTATCTATCTTAGAAATGTAGCAATTGTGGAATCTAAAGCAAGCTATTGCTTGAGAATTGTAAAGTTTCTAAAGCAAGCATTCTTTGGAGGCAGAGAACTCTCTCGTAACTACATTAGTGGATCACTCCCCACAAGCCTTACTCAGATACCACTTAAAAATCTGTAAGTTAATCTTATCATACATTGGATATCATCATCACAATTTAATTAGGAGTTCTTAATTTTGTTTTCAATTTGGTACTTCAGGTTAGTACTTGGAAATCGCATAAGTGGTATTCCCTCGGAAATTGGCAACATTAGCAAGTTGCAAGAGCTGTAAGACTTGCTATAAATCATATGCCTTTGTATTGAGAATCTATTAGATCTGACAGTGATAAATTTATGGTTATGCTAGTATATTAGAGGACAATTTGCTTGAAGGCCCTCTTGAGCCAAAGATTGGAGACTTGAGCCACTTAAAGAGACTGTAAGTAAATTGGAGTACATTAAGTGGCACAGTTTTGCTTGGATAACACATATTAGAAATCCTTCTTTATATTTTTGAGCTCTCTTGATTGTGAGATTATAAAATAAGAAATCTGACTTTAATCTTCCTGCTTAAATTGGGAAGAAGTTTCTCTTTGTTTACGAAGATGAAAATATACTTCGTTCTATGTTTTATACATTGAGACTTGATTCTTTATTGTTCCTAATTCTTGGATCGGTTTTTTTTTTCTCTGTAGTGTTTTGTCTGCTAATAATTTCACGGGAATGATACCTGAATCCTTTAGCAATCTAAAGAAGTTACAAGATTTGTAAGTGGCATCATAATATTCTTTTTATTTCTCAACACCGAATTTTCTTTGAGGGATTTTGATTTATAGACCACTTGCAGTCGTATAGATGGAAGCACATTTTCAGGCAAGATACCTGATTTTATTGGGAATTGGACCAGAATTACAAGATTGTGCGTATCCCAATCCCTCTTAATTAAGGCAAAAAATTATTTATATGATTTATGAGATAATCAAAAGTTGTTCTTATATTACGACATTAAGTTTTCAGGGACATGCAAGGCACATCTATGGAGGGACCTATTCCTTCAAGCATATCTTTGTTGACAAACTTGACGGCATTGTAAGCATTTGATCTTGTGCAGTTGTTCTTTATCTCTTATAATCTTGTAAGATCGTGTTTTAGCACGAAAAGGTAGAATGGATGTTGATGTTAAGTGATGGAGTGGTTTCATCTACGTCCAGGAGAATATCTGATTTGAAAGGTCCAAGCTCAAATTTTCCTGATTTGCAGGGCATGATGAACATGCGGACTTTGTGAGCTCAATATAATGAATATTTCATTTGTTTCTTTTGTATCTTTTTATTATAGCTAAATTTCCACTAACTATTTTTTTTTTTTTTTAATCTTAGGGTTCTAAGAAATTGCTTGCTTATTGGCTCAATTCCAAATTACATTGGGGAATGGAGAAATTTGAAAGCATTGTAAGTTTGCTACAGTGAGGTGGCTATTTCATTTGTTCACAAGGATAAACACAACAGAAGTGTTATAACTTTTGTATGGTGCTCATTTGATGGTCATAAATTTATTTATTTTTTTGCTCACTTAAGTCTAACATAAAAGCAAAATGTTCATTTGAGTGTCATTTTAGGCAAATTGCCCTACGTGGATTTTTTATTCAATTTTCTTCTGACATGGAAATTTTAAAAATAAATGGAAGTTCGACGTGGCTATTTTTGTCCACTTGGAGAGAAACACGTCTATCAAGCCACGGGCACGGTCTTCCTATTGGTCGTCTCTGAATTGCAAATTAGGGCTTGCATCTCTCTCTAATCTAGGCGAGGGTCGTAATGGGCGAGGGTCACCAAGCTCACGGCCATTGGCTGAGACGCAGGCAACTGCAGATGAGGCCACCCTTGCCATGGTCTAGCCCGCCATGGTCAAAAGCGGCCTCGCCTACGGCTACCAAAGAAGATGACAACGATGGATATGAGCTTGAGATGGGACACTGCTGCGCTGTTCATGCAAACACAGTCGGCGAAGAAGATGGCGAGGGCTCGTGCCGATTTGGTTACTCACCCTCCCATTTAGGACTGATTGGTTCCTGATTTGGTCCAATTTGGTCCGATTCGGAGATGGAATCAAGAATCGGACTGGGAGGACCAATTTCCAGATTCTGGGACCCAGAATCGGACCTAACAACCGACCGGTCTGGTCTGGTGGAATCGGTAATGTGCTGCCACGGCTGGGCCCCGTTGCCTCCTCTCCCTCACCCACCTCGTCTTCTATGTCTCCGTCGCCCAGACCCTCCGCACCATCAACAGCTTCAAGTACCAACACCGCTGCCACAAGCTCACCCTTGGCCTTGCCATTTGAGCGGCTGAGGGACCTCAAGATGAGGTTAAGCCTGGCGATGGCGAGCGCCGATGGAAAGGGCGCTGGCGGCCACCACCACCACCACTACGAGGTGGTGTTTGATGACAGGGACTTTGAGATTCAATACCAGGAGCCGGCCCAGGACTACCTGGGCAAGTTCAAGCGGAATTGCGCTTTGCATTTCGGGTTCTTGATCTTGGTCTACGGCTTCATGGTCTCTTTCTCTGTGCTCACCCTTTATTTCTAGGAAAGTTCCTCTTCAAGCTTAAAGCTTCGATTTTTTCAGTGGATTTTTCTCAGCATAAAGCAGATTGTGTTCATCGGAAGGGAAGGGAAAGCAAAAAGGGAAGGAGGATAAAGCAAATTGTTTTTCTCAACTTAAAGCTTCGGTAATATATATGTATATAACCGGTCCGGTCCAATTGGTCTGGATTGGGAAGCAGACCAACCAGCCATCGGTTCCAAGAATGAGAAGTAGGAACCAGACCGCCCTCTCTGGAAACCGCCTAGAACTGACCAATTCGGTCTAGTCCAAGCGGTTTCCGTGGCATACCCCTACTCCCATTTTTTCTTCTTCTTTATACCTTGCCTGATAGATGACAACGGTTCAGCTACTATTCTTGCACAGTTAGGGTTTTTTAATTTGTTGAGTCCTATGACACCGTTTAGCAGCTCAAATGCTGACTTCAAGTTGTCGGCATGCTACGATAAAGCAACTCAACGATAACACTTAAGGGATCTACTTTTCAAATTTGTGGCACTTAAGTGAGCCAAAAAAGAAAAGTTATGAGACTCAAATGAATGCTATACAAAAGTTAGGACAATCCTGCTATTCTTATTCTTTTGATCATAAGATACATTTTCTGTTCATTGTGAAGTCCAATGGACTGGTTATTACGCACCAACACATTTTTGGACTTGTCCCAGTAGAGTATTGCATTTTTTGAGAAGAGATTTGTTTCACGAATGAGAAAAGCCTCAAACTAAAGATCAAATTACATGAACTTCTGCAAGTTTTCTTGAGAAAACTATCTGATTCTTCTCCTTTTTTCCATCTTTGGTAGAGACCTGAGCGGCAACAGATTGACTGGTCAAGTTCCTGACAAGATGGGAGCTGCTCTAAATTACATGTAATTACAAATTGTCTTGACTGCTCCTAATGTCTCAGCAAATATGTAGTTGATTTTCCTTCCTCATTGATATCACATACTCCTCGCATAGTTGAATTCCAAACAATTCTTTGGACAAGTACATAACTTTTATTTATGAATGTAGGTTCCTGACAAACAACTCCCTTACTGGAGGAGTACCTACTTGGGTAACAAGCAGCAAGCAGTATCTGTTAGTCTCCTATGAAAATATTTAGTTTTTCGTTCTTACTTTTCCATACTTTTGACATAGATTGTAGGATTTAACTCATAATTCCTAGTATGAGACTCATGAGTTCCCATCTGATATATTACTCTCCAATGTTGTACAATCATTATTTACGGGGGTGAATATGCGCACTAACTTGGTCAAGGTATGTAACTGTAGCGACTTATCTTACAACAATTTCACCGGTTCTTCTCCAGTTAGTTGTCAGGCATCAAAAGTGTGAGTCAATGCACATTCTCTCTTAAGGCAGAAATTTTATAGTTTTATCTCATTCGCACATTTATGGAGTTATTATCTAATGCATTGAGTCACTTTCCAGTAATTTGGTTTCCAGCTATATGTCTCACCAAAACAAATCGTAAGTCTCTTCAACTAAGAGCTATTCCAATTGTTTACATGTGAAAATTTTATTGTCAACAATCTTTCTGGTTTATCCCTTCAGGCTTTGGTGCTTGGAGAAGGATCTACCTTGCAGTGCGAAGGCACAATGTGAGTTTTACAATGCTTGAATTGTGGGAAAACTACCAAAATAGTTCTAAATCTATTACAATTTTTTCAATTTAATCATAAATCTTTTTTTTTTAACCAATTCATTCCTAAACCTTTTGCAATTATGTTAATTCAGTTCATCCAGTCAAATTTGGCTGGCTGGCGTTGACGTGGATGCCGGCGTTTGGATGACGCTTACGTGGCAAATTTTTAATAATATTTTATTTTTTGGGAATTTTTTTATTAATTTTTTTCCTTTCTTCTTGTTTTTCTTCTAGCCGGTCACTAAATCGGCCAGAGGCTATAGCCAGTGAGCTCATCCTCGCCCAAATCTGGCGACAATGAGCTCGCCCAACGCTACATCGGCAAGGCCCACCCTTGCCAGATTTGAGCGAGGGCGAGCCTTGCCATGGTTGGGTGAGACCTTGCCCAGTGTTGCGAGGGCGAGGGCAAGCTTGCCTACGATGGCAAGGCCTTGCCATTTGCTGGCGACGCCTCCCCTTGAATTATTGTTGAGCATAAACTGTCGAGCTACTTTTGGCCCCTATCATGTCTTATGCAATATCATCCGACGACTTATGCAGACTCTTCCTTGTTTATCAACTGTGGAGGAAAGAAAACGATTATTGACGGGAATCAATATGAAGAGGACACCAGTCTGAACGGGCCATCAACTTTCTCCTCTTCTTCTTCTTTTTGTCCAGAACAGTGGGCTTCCAGCACCACAGGGGTTTATACGGGAAATGATAATGCTGATTACATAGCAAAATACCCCTATATTATGAATGTGAGTGGCTCAGGATTGTACCAAACGGCTCGCCTTTCCCTTTGGTCGATCAAATACTATGGCCTTTGCATGATGAAAGGACGTTACAAAGTGCGGCTTCATTTTGCTGAACTTCAATTTTCAGACGACGAAACATATAACAGCCTTGGGAAACGTATATTCGATGTATCGATACAAGTAAGTGAAGTGAAATTTGACAGCTGACTATTATTTTAATTTCATCTATTTTGTCGAGTTATCGTCTTCTGTCAAGGTATTTGACTTGGGAAATTGTTATTATGCCTTGGTGTGTGACAGGGCTGCACACAACAGTCCGACAAGAGCACGATCTTTTCACACCGAAATTCTTGTTAATTCTGCAGGGCAAACAAGTGTTGAAAGATTTTAATATTGCAGAGGAAGCGGGAGGTGTTGGGACGAGAATCGATAAGGACTTCGATGATATTTATGTTACTGGCAGTACTCTGGAGATTCATTTATATTGGTCAGGGAAGGGAACCACAGCCATTCCTAATAGAGGTATCTATGGACCACTTATTTGCGGCATTACAGTGACACCGAGTAAGTCAACATTGACGTACAGATCTTTATTATTCTTTCCTCATGTGGTCATTCAAGCATTCACGTATAAATTTATCATTTTTTTCCTATTCTTAGACCAATATTTTGGAAGCACTAGCACTGGACTATCAGTTGGAGCAATCACTGGAATTGTAGTAGCTTTGGTGGTTCTCCTTGTATTGATAATACTGGTCCTTTGGCTAAGAGGATTGTTAGATTGTAGAGACGTTAAAGATCCAGGTGAGGTCATACTGACTTGTTTGCTCACGCAAGAATCTATCACTTATCGATTCATCACACAAGTAAAATGTCTAATTCAAGACTGTATTTATCTGCTTTCTTTGTACTTTTTGTGGAATTCTTATAAGTAAATTGTGACCACAAAAGTCGCCCCTATTTTCATTTAACTAGGATTGCATGTCTATGAGCCATGACCATATAGGTAAATTCCTCCTCAGGTTGAGTGTCTGTTGTAGAACTATGTTTTTCTTTCAATTCTTATTATCGCATTCCTATTTTATACCATGATTTTTATTTTATTTTTTAGAATTACATGGGCTAGATATCCAAATTGGCCATTTCACTTTAAGGCAAATCAAAGCTGCTACAGGCAACTTCAACTCTGTGAATAAGATAGGTGAAGGAGGGTTTGGCCCAGTTTACAAGGTGATTCACAATATTTTCTTAACTTCATTCTCTATTCAATGTGAAGTGTCTATAAATAAAGTTTGTCTTTGTTTTAGACTTCCCAACCCAAATCTTGTCAAGCTAACCATTTTCTGTGATGAATAAGATGTGATTAGTTATGAGTCTCAAATTCATATGATTAAACTCAGGGAACACTATCGAATGGAACTATAATTGCTGTGAAGCAACTTTCTTCTAGATCAAAGCAAGGCAATCGTGAATTTCTCAATGAGCTAGGCATGATATCCGCTCTCCAGCACCCAAATATGGTAAAGCTTTACGGCTGCTGCATTGAAGGAAATCAGTTGTTACTAGTTTATGAATATTTGGAGAACAACAGTCTTGCCCAAGCACTTTTTGGTAAAGGATGCTTTCCCTAAGCTAACTGATATCCTATCAATAGGCATTCAACTAAACCCTCTCTCTTCCCAGGACGAGATGATCAACAAATTGAGTTGGACTGGGCCACGAGAAAGAAAATATGTTTGGGAATAGCTAGGGGATTGGCTTACCTTCATGAGGAATCTAGGTTGAAAATTGTTCATAGGGACATAAAAGCAGCAAATGTGCTACTTGATAAGGAACTAAATGCCAAGATCTCAGATTTTGGTTTGGCCAAACTCAATGAAGAAGACAATACGCACATTAGCACAAGGATAGCTGGAACAATGTAAGTCTTTTGTTATTTTGGTTAATTCTCTTCTTTAAATTAACTTTATCTAATGAACTTTTGATTGCTACATATCCGTAATGTTTTTTTTACTGAATGTCCTCTTTTTATGGCCATACTCACTATTACTATTTTGTCTTGCCTCAGAGGTTATATGGCTCCTGAATATGCTCTGAGGGGCCACTTGACAGACAAAGCCGATGTTTACAGCTTTGGAGTTGTTGCTTTGGAAACTGTCAGCGGAAAGAGCAACACAAATTATAAGTCGAAGGAAGAGTCTGTTTATCTCCTTGATTGGGTAACGTATGGCGACCTTAAGTCTTATAGAAATTATGCAGCCAAGCTTTCACAAGACTTGGAGCTCTCTTCCTCTACTTTCTGCTGGTTTGCTTTTGGGACTTGCAAGTAGAATGATGGCATGTGACTTCATAACTAAATGATGGAACAAGCTATTGGGAACAAATTCGATCAGAGTAAATAAATATATGAAGGAATAATTTGTTTGAAGGACTTCTCCCTAAAAGGAAAAAGAAAAGATGGGTTAGAAGCTTAGAACGTTGATACGTATGCATGAGAAGGCTCACCGGTGGAGAACATAAATGCATGAACATGATGGGATTCCATCTTGATTGTTCCTAAATCTGTTTGCTGTTTCTAAAAGCATGATAACCGACTAATCTTCTATTTCTTTTCGTACATGATGAAAGGCCCATGGGTTGCAAGAGCAAGGGCATGTTCTTGAACTCATGGATCCACGTCTTGGCTCATATTACTCCGAGGAAGAGGCAATGAGAATACTAAACCTGGCACTTCTATGCACCAATCCTACACCAACTCTTAGGCCACCAATGTCATCTGTGGTGAGCATGCTCGAAGGAAAAAGCGCATTGCCAGCACCGATAATCAAGTGCACCGCAACAAATCCAGATCCTATGTTCAGAGCCTTCGAGAGGCTAGCTAATGATAGTCAAACAAATGTCTCGACATTCTCTGAGGACAATGACCAGGTGCCGGGAAGCATGTCCATACAAGGTCCAGGGATTGACTCTTCAGCTTATTTCACGTGTAAAGACGAAAGCCCTTCTTCAGAGATCACGCCTCTCTGAGCTTTTTAGGACTCAGATTCGTTCAGTAATTATTATCTGTTAATCATTAATTCTAAGATGGCGGAAATATAGGGAATAAGAATATGGCTGAAGGATGTTGTACAATTACGTTATTGTCCATCCAAGCCCTCGCATGAGAATAGATCCTGTGCTGGCCTTTAGGCACAAGGTCTGGCTTCATCTGGGTAACTCTCAAGTGTATGAATTTTTCCTACTTTGAATTTTTTGGTATAGTATGTGCATCATTAATTCACCTTTTTTCGTCCACGAAAAATCCAACACGAGAGTGCTTTGTTCCCTTTATCGTTTTAACTAGATTTGATATGACAAAAGCACCTAAGATCATGAACAAAGTTTCAAAAAAGTCCACTTGCTAAGCTCACAGTTAGGAAATTGTAGATTTATTGATTTCAGGCATCGTCTATGGTGTGCTCCCAACAAAAGTACACTGATAGAAGTTGAACTCTTAAAAAAAAGTCATTTGCATGACCTCATGTAATATTCAACTCATTTTTATCGGCGACTTATTGAAAACTCAAAATCCCTAAATTTTCACATTTTTAATGAAGCTCAGGAAATGAACAAAACATTGATGAGGTCATTTTCTTCTCATTACTATGATTCCATGGGGTTGCAGTACGGTTTAGGATGAAAAAGTTCATGGATGTATGTGGGAAAAGTGCCAAAAAATCCTAAACATTTTGTCTTTGTGCCGATTTAGTCCTAAGCCATTTTTTGGTGTCAATTTAGTCCTAAACTTTTTTACGTTGCAATTCAGTCCTTTCCAGCCAATTTTGATTGGATTTTGCCGATTGGCGCTGGTCGGTTGATGTGGCCTGATCGGCAATGACGTGTACAACTTTTAATAATTATTTTAATATTTTGGAATTTTTTATTTTTATTTTTATTTTTATTTTTATTTTTTATTTTTATTATTTTTTTCTTTTTTTCTTCCCTCTTCTTCCTCCAACCGATCACCAGACCTTGGTGACCAGCTACAGGCGATGGTCAGCGAGGTCGAGGTCAACCTCGTCGACCACCTCGCTAGTGGCCGCGAGGGCGGCCTCGCGCTGGGAGGCAAGCCCCGCCATCTTGGCGTGAGGCCAGCTCTCCCCACTCTGTTCCCCGATCCCAACACGAAAGAGTTAACCATGTGTCAGATTTTTCAACATCTGTTAACCATGTGTCAGAATATCCAACACAACACGAAAGCTCCCGAAGAGTAAAGATACTTTCTAATTACTATCGGCATATATAGTTTTGATTTTTTTTAAAAAAGAAAAAAACTTCAATTTGATCTTTCATTTGCTTCTTTTCAAAATTTAAAGTATTTTATATTAACTAAAATCAAATTTAAAATCTAAAATTGGCTAAAAGGCCCAGCCCCCCGAACAAGATTTAAGATATCAGAATATGTGCAACATCTTTTTTCCTCTCTCTTATTCCCGATGGCCAATTAATTAGCTTTTATTCTCTCAGGCATTTTTTCTATCGATGTCTCCGTCTATTTTTCTATTATTTATTTGCTGCTTCTTCCCTCATAAACTTTCAGCTCCGATCCTGAAGCGTGAAAGAAGCCCATGATCTCTCAATTAGACGGGAAAGAAAAGATAGGGAAAACAGTCCAATCTTAATCCCCTCGTTTTTCGAGCTTCTAATCGAAGATGAGAGATAGAGCTCAAGCCTTGATTAGTCAACTGGATAAACAAATCTGAACTGGTTAGAAGCAAGGCCTTTGTCTAGCCGCCCGACAAAGAAAAGGCTCGTCTGCTCGCTTTTGTGAAGATGGCTCGATGTTTTGCGAACCGTGCAAAATATGAGTTTATAAATTTAAAGAAAAGATAATACCATTTGTAAATTAATCGAAGAAAACGATATCACAATCCGAGTAACACACTAATCTAATAACGACTTTACTAGATTATGCTTGTTCACCGATGAAAAAGACTATTACACACTAATAAAAACACACGAACTTCATCTTTATTATGTATATTGTCTGTTACACGTAATTTACACATGAAAGTTTATAAATTTGTTCCAATCAAACCATACTTCGAAATTGATTTTCATTAAACCGGCTCTATCTTAGTATCATTTCCGTATAAATCCATAGTTTTATGGCTTCAATCAAATATTGCGGTTCAAAATTGACTTAACTTCGAATTTACGACCTAACTTTGAAAATTACTTTGATTAAATGAATAAGGGCTTGAATACTTGCCGAGCATTGCAATTCGGAGTTAGTACGACTAATCAGGACGTTCGAAGTGGCTATACGCGAAAATTTTCTCAATCCTCTCTTTTCCCCTTTTTCCCTTCACGGTCGAGCTCCCTTTCATTTCCTTGTTTTGTCCGCTGGCTTTACGTATGTCATCGGTTGAAGAAGAAAGGAAATGAGTTTGGGTCGGGCTTTAGGAAACATGGGCTGGAAATGTGGTTTTGACTTTTGAGAACATGGGCTTGGGCTGGCTTGTTTTTACAAAATCGAATGACCAACATGAGCTTTAGAATGAGTTCAAAGTGAAAAGGGACGACCAACAATCATAATACGACCAGCGTCATCAAAATCGTAATGATTTACTGGAATAACGGAAGTACAATACATTAGCTTCTCGGATCTGAGGTGGGCTCATGAAGTGATGATGGTGTAAATGATTAATTACGAACTCCATAATAGCTTTATTGCTGAACTAAATAGGAAATTAGGTAGTAAGGCGAGACTCGCAATGAATTAGTATAATATCAACAACACTTGAGTTTCATCAAAGCTTTTAGATGAAGGCGTGATTTATTATTTAAATATTCTAACACTCCCCCTCACGCTTAGTCTGGTCTTTTGCCTAATACTAAACGTGGAAATTTTAATTGAGGAGGCAAATAGGGGCCCTGGAAGATTCGAACTCGGGGACCTCCTAGCTCACGATACCACGTGTGAGATTTTGTGGGACCACTGCCAACTGTTCTAAAAACTTAAGCTGTTAGATGAAGGCGTGGTTTATTATTTAAATATTCTAACAAAAGCACATTACCAGCTTCAAAGCCACATCCGATTTGATAATTTGAGTAACTCCAGATTTCTGTGCTGCTTCTCTGCTCCTAATGCCGCCTTTAGCAGCCTCAACCATTGCAAACGAAGAACTACATTGTTCAGACCCGTCACGGTAGTCTAGAAAGATACAACGATGGTCCTCCAACCATTTCGACAAAAAGAATTTGTTGATTTGGAGATAGGGATGATAGTTTTGCCGTTAAGTAATATTTTTAATTTGCGAAAGTGATCAAAATAGTTCATGCTCTGATCAAAGTTCCATGTACATTTCCAGGAGCATAGTAATAAGGTCTAGAATTGAGTAGTTGACAAGAAAACGTGCATATTGTTTGTCCAAATAAGCATTTTGTATCCATGTCGAATTCGTGAAATAACTAAACAAATTTTCCCGAAGAAGGACGAGGGTTGTCTTGAATCGAATGAAAATGAATTGACAAGGATGTTTTTGAATTTCAAACGAGTGTAAGAACCACACTGATGTGATTCCCTCGTTTTTGGCATGTTTAACCAAAAGACAACATTTTATTAAAGACATTGCCATCTAAATTAACCTGCGAACACGAATTCCCAATTTTAACGCGGGTATCTCAACTTCACTGATTGGCCCGGGGAACGGTTTTGGTGAAACCTATTGATATTGGGCAGCTAATTTATATATTGATGACCATCAATCAATGTGGGGCTGACACAGCCACTTTGCTCAAAGTATTTTAGATAAGAAAAGAATTATCAGTTTCTTGGTTTCTTCTTCTTCTTTTTTTTTTTTCTTTTTTTCAATTTTCGTGATAAGAGAACATAATTACTTTCCATAATTGAGTAGTTATCAGTGAACACAATTGCAGGGAACCGAGGGTTGCCGGTTCGAATCCTACCAACTATTGGATAGGTCAACGGACTGGACTTAACCAATATATAAGCCAAGATTCTCTCCCTTTTTTCACCTGGATAAGAAACTCAAACAAATACATTCTTCTTGGAAGAAGATGGACCGAATACTTGCTGATACCTTAAGAGGACCAGTACTCGTCAAGAATAAGTACGAGAAAAAATGGAGGGAAAAACAGACCCATTGCCGGGAGTGATTTTTGGCTGGCAAATTCTCTTCCGCGACAAAATGTGTAGAGGTATATATTAACGTTAAGACGAATGAAATCATATCCGGCACACATGGATGATCAATTGGGTTACTTAAACCATGAGCACGAGCATTTGACAATCAAATTGTTTTGGAACTAACGTGTTGGATTCCGCTAGCACTTGACGTTACTTGTGCAAGCTCCCGTTAAGGGAGAAGTACCAACAAAAGTTCTAAACTTATTGCATTTGTGCAAATTCAATCTTAAATCTTTTAATTGTACTAATCGATTCCTCAAACTTCTCTTTTTTCTATTGTTAAGGTCCGATAGGGGGCCATCGGCCGAGGTCTGACAATCCCCATTGGCGGCGGGCAAGGGCCTGTGAGCCCTCGTTGGCCGTGAGCATGGGCCACGAAGCCCTCACCGACAGAAGGCTAGGGCTCACGTAGCCCTCACCAATTGCATGCACCAACTGAGCCCTTCACAACTATGGGAAGGGTCGTGGCCCTTGCCCAACTCTAAGTAGAACTAAGAGCCCTCCCCTATTGGTCAAAGAGGGCTCATGACCCTTGCTTAGAACTGGGCAAGGGCTGTGAGCCTCACTTAGAATTGGAGAAGGGCCGCAACCCTCTTTAGCTGCTGATGAGGGCTCACAAGCCATCACCTAGTGGCTGGCGGGAGTCATTGAACTGCCAGCCATTGGCCCTTGACAATAAAAAAACAAGAAAAGAAGAAACAAAAAAAAAGTAATAAAAATATAAATTTCTTTTTTTAAAAATTATCCATATTAGCGCTAGTTATGCCACGTAAAACGACCAACATCTATGTTATTAATTTCCAGCCAATCACATGATTTTTATTTGGCATGTGATTAGTCATTGGTATCTTTTATTATTGCTATTATACATGCAATTGAAATAGATTCCATCGAGTAAAAGCGATACCGATTCGGTCATTGTCATTATATGCCATTTGTTTTTTCTGTACGAGTGCATTATATATCTTGACTCTTTAATGACATTTCTTTTCAGTTGGTCTACCTGAAGGAATTTAATCTAGGGTTCTTGTTCATGTTAAATATTGTTATGGTGGTATTAACTCCAAATGATGTAGATAGGAGAAAATACATAATTTGGAAATGAAAGGTAAGCGTTATTAAATTATTGCAAAACTAATGCAATGTACCTGCTTTTCAGACCAGATTCACGGTTTTGTTTTACTTAAATATGCCCATTTGGTACTTGGCTCAAATATATTAAAAGTAGATGTGTTTATGTAATTCTTATCATAACGTGATCATAAATACGTAAAATGAAGCCATGAGCTTGGATTGGCTTAAATTGTTGATTTATTATGTGCTCTGGCCTGCTGAGGTGATGTCCCCCTTTGAGTTGTCAAATGTGTTTGCGTTTGTTTCATATAATCATGTTTCATATAGGCCAACTAGACCTATATTCCTTGGAAACACCGTCAACATAGTGACAAGGCTCAGGTTGCAGTAAAGGCTAGGCCAACTGGACCTATGCTCCTTCGGGAATGCCGTCGACATAGTGACGAAGCCGTGCTCCAAGAAGAGAGACGATGGTTGGCTAAATGCCAGTAGATAGCTGACTGTGAGTAGGCTATGCCCATGTGTGACAACAAATAACAATTGGAACGCATGCTAAGAATTATTGATATGTCGGATTATGGGATAGAATTGTGTGATATGGTATGGGACGTGTCATAACGATTTGGCCTTATAATCAAGACCCTTGTGGTTATTGGTTTTGTGACAATGATTGCGTTTCGGTTGTTATGTTTTTATTATTGCATGTGATTGAGTAATATGAGCTGTACTAACCTACAACAAGGAAATGAGGAGAGGTAAGTCCTCTGTGTGGTGTGGCTAGGCCGCCCTTGAGTGTATTTATTTTCTAATAGGGGTTTAGGGGGTGAACTTGCTGAGACAATATCTCACCCCATTGTAGGCTTACTTTTTCAGGTCCCTAGTGGATGGAGCGGCCATTGGCCATTTCGTTTTGGTTGGCCTGAAGGAGTTGCAGAGGTGAAAACAGAAGGATTGGAGAACGTGTTCGACTTGTAGGTCGTAAGACAATTCCTTTCTTAAAGTTGGTCTTTTGTAGACTTTTGACTGTAAACCTCTCGTGTAAACTCTGTTGATATATGAAAGTATGTTTGGTTGTTATGAGATGGTTCCCACTTTCCTATCCCATATATTATTTGTCAAGGGTTTTATAATACGTTTCCGCATGTGCATTTAAAACGAATGGGTCGACAACGCACCTGGGAACATCGCATACTCAATCGGCCACTGAGGGATGGGCACACACTCGGATGTGGGTCGTGACAATTGTTATTCCTATGAAGTCGATCAACCATTGTTCTATGTGATTAATATATCTCGAGAAGGACCTAAGTATGCTTTAAAATTGTTTTGTTTGAACTCTAGGACGTAAAAGTTTGGGTTATACCCTCCTAAGTGGGAAAGAAATATTTACACTTGGAGACTAGGGGGGCCATTGGGAGGGGAAGGTAGATCCCCCATTTCTTCTTCGAAGAAGCCTATCACTAGGTAGGCAGGTTAAGTAGTCTTCTGCGCTTGAAGTGAGGTGACGGAACTTGAAAAGATTCCTATTGGGTTGGCCCATGTTTCGCATAGTGTCTTGTAACTGACTTGTTGGCCTAGTACCCCCGGTTCCAAGACTCAAACACTCTCATAATGTTACCTTCACCCTTCACATGACATTTGTTGCACATCGGACTTGAATCCCGTTAACAACTTGTAACATATAGCTTTGATTAGTATCCATGCATAAAAGATACATAGAGACTGCCAAGCTAAGAGAAGAATTACCTTTCAATAGGATACGTGTATCTAAATTGCACCGGTCCACCAAGCTTGCTTCATCTACTAAGTAAATGATCAAGTAAATCATATTGATAAAGAATCCGGGAGGTTACATATGACTAAAGAGCCAAGGTTGCTTCTCAAGTTGGAAAGGATGATTCGGATTGCACCATTGCCTGCATCTCATATAGGAAAGCTTTCTTCCATGACTTAACCATTTTGAGTCCGTCAAACCAGAATGAGAAGGACATGTAGTGCTTCCCTTCATATTCCAGACAGATAAATTAGCATAAGCGGGAAGACCATTCATTGTCCAAGGAAGAGTCGCTCGCAATCTGAAACTTTGTTTCATGGAGTCGTCAAACACATGAACCCCCTCTTGCGGTAACCCCATCCTCCTCTATCGATAGTCAAAGATAAGTGTGGATATCGTTTCCCGGTTCCTCTTCATCAGGATCGACCATCGACGGAATGATTGAAGATTGTTTCATGCAAAGCCACGGGTTAGTGTTGTCGTTAATCACAATTCGGCCAGGCGCTACAAGTAGAACTCATGGTTCTGAATGCATTGAAGCCATCACTTGCTAAACCTAATTTGATGTTGTTAGGCGGTTCAGCTGCAAATTCTCGATATCATTGATCGAAGGCTTTCCAAGCCATTGATATCAGCCGGATGTCTTAACATCCCATTCTTTGTGCGGCCTTCATCTAAGGAAAATATCTCGACACTTTCGCGGGTTTTCTCTGCTTTGGTCAGACGCTTTCCTCATCAAACGCGTCGTCGGCATTATCCCATTTGATCTCCCATCGTGAACCACAAATTGGACAAAACTCCCAATATCTCCTCATTTATGTATCAAAAGCAATCGTTCGGACAAGAGTCGATTTTCTCATGTCCAAGCCCCGACTCTCTCACCATCTTCTTTTTCTCCTAATGAGAGGAAGGCAAAGATGTTCCTGTTGTAAAGGCCTCAATCGACATCTTCAGCAATGTCGTAAAAGAGTTTGTATACCAGTTGCTCGAAACTTTTAATTGATACAAGAGCACAATTTGAATGAAGAGGTTCATCACAATCACCACTATTGTCAACAATTTGGTATTTTTTCTGCTTCATAAGGAATTAATAGTTCATCAACAATTTGATCAAGATAAAATAATGTATTTACTGAACTACTGTCGTTCTACCAGCATAAGTGTCTTTATAGATGTTAAAAAGATGGAGTATACCGATTGAAAAAAGTATAAAAAAGGATGGATTTCAGAGACGCCGAACATGATTTCAAAATTCCCATTCTTATTGGAATTTAGGTTTTTCAAATTAAACATGTATTCAAGAAAAAAAATCTAAAATGAAAATTGAAAATTGAAAATTTTAACAAGTAAATTGATTTAAATACACATTAAAATAAGGATCACGTTTCTTCTGCTCTTTATTTGAGTTTGACACTTTATTTTCTAGTGTTTTGACCATATTACCCCTCACTTTTTCCATGTACGCGCAAATAGTCAAAAGTATGGCTCATTTGGGAATTTTATCTTTATTAGTTTCTTCCATTTCTTTCACTTTTCTTTTTCTTGTTGGTGGGTTTGTTGATTTGAAACTCATGGATCTGAGAATGAAAGAGCGTTTAGGTCTTTTCTTGTGTAGCCTATGGGCTCGAGATCCTCAATCATTCTATTCCGATTCTCGAAAATCATCGCGAGAGTAAAAGGATCGCAAGAGAGAATTACAAGTCCTCTCCGCACTGGTAAAGCTCGGAGCGATCCTATCGAACTAGGAAGCTACAACTCAAAAGGAGTCTATGAAAATTCTTGCGCAAGGCGGCGGAATCCACACGGTGACTCAATCGGTGATGGAATTCAGACTTCCCTCACCAATTACAGAGTCGCCGTGACATCTCGATGGATTACTCCTGCGCGGGAAATCTGAAAATGCTGGAGTTGTAAGTGGACGCATATTTGATGTGTCCTTATGTCACAATCTCTTTCAAGATTACTAGTATCTACAATTGAATAATATATCTCGACGTTTGCGATAACACAATTTCCATCAATCAAACTATTGTTGGACGCATTCCTTCATTTGAAAAATATTAGAAAATATTGGTTTAATCAACTTTATTTCAAGATGAAATAAATATCTTAACAAATTATGACCAAAATTCTATGCTAGATACCTCTCATTTTTGTTCAAAAAAATTAAGAGAGATTGGTACATTTCTCTTATAAAAGCAAGATTAATTTGAATTTAATGTGTAAATAAAGGAACTTTTGTTTTTGTGTATACACCAAAAAAAAGAAGTGCAAGTCCACAATCTTTGCGAAGCATAATTAGTTTTTGTTTTTGGTGAAATGCCAATTGCCTTTTCCATCTAAAGTGAAATGTGTGGCTGCCCTTGTACTGTTACCAGATTAAAATAACCGTACAATTATACTAGCCACATCCAAAAACAAAAAGACCACAAACGGGCCCCTCATTTGACTATGGGATACAAAGGAAAATGCGAGGGGCAATATGGACATAGATTGTGGAAGGGAGTGTTGGAGCTAAATGAGTAGTGAAAAAAGCGCAACCTTAATTAATAATTATGTGAGCCACAATTATTCTTACATCTTTACCTTGCCATATGTGTTTGACAATTTTTCAGCTTGTCTAAGAATTTCAACCCCACTAACTGGGTTGGAGCAGATCTCTCAATTAGACAAATAAAAAAAATAATCAAATCTCAATCACCTCTCCTTTAGTCAACTGGATCACTAGAGATATATTTAAAATACTCTACGATTTTATATATTATTATGTGATTTTTTATATTTCTTTTGATTGGTCTTGATTTGTAATTCTATATAGTTATCATCTAAAGCTTATGAGTAGGCTCACATACTCTTCATTTGATGTTATCCAGAATATTACATTTTTCAGTCACTATAATTCTCAACTTGAATGAGGAAAAATCAACTCGTCAAAATAGGACCTCTAGTCAATTTACTTGCCCGCCTGAAACATTATTTGCAGACTATTCTACGACGTCGCTTCCTTAAAAATGACCCAACGTGTCGGCTTTTAATTGTTTTTTTTTTTTTTTGGGTCGAAAACCTTTTAATTAATGTTGGCACGGTGATTTTTGAAAATCTTGACGAGGACTGCCCAGTCAACCATCCAACAAGGGTTGACTTGTGGTTCTACGACGACTCGTCACCGACGAGGAACGTGCATTACGGTCATTGACTATGGGAGTTCTAGAGACAATTTTTTGTTACGGCCAACACCGAGAACCCGACCTCCACGATTGGGCAATTCGCTTATGCGTTCATACTCTAGAAGGCTAAATTTGTGCTAAGGAGCTTCTTTAAATTTTCCATGTCCCTCTTCCTTGTTTCTTTTTATAGGAAACTTCCATGCAGATGTTTCATTGCATTCAAAAGAAATGTCGGTTTTCCACGTCTGTACAATACTTCCATGAATGTCTTTACACATTGCAACTGTGAACGTATCAGTACATGCATTAATACAGTAGAAAGTTGATTTGGACACCAACAAGAGTAAGTGTGGGTTGGGTAGAAGATCTTCATTCAATTGGCGAACGCGTCAAATGTGGGAAGATAAGGGCGCGCATGATAAAATTTCTATTTCTCTATTTCTCTATTTCTCTATTCCCCGAAACAGGTTTGAAATAGAAATCCATTTGATAATGTAATTTGATTTTTCTATTTCTGAAACAAATTTCTATTATAGAAATAGATTTGAAGAAGAAATCATAAGTTAAAATTTTTAACTTCTCAATTTCTGAAATAAAAATTGAGAAATCAGTTTTTGACTAGAAATCAATTTCTATTCCAGAAATTTTGTCATGCGCACCATTAGGTAGAATATGACTTTCATCATATAAATAATATGAGTTAAAGGGTCTAATGTGACTCGGCCCATCTTAAATTTTGAGACCCACGTTCTCCCTCAAGTCTAATAAGAAGAAATCCATGACCCCGACATATTTAACTTCTCTACTCTTTTGCTATATTCCAGTTCAATTTACATGTTCCTGATTTTGACATTTTCTAACTTTATTTTGATCTAAAATGCACATGTCATCTTGCAATGAGAAGAACGCAGTTTAAAAGATAATGCGGATGGATGAGGTCCGCCACTTATTTTGAAGAAAAACCAATTCTGTACTTTGCCAATTTTTGGATATTAACTCCTTTCCACTCACATCAAGTCTGAACCTTCCTCTGTCCTATTGCCAAATTGGTCATTGGTATTCATTTGAAACTTGCCCCTTTTATGAGCCATGGAAAAAGTATATCACTTATCAAAAACGTCCCACCAATTTTATCTTGAATTAAGATTTGGCACGCCATCAATTAGAAAGCCTACTGGATATTGCTATTTAAACAAGATTTTAGTAAAGATTGCATGTATCATCATGAAGTATCTAGCTTTCATTTAAACCTAAATCAAGGTGATTTAAGAAATATGATAGAGAAATAAATCATTTTAATGCTTTGCATTGTGTGGAAGCAAACTAATTTTTACTAAATTTCTAATAAATAAGTAAACAATTATTTGATTCGATCAATAACGCAAGATTGCCTATTAAATTGTCATATTCTAACCACTGGGGTTTGTCTCGATGGCCACCATTCCAATATGGAAGGAGGAGGTGGGGGTTCAAATCCCCACATTTTTTAGGAGGTTGAGGTGAGGACGATTTAGTTTCAAGTGTGGGTTTTGACTCCTATGCCCTGCAATGAGGTAAGACAAAAGTCTAAGAGTTAGAGTATGAATAGAGTAGGACCGACAAAAATAAAAACTATCATATTCTATTTATTATTAATTTGATATTAAAGTAAAATAACTCAAACCACATTTTATATAGAGTTGATTTTTTTCTTTCTATTTATTGATTTTAAAGTAGATGCTTGCAAGAAGAAAGTTGAGTCGAGATAGTAAAGTTAAATTGTATCTTGTCAATTAGTATCTCAAGTACCCTTCATATATTTAATGAAAAAAATTTCGAGATCGATTGATTAACGGTACTGTTAGCTTGGAAAAGAGACCATCAAACTTCAGCCAGGTACCGACCCCCAAAAAAAAAAAAAAAAAAAAAAAACTTCAGCCAGGCATTTCTCCATGAGATAGAGAAAGATCTGTGTTTTGTCTGGCAGTTTTCCACGCGCTTGTGTTAAAAAAAGGAAAAGTTTACTTTCATCATTGATAAAGTAAAACAGTGCAACCGACCAAAAAAAGAAAGTAAAACAGTGCAGATTAGAACGACAAACACAAAACGCTCGAAAAATCCCTCATCTCACGTCCTCTCCAAAATCGCTCCTCCCTTGCGTCTCTTTGCGCTGTTTTGGTCGTGGTCGAGGCAGCACCTCCGCGTTGTTTTGCACTCATAAACGGTTTTTTTGAGGGGATCGCGGTCGGTGTTTGCGTCGGTGTCGCGCCTGGGAATCAGCGGAAGTTAACAATGGTGGTGTCCCTGGGTTCAGTTTTCAGAGTGGTTGTCTGCGTTGTTCTTGTCGTGATCTGCTCTGCGGTCTTCAAGTGTGATGCTCAAGTCTTGCCACAAGAGGAAGGTACGCGAGAATGACTAAAAGCTCTCCTTTGAAGGCAGTAGTTAAGTTCTTTTTGGTCCTCTGTTGTTGGGGATAATTGCTCTGCGAACTCTGAACTTGAATGTCTTTCTAGCTCTTCTCTGTTGAGGTCTGCAAATTGAACTATAACGTTCGGAGCTTCTATCACATTTCTCAGTCTTCGCGCTTTTGTTTCTTGTCCAACAATTTCTTTGAGAAATATTTTGGGGGGTGCAGGAGATATTTATTCTGCACTTTCATTTCCTTTTCTGAAAACTCCCCCTAGCAGACAGAGCAGGGACCGAGGCGGCCGCCCCCTCCAGCTACTCTAAAAATTCTATTTTTACGAGAAAGTTTAAGCATAATTTTCATCTCTCCCGTCTCTTGACCTAAAAATCCTTCTTCCGCAATTAGATTATTGAATCCATTACAAATACTTTCTTTGAGCATTTAAAGGCATTTGATAACTGTCAAAAATTTATATTCCCGAAATAAAAATGCGTTTGATAAAACTCCTAAAATTTCTAGTCCAAACAATTTTATTTTAATGTTTTAATCATTTTATTAAATTTTTCTCTTTTCCTTTTTTTTTTTTTTTTTTTCCTTTTTTTCTCCTTCCTCTGGTTGTTGGCCCCTAGGTAGCACGAATACGCGGCACAATATGACACGATACGTCGATACGTTATTTCTTAAAAATAGAAAATTCCGACACTTATTTGGGACACGTTATATATTAAATGAATATTTTTATTTTTAATTAATTTAATTCAAATTCAATACTTTTATTTTTCTAAATTATTTTTTAGTCTCATTTATTTATTTCTTAATTAAAAAAATCCCTACTCCCACTCTCTTCTTTCCCTTGTTTATTTCCTCCCACCCCAAATTAATTTTTCTTTCCCTCCCCACCACCTGATAGGCTGTCTTGTCACTTCCCTCCCCCTCCCCCGGCCCCAAATTAAAAGTCACGCCAGTCTTGAGATGGCCATCGAGTTATATTATTTTTGAGTTTTTTTAATCAAAACCCTAGCTCCTTTACCTCCTCCTCCTTCCGCTCATCGCACGACCTTTCCTCTTCTCTTCCTCTCCATCCTTCTCCTCCTTGCCAGTCGCCGCTCGCCACTCGCCGCATGACCCCCTTCCTCGTTGCATGACCCCTTCCTCTCCTCTTCTCCTCTCCTCCTCGACACACAACCGCCTTCCTCTCCTTTTGCTTGCATCTACAGCCTTGTCGCCGTCTAGGTAGTATAGACATGGCGATACGACATGCGACACAACACGACACGCTACACGTCATTTCTAAAAAAGTAGAGAATTTCGACACGTTCTAACACGTTAAATATTAAATAAATATTTTTATTTTTAATTAATTTGATTCAAATTCATAAATAAATAAATAAAACGTTTACAATGAATTTATACTAATAATATTAATAAATCTTACACTTTTTTTTTTATTTCATTATCCCAAATTTACATTTATTTTTCGAAATCTCCCATTCCCCAAATTTACTTTTATTTTTCGAAAAACCCCCTAACCTGTGCCCAAACTTCCCTCGTCTCTTTCTCCTCCCAAATTTTACACTTTTTTTTTCCCTCCAGCCCAATGGGTCAATTCCCCCACCCCCAAATTAATTTTTATTCTTTCCCTCCCACCATCGTCCATTTCCCCCAGCTGTCCGTCACTTTCCCTCCCCCCAATATACGTACCCATCAGACTCCCATTCTTTACTTATTTTTGAGTTTCTCAGAAACCCTAGCTTCTTTACTCTTTGCTGCTCGCGACCTTTCCTCTTCTCCTCCTCCCTCCCTGCCGCACGCACGACCCCCTTCCTCGCCACTCACCGCTCACTGCTCACCGCTCCTCGCTCGACCCCCTTCCTTGCCCCTCGCCGCTCCTCGCCGCATGCACGACCCCCTTCCTTGCTGCTTGCTGCTCCTCGCCCGACCCACTTCCTCGCCGCTCGCCACTCCTCGCCCGACCCCCTTCCTCGCCGCTCTTCGCTCGCCGCACGACCGCCTTCCTCTCCTCTTCCTCTCGCCTTTGATCCTTTCTCCTTCGCAGCTGTCGCCTCGTTGGATCTATCGTAGCATCACACTGCCGGCCCTCGCCTTAGTCTATGCTTGGCCGTCTCTCGTCATCGCTTGTGGTTTGCTCCCTCCAAGACACGTGTGTCGAAACGTGTCGGGCAAAGGTTGACCACGTGTCGAAAAATCCAACACGCGTCGACCGCGTGTCCGAGACACGCTCCGACATGAGTCAGACACGACACGGAAGCACGGACAACGTGTCAGTGCTACCTAGGTCGCCGTCCATCGCAGAATCACAGAGGCAGCCCTCACCTTAGTCTATGCTCTTTCTCTAGTTGTCTCTCGCCGTCGCTCGTGGCCGCCTCTACTCCCTTGCCCTCGCCTCCACCCTCCATCATCATTCGGACACATGAGTCTAAACGTGTCGAGCAAAAGTTGACCGCGTGACGGAAAATCCGACATGCGTTGACCGCGTGTCCGACAATGTCCGAGCGTGTTGATGTGTTCAACATGCTTCATCACGTGTCGGACATTACACGGAAGTACGAACAACGTGTCCGTGCTTCATAGGTTGGCCCCTAGTCATCCGAGCCATAGCAAGGCTTGTCCTTGCCTTACTTAGGCGAGGTAGACCTCACCTAGATTTGGAGAGGCTCCGCCTTGCCGAGCCACCGCCAGGTTGACATCACCCAACCAAGGTGAGGCTCGCCTAACCAAGGCGAGAACGAGCCTCGCCCAGTCACGGTAAGGCTCAGGCCAACTAGCTTTGCCATGGCCTCGGCGACTCTCTGACGAGGTTGCTGGCCCTCATTTGGTCGGTCGCCGACTATGGTAAAGGCCGGTGACTTGCCAAAATGAAGAAGAAGAAGAAAAGGAAAGAAAAAAGAAGAAAAATTAGGCTTGATTTTGGAATTATTCTCGGGAACAAATAATCAACATTTTTAGGCTTGATTTTGGAATTATTTTTGTAAACAAATAATCAACTGTTTTTTGTTTCCTGATTCTCTTTCAAATCTATTCCCGATAATAAAAAAAAAAATAGATTTTTATTCTCCGAAACAAAAAATTTACTAAATGGAAGTTTCAAATTTAATTTCGCGAATAAAAGAATAGAATCAGTTATTATTTAATCTGTTAATAGAAGGACCCTTACTCTAAACGGTGCATATTATTGGTAAGGTTTTCTAGGGTAGTTTTTTTTTGCCCTAATCTCCTTTTCAATCCTAATCTCGTTAGGAAAAGAAATTTAGGACTCAAGAAAAATCAGCGGAAAAGAAGTTCTGGCTTTTTGATTCAGTCATACCTCGTGTGTCTGGGGCCTGAGCCCACACAAGCCCATCTCTCTGACCGATATTGAATGCGTGCATGCATGGTGGGTGCGTCCAATCAGAATGTTAAGGAGTGAAGAACAAACGTCTTGCGGTAGTTTCTCAGTTCACCAGGTCGAGATGATACCTTCCTTTTTAAAACAAAAATGAGATATGAGGTATATATCAAAGTTTTAGATTTGAAAGAATACGTGACTCCATATGATCTTTATCACTTTCTCCAGTTAAAATTCTGTGATATTGATATTACACAGAATTTTAGATATCTCTCTACATCGAATTCATGCTGTCAGACTGGTGGTTGTCGGGAAGCAATAATTGTGATTGATGGGCCTTCCTGAGTATTGCCACCAATTCACATGAAGACGGCTTTTTTTTTTTTTTTTTCCTTTTTCTTTTAAACTCGGCTTCCTTGCAATTTTGGTTGCGGTGATTGTGACATGTATAGAAAGATTCCTACTCTTGTCGAAGGGAAAGAAAGGTTCCATCACATAGTCATGTGAGAAGCAATATGATCATCAGGAAATAAAGATTCTCTCCGTTATCAGCCAGCTAATATCCACCATCAATAAGATGGTCGAAGAAAAGGCATTCATTTCTTGGGTCAGAACCCGTTCTCTGGATTGCAATGTGAAAGGAGCACTTGGTTTTTTTTTTTGACCCTCCCTGATTTGGTCGAACTTGAGAAGATAGGAGACTCGTCCTCTCTCACCGAATAGATGTACATTGTTTACTATTCCCGAATAAAGTAGATTAAATGTCCTGCTCAACCCTCTGTGATTTTTTTCTGCTATTCTAATTCTGGAGGTGGCAGTGGCATTTAATATGCATGACAGTGGAATGGTTCTATATGATCGCTTGTACTATATCTAATCGTGCAAGCTCACCTTCTCATATAGGCAGCTTGTTTAAGCACCCATTTTTAATTTAATCAAATACGTACAATGCACTGTCTGAAGTTTACTCATTGCTCTTCAATTCCGAGATTAAATAAGCCTTTCTTACTTGTGGTGGAGCCAACAATTATAATCCTCTTAACCGAGGGGTGCTACCTTCGCCAACTTCGAATTGTTCTATCCTAATGCACACGACTTGTTGCATAAAATAAGTACTTATCAGAGCTTGTGTATGGCTGGAACCTTATTACCACAAACAAAGTCACAAGCACCTGCTAATGTACATGTTCATTTGGTCCTTCTA
This sequence comes from Eucalyptus erythrocorys, assembly GCA_014182555.1. Classification (NCBI taxonomy): domain Eukaryota; kingdom Viridiplantae; phylum Streptophyta; class Magnoliopsida; order Myrtales; family Myrtaceae; genus Eucalyptus; species Eucalyptus erythrocorys. The sequence continues at coordinate 12,141,955 of CM024598.1, read as the reverse complement.
AATTTCTTTCATATTTATAATAATGATACTGATAAATGATTTTTTAACTTATGGTTTGTGCTTGTAGTTGATTTACTAAGAACAATCGCCACAAAAATGCAAAACGGATATTGGAATGTAGGAGAAACATCATGCAATGGGGGTGAAGGTCTAATCGTGTCCTTGCCTTCAGGAGTGAGCAACGTGACCTGCGACTGTTCGTTCGTTAACGGTACAATTTGCCATGTCAGAAAAATGTATGGAAGATTTGACAGTTATTTTTGTTTCTTCACTTATCATTCTTTCACGTACATCAATTGCAATTTATCTATTCTTATTCGTGTTGCAGCCAACTGGAGGGACTTAATTTGACAGGAATTTTTCCTGATGAATTTGGCAACCTTATTTACCTAAGAGAAATGTAAGTTAGACTTGACTGCACGATATTTTCCCATATGGAAGGTAATTAGGCCAAAGAATTGAATGTGACTAATGGGCCATGGTTGTTTATTTTTTCGGGAAAATCACAGAGAAGCATGCTATGAGTTGGCTGAAGACTATTCTAGTTCCACCTTATCTCATTATTGACAATGTTTTTCTTAAGCATGTATCTACCTTAGAAATGTAGCAATTGTGGGAATCTAAAGCAACTAATTGCTTGAGAATTGTAAAAGTTCTAAAGCAAGCATTCTTTAGAAGCAAAGAACTCTCTTGTAACTACATTAGTGGGGATACTGAGTTGACCTGTTCATTCAGTGAAAGTGCCGTGAGGCATGTCAACTCAGCAGTGGGCATTTCACCCACCTTTACTCATCCCGGGTGCAGGAGGCTATTATACCTGCCTACAGGGTCATAGTCAAGACTTTTGTCCCGACGTGGTGTTTACCTTTACTATCGTGAGGTCCTCTAATTTCCTGTCTATCTTTATCTTCTCGAGAAAGAGGGAATATGAGGGTGACATTGCGAAGTCTCCCACCCTAGAGCGGTTCTCCCACTTTTTTCTTTCCCTTGAGCCTTTTAAGGACTTGCTCAGGTCCACAAATTGTCTTATTATTGACAATGTTTTTTTAAGCATGTATCTATCTTAGAAATGTAGCAATTGTGGAATCTAAAGCAAGCTATTGCTTGAGAATTGTAAAGTTTCTAAAGCAAGCATTCTCTGGAAGCAGAGAATTCTCTCATAACTACATTAGTGGATCACTCCCCACAAGCCTTACTCAGATGTCACTTACCATTCTGTAAGTTAATCTTATCATACATTGAATATCATCATCACAATTTAATTAGGAGTTCTTAATTTTGTTTTCAATTTGGTACTTCAGGTCAGTACTCGGAAATCGCATAAGTGGTATTTTTTCGGAAATTGGCAACATTAGCATGTTGGAAGAGCTGTAAGACTTGCTATAAATCATATGCCTTTGTATTGAGAATCTATTAGATCTAATAGTGATAAATTTATGGTTATGCTAGTGTATTAGAGGACAATTTGCTTGAAGGCCCTCTTGAGCCTAAGATTGGAGACTTGAGCCAATTAAGGAGACTGTAAGTAAATTGGAGTACATCAAGTGGCACTTTTGCTTGGATAACACATTTTAGAAATCATTCTTTATATTTTTGAGTTCTCTTGAAAAAATCATTCTTTATATTTTTGAGATTATAAAATAAAAAATCTGACTTTAATCTTCTTGCTTAAATTGGAAAGAAGTTTCTCTCTGTTTATAGAGATGAAAATATACTTCGTTCTATGTTTTATACATTGAGACTTGATTCTTTATTGTTCCTAATTCTTGGATTGGTTTTTTTTTTCCCTGTAGCGTTTTGTCTGCTAATAATTTCACGGGAACGGTACCTGAATCCTTTAGCAATCTAAAGAATTTAGAAGATTTGTAAGTGGCATCATAATATTCTTTTTATTTATCAACACTGAATTTTCTTTGAGGGATTTTGATTTATAGACCACTTGCAGTCGTATAGATAGAAACACATTTTCAGGCAAGATACTTGATTTTATTGGGAATTGGACCAGAATTACAAGATTGTGCGTATCCCAATCCCTCTTAATTAAGGCAAAAAATTATTTATATGATTTATGAGATAATCAAAAGTTGTTCTTATATTACGACATTAAGTTTTCAGGGACATGCAAGGCACATCTATGGAGGGACCTATCCCTTCAAGCATATCTTTGTTGACAAACTTGGTGCAGTTGTGAGCATTTGATCCTGTGCAGTTGTTCTTTATCTCTTATAATCTTGTAAGATTGTGTTTTAGCACAAAAAGGTAGAATGGATGTTGATGTTAAGTGATGGAGTGGTTTCATCTACGTCCAGGAGAATATCTGATTTGAAAGGTCCAAGCTCGAATTTTCCAGATTTGCAGGGCATGATGAACATGCGGACTTTGTGAGCTCAATAAAATGAATATTTAATTTGTTTCTTTTGTATCTTTTTATTATAGCTAAATTTCCACTAACTATTGTTTTTTTTTTTTTTTTTAATCTTAGGGTTCTAAGAAATTGCTTGCTTACTGGCTCAATTCCAGATTACATTGCGGAATGGACAAATTTGATAACATTGTAAGTTTGCTACAGTGGGGTGGCTATTTCGTTTGTTCACAAGGATAAACACAGTAGAAGTGTCATAACTTTTGTATGATGCTCATTTGATGGTCATAAATTTATTTATTTTTTTGCTCACTTGAGTATAACATAAAAGTAAAATGTTCATCTGAGTGTCATTTTAGGCAAATTGCCCTACGTGGATTTTTTATTCAATTTTCTTCTGACATGGAAATTTTAAAAATAAATGGAAGTTCAACCTGGCTATTTTTGTTTACTTGGAGAGAAACACGTCTATCAAGCCACTGGCACGGTTTTCCTATTGGTCGTCTCTGAATTGCAAATTAGGGCTTGCATCTCTCTCTAATCTAGGCGAGGGTCGTAATGGGCGAGGGTCACCAAGCTCACGGCCATTGGGTGAGACGCAGGCAACTGCAGATGAGGCCACCCTTGCCTTGGTCTAGCCCGCCATGGTCAAAAGCGGCCTGGCCTACGGCTACCAAAGAAGATGACAACGATGGACATGAGCTTGAGATGGGACACTGCTGCGCGGTTCATGCAAACACAGTTGGCGAAGAAGATGGCTAGGGCTCGTGCTGATTCGGTTACTCACCCTCCCATTTAGGACTGATTGGTTCCCAGTTTGGTCCGATTCGGAGGTAGAATCAAGAATGTGAACCGGTTTCCAGATTCTGGGACCCAGAATCGGACCGACCAACTGACCGGTCTGGTCTGGTGGAATCGGTAATGTGCTGCCACTGCTGGGCTCCGTTGCCTCCTCTCCCTCACCCACCTCGTCTTCTATGTCTCCGTTGCCCAGACCCTCCGCACCATCAACGGCTTCAAGTACCAACACCGCTGCCACAAGCTCACCCTTGGCCTTGCCATTGAGCGGCTGAGGGACCTCAAGATGAGGTTAAGCCTGGCGATGGCGAGCGCCAATGGAAAGGGCGCTGGCGGCCACCACCACCACCACTACGAGGTGGTGTTTGATGACGGGGACTTTGAGATTCAATACCAGGAGCCGGCCCAGGACTACCTGGGCAAGTTCAAGCGGAATTGCGCTTTGCATTTCGGGTTCTTGATCTTGGTCTACGGCTTCATGGTCTCTTTCTCTGTGGTCACCCTTTATTTCTAGGAAAGTTCCTCTCCAAGCTTAAAGCTTCGATTTTTTCAGTGGATTTTTCTCAGCATAAAGCAGATTGTGTTCATCGGAAGGGAAGGGAAAGCAAAAAGGGAAGGAGGAGAAAGCAAATTGTTTTTCTCAGCTTAAAGCTTCGGTAATATATATGTATATAACCGGTCCGGTCCAATTGGTCTGGATTGGGAAGCAGACCAACCAGCCATCGGTTCCAAGAATGAGAATTAGGAACCAAACCGCCCTCTCTGGAAACCGCCTAGAAATAACCAATCTGGTCTAGTCCGAGCGGTTTCCGTGGTATACCCCTACTCCCATTTTTTCTTCTTCTTTATACCTTGCCTGATAGATGATGACGGTTCAGCTTCTATTCTTGCACAGTTAGGGTTTTTTAATTTGTTGAGTCCTATGACATCGTTTAGCAGCTCAAATGCTGACTTCAAGTTGTCGGCATGCTACAATAAAGCAACTCAACGATAACACTTAAGGTATCTATTTTTCAAATTTGTGGCACTTAAGTGAGCCAGAAAAAAAAAGTTATGAGACTCAAATGAATGCTATGCAAAAGTTAGGACAATCCTGCTATTCTTATTCTATTGATCATAAGATACATTTTCTGTTCATTGTGAAGTCCAGTGGACTGGTTATTACGCACCAACACATTTTTGGACTTGTCCCAGTAGAGTATTGCGTTTTTTGAGAAGAGATTTGTTTCACAAATGAGAAAGGCCTCAAACTAAAGATCAAATTACATGAACTTCTGCAAGTTTTCTTGAGAAAACTATCTGATTCTTCTCCTTTTTTCCATCTTTGGTAGAGACCTGAGCGGCAACAGATTGACTGGTCAAGTTCCTGACAAGATGGGAGCTGCTCTGAATTACATGTAATTACAAATTGTCTTGACCACTCCTAATGTCTTGGCAAATATGTAGTTGATTTTCCTTCCTCATTGATATCATATATTCCTCGCATAGTTGAATTCCAAACAATTCTTTGGACAAGTACATAACTTTTATTTATGAATGTAGGTTCCTGACAAACAACTCCCTTAGTGGAGGAGTACCCACTTGGGTGACAAGCAGCAAGCAGTATCTGTTAGTCTCCTATGAAAATATCTAGTTTTTTGTTCTTACTTTTCCATACTTTTGACATATATTATAGGATTTAACTAATAATTCCTAGTATGAGACTCATGAGTTCCCATCTGATATATTACTCTCCAATGTTGTACTATCATTATTTATGGGGGTGAATATGTGCACTAACTTGGTCAAGGTATGTAACTGTAGCGACTTATCTTACAACAATTTCACCGGTTCTTCTCCAGTTAGTTGTCAGGCATCAAAAGTGTGAGTCAATGCACATTCTCTCTTAAGGCAGAAATTTTATAGTTTTGTCTCATTCGCACATTTATGGAGTTATTATCTAACGCATTGAGTCACTTTCCAGTAATTTGGTTTCCAGCTATATGTCTCACCAAAGTAAATCGTAAGTCTCTTCAACTAAGAGCTATTCCAATTGTTTACATGTGAAAATTTTATTGTCGACAATCTTTCTGGTTTATCCCTTCAGGCTTTGGTGCTTGGAGAAGGATCTACCTTGCAGTGCGAAGGCACAATGTGAGTTTTACAATGCTTGAATTGTGGGAAAATTACCAAAATAGTTCTAAATCTATTACAATTTTTCCAATTCAATGATAAATCTTTTTTTTTTAACCAATTCATTCCTAAACTTTTTGCAATTATGTTAATTCAGTTCATCCAGTCAAATTTGGCTGGCCGGTGTTGACGTGGATGCCAGCGTTTGGATGACGCTGACGTGGCAAATTTTTAATAATATTTTTTTTTGGGAATTTTTTATTAATTTTTTTTCCTTTCTTCTTATTTTTCTTCTAGCCGGTCACTGTATCGGCCAGAGGCTACAGTTGGTGAGCTCACCCTCGCCCAAATCCGGCGACAGTGAGCTCGCCCAACGCTACATCAGCAAGGCCCACCCTTGCCAAATTTGGGCGAGGGCGAGGGCAAGCTTGCCTGCGATGGCAAGGCCTTGCCATTTGCTAGCGACGTCTCCCCCTTGAATTATTGTTGAGCATAAACTTTCGAGCTACTTTTGGCCCCTATCATGTCTTATGCAATATCATCCGACGACCTATGCAGACTCTTCCTTGTTTATCAATTGTGGAGGAAACAAAATGATTATTGACGGGAATCAATATGAAGAGGACACCAGTCTGAACGGGCCATCATTTTTCTCCTCTTCTTCTTCTTGGCCAGAACAGTGGGCTTCCAGCACCACGGGGGTTTATATGGGAAATGCGAATGCTAATCACACAACGGAATACCCCTATATTATGAATGTGAATGGCACAGGATTGTATCAAACGGCTCCCCTTTCCCCTTGGTCGATCAGATACTATGGCCTTTGCATGATGAAAGGACGTTACAAAGTGCGGCTCCATTTTGCTGAACTTCAATTTTCCGATTACGAAACATATAACAGCCTCGGGAAACGTATATTTGATGTATCGATACAAGTAAGTGAAGTGAAATTTGACAGATGATTATTATTTTAATTTCATCTATTTTGTCAAGTTTTCGTCTTCTGTTAAGGTATTTGACTTGGGAAATTGTTATTATGACTTGGTGTGTGACAGGGCTGCACACAACTGTCCGAGAAGAGCACGATCTTTTCTTACCGAAATTCTTGTTAATTCTGCAGGGCAATCAAGTGTTGAAAGATTTTAATATTGCAAAGGAAGCGGGAGGTGTTGGGAAGAGAATCGATAAGGACTTCGATGATATTTATGTTACTGGCAGTACTTTGGAGATTCATTTACATTGGTCAGGGAAGGGAACCACAGCCATTCCTAATAGAGGTATCTATGAACCACTTATTTGCCGCATTGCAGTGACACCGAGTAAGTCAACATTGACTTACAGATCTCTATTATTCTTTCCTCATGTGGTCATTGAAGCATTCACATATAAATCTATCATTTTTTCCTACTCTTAGACCAAGATTTTGGAAGCACTAGCACTGGACTATCAGTTGGAGCAATCACTGGAATTGTAGTAGCTTTGGTGGTTCTCCTTGTATTGATAATACTGGTCCTTTGGCTAAGAGGATTGTTAGATTGTAGAGACGTTAAAGATCCAGGTGAGGTCATACTGACTTGTTTGCTCACGCAAGAATCTATCACTTCTTGATTCATCACACAAGTAAATTGCTTAATTCAAGACTGTATTTATCTGCTTTCTTTGAACTTTTTGTGGAATTCTTATAAGTAAATTGTGACCACAAAAGTCGCCCTTTTTTTCATTTAACTAGGATTGCATGTCTATGAGGCATGACCATATAGGTAAATTCCTCCTCAGGTTGAGTGTTTGTTGTAGAACTATGTTTTTCTTTCAATTATTATTATCACATTCCTATTATATACCATGATTTTTATTTTATTTTTTAGAATTACATGGGCTAGATATCCAAATTGGCCATTTCACCTTAAGGCAAATCAAAGCTGCTACAGGCAACTTCAACTCTGTGAATAAGATAGGTGAAGGAGGGTTTGGCCCAGTTTATAAGGTGATTCACAATATTTTCACAACTTCATTCTCCATTCAATGTGAAGTGTCTATAAATAAAGTATGTATTTGTTTTAGACTTCCCAACCCAGATCTTGTCAAGCTAACCATTTTTTGTGATGAATAAGATGTGATTAGTTATGAGTCTCAAATTCATATGATTAATCTCAGGGAACACTATCGAATGGAACTATAATTGCTGTGAAGCAGCTTTCTTCTAGATCAAAGCAAGGCAATCGTGAATTTCTCAATGAGATAGGCATGATATCCGCTCTCCAGCACCCAAATCTCGTAAAGCTTTACGGCTGTTGCATTGAAGGAAATCAGTTGTTACTAGTTTACGAATATTTGGAGAACAATAGTCTTGCCCGAGCACTTTTTGGTAAAGGATGCTTTCCCTAAGCTAATTGATATCCTATTAATGGGCATTCAACTAAACCCTCTCTCTTCCCAGGACGAGATGATCAACAAATTGAGTTGGACTGGGCCACGAGAAAGAAAATATGTTTGGGAATAGCTAGAGGATTGGCTTACCTTCATGAGGAATCTAGGTTGAAAATTGTTCATAGGGACATAAAAGCGGCAAATGTGCTGCTTGATAAGGAACTAAATGCCAAGATCTCAGATTTTGGTTTGGCCAAACTCAATGAAGAAGACAATACGCACATCAGCACAAGGATAGCTGGAACAATGTAAGTCTTTTGTTATTTTGGTTAATTCTCTTCTTTTAATTAACTTTATCTAATGAGCTTTCGATTGCTACATATCCGTAATGTTTTTTACCTGAATGTCCTCTTTTTATGGCCATACTCGCTATTACTATTTTGTCTTGCCTTAGAGGTTATATGGCTCCTGAATATGCTCTGAGGGGCCACTTGACAGACAAAGCCGATGTTTACAGCTTTGGAGTTGTTGCTTTGGAAACTATCAGCGGAAAGAGCAACACAAATTATAGGTCGAAGGAAGAGTCTGTTTATCTCCTTGATTGGGTAACGTATGGCAACCTTAAGTCTTATAGAAATTATGCAGCCAAGCTTTCACTGGACTTGAAGCTCTCTTTCTCTACTTTCTGCTGGTTTGCTTTTGGGATTTGCAAGTAGAATGATGGCATGTGACTTCATAACTAAATGATGGAACAAGCTATTGGGAACAAATTCGATCAGAGTAAATAAATATATGAAGGAATAATTTGTTTGAAGGACTTCTCCCTAAAAGGAAAAAGAAAAGATGGGTTAGAAGCTTAGAACGTTGATACGTATGCTTGAGCAGGCTCAGGGGTGGAGAACATAAATGCACGAACACGATGGGATTCCATCTTGATTGTTCCTAAATCTGTTTTCTGTTTCTGAAAGCATGATAACCGACTAATCTTCTATTTCTTTTTGTACATGATGAAAGGCCCATGGGTTGCAAGAGCAAGGGCACGTTCTTGAACTCATGGATCCACGTCTTGGCTCATATTACTCCAAGGAAGAGGCAATGAGAATACTAAACCTGGCACTTCTATGCACCAATCCTACACCAACTCTTAGGCCACCAATGTCATCTGTGGTGAGCATGCTCGAAGGAAAAAGCGCATTGCCAGCACCGATAATCAAGTGCACCGCAACAAATCCAGATCCTATGTCCAGAGCCTTCGAGAGGCTAGCTAATGATAGTCAAACAAATGTCTCGACATTCTCTGAGGACAATGACCAGGTGCCGGGAAGCATGTCCATACAAGGTCCAGGGATTGACTCTTCAGCTTATTTCACGTGTAAAGACGAAAGCCCTTCTTCAGAGATCACGCCTCTCTGAGCTTTTTAGGACTCAGATTCGTTCAGTAATTATTATCTGTTAATCATTAATTCTATCCAATAGTGTAAAGGAATTAGATGGCGGAAATATAGGGAATAAGAATATGGCTGAAGGATGTTCTACAATTACGTTATTGTCCATCCAAGCCCTCGCATGAGAATAGATCCTGTGCTGGCCTTTAGGCACAAGGTCTGCCTTCATCTGGGTAACTCTCAATTGTATGAATTTTTCCTACTTTGAATTTTTTGGTATAGTATGTGCATCATTAATTTACCTTTTCTCGTCCACGAAAAATCCAAACATGAGAGCGCTTTGTTCCCTTTATCGTTTTAACTCGATTTGATATGACAAAAGCACCTAAGATCTCGAACAAAGTTTCAAAAAAGTCCACTTGCTAAGCTCACAGTTAGGAAATTGTAGATTTATTGATTTCAGGCATGGTCTATGGTGTGCTCCCAACAAAAGTACACTGATAGAAGTTGAACTCTTAAAAAAAAGTCATTAGCATGACCTCATGTAATATTAAACTCATTTTTATCAGCGACTTATTAAAAACTCAAAATCCCTAAATTTTCACATTTTTAATGAAGCTCAGGAAATGAACAAAACATTGATGAGGTCTTTTTCTTCTCATTACTATGATTCCATGGGATTGCAGTACAGTTTAGGATGAAAAAGTTCATGGATGTATGTGGGAAAAGTGCCAAAAAAGTCTTAAACCTTTTGTCTTTATGCCGATTTGTCCTAAACCCTTTTTTGGTGTTAATTTAGTCCTAAACTTTTTTACATTGTGCCAATTTAGTCCTTTCCGGTCAATTTTGACTGAATTTTGCCGACTGGACGCCGGCTGGCTGATGTGGCCTGATCGGCAATGACGTGGACAGCTTTTAATAATCATTTTAATATTTTTGAATTTTACCTTTTTCTTTTTATTTTTTTTTTTTATTTTTTATTTTTTTCTTCCCCCTTCTTCCTCCAGCCGATCGCCGAACCTTGGCGACCGGCTACAGGCGATGGCCGGTGAGGTTGAGGTCAACCTCGTCGGCCACCTCACCAGTGGCCGTGAGGGCAGCCTCACGCCGGGTGGCAAGCCCCACCAGCTTGGCGTGAGGCCAGCTCTCCCCGCTCCGTTCCCCGATCCCAATCTTGCCTTAGAAATTTCCTCCCTCTATTCGTCGTCGTCATCTCTAGGGTTTTACAGGAGCTTGAGGGTGTCCTTAGTTGCGCGACTCCAAACCTGAATTTTCCCTTGGTTTCCCCCACGGCGGCGATGCCTCTCGCCCTCGCTGGATCTAGCGAGGGTCGAGCCTTGCCCACGGTTCACCACCCAGTGTGAGGCCACCCTCGCGGCCACTGGTGAGGTGGACGACAAGGTCGACCTCAACCTCGCCGGTCGTCATCTCTGGCCAATCGCTGAGGTTTAGCGACCGCCTGGAGGAAGAAGAGGGAAGAAAAAATTAAAAAAATAAAAAGAGAAAAAAAAAAAAATTCAAAACTATTAAAATATTATTAAAAATTTTCACATCGCGCGATCAAGTCACGTCAATCGGCCGGCGTCCAGTCAGCAAAATCCTACCAAAATTAACCGGAAAGGACTAAATTGGCACAATGTAAAAAGATTTAGGACTAAATCGATACCAAAAAAAAATGTTTAGAACTAAATCGGCACAAAGACAAAAGGTTTAGGACTTTTTTGGCACTTTTCTTGATGTATGTAGGTGAAGCCCATCAAGGTCACGGAGAAGCAGAAAAAGTAATAAAGTAAAAAGCCATGAGAACGTGTGCCTAGTATAAATCAGACGGCTACTGTTCACTAAATCCACGTGCCTTTATGTTGGACAGTGAGAAGGAAAACCAGAATCATAATTGTAAGGCAACAGCTTATCGTGAAACTTTATGGGTGAAAAGATAACACCAAGTTCATGATCTTGGCAAATTGTTGTTACTGGTTCATGGACCAAATGAAGACAGAAACAATCTGATCTTTTCACCTTCCAAAAGAATTTCTCCAACTGCCACTCCCTAGTGAACACCCTTAACGCTTCCAATCATTGAAGAGTGATAAATACTTCTACAATGGATGAATCAGAAGCTTCCCAGAATGGTTGTTTTGATGCTTCTTGCAGAAATGACCAAAGATTCAAACTTCAACCTCACTTGATTAAGAACTCCATACACAAATTTGCAATGGATGGGGCTGACAGGATAATGAAGGATTGGAAATCTCAGAAATTCGGCTCATCTAACGCGGTCCATTAAGATCTTTCTGGGGAAAATGTGAAGTTCAACCCCTTAATTCTGGTGTGAATGGTCATGAGCAAGCAACAGAAAATGCAGTTTAGAGTGCAAAAGATGAAGCAGGCTTCACTATAAATGCAAATGCTAAGGCACAAGTTAAACCATTGTCGCGACCAAATTTTCGGGTAAACCACCTAATGTTTGGCTAATGGATTGTTAAGCCTGGACTTAGCTCGGGCTCTCCCAAGCCCATACCAATTCGCGACTTAGGTTCAAATTCTTAACATGCAAATGATTTTTAAATTAAGTGTCGCCACTAATCTATTTTTCGTGGGTCCATTAGAAACCCAAGTAAAGTAATGGGAGATTTACTTTACTCCTGCGAACCAGAGATTCTAGATACGGGGACTTGGTTACGCTAAATTTCTCTAACGCCCTTTCGGTACCATTCTTTTATTTTGAAAAAAATGTTTAGCAGGCAGCTTGAATTGATTTTAATTTATCTCCCTAACATGTGAGGTGATCATGCGGGTGCGCAAACCACCAATTTAACACCCAAGTAAAGCAGTAAATGAATTGCAGGACTTACCTTGTAGCAACGAAAGCATCTGCGTTGTTAGATCAGAATTCACATCATCAACCCTAGATATGATTTCTAATTAACACGCAATTTCTTTTTTTTTGTTTTCGCTTTATTTAATGGAATTTAATCTATATGCAATGCACACTAGCAATCTAGTATGACATGGAAACATGACCTAAATTACATGACATGGCAGTATAATCTAAGCTACATGACATGAATAGGCATGTAGTCTATCCTAAACATGAGATGGATTTATTCTAAAAAATAATTTTTTTGTATTTTCCATGAGATTCGAAATTAAAGAAATGCAACACTTAAATATGCAATCTAAATTAATCTAATGACCTAATTCTAATGATCGACAATTTTTGATTAAATGAACCTAACAAAAATCACTAAATGATGTGCATTGTATGAACCTAATTCTATGTGATGTGCACATGATTTTTATTTTCCTAATAAGCATGCGATCTATGCAATGACATGCACAAAATGCCTTGATTCTAATTTTTTATTTAAGAAATTCGAAATAAATAAATTTCCTATTCTAGACATGCATTTAATCTAACTCAAATATATTTTTTTGGGTTTTTCCTTTACGAAAGCAATCAAATAAAGGCACAACAACAAATCAAGCAAGATATCACCCATGTTCTTTCAATAAATTGACGAATCGTATTTCGCACATGAGATCGGATTGGCCAATTTTAAAATAAAATCACGAATCGTATCTTGAGCATGAGATCGGATTGGTGATTTTTCCGTGCGATTGCGGGTTGTATTTCGAGCATGAAATCGAACCGTCAATCATATGCACGTTGTGGAATTAGGAAGATTTCCTAATTTGAAAGGCCACTCGAAATTACGGACATCATAACGTATCGGGAATTTCCATCATGTGCATCAATGGATATTTCAAATGAGGAAACGAAATATTCAGAAATCAGATAAAACGAAATTTTTACCTAATCCGAATATTATAGGGCAAGTCGCGAACCACGATCCTCGGATGATGGATCAATGGAGGAACGTGTAGCAACTTGGACACTTGCTGGCCACCAAAATTTGTCGTTGAAATCAGCAAAGTGTTCTTGGTGAAAGAGTGGGTATTGAGAGAGAAAGTCTCCGTTGACCTCAAAGAAAATAGCCTCCCTTTGATAGAAAATCTCCAGAGTGGCGTGCCTTCCTTTAGCGAAAGTTTTATCTAAACTTCCTCAAAGATGGACTTGATAATTCATGAGAGGCAACAACGAGCTTGAGGAGACACCAGCAACAGGTCGTGAGCGAGATGGTCACGGTGGTGAGGCTCAGAGGCCGGCTGAGGATGTTGCGGGTTGTCTCGTGCTCGTTGGATTCGGATGAAATTCAGTGGAAATTCTGAGTCTCGCTGAGCAGTACTTGACCCTTGCTAGAAATTGCTCACCGGCCTGGAATTGCTGGAGATTCTGGTTTCGCTGCAAGGACTGACAAACCAAGCCAAAAATCACCACTCTGCTTCGTCTCTCAGGGTATCGAGTTCCCTTATATTGATCTTCCGTTGACCGTGGACTAGAGATGTCGTAGGGATGCTTGAACGCTCTCCGGAATTGCAGGAGCTCGTCTAGAATTGCTGGGCGTTCGTTGGTGGGACTCCTGGATCACTGCGACACTCGGCATGGCGGTGCATGGCTTGTGATCTGGGCAATGCTCGGCTTGTTGAATTCTTGCCATGGTCCGCAACTCGGACAAACCAGCGGGTTGTCATGTGGTGCAGGAGACAACTTTGTCGACGCTTCCAGCGTGGACAACTTGCTAGAAAATCCGGAAGTAACCTGTAAAATAGAGAGAATAGAAACGCAGGTCGTGGGACCAAGAGGAGGCAGCAACGTCTGAGGAGATGCGCTTGAGGAAGAAACGCTTCCTCTCTCTTATTTCTCTTTTTTAGTCAGAAGCTCTCTACGGATGATAGAAAAATTCTCCCTCTCACACACTCTCCGTATCTCTCAATATGGCCGTGTATTCAATATGTGTGGCCCCCCCTTTACTCGATGGAAAGACGCCTTTTTATACACCAGAGAAATGAATCTTCGTGGCATATTTTTTTGCCAATTTTGCTCGCGTAAAATTCAATTGAATATAACATTTTACCCCGCGCAATATTCTTTGCATATTTGATCAAAAAATTTCCCTCTTGCGCAAAGATACATATTCCAGTGTATATTTCCTAAGCCCATAAAAATCTCAATAAAATAAAACAAAATCAATAAAATCTGCCTAAACTATATGCTATGTGATTTTTTTATTTTTTTATTTTTTAGCAAAAAATGAGCCCAAAATTAGGTGTCAACAACCATATTGAAGGAGAGATTTAAATCAAATAAATGGAAGAACAACCAAATATAAGTGGCACCCTCAAGTGTAAATTACAGAGCATGCTCGATCAGTAGGTAATGCATAATTGCTCCATAACACTATAATTTTCTTGGCAGTTCTGATCATTAAGTTTGCCGCTTTGCAAATGAGACTTATGACTAGATTCTTGGTGTTTCCAATCTGGTTTTCATACTACTCCCTTCATGTTTTTGCTGTTTACACTTCAAACGCTGGATCACATCTAGGCATTCCTCAAGAAAATATTAATGAAGATATGCAAAGTAACAATAGCAGGAGTCACATTTCTGATATCAAAGTGGCTTGAGTGATAGTAAAAGAAACCTGCATTCGGCGTTGAGAATTTGTTGGGCCCTATGCTGCTCAATCTATGTCTTCCTCATGCTTCTCGGATTAATAATCTCAGGGTTTGTTATGGGTGGTTTTGCAATGAAACACTAGGTGACCAAACCAATTTAGACAACAGAGACCCTGAATTTTGTTTACACTAAACCTAACCTTGTAGCCTTTGTGCTGTTTACGCGGTCTTTCTGCATCGGTGGCTCTTCAGGTGAACGTGCTGTTCATCATACGGAGGCGACCATTGCAAAGAGCAATAATGGCATTCCTCATATATAGGAACTGAAGGTCACAATTTCACTCTCTATGCTAGAGTCTGAACACAACCGAAGGCTTGGCGTCTTTTTGGTAATTGTCACAACCCGATCCCGCCGCCCTCGAATCCCTCATCATTATGAAAAGAGAAAAAAGGGGGAAGGTCGGGTTTAGGGATACTTGATCATGAGAGTTTCCTCACGGCTCACATTCCAAAAGACGTCATCACCTCACCTTTTGGATCAAGCCTCTCGTGAGTAGGGGTGAGCAGTTCCTGGTTCCTTACAGGTTCTCCGTGGAACCTGGAACCTACCCTTGAGTACATATTCCTCATTTTTTGGAACCTGGAACCCACCAATCTGAACCAAGAACCTGGAACTTACCCTGTTATAGGTTCCAGAATTGGTTCCAGGTTCAATAGGTTTCAACAGGTTTTTTTTTTTTTTTTAGTTTAAAAAATGGAAATGAATGCAGTAATTATAAACAAACTTGTCATTCATCAAAGAGAATATAACACAAACAGCAAACAACATTTTAGAAGCAATAATAAACAAACTGTTTTTACACTCATGAACAATCCAATAGTGAGCACATGATGGATGAAACGTGCTCTGACAATGACCAAAATTGCACTGCAGGCATAAGAGCCAGACTTAGCTTCATCTACTTATAATTAACACAGAGTTCATAAAATCAGAAGGGTAAGTCCACCTTTATGCAGACACCATATCTATGGTGGCACACATTACACTTGTCAACACCTTTTGGAATTGAATCCTGCCATTTTGTCAAATACATTGCTTTACGACATTAAAGAAAATAAATAGGCATGAATATGGGATAGATGTCTACAGGGACAAACAAAGAATTACACGGAATTAAATAGTTCAGACACCTAGCATGACATATACCATTCCTTCGACTGGATTTACTTGTCCTCTTCTGAAGGTAGCTTCAAAGACCCACTAGAGCACAAACAAGAGCATAAATAATCAAAATAGAATTCAAATTCCCATCTGTATAAAAATAATAACAAAGAAATATCCACAGAAACCACAAAGGAAAATCCATTCACCTCAGCACAGAAGGCATGTACCCATTTACCATCTTTGCATTTACCTCATGATTTGCTGATCCATCAAGCAAATCTTTCCTGAGTGAAGAAATCCTAGATGAAGCTGCTAAAGTAGCAGTAGCAGCAGCAAGAACAGCCTGGGCTTCTTTGTGCTTCCGCTCCTTCCTACCCAGCTTCTTTGCCACTCGGAGTTCACCAAGATATTTGTTGACAAGCACAGTATCCCGTACTTGACCATGAGCTGAATCAATCTCTTGTGGCAGATCCCTTCTAATCTTATTAATAAAATTATCTGCGTGCGCATTCCAGAAGGGAAACAGTTAGTCAAGGTCATGGTTCCATAATTGATAAAGATATATGAAAGAAAAAAACAAAGTTCATAATCAAACCAAGTAATGAATCAGATAAAGGAGAAGAAAAACAAACCACTAAATTGTTTTCTAGCAATTGCATTGCCAAGCAATCTACGTTGAAAATAGAGTATCTCTCCTTCCACTTCATCATTTGGGGACATCCCTAGCACTCTTGGTTGACCAGCATTAACCAAACTTTCTGATTCTTCTCCGTCTGCTTTACATTTTACCGTGCTGCAAATGATCTGCCCATTTTGGTGATCGCAGCAAATACTGGCACTACAAGAGGAACCAACACGAGAGGTTTCTCCTTCCTTTAAACCTGCAAAGTCAAATATTTGTAAGACGTTAAAAACACATGTTAGCAGATAACAGAAAAGACTTTACCATCATTCTCATCCATAACATTCCGTAGAAGTCCTCTGCTCTGCAAGTACAAGAAACTCTTTTGGATATACGGATGCATGTAGAAACTTCGAAGTGCTTCTGATTTTTTGTAGTCAAATTTGACGTAGAGACTGATTTTATGCAACCAAAGTATAAAAAGAAAATTAAGAAAAACCAGGACAAAAATTTAAAATATTTCAAATGCACATAAAAGGAATTGGAGAGGAAAAACTTAACCTACCCATGTGAAGAAAGGTGGCAAAAGAAATAAAAGAAAGAAGATAGCAAAGAGGATCATCTCCAAACCAGGAGGAACTCCTTGAGGGAAGTCAAAACTTGAGGATTTGAGAGGATCTCAATCAGCTTGATTGAAATTAGCTTCATGATTGGAGCAACTCCATCAGCTTGCAAATATCAAAGACTACAATTACCAGATATTCACGCAATTGCCAAAGAAATTGGCATTAAAAAAGCTCAATATAATTTCAAGATTCATTTGAGCCACACCAAGCAGAATCGACATTTTCATCTTCAAAGAATTAAGAAATGGGAGCTCGCTTCTTGTGCCATGCCAGGCAGGATCCACACCAAATGGGTATGTCTCACGAACTTTAATTAAGCCCATTGTTGTAGCATCCCTGTGAAACAACACTAGATGTGAATAAACATATATGCACCAAAAAGTAGAAGCAAGACGATCAATTTATGATAAACTGGGTGTCAAAAGAATCCACAAACCTGCAAGACAAATCACAGCATTTTTATAGAAAACATGATGTTTGTGCTTTTTTGTGATATTTGGCGAAAATAGACGAAGACGAGAAAAATATCATTTGATTTTGTTCTGAGATTTTCCCAACACCAATTAAAATAAATTCCCTAAACATACAACACCTCTTTCCAAAAGGCATCAAAGCAGATGGATAAACAACTCTGGGTTAAGCTTTAAAAACTCGTGCTCTTCAGAATAGAGGATACAAAGTCCATTAAAGAAAATATTTTCAATATCCTATTGGTTTGGCTCATCCTTAACATGTCTAGTCTCCAAATCTGAAAATTTTGATTGCATGTTCCATTACATGCAAAACAGTTAACATAAGAGCATTTATCCCACGTCACATGAACACATTATGCTCACTACAGGATGATTTAACCAAACAAACAGTCCTTGAGCAAATATAAATTATCAGACGATCAAGCTTAAGGATCTTATCTCAAATTTAATGAAGCTGCCAATAAAGGAAATTATAGAAGCTTCAACAAGTTTCCACTCAAGAAAAATGTTTCTATGATTCTCCAAAGAAGCAATGATGAGGATTATTTTGAGATTTGTTGTAACTAAAATACAAGATATAATTTGAATTCAAATAATACCTGACCAGAAAGCTTCTTTTCCTTAAATATGTACACTAATGTTGCAAGTAACAGGCATATTCCATGTCCCCAATCACCAAACATGACAGCAAATAGGAAAGGGAATGTAACTATTGTGAATACTCCAGGATTTACTTCTGGATATCTAGCCACCCTGCATGATCAAGAGAAGAAGCAATCTTATCAGCATGCGACTTGACTTCACAAAGCATAATACACAGATGGAGAGACACAAGACTTCAACTAGCAAAATAAATAAATACAAAAATAACATGAGAATACTATCAAACAATTCTATAAGTCAGACAACATTTCCAACGTCAGAAATGCCATGAGTTAAATCCTGTATAGTTCCAAGTTTTTGAAAACTCACCCATATGCATCAACCATTTCCTGGAATGCTGAAGTAAATTTGTTTGTGCGGAAGTACGTCGGCGGCAACTCCTTTGCATGTACAACCTGGAAAATGGCTCCAACTTGAGCATTGGAGTCAGATGCAGCTCGCTGCAATGCATCCTGAATCTGCAAACAAGTCCAAGGCTTCCCTCCTGTTGAACAGGAAAACCAATATGAGCATCTCATCACATGAATAACATAAGATGAATTAAACATTAAAAGTATGAAGGAGGAGAAACCTTAAATGCCAGTATTCTAGGAGCTGGAAATCGTGATTCTATGAGTTCTTCAGCCAAAGTTTGGCAAGCCGCTAAAGTTGCTGCACTTTTCCCTTCGTCAACAGCAAGTTCGGCACCCTATTCATCAATCGATGGGAAAGTTGTTAACAAGCCAATTAGAGAAGAAAGGCTACAAGAGTGACATATGATAGTGGGAATTCCAGAATGTGCAATGGGTTAGATATATGATAGTGTTAACAAGCCAATGTGTGTTCCTTTCCTGGAGGAGATCCTACCTTGAATTCATATGACTAATAATGCCAAGTAAGCTTGCACATTAGCAAAGCATTTGTCCAGATAAGGCACAAGTCAAAAATATTTCTTTGTAACAAAAAAACAAAATGAAATGAAAAAAGAAAATCCAAAGTATAAAACCTGAGCAATGATGCGATTTCCAGCTAAAAGCTTAGATTATGGACTTGATACAGCCGTAATACCATGATAAATATGGTCAAAATGCACCTGTAACAGAGGATTGAACACATAATGTTACCAGTTCATATATTGCCCAAGCAAATATAAACAGAAAACCAACATCAACAAACCTGGACTGTCGATCACTTTGTTGCTACTGGACCATTTCCCTCAATGATGTCATAGTATTTCACTCCATCAGCTGTTGCTAGTATCGAAATTGCTTACTAAAACATAATAGACAAGATGCTAAAATGCAACTGTCTCTCGTGAAACACAAGAGAACCCTTTTTCGCCACAAATCTGGTAGCTTAGATTTCAATTCTTTTCTGCTCTGTATGGGGAATAGGAATTACATTTGAGTGGTGAGGCGAGCGAGGGGTAACGGCATCCAGTAGCAGTGTTGAGGGAGGTCCAACGACGGGGAGCACACGGCGACGGCGGTGCAACGTGGACGAAGGCACTAGTCTCACAGCACCAACAGCGGCACCAACGGCACAGCAAAGACGGCAGAGGTCGCGGCTCAACCCATGGCCAAGCGGGGAAGAGCTCGGTTTGGGTGGAGGTGGTGATGGTTCGGAGCAACGACGGCTTGGACAGCCGAGCGAGTGGCAGCAAGAGGTGGTGATGGTGGCTTGGGGACGGCGGTGGTGCCTCATGGCGGCGCGGACGGTGCAACAGCTCGTCGGGCTCAACGGCGAGATGGCTCGTTGGACGAGCGGTGGGTGGTGGGGGTTCGGTGGCCAAGAGGTGGTGGTGAGTAAGGCGTGGGGCGGCAGTGTGGTGGTGGGTGAAGCAGCAGCCAGCAAGAGGAAGGAAGAAGAAGAAGAAAAAAAAGAAGAAGAAGAAGAGAAGAAGAAATGGGGTTTCAACCGAGAGAGGGGGAAAGAGGAGAGAGAGAGAGAATAAAAAAAAAAAGTTGTGGGGGTAGGAAGTGATGTGAGGAGGAAAAATGGGAGAAAAGAAAGAGAGAGAGAGAGAAAAAGAAAAGGAAAGGAGGGAAGAATCGGTAGAAGGGGGAAATCACGTAGGGGATTAGGGCTTTTTAAAAAAAAATCAAAATCCTGGTCGGTTCTGGTTCCTCTGGTTCCGGTTCCTCAGGGAACCGGAACTAGAACCAGGAACCGCCGGTTCCCAGAATAAGAGAACTGGGAACCGGAACCGATCCCCTTAGAACCGGGAACCGCTCCGGTTCCGGGTTCTACTTGGGAACCGCGCTCACCTCTACTCGTGAGTTCCCTCCACAAGATCGCAAGCTCTCCCAAGTTCATATCCTGTGTGACAGTGGAGTGTTGCGGTCCATACCAACACAAGCGACATACCTTAGAAAAAGAAGTCGAATGTGGTTATCGGATTTAAGGGTACATTTATCATGGTAGCTTTCTCGATAGTACACTTCGCCCATTAGGATGGCATCACTTCATCCTTTGAATTACTTCCACATCGAGTATGCTAAATCATGGTGAGTTTCATCGAAACTCACACCCCGCACGACAGGTTCATTTATACGATCTAGTTGTTTGTGACAACCTAAAAATAGACGGGAGTCACCACTAGCCTCGTTTTGGGGGTCAGCTAGAAAACCCAATCGAGGGTCGGGAGTGTTCCCTCGATTCCTACGCAACCAAATATCTAGGTTCGGGGACTTGGATTACGCTAATATTTCTATTAGCGCCGTTTCGAAACCTAAAATGTATGTTGTGTTTTCCTAACATGTCCATGCATTTCTTTTTACATTTTCGGGATCATTAGTCGTAAACTAGGCGATCATGCATGGTTGGTCATTTTCATTCTATTCTATTTCTAGAAAATAAAAAAGAAAAGAAAACAATCAATGGAATTGAAATTGCAAGATAGTAAGTAAACAATGAAGGAAAGCAGTAAATCTATCATGCGATCCTAAAAAGTATAAAAGAGAAACACAATTGAAAAAGATGAGAGAAAGAGAGAAAACCTGCAACTCGTCGGGTTTTATACAATAAATGAAACTCAAGACATATGTCAGGAACTTTACCAAAAAAAAAAGGCATATGTCAGGAAAATGAATAATACATAATAATGGTCGGAATGGACATCGACCTCCACCGTCTTTGTACTTTATCTATCTTTGGGGTTCTAATCTAATCCTAACCTAAGAAACTCATAACTAGGTACATACAATGGAAAGAAACAAGCATACACATCAAAACAACCAAAAACAAGACATCATATTGAGATCAATCATTTAAAAGAAGCGCAATACAAAAATCAAGTTTTGGGGCCTTGGGTTCAGCCTTTGTTTTTCACGCAAAGGTCCCACTAAGACACTTACCCAATCCATTTTAGTTTGTGACTTATAGCAATTATTGACCAATTGTATTCTCGCATGGCCAATAACACGAATAAGTCTCCTAATCAAGCGATCTATATGATCCCAGGGTTTTCCCTCGATATCATGCCTCGACACAACCATTCATCTAAAAATCACATGCATTGCAAAAAATTTAGACATGCATGCAGGCCTTTTGAACCTTGTTTCTCAATCAATCAAGCAAGAAAATGAACCGTCGGCGGGTCACTTATTACCAAGGGTATGCGCCAATCACAAACACAAGCAATTTCTAATGCATCATGGGATTATATGTATGAAGGGTACATGTGATATTTTAAAAAATATTTCAATATCATTCATGAAAAGTTTTTAGACAAGGTGATGTCTCAGCGATGAAAGGCATTCAATTGCCAAGGCTAGCTTGGGACTCGCATTAGAATTCACAAGCATTGCAAGCATTCTGAATACAATTCAAATTGTGACTTTCATGTTGTCAAAATAGAATTTTTCCTTAAGCCAAATCGAGTTTTGGCAAATTATTTTTTTAGGAATTTTTTTTTTTTTAGAAACATTAGATGTACTAAAACATTTTTTTTGAAAGATGCAATTTGAGAAGGCCAGTTGTTTAAGAAAAAAGATTAAGCATTTTAAAACAACTTTCATGAAGATGGCATGTCTTAATTTCATGCACAAACTAACCTAAAAGATATAGGTAAATAATCACAATCGTGTTCATATCAGAAAATTTCAGAACAAACGTGCAAGGACGGTAGAATTGAGTAACACCCATTGACAATATAGCTATGGAAAAATTTCCTAACATGCATGACATGATGACAAACAACTTTCTTGAAGAAAGTTTTCTTGAACGAGCTGCACATGAATTTACAAAAATCAGACAACAAGAAATAGCACATCAGAAATTTGTCAAAACAACAGGACATTCAGCTAATGTCACGAGAATTTTTCCTATCATAACGTGTCTAAAAATCATTAAAAAAAAATACAGAAGATGCACAACACCTATACAAGCAACTTTCATCAAGGAAAGTTATCCCAGAACTCAACACAAGAATCAGCACAAAAATAGTAAAACAGAGATCGATGTGGAACAAATTGACCAAAGCCTAAATCTAAGTAGATCTGACCTAGTTGAACACATCGAAAAATCATGAAAAAAATACAGAAGATGCACAACATGATTTGGAACAAAATTCATGAATAAATTTAGTCTAAAAATGATCATGAAAGTCGACACAAAAATAACAATGTCAGGAAGCGGAACCAGATCAAAACCAAAAAAAAAAACCCAAACTACTGCAGAATCGTTAATTTTTGGAGATGTTTTTTGAGGGCCATACGATGTCTATTTTGGACATGCGACCTATCGTTTCGAAGCTCGGGATGTCTACTACCTAATCCTAAGAGAACTCAAACTCAAACGAGGTTGTTTCGGACTTCATTTTAGCCCAAACAGCAAGTTACTCCTGGTATCAAAATATGCAGAAATAAGAACGATTTTTTTAAAATCTACCTATCCGAATGATTTTAAAAAATCCTGAAAAAATTATATGTTGTAGAGAAACATGTTTTTAACAATTTTTATGAAGGAGTTGATTTGACATTCAAAGTACAAAAATCCAGAAAAAATCGACAAGCAGACAAGGTTGAATAATACATAACAGTGAACTACAACATATCAATTTTCCAGAATTATCTCCTGACTTTCGAAGCAGATTTCAGATAGCTAATGATATCGCATTGGGACGTGCTATAGCTCATTGGAAAGCTAATCAAGCCATCTTCGACTCTCATGAAGACATCGAGCACCAAAAAGCATATATACTAACTCATTCCCAGGCATATGCACAAAGAGGTCTGTCAAGGATCCGAAATTGCAGAACAGAGATCATCCAAGTTCAAAAATCATTTCAGAGAGCAAATGATATCGGATCAGGACGTTTTATAGCTCATTGGAAAGCTAATCAAACCATCTTCAACTCTCATGAAGACATCAATCACCAAAAAGCACATATACTAACTCATTTTCAGGCATATGCACAAAAAGGTCTATCAGGGATCCGAAATTGTAGAACAGAGATCATCCAAGTTCAAAAATCATAGAATCAAAAGATCTAAATGTAATCAACTCTAGATCATTCAATTATTGATTCTAATCAGATTTGCAATGCATCCTGGCCCCGAACCTTCATTGTCGATAAAGTATTTCGACACAAGAAGTTCTCGCCTCATCGGACGCTATTAAAAAGAGTTTCGTCTCGCTTACCTCGATTGAATCGGCGAAGAATCAACTTTCAGAGACGTCCACCCTTCAACTACAATGAAGTTGCTATTCAATCTCGCTTCAGGAATCATTGAACGTGAAGAATATCGAGTTAGATTCTGGTATAAGAGCTGTTCAGTACCGATCTTCAAGCTCTGATTTATGACTTTTGCAGATCATGATCACTCCTCTCTAATCTTCTTTCTAGATCAACACTCAGAGATGAACATAGCGGTGCATCGTAGCTGCTGGACTTTGTTGAAAACACTGATTGCCTGATGAAGAAACGATTGGACTTTGCTTGGGACTTTGTTTGACGTCGATCTTCGATTTTTGACTTACGAGACTCATCAACGGACGCCAATCAAAGAAATTGAAGAGATCGACGTCAACAAAATCTGATGTAATCAGAGTCCTAGCACAGCAAGTATATGAGTAGAGATTTAGAAGACTTAGCCGAATCTAGAGTCTCAGCTTGCTCCGATTTCAGTTGTGGACAATCTATTCGGATCGTGCGACCAAACTCATGAAGAGCTCGATTGTTCCATTGAATAAAAAGCAAAAGCTGTTGACTCCATTGCTTTCTCCACCATGGAAGGAACGAATGGATCCATGAAAAAAGAGAATGATTGGATAGTTTTTCTCTTTTTTTTTTTTTTTTTTTTTTTTGCTTTCTGTCGAAGGGCCAAAGAAAAGCTCAACAGAAATCTCTCGAACTCTTGCGCCAGAGAGAGAAAAACAAAGGTCGGTGGAGATCCCTCTTGTAGAACAGCCCACAAGCGAAGAAAATTCCTTCGCTTTTTCCTTGCTCGATCGAAATTGGAGGGATCTAGAGAGACTGATGGAGAGAAACTGATGTAGAGAGAGTTTTAGTAAGAGAAAGTAAATCTGAAAAATGGCCCCCTTCAATTTTGGAGGGAGAATTTGTTATATAGTTTAAGGCAAAATTAAATCTTAACCCTTGGATTTCCGAGGGCTAGGATTTGATCTTCCTAGCTAATTGGTTTGTTAAATTTGTTAAGAGCACCCCTGATTGAGCACATGCTCATTTCAATGGCCATGATGCATTTTTGATGAACGTCGATGATCAATTGTGAACTAATTGGGGTCTTCTCTCTATTTTTTTTTTTTTAATTTTCATAACATGCATGGTTGATTTACGAATTTCGTAAAATCCGTAACAAAATTGGAATTTTGAAAATTAAAGGGTGTGGATGCGTTGGCCATGAAGCGGGCCAGCAAATGGTGGTTTTCGGCCAAAAAATGGCCGGAAAAATTCACCAGTCGATGCCAGATTGACCGAGTTGACTTTTTGTCCGAATTTTGTTTTATTTTTTATTTTTTTTTGGTTTTGCCCAATTTAAACGAAATCAAGTATTTCCATATGAATTGGGTCAAATGGGATGCAATTGAACTATCTCAAGTCAAGAATTGTGCACAAAATATTCAAATTCATTGAATTCTATTGAAGTGGGGCCACAAGCTAGATTGACATCTTTAATTGAATCTCAAATGGGCAAATTGAAGCTCAATTATTTCAATTGTACTCTAGTCTAAAATAAGCCAAGTCGAATAACGTAGATTGAACCACCTTAGCTGGCTTTCTAATCTTTGCACACGTCAAATCAACCAAATTAAAATACATTCGAGCAAATCTCCCAAATTTGACCCTGAATTTGGACTTATCTCTTTTAATAATGTATCGACTAAAAATCAGGTGTCAATAGTAATATATCTTGTTGAGAGTAATCACATTTATAAATGATCTTTCTCTTGCATTCTGTTTTATTCTGAGGCATGATGATATGCAGGATGAATCATAGATAACTTGGGTTTTGGAGATATAACTTAAGAGTGATAGAATTTCTATCGAACCACTTTGAAGGTGAGGGTGGATTTTCTTTCTTCAAATGGTGGAGTCACGGCAGGTTCAAGCTACCTGACCATGCTGCCCTTCAAAAGCCAACGCATTCGCTTCGCGGAGACCTTTCTCAATTGCGCTCCTCACACTGTCGGCCTCCAATCAGAGTCACAAGTGCTCAACATACATATGACCGAACACATCAATGCACCGGAGTTGACTTCCTGCCTGAAGGTGATCGTGGAAGCAAGAGCTGACAACCAGCTGGTGGTGGCATCCCAGAGATGTACTCCGCGTCAATTGAGCTCAATCTCAGCTCCCTTGCTTAAAGAGGATTGTTTGGAATTGGCGTAAGACGGTCTTCGTTTGTGTCAGTTTGGCGTCATATTCCGTGGAGTTGGTCTAGTTTGGCGTCATATTCCGTGGAGTTGGTCTTAGTTCTTCTCCTGTAGAGGAGTAATTATTCCCAAAGGGCGGGCGAATACTATGGCAAAAAGGCACCACATGAACATCACATCCCCGCACAAGAGCAGATGAAGAAATGACCCGAAGCTGAAGCAAGCTCTCAGCCTTCAGCCTTTGGGTACATCTTTCTTCTTATTTGGAGTAATCTGGGTAGGTTTTTAGCTTCCACGACTGACCGCTACTGCTGATTTAAAATAATTCAGGAAGATGCACATTTTGAGTTGCTCGAAAGCAACTTTTTCGACTGAGAGATCAGATGAGAGATATTTTTCTCAACTGACAGGCAGTATTAGCGTTGAATTAATGCATGACTATCTACAATTGCGGCACTTTTCATGGATTAGGCCTTAAAAGTTCGTTACACTTTAATATTTTGTAGTGTCATTCTAAGAATTTATTTAGGCTCAGCTACTATTCTTAAACAAACATGATCCTCTGCAAATAAGATTGATGAAGAGACAGGCCCTACATGTCCAAAATCTCGGCATGCCATTAACTAAAATAATTGGTAGCGTATGTTCTAAGCATTAGCAGAATGATAATCTATGACTCCTTAATGATAAAGAAAGAGGCCTTAGTAAAATGATAATCCACAACTCCTCGATGATAAAGAAAGAGGTATTATATTGCCATGGCGTGAAATATAGAACTCATTATGTCAAACTTTGTGCCAGAGAGAAACAGAGTGACGCATGGAGCTAAAAGTGCAATCTCTAGAAATTCAGTTTAAGATTGGAATCAACTGGTCATCTACTTCTGAATTAATCAAATCTGTTGGAAGATATGCAGAAATCCCTTATGCCAGAATTGAGTCGATTATGATATCATGGAATCAATCTAGGAAATTAGATTGATTTAAATTGATATGTGTAAAATTACATTTCCTTTTCTAAGTGTACATCTTGTAGTATAATTGTACATTTTGTCAATATACACAATACACGCAGAAAAAGAGAAATTCTCCCTAAGCTCTTTTCTTCCTCGTCTCGTCTTGCTTCTCACCAGACTTCGACTTCTGACATGGTATCAGAGCCGTGGCTCTAAGTTCCAAATTCCGCATCAGATTGCTTTCGTTTTTTTATCCTGCAAGACAAGATCAGTGTCTTGTAACGAAAGAATCAGTTTTTTGCAAAAGGGAGAAGAAGCAGAGAGGATCTACTCACCATGAATCCAGAAGACCAACCTCCTGTTGGAACTGAAATTCCACCCACAGGAGATGTCTCTTCGACCGTGGAAAGACAGGGACTCCACCCTGGGTCGAATCCTACAAACCCGACGAATCCTGCAAACACCACAGCACAACAAGGAGTTGGGATGTTCTCGGCTCAGGCGAGTATGGGGCAACCCTTTCAGGGCCAACCTTACCAATGGGTACCCTATCCATGGTACCTTGGGCAAAGCCCGAATCCATCATCGCCGGGGGTAATCACTTACCAGAGTGGTGTGCAGCTCGATGGGAATCTACCAGCCGCAAGCGGGGCAAATCCAGCCACCGAGCCAAGAAGCGGGTCTGGAGAAACAAGATCCGGAGCAACCCTTCACCCGGGTTTCTTTAATGCGGGGCATGGATCCGGGTTTGATGGGTCGGGCACGTGGACGAATCCCTACCCGAACCCAAACTTTCAACTCGGATTCTTTCCGTATCCGATTACAGTAGCGATCACCGGCCGACCCGAACCAGGGGACCCCCTGCATGTGTCCACCGCCGACGGCCCAGAAGTGCGACTCATCAGCCTACAACTGGCCGGGCCGGAGAACTACAGCAAGTGGTCGACTGATTTCCGAAGGGCTCTCGCAACCAAAGACAAGGAGGGTTTCCTTGATGGAACCATACCGATCCCGTCGGATGAAAGGCTCGCGAGGCACTAGAGGAAGTGCAACCGCCTGATCCGCACCTGGATCGGCAACTGTATCTCCCCAGACGTTGCGACGGGCCTCCCACCAACTGAAGATTTCAAGATCATGTGGGACAACATCAAAGAGATGTACGGAAAGTTAGATCGAGCAAAAATCTTTTGTCTCACGCAGGAATTAACAGATCTCAAACAAGGAAACATGTCGATCACGGCGATTTACAACAAACTCTCATCGCTCTAGAACGAGCTTGAGGTCGTGGAGGAAAAGCTCGAAGGGACCCCGGAAACACTTCGACAGTACAGATCCATCAAGGAAAGGGAGAAATCGACTCGATTCCTCTTGATTCTAAACGAATTGTACTCGACTTTTAGATCGCAGATATCGGCGATGGATCCCGTGCCGCCCCTCGGCCGGATTTTCCAGCTGGCCGTCCAAGAGGAGAGCCAGAGACTCACGGCTTCGGAGCAAGCTCGAGGAGGAGACGCCATGGCCCTTGCCCTCCACGGAGAACACCACGGATCCGATTTGGGGGCGAAAACCCTAGGTCGAGAGAAAATTGGGGGCGAAGGGCTCGGGCTAGGGTTCGAAATGGGGGAGAAAGGCTATAAAAGGGATCGTTTCTACGGCCAGGATTTAATGAGGAAATCCGACGGCCCTAATGTGTCGCGACGATCCGACGACTCGGATCAGATTCGACGATCCGACGGCTTGGATCAGATGCGACGATCCGACGGTCCTGATTTCCCCCGCAGATCTGACGGCTTACAAAGGGCCGATCCATCCGTGGGATCGGACGGCGGAGATTATTCCACACTCAAAGGATCCGACGGCCAGATTTTTTCTATACGAAATTTCAGCCAAAATTCCAAAATAAAAGGTAAATTATATTGTGAGCATTGTAAACGCCCGCATCATACCATAGAAAATTGCTGGAAATTGCACGGAAGGCCAGGAGAAAAAGGAAAAAAATATTCTGCAGCTTATCAGGTGACTGGACCCACTGGGACAAGTAGCAACCGGCCTATTACTCACGGGGAGTATCAGCAATTGATGCAGGCATTACAGAAAGCAGACATTGGGGACAAAAGGGGAAGTTTTTCAGGTATATCCCATTGCCTTATAAATTCAATTTCAAAAAGGGCATGGATAATAGATTCAGGAGCAAGTGATCACATCGTTTGTGATGTGAATTTTTTCTCAAGAAGAAATAGGAAATTGGAAACACCTATTTCTGTGGAGCTTCCAAATGGAAACATCTCTCATGTCACATTGATGTGGTCTGTTCAATTGACTTCTGAAATTCTCCTAGAAAATGTCCTTTATGTCCCCCAATTCCAATTCAACCTTATTTCTGTATCCAGAGTCTGCAAAGAAAATTCCTGCCAAATACTCTTCAATGCTGACAAATGTTCTTTTCAGGCCCTTTCGACTGGGAAGCTGATGGGCTTGGGTAATCTTTTAGAAGGGTTATATTTCTGGGCCAGCACTCCAAGTCACCATGAGTCATTTTTTTTCCAATAAATTGTCATTGTGTAATGTTATTGCCAATGATAAAGATTTCCTTTTGCATTCACGAATGGGACATAGTGTTTTTTTTTCCTTACTCTAATTGTCATATTTGCCCTTTAGCAAAACAAGTCTCGCATGCCTTTCCCTTCTCATTCCAAACGTTCAAATACTATCCTGTCTTTAATTCATGTCGATGTCTGGGGCCCATACCACACAGCACATCGTGACGGTTCTTGATATTTCCTCACGATTGTTGACGATCATTCTCGTGCCACGTGGGTATTCTTGATACAATCCAAGGCATAGGTTCCAGCTCAGTTGAAGACATTTATTACCCTGACTAGAAATCAGTTCGGGAAATCAATACAGCGAATTCGGATTGACAATGGGACGGAGTTTTTCAATCATGAATGCAGGTCACTCTTCCAGAATCATGGGATTCTACATGAAAGCTCTTGCGTCTACACTCCACAACAAAATGGGGTGGTGGAAAGCAAACATCGGCACTTGCTGGAAGTTGCACATGCCCTGAAATTTCAGGGATCTATACCAGCTACATATTGGGGAGATTGTGTGCTTACTGCAGCCTACCTCATCAACCGAATGCCCACTCGAATATTAGTTGGTAAATCACCCTTTGAGCTGCTTTATGGGAAGAAACCGACGGTTGATCATCTACGAGTCTTTGGCTGTTTATGTTATGCCACAATTATGGGACCACGAGACAAGATGGGGCCACGAGCAAGGAAGTGCGTATTCATGGGCTATCCCAATTTGCAGAAGGGATACTACGTCTTGGATGAATCCACAGGAGATTTTTTGTAAGCAGGGATGTCATATTTCATGAATCTATTTTCCCATTCCAGGACACCACAGAGGATTTGACTATGTCCACCAGCTCACATCCACCCTCAAATGAGGATAATCAGTCTCCTGAATATTTTCTTGCCACATCTCCAGGGCAAGTTATTTCTCAATCCCCTGATCATCCTGGTCCATAGGAAAGGTTGGAAAGCATACCCATTGCCTTGTCCAATACTGAGAATTCTTCTGAAGATCTTGAAGAGAACAATGCTGCAACAATATCTCCACCGCCAATCGATCCACCACGTCGATCGAAAAGAACCACGAGACCACCAACGTGGACCAAAGATTACGTCTGCGCTTCACTCAATGCACCAGGTATTAACTATCCAACATCCTCATATGTTTCCTTTGATAGACTTTCATCGGAACATAAATGTTGCATTAGCCGTATATCCGATGAAAAAGAACCATCCAGCTATGAAGAAGCCTCCCATGATCCACGCTGGCAAAAGGCAATGGCAGCAGAATTACTGTGCGTTGGCCGACAATCACACCTGGGAGTTGGTCTCTCTTCCTAGGGACCGAAAATCTATAGGGTGCAAGTGGGTGTACAAAATCAAATATAGAGCAAATGGAACCATTGAACGATACAAGGCTCGCTTGGTGGCGAAAGGATATACCCAAAGAGAAGGCTTTGACTATAATGAGACTTTTTCTCCAGTTGCCAAAGATGTCACAGTCCAATCATTCTTATTAGTTGCAGCTATTCATGACTGGTCGCTCCTTCAAATGGACGTTCATAACGCCTTTCTTCATGGAGATCTAGATGAAGAAATTTACATGGATATTCCTCAGGGCTTACGGAGACAGGGGGAGAATAAAGTGTGTCGTCTCCGTAAATCCCTTTATGGGCTGAAGCAGGCTTCCAGACAATGGTATGCAAAATTTGCCAATGCTCTCACCAGTGCAAATTTCCAACAATCAAAGTATGATTATGCCTTGTTTACATGGACCAGAGGTACGTCGTCTATCTATTTAATGATTTATGTAGATGACATCCTTATCATGGGAAACGATGAAGCTACAATAGAGAGCCTTAAAAATATTTGCATACCACCTTTCACATAAAGGATTTGGGAGCACCAAAATATTTTCTTGGGATTGAGATTGCACGATCTCATCAAGGAATTTCTCTCGCCGAGGAAATTTGTACCGTAAATTATATCGTAGACTCGGTTTATCAGATGCAAGCCAGCTGTCATCCCAGTTGAACAGAATATCAGGCTAACTACAGCAGATCATGCCGGGGGAACATCTCAGGATGATCCTATACTACAGGATCCAACGAGCTATCAAAAACTCATTGGAAAACTTATCTACTTGACTATGACTAGACCTGATATATCATATGCAGTGCAGAATCTGAGTCAGTTCATGCACAAACCAAAAGAATCTCACATGAATGCAGCACTGAAGGTCGTCAAGTATTTAAAGGGATGTCCAGGAGTCGGGATACTTCTATCCAGAAGATGCAACATGAAGATGACGGCGTTCTGCGATGCGGACTATGCGACATGTCCTATGAGTCGAAGGTCCATAACTGGCTTTTGCATCAAGCTTAGGGACTCACTTCTCTCGTGGAAAACCAAAAAGCAAGGAACAGTTTCACTTTCATCCGCTGAAGCTGAATATCGAGCCATGGCAAAAACCACTTGTGAAGTTGTCTGGTTACGAGGCTTGCTTAGTGACCTTGGGGTACGACTGAGAGGACCCACGAAGCTATATTGTGACAACGAATCAGCTTTGAAGCTTGCAGCGAACCCTGTAATGCACGAGAGAACCAAGCACATAGAAGTGGACTGCCATTTCACTCGGGAGAAGATTCAAGAAGGAACAATTGAGGCAAAAGGGATTGGAACTGATGAACAGCCTACAGATGTGTTTACCAAAGCCTTATGTCAGAGACAGCATGCATATCTCTTGAGCAAGCTTGGTGTCTTAGATATCTACAAGCCACTAGCTTGAGGGGGAGTGTTGGAAGATATGCAGAAATCCCTTATGCCAGAATTGATTCGATTCTGATATCATGGAATCAATCTAGGAAATTAGATTGATTTAAATTGATATGTGTAAAATTACATTTCCTTTTCTAAGTGTACATCTTGTAGTATAATTGTACATTTTGTCAATATACACAATACACACAGAAAAAGAGAAATTCTCCCTAAGCTCTTTTCTTCCTTGTCTCGTCTTGCTTCTCACCAGACTTCGACTTCTGACAAAATCACATTCTCCCAATAGTGCAAGAGATGCAAAATGCGGACAAATAAGAACTCATCCATTGCCTCAAAAGTGGAGAAATATTCACATGGTATCCTGTGCCAACATGCTTAACACTGTATACACTTCCAACTGCAAATTAAGGGTGTGAAGCAATCAAAACTCAACACCGCTCTTTATCTTAACGGAGAAAGGTCTACCGACGGCGGAGAGCGACGCATCCATTCTGACAACTATACCTGAGATTCCAACATTCCCATTCCGCTTAGATCTCCCAATCTGCATAAGACCCGAGAAGAGATTGACACAAAAGGACTTGAAAGAGGCCCAAGACGTCAGCTTGCGACCTCGCCAACCTAGGATCAGGAAAAAAGTAAAGAAGAAAAAAAATTTTAAAAATTTTAAAAATTATCTACATCGGTACTGTACCATATATGATTATTAACGCATCGTCACATCAATGATTTCTGCTCAAATTAGTTAGAATAACTAAATTGACAATCATTTATAAATTTAAAACCAAATTAACAAATTGTCAAAAAATTTGAGATTAAATTGGTACAATTGAAATATTCAAGACTGAATTTACACAAGAATAATAGGTTTGTGACTAAATTAAAAATTTTAAAATTAAATTGATATAAATGTAATATATTTATTTATTTATTTTTATCTTTTGGTTAATCTCCTCCAACACCTGTGCTCCTTTGGGGACTCGAGAGAAGCATCCCTAGAAGCTCGGCTAGAGAACTTGACTAGGCATCCCGATTTTCGAGCTGGGGACGTGAATTATAGAAATAGGAATATGTTTCTCACGTGACATCACACACGAAACTTTGTTCCCCTGTTAACACCATCCAAGTGCTCTGGGTGACGCAATAAAATCGTCGCTGGTAGCTTTTGTAAGAAAACTTGTGAGGAGTTTGATCAATGGTATCCCAGCTTTTGTCTTGGACGTCCCGGTGGCTTTTATAGAAAATTTGTGAGAAACTTGGTTAGTGTCGTTCCAATTTGTGAGATCCAAAGACTTCAAGGGAACGTTACGGGGTGCTCCTTTGGACTTTCATCCCTATGCCAAAAAGGAACAATGCGAAAAAGACGTCCTCATCCTACAAGATCTGGGACATTTAGAAAGGTGTCTCTAGGGATCCCTAGGGTGGAACGTGGCTATGATGATGTCCCTAACAATTGAGAAGCAAGGGCTTTTTACTTAGTCGTCCCAAAAAATATGTTTGGACTTACATCGTTTAAGTAGTACCGACATTAATATGACACAACATGACAAGATACACCAACATATTATTTCCCAAAAATAAAGAATTCCAACATATTGGAATACGTTATGTATCAAATGTATATGTTTATATGATTATTTCAATCAAATTAATTTGATTCAAATTCACAAATAAATAAATAATAAAAAGAGCATATTTATTAAAAACATTGATCCGCTATTTGTCAATATCATTCATTATTTCAATTTGACAAATTCAATTACATTTCATTCTAATAATCCATAAAATTTGGAGAAAAACAAGCAATTCACATTCCACTATTAAATTTAATTTTAACAATAAGTCCAAAAAAAAATCCACATTTTATCATCAAATATAACAAGAAGTCTTTTTCTCCCTTATTATTTTTATATTTTATACCTATTTACCTCTAAATCCCTCATTTCTTGAAAATTTTTAAAATCGATTTAGTGCGTGTCAGAATCGCGTGCAGGGATTCCGGATTTGCATGTTGAGAGAGTTGACCCTGTGTCAGTTTTTCCAACATCTGTTAACCGTGTGTCGGAGTATCCAACACAGTACGAAAACTCTTGGAGAGTGTAAGTACTTTCTAGTTACCATTAACATATATAGTTTCGATTTTTTTTAAAGAAAAAAAACTTCAATGCGAATTTTCATTTGCTTCTTTTCAAAATTTAAAGTATTTCATATGAACTATAATCAAATTCAAAATATAAAATTGGCTAAAAGGCCCAGCCCCTCGAACAAGATTTAAGATAACAGAACCTGTGCAGCATCTTTTTTTCTCTCTCTTATTCCCGATGGCCAATTAATTAGATTTTATTCTCTCAGGCATTTTTTCTATCGATGTCTCTGTCTATTTTTCTATTTATTTATTTGCTACATTTTCCCTCATAAACGTTCAGCAGCTCCAAGCCTGAGGCATGAAAGAAGCCCATGATCTCTCAATTAGACCGGAAAGAAAAGAAGAGAAAACAGTAATCGTAATCCCCTTGTTTTCCGAGCTTCTAATTAAAGATGAGAGATAGAGCTCAGGCCCTGATTAGTAGCAGGGCCTTTGTCTAGCCGCCCGACAAAGAAAAGGCTCGTCTGCTCGCTTTTGTGAAGATGGCTCGATGTTTTGCGAACCGTGCAAAATATGAGCTTATAATTTTAAAGAAAAGATAATACCATTTATCTGGACAAGTTGAAAATTAACCTATTAAAGACAAGAGTCAACACATTCATATTCTTGTAACTTAATAAAAAAATGATATCAAAATCCAAGTAATACACTAATCTAATGCACGACTTTACTATATTATATTTGTTCACTGATAAAAACGACTATTACATACTAATAAAGAAACACGCGAACTTCATCTTTGTTATATATATTATCTGTTATGTGTAATTTACATGTGAAAGTTTATAAATCCGTTCCAATCAAATCATATTTCGAAATCGATTTTCATTAAACCCTATGGTTCTACTCTAAACTATCATTTTCATATAAATCTATAGTTTCACGGCTCTCAATCGAACATTATAGTTCAAAATTGACTTAACTTCGGATTTACGACCTAACTTTGAAAATTACTCCAATTAAATTAATAATGGGCTTGAATACTTGCCGAGCATTGCAATTCGGAGTTAGTACGACTAATCAGGACGTTCAAAGTGGCTACACGCAAACTTGAAGATTTTTCAGGACTTACTTTAGCCCATTGTAATCGAAATACGAATAAGGTGGCCGACTAGTTAGCCAAAGCCCAACGTTTGGGATACCTTCCTAGGAACTGGGTAAATAATCCCCTGTCTGCTCTTTTGGACTTGTTGTGTGTTGATGCCAAAGCTGTATTTACTAAAAACGTTTCCTAGTAATGCATTTCCATTTGTCTGTTCAAAAAAAAAAAAAGTGGCTACACGCGAAAATTGTCTCAATCCTCTCTTTTGCCCTTTTTCCCTTCAAGGACGAGCTCCCTTTCAATTCCTTGTTTTGTCCGCTGGCTTTACGTATATCATCAGTTGCAGAAGAAAGGAAATGAGTTTAGGTCGGGCTTTAGGAAACATGGGCTGGAAATGTGGTTTTGACTTTTGAGAACATGGGCTTGGGCTGGCTTGTAATTACAAAATCGAATGACCAGCATGCGCTTTAGAATAAGTTCAAAGTGAAAAGGGACGACCAACAATCATAATACGACCAGCGTCATCAAAATCGTAATGGTTTATTGGAGTAACAGAAGTACAATACATTAGCTTCTCGGATCTGAGTAGGGCTCATGAAGTGATGATGGTGTAAATGATTAATTACGAACTCCATAATAGCTTTATTGCTGAAGAACCCTTTAAGCAATCATCAAACATTTCACGAACTGAATCACCAT
Source organism: Eucalyptus erythrocorys (assembly GCA_014182555.1). Classification (NCBI taxonomy): domain Eukaryota; kingdom Viridiplantae; phylum Streptophyta; class Magnoliopsida; order Myrtales; family Myrtaceae; genus Eucalyptus; species Eucalyptus erythrocorys. The sequence goes on along the minus strand of CM024598.1, from coordinate 12,105,842 downwards.
AGGAAATTAGGTAGTAAGACGTGACCCGCAATGAATTAGTATAATATCAACAACACTTGAGTTTCATCAACCTCGGTATATCAAAAGCACATTACCAGCTTCAAAGCCACATCCGATTTGATAATTTGAGTAACTCCAGGTTTCTGTGCTGCTTCTCTGCTCCTAATGCCGCCTTTAGCAGCCTCAACCATTGCAAACGAAGAACTACATTGTTCAGACTCGTCACAGTAGTCTAGAAAGATACAACGATGTTCCTCCAACCATTTCAACAAAAAGAATTTGTTGATGTGGAGATAGGGATGATAATTTTGCCGTTAAGTAATATTTTTAATTTGTGAAAGTGATCAAAATAGTTCATGTTCTGATCAAAGTTCCATGTACATTTCCTGGAGCATAGTAATAAGATCTAGAATTGAAGTAGTCGACAAGAAAATGTGCATATTGTTTGTCCAAATAAGCATTTTGTATCCATGTCGCATTCGTGAAATAACTAAACGAATTTTCCCAAAGAAGGGCGAGGGTTGTCTTGAATCGAATGAAAATGAATTGACAAGGATGTTTTTGAATTTCAAACGAGTGTAAGAACCACATTGATGTGATTCCCTCGTTTTTGGCATGTTTACCCGGAAGACAACATTCTATTAAAGACATTGCCATTTAAATTAACCCGCGAACACGAATTCCCAATTTTAACGCGGGTATCTCAACTTCAATGATTGGCCCGGTGAACGGTTTTGGTGAAGCCTATTGATATTGGGCAGCTAATTTATATATTGATGGACATCAATCGATGTGGAGTGACACAGCCAATGTGCTCAAAGTATTTTAGATATAAAAAAAAATTATCAGTTTCTTGGTTTTGTTTTTTTTTTTTTTTTTTGGTCATTTTGTGACAAGAAAACACAATTACTTTCGATAATTGAGTAGTTATCGGTGAACACAATTACAGGAAACCAAGGGTGGCTGGTTCGAATCCTATCAACTATTGCATAGCCAAAGGACTGGACTTAACCGATGTATAAATCTTATGGTGAGATTCTCTCTCTCTCTCTCTCTCTTTTCACTTGGATAAGAAACTCAAACAAGTTCATTCTTCTTGGAAGAAGATAGACCGAATATTTGCTGACGTCTTAAAAGGACCAGTACTTGTCAAGAATAAATACGAGAAAAAATGGAGGGAAAAACAGATCCATTGCCGCGAGTGATTTTTGGCAAATTCTCTTCCGCGATAAAATGTGTACAAGTGTATATGAACGCTAAGACGAATGAAAAATTTATCCGGCACATATGGATGATCAATTGGGTTACTTATAACTATGAGCACGAGCATTTGAAGATCGAATTGTTTTGGAACTAATGTGTTGGATAACACAAGCACTCAACCTTATTTGTGCAAGTTCCCGTTAAGGGAGAAGTATCAAGAAAGTTATAAACTTATTACATTTATATAAATTCTATTTTAATTATTTTAATTGCACTAATTGATTCCTCAAACTTCTCTTTTTCTATTGTTAAGGCGATAGACGACCATTGGCCGAGGCTCGACAACCCTCACTAGCTACAAAGTGTGGTCTATGAACCCTCGTTGATCGTGAGCAAGGGTCGCGAAGCCCTCACCAATAGAAAGTCAAGGATCACACCCCTCACCTAGTGGCTGGCAAGGTCTCATTGTCCTCGCACGCAACCCTCACTAGCTACATGCGAGAGCTGCGAGGCCCTCCCCAACTATGGGGAGGGTCATTGCCCTTGCCTAGCTCCAAGCGAGGGTTGCGAGCCCTCACCTAGTGGTTAACGAGAGCTCATGGCCCTCACTTAGAATTGGGCGAGGGCCACGACCTTCATTTGCTATCGACAAGGGCTCGTAAGCCATCACTTAGTGGCTGGTGGGATTCATTGAACTGCCAGCCATCGACCCTTAAAAATAAAAAACAAGAAAAGAAGAAACAAAAAAAAAAAGTAATAAAATATAGAAATTTTTTTAAAAATTGTCCAAGTTGGCATTGGTTGCACCATGTAAGATGACTGATGTTCATGTTAGTAATTTCCAGCGTTTGGCATGTGATTTCTCATTGGTATTATTATTATTATTATTATTATTATTATTATTATTGCTATTATAGATGCAAATGAAATAGATTCCATGAGGTAAAAGTAGGAGCTGGACACGTGAAGTGCCAAAATTTGACACGGGAGGATACTTGAGTATCAAAAGTTAGGAAATGTGTACTTATGTGTCAAAATTGAAGCAAAATGGATTAATTTAGTGTTAACAATAAGAAAATCTAACCAAAATACTGACGTGGCATTTTTCTGATGAGGCAAATACAAAATGACATCGTTTGGCACGTTGACGTGGAAAGTAAAGCCAAAAACAATGTCATTTTGCCTCAGATTTGAATACTAATATTAATATTAATAAATTAAATTAAAAACTAAAGTTAAAACCTTTTTTTTTTTTTTTTTTTTTTTAAGGAGAAGCAAATTGCAACCCTCGTCGCCCCTTCCCCACCATCGCTAAGAAGGGCTGGCGATGATAGGAGGAGGGTTGGCCGGGGTCGTTGGGCCCTGGTTAGGGCTGGTGACCTTGGCCGACCAATGGCAAGGGCCTGTAAGCTCTTACCCAAATCTAGGGCGAGGGTCGTTGGCCCTCACCTAGCAAGGTGAAGGGTCGTTGCTTGCTAGGGTGAGGGCTCGTAGGCCCTCACTGGCCCCTATTCAAGGCTCAATGACACAGGCTGACCTTCCTCCATAGTCGTCGGCCCTTCCTGGCGATGGTGGGGAGGAAGCAGCGAGGGTGAAGCCCTTGGCTTCTACAATCTTTATCTTTTTGTAAATAAATAATTAAATTTAATTAATAATTATACTAAAATTCAAAAAAGAGCCAAAACAATGCCAATTTTGTTCTTCTTTGTTGAGTCAACTCTCTGGTAAGCCACATAGGTAAGTTATATTATTAAAAAATTATCATGTAAGATCTCCGGCTAGGGTCATCAGACTTGACACTCAGGTGTCCCAATTTAAAAAAAAAAAAAAAAGAAAAGAAGTGGCACTTAAGTATACTTTTAGTAACTTTTGGCACCAAAATGTCCTTACGCACCAAGTTTTGATACTTGTGTTGTTCTTTTGCCAAGTGAAAGCCATATTGATTTGGTCACCGTCAATATATGCCATTTGATTTTCTGTATGAGTGCATCATATATATTGGCTCTTTAATAATATATTTCCTTTCAGTTGGTCTAATTGAAGAAATTCCATCTAGGGTTCCTGTCTATGATAAATATTGTTCTGGTGCAATTTATTCCAAATGATGCAGATAGGAGGAAGACACATAATGTGGAAATGAGAGGTAAGCGTCATTGGATGACTGCAAAACTAATGCAATGGTACCTGCCTTTCGGACCGGATTCGCGGGTTTGTTTTACTTTAATATGGCCACATGGTACTTGGCTCAAATATATAAAAAGTAGATGTGTTTATTTAATTCTCATCATAATGTGATCATAAATAGGCAAAATGAAGCCATGGTTTTGGATTGGCTTAAATTGTTGATTTATAATGTCATAGAAAGTCGAAACGTGATATAGTAACACATTGTAATGGAGTGATATATGTTATGTGCTCTGGCCTGCTGAGGTGATGTCCCCTTTCGAGTTGTCAAATGCGTTTTCGTTTGTTTCATATAATCATGCTGCATAACAGGAGAAATTATTTATTTATTTATTTATTTATTTATTCCAAGGGACGGTGAGGAAAAAGGACTTAGTTACGTTGATTTAGCTGATAAGGCGATTTGCTATCTTGCAAATCCAATTTGGTTGTTTTGTTTTTTGTAATGTCGAGTGCATAAAGATCATGGTATTGGTGTTGCTTTTCAAACATGAACACAAGGTGCGCGTTTAGTGTCATCCATCGATTTGCAACATTGTGGTCAACAATGTTTTTCAGCTTGTTGCAAGAATCTTACTGTAGATGGGCCGTATTGGTGACTAGATTTACACATTCTGTGGCTCCAGGTGATTTCAGCTTTACCGAGAAAATTACGGTAAATATGCTGGAGCTGCTGTAATGTATTTTGTATCCAGGAACCTGAAGAAGAATATTTTACTTATCTACCGACCTCTGTTGATCGATGGCGTATGACATGTATTCAGTGCATATAGTGTAGTAATTTTGCATTCTGCAAGACTATCGTGAGGTAACTACCCCTGGCTTTTGCACTGATTGCTTTACTCGCATCACTGGTTTTATTTGTTCTGCACCTCGCATGGTCTACCAACTCTAATGGATGAGCTAAATGTTCATTGTCTACTGGGATAAGCTTTTGGACCTGAAGTAAGGAGTGTATCACTTAATTTGTAAGAGAGCACGTATCAATATATTTAACTCAAAATTCCCTAGTCTAACCCTAAAATTTTCCATTTTCCCGTTATTTGATTACTACTATAATGTTGTAACCCAATTTGGTTCTAAAAAGAAAAATCATAAAATTGGCCGGAGAAAAAGGATGAAATGGTAACAGCAATAATTAAACCACACGCTTTATACTGAAAGTGCACTCGGCGAAATTCTGTTATCCTTCCTACAATGCAACAATCAATTTCATCTTCTTCCATGTTTTTCTTGAAATTTTTGAATAAATGTTCTATTAAGTAATTGAAAGAATGGTAAGATGTTCATCTAGTGTTTGCTTTCTAGAAAAATTCATGTCGTGGTAAAACAAGAAGTCAAGTATTGAAGCTCTCACACACATTTGCAACAATTTGCTAAACTAAATGTCACCTAAATGACCGACAACTCAACTTCCTTATTTGCCCGATCCTAGATTTTGAATTGCAAGCACCGAGCATGGTGTTACTAAGGATACAAATGCTAACATTTCTGTTCCAGAAAATGTTTTCTTTTCAAAAATAGTTCTTTTCTATTTCTATTTCTTGGAATAATTTATGAGTAAAATAACGTGTTTGGTAATTATACAAAATTTTTATTCTCGGAATAGAAAAAATATATGAATGTTTTTGGTACAGTCCACAAATTTTTTGCATTTTTTTCGTTTCACAGTGGCGGCCACTGGGCGACAGATGATGGCCAGGGTTTGGCTATTGGTGGTGGTCAACAGTGACGGCCATTGGCTGGCGAGTGGTGATTGGTGGCGGCCGGCAGCTGGTAGACATCGGCAATCGGCGGGTGGTCATCGATGGGTAGTGGCATCAAATTCAAGGGCAGTGGCCGCAACAAGGACGAAGAAAAGAAGAAAAATAGAAAAAATATCTTATTTTTAGAAATTATTTCCGGGAATAATAAGCTTTTTTTTTTTAAACTTCTTGTTGTTGTTCCAAATTTAGTCCCTAGCCATTTTTGTATTCTAAAGAATAGAAAAATTAATTAATGTTACCAAATATATTTATGTTCTTTTTCTACTTTAGGGAATAGAAAAATCAAGGAACAGAAATGTTCCCATGCAGTTCTTAAGATGTTTGGCTTCTTTCTAGGAATCTGCCTTCTGTTACGACTTTTTTGTCTTGTATAATGCCATCCATGCATGCATTGACTCAATTTGATTCCTCCTTATCTCGGTCTTCAGTTTGATAAGAGAGAGAAAAAGAGGATAAAACTATGAGTAGATTCAAACATCTCAAAGTCAATTGTAGTAATTTCTTATTCACTTTCGATCTCGTGAAATGTGCAGAGACGCAAAGTCCTCAAGAGATGCAGCTCTACGATACCTCAATAAATTCAATGAAAAACTATCAAAGTGATTCAACTTGTTTATTTATATGTTATTCTGATTGTTGTTTGATAGGTTGCGCGCTTAGAGGTACAAGTGAATAAAGCTTTGTAGAGAGTCTCAACTTTTCTGTACGTTCATATCATTTCCTAAATCTATGTTGCACATCCCATTTGTTTAGCTTATTCATTTGAATAATTGTGAAATGTCCATGTTCAATCTCTATAAAGTATTTTAATTAATTATTTTGGTTCATGTATTATTTTGATAATAAAAAATTTATTTGCATTGTTATATGGAGCTCCTTTTTTAGCAAATAGATGGTTGAGATTAAGTCAAAGATAGATCAAGTGCGCCCAGATTTGGAAGAAAATGGGTAAATTTAATGAGTTATACATGTAATTAATAATGTTAACTTTTGCTCCAATACAATATTTATATATGATGAATATGTGCTTTTGCAGACAATGATTGATAGATGCAGTTCAAAGCCACTCTAGAGAGGTAAGTGAGGAACCGTATTTAATAAATCGACCTCAATAACATGGTTTTGCCTTGGATAGGATTTTACTTGATTTGACAAAGATGTTTAGTACAAAAACAAATTGAAGAGGGACAGTGAGAAGCTGAAACTTGCTAAGGAGTTTTCAAATTACAAAACTTCTCTTGATCAGCTTTATGACGATAACATCATTTGATTAGCTCGGTAATTTTATGAGTTTTTCCCAACATGACAGTCTTGGTTAGTGTTATATCTGATTTGGTTATGGTACTTTTTCATAAATGTATTTTGTAAATTCCAAGAGAAGATGCAAATCTTCTTGGCACATGTTGTAAATTAAGAAAGAAGGAGAAGGATTTGCTTGAACAGTTGATGATCACAATAAGTGAATGAGAACATCAAAAGGAGGAAAATGGTAATCTAATGGTTTAAAATACCGATTGTGTTTTTGGAGTCGCTAGATGCACGTTCACCACATTATTTTATTTTCTTTGAAATGCAGGTCCATGATGATACGAGGGTTTTGGCGAAGTTTGATGCGACGGTTTCAAAGGATAGAAGGCGTCAGGATCCCATAAACACAATATTGACATCATAGGTCGTGCTCTTCTGAACAGTTTAAAGCTGATTAGTTGTTTTTAGTGAACTATTCAACTTTTTTTGGAACACATTGTTGGATATCAAAATTTTTTGATCAGGTTGCAAATACCCTTCTCGCTGAGTTTGGCTTGTTTTTGGGAACACTTAGAATATCTTTGTTGACACCTGAAATAAAAAATTGTTTGAAATTGAATAAACAAAAAAAATGAGAGCAAAAGAAAACCAAAAAAAAAAAAAAAAAAGAGAAAAAAAGAAAAAAAAACGGAAAATGAAAATCATAAAACGAAAAAATAAAAAAAGGGAAAATATAAAAGGGGGCTCTTGGGGGACACTTTCTCTCGATCCGACTCTCTCTCTCTCCTCTCTCTCTCGCTCTCTCTCTCCTCTCGACACTCTCTCCCTCCGTCGTTCCCTTGTCCCCTCCGAAGAAACCCTAGATCAAGATCTTTGATCGGGGATAAATTTTTCTGGTTCAATCTCAGGGAATGAATCTCCCGAGAGCACATCTCCATTTCCCTCTCGCTTTTAGCCTAGATTGAAGACTCCAGAGAATCCCTAGATCGAAAAAGGGGAGGAACTCTCTCCGGCGACTGCTGCATCTCTCTCGCTCCGGCTCGATCTCTCTCTCTAGATTTCCATTGATCCGCGCCAGATTAGTAGGGACGCTGTGATTGCCGAGGACAATTTGGCCGCAAAGATCGAGCTTCGAAAGACTTGGATAGGATCAGGGCTTCAGTCGCGGTCATGGCAATGATGATAACATCCGCGATCGAGTTCGAGGTGTGGAGTTTCGGATTTGGTGTTGATCAGCGACGACGACGACGCTAGAGGTTCTGATTTCACCAGATCTGGAGTCCTAATCACCAGATCCGACACCACTGCTCCTGTTCATGGATCTAGCTTGATCCAAGGCTAATCGACGCCGATCGACAGTGGTGGAGAGGCAGGATCGAGATCCCCTGCCTGGAATCCTAGGAGGTCGATCCGATCTACAAAGATTGGTGAGTTCCTCCATCCATCTTCCTCAATCTATTAGGGTTTCGGCCCCTTAGATTTCCTTCTCTTTCGTTCGTTCTCTTACTCGAGCATTTTTTCTCGTTTGGTTTATCTCGGCCAAAATCACGCGATTGCTCCCGACGAGGATCGGTCTGAGGCACTCATTGTGAATCGCGCTTACCGAGGCTCACGGTTCCAGTGATTGCTTTGAAGCAAGCTATATTGCGTCGGTTTTGTTTGTTGCTGTCATTCCGGGTATGATCATTCCTAAATTTCAACATTAAATTTCAATATTAGAATGATATTACTCTTTTGAGCACCGTACATGGCAAAAGAGATTTCAAATTAGATGTTTAATTTCCTTGGTCCAAACCCCATTGGCCGAAATGTTTAGCCTCGTTTGATGAAATTCCTGAACTAAATATATGTCTCGTTATAATTTTGTCGACGGTGGTAAATCTCCACTCAATTTGTGCACTACCGCTTTCGTAGCTCAAGTCTCGGCTCACAAATGTATGGTGTTTGTCAGTTTTTGAAGTGAGATTGATTGTCGTGGCTGTTAGTTGTATACTGTTCGCATTAATACCATCGATCTCAACTCGCATTTTCCCATATTGTTTAAATAGGACTCTTAGAAGAAAAGCTTTGTTGCAGTCAGGATTTATATGAACTCTATGTGAGAAGATTAACTTTACAATTTTAAAACTAATTTTGTGATGTTCGACTTCAAGTGCAAGACATTGATTCTTTGCCCCCTTTGCATGAAAAAAAAGAGAGCAAACCTCAATTTCTTTTTCCCCGTGCCGATTAAACCAATCTCACGGTGATTTCATGGAATTTAGGATGGGAGTTCTTCATTGTAGAAAAACACTTTGTGCGAGTTCGAGTTAACTGTTCCATTTGTTAACCTGTTTTCTAGGACTGACTTTTTATCTTTGTCAATGGATATATGCAAATGGATCGGATTATTATATTGTGTATATGCCCCCCAACTCCAATACTTGTACATGCTGAAATGGCTTGATATACTTGCTTGATGCTCTAATGTAGGCATATGGCGTCCCAAGTCTGCTTTGCTATGAAGCAATTTTTGCTATTCTTACTATGCTGTCTTTTGTTGTTTTTACTTTGTAATGATCGTTGTTCCATTCTTGTGCTGTTGTTCTTGTTGTTTCTGTTTCGCAATGTTGTTGTTTCATCGTTTCTCCCTTGCTGTTTTATTGTCATGTTGTTCTTATATGAATGTTTTGCTGTCTTCTTGTCATCATGTTTCTGTTTTACTGTTTTGATGACATTACTGGCTCAATGATTGTTGTCTTTGCTGTTTCTGTTCGGTTGTTCTACTGTTTGCAATTGCTACATTGTTGTCCTTGCTGGCATTGCTGTACTTTTGCTGTCTCATCATTTCAGCTTTATCATGTTGTTGTTTTTGCTATTAGTGTTTCATTGTTTTGCCATTTTGATGTTAATATGTTGATTGTTCTTATGATTTTTGCTCTATGGTGTGCTGTCCTACCGTTTCGCTTCGCCATGTTACTGGTTTTTGCTGTTCATGATTGCTTTGATGTCCATTTAGTCCCAAACTGGTCTTAGTTTGGGCTATGCTTGCATGCAATTTTAATACAATGATTTAGTCATGCTTGGTGAATGTTGTTGTCCCGCTGTTGTACTGATTTTACTGATTCTTGTGTTTGCTATTCCATTGATTCTGTTTTGATATGACTGTGGTCTAATTTTGCTATTTTTTTTTTTAGGTAAATTTTGGTAATCAATTGATGTACTTTTGTTTTTACCTTTATGCATTTAATTTCAATTCCTTAGTCTAGGCTTAGATTAGGATTTTGAAGATGGAGAAACCATAAAGATGGAGGAAAGGTCGATGTCCGTTCCGACCGATGTTATGTAATTTTCCCGATATATGTTTCGGGATTATTCGTGTTGTATAAAACCCGACGAGTTGCGGGTCTTTTTCCTTTTTCTTTTACCTTTTTCTTTATTATGTTTTTCTTTATTTTTTAGGTTTACATGTCTAAATTTACTGCTCTATCTTGATTGCTACTTTTGTCTTTCAATTGTGTTTTGATTTTTGTTTCCTTTCATATCCTCTTTTAGGATTGTATGCTTAGAGTTATCCTTTTCTTTAGATTGTTTGTTTACTTGTCTTTTAATGACATGTTTATTGATTGTTTCCTTTTCTTTTAGGAATAGAATGAAATGAAAACAAACCCACCACGCATGATTACTTAGTATAGGATTGATGATTTTGGAAAATTTAAAGGATGCATGGAAATGATAAAAACACACAACATACCATTAGGTACCGAAAGGGTGTTAATAGAAATATTAACGTAATCCAGGTCCCCGAGCTTAGATCTCTAGTTGCGTAGGAATCGAGGGAATCTCCCAACCCTCGATTAGGTTTCTAGCTAACCTCCAAGAATAAGCTAGTGGCGGCTCCTGTTTTGTTTAGGTGGTCAGATATTTCAATTGTATACATTTTTTGTCGTGCTTAACGTTAGCTTGGGAGAGCTCGGAATTGCATGTTAGGGTTAGGCGCGACAGCTCTGGCGACTCCACTGGGGACTGGTTATTAGACTAAGAGGACTTGAGGCCGTTTATAAATGGTTGTTGTGTTTTTTGAACTAACATGTCTTGTGTAGGATCGTATACATGTCAAAGTCACGTGGAAAATGAGGTTAGTCGCTAATCATGTGTTAAATGGTTTTGTAGGTGGGAGTTATAAGGGGAGGCATGTATGTAAACCCCTTGTCTTGCAAGTGGTGTAAGGATGTATGTGTGTATGTGGGTTTATATTGAAGTGCTGGATGTTTAAATTTAAATGCATGTTTATGAGCTTTAGCACTACACCGCACACACAACCGCGGTCTAAAACCCCGATCGCCCAATTTAGGACCTTAGGAGGGTTTATGGGTGGAATCTGCGAGTGAATGCTCGTGGTAATCCACTATTTACATAAACCCGCTCATCCCAATTGATAAAGATAGCACTGACCGACGATAGTAGCGGTGGGTAAACTATCTTTATCCTTTGGGATGGGAGCCTTGAGCCTTTTTAGCACCCTCGCCTTAGGTGTCGAAACCTCACAGTTTCATGCGACATGTGACTTGTGATTGCCATGTGTTTGGTTGGTAAGAAATCGTTCCTTTTTTATCGTTCTTACCTTTTCATTCTCCCTATTTCAATTACGCACTTTATATTTCAACGACGATATGTTTTAATCATGGGTGCCCGTTTAGGTTTAGGTTTAGATGGGTAGGTCTGAAATAGACGTGATCCCGGTGCCTGAGAATTTCAAGACTCTATGAGAGAACCTCAACCCGAGACATCAAGACTACATGGAAAAATTCTTGAACTTCAAGATTTTTGACAAGCTCATATTAAGGAACAAGAAGATGGTGCCTTGATCGATGAGGAACGCTTGGCCTATGATAACAAGTGTCTCCACACGATCCCATTTAGTTCTTAGGTTTCCATTTTATATGCTTTTCTTGTAAAGGGGTTTCCTTTGTGTTTCCCTCCTTTCTATTGAGGTTTACTTGTATTCATTTTCATTTCTCATGTAAAAATCACATGTAAAATCAAACCACTTTGTAAGCTTCAAGAAAGCAAGGTTCTGTTCTCCCTTGTAATTGTTTGATTGAAATGAATGAAATTCATGTACATTTTCATGTATTTTTAGAGAAAGGGGCACTCTGATTAAATATTTGTCGTCGTTCCTTTTCATTGTATAATTTCTTTTGAAGAAATTTTGACAAGAGGATGTTATATGATACTTTGGGATCATATATGCTTCTTGTCACTATTTCGTCTCAAGAAAATATAAAATTGAATAGGATTTGTACCTTAATGATTTCTTGTGATTGGTATTAATCCTAATCATTTTTCTTTTACAGGAGGTTTTTTGAAAAAATGGTTGAAGAACGATCCATAATTCGCACCCGTCGTCAAACAAAAATGGAAAACGAAGACACTCGTGCTCGTGTTCTAAATATGGAAAATCAGATGACCCAAATGATGGCTTTAATGGCGGAACTCTCAAATCAAGTCAAGAATCTGACACGTCGTTCCTGTATCTTCTCCAATACATCCCCCAGCCACACCACTTGAAGTGCCGTTAGCTCCGGCAGTAGAGCCCATGGGGAAAGGGCCAGCTGAAGAGATACCCACTGCAATCCCGATCGTTATCGGCTCAGAGCCTCAGTCTAAGGAAACCCCGATCCAACACCTTGATGGGGAAAGTTCAAGGCGTTTGGCTAAGATCGAAGAGTGCCTTTGCATGCTACAGGGTTACCAACCACAAGGGTTTGACAAATTGTCGCCTTTTGCCAAGGTCACAGTACCTGAATTTTATAAAGAGCCGGAATTTACAAGAAAGTATGATGGCATCGGGTGCCCGAAGACTCACCTGAAATATTATTTGGGCAAAATGGCTCTCTACTCGGATAACCCTCCACTTTTAATCAACTCTTTTCAAGATAGTCTGATTGGACCTGCATTGACGTGGTTCATAGAATTGGACTTGGATAAAATCCACACTTGGGAGGATCTGGTTGATGAGTTTTTTCAACAATACAAATTCAACACCGAGATTGCCCCGACTCGAGAGGAGTTGGTCCGAGTTGAGAAGAGGAGAACCGAGACATTTAGGGCTTACGCTCAAAGGTGGAGGGTCATGGCATCTCAAGTAAAGCCGCCATTAACCGAGAAAGAAGCAATGAAATTACTGCTCCAAGTCATACCACGGGACTTCTTTGAGAAGATGTATAATCACACTTGCATCAACTTCGCTACATTGGTGGAGTTAGGCGAACGAATTGAAGGAATTATGCGTGAAGGGAGACTGACCGAGACCCCGAGTCGTCGGTATGCCCCAAAAAGGGATAAATAATCAGCTGTGGAAATCGCCTACATACAAAACTCCTCTTCCCAGAAGTCCTATAATCCTCAAACTTACAAACCCGCCATGGAGGTAGCGGGTCCTTCAAGAAACTTTGAACGAAAAGGAAAAGCTCCTCAAAGACAATTCACTCCATTGCCGAGGCCCATGTCTCAGCTGCTTCCGATGTTAATTGAAAATCATCTGGTGGCAAAAGAAATTCCAAGAGACAATCCTCCAAAGTTCGTTGGGTTTGACTTTAGCAAAGCATGTGAATATCACATGGGGGAAAAGGGCCATCATGTGGACAATTGTTGGGTGCTCCGAGCCAAAATCCAGAATCTGCTGGATAAAAAGTTGCTCACATTTAAGGATTCAGCACCAAATGTCCAACAAAATCCCCCTCCCAGGGCATTCTTAAGATGTCAACATGGTTGACACTATCAATGGGAATGAAGAGCCTTCAAATTCTCACTGTGTAGGGAAGGTTTGTAGTTTTTAGTTGTATTCCTTTCTTTTCTCCCCTACGAGGGAATTCCATTCATTTTTCCCCTGCGTGGGAATTTCATTCATTTTTCCCCTGCGAGGGAATCCTTTTCTTTTCATTTCATTTGTTCATGCTTGTAACAATCTGGATCATAAACTTTGTAGATCCAAGATGCTATACTTTGTAATTCAATTTTCGCATATCAATAAAACTCATGTTTTGTTAATAGACGTGTGAGGATTCCAAAATCAGTCCTATGATGATGCTTTGAGGCCTGATCCTCCACACGATCTATAGTTTCAAAATGTTTTGAAGTGGAGCAAGGACGTCCAATGACATGAGGGCTAGTTCCCAAATACATTTTTTTTGAAAACTCGAATTCGAAAACAATTTTTTTCATGACCATTATATGCATTGCATTCATTTATATGCATATATACTAACCATTCTTCGATTGCATCTCAAGCATGGCATTTCACATCATGATAGTCATTTGCATGGCTCGGATTCGCATTCAAAAGATTGTGGCGAACCTTATTATTCCGACCCAGAGAATGAAGATGATCTTCAAGCTATTGAAAATGAATGGCTCAGACATGAAGAATCCAAACCTCCTACCACTGAACAACCAATCACTGTTAATTTGGGAGATTCAGATAACTCTAAAGAAGCCAAGATTGGGGGCATGTCTCTCTGAAGTGGATGCCAAAAGGCTAACTGAGCTTTTGAAAGAATATCAAGATGTTTTTGCCTGGTCTTATGCTGATATGCCGGGTTTGGACCCCGAGATTGTGGAACATGCATTACCACTTGATCCAAATATTCCGCCGAAGAAGCAAAAGCTCGGGAGGACGAAACCCGAGTTGTCAAAAAAGATCGAAGAAGAAATCATGAAACTCTAAATGTTGGTTCATTGAAGTTACCCATTATGCTGATTGGATTGCTAATGTGGTCCCTGTTATGAAGAAGGATGGACGAGTCAGAGTATGTGTTGATTACCGTGATCTAAATAAGGCAAGCTCCAAAGATGATTTTCCTCTACCACACATTGATGTATTAGTTGATAGCACTGCCGGATTTGAGTTGTTCTCCTTCATGGATGGATTTTCTGGTTATAATCAAATCCGGATGAAAAAAGAAGATAAAACTAAAACTTCTTTCATCACTCCATGGGGAATCTTTTGTTACAAAGTGATGCCCTTTGGCTTGAAGAATGCAGGGGCAACATATCAAAGAGCCATGGTAACACTATTCCATGACATGATGCATAAAGAGATTGAAGTTTATGTTGATGATATGATTGCAAAGTCAAGACAAGGTGAAGATCATATTGAAGTCTTAAGAAAATTATTTGATCGATTGAGAAGATTCAAGCCGAGGCTTAACCCCGCAAAATGCATATTTGGGGCAAAGTCCGGGAAGCTTCTTGGATTTATGGTTAGCAACAAGGGCATTGAGATAGATCCCTCTAAGGTAAAAGCTATATGCGACTTGAAACCTCCTTCCCTTTGTTAAGGAAGTCCGAAGCTTATTGGGAAGATTGAATTATGTTGCGAGATTTATTTCTCAATTGTCAGAAACTGCTAAGCCATTTTTCAAATTGTTAAAGAAGAATGCTAAGGTCAATTGGGATGGAGAATGTCAGAAATCATTTGAAGAGATTAAGCGATATCTTTCGCAATCTCCTGTACTTGTACCGCCTCTCCAAGGTGTGCCTTTGATTTTGTATCTCACCATTCATGAAGAGTCTTTAGGAGCCATGTTAACACAAAAAAGACCAAGGGATGGAACAGAACGTGCTATATATTATCTCAGTAAGAAATTTACTACTTATGAGATTCAATATCCTAAAGTGGAAAAGACTTGTGTAGCCTTAATTTGGGTTTTACACCGACTGAGGCAATACACTCTTCATCACCATATTCTTCTGGTGACTGAGAATGACCCGATCAAATACCTTTTGGAGAAGCTTGCATTGGTTCGCCAAATGGCAAATATTACTCTCTGAGTTTGATATTCAAAGCATGTCACAAAAGTCTGTCAAATGGCGAGCCATAGCTGATATGTTAGCTGAAAATCTCGGGAAATCAAATGATTGGGATGAAATCGATGAACGGGTTTATTTGGTCTCACCTGAAAAATGGACTATGTATTTTGATGGTGTAGTTAACCTTTCTGGTTCTGGCACTGGAGCAGTTTTAATATCTCCAGAAGGTCAACATTATCTAGTGGCTGCAAAGTTGGTATTCCCTTGTACCAACAATATTTCTGAATATGAAGCTTGCATCCTTGGCCTACAATTAGCAATTAATATGAAGGTCAAAAAGCTTCAAGTTTATGGTGATTCTGCGCTTATCATTTTCCAGACAGGAGGCGAATGGAAAACACATAATGAAAAGTTGATTCCTTATCATGGATATCTCGAAGACTTGGTCAAAGAATTTGATGAAATTTCCTTTGATTATCGCAAGGTCACAAAATCAATTTGCTGATGCCCTAGCCACTCTATCTTCAATGTTACAAGTAGTTGATGGTTTGAGTATTGATCCTTTGCAAATTGATGTTCTAAAGAAGCCTCGCTTATTGTCGATGATTGAAGAAAACGTGATGATCAACCCCGGTATTATGACATCATGAATTACCTTCGAGAAGGCAAATTTCCTCAAGGAAGTCAAGCCAATGATCGGAAATACTTGATGAAGTTGGCGTCTAAATTCTTCCTTAGTGGAGGAGCCCTTTATAAAAGATCTTTCGATTCAGTTCTACTGAAATGTGTGGATACACAAAAAGCCAAACTCCTAATGAAAGAAATACATGAAGGAGAGTGTGGCCCTCATATGAATGGTCATCTCTTGGCTAGAAAAATCATGAGGCTCGGTTATTATTGGTTGACCATGGAAGCCGATTGCGTTCAGCATGTGAGGTGTTGTCATCAATGCCAAATATATGGGGACAAAATCAATGCTCCTCCTAATGAGCTACATCAAATGTCCGAGTCCTGGCCTTTTTCAATGTGGGGCATCGACATCATCGGACCCATTAATCCTAAAGCGTCGAATGGACACCGATTTATCTTGGTGGCCATTGATTACTTCACCAAATGGATTGAAGCCAATTCTTATGCCCATGTTACTGCAAAGAGTGTGGCAAAATTCATTCGTCGCGATATCATCGCTCGATATGGAGTTCCTGAGGCAATCATCACAGATAATGGATCAAACTTGAACAATAAGGTGGTGGATGATTTACTTGGAGAATTCCACATTTGCCATTTGAATTCTTCTCCTTACCGCCCACAAATGAATGGAGCTGTGGAAGCGGCAAATAAGAACATCAAGAAGATTTTAGCCAAAACGGCGGAAAATTATCGTGACTGGCACGATCGGTTGCCATATGCTTTATTTGCTTATCAAACTTCAATTCGTACTTCAACTGGGGCAACACCATTCTCATTGGTTTATGGGATGGAAGCTGTATTACCCGTGGAAGTGGAAATCCCTTCACTGAGGGTACTTTCTCAAATCAAGCTCTCTGAAGCTGAATGGGCTCAACAAAGATTTGAACAACTTAATTTGATTGATGAGAAATGGGTAAAAGCCTTATGCCATGGGCAAAGCTATCAGAAGAGAGTAGCCAAGTCGTTCAACCGCAAAGTTAGGCCAAGACATTTCGAGATTAATGATCTTGTCTTGAGAAAGGTCTTGCCTATCATTCCAGACCCTCGTGGGAAGTTTACTCCAAATTATGAAGGGCCTTATATTGTAAAGAAAATACTACCTGGTGGGGCACTAATTCTTGAAGAAATGGATCGTCGAGAATTGCCAAGACCTGTAAATGCCGATGCTGTCAAGAAATATTATCCATGAATAAATTGAAAGGCCCTTGAGCCACTTTTGGATTGAATCTGAGCCATTTTAGGATATTTGCATCATGCATCGCATGCATACATATTGCATTTGCATGTTTGTTCCTCTTGCAGGTATCTGTGATGAAGGTCTTACCTGTTCGTGAGAAGTTCATCTCAGAAATAAAAAACAAAACAAAACAAAACAAACAAACAAACAAAGAACAAAAAAGAAAAGAGAGCTTATTCTTTAGAACTTAGGAGTGACCTTGTTCCTTAGAATGCCGAAAGAGTCATTTAGAATTCTAGAAGTATAGCTAGAGCTCTAGAGGTGAACTCCTGTTCTGAATAAAGTCTATTCTTTTCACAAATTTTATTCTACCTTGTCTTCAAAAATCTCTCCAGTAGAGTCAAAGAAACATGTATTTTCAAGCAAAATCTCATTGCATTTTCATTCTCCAAGGAGATGAATTTAACTAAAGTGGGTTTTTGGAAAACCTGAAAAGGATTGTTAAATATGCCAGGTGATGATGCCTAAAACGATGAGAGGCAACATCTTTACCAAACACGTCCTTATACACTCTTTTAGAGAATTGAGTGCAAAGAACCATGTCTTAGGGCATAGGATTCATTCACAGTGAGTACATGATTTGAAATGATAAAGGCATTTCATTTCTCAATCCCAAACACTATTGATATCCCCTTGCAAGCCACTTTGAGCCAAATAAGGAGCATTTCCAAAATAACCCTGTCAAGAACAACCCCACATTGGGGCAAAATAGGGGGTCTTGGTTGAAAATTATGGGGCAAAAGATTAAGAAAGATTTTATTGCTTTCACTTGCATCAATCTTCTTGTGTTAGCTTCAGGTGATTTCTTGTCGAAACTCGAAGCATCCCGAAGTGAAGAAGAGCATTCCGTTCACTACCACAAACACAATTACCCTTTGCTTAGCCAATTTGAGCCTTATACAATTCTTTCATAACCCCAGGTGATGATTATCTCCCCACACTGGGGCAAGGCACATGATTTACCAACAAAATCGAGAATATTAGTCATACCACTCGAGAGTCCTAGATACTCAAAAGAGAATGAAAATTAGGGGGCATGAAAAAGCAGTGTACCTGGTAAAAGCAAGGCCGATGTCCATGAAAAAATGCAAATAAAAGCAAGAATGCAAAAAAGAACGAAATTCATGATCATGCAAAAGATCATTCGTTGAAAAACAAAAAAATGTCTTGCAAGAGAAAAACATGTATTGCAAGCAATATCATTAGAACAAGGAGCGAAGCTCTCATGTCTCAAGACAAATTACTCAAAGGACTCTCGAGATAGGTTAAATTTCAAGCGTCAAATTCTCAAAAAGTCATGTGATGGTAATGATGCCAAGATAATCACTCACTTTTTAACCCTTTGATATCTGAAAGTTTTTCAAGCCTTTCTAAGCCTCACCCGAACCAACATTACGACCCTTATCCGAAGTCTCTTCCGATCGGGATGGTTCGAGTTGAAATGAGAATATCACATAGGAGCTACTGCTAGAAGGAGTGGAAGCAATCCTATCTTATCTTATCTTCAAGGTTCTTGGCTTGTAAACCCGATGAAGATATAGATTGAATATTCATTTCTTGGCCTCAAAGTACATACCCTTTGTGTAAGCCCATGACCAAGCCATTATTACGGTCCCTTCTAAAGACCTTTCGATCAATGGATTGTACTCACTATGAACGTTTCCGAAAGCCTTAGACATAGGTTGAGTGAGACTTCTCTAGTGAGATTTAAACAAGTTTCCCATATCAATGGTTGGGAACGATAACTATTTTTGAGAGCTAGTGTGAAAGACCTCTTTTGATTAGGATATTTTCACTTGGCATATTTGACTTAACCCTTAGATGGTTAATCAGATCTCATTTTTGTTAAAATCTTCTTTGAAAGGATTTGACAATCAATAAGATTTTGCAAGATTGATTCTCTAGCAATTTCGACAATCACATTCGGTCGAAACCCGTTTTTACACGGTGAGACCTTTCTCCAAGTCAAAACCCGTTTTTAGACGGTGAGATCACCTCGAAACCCGTCTTTGCACGGTGAGACCTTTCTCCAAGTCAAAACCTGTTTTTTTAGACGGTGAGACTATCGCATTCGGTCGAAATCCGTCTTTGCACGGTGAGACCTTTCTCCAAGTCAAAACTCGTTTTTACACGATGAGACTATCGCATTCGGTCGAAACCCATTTTTACACGGTGGGACCTTTCTCCAAGTCAAAACCCGTTTTTACACGGTGAGACCTTTCTCCACCAAGTCAAAACCCATTTTTACACGGTGAGACCTTTTTCTCCAAGTCAAAACCCGTTTTTACACGGTGAGACCTCTTTTTCCAAGTCAAAACCCGTTTATACAAGGTGAGACCTTCTCTCTAAGTCAAAACTCGTTTTTACACGATGAGACTATCGCACTTGGTCGAAGCCCGTTTTTACACAGTGAGACCTTTTTCTCCAAGTCAAAACCTGTTTTTACACGGTGGGACCTTTCTCCAAGTCAAAACCCGTTTTTACACGGTAAGACCTTTTTCTCCAAGTCGAAATCCGTTTTTACACGATGAAACCTTCCTCCAAGTCGAAACCCGTTTTTACATAGTGAGACCTTCCTCCAGTCTAAATCACATGGTTAGTGGGTCCATTCTTAAACCATATAGTTCTAGGTTATCTTTAAACCTTGTCTCATGGTTCTAGGTTATCCTTAAACCTTGTCTTCAAGTTCTAGGTTATCTTTAAACCTTGTCTTCAAGTTCTAAGTTATCTTTAAACCTTGTCTCTAGGTTCTAGGTTATCCTTAAACCTTGTCTCCAAGTTCTAGGTTATCTTTAAACCTTGTCTCATGGTTCTAGGTTATCCTTAAACCTTGTCTTCAAGTTCTAGGTTATCTTTAAACCTTGTCTCTAGGTTCTAGGTTATCCTTAAACCTTGTCTCCAAGTTCTAGGTCAACTTAAAACCTTGTCTCCAAAGTTCTAGGTCAACTTAAAACCTTGTCCCCAAGTTTTAGGTCAACTTAAAACCTTGTCTCCAAAGTTCTAGGTCAACTTAGAACCTTGTCCCCAAGTTTTAGGTCAACTTAAAACCTTGTTCCCAAATTCTAGGTCATCTTAAAACCTTGTCTTTAGGTTAGTGGTTATCCTTAAACAATTCCTTTTTCATTTTAATAATTCCATTGTCTTCATTCCTACGAGAGAGGGAGCGAAAGACAGGGTGAATAAACCCCAACAAAAATTCAGATACCCTGATAAGGTCCGCAGTTGAATGCCTTTTCTTTTGTTTTCCTCTGTTTTCAAAAGTCAAGCCGACTAAAAATTTCAGGTGTCAATTTTTATCTTTGAGTGGAACCTCTTCGAGCTCCCACCCAAAGAGGGGCAAATTTGTTGACACAATTTTTTCGGCAAAATAAAAAAAAAAAATTGTTTGAAATTGAATAAACAAAAAAAAATGAGAGCAAAAGAAAACAAAAAAAAAAAAAAAAAAAAAATGGAAAATGAAATTAATAAAATGAAAAAAAAAAAAAAAAAAAAAAAAAAAAAAAAAAAAATGGGAAAATATAAAAGGGGGCTCTTGGGGGACACTTTCTCTCGATCCGACTCTCTCTCCCCGGGGCTCTCCCTCTCCTCTCTCCTCTCTCTCTCGCTCTCTCTCTCCTCTCGACACTCTCTCCCTCCGTCGTTCCCCGTCCCCTCCGAAGAAACCCTAGATCAAGATCTTCGATCGGGGATAAATTTTTTCGGTTCAATCTCGGGAATGAATCTCCCGAGAGCACATCTCCATTTCCCTCTCGCTTTTAGCCTGGATTGAAGACTCTAGAGAATCCCTAGATCGAAAAAGGGGAGGAACTCTCTCTGGCGACTCGCTGGATCTCTCTCGCTCCGGCTCAATCTCTCTCTCTAGATTTCCATTGATCCGCGCCAGATTAGCAGGGACGCTGTGATTGCCGAGGACAATTTGGCCGCAAAGATCGAGCTTCAAAAGACTTGGATCGGATCAGGGCTTCAGTCGCGGTCATGGCAATGATGATAACATCCGCGATCAAGTTCGAGGTGTGGAGTTTCGGATTTGGCGTTGATCGGCGACGACGACGACGCTAGAGGTTCGATTTCACCAGATCGGAGTCCTAATCACCATATCCGACGCCACCGCTCCCGTTCGTGGATCTAGCTTGATCCGAGGCTAATCGACGCCGATCGACGGTGGTGGAGAGGCAGGATCGAGATCCCCTGCCTAGAATCCTAGGAGGTCGATCCGATCTACAAAGATCGGTGAGTTCCTCCATCCATCTTCCTCGATCTATTAGGGTTTCGGCCCCTTAGATTTCCTTCTCTTTCGTTCGCTCTCTTACTCGAGCATTTTTTCTCGTTTGGTTTATCTCGGCCAAAATCACGCGATTGTTCCCGACGAGGATCGGTCCGAGGCACTCATTGTGAATCGCGCTTACCGAGGCTCACGGTTCCAGTGATTGCTTTGAAGCAAGCTATATTGCGTCGGCTTTGTTTGTTGCTTTGTCATTCCGTGTATGATCATTCCTAAGTTTCAACATTAAATTTCAATATTAGAATGATATTACTATTTTGAGCATCGTACATGGCAAAAGAGATTTCAAATTAGATGTTTAATTTCCTTGGTCCAAACCCCGTTGGCCGAAATGTTTAGCCTCGTTTGATGAAATTCCTGAACTAAATATATGTCTCGTTATAATTTTGTCGACGGTGGTAAATCTCCACTCAATTTGTGCACTACGCTTTTCGTAGCTCAAGTCTCGGCTCACAAATGTATGGTGTTTGTCAGTTTTTGAAGTGAGATTGATTGTCTGTGGCTGTTAGTTGTATACTGTTCGCATTAATACCATCGATCTCAACTCGCATTTTCCCATATTGTTTAAATAGGACTCTTAGAAGAAAAGCTTTGTTGCAGTCAGGATTTATATGAACTCTATGTGAGAAGATTAACTTTACAATTTTAAAACTAACTTTGTGATGTTCCGACTTCAAGTGCAAGACATTGATTCTTTGCCCCCTTTGCATGAAAAAAAAAAGAAAAAAAAGAGAGCAAACCTCAATTTCTTTTTCCCTGTGCCGATTAAACCAATCTCACAGTGATTTCATGGAATTTAGGATGGGAGTTCTTCATTGTAGAAAAACACTTTGTGCGAGTTCGAGTTAACTGTTACATTTGTTAACCTGTTTTCTAGGACTGACTTTTTATCTTTGTCAATGGATATATGCAAATGGATCGGATTATTATATTGTGTATATGCTCCCCAACTCCAATACTTGTACATGCTGAAATGGCTTGATATACTTGCTTGATGCTCTAATGTAGGCATATGGCGTCCCAAGTCTGCTTTGCTATGAAGCAATTTTTGCTATTCTTACTATGCTGTCTTTTGTTGTTTTTACTTTGTAATGATCGTTGTTCCATTCTTGTGCTGTTGTTCTTGTTGTTTCTGTTTCGCAATGTTGTTGTTTCATCGTTTCTCCCTTGCTGTTTTATTGTCATGTTGTTCTTATATGAATGTTTTGCTGTCTTCTTGTCATCATGTTTCTGTTTTATTGTTTTGATGACATTACTGGCTCAATGATTGTTGTCTTTGTTGTTTCTGTTCGGTTGTTCTACTGTTTGCAATTGCTACATTGTTGTCCTTGCTGGCATTGCTGTACTTTTGCTGTCTCATCATTTCAGCTTTATCATGTTGCTGTTTTTGCTATTAGTGTTTCATTGTTTTGCCGTTTTGATGTTAATATGTTGATTATTCTTATGATTTTTACTCTATGGTGTGATGTCCTACTGTTTCTGCTTCGCCATGTTACTGGTTTTTGCTGTTCATGATTGCTTTGATGTCCATTTAGTCCCAAACTGGTCTTAGTTTGGGCTATGCTTGCATGCAATTTTAATACAATGATTTAGTCATGCTTGGTGAATGCTGTTGTCCTGCTGTTGTACTGATTTTACTGATTCTTGTGTTTGCTATTCCATTGATTCTGTTTTGATATGACTGTGGTCTAATTTTGCTATTTTTTTTTTTAGGTAAATTTTGGTAATCAATTGATGTACTTTTGTTTTTATCTTTATGCATTTAATTTCAATTCCTTAGTCTAGGCTTAGATTAGGACTTTGAAGATGGAGAAACCATAAAGATGGAGGAAAGGTCGATGTCCGTTCCGACCGATGTTATGTAATTTTCCCGATATATGTTTCGGGATTATTCGTGTTGTATAAAACCCGACGAGTTGCGGGTCTTTTTCCTTTTCTTTTACCTTTTTCTTTATTATGTTTTTCTTTATTTTTTAGGTTTACATGTCTAAATTTACTGCTCTATCTTGATTGCTACTTTTGTCTTTCAATTGTGTTTTGATTGACTGTTTCCTTTCATATCCTCTTTTAGGATTGTATGCTTAGAGTTATCCTTTTCTTTAGATTGTTTGTTTACTTGTCTTTTAATGACATGTTTATTGATTGTTTCCTTTTCTTTTAGGAATAGAATGAAATGAAAACAAACCCACCACGCATGATTACTTAGTATAGGATTGATGATTTTGGAAAATTTAAAGGATGCATGGAAATGATAAAAACACACAACATACCATTAGGTACCGAAAGGGCGTTAATAGAAATATTAACGTAATCCAAGTCTCCGAGCTTAGATCTCTGGTTGCGTAGGAATCGAGGGAATCTCCCAACCCTCGATTAGGTTTCTAGCTAACCTCCAAGAATAAGCTAGTGGCGGCTCCTGCTTTGTTTAGGTGGTTAGATATTTCAATTGTATAAATTTTTTGTCGTGCTTAATGTTAGCTTGGGAGAGCTCGGGAATTGCATGTTAAAAGTTAGGCGCGACAATCTTGCATATGCCATGCCTACCTTGGCTTGTATAAAGATTTGATTTAAGGGCAAACGGTCATGGCATATGCAAGATCATCTAACCGTTTCCAGAAACAAGCTGAACTCGGTGGCAAGGGTATTTGCAACCCACTCAAAATTTTCAATATCCAATAATGTGTTCCCAGAAAAAGAAGCTAAATGGTTCCTAAAAATAACTAATTAGCTTTAAACTGCTTAGCGAGGAGCAAGTGACCTATGATGTTGATGTTGTGGTTGTGGGATCCTACGGCTTTTCATCCTTTGACATTGCCACATCAAACTTTGCCAAAGCCCTCATATATTCATCGACCTGCATTTCGAAAAAAAAAAAATCCGGTAAACATGAATTGAGCAACTCCAAACACAACCAGTATCTTGAACCATTAGATTACTATTTTCCCCTTTAATATTCTCGTCTACTTCCTTAACGTGATCATTAATTGTTCCCAGCACATCCTTCTACTTCTTTCTTAAGTTAAAACCTGTGCCAAGAAGATTTGCATGTCCTCTTGAAATTCACGAAATGCATATATAAAAAAGTACATGGTCAACATAACTTATTTAGTTGTAACACTAGCCAGAATCGTCATATTGGGAAAAACTCATAAAATTATCAAAATAATCAATAAAGTTACCACCACAAAGCAGATCGAAGTTTTTGTAATTTAAAAACTACTCGTAGAGTTTGTTCAGCTTCATCCCTCTTTAAACTGTTTTTGTACTACATATCATCATCAAATCAAGTAAAATCATTAAGGCAAAACCATATTAACGAAGTTGACTAATTCAATACGATACCTTACTTATATCTACAAAGTGACTTTGGAATACCTCTATCAAACGTTCATTGCAAAAAAAACATTTTCTTTGGATATAAACACTGTATTGGAGCAAAAGGTAACATTATAATTGCATGAATAACTTATTAAATTTACCCATTTTCTTCAAAGTCTAAGCACACTTGATTGATCTTGGATTTGATCTAAGCCATCTTGCAGCAAAACAAAGGTTTAATATATTGATGCATATAAATTTTTTATTATCAAAATAAAACATGAACCGACCTAATTAATTGAAAGAATTTATATGGATTGAACATTGATATTCCATAGCTATTTAGATATATAAGTCATGAATAAGCTAAACAAGTGGGTTACGCAACATAAATTTAAAAAATGATGTGAACGCACAAAAGAATTGAGACTCTTCACGAATTTCATCCATTCAAAGCTCTTAAGAGCTCAACCTATCAGACAACAATCAACAAATCATGTTAAAAAAAAAAAAAAAAAAAAAAAAAATTGAAACAAGTCGAATCACTTTGATATTGAGGTATCATAGAGTTGCTTCTCTTGAGGGCTTTACGTCACTGCACATTTCACTAGACAAAAAGTGAATCAGTAATTAGTATAATCGACATGTCCAAATCATGGTATAGCTTCGTCCTCTTTATTTTCCTCTCATTCGTCGTGGAAGTCATCGTGGGATAATCTGCACTTTTCCTGAGATAAATACAAAAGGAACTAGAGGCATTGTATCAAAATTTAAAACAAACTAGTAAGTCAAGAAGCTGAAATTAATAACTTGGTTCATTGATTCATCTTCGTGTACATCACAGCAATACGCAAGATTATTTGAGAATCAATCACATTCGAAGCCAAAGCAGAAGCAACTAGACCCACGAAAAAATTGAAGAAGCTTCTCATTCCAAAACAACTCTAATATGAAATTAATATGGTCCAAAAGCATGCATATTGATTACAGCAAGAAAATCGAAAAAGCTTTCTCATTCCGAAAAATCCCTAACATGAAGTGAATAAGACCCAGAAGCATGCACATAAATTACAGTGAGAAAATCGAAGAAGCTTCTCCTTACAAAACAACCCTAAGATGAAACAAATAGTCCTCGAAGCCTGCACATTAATCATAGCAAGAAAACAAAGAAGCTTCTCATTCGACTAGCATGAAACGAATAGACCTAGAAGTGTGCACATTACAATGAGAAAATAGAAGAAGCTTCTCATTCTAAAACAACTCTCATGTGAAACGAATAGACCCAGATGTGTGCACATTGATTACAGCAAGATAATCGAAGCTCCTCGTTCCAAAACAACTCTAATATGAAATGAATAGACACAAAAGCGCGTCATTACAAAGATGAAGCGAGAAAAGAACTCACTGGAGAACTGACTTCGGTTAGAGCGAGAGAGGGACTGCGAAATCTAGAGTCAAGAGAGGGTGCGGGGAAGAGAGGGCGAAGAGGCGAGTGAAGGGCAAACAAGGTGTAGGCCAGAGAGCGAGAAGGTAATATATTTTGAAACTGCTTTTGAATTTTTTATAGGAAAGTAGAATTTTAAGAACGTCCTGGAATGAGACCAAAAAATAAACAGTTAAGGAATAAGATGACAATGTCCATAATGAGAGACGGCGGCTAGAAGGCGAGCTCCAGACGAATCGAGCTACGCCGGCCGCCTTGGTGCCTCCAAGCCAAGATCAACGGGGATAAGGGAGGTTTGAACCAAAACAGAAACTCACCGTGAACACCGGGCTTTTGGGAGCGAGGAGTCGTGTGTTCGTGGGCGTCAGCTAGAGGTCGTCGGAGGGGATTCGGGCGTGACCAGACTACCAGGGAACCCTCTCGAGCTCCTCCCTCGAGCTCTTCAAAAAAGCCCCTGCAAGCAGCCCTCGAGAACGCTCGCCCTTCTCCCTCTCTCTCTCTCTCGGTTGCTCCTTTTTCCTCTGTTCCTCTCGCCCACGCCTTCAGCCAAGCTCCCTACGGAGCCTGCAGAACAGTGGAAGGAGACGACACCGATCTGCGCTCAACTTTGTGAGAATCTTTTCCCACTTCTGCGAAAAAAGATGGGATTTTTATTGTGGATTGCTCGACGGACTGAGTTGAGTGAGAACCAGAAATTGAGAGGATGGAACGAGGGGAAGGAGAAGGCCTTTTGCTCTGCTTCCCTGGCCAAAACCCGAGATGGTGGTCTCTCGCCCTCTAACACTTTTTAAGCCGTCCGGCGCGCATGGCGTGCCTCCTGAGACGCCAGCTGTTGCTGCCGGTCCGCCCCCGACCACCAGCTCCGGTGCGAAGCGCGCCCTGCTTCCCCTGCTACTGTCCGGTAGCCTGTCCTCCGTCCTTGCTTCCCCGTTTGTCGTCGAGCCAACGGTCAAAGTGGAGAGAAGGAGAAAAGAAGAGGAGAGGGCCGGGCCGGGCCGGGCCAGGGAAAAAGGTCAAAAAAAAAAAAGAAGAAGTGGGCTGGGCCGGCCCTAAGGGGAAAGAGAAAAGGGAAGGCTGCGGTTTTTCTAATTATTATTTTAATTTAAAATTTTAACATTTTTTAAGATTTTTGATATTAGCAATACAACTGTTCCTAATTTCTATATGGGATGCAATTTAATGAAAACGTGATGCATTTTAATGAAAATTCTTTACTTTACTTTTTACTCTTTTTTTTTTTTTTTTAGATTAATCCATTATTTTCTATACAATTAAATCCTTGAATTGACGAAATTTAGGTGTCAACAAATATATCAAGAAATATGTAGCATATGGTAAAGTTATATCATGGGTTTTTAGCTTTTCCATTAAAATCTAATCATTCAAAAGAAGTCTTGACTCAGCCGGTGCATATGAAATTTGACATGCGAGCACTCTAGACATGCACAATCCTATCCAAAAATTTCGGTTTGGTTTTTAGCATAGCCATCTTCGAATTCCCCACATTCGGTAATCAAACTCATATCATCCTTTCTAAAGAGAGGAGGCATTCTATAGCTCATAAATACATCGAAAAAGAGTGGAGCACAAAGTGGGACAAAGAAAAGCCATTGATATCAAATGCAAGCGGTTTGACACTACTTCTATACAAAATACATAATTTACTTGTATATGTAGATATGTGATCAAACAGACATATGGGGTCTCATACATACTCGGAATGAAAATGCGCTTTTGGTGCATCGCTCATTTAGTTGCTTCAGTAATATTCTTATCTTTCCGTAGATGCTTTCATTAGATTTAAAGAGGAAAAGAAAAAGTTGTCTGCACTAGTTAAAGAATCGAGAGAGAAGGAAAAGGCTTTGGTGGCAGCAATTGGGGAAAATATTAATGAAGCCAATGAATACATAAGAATGAGGAAATGGGTGATTTAATGTTTTGAGAAACTTGTGTTTTTGGAGTCTTGGTGCATGTTCAGATGTGGACATTCTTTTTTTCGAAATGCAAGGCCATGAATATATGAGAAAATTGACAAAGATTTTCAACTCATGAAAGATTAGGACTGAATATTTTATCGAAGGATGGTTTGGAGACGGTCACCATGTTGATTCTCAATGGATGAGTCAACACGATCAGTGAATTGGAAGAAATAAAGCGAATGGGACATACTTGAACAAGATAGCATCGGGTTTGAACGATTCGAAAATCAAATGAGACCTGAACATAGGAGAGCACTGCACTTTAGGGTGCAGGATTACTTTATGCATCCCTCAATAGATGAATCAACACGATCAGTGAATCGGAAGAAATAAAGCGAATGGGATGTATTTGAACAAGATAGCACCGGGTTTTTTTTTTTGTCAATCCTACTCTATACCTATTTTACACTCACTCTCAGACTTTTGCCCTACCTCTTGCAGGGCGTGGGAGTCGAAACCCACTCCTGAAACTTGCGCGTCCCCACCCCATCCCTCCCTGAGAAGGTGGGGGTTTGAACCCCTCACCTCCCCCTTCCATGTTGGAAGGGTGGCCACTAGGGCGAATCCCCGTGGTTAGATAGCACCGGGTTTGAGCGATTCAAGAATCGAAGCAAACCTGAACACAAGAGAGCAACGCACTTTTAGGGTTTAAGCAATTCGAATTTCGAAGAAGCGGGATTACTTTATGCATGTGCGAATCAACAGAAGACAATGAGGAGGTATCGCGACACGAATCGTTGGCTGTGAATCGTGATGGTGGCGATCGAAGAGGGAACACCCTCCAAACTATTGCGGTAAACCGAAACTCTGAGCGTATTTCGTGATTTTGCTTGAGCTTCTCTTCCATCACGTGTTTCTTCAAGTAGAGTATGAGAGCGGGAGAGGGGGGGCCTCTTTGGGGCTTAAAAAGTGAATTTCGAGTGATGGGCTTGAGCCCATAGGCCAATTATGCATGAGCTAGGTTTTCTTCTATTCTGGCTGGCTGAAATCGTCAATATGCGAGATGGGCTTCACACACATTTATTCATTTTTTGGTCCTTTTACTATTATTTACTTCTTTTTTTCACATGTTACACATCGAGCAACTCCAAAAGCGCTAGTCATATCTGGAACAATTATATTACCATTATCTTCCTTTTGACGTTGTCATTCAATCGCTTAATTTGATCGAGAATTCTTGCCAGCTTAACCTTCTCATTTATTCTTAATTTGACAAGCTGTGTCATGAAATTTTGCTTCTCGACTTGGAACTTACGAAAATCATCTATGCAAAAATAGATAACCAAAATAACCAAATCAATTGTACCACTGGCTTATTGGGAAAAACTCATAAACTTAAGGGACTAACAAATAAAGTTACTTCCATAAATCTCATCATGAGAGATTTTGTAATTGCATAAATTTGATATAGTTTGTTGATATTCTCGCTCTCGTTCTTCAATTTCTTCTCGTAATACATAATGTCATCAAATCAAATAAAATCCCACATTATTGAAGTCGACTAATTCAATACAATTTCTCACTTACATTTGTAGCGCGGTGTCAAAATTCCTCCAACAATTGTTGTCTAAAGGAAAAAAAAAAAACATATTCATTAGATATAAACATTATGTTGAAGCAAAAGTTAACAATACTACTTACATGTATCACTTATTAAAATTGCTCATTCCGCTCAATCTCCGAGCCCACGTGATCAATCTTGGCATTAACTTCAGCCATTTCACTACAAAACAAGACTACAATAAAACAATGAAACAGAATATAAATCAGCTTAAATAATTAAACGAATTCATCTTGATTGAACATTGATATTCTAGAGTTATTCAGTTATATAAGTCATGAATAGCTAAACAAGTGAATTGTGCAATATGTGATCACGAAATAGCATGGATGCATGGAAGAATTGTCACTATTCACGAATTTTACTCATCTAAGAGCTCGACATATTAGACAAAATCAGGAAAACACATAAAAAAGAAATAAGTCAAATCACCTTGAAAGTTCCACATCTATTTTAAGCAGATATCACCGGGATGCATGTCTTGTGTTCTTTGTGTCACTACACACCACACGAGATCGAAAGTTTGAAATAGAAATTATAGTTTAATCGACTTGAACATATCCAAATCACTCACATCTTTAGCCTCTTTACTACCCTCATGTAATGATTGTGGTCGACAAATTGGAGTGGGTTAGTCAGGTCGTCTTGGGACATTGTTATAACATGAGCTTTTCATTCCAAACCAACATATCGATTAGCTACTCATTCTTCCATGAGTAACCCGAATTCTTAGAAGATAAAGCCTCGAGGTTAAAGACATAAAGCCGTGAATCGAAGCGTAACAACTATAGAGTAACCTAAAATTTACAACAATCAGTGAATGCGATCAACCCTAAACGAATAACTAACGGAAAACGACGAGCAATGAAGCAGAATAAATAAATCAATAGAAGATAAAATTTGCTGAGGTTCTCGCTCTAGTTCTTCAATTTCTTCTCGCACTGCATGACATCTTCAAATCAAATAAAATCACATATTCTCGGAGTCCACTAATTCAATACAATTCCTCACTTACATCTACAGCGCGGTGTCGAAATTCTTCCAACAATTGTTGACTCGAGAAAAAAATTATATATATTAATTAGATATAAGCATTATGTTGAAGCAAAAGTTAGTAATACCACTTACGTATATCACTTGTTAAACTTATCCATTCTACTCAATTTCCGAGCCCACGTGATTAATCTTGGCCTCAACTTCAGCCATCCCGCTTCAAAACAAGAGTACAATAAAATAATGAAATGAAATACGAATCAACTCAAATAATTAAACGAATTCATCAGATTGAATATCAATATTCCAAAGTTATTTAGTTATACAAGCCATGAATAGCTAAATAAGTAAGTTGTGCAATATAGGATTACGGAATAGCGTGGATGCACGGAAGAATTGTTACTCTTCAAGAATTTTACTCATTTAAGAGCTCTACGAATTGACAAAATAAGAAAAACATATAAAAAGGAAATAAGTCCAATTATCTCAAAAGTTGCTCATTTATTTTCAACAGATATTGTTGGAATACCTCACTTGTGTTCTTTGCGTCACCGCACACCACACGAGATCCAAAGTTTGAAAAAGACATTATAATTCAATCGAGTTGGACATATCTAAATCACTCACATCTTCAGCCTCTTGATTACCCTCATGTAATAGTTGTCGTTGAAGAATTGGAGCGGGTTGATAAGGTTGTCTTGGGATATTGTTATCACTAGAGCTTCTCATTCCAAACCAACATATCGACTAACTACTCATTCCTCTATGAGCAACTCAAATCATTATAACATAAAGCTTTGAGGTTGAAGACATAAAGCCATAACAACTAAAGAGTAATCCAAAATTTACAACAATCAGTGAATGCAAGCAACCCTAAACGAATAACTAACGGAAAACGACGATCAGTGAAGCAAAATTAATAAATCAATAAAAGATATAGTTTGCTGAGGTTCTCGCTCTAGTTCTTCAATTTCTTCTCGCACTGTATGACATCATCAAATCGACTAAAATCTCACATTATCGAAGTCCACTAATTCAATACAATTCCTTACTTACATCTGCAGCGCGGTGTCGAAATTCTTCTAACAATTGTTGACCTAAGGAAAAAAAAATATATTCATTAGATATAAGCATTATGTTGAAGCAAAAGTTAACAATACCACTTACCTATATCACTTGTTAAACTTACTCATTCTGCTCAATCGCCGAGCCCACGTAATTAATCTTGGCCTTAACTTCAGCCATCCCGCTTCAAAACAAGAGTACAATAAAACAATGAAATGAAATACGAATTAACTCAAATAATTAAACGAATTCATCTAGAGAGAACATCAACATTCCAAAGTTATTCAGTTATACAAGCCATGAATAGCTAAACAAGTAAGTTGTGTAATATAGGATTACAGAATAGTGTGGATGCACGGAAGAACTGTTACTCTTCAAGAATTTTAGTTGTTTAAGAGCTCTATGTATTGGACAAAATAAGAAAAACATATAAAAAGGAAATAAGTCCAATCACCTCAAAAGTTGCTCATCTATTTTAAGCAAATATTATTGGAATGCCTCACGTGTGTTCTTTGCGTCACCGCACACCACACAAGATCGAAAGTTTGAAAAAGACATTATAGTTCAATCGAGTTGGACATATTCAAATCACTTACATCTTCAACCTCTTTACTAGCCCCACGTAATGGTTGTCGTTGAAGAATCGGAGCGAGTTGGTAAGGTCGTCTTGGGATATTGTTATCACAGGAGCTTTTCATTCCAAACTAACATATCGATTAACAACTCATTCCTATATGAGTAACTCAAATCATTAGAACACAAAGTCTTGAGGTTGAAGACATAAAGCCCTCCATTGAAGCATAACAACTAAAGAGTAACCCAAAATTTACAACAATCAGTGAATGCGAGCAACCCTAAACGAATAACTAACGAAAAACGACGATCAGTGAAGCAAAATTAATAAATCAACAAAAGATATAGTTTGTTGAGATTCTCACTCTAGTTCTTCAATTTCTTCTCACACTGCATAAAATCATCAAATCAACTAAAATCCCACATTATCGAAGTCTACTAATTCAATACAATTCTTCACTTACATCTACAGCGCGGTGTCGAAATTCTTCCCACAAATGTTAACTTGAGGAAAAAAAATATATTCATTAGATATAAGTATTATGTTGAAGCAAAAGTTAACAATACCACTTACCTATATCACTTGTTAAACTTACAAATTCTACTCAATCTCTGAGCCCACGTGATCAATCTTGGCCTTAACTTCAGCCATCCTACTTCAAAACCAGAGTACAATAAAACAATGAAATGAAATACGAATAAACTCAAATAATTAAACCAATTCATCTAGATTGAACATCAATATTCCAAAGTTATTCAGTTATACAAGTCATGAATAGCGAAACAAGTAAGTTGTGCAATATAAGATTACGGAATAGCGTGGATGCACGGAAGAATTGTTACTCTTCAAGAATTTTACTCGTTTAAGAGTTCTACGAATTTGACAAAATAAGAAAAACATATAAAAATGAAATTAGTCCAATCGTCTTAAAAGTTGCTCATCTATTTGAAGCAGATATTGCTGGAATGCCTTACCTGTGTTCTTTGTGTCATCGCACACCGCACCACATCGAAAGTTTGAAAAAGACATTATAGTTCAATCGAGTCGGACATATCCAAATCACTCACATCTTCAGTCTCATTACTACCCTCATGTAATGGTTGTCGTTGAACAATTGGAGCTGGTTCGTAAGGTCATCTTGGGATATTGTTACCACGGGAGTTTCTCATTCCAAATCAACATATCGATTAGCTACTCATTCCTCTATGAGTAACTCAAATAATTAAAACATAAAACCTTAAGGTTGAAGTCATAAACCCGTGAATCGGAGCGTAACAACTAAAGAGTAACCCAAAATTTACAACAATCAGTGAATGCGAGCAACCTTAAGCGAATAACTAATGGAAAACGACGATCAGTGAAGCAAAAATAATAAACCAACAAAAGATATAGTTTGCTGAGATTCTCGCTCTAGTTCTTCAATTTCTTTTTGCACTGCATAACATTATCAAATCAACTAAAATCCCACATGATCGAATTCCACTAATTCAAGACAATTCCTCACATACATCTACAGCGCGGTGTCGAAATTCTTTCAACAATTGTTGACTCGAGGAAAAAAAATATATTCATTAGATATAAGCGTTATGTTGAAACAAAAGTTAACAATACCACTTACCTATATCACTTGTTAAACTTACCCATTCTGCTCAATCTCTGAGCCCACGTGATCAATCTTGGCCTCAACTTCAGCCATCCCGCTTCAAAACAAAAGTACAATAAAACAATGAAATGAAATACGAATCAACTCAAATAATTAAACGAATTCATCTAGATTGAACATCAATATTCCAAAATTATTCGGTTATATAAGCCATAAATAGCTAAACAAGTAAGTTGTGCAATATAGGATTACAGAATAGCGTGGATGCACGGAAAAATTATTACTCTTCAAGAATTTTACTCGATTAAGAGCTCTACGTATTGGACAAAATAAGAAAAACATATAAAAATGAAATAAGTCCAATCGCCTCAAAAGTTGCTCATCTATTTTAAGCAGATATTGTTGGAATGCCTCACTTGTGTTCTTTGAGTCCCCGCACACCACACGAGATCGAAAGTTTGAAAAAGATATTATAGTTCAATCGAGTTGGACATATCCAAATCACTCACATCTTCAGCCTCTTTACTTCCCTCACGTAATGGTTATCGTTGAAGAATTGGAGCGGGTTGGTAGGGTCGTCTTGGGATATTGTTATCACCGGAGTTTCTCATTCCAAACAACATATCGATTAGCTACTCATTCCTCTATGAGTAACTCAAATTATTAGAACATAAAACCTTGAAGTTAAAGACATAAAGCCGTGAATCGGAGCGTAACAATTAAAGATTAACCCAAAATGTACAACAATTAGTGAATGCGGGCAACCCTAAACGAATAACTCACGGAAAAGGACGATCAGTAAAGCAAAATTAATAAATCAACAAAAGATATAGTTTGCTGAGGTTCTCGCTCTAGTTCTTCAATTTCTTCTCGCACTGGATAACATTATCAAATCAACTAAAATCTCACATTATCGAATTCTACTAATTCAATACAATTCCTCACATACATCTACAACGCGGTGTCGAAATTCTTCCAACAATTATTGACTCGAGGAAAAAAAATATATTCATTAGATATAAGCGTTATGTTGAAAGAAAAGTTCACAATACCACTTACCTATACCACTTGTTAAACTTACCCATTCTGCTCAATCTCCGAGCTCATGTGATCAATCTCAACCTCAACTTCAGCCATCCCGCTTCCAAACAAGAGTGCAATAAAACAATGAAATGAAATACGAATCAACTCAAATAATTAATGACTTCATCGAGATTGAAGATCAATATTTCAAAATTATTCAGTTATACAAGCCATAAATAGCTAAACAAATAAGTCGTGCAATGTAGGATTACGGAATTGCGTAAATGCATGGAAGAATTGTTACTCTTTAAGAATTTTACTCGTTTAAGAGCTCTACGTATTGGACAAAATAAGCAAAACATATAAAAAGCAAATAAGTTCAATCGCCTCAAAAGTTGCTCGATTATTTTAAGCAGATATTGTTGGAATACCTCACCTGTATTCTTTGCGTCACTGCACACCACACGAGATTGAAAGTTTGAAAAAGACATTATAGTTCAATCGAGTTAGACATATCCAAATCACTCAAATCTTTAACCTCTTAACAACCCTCACGTAATGGTTGTTGTTGAAGAATTGGAGCGGGTTGGTAAAGTCGTCTTGGGATATTGTTATCACGGGAGCTTCTCATTTCAAATCAACATATCGATTAGCTACTCATTCCTCTATGAGTAACTCAAATCATTAAAACATAAAACCTTGAGGTTAAAGACATAAAGTCGTGAATGGGAGTGTAACAACTAAAGAGTAACCCAAAATGTACAACAATCAATGAATGCGAGCAACCCTAAACGAATAACTAACAGAAAATGACGATCGGTAAAACAAAATTAATAAATCAACAAAAGATATAGTGTGACATCCGGATTTTTGAGCTTTAATTTCGACTGGGTAAATAGAGCTGTTTTCGTTCAATTGAAGCCGGGAATTGTGAAATTGAGGTACAAGGTGGCTTATCGGATGGGGAAAAATAGCAATTGAGACATTGAAGCATCGAGGGATTTTATGAGATTTGATTGAGATTAAATTAAGGGAGATTGGATGTGCAATTGAAGACCGGAAGAAATTAAAAAGAGAAAAGGAATTGGATTACCTTTATATTTTCTTTTTCTCTCCCTTTCTTTTTCTCTCTCTTCTCTCTTCTCTCCCCTCCCCCACGTGCGAGAAACCCCCCCTTGCCGTTTCCCATTTTGCTTTCTCCCTCTCTTTTACTTTTTGACTAGTCAAACCCTTATCTCTTCTCTCCCCCCCCCTCTTTTCTCTCCCACGTGACCAACTTCTTCTCCTTCTTCCTTCTTCGTGAAAATCAACGAACCAGAAAACAGAAGGTGAAGAAGAAGACCGAAGCAGCAACCGGCCGCCCGTCTAGCTGCCCGCGCACACCCACGCTCCGCCACCCCCTCACCCGCGCCTGCCATCCTCGCCGTGTACCGTCCAGCCCAGTTCGGCTTCTGCTCAGCCCCCGTCCAGCCCTCGTCCGACCACTTTCGGCCACCTTTCGAAGCCGCCGGACCTCCACCGGCCCTCCTCGGAGCTTCGCCCGCTCTCCCGACCCTTCTCCATCCCCAACCATCTCTGTTTTCCCCTGTTTCGCAGCCAAACCAGCAACCCAGCGAGTGGGTTTCCAGCGGCTTCGAGCCCGCTTTTGGGCCGTTTCCGGGCCTCGAACCCTAGCCGTGCTTTGGAGTTTATCGTTCCCCGCGTCGTCCCCGTCGGATTGATGTGTTTTGCGCGCGATTCCGGTGAGTAATCTCACTAATCCCTGCTTAGTTTGCTAATTACACTTATTGGTTGATTAGTTTTAATTAATTAGGTTTAAGTGGTTAGATTAGTATGGATTAGTGTTTATTAATCAAATGTGATGCGAATTAGGTAATTTGATGGTGCAATTAGCACGTAGATGTGGTCTATTATTTATTGAAAGCATCTCGGGATTTTTCCCGACCCTTAGCGGGCTTCAATTAGGCTTTTCGGGCCTAAATTGGAATTTTAGTAATTAATTATTAATTTTCGAAATTAATTAATTAATTAATTATTTATTTATTTATTTATTTCCCGGAAATTCAACTTGGATGGCTAGCGACCGAGATTTTATGCTGATGATTGTGGAGCAGACCGTTTATTTAATTGAGCTATATATTGTGCTAAATTGAATTTATTGTGTTTATTTATTTAATTCTTGAAATTAATTATTTAATTATTTATTTCACGGAAATTTAATTGGGATGGCCAGTGACCAGAATATTATGCTGATAACCGTGGTGAAGTCCGTTTATTTAATCGGGCTTTATTTTGAGTTAAATGGAATTTTAATATTAATTATTAAATTTTTGAAATTAATTAATTATTTATTTATTTTTCGAAAATTAAGGTTGAGATGGTCAACGACCGAAATCTCGTGCTGATTGTCGTGGCGTAGTCCGTTTATTTAATTGAGCTCTACGTTGCGTGGAATTAATTAAATTGTGATATTTTAGGGATTTACCCTGAATTGTTTGAAATTGAGTGGGATTGATTGATTTACTGGTAGTTGGCCGAGTAAGTTTATTTAGTATTTATAATGCTTCGTTGAGTTATAAAGTGAGTAGAATTGTGAGAATGAATTGGAAATACTTTGGGCTTGAACTGATCAGATACGGTGTATGGACCTACGTGGTTCGGTGATTGAGATATCACTGGCGAAAACGGCGCCTTAAAAAACGCACGTATCGGTCTAGTACTACATTATTATGGACCTACGTGGTTCGGTGATTGGGATATCACTAGCGAAAACGGCACCTTAAAGAACGCACGTATCGGTCTAGTACTCATATTGTTATAGGCATGTATGGTTCGGTGATTAAGGACATCACTAGCGAAAACGGCGCCTTAAAGAACGCATGCACTTGTCTATTGAACACATTGTCATAGGCATGTGTGGTTCGGTGATTAAGGACATCACTGGCGAAAACGGCGCCTTAAAGAACGCACACAATTGTCTATGGAGTACATGGTTATAGGCATGTGTGGTTCGGTGACTAAGCATGTCACTGGCGAAAACGGCGCCTTAATGAACGCACGCAATTGTCTAGTGGATAAGTCACCTTGGCGAACTTGACGCCCGAGAGCATTGATGTGGCTCTGTGACCGAGTGTTCGATGGGAGGTTATATGGTGTGGAATCAATGACCTAGAATGGTCCGTCTGACATGTAATCGACTAGTTCGATTGACTAATGATTTGATTAGATTGCGGTGAATTGATTGATTGATTGGGAATGACCGTGAGTGGTCTTGTTGGCGTGTGATCGACTAGGTCGATTCAATCGATGCTTCGATCTGTGATGTGATTACTTGAGTGCCTATTTGATCTGTGCTAATATGCAGGTGGAATCTGAGGCCAAGGTAAGTCCTTTGACTCATGTTGTGCATAGGCAGCCCTAAGGTGTATTAGTTTATTAATCGGGTCTTAGGGAGGTAGAACTCGCTGAGACATAGTCTCATCCCGGTTGTGAGATTATATTTCAGGTCCCTAGATGGCGGTTATGAAGGACCAGGAGCCCTGGAGTTCGGAAAGGTGGAAATTGAAGATTCAACAACATATCCGATTAGTGGGTCATAAAATCATTACCTTTTGTGGAGACGATAGACTTTGTAAACAGTTGGCTATTGTAAATAAACAAATCTGTTTATAAAAAGGTTTGAGTTAATTTGAAAGTTTGTGGTCCTGCTACTCTATCCCATTGCTTTATTATCTGGGGATTTATAACTGCTTTCGCATGTGCATATAATTAAAAAGAAAGGGTCGGCGATACATAGTCATGGGATATCGCATTTTAAAATCGACCAAAGGTGAGGGATGTGCACGTGCCTGAGGATCGGGGCATGACATATATTTTGCTGAGGTTCTCGCTCTAGTTCTTCAATTTCTTTTTGCACTACATAATATTATCAAATCAACTAAAATCCTACATTATCGAATTCCACTAATTCAAGACAATTCCTCACATACATCTACAGCGCGGTGTCGAAATTCTTCCAACAATTGTTGACTCGAGAAAAAAAAAATATATTCATTATATATAAGCGTTATGTTGAAACAAAAGTTCACAATACAACTTACCTATATCACTTGTTAAACTTACCCATTCTGCTCAATCTCCGAGCTCACGTGATCAATTTTGGCCTCAACTTCAGCCATCCCGCTTTAAAACAAGAGTACAATAAAATAATGAAATGAAATACGAATCAACTCAAATAATTAAATGAATTCATCTAAATTGAAGATCAATATTTCAAAGTTATTATGTTATACAAGCCATGAATAGCTAAACAAATAAGTTGTGCAATGTAGGATTACGAAATTGCATGAATGCACGGAGAGTTTGGGACACCTGGAGTGCCATAACTTGGCACGGAGGGACACTTAAGTGCCATAACTTTTTTTCGGTATACTTAAGTGCCACTTTTTTTTCAAATGGGACACTTAAGTGCCACCTCCGGCAACCTTGCCGGAAATCCTACGTGGCACGTGTTTATTATTTTTTAATGCTTGCGTGGCTCGCTGGAGAGCTGAGTCGGCGCTGACTCAGCAGAAGCGACCCCGGCCGACCCTCCCCCCTCCGTCGCCGGCCCTTACCGGCGACGGTGGGGAGGCAGCGAGGGCCCGCAGCCCTCGCCGGATCGCGGCGAGGGCTCGCGACCCTAGCCAGATCCGGGGCGAGGGCTCGCGGGCCCTCACCGCGATCCGGTGAGGGCTCGCGGCCCTCGCCGCCGGTCGGCCGGGGCCGGCGACCCCGGCCGACCCTCCCCCCTCTGTCGTCGGCCCTTCCCGGCGACGGCGGGGAGGCAGCGGCGGCGAGGGCTCAGCCCTCAGCCGCCCGCCCCTTCGTCCCCCACCTTTTTTTTTTTTTTCAATTTTTTAAATTTTAAATTTTTTAATTTTTAGAGTATTTTTATTTAAAATTAAGTTTTAATTTAATTTAATTAATTTTTTATTATTTTTACACGTCGGACGTGAAACAGCGTCGTTTTTGCATTTTTTTGCCACGTCGCATGCAAAAACGACGCCGTTTGGACCTCCATCGCCGGAAAATTGCGTTTGGCCGGATTTTCGCCGGAGTGGCACTTAAGTGTTCCATTTTACTCCAATATTGGCACTTAAGTGTTCCATTTGAAAAAAAAATGGCACTTAAGTGTACCGAAAAAAAGTTATGGCACTTAAGTGTCCCCCCGTGCCAAGTTATGGCACTCCAGGTGTTCTTTACTCATGCACGGAAGAATTCTTACTCTTCAAGAATTTTACTCGTTTAAGAGCTCTACGTATTGGACAAAATAAGAAAAACATATAAAAAGGAAATAAGTTCAATCGCCTCAAAAGTTGCTCATCTATTTTAAGCAAATAATGTTGCAATACCTCACATGTGTTCTTTGCATCACCGCACACCACACGAGATCGAAAGTTTGAAAAAGGCATTATAGTTCAATCAAGTTGGACATATCCAAATCACTCAAATCTTCAGCCTCTTAACAACCCTCACGTAATGGTTGTCGTTGAAGAATTGGAGCGGGTTTGTAAAGTCGTCTTGGGATATTGTTATCACGGGAGCTTCTCATTCCAAACTAACATATCGATTAGCTACTCATTCCTCTATGAGTAAATCAAATCATTAAAACATAAAACCTTGAGGTTAAAGACATAAAGCCGTGAATCGGAGCATAACAACTAAAGAGTAACCCAAAATATATGACAATCAGTGAATGCGGGCAACCCTAAACGAATAACTAACGGAAAATGACGATCGGTAAAGCAAAATTAATAAATCAACAAAAGATATAGTTTGCTGAGGTTCTCGCTCTAGTTTTTCAATTTCTTTTTGCACTGCATAATATTATCAAATCAACTAAAATTCCACATTATCGAATTCCACTAATTCAAGACAATTCCTCACATACATCTATAGTGCGGTGTCGAAATTCTTCCAACAATTGTTGACTCAAGGAAAAAAAAAAATTCATTAGATATAAGTGTTATGTTGAGACAAAAGTTCACAATACCACTTACCTATATCACTTGTTAAACTTAGTCATTTTGCTCAATCTCCGAGCTCACGTGATCAATCTTGACCTCAACTTCAGCCATCCCGCTTGAAAACAAGAATACAATAAAATAATGAAATGAAATATGAATCAACTCAAATAATTAAACGAATTCATCTAGATTGAAGATCAATATTTTAAAGTTATTCAGTTATACAAACCATGAATAGCTAAATAAATAAGTTGTGCAATGTAGGATTACGGAATTGCGTGAATGCACGGAAGAATTGTTACTCTTCAAGAATTTTACTCGTTTAAGAGCTCTACATATTGGACAAAATAAGAAAAACATATACAAATGAAATAAGTCCAATCGCCTCAAAAGTTGCTCATCTATTTTAAGCAAATATTATTGGAATACCTCACCTGTGTTCTTTGCGTCACCGCACACCACACCAGATCGAAAGTTTGAAAAAGACATTATAGTTCAATCGAGTTGGACATATCCAAATCACTCAAATCTTTAGCCTCTTAACAACCCTCATGTAATGGTTGTCGTTAAAGAATTGGAGCGGGTTGGTAAAGTCATCTTGGGATATTACTATCACGGGAGCTTCTCATTCCAAATCAACATATCGATTAGCTACTCATTTCTCTATGAGTAACTCAAATCATTAGAACATAAAGCCTTAAGGTTGAAGTCATAAACCCGTGAATCGGAGCGTAATAACTAAAGAGTAACCCAAAATTTACAACAATCAGTGAATGCGAGCAACCCTAAGCGAACAACTTACAGAAAACGACGATCAGTGAAACAAAATTAATAAATCAACAAAGATATAGTTTGTTGAGGTTCTCGCTCTAGTTCTTCAATTTCTTCTCGCACTGCATAAAATCATCAAATCAACTAAAATCCCACATTATCGAAGTTTACTAATTCAATACAATTCCTCACTTGCATCTGTAGCGCGGTGTCGAAATTCTTCCAACAATTTTTGACTCGAGGAAAAAAAAATTCATTAGATATAAGCATTATATTGAAGCAAAAGTTAACAATACCACTTACCTATATCACTTGTTAAACTTATCCATTCTACTCAATTTCCGAGCCCATGTGATCAATTTTGGTCTCAACTTCAGCCATCCCGCTTCAAAACAAAAGTACAATAAAACAATGAAATGAAATACAAATCAACTCAAATAATCAAACGCATTCATCTAGATTGAACATCAATATTCCAAAGTTTTTCAGTTATACAAGTCACTAATAGCTAAACAAGTAAGTTGTGCAATATATGATTACGGAATAGCGTGGATGCATAGAAGAATTGTTACTCTTCAAGAATTTTACTCGTTTAAGAGCTCTTCGAATTTGACAAAATAAAAAAATATATATAAAAAGGAAATAAGTCCAATCCCCTCAAAAGTTGCTCATTTATTTTAAGCAGATATTGTTGGAATGCCTCACCTGTGTTCTTTGCGTCACCGCACACCACACAAGATCGAAAGTTTGAAAAAAAATATTATAGTTCAATCGAATTGGACATAT
The DNA here is from genome assembly GCA_014182555.1 of Eucalyptus erythrocorys. Lineage (NCBI taxonomy): Eukaryota > Viridiplantae > Streptophyta > Magnoliopsida > Myrtales > Myrtaceae > Eucalyptus > Eucalyptus erythrocorys. The sequence continues at coordinate 12,063,314 of CM024598.1, read as the reverse complement.
CCAAATCACTCACATCTTCAGCCTCTTTACTATCCTCACGTAATAGTTGTCGTTGAAGAATTGAGGCGGGTTGGTAAGGTCGTCTTGGGATATTGTTATCATAGGAGCTTCTCATAATGATTAGCTACTCATTCCTCTATGAGTAACTCAAATTATTATAACATAAAGCCTTGAGGTTGAAGACATAAAGCCGTGAATCGGAGCGTAATAACCCAAAATTTACAACAATCAGTAAATGCGAGCAACCCTAAGCGAATAACTAACGGAAAACGACGATCAGTGAAGCAAAATTGATAAATCAACAAATGATATAGTTTGTTGAGGTTCTCGCTCTAGTTCTTCAATTTCTTCTGTCACTGCATATCATAATCAAATCAACTAAAATCCCACATTATCGAAGTCCACTAATTCAATGTAATTCCTCATTTACATCTGCAGCGCGGTGTCGAAATTTTTCCAACAATTGTTGACTCGAGGAAAAAAAATATTCATTAGATATGAGCATTATGTTGAAGCAAAAGTTAACAATACCACTTATCTATATTACTTGTTAAACTTACCCATTCTGCTCAATCTTCGAGCCCACGTGATCAATCTTGGCCTCAACTTCAGCCATCCCGCTTCAAAACAAGAGTACAATAAAACAATGAAATGAAATACGAATCAACTCAAATAATTAAACGAATTCATCTCGATTGAACATCAATATTCCAAAGTTATTCAGTTATACAAGTCATGAATAGCTAAACAAGTAAGTTGTGTAATATAGGATTACGGAATAGCGTTGATATACGGAAGAGTTGTTTTACTCTTCAAGAATTTTACTCATTTAGGAGCTCTACGAATTTGACAAAATAAGAAAAACATATAAAAAGGAGATAAGTCCAATCACCTCAAAAGTTGCTTATCTATTTGAAGCAGATATTGTTGGAGTTCCTCACCTGTGTTCTTTGTGTCACCGCACACCACACCAGATCGAAAGTTTGAAAAAAAAAATTATAGTTCAATTAAGTTGGACATATCCAAATCACTCACATCTTCAGCCTTTTAACTACCCTCACATAATGGTTGTTGTTGAAAAATTGGAGCGAGTTGGTAGGATCGTCTTAGTATATTGTTATCACATGAGCTTCTCATTTCAAACCAACATATCGATTAGTGAGTAACTCAAATCATTAGAACATAAAGCCTTGAGGTTGAAGACATAAAGCCGTGAATCAGAGCGTAACAACTAAAGAGTAACCCAAAATTTACAACAATCAGTGAATGCGAGCAACCCTAAGCGAATAACTAACGGAAAACGACGATCAGTGAAGCAAAATTAATATATCAACAAAAGATATAGTTTGTTGAGGTTCTCGCTCTAGTTTTTCAATTTCTTCTCGCTCTGCATAACGTCATCAAATCAACTAAAATCCCACATTATCGAAGTCCACTAATTCAATACAATTCCTCACCTGCATTTGCAGTGCGGTGTCGAAATTCTTCCAACAATTGTTGACTCGAGGAAAAAAATACATATTTATTAGATATAAGCATTATGTTGAAGCAAAAGTTAACAATACCACTTACCTATATTACTTGTTAAACTTACCCATTCTGCTCAATCTTCGAGCCCACGTGATCAATCCTGAGGTCAACTTCAGCCATCTCACTTCAAAACAAGAGTACAATAAAACAATGAAATGAAATACGAATTAACTGAAATAATTAAACGAATTCATCTAGATTGAACATCAATATTCTAAAATTGTTCAGTTATGCAAATCATGAATAGCTAAACAAATAAGTTGTGCAATATAGATTACGGAATTGCATGGATGCATGGAAGAATTGTTACTCTTCAGGAATTTTACTCGTTTAAGAGCTCTACGTGTTGGACAAAATAAGAAAAACATATAAAAAGGAAATAAGTCCAATTGCCCCAAAAGTTGCTCATCTATTTTAAGTAGATATTGTTGGAATGCCTCACATGTGCTCTTTGCATCACCGCACACCACATGAGATCGAAAGTTTGAAAAAGACATTATAGTTCAATCGAGTGGGACATATCCAAATCACTCACATCTTCAGTCTCTTAACTACTCTCATGTAATGGTTGTCGTTGAAGAATTGGAGTGGGTTGGTAAGGTCGTCTTGGGATATTTTTATCACGGGAGCTTCTCATTCCAAACCAACATATCGATTAGCTAGTCATTCCTTTATAAGTAACTCAAATCATTAGAACATAAAGCGTTGAGGTTGAAGACATAAAGCCGTGAATCGGAGCGTAATAACTAAAGAATAACCCAAAATTTACAACAATCATTGAATGCGAGCAACCCTAAACGAATAACTAATGGAAAACGACGATCAGTGAAGCAAAATTAATAAATCAACAAAAAATATAGTTTTTTGAGGTTCTCGCTCTAATTCTTCAATTTCTTCTTGCACTGCATAACATCATCAAATCAACTAAAATCCCACATTATCGAAGTCCACTAATTCAATACAATTCCTCACTTACATCTGCAGCGCGGTGTCGAAATTCTTCCAACAATTGTTGACTCGAGGAAAAAAAAATATTTATTAGATATAAGCATTATGTTGAAGCAAAAGTTAACAATACTATTTACCTATATCACTTATTAAACTTACCCATTCTGCTCAATCTCCGAGCCTACGTGATCAATCTTGGCCTCAACTTCAGCCATCCCGCTTCAAAACAAGAGTACAATAAAATAATGAAATGAAATACGAATCAACTGAAATAATTAAATGAATTCATCTGGATTGAATATCAATATTCCAAAGTTATTCAGTTATACAAGCCATGAATAGCTAAAAAGTAAGTTGTACAATATAGGATTACGGAATAGCGTGGATGCACGGAAGAATTGTTACTCTTAAAGAATTTTACTCGTTTAAGAGCTCTACGAATTTGACAAAATAAGAAAAACATATAAAAAGGAAATAAGTCCAATCACCTCAAAAGTTGCTCATCTATTTTAAGCAGATATTGTTGAAATGCCTCACCTGTGTTCTTTGCGTCACCGCACACCACACAAGATCGAAAGTCTGAAAATGACATTATAGTTCAATCGAGTTGGACATATCCAAATCACTCACATCTTCAGCCTCTTTACTACCCTCACGTAATTCAATCGAGTTTGAACTGTTACGATTGAGTCTCTGTATGTCATTAACTGGATCAACTGGCCACTAAGGTGGAAGAGATTGCAAAATGACTTCTTTCATAAACATAGGAAGTTTCCCTTGGACTTTGACATTGATCAGTGTCTCATACACCTATGTTGCACGATAGAAAATTAATCCAATCATACATTGTCTGACCATTTGTTCAAAGTTATAATTTCTGAAATTTTGTTTGTTATGATAAAACAAGACAGAATCGTGCAAAGAACATCAGAGAGCTCATTATTGAAACTTCAGAGAATCTAAGCAGTATACCCATAGTGGATTAATTTTAAATATCTAAACAACTACATGATCATAAGCTATGAGTCTGTAATATTAACACTTTGACGATTGCAAGAAAACGTATGGTAGTGAGGCCAAAAGAATCCTTGAAATTGCAATCAAACTAGTTTTACCAGTTCATTCACAAAGGGAGGTAATGTCATGCTTAGTAGTTCTAATCCTACTATTAAAGTATCTCACGTCGCTTGTCTATGGAGTGCATATGGTCTTATAGTCATGTCGTCTCCTTCCACCTATTGGCTTAAGCTTGTAGGTTTGATATTCTAACATTGCATCAGAGACAGGTTTCGCCCCATTTATTCCGCATGTGACACTCCCCAACATCAATTCCACACACCGTTCTCAATTGGGTTCACACATGAAAGGGGTATTGAAGTACCCACCATTATTTATGGGGTTTATATGGACCTTCTATTAATGTTGCCTCTCTCCACTTATTAAGCTTTTAGTCGGATATTTTAATGACTACCAAAGATTATGACATCCAATAATCAGATTCACAACAATAAACCTAGCCTTATCCGACTAATTAGAAAAACAAACAGATTTGGCTTGAATAATGTTCTTATTGATTGGATTGTTCCACACTTATGTATTCGGTCAGACTTTTACTTTTTAAGAGTTCTTTTTCCTTTTCTTGCAGCTCTAACAATCTATTAATTATAGTTGACAATTTTAAAATATACAAGTAACCATATGTATATTATAAGCAGTTCTTGAGCTTAGAACCAGCATCGCCTTTCTCAACATTTCTCAAAGCCAAAGAGGATTCCTTTCTTCCTCTCTTCCGATCAGCTCGGCATCATCGTCTTCATCACCGTCACCGTCTTCGTCTGAACCAAAACTAATTAGCTCCACTTCTTGGATCCAGGAAGCACATAAGTCCTCTAGGAGCTTCTCGTCTCGTGTGATTTTAAAGGGAATGAAGAAAAGCAAAATGAAAATGCAGCAAGAAACCATAGAGAACGGGAAAAAAAAATGGCTTTCCTTTCTTCCTTCTTTTTTTCACCAAAAAAAAAAAAGGAAAGGGAAAAAAAATAATACGGCTCTTGAAAAATGTGTCCATGTATAGAAAGAACCTTCCCCATTGTCACCAATTGCACGAACTCTATTCATATCAAGACCATCAAAATCTCCAATATCATCTTCTAGTTCTTCCTCAAGTTCATCGTAACCTTCCACATACTCTATCTGAGGTTCCTGCTAAACCTTCCAGCCCATCGCATCGATCGATCAAATACAGATAAGGACAAACCCTATTGAACAAAGCACAGAGCGTCCTTAAGGCAGGGACTGCACTTGCACGTATTTGCCTGGTGTGGCTTGAACAGCATTTTGTTTACAGCAAAAACACAAGCATCACCTGAGTATGACCACTCAAAGATCTGAAGTAAATTGCGATCCTTTTGACCCGCCTCTTAAATACAACTACTCTAGGAACATAAAGCAAGACATGCAGAGCATGCACAACACCAAGAGCCGAACAGCCTCATAATCTCCACAGCTCACGCTGTTTGATTGGTACACACATTTCAGGATTTGCAAGGGATCAAGACACAGGCTCTTCGACTGTTCCCGGCCCAAGGATTTAGTTTACACCATTTTACAAATGCAAAGACTAGTGGTACTGGTTATGCTTGAATAACCTACTGTATACTCCTCTATATTTACTTTTCAATTATGTAACAACCAAGTAAGGTTTCAGCACAGCAGATATAAAAAGTGTAGAGCTTTTCATAGTGTAGAAGACATGGAAGTTACCACATGCTATCATTTTCTTAATTCTAATACTTCTCCAAAAGCAATTATAACAGCAGCTAAACACTGTAATATGATGCTCTCTACTCTTACACGGGAGTTCAAGAAAAATTATTTATTCTCTCGCTTCCATTTCCTCTACTTTTTACAACAGTCACAATACAGCAGACTCAGCTACAATCAATTCATACCCATCAAAATCCTACGGCTCCTCAAAGTCTCGCAAAATCCCATACTAAATGACCAATCGCATGAGTGACAAACGCTCATGATGAACCCACCGCTGAAAAAATCCAAAATCTTGTCGAAGACAAGGAAACGCCGAAAGAGAAGACCACACGATTTTGTTTGATTAACTTCAAACGATTCGAGTAAGGCGTGCCCTAGTACCAGTGCTGGAGGGTCCAGTTTGACGGTGAGAACGAACTCGCCAGCAGCGAGGAGATTCCTGGTGAGGCTACGGCGCCAACAACGATCTCGAGGATGACGTTGGGCGGTTGCAGGGTTGTGCGCACGCTCGAGTTCTTAATAGAGACGTGTACATTATTGGGATGGTATATAATAATCAGAATTAGGATACTATAAAAGTAAGTGTTTGCCTAAACTTATTATTTTCCTCTTGTTGATTTGCTTCCTCACTTAAAGCTGAGCTGGTGATAAGATATTTTCTAGGATTTTTAGTATATTCTCTTGATTTGATTGATATCAATGCCAACGCCGTGTTGTACGATATCTACTTTGATTCGATTTTTTTTTTCCGAAGATTGCTTAAACAGCACAGCTCCTAAAAAACTATTGTTTAAGTCACTTCCATGATTTAGCTTGCCCAAATAATGTGGGATTATTTTGATAATAGAACGCTCGCCCGAGTCACTTAATCGACCTTCATAAGAAGGTGTTGGTACTATAAAGAGTTATTCATAAAGTTTTGATATGAAATTGATCATTTATAATTATGGCATCAAACATTTAAACATTTCACGTCGCCCAATTTATTTTCCAAGCAACACCGTTCATACATTTTTCACAAGTTTAGAATTAGGGTTAAAATGGTCCCGGATTTGCCTAGGCATCAAATTCCATTTTCACAAGGATTGAAGCTGCCTAGCTCAATCTCAAAATAGAGCAAAGTCATTGAAGAAGTAAACATGAAACTATGGAAGGGAGGTGAATAAAATTTTGCTCACTTCCTTCTCTTTTTAGGAGGGTAAATAAAATTATCTTTGGAGGGAGAGAGGTTGCTCCGTTATTCCTCTTTCTAGTCTAATAGAAGAAAGAAAAATGGAGGCAAAAATGAATATACTAACTTTGCAATTTTTGCTAGCAAACCCGACAGAGATGTCAAAATGATAATTTCCAAAGTATCATGCCAAAACTTATTGAATGATCAATTTAATTCCAAAATTTTATGAATGATAATTCCGATGTCAACTTTTTAATAGCTGTCTATTTAATGATTTCGGTGAGCCGCGTTATAAATTTATCGAAAGAATTTCACGTTAGGTTATCTGATAAGTAATGTCACTAAAATGATCGTTATTTAAAAATTGCAGCATTTAAATGATTATTGGATTAGATTTAGCACCAAAAGGGCGGCTGCACCACAATGTTCGAGCTAATATTGTCCTTTTCCCTGAGTTACTTAAATTCGCCTAGTCAAATTGTTTATTAGGGCTTTCTCATAAATCTAGGCTAAGACAACAAGTTTTTTATTGAACAAGAATGTATTAATTACATACTAATCTCAAAAAAAAAAAAAAAAAAAAAACTTGCAGATCGAATGACTCATTTATTGGCCAAAAACATATGAATGTGACATTCTTAGATCTATCGGTATCGGTACTAAGACCTGAAATTTTCTTTTGCTAATTCATTGATGAGGAAAGGGGGGAGAAGCAGCATCAAGACAAAATTGAAATTTTCCTTTTTTGAGCTTACTTTAGAGGCTACAAAACAAGATTGAAAGTTGGCACCATCATAGCTTTGCGGACTCCTGGATATATTATGGTACTAACGTGCAGATTCCACTCGCGGAATGTATCTTTGTCTTTTTATTTAATTTTTATTTTTGTTTACATTAAATAATAATAAAATGTATACTAATTACTAATTATTTCGGTTAATACATAAAAATCTCAAAATTCATAAACCAATGATAAATTTACCTAAAACTAATTTTTTGATTAATAAAAATCTCAAATTGGTATACATTTGGAAAATTTATCCAAAAGCGATGCATTTGTAATAATTTTAGTCTATGTTAGTATCCATTAAATTTTACTATTGAATTGTTAAGTTAAATAACACATGATAGATGACTTCTGTATCAATTTGAGATTTTACTCCCCATTTATCATGGTTGTGTAATTTTTGTGACTTTTATGGTATTAATCCAATTTAATAGAGATTATAATTATTGCAAGGGTTAATACCCTGAAAAATCTCAAACTGATATATCTGTAACAAATTTACCTCAAACTATTTTTTTTACCACCAAAAACTCGAAATTAGTATACATTGACAAATTTATCTCAAACTGGTACACTTGTGACAAATTTACCCTCTGTTAGTTTTTGTTAAATTTTACAGTCAAATTATTAATTTAAATATATACTAATTTAGGATTTTACACTCCATTTATCACAGTTTACAATTTTTTTGATTTTTTTGTGGTATTAATCCAATTTAGTAGAGGATATATTTGTCACAAATTTACCAGTTTGAAGTTTTTTTGCGGTCAAATAAATTAGTTTGGGGTAAATTTGTCACAAGTATACTAGTTTGGAATTTTTCATAGTCAAAAAAGTAATTTTTGGTAAATATGCTAGTTTGTGGTTTTTCAGGGTATTAATCTTTATTACAAATGTACTAGTTTAGGGTTTTTGAGGGTCGAACAAATTGATTTTGAGTAAATTGGTTACAAGTGCACCGATTTAAGTTTTTTTGTGATTATTTAAGATAAATTTATTACAGATATATGAGTTTGGGATTTTTCGTGATTAAAAAATTAGTTCTAAATAAATTTTTCATACTTGTGTAAACGTGAGATTTTTTAGGGCATTAATTTTTTTTATTTTAAAAAGAAAATCAGATGAGGAAGATACATTTAAAAAATGAACATTACTCTCCTTTTGATCATTTTTCAACTGATGACATGACCGACCAAAAAAAAAATAAAAACAAAACAAACGGATGACATGCGCTTCTGACATGTTGACATGTTCAGGCCCATCAGGGAAATAACCGAATAAATTTAATTTAACACGTGGAGGTGAAGAGACAATGCTCTGACGTTACTTGTTTGAGATAAAGGTCGTGCATAAGTGAAAAGTGAAAGTCATCCAGTGATTTGTCAAACAGTGGTAAATATACACCATACAAACCTTAAGTTACATATGTCGAATTTTTTTTATCACAAGAGACTTTTAAATCTCCATAATGCCAATTTTCACCTATATACTTCAGCATCCAAGCACGTCTTAGGCAATTAAGATTGTAACGATATGAACTGCTCATTGTGATGTAGCCACAGTCAACATGCTTATTATAAGTGCATAAGTCTAAACTAATCAAATCTTTTGTTGGGTGTGTAAGTTGATTATTGCTTTGACAAACAGACTCAACCCAAGAACACCTAAGACCTAGAACATATAAATCAGGTTGTTGTGGATAATTGTCAGCACAAGGAAAAAAAGAAATGAAAGGATATAACATGTTGTGAAATAGCTCTCGACAGAAGGCTGGAGTGACAAACCAGATAAAGAGCATAACATTGTAAGAAGACGGCTTTCTTACCAGACTGATCCCGAAGCACATGAGCAGCCCTCCTGTACTCACGGCAGTCAAAGTAAGACTTGGCCAGAAGATAAAAGTCATCATCAACTATGTCATCTTCCTCCATGACTGGAGTACTCACATACGACACCCCAGCAATTGGCGTCGACATGATCTCATTGGTGTGGAATCTCCTGTGGATACTGGAGCTCCCACACTGGAATCTGGTGTTTGAAGGTGTGAACTTTACCGGGTCTAACTCGATTCCCACTAGTTGTTCCGCTGCTCTGCACATAATTATACTCTTCATGAAACTAAGGCAAAACCTATTGAACAAAGAATGAATCCAATTTCTCCTCCATAAGATCAAGTCACTAGGAGCAGATAATGATGAAGAACATTCATGCTGTGTGTCTTTGATCATTTACAGGGTTTTACCCACCCCAAGTTTCTAACACTAGAAATCGGAGCGTGCAGCTTAAATTTTCGCAATTGGACAGTAAAGCTCACACTTTCGGTAATTCATACGACTAATATAGAAACCCCATTACCCAAAACAAGTCTAAGAATCAAAAAAGTGGACAGCACCCACCGATCTCGGAAGTAAAGGCAGCAACGTATGACCCCATTAAGCATATTCTTCTTTTTCTTTTCAACACTACCGTCTCCTACGTTCTACCCAATACGGAAGTGCTTGAAATCGGGGCTAGGGTTTTCAGGACGCAATACCATTTGGAAGCAGAGTAGAGGCAGCGATCGCTGAGTTGGCAGACTGCAATCTGGAGCTCGTTGTGGCAGATTTCCTTCGAACCCATCGAAACTCTCTCGAATCGCAGAATCTACGACCTGCGCGACCGCATTCAGTGCCGAAGTTTCTAGGGAGCGGTGGCAATAGGAGTGGCGGTGGTGGTCGTCGGCGGTCGTCGGCGGTGACGAGGAAAAGCGGCTGTCTTTCTCCGTCGTCGTCGGTGGCTTGCTCTCCTTCCTCTTCCCCTTCTCAAGACGTTGTTCGCGAAGAAGACGAGAGAGACACTATAGTCTAAAAAGCACCGACACTCTCCGACAGGTTCCGACACACTCCCACAGCCAACTTTTCCTGACATGCTTCAACATCCGGAATTCCAACGCACGATTCGGACATGTACGTAGTTTATACAAGAAATTCCAACAGCCACACGCCGCCGTAGAGGGGACGGAGGTTCGGTGCTCTTGACGGAGGCGGAGAAGCAGGAGCTGGAGGACTCACGTGGCCGTCGCGCCCCATAGTGAGTCGAGCCGCCATCTGGATGAGATCCCGCCGTGGTGGCTAGGCTCGGGGGAGGTGGAGGCAGAGGCGGAAGATGGGACCTGCCCCATTGGGTGGCGGCGGTGGTGGCGGTGGCAGTGGCGGCGGCGGTGGCGGTGGCGGCGCTGGAATTCCGGCGAAAGGAGCAAATGGGTATGTCGGGATGGGACGAAAGTTGGGAACTTGGGAGAGATCTCCGGTCGGAAAAGCAATGAATCGACGGATTATATGATGGAGATGGAGATGGAGATGGTGGAGATTATTGGCCATGGGGCCCAAGCCAAATTCGATCTTGGCCGTTGGATCATCAAATTTTGCAGTGTTGCTTTTTTTTTTGAATTATTGGAAATGGGCGGTGGTTAATTGGAGCAGTTGTATTCCTTTTAGTACTGCTACCTCTACTGCGAGAACGGTAATATGGCATGTCATCATCGGGATGGGGCAATATGCCTCTGTTCTTACAATGTGAGATCTAATTTTAGAAATTTCGTGATTTTCTAAATTCGATTTTTACTTGATGGTGCGGAATTTGTGTACATGTTGTATTAGTCCTGGCAAAGCATCCGATTTTCTAATTCGATTCTATTATTTACTCAGAGCAATTTAATAACTAAGAGATTAACAAAGAGGATGGCATATCGGGCTGCTTTCCCGCGTGCTCTTCATCTCGATCGAAGATTTATATTGAGAAGGAGTTCTCGAGCAACATTTGGCCTTGTTGGCTCATCACATGTGAAAATCTAATTTTTTTCATGCATTTGAATAAAATAGAGAAAGGATTCTCATTGAATTTCATGAACCCGGCCATCACTATCTAAACACGGGCTGTGACAATTAAGATGGCATCAGTTGATTAAAATATTTATTTAAATGATAAAGGAATAATTTGTGAAAGCGTTGCCAATCAATTGATATATTTGCTGAGTCAGTTGCGATGTAATTACATGTATAATTAGAGTAGAACCAAGGGGTTTGCCTTTTGTGTGGTGCTGGCGAACCCTGCAATTAACTCTATTGGTGGGCCAAATCTCATTGATCGGGCTCAAATTGTTCCGAACCTAATAAACTTGGATTGCGTCGGCCCACAAAAACACCTCTCTTCTTCTTTGTGTCCCTCCATTTCAGTTCCTCTTTGCATCGAGAAGGGAAGGGTTGCGGATTTTCCTGCAATTGGGTGACTTTTTCTAGTTTGGAGAGCGCAAAATCGTTCATCGATCTTGGTACATTTTTGAGAGGAAGTATCTTGGTTAGACTATTTGTTGACACATTGTTGGAATAAAAAGGTATGTGTAGCTTGGTGTACAATATTTGTGACTGTGAATCAATTATGGTAGAGACCAAAGTGATTTAAGCAGTGGATACGGAATGAAGAGATTTACCTTTCGTCATTCTACGGAGGAGCAATGTGTTCAACTAATCGACATTTTCTTTAGTCAAGAACCCGAACAACCGTAAATTGTGGATTCGCATAGTTGTTGGCACTTAAATTATTTAATGAAAAAAGATAATGAAAAAAAAAGTAAATAATAGTAAAAGGACCAAAAAATGAAGCCCATCTCGCATATTGACGATTTTGGTCGGCAAGAATGGAAGAAAAACTAGCTCATGGGCTCAAGCTCATCACTCCAAATTCGCTTCTTGACCCCAGCGCTCTCACGCTCCGGTTGAAGAAAGGTACGTGACGGAACAGAAGTGCGAGCAAAATCACGAAATACGCTCAAAGTCGCTTTCCCGCTCTAGTTCGGAGGGCTGCTCCCCCTTCGATCGCCACCATCACAATTCACCACCGACGATTCATATCGCGGTACCTCCTCATTGTCTTCTGTTGATTCGCACATGCATACAGTAATCCCGTTCATTCAAAATTCGAATTGCTCAAACCTTAAAGTGTGGTATTCTCTTGTGTTTAGGTCTCCTTCGATTTTCGAATCACTCAAACCCGGTGCTATCTTGTTCAGGTACGTCTGATTCGCTTTATTTTGATTCACTGATCGTGTTGATTCGTCTTTTGAGGGTTGTTCTCGATTCAGTTGTTGCCTCAAGCCTTTATGTTTTCTGTTGATTATTCACAGAGGGGTCGCTCCGATTCACTGATCGCCTCTGTACGTCTTCCTTTGATCCTATTTAGGGCTGTTCTATGTTGATTTATTCCTTGAGGGTTGTGCCGAGGCTTTATATTTTTTGTTGATTTATTTCTTCTACTTCACGGATTATCGATTTTCATTGCTTATTCGTTTAGGGTTTCTCACGTTTACTGATTGTTGTTGATTTTGGGTTGATTTTTAGTTGTTATGCTCTGATTCAAGGCTTTATGTCTTATACCTCGAGGCTTTGTCTTCTGATGATTATGATTTGAGTTACTCATGGAAGAATGAGCAGCTAATTGATATATTATTTTTTAATGAGAAACTCATGTGATAACAATGTCCCAAACGACCTCACCAAGCCAATCCAATTTGTCGACAACAACCATTACATGAGGGTAGTAAAGAAGATAAAGATATGAGTGATTTAGATATCTCCAAGTCAATTGAACTATAATTTTTGTTTTAAACTTTCGATCTTGGTTTGCAGTGACGCAAAGAACATAGTAGAGGCATCCTGACGATATCTGCTTAAAATAAATGAAAAACTTTCGAGATAATTGGACTTATTTCTTTTTTATATGTTTTCCTGATTTTGTCTAATTTGTCGAGCTCTTAGATGAGTGAAATTCGTGAAGAGTAACAATTTTTCAGTGCTTCTACACTATTTCATAATTCTATGTTGCACAACTCATTTATTTATATGGCTTATATGGCTTATATAACTGAATAATTTTGGAATATCGATATTTAATTCAAATGAATTCGTTTAATTAATTAAGCTAATTCATGTTCTATTTTATTGTTTTATTGAACTCTTGTTTTGCAGTGGGATAACTGAAGTTAAGGCCAGAATTGATCAAGTGGGTTCAGAGATTGAGCAGAATGGGTAAGTTTAACAAGTGATACATATAAGTGGTATCGTTAACTTTTGCTTCAATATATGTTTTTTTTTCCCCTTTAGATAACAATTGTTGGAGGAATTTCCACACTGTGTTGCAGATGTAAGTAAGGAATTATTTTGCATTAGTCGACTTTGATAATATAGAATTTTATTTGATTTGACAATGTTATGCATTACAAGAACAAATTGAAGAATGAGAATGAGAACTTCAACAAACTATATAAGGATTTATGCAATTACAAAACCTCTCGCGATGAGATTTACGGAGGTAACTTTATTTATTAGTCCCCTTAGTTTTTGAGTATTTCCCAATAAGCTAGTGGTACAATTGATTTGGTTATATTGGTCATCTATTTTTTGTATAGATGAGTTTCGTAAGTTCCAAGTCGAGAAGCAAAATTTCATGGCACAGCTTGTCGAATTAAGAACGAAGGAGAAGGATAAGCTGGCAACAATTCATGATCAAATTGAGCGATTGAATGACAACATCAAAAGGAAGATAATGGTAATTTAATGGTTCTAGATATGGATAGTGCTTTTGGAGTTGCTCAATGCGTAACATGTAGACATTTTTTTCCCCTGAAATGCAGGTCCTTGACGATTGCAAGACTTTGGTGATGTTGCAGATGTCAATGTCAGATGAAGAAAGGTGTCGGCCGTTAATGTTTGTGGAAGAAGGGGGTCAAGATCGCACAACCACAATAACAACATCATCTTAAGTCCCGCTCTCGCTACTGAGGGTGTAAAGCTTATTAGTAGTTGATTTAAGAGAACTATTCGGCTTCATTTTGATTGGGTTATAAATGCCCTTGCCTCTGTTTTCTGCTTGTTTTTGGAACATTTAAACGATCTGGTATATGCCATGACTACTTTGACTTGCCTAAGGACTTGATTCCTACTCTAAACACAATCTTTTGTTTGATGACTTTGTTATGGTTGTTGTGAGAGTGAAATGCAAATTTGCCTGTATAAACTCAAGGTTTAATTAGAGTAGAAGTTTTTATTTGGGGATTGAGGGTTGGTCAAGGGCTCGAAGTGGAAAACAAAATCAATTGCTATTTGTTCGAGATCGTAATGTTCCTAAAGCCTTCCACATTCGTTCTATAAGTTTACGAGAGAGATAACCAAATGTGTCTTTGGGCTTATTAATAGGAGCATGCACAGGCAACGCTGTCCAGTGCTTGCGGAACCAAACACTTTAGTTCCAAAAGGAGTCGGATCTTCGGATGCCTCTGCTAATAGTTATAAGTAATCCAATTGATCATCCATGTGCATTGGATGTGATTTCATTCTTCTTCATAGAGAGAGAGAAAGGTTAATCACATATCGGTTTATATAACCTTGAATATTCCTACTTATATCACAGGGAGCGTTAGATATTGACTAAAAGTAAGTTTGAAATGCTAACAGAGAAAAAGGTTAAGTAAAATCACAAAAAATCATATCTTTTATCTTAATGTACATTTTTAAGTGGAATAGAATTATCGATTTAAATGTACAATGTAGGTATTCACTGTGCATCTCTCCTTTAGAAAGTCATCAATAGTGGAAGAGAGGCCACTGGTTTGATGACGCGAGTTTTTCTAATTGGACTATCGGCAAATAGTAATGTCACGGAAGTCCAAAATAACAAAGCTCTTTCCGACAAGAGAATCAATCATTTCAGAGAAAGAGAGGCACCAAATCGAACCCGAACTCAAACTTTCACCGACAATTACTCAATTATCGAAAGTAATTGTGTTATTGTCAAGAAAATTATTAAAAAACCAATAATTTTTTTTTTAATCCAAAATACTTTGAGCAAAGTGGTCGTGTCTCCCCACATTGATTGATGGTCATCAATATATACATTACTTGCCTAGTATCAATAGGCTTCCATGGCCGTTCATGGGGCCAATTACCCCCGCTAAGATGGGGAATTTGTGTTCGCACGTTAATTTATAAGGTAAGAACTTGTTAAAATGCTGTCTTTTTGTAGGGAATCACATCAATCTGGTTCTTACACTCAATGTTTGAAATTCAGTAACGTCCTTGTCAATTTATTTTCTTTTGATTCAAGACAATCCTTGTATTTCTTAGGGAAAATTCATCAAGTTATTTCACGAATGCGACATGGATACAAAATGCTTATTTGGACAAACGGTACACTGGTTTCCTTGTCCACTACAGTTCTAGATTTGATGACTGTCACAGAAAATGTATATGGAACATTTTTCGGTACGGGGACTCATTTAAGTTCTTAGATCAGAACATGAACTATTTCGATCCCTTCCACAAATAAAAAATACTACTACTTAATGACGAAACTAACATCCTTATGTCCACATCAACAAATTCATTTTGTCAAAATGGTCGGAGGACGTTCGTTGCATCTTTCTAAATTACTGTGATAGTTCTCAACCTATCTAATTGAATTCAGATAAAATGCGCAAGACTGATTTTGAACAAGAGGTCAAGAAAAAGGAACAGCAAAGTTCTCAACCGATCTAATTGAAGCCGAGGGGAAAAAACATAGGCCAGTAGGAAACTATTGCTGCAACATGCATCCACTGGATGCTGGTTCTCAGAACATTGTGGTAACTTCTTATGTGCCACCCGTGAAAAGCATGATATACCCTTTCGAAGACGAGACAGCCACCCCCATCTGGCTTACCAAGCGAAACAAAGCAAAACGGAACAGAGCAAGCCCTCAGTGAATTGCAATTTGTCTTTCATTAGCGTTCTCATGCTCAACCCGCCAATCAAAAGAATGGGTTTCAGACACTAATATCGGCATGAGAATTTTCTATAAATGGTGCAGAGGATAATATAAAGCACAAACGCAGAAATAATATTCAGCTTTAGTTATTATTATTGTCGTTGTTGTTCGAAAGAATATTTATTGTGACATGTCAGGCAGAAATCTCAAAGAAGAGTCGGAAAAACTATTTGAATGCTGCGTGGACATTTACTGCTTACAGTGGGGTTAGTATTCCTGGACCAACACAGCACCAATTCAATACGAACCTTGAAAGGGACAAGCCATTTCCATGGTGAACTGGAAGAAAACAATTTCCTTTCCAAGTCAGATAACCATAACTATATTATTTTACTATTCTGACTACATGGTATGTGCTCAACCGCCCCTCTTTCTCTCCTTTGTTTCTCATCCCTCTCAAAACTCCAAATGGAGAGCCCCACCTGCGCTGGTTCGTGCAACGGGAAAACATCCTAAGATATGTTAATTGTGCCATCCCATCACACCAGATGAGATCGAAGGAGACCCCGGCGTAAAACGTCGAAACATGCACCTCTTAATAGCCTGATCAAAGTTACTACAGCCTAATCAAAGTTAACATGACCAGAAATTCTACTACTGCACCATAAACTATCATAGCTATTTTTGCACAGAACAGTAGTAAGCACCATCCCTCGCATCCTTCACTAGACGTCAGTATTGAAAAAGTAGCCCATCCTGTCACATGTGCATGGCATGATCCTATAAAGACAGTCTCGAAGGAGTGGGTTTAAGT
Organism: Eucalyptus erythrocorys; assembly: GCA_014182555.1. Taxonomy (NCBI): domain Eukaryota; kingdom Viridiplantae; phylum Streptophyta; class Magnoliopsida; order Myrtales; family Myrtaceae; genus Eucalyptus; species Eucalyptus erythrocorys. The sequence goes on along the minus strand of CM024598.1, from coordinate 12,046,517 downwards.
GCCTTTGCCACTTCGTTCCTTAGGAAAGAGGATGTCATCAAAATTATTGGAATCATAACCTGAAAAGCTTTCATTTCTGCTAAAGAAGGAGACAACCCAAAGAATAAAACCAAGACTCAACCACAATCATGATGTGTATATGACTGATGAGAAAGCATCGGAAGAGGATGTAGGTTGGTCACGGCACGATGCCACTCTAGTATGCAAGACTACCCACCACTTCTGCACAAAGAGATTTCCATGTATAAAACAGAGCTGAACTATAAATTTGTCAATACTAATAGAAAATTCTCATTCCTTTGCAAAGCTGAACTTAAATTTGTCACTACTAATACACAGCACATGCTTATCATACGCAAAGTTCATATTGACAGCAGATCTGAAAATTTAAAATCATGCACTCACCTCAATGAGAACCTTGGCTCTTTTCTTGGGCTTAGAACCTGCATCACCTTTCTCAACATTTCTCAAAGCCAAGGAAGATTCCTTTCTTCCTCTCTTCCGATCAGCTTCCACATCATCATCTTGATCGCCATCACCGTCACCATCACCGTCTTCATCTGAACCAAAACTCATTAGCTCCACTACTTGGATCTAGGAAGCACATAAGTCCTCTAGAAGCTTCTTGTCTCGCGTGATTTTAAAGGGAATGACGAAAAGCATAAAGTAAATACAGCAAGAAACCATAAAGAACGGAAAAACAAGTTAACAGCTCTTGAAATATGTGTCTATGTATAGAAAGAACCTTCATCATTGTCACCAATTGCACCAACTCTATTCATATCAAGACCATAAAAATCTTGAATATCATCTTCTAGTTGTTCCTCAAGTTCAACGTATCCTTCCACATACTCTATCTGAGGCTCCTGCTAATTCCAGAATCAATATTGCATAAAATCATCAAATGATGGACTCTAGCAAGAAGCAAAACTTCGACGTATTTCATACAGAAATACTGCTCTAACAGAGCCACATGTTCCTCCTCAAACGACAAAAATAACATGGGTTCTTTTAGTATACCTCCTCTTCATCTTCATGGGCAGCCTGCAACGTATCCAGGCTCTGTTCCTCCTCAAACAACAAAAATAACATGGGTTCATTTAGTATACCTCCTCTTCATCTTCATAGGCAGCCTGCAACGTATCCATCTCAAGGACTTTTCCATACTCTTTGACCGACAATTGTAGATATCACCACACACTTCTTTCCTTAGGCATTCTAATAGCTCTTTACCAACACCCTGCAGCAGAGCCAACACTAGGTAAAAATCTTGGATGATATGATGCGCGAAGCACTTCCATGGTTCTAAAGGTGAACCGAACAAACCTTATCCAAAACTGCCGCCTTTTCTGCTTTTTCCTCCGTTCTAGCCTCTCTCTTCCTTTGCTTTCCTCAGTGTCATCATGATCTTTTCCCTATTATAAAGGAAAGGCATGTTTAAGTATAAAGCTGAAACAGAGGAGATGCCCCGAAGGACCATTTCAGACGTTGGTCATAGCAATGTCCACTGCGTGTTCTTGAACAAGGAGGTTTCACAAATGCAAATGCTATGACCTTGTGAATTGCGATTTTACAATCATGATACACATAAGCCAACACATAAGATATGTACGGTATAGAAACTTTGGAGAAAATAAACATACTGCTGAAATCGACTTAAGAGAGTTGTAGTGAAACCTTACTAAGAACTATAGAGGAACCTAGAGATATTTGCTGCTAAGATAAAATTGTTTGACAAGAGATTCATATTCCCAAATCTGACACAAAAGCATTCACCTGAACAAATAGTTCTTTTACATTCACATCTTGGGCAACAACATCCAAAGGTAAAAGCAAAGAGCAACAGCAAATTCTAGATGACACAACTATAATCGCCATATTACTGATCAAACTGACAAGTGCCATCAAATAGCAAAACAGAAGATTAAGAGATATGGTTTATCATGAAAACACGTTCTATGATAGAGCAGCTGAATGCATGAACGGTCTTGAACCTAGTTTTCAGAGCAACCTTCCTCATTCGGATGCACATTTAAGTCATATTGCTCAACCTTTGCTTGGTCTTATGAACAAGAAACTTCGGCCAATACATCTGCCAACGGTGGATGTGAAGCAATCAGTGAAATTGCCAATACCAGATGCTTACCAATAATCTCAAGGGCCTTCTCACAATTTCTCGGCAGCCTCACTCTTTCCCGCAATTTGTCAGGCATCTGAGCCCTTTCTATTGATTTCATATACAAGTAAAAGACATCTGCATAATAGGAAAAAAAAAAAAAACATATACTTGGAGATTACTTTAAAATCAAAATGGAATGCAATCAATTGGTGACCTGGAGCTATCAAAATAACTTTGGAACTGCAAATCTCACGTCAAAATCAGTTTTTTTTTTTTTTTGGATGACCTAGGGAACCCCGCACGACCGGATGCCGGGAGTAAATCACTGGGGCGACACGTGCTAGCCACCACACACGTACCACCAAGTAAGTCATCCTGCGACGTGCTAGGGTTTCGAACCCCTCCCCTTCGTGAGGGGGAGGAGGCCTAAAACCAACTGCGCCACCCAGGTGGGTGGTGTCAAAATCAGTTTGTTGATACCATTTACTATTAGGGATTTTGAAAGACATGGCAGAACTTAAGAAAAAAGAAAAAAAGAAAAAGCAATGTCATGAAAACAGTTAGGACATATTTACCATCATGGTCACGGAAAGTGGCATAATGGCAGTTATCTAGAGGGCAGGAGCCCCTATTACAAATCCCTGTTATGTTGTATTCATTTCGACAAAATATTCCAGTGGTAATCCTGCAAGATCAAGTTAAGGTAATTCTTGCCCAAATTGTCAAGGAGAAGTAATTATGATACGGGGAGATCACTTCTGGTTAATCAACTCACTTGGCCATATAACTACAATGGTTGTGCCGAATGACTTGCCAAATAACCTCATCATGCTGCATTTTTGACTAATAATTCTTCTCCAATCCAATTATTTAGTTGCTCGTTTTGCTTTGGAATTTAGTGTATGAGGTTCTTCAGTATAAACTTCTTAGCACCTCACCTTGTTGTTGGAGGTCAAGAAACCTGCAACGGCAGATATGCCCTTCTATCAGTAGATCACAATGGAGTACTTCAAATAGGTTAAAATCAGTGGAGTTGAGTGGACAAAATCAGATAATTGAACCTGACTCAATTCAAATACTCAAATTGAACATACACACACAAACAAAGAGAAAAGAGAGCAAAGTACGGTTGCCTAGAAGATAATAGGCAAGCAATCTAGCTTAAAATATCAGTGCTGTCTTTATAGTTTTGGTAGATTGCATAAACCTGCCTTAATACTTAACAATTTGATCTAGCTTAACATACCCCATATGTATGTATTAATGACTGGAAAGTTAAATGAGCACAAAGATGGATAATTACTCGAATGGTACTTCGACAGAATTCTCATTTTTCTTTGAAGCTGATCAAGTGTTGCAAACTGGGTGAATAGAGAGAGAGAGAGAGAGAGAGAGAGAGAGAGAGATGTATGGGGATCAATGAGTTTTTTATTTTATTTTTCTCGAAATTCGATTTCGGGTTTCCTTCCTCGCCCGTACCCCTAAGAAACCAAGGGCCACCTTCTCTATTCCAGAAACATGCAGTAAATTGGCACAGAAAATTATAGCAAGCAGCTTGCGCAGCCTAAAGGATTCGTTGTCTTCTGGGAGGAGATCCCGTATTTTTTTATATCCTCAACACAATGCCACACCTGCTTCGAAAATTTCACAACTCCATCTTTTATCGGTAATGTTACGGAGGAAAATGCTCAGCACTCATTGAAGGAAAACCAGGTTGTGCCATACTCATTCCTCGTAGTAGACTCTTTGCAGTCTCTTTCTCCTGTATTTGTAAAAACAAAATAAATGGAAAAGATCAATCAATAATGCTAGCAAGCAATATGGTCTTCCAATATACAGCTAGAGCAAAGTAAATAACTTATTGGGCCAATATAATCAAGAAGGCGTGTGCAATACACCTCCGCCTCCTCAAATCTCTTTTGGTCTTTGCAATGTGTGGCAAGAAAAAGCAAAGCTTCAACCATATTAGGTCCCTCCCTCTCTTCAGCTTCCATCCGCTTCAGATCCTTTTTGTAGTAAAAAGCAGCTTCTTCTAAATGCCCAAGTTCACGATGCAACTTTGCTAGCCGATGAAGAGCAATTGCTTCCCTGTCATTAGAATTCGCTGCCCTCCTGTAACTCTTGATTGCCTCTTCTAGCATGTGAAGTTGCTCAGTTTCATAACACTGAACCATAGCAATCCATAAGCGAGAATCACTTGGCTGCAAATATACAGATTTTCTGAAATAATGGAGAGCGTAGAAAGGCATCCCCATCATCTCATAGGCCTGTCCTAAACCTACAGCTCGGTATTCACATGGATTTATATCTACAGCTCGCCGATAGGCATCAATAGCTGTCCTGATTTTTCTTCTAAGCCAATTTATCTTGTTTATTAGGGTTCGCCGTGCTACAATACTCCGACTTCAGGTGTTTGCTGGTGTGTGGTAAATTTAGGAGCAAATCCTTCACTGATTCTTCAAGTTTGACAGGCTGATATTTGGGACGGAAGCAAGTGATTGGCTTGAGAGCTATTCTGTGGCTACTCACCTGACGAGATCGTGGACTAGAAAAAAGGACTGAAAGCAATTGAAAACTGGAATGAGAAGGATGAGATTCGGAGAATGCACTTGGATGATGCAAATTTAGTGCAATCTATCAGCTTTGCTCCAGTTTGTGTTTTTCTTCTGTGTCACTGAACGTGTTGTTGCTTCTAAGACTTGAGAAAAGGCAAAAACACAATAGGTACTGGGATCATTTTCTTTTATATATGCATTTAGAATCTAATTTTAAATGAAATCTGCCAATTCTAGATACCTTAATGCTTTACATTCTCCTCCTCCATGAATGTCATTGGGAAGGCTCTTTTATGATGGACGGACATTTACAAGGTTGGCTTGTAGTGTCTATTTGCTAAATTATGCAGGAATTTCTTCTATCGAAAACACTGCCCTTCAAATGGACAGCATTGTTGTAACTCCCTGAAATGACTCCATGCAGAATTTCGATAAATCGCACCTCGCTTATTAACTTTGTTTTCACGTAATGCAGTTTAAAGAACATACTTTGGCGAGATAAGCCTCGAATATGCGCATGAAGAAAATGTAAGGATGCAGTAGCTGGGCATCGAACTAGCTTTACCCAGTCCATCAAGCAACAGCATATATCAAATTCTAAGGAGGCAGCCATCCAGCAGAGCTCTGGCTTAATAATGGCAGTGTTGAGAAAGTAGCAATGACTATGCATCAATATGGTCTTCATATAAACGCACTCATGAAAATTTGCGCAAGCTTTTGTAAATGAAGTACAATACTGAAATGCTAATTGAGTAGAAATAAAATGATAAATAAGATCCGCAATCTTGTTCAGACTTTTTTTTCCATCCATTCTATAGTCTCTACAATGGCCTCCAACCCTTATTTTTAGTAGTTGGCACAAGGAAAACATCCTGAGCTATACCTCAGTAGAGTTCATAGCTTTGAGGGAGATTTATACCATCCCCAAGTTCACTGGATATGTATTGTGTAACCTGCGTCACACTCAAATAATTATCTAGTCCCCTACGAAAAAAGACACAATCATTTGGTCAGTACGAAGCTATGATCATCAAACTTTCTCAGTGCAATGTAAGCCTACTAAAATAATGCACTAAGCGGTTACAACTTTGCAGACTCATAAGTTATAACTACCATACAAGACAAAAATCATTCGGAGATCAGACTCCCTTTCTCTACTAGATCATTTTTCTATTCTCCTTTAAGTTCTGTCATTCATTTGGTCATAGAGAAGTGGACGATACCATCCTCCTAACTCCCGACCAAAACCACTCTGTTTGTTTCCTCCCCAAGGGGCCTGACAGAAGCATGGCTGTGAACAGTTGATCCACACAACGCCTACCTGGAAAGCCTGCAATTTACCACCAAGATATGACAAAAATCAAGTAATCCAAGAACGTAAATACGTCCCATGTACATCTTTTGGTCATCTGAGGGCCAAAAGTTCACATAAATGTACATTGAACCTCACCTTGGTTAGGTACTCACATCTTTCCAAGTCATTTGACAACACAGTAGCACCTAGTTCATAACTGTAAAGCATCGATTAATCATGAGATTCTCATAATGTCTCAATTTCAAGAAGTCTACCCAGGCCAGAATGGAGTAACAATTTCGATCACAATAAATGAGCAGATTCTCCACTGTATTCTGAACACTCTCAAAAGAATGAATCAATTCACTGGGTGTCATTTGCTAATTCAATGGCCTCCTGCCAAATGTTTTAACACAAAGAACAGGTCCAAAGACTTCCTCTCTTCAAATTTGCATTGACATGGTGACATAAGTTACGATGGTTGGCTCAAGGAAGAATCCCTTCTTCAAATGCTATCGATTGTTTGAGATGATACACAGAAGTCAGGAAAAGCATTTTCAGAAGCAGAAGGGTTCTTCACGAGAGTACTAAAAGTGACGAGCTATATAGCCCTGTACCTCGAGACGATCTCCACCACACAAAATAGTAGCCCCCTCACTCTTAGCCGTGGAGATGAGCTTCAGTATTTTCTCATTCTGAAGCAAAGAAAATGAAATTATCATTTCGACATCCAGCTGGCAGATTTGATGCTAAACATTGAAAAGTGAAAAGAACCAATGGTAATTAAAAATCCCAGACTAAAGCTATTTCCCATGATTTCTTCCAAACATATGGCACTTATGGGAGAAATCATCGCCTTCATTCCACACGTCACCTCAAAAATGATCATTTGCCCCCGATTATAGTGAATGAACGGCGTAGATTATGCCCAAGTTACAACTGCTGCAATGGCTATGGGACAAGGGCTACACTTCTCCCAAAAATAAGATAACTGTGGAAGTTATGTATTCTAAATCTTCACTACTATCTACAGTGGTTGGTAAACTAATCCAGGAATTTGTTATGACCAAAAACCTAGAGAATGCTGTTGGAAATTTTTTATAATATGGGTTTACATTAATTAATTGATTTTCTATTTTAAATAATTAGATTAATGGATATTCCAATATTTGTTGAACCCTATAGTAATATGATTAAATTGGATATTAGCATCTATTGATAATGGGCCTAGTTGAGCAGCAAAGTGTAGGTAATTGTGTTTAATTAAAACCTGTAATGGGAATGACCCAGTTAACACACTATTGATTAGGGTTTGTTAGGTCCCCTCTCTAGCTGTTGGAGATCCATTTCTAATGATGTACTTTTTAGTTGCATTGTATATCATGTATTATGATAATTCCATATGTATTGTGTTTGAATTCAATGTCTATTTCTCTGGGTTTGCCCCTAATCTCATGCACTTGCATACAGTAGCTTTTCATAGGTTCTTGTGATCATCAATTTGATCTTCAAAGACCTCTTAAATGTTCGTAGAATTAGACCACATCTTGAGTGGGCGTTGGTTTCGAAAAATGGGCTAAATTATGGGTTACTAATAATCTATTTTTTGAGTTTTATTTTTTCTTAACTCATTTGTAACTCATGTAAAAATAAGAGAACTACGGCTACCCGCACGAAATTGGGCTCATGACATCCAAGTTGCAAAATGGGATTATCTGCCCTAAGTTTTTTATAAATATATATTTTGCTGGTCAGGTTCTTTATAAATATTTCAATTTATAGTTTTTTTACAATTTTATTTTATTTACTATTTTTAATTGTTTAATTTGCTTTTTTATTTTGATTTGAAGTTTTTATCTAATTAGCATAAAGCTTAAAGTGGGTGTGGGTCTTCCAAGAATATTAATGGGTTTGAGCAATACGAATTGGGTTGGATATAAGTCGCTAGGTTTACACTATAAAAATATGGGTCAAAACGGGTTAGATGAGTCAATATGGATTGAATCATTTTTGAACCGACCCAAACTCGACCCAACCCACCCATTTAATAGGTCTAATTTCTTGGGCATGTTTCTTGATTGTTCGAATTTCGCTATTTTGGAAAAACATCTCGTGTATTCTTAAAAATTTATATAGTGTCTTACATGTTTCGTGCAAAAATATTTTATCAATATTAAGGAAAATAGACCAATTCGTACACACACATATATATATCATAAATAGAATTGGGGTACTATATGAGAGAACAATGAAGTATAAGAGATTAGCAAATCTAAGTGTAGATGAGAAAGGGGGTTGTTAGACTAATGTTTTAAGACTTAAAACAAACGTGGATGTATGAAGACTAAACTGAATAAAGTCTTGAGATATAAAAATAATAAAAAGAGCGAAAGCAATGTATAATAGGAAACAAAAATCAACCGTGTATGTGGTATGAAGTTGCATTTACATAAACCGTAAATTACATGAAAAGTAAATTATTTGTATTTACATAGCGCTGCCCTATTTTAAATTGGGAAAAGAGGAAGCTTGTCAATATCACGCAAAAGCAGATTTGTGCGCTCTTCTACGTCCGAAACGAGAGCCCTTCTTCTTCTGAAGCTTTGCGATTCACAAGCTCTCTGCCAAATATGGAGAGAAAGGCGAGCGAAGTGGGTTCTGATATCTCCGATGAACCGATCGAGGCGTAAGTTCTGACGTAATTTCTGTTTTTGCACTCTGGATTTGAAATCTGAGGTAAAAATTTGAAGTGTGCAGTCAAATGAGCCGGTTAAAGTCCATGGTAGTGGAAAATCGGAAGTTCTATAAGAAGAACGTAGAGAGTACATCGAGGTGATTCAACTTGTTATGCCTTCATCTTTTGCTTGATATTCATGCAATAGATTGAGCTCTCGGTGGGGTTTATTTCACTGAAGGGTTGATTTTCTTCCGATGGATTGAGTCTTTATTTCGCCGACACGTCGCAGTTTGTTAAAGTCCCAATTCTGTAGCCCGTTCACACTTTTTCATATACAATCTAGTCTCTTTTCCGAAGCCAAGTTCACAGGAAGTTTGTTTTTTTGGTGAGATTTCTCTCGGAAAGTCATGCAGAATCAAAAGAAATATGGCCCCCAAAAGTTGTCGGAACAATCCGATGGATACTTTGGAAATCCCATCCAAATCCTGAGAGAAAATCTTCTCTCGCTCAAACATTTGCTGGCAGTTGGTGCATTTAGTCTCCGAATCTACTATGTCACAGGTGCTTGTCCCAGGGCAGCTTTCATCAATGAAATTAGCTTGACCAGTTAAGATTTGAATTTTAACCGTGCCTATCAAATTTTACTGATATTGTCGATACGTAACTTCTATAGAACTTGTCGAGTTAACTGATGATTTAACTTACTAGTTGTTCAAGGTTTATCAGTATTGTCAGTATTAAGTGACTGGTAAAGTTGAATGCATGTTGGTTCATTATGTTAGCCGGTGAGTGCGGCGAAATTTTGTTCTGATTAAGCTTAAGAGCTCAAAGTGTTGAATCAATTCACCTTTCAATAGACATCGAGTTTGCATTGCTCTTTATTGACCATACTCTCGAGATTTTATCTATTGCTGTCCAGGATGCTTGTTCTTATCTTTCCCTTTGCAGGCTGAATAAGACTCCACTAGTTGAATACTCGATAATAAGCATGCTGATAACATTAATCTTCGGAGAATACCGAATCCTTTGCTTCATTTTCTTCTCGGATTCAGATATCGTGTGAGAGCATGATCGCCTGCCTTTTTTCTTTATACCTATCATTTGATAAAAGACACCCTTGATTGAGGCTTAAATGGCTCCACCTGCTTTCTCATACGCTTATATTAGCTTAATCATGGGTCACCATATTTGTTCATTTTGCATAGGATTGTTTAATTAATTAAGCCGATACGTGTTCTGTTCCAATGACAAAAACTCATTTCGCATCGGTATATTGAACTCTTTTTTCTTGAGGTTTCCCCTGATCATTTTATAATGATCATTTCTTATTTATTACTTTCTTGCTATTTGTCCTTGGCCGGATAGTTTGATGTCTCAGATCAAGTCAATGTATGATGAATTGAAGTCAGAACATGAGAAGAACAGGTAAAATTCAAATCGATGCATGCGATTGTTAACTTTGCTTCGGTATAATGTTTATATCTAATGAATACGTTCTTTATGTAGTCAATCTCTTGTGGAGTTACTTCAACAGAGTTTCGGAGATGTAAGTGAGGAAAAATATAATATTTTTATTCTTTTGAACAAGGTCTACCTCGGTGACGTGATTTTTTCCTAGAGAGAATTCACTTGATGCGTTGATGATTTGCAGTGTGAAAATAGTGTCGGGAATGCAACCGTCAAGTTCCACGAACTTAACGAGAAGGTTTGCGAGGATAAAGCTTCTCATCAGCAAGCCCCTTTGCAGGCTTTAGATGGTAACTTTATTGGTTGCAAGTTGTTTATAGGCAAAAACCATGTACATTGGGACCTTAATAATACAATGAAAATGTAGATAGAGATAAGGTTTCGCAATTTGAGAGAATGCTTGAAAAACTGTATATTTCCCTAATAGATTAGCTTGTGACGTATGCACCTTCATCTTAAAAGAAATATACCTAATGACCATGATTGAGTTTTCTTCAAGTCCCAACAGGATGTTTTTGGCTCATCTGATGGCATAGTTGGTTATGTTGGCCATGTCCTTTCTCCATCATATCGTCATTCATTTGCTTCCGTAGATATTTTTTCCAAATTTGAGGAGGAGAAGGAAAGGCTCTTCATGCAATATGAACAAATAAGTGAGTTCAGATTATCTTCTATTAATTTCGATCCCTTAGAACTGAATCGAACTCTGACTGGTATTTTATTGCTGTCATACTAAGTCTATTACTTGCTCATAACAGGAAAGAAGGAGAAGTCTATGATATCTGCAATTGCTGATAAGGTCGCCAAACTGGATAAGTCCTTGAAAATACAAAAAGAGGTAAGTCATTTGTTCAAAATATGGGTTGCATTTTTTGAGTCAGTTCTGTGCAGCACTATAACGTGTACATATGGACCTTCTTTTCGGGATGCAGATTGAAGAAGAATTCAAAGTGTTGGTGCAGACACTTTGCTTATGTCTATGGACGCCTCAGGTTCCCACCATAAGGGAGAGCCTAATATTATTGTGCTTGGAGCACAACGCCAGGCGGGTCTTTCGACATGAAGATTTTGGGTTTGGCGACATGAACGAGCTATCATAAATTATAAATAAGAAAAGGACATTGTATAATCTCTTACTTTGCACTTCTACTGTTGGACATGTAATAATGTAATTATGGTGGTGCCTGATATACTTTTGCTTGGAGCACAACGCTGGACATTCTTCTGTGTCTCTCAACATGAAGATTTAGGGCTAGACTCAGTTCTTGTTGCAAGGCAATTGAGCAATGGTGGCGCGCGTTTCTCCTTCTGTTTGCTATTGTGCCCTTTCTTTTCCAACAAGGAATTAACTTGTTCTATTAGCAATAGAAAATTGCGCTCATATTAGCCTCGCATTCATCATACGAACGACTATACTAGTACTATATGCAGAGTAGAGAAGATTATTGCAACTGCCAGCTGATCTAAGTTTTTCGAATTAGCTAGATGGGACAATGGCGGCATGTTAGGCAGCTCTGTGGGGTTGGACTAATTTGATAAAATGAAAGGTGCACACAATTCGTACTCTGTTGAGCTTGTTGCTTGCTGTAGAAATCCAATCTTGTGCCTCCTTAAATGAAGATTCTGTATTCTTTTGCTGGCAATAGTTGAATCTTATGAGGACCGTGTATGCTTTACCTGCAACTCAAGTATTCTTGTCCGGTACTAAGCAACTTCTGAACGGTCAGCTGATTACTTAACCATACATTCAACGACTCGCATCCTTCTCCTTTATATTATAGGCATTTAGTAGAAATCTGCCAAGTGGAGAACACGCTGATTAGGAGGCGTCAATGAGAGGCCTTCTTAGATTCCAATTTGGCAGCTCAACAGACGGAGAGAAAAAATGTGAGTTGGAGAGAGAGACTAATCTGCGCTCCCTCCCCTCCAGACTGGGCGGACGACGGGACGAGGCATCGAATTCATCAACAGTTCTGGTAGAACTACATGTCTACACTTAAGGATGAACTCCCGGACCTATTCATCACTTTGCTGAATTGAATGAAGTTCGAGGGATCAAAATCTACTGATGTTGCATTTAGGCATGTGAAGGCGCCCAATAAGAAAAGAGTTTGCATCAAACTGGTTTGATTAATCACTTGCCACTCCGAGTCCCACCTCTTTACCTGCTTGCATTGCCTTGTTAATTATTTGCATCGAGTTATCATTGACCACAATTTTTTTTTTTTTTTTTTTTTTTCAGACTGATAAAGTGATTGTCACGAAATCCTTAAAATTGCTTTCAAATTTTTGGCAAAATAGAAGCCCCTCGGATGAACGTTAAGATTATCCGATGACAATGTCGTTGTGGTCATTTTATGGGTGAAACATGTGACATCCCGATTTTCGGGTCCTAAATTGGATAAATAGGGCCGTGTTCGTTCAGTTGAAGCCGGGGGTTGTGAAATTGAGGAATATAGGGAATTTTTGGATAAATAAAATAATCAATTTGATAAGTGAGACATCAATTTATTTTATGGGAGTCAATTTGAATGGAATTAAGAGAAATTATAAGGTTCGCCTATGGTTGTACTTTTAGGATTTAAATTGGTTCAATGGACAAGCCAAGATGTGAATTAAAGTGTGGGGACATTGGATTAATTTTTATGGACTTCAATTGGACTCAATTGAAAGGAAAAATTGAAGGAATTGAGATGCGCAAAATTTGGACCCCGGCGGAAAGATTAATTGGACCTATTGAAGAGGTTGTGGGGCTTAGTGGAGGATGACCTCACATGAGGTCATGGTGGGCCCCCTTTGGAGGAAAGAAAGAGAAAGAAAAAAAAAAGAAAAAGGAAAAGAAAGGGTGAGAGAGAGAGAGAGAGAGAGAGAGAGAGAGAGAGAGAGAGAAGTGGTGGGACCCACTCTTCTTCTTCAACCTTGGGAAAAAGAAGAAGAGGGAGAAGAAAGAGAGGAGGGAAGGGGAGCCGTCGACACCCCCCCGGTCCGTCGACGCCACCGCCCGGCCGCCCGTCCTCGCCGCCCCCTCGTCGCGCCTCCCCGCCGCTGGAGCCAGCCACCGCGCCGTCCACCGTCCAGCCGAGCCACCTCCGTCCTCCTCCGTCGTCGCCAGCACCGCCGCATGCCCAGGCCCGCGCCCAGCCGTCCAGCCCGTCCCTGCCTCAGCCCGCCGCCGTCGCCTCAGCCCGCCGCCGTCAGCCCCCTTTCCCGGCCGTGCTCAAGAACCCGAAAATGGGTTTTCCAGCCCATTCAAGGGCCGATTTGGCCGGCTTCTCGGCCCCGGACGCGAGCCCGCCTTTGGGGAAAGTCGATCCCAGCGTCGCACTCGTCGTTTTGGTCCGTTCGGTGCGTTAATCGGGTGAGTTACCTCACTAATCCTTGATTAGACGGTTAATTATGCCCTAAGTGTGTTTAATTTGAATTAAGTGGTTTAGGTGGTTAGATTATATTATTTTAATATAAGTTGGATTAAGGAAATTGGATTAAGTTAATTTGGGTTTAATTAAGGTTAAAAGTGATTTGTTTAATGTTAAGTATGATGTGACATATTAGAATTTAATTTAGATTTATTTAATTGGTTCGAAATTCGGTTAATTAAAATAATATTAAAATATTCTGAAAATAATTAAATATTATTATTTATTAAAAAAACGGAAAAATTTATTTTTAGCCCCTAGGTTGCTCGAATTTCGTGCTGATCGCTGCTATGATGTTAGAATTTAAATTTGATGCTTGATTGATGGCGAATTGAGTGTGATTGCGTAAATTAGGGGTTATGTGTAGAAATGCTAAATGTGGAAATTGATAGGGATTTGGCCATGATTGACCGCCTATTAGAGGCCGTGCCTATTGAGGCCGTGATGAACCGCCTAGGAAAGGCCATGCCAAGTGGGGCCGTGATGTCACTAGTTGTTGAACCGCCTATGAGAGGCCGTGCCGAGTGGGGCCGTGATGCCACTAGTTGTTGAACCGCCTATGAGAGGCCGTGCCGAGTGGTGCCGTGATGCCACTAGTTGTTGAACCGCCTATGAGAGGCCGTGCCGAGTGGTGCCGTGATGCCACTAGTTGTTGAACCGCCTATGAGAGGCCGTGTCGAGTGGGGCCATGATGCCACTAGTGTTGAACCACCTTTTCGAAGGTCGTGCCACGTGGGGCCGTGATACCACCGATGGTTGAGTTTACCCTTAGGGTCGTGGTTGGGAAAATTAGTTGATTTGCTAGAATGACATGTAATCGGCCGACCCGATTGATCGTTGAGACGATCCAAGTGGTTGATTGGTTGATGATGTGATTGTGCTTTAGTTATTTAATTGTTAATTGGCATGTGATTAAATGATATGAACTGTACTAACCTGCAGGCGCGGACTATTGCGAGGTAAGTCTTCTTGATGTGTGGCTAGGTCATGCTGGGGTGTATTTTCTTTCTAATAGGGGCTTAGGATGGGTGAACTTGCTGAGATAATGTCTCACCCCGTTGTGGGAAACACATTTCAGGGCCGTAGATGATGATTCCAGCGGAGTAAGGTGGACTGCCGGTGCAGTTGGCCAAAGGAGTCGCAGAGCCAAGAAGATGGAGGGATCGACGATTGAATCTTATTAGTAGTCATAGGACTATTCTTTCTTTTAGTGGGCTGATCTCTAGTGTATAGACTCCGACCTATTTCGACTGCATGTAAACCTTGTTTGATTTTATGATTGTAGGTGGTTTGTATTAAATTGATTTTTGTTCCTGCTATCCTATCCTGTGTTTAATTTGTCAGGAGATTTTTAATATGTTCCGCATGCGCTTATTAAAAAAAATTAAATTGGGTCGGCGACACTACCTGGGAATGTCGCATTATCACGACCATGGCGGGTTGTTCACGTGTCTCGGGGTTCGAGGCGTGACAAAACATCCCTTATTCAAGGAACGTGGATAGGATGATTTGCATGCATTTGTTGCATCTTAGGAAAAACATATACTCTTCATGCCGAAAGTTTTTGCGAGCGAAATTGTCTAATCAATTATAAACATATTATAGAAATGTCGATTTTATCTTAAAACTTCTTTATTTTGCCAATCTAGTCCTAAAACTTTGCGTAAAATTCTAACGTAGCTCTTGATCAATTTTCACCAGAAATTATTGACGTAGCGATCTAGTTGTCATTGCTAGGGAGAATTACCAAAAACGTCAATTTAGTCAATTTTTTTTTTAGCCAATTAGCTTTAAACTTTTTGCATTTATGTCAATTAAGTCCATTTGGCTAATTTTGACCGGCCGGCGTTGACATGGCATTTTTAAAATAATATTTTAATATTTTTTGATTTTTTGATTTTCTTTAATTTTCCCCCTTCCCTTAAGGTCGGCAAAAAGAAGAGTTTTGGGGGCGGGGGGCGAGGGGATTTCTGTTGTTAAGTAGGACCTATCAGGTTGCATCATTTAGGTGAAAGTGCAAAGTTCCTTGCTGGTATATATGTAGGCATTTGTTTTCCCTATCGGAAAAATTACTGCCTGAGGACTCGATAAAATCATGTAGCAGCGACGTATTTTCTTTAGTCGCGAGTTGCGCCCTTCACATATCACAGTAGACCTGTTCCTTGATGAAGAAACAAGCGTCGCAGTGGGTGAGTTGGAGGACGGCAAAAAAGCAAAGTTGCAATGATAGGAAGGCGATAGTCTTCGAAGAATTCGTTATTGCTTATGGTTTCTTATTGTTCTTTCACTTGAAAAGTAAATGGAGATTTTGATTATAGCAGGTAAATTCTCTCGGTAAAATAGAGGGAGCTCTTTCTTTATAAAGCTAAAGATAGGGAATGAGAAAATGTTTGCCTTTTGCAAGGGGAGATTGATAGGCCTTGAGGTGTTGCAAGTTGCATCTAAAAGTCATTAGGAAGTCGATTCCTTCTGCATTTGTGTGGTTGACCCGTTTTGCTCTCTTGCTCTCTCATATTAGTCTCTGATTTGTACACAACAAGTCAAAGTCAATACGCTAGTATCTTGTTCGCATTGAGTTTGGCGACAGTCCTACGTTAATGTCTTTTTTAAGCATCTAATGAAATTGAGTTGATGCAGAACATATAATGTCTTGATCAAGAGGGATATAAAATACGCACCTTCCCTATTTATTATGTTTAGTCATACGGATTTTTAGCTAGGATATGATTGAATGAGATAGGATATAAAATCCAAGAATTTATCCTATCCACCTTATGATAAATCACAATGATAAAGATAGATATATTCACATATTATCATGTCAATTATTTGATATAAATGATATATCAGTGTAAATGAACCTAAAAATTACAACAATGGAGACAATAAGAGTCCCTCACCTTCATTTTTATTTGCTTATTTTTTTTCCTCTCTTTTTAATTATTTAATTTATTTTTTCCCCTTCCATTGTTCTCTAATAAAATTTTATTTAAATAGTAAATAATACTAATTTACATAAAATATGTAATAAATATAAAAAACCAAATTTACATATTCATATATTGAATTTATATTAGAAGATAGAAGTAAATTTGAATATATAAATGGAAATATGAATACATAAAAATGGAATTTTTTTTTTATTTTTTTTGTTATTTTTAATTTTATATGTCAAAATTCAATATCATTTTAATTTTACTAATTTAAGAAGTTTGTTATTCAAGAAATATAATTTTCCTATAATTGATATTAAAAATCTTATCCATCTTTATTCCATTCTTCTAAGATAATTTTATTCGGACTATATTCCTATTATACCTAACTATATTCTGTTCTGAGTAGGCATAAAAAATGGGATAGGATAATCTTATCCTGAATTTTATTCCGACCCTAAAGATTTTTCTTTTTCGACTGCAATTCAAACCTCGGTCGTTTTAACCCTTGTCTCTCCGAAATGCCCATTCACGACACCAACTTCGCCAATGTCTAGTCAATGCCATCATAAAGGGGCTATTTTCTTGGGAATCTGCATCGCTTGTCTAATTGGTAAGGATGAACCTTTTCAATTATTAGTCGGCCAGAAACTCACCGGCCAAGTAGACAAACTTACAAATGCAATTGCATCTAAATGCAAAATGCCATCTCATCAAAGGAATAATCCATCGTATTGTTAGGATACACATGTGAGTGAGTTATATTAAAAAAGTCTCACATTAGAGAATAGATGTGATGTGAAACAGTTAAAATATCCCAGTTGACCTATAATTCATTAGCTTAAGCTTTCGAGTGAAGATAAAGATATATTAATGGACTCAGACTTGGGTTCCCTCTTCGCAATCTCCCCAAAAGTAGGTATTGAGTTTGCCGATGGTCGTGGTTTCTAGGTGGGTGGGCGTTGTGGTGTAATAACACGAGCCCATAAGTTGGTATAGATGGATATTTGAATTAAGGAGGAATGGACCTAAGATTAAGCTTACACGGGAGGGGGAATGGACCTAACATTGAGCTCATACGAGAAGGAGAAATTGTTAGAATGCACGTGTAAATAAGTTATGTTAGAAAAGTCCCACATTGAAGAATTGATGTGGCGTGGAGCAATTAATATTATTTTAATTAGCCTATAACTCAATGGCTTAAGCTTTTGAGTGAATATGGATCCAACTGGATATATTAACGGGCTCGAACTTAAGCTTCCTCTTGGTGATCTCACTGAAAGAAAGTATTTGCTGTGTGCTCCCAACACGTATGAGCCTACTAAAATACTATCGATTGAAGAGTCCCTAACCTATCCATTCATGTCTTGTTGCCCCGGACTCATTCACAGGAACAAGAAAGTGGCAGTGACAATTCGCTGATTGTCGAGCAGAAGAAAGGAAACAAACTGGTCATTTTGCATTAGCATAAATAGAGGCATTCCTCGGATCTGGGTAGAATAATGGTCAAGCCAGATAAACAGCTGATATACAAGAAAGGCCATTGTTTCAGTTGTGCTGAATAATCATATATGTAAAATAAAAACACCTCCTTTTCTTCATGCTGGTCGACATTTATTACGAAGTGAAATGATGATTCGTCAGACAAATTATATTACTACCAACTTGTTGACGCCAAATTTTTGGGTTTTTGGGTTTTTAATTAATTTCATTTTTTTGGGTTTTATTTCATTTTATTTTATTTCGTCTAAAAAAACCGAAAAAACTGAAAAAACGAATAAACACAAAAAAAAGGGGAAAAAGAAAAAGGGGAAGCAGCCCTTTTGGCCTTCGCGGGTCAGCCCGCGCCCGGCCCGACCCACGCCCGACCCGTGGGCATCTCCTTCTTCGCCCGACTTGGTGCGCAACACGTGCGAGCAGGCGCGATGCCGGAGAAAGGGGGAGCAGGCGGCAACGTACGGCGAGCAGAGAGGAGCAATGGCCGACGGGATGTGACCGGAGGGGGAGCAGTGGCCGACGGGACAGCGGTCCAACCGTCGGCCGAACCCTCGCCGACCGGCTGTCCCCCTCGCCTATAAATAGGGGGTCCCCGATGACGACGATGGAAACGGCGAGACGCGGAGTAAGGAGGGAAGTGGGATTGAAATCGCGGTTCTTGGAGCCCCATTGAGAGACTTCAAAGGGGAGCCGAGGGCTCGCAGCCTTCGATCCGAGCTTCGCCGGAGGTCCAGAGAGAGAGAGAGAGAGAGAGAGAGAGACTGACACGGGAGAGGGGAAATCGCGAGGAACCCTGACGCCGCCGTCGTCTTCATCGCCATCATGCCACAAACAGGTACCACGCCATTGTCACCGTCGCCACCTTCATCATCGTCGTCACCGTCGTCATAATCACCATCGTCGTCGGAGCACTCCTCGGCGCCCCCAAATCTGGAAACCTAGGGTTCCCAATTTTCTCGGTCGCGATCCCAGGTCGCCAGGTCGGACCCGGATCGGGAATCAGGTAGGGTTTCCATGTCTTCAAAGGCAGCGGCGAGTTGGGTCGTGTCTTGGGTTGGGTTCGGGTAATGTTGCCGAGGAAACGGCGTCGTTTCGCAGATAGTGGAGCGGGTCGTGGAGCGGGTCGAGTGTGTGACCTGGCGCTCGCGGGTCACATAGGCTGGCTTCTCCACGGCTTTTGTTTTGCAAGGAGCGCAAACGGCGTCGTTTCGCAAGGAGTGGCCACGGCGTCATTTTGCGAGGAGCGGGTCGCCGGGTTGTAGCGTTGGGTCGCTGGGCCGGGTCGGGCGCCCGTGAATGCCCGGCCACGGTGTCGTTTTGCGAAAGGGATAACGGGTCGTGGAGCAGGTCGGACACGTGACCCAACGCCCGCGGGTCGCGTGCGAGCTGGCTTCTCCACGATGCCGTTTCTATTTTGTCTAAAAAAAGAAAAAGGTCGGGCCCACGTAGCAGGCCCGTATGCTTTTCGGGGCTGGCCCGGGTCGGATCCGACCCATGGATCCGACCGGGTCTGTTTTCTTTAATAAAATAATATTTCAAATAAATAATAAATAAATAAATAAATAAATATTTTAATTTTTTTAAAAATATAATAAAAAATCAAAATAGTTTATTTTAAAAAAATATTAAAAACTCTTTTAATTTCCAAAAAAATCGAAAATTATGTTTTATTTTCAAAAAAAATCAAGAAAAATAAAAAAATAATTTATTTTCCAAAAATATTTAAAAAATGAAAAATATTTTTATTTTCCAAAAAAATCAAAAAATCAAAAAAATTTTATTTTCCAAAAAATCCAAAAAATGCCAAAATTTATAAAAAAGGCCAAAAAGCTTGTATTTTCCAAAAATACCCAAAAACCCAAAAAAAGAAAAATCCCTTTTATGTCCAAAAATGAAAAAAGACTCAAAAAATGTTTTTCCCAAAAATGCATGGAAAATACCTCAAATATTAAACATAAAACTTAGGGTTTAAACAAGATTAGGTACCGAAAGGGCATTAGTGATTAACTAATGTAATCAAGTCCCCGATCCTAATTTCTCTGGTTGCGTAGGAGCGAGTATTTCTCCCAATACTTCGCATGGGTTTCTAATCAACCCACCCCAAATTGATTAGTGGCGACTCCATTTTACAAATTAACTTACAGGTTAAAAAGAGCTTAGACTATTAAAGTTGTGAATTGGTGGACTTGGGAGAGTCCGGGCATTAACTAATTTCAGCTGAGCCATTAGCCTCCTTAGGCGCTCATACTCGATCGTGGGCGCCAAAAAAAAGAGGTCGCGACACAATTACTACAAATCTTGGAGAGAACAATTAAGAATAGTCTTGCAGAATGCAAAATGACTACAACACTACATGCACTGAAAATATGTAATACACAATCTATCAACAGAGTTCAGTAGATAAGAAAAAGGACTGATATAATTATTAAAAGAAGCATGTTTCAAGCAACTATTATTCCACTTCTAGAGTGCATACCCAAGAACTCCCTGCCGTTTAAGGCATCAACCCATATCTCCACAGCATCGTAGGGTAGGACGTTCGTCAGTAATATTCAGCTGACGACTTAAGTCCCCTGACATTTCTATATGGTATCGAAGTGGGAAATTATTACTGATAAAAAAAAGAATAAAAAAAGAAAGTAGGAGCATATGCACCCCAATCTATCCATGCTCCTCATTGTCTACTCATTTCCATAGAATTTCTGTGATATAAGTTAGAGAAACATCCGAGTTCTTGCGTGTTGATTTATTTTATCATTCGACTTTTATCTTCTACTAATTGCTTTGGCATGTGATAATTGACTTTCTGAAGTGCTTTGTATTCTCACGCATTTTCCACGGAAACTTCTTTTGTCTTTGCCATGCAGATCACAGAGAGAAAGTCTGAACTAGCAAAACTGGAGGCAATTGACTGTGGAAAACCTCTGAACGAAGTAGCATGGGACATGCTGCCATTTGTAACTTGAAAGGTTGTGCAACATTTTACTTTGTTCCCATATAATTCACTAATATGGTTGTTAATTCCATCCAGGACGATGTAGCTGGTTGCTTTGAGCACTACGCAGATCTTGCTGAAGGTTTGGATGCTAAGCAAAAGGCTCCTGTCTCTCTTCCTATGGAGTCATTTAAGAGCAATGTTCTCAAGGAACCAGTTGGAGTTGTTGCATTAGTTACTCCATGGTAATGGTGCTTGATTTTGCTGACCAGATGCGCCACCTAGAAATAGAAATATTATAGTTTTTCTTTCTAACCATTAGATATCATTGATTGGATCAACATGTTATCATCAGCCTGTAGCAACTAAATGATGGCCTGTGGTTTTTCTGAGATTCTCATCTGCTCTTGTTAGACTTCGCTGTTTTGGTAGCAACATGAGTTTTTGTGTCATTTGGGAGATGATGATTTTTAGTTCTTGCTCTGATCATTCAATGGCCTTCCTTGATGGAGTAAAAATGATAAAATTTCTTGGTTATGACGATGAATCTCATGCAATGCAGGAACCACCCTCTTTTGATGGCTACTTGGAAAGTAGCTCCTGCTCTGGCTGCTGGTTGTACAGCGATACTGAAGCCTTCTGAGTTGGCATCTGTGTATGTGTTAATCTTCACTGGCATCATTAACTCAATTCACTCATTTTCCTTATTATTTTTTTAATGCACCTGAGTGTGTTCTTGAAACTTCAGGACATGCTTGGAGCTTGCTGAAGTGTGTAGGGAGGTGGGTCTTCCTCCTGGTGTCCTCAATATTCTGACTGGACTTGGCCATGAAGCTGGAGCTCCTTTGGCATCTCATCCCCAAGTTGACAAGGTCTGTATTCTCCCATCATCTCTTCATTAACATTTTTGAAGTTTCCTCTGACACATTATGCAAATTGGTTTTATTTTATTTTATTTTTACATATATCACTATGTGTCTACCCCACCTCAGCTGGGTCTTATCGACAGATTGCATTTACAGGAAGCTCAGCTACAGGGAGTAAGATTATGACCGCCGCTGGTCAACTTGTCAAGGTGCAGCTATTTTTCATGTCTTTGTTGAATTCAACGGAGGAAAGTCTTCGCGTGAGAGTAACCTTTCTGGCATGTGTACGTTATGACCTCGCAGCCTGTTTCGCTGGAACTTGGTGGAAAAAGCCCCGTTGTTGTGTTTGAGGAAGTTGATCTTGAAATAGGTTGGTGCATTCTGGAGCATATACCCCTCAATAAGACTGATACAATTGCTATTTTCCTTCAGAAATTCGTTGCGATGGTGCATTCATTCTTGGGTGATTTCTATGTGAATAAGCTTGATTATGTAGGCAATGTTGCTGAAAATAGGCCTTACTACTTGTATTTTAAACAGCTGCTGAATGGACAATTTTTGGATGCTTTTGGACGAATGGTCAAATTTGTAGTGCTACATCTAGACTTATCATGCGTGTAAGTTATCTCTGCATTGCAAGGTCATTTTGTACGCGTTTCTTTTATTTCCTACCTCTGGCACTTGCACTTGGTAAAACTTCTGGATTGATTTACTTCGTTCTACCTAATCACGCATTTGGTTGCATTCCTGAATTAGCATGAGATATCATGCATATGTAATGTGGAAAAGAAAAGCAAAATGCAGCAAGAATCTTTTTTGTTGTTATTGAAGATTCAGGAGCTTTAAATCAATTTATTTAGAGAAGTTGTGAATTGAGTAGTCAGATCTTGTGAGCCATTCATAAGAACATGGAGGTGGAACTAATGTCGAGTCAATCCTCCGTGCCACCATTATGGAAGGAGTCGAGAGAAGCTTTTAGTTGAGAAAACTGTGTGCTTAGAATTTGCGAAGAAGTAACTGAGAACTTTGGGCACACAAAAGTCATGCTTAAATGAAATAAAATGTCAAATGTCAGATGACCATAATTGTTCGCTAGGTGCGCATAATATCTTATGAAGTGATTGCTCTCTTTCAAACCTTTACATTATATGTTTTGCATTATATTGAATGGGTATATCACAATTTTTGAAGGAAAGCATTGCTGCTCAGCTCATCGAGAAGCTTGTTCAGTGGAGCAAAAATTTAAAAACATCTGATCCATTAGAAGAGGGTTGCAGGCTTGGCCCGTGAGTGAGGGGCAGGTATATCTTTCATTACCTGCAGGTACGGTACTGTATAGTTCTGTAGTCTAGTAGTTGGTGCATGTATATGAGTCCGTTATTGTCTTCCGACCCTTACCCATTTGTGAAGATGCATTCTCTAGGGTTTGCGGTCATAACAAATTCCTGGATTAGTTTACCAACCATTGTAGATAGTAGTGAAGATTTAGAATACATAACTTCCACAGTTATCTTATTTTTGGGAGAAGTGTAGCCCTTGTCCCATAGCCATTGCAGCAGTTGTATCTTGGGCATAATCTACGCAGTTCATTCACTATAATTGGGGGCAAATGATCATTTTTGAGGTGACATGCGGAATGAAGGCGATAATTTCTCCCATACGTGCCGTATGTTTGGAAGAAATCATGGGAAATAGCTTTAGTCTGGGATTTTCAATTACCATTGGTTCTTTTCGCTTTTCAATGTTTAGCAAATCTGCCGGGAAAATTACCTAAAAAGTCCTAAACCTATTGCTATTATTCCAATTCAGTTATAAACTTTTTTTTTTGGTCCAATTAAGTCCTAAACCTTTTGTTTTTATTCGATTCAGTCCATCCGGTCAAAAATGGCCGGCCGGCACCGACGTGGCAACCGGCCGGGCGTCGGTGACATTTTTTTAATAATATTTTATTTTAAAAAAATTTTTTATCTTTTTTTCCTTTTTTTTTTCTCCCTCTCCCTCTCCCTCTCCCTCCTTCCCTTGGCTCCGGTGACCGGCTAAAGGGGAGGGCTGGCGGTCGCCGGACCGAGGCCGCTAGCGGGCGAGCCCCCGCCGATCCGGCGAGGGGGCCTCGCCGGATCCGGGCGAGACGAGCCCTCGCCACCCCGCCCGGCGACGCGAGGCAGCCCTCGCCAGATCCGGCGAGGGGGCCTCGCCGTCGCGAGATCGGGCGACGGCGAGGCCCCTCTCGCCGGATCCGGCGAGGGCTCGCCCGCCCGACGACTGCGAGGCAGCCCTCGCTAGATTCGGCGAGGGGGCCTCACCGTCGCCGGATCGGCGAGGCGAGCCCCGCCGGATCGGCGAGGGTTCGCCTCGCCGAGATCGGGCGACGGCGAGGCCCCCTCGCCGGATCCGGCGAGGGCTCGCCCGCCCGACGACTGCGAGGCAGCCCTCGCCCGATCCGGCGAGGGGGGCCTCGCCCTCACCAGATCCGGCGACGACGAGGCCCCCCTCGCCGGATCTGGCGGGGGGCTCGCCCCGCCGGCCGCCTCGGTCCGGCTACCGGCTAGCCCTCCCCTCTAGCCGGTCGCCGGAGCCAAGGGAAGGAGGAGAGGAGGAGGAAGGAGGGAGAGGGAGAGGGAGAAGGAAAAAAAAAAAAAAAAGAGGAAAAAAGATAAATTTTTTTTTAAAAATATTAAAAATAAAATATTATTAAAAATGTCGCCGGCGCCGGCCGGTTGCCACGTCAGCGCCGGCCGACCATTTTTGGCCGGATGGACTGAACTCGGAATAAAAACAAAAGGTTTAGGACTTAATTGGACCAAAAAAAAGTTTAGGACTGAATTGAAATAATAGCAATAGGTTTAGGACTTTTTAGGTAATTTTCCCCAAATCTGCCAGCTAGATGTCGAAATGATAGTTTCATTTTCTTTGCTTCATCTCCACGGCTAAGAGCAAGGGGGCTACTATTTTGTGTGGTGGAGATTGTCCCGAGGTACAGGGCACTAGCTCGTCACGTTTAGTACTCTCGTGAAGAACCCTTCTGCTTTTGAAAATGCTTTTCCTGACTTCTGTGTATCATCTCAAACAATTGATAGCATTTGAAGAAGGGATTCTTCCTTGAGCCAACCATCATAACTGATGTCACCACATGAGTGCAAATTTGGAGAGAGGAAGTCTTTGGACCTGTTCTCTGAGTCTAAACATTTGGCAGGAGGCCATTGAATTAGCAAATGACACCCAATGAGTTGGTTCATTCTTTCGATAGCGTTCAGAATACGGTGGAGAATCTTCTCATTTATTGGGATCGAAATTGTTACTCCACTCTGGCCTGGGTAGACTTCTTGAAATTGGGACATTACGAGAATCTCACGATTAATCGATACTTTGCAGTCATGGACTAGGTGCTGCTGTGTCGTCAAATGACTTGGAAAGGTGTGAGCACTTGACTAAGGTGAGGTTCAATGTACATTTATGTGAAATTTTGGCCCCCATATGACCAAAAGATGGACATGGGACGTATTTACGTCGTTGGCTTACTTGATTTTTGTCATATCTTGGTGGTGGATATGTAGGCTTTCCAGGAAGGCATTGTGTGGATCAATTGTTCACAGCCATGCTTCTGTCAAGCCCCTTGTGGAGGAAACAAACGGAGTGGTGTTGGTCGGGAGTTAGGAGGATGGTATTGTCCGCTTCTCTATGACCAAATGAATGACAGAACTTAAAGGAGAATAGAAAAATGATCTAGCAGAGAAAGGGAGTCTGATCTTCGAATGATTTTTGTCTTGTACGGTAGTTATAACTTATAAGTCTGCAAAGTTGTAACCGCTTAGTGCATTATTTCAATAGGTTTGCATTGCACTGAGAAAATTTGATGATCATAGCTTCGTACTGACTAGATGATTGTGCTTTTTTTTCGCAGGGGACTGGATAATTATTTAAGCGTGAAGCAGGTTACACAGTACATATCCAATGACCCTTGGGGATGGTATAAATCTCCCTCAAAGCTGTGAACTCTACTGAGGTAGCTCAGGATGTTTTCCTTGTGCCAACTACTAAAAATAGGGGTTGGAGGCCATTGTATAGAGACTAAAGAATGGATGGGAAAAGAAGTTGAACAAGATTGCGGATCTTGTTTATCATTTTATTTCTACTCATTAGCATTTTAGTACTGTACTTCTTTTACAAAAGCTTGTGCAAATTTTCATGAGTGCATTTCTATGAAGACCATATTGGTGCATAGTCATTGCTACTTTCTCAACACTGCCATTATTAAGCCAGAGCTCTGCCAGATGGCTGCCTCCTTAGAATTAGATATATGCTGTTGCTTGATGGACTGGGTAAAGTTAGTTTGATGCCCAGCTACCGCATCCTTACATTTTCTTCATGCGCATATCCGAGGCTTATCTTGCCAATTTATGTTCTTTAAGCACTGCATTACGTGAGAACAAAGTTAATAAGCAGGTGCGATTTATTGAAATTCTGCATGGAGTCATTTCATGTCCATTCAAAGGGCAGTATTTTCGATACAAGAAATTCCTGCATAATTTAGCAAATAGACACTACAAGCCAACCTTGTAAATGGACACGCGGACCCCTGGAGTGCCAAAAGTTGGTATAAAGAGACATTTAAGTGCCAAAAGTTACGAAATGTACACTTAAGTGTCAAAATCGAAGCAAAATGGTACACTTGAGTATCAATCCGGCCAAAATCCGGCCAAAACGCTGACATGGCGATTTTCCGGCGAAGTAAAGGCAAAACGGCGTCGTTTTACTGTTGACGTGGCAAAAAATAATATAAAAATTAATTAAATTAAAATTAAAATTATTTAAAACATTTAAAAATAACAAATTTTAATATCAAAAACTAAAAAAATTAAAAAAAAAAATTTCCACGTCAATGCAAAAATTAAAATAATATAAAAATTAATTAAATTAAAATTAAAATTATCTAAAAAATTTAAAAATAACAAATTTTAATAATTAAAAAACTAAAAAAATTTAAAAAAAGTTGCCACGTCAATTCAAAAATTAAAATAATATAAAAATTAATTAAAATTAAAATTAAAATTATTTAAAACATTTAAAAATAACAAAATTTAATATTAAAAAAATTTAAAAAATTTAAAAAACAAGTTGCCACGTCCATGCAAAAATTAAAATAATATAAAAATTAACTAAACTAGAATTAAAATTAAAAAAGTTTTTAAATTTTTAAATTTTTTAAATTTTTTTTTAAATTTTTAAATTTTTTTTTTTAAAATTTTTTTCAAAATTTTTAAAAAATTTTTGAATTTTTTGAATTTTTTGAATTTTTTAATATTTGTATTTGTATTTTTAAATATTTTAAGTAAATTTAGTTTTAAATTAAATTAAATTAATTTTTACATTTATTTATTGCCACGTCAATGCAAAAACGATGTCGTTTTGCACTTATTTGGCCACGTCAGCGTGCAAAACGGCGTCATTTTGCACTTATTTCGCCGGAATTTGTACACGTCAGCATTTTGGCCGGATTTTGGCCGGAGTGGCACTTAAGTGTCCATTTCTTTTTCGAATGTGGCACTTAAGTGTACATTTCATAACTTTTGACACTTAAGTGTCATTTTGTGCCAACTTTTGGCACTTGAAGCGTTCTTCTGCCCTTGTAAATGTCCATCCATCATAAAAGAGCCTTCCTGTGACATTCATGGAGGAGGAGAATGTAAAGTGTTAAGGTATCTAGAATTGGCAGATTTCATTTAAAATTAGATTCTAAATGCATATATGAAAGAAAATGATCCCAGTACTTATTGAGTTTTTGCCTTTTCTCAAGTCTCACAGGCAAGAACACGTTCATTAACAGAAGAAAAACACAAACTGGAGCAAAGCTGATAGATTGCACTATATTTGCGTCATCCAAGTGCATTCTCCGAATCTCATCCTTCTCATTTCAGCTTTCAATTGGTTTCAGTCCTTTTTCCTAGTCCACGATCTCGTCAAGTGAGTAGCCACAGAATAGCTCTCGAGCCAATCACTTGCTTCCATCCCATAAATCAGCCTGTCAAACCTGAAGAAGCAGTCAAGGATTTGCTCCTAAATTTACAACACACCGGCAAACACCTAAAGCTGGAGTATTGTAGCATGGCGAACCCTAATAAACAAGATAAATTGGCTTAGAAGAAAAATCAGGACAGCTAAAACTAAATGAACATCACTTCCATCAATGAAAGCAATACCTTCCCAATGACATTCTTGGAGGAGGAGAATGTTAAGCATTTTAAGCTGCAGCAGATTCATTCAAAGAACTGAAAACAGGGAATTCTGGGTTCTCCTTGATAAACAATTCGAGTGGTCAATCACCCTTAAAAACCTTGCAGCCTTATCAAGGGACATCAATCTGACCTCCACATAAATGAATGACAATGTCACCTGAAAGTACAGCAAAAGAAAAGACATAAAGCACCAAAAGAACAAGAAGTTCCAACACTGTAGAGTGTTTCTGCAAGAATGTGCCTAACTTACTTGAATTACTACAAGTAAAAAGGCTCTGAAGATGTCGGAAGTGCCATAGATTCCAGCAGCCACTCTTCCTTGCCGATTGCACAATGTCGAGCAACAAGTAAACAGGATCAAAGTTTCGTCCTTCGAGATGATAAGCCTGCACTCTAGGCCCACGATTTCTTTCTGCCAAAATCCTGATCGATATTTTTTAACAACATCATCCAAGTTCCAACTGGAGAAGTATAACCGGGACAGCATCTACCAGCTATCTCATTCTGACCACTAGGTCACAAGGACAGCCTCAAAAAAAGAAAAGTTGAAAGACTATCTGTCACATCTGTAGGAGCTTACAATGGCAAAACCTGTCCCCTGGAGGTTTGCTGCTCGCTGATATATTGTCTAAGATTTGAAAAACTGAAACTCGAGGTGAGAAAAGGGGATGAATTTCATCGGCAGGTTCAGTATGGATCAACAGAGAGCTCAAACTATAAACATGAAACGACGAGGAAGACGACCAGATTTGCTTTGCACTCTAAGGATCTCCTTTACAAAACCTTGGTTTCCAGTAAGTAAAAGACCATCCAAGACCCTGTTGAAAGGTTAATTTTCTTGGCACAAATCCTCTGTCAACCATCTCAAGCAACAGTTTCCCTGCCCGCACCAAATCATCCGATTTCCTCCTGACAAACATGGAACTGGCAAGGATGTGGTACGTGTCCAAATTTGGCAAGCAAACCCCGCTTCTCATTTTCTGAAACAGGTGCATGCCATTCTCTATTTCTCCAGCATCGCAAAAGTAACGAATTAATGATGTTGTACGTCTGAACATTAGGTTCGCAAACATCCTCCTCCATTCTCGACATAAATTGCACAGCCCTATCCGTATGCCCCGCATGACACAGTCCCCTAATCACCAAGTTGTAAGTGATCGAGTTGGGCACATAACCCTTCCTCAACATTTCTTCGAAAACCAGAATTGCATTTTCCACCTTGTCTTTCTTACAGAGAACCTGAATCATGGCATTATAAGTCGTAACAAAAGGAAGAATTCCCTCTCTAGGCATCTCATCAAACACCCTTTTAGCTTTCTAGAACAGTGTAAGAATCCCCTTACACTGTTTGTGTTCAACGGCGACTTTTCGAGACGAGGGCACCAGGATATTTCGAAGATTCCCCCTTGAGGAAAGGAATAAAGTGCGATTGCAAATGCACATTAGTTGTGGAAGTCCTTGCGGGAGTTTATATTCAAGACGTGAGAATACTCTTGAAGCAATTAGTTCCTCCACTACTGCAAATTCATGGCCAATGATTTTCTTCATTGAATCACTGTCTAAAACATACACCTACCGGAGTTTTGAAGCATGCACGAGCCACGACAAGTTTGAAAGCCTGCAGCAGGAGACCCTAATGGCGACAAGGCTGGAGAAGCAAGAGCAATTGGGCACTCGTTATACTCCTCAAGTAATCTCTATCTTTTTTATCGACCTTGCAATTGAGAATAGGGAAGTTCTTTTTGTCAAAGGACGTTGCGCTGAGTGCATGAAATTTAGTGGACTGGTTCCATGAACCCAATAAACCGTTTCCAATTTCAATTTTTGGAAATCAGTCTTTAGTGGGCGCTTCTCGATTTTGGAGTAAGAATGCTCACTCAGATTATGCTTATCAAAAGATCACGTTACTCACATTTTTCTAATCAGGTTCATTTAAGAATTATCGTACAAAACAATTTGAAAATTTGAAATCAAATTCAAATGGCCGCTCAAACTCTCTATTCACCCATCTTTTGCTTGTTTGTATAGATAAATTTTGTCATTTTTTAAGGACTATATATATATATATAAAGCAAGCTTTCCTTCCATTTTCTCCAAAAAATGACATTAATCCAAAAATGGAAAACATATTGAGCTTATCTCCAGGAGAGTTTAATACAACGAAAATTGAGTTGAGTAAATTTTTTATGATTATATATTGTCATCGTTTTCTCGAAGAAAATTGGTTGGATTTTAATCCTCTTTTACCTCTTTATATGAAAGTTTGTTTTAAAAACCTTTGTTTCCCATGTTGACAAATAATTTATAGCCCTCGTGGCTTTTACAATTACATTTTTGCACAGAAGCCAAAAAAAAAAAAAAAAAAAAAAAAAAAAAAAAACGAAAGAAGAAGAAGAAGAAGAAAGAAAAGAACCAGGAGCTCAACTTCTTACAATTACATTTTGCAACCGCCACTCCTATTGCCGCCGCTCCGTAGAAGCTTCGGCACAGCCAAGAACTAGGAGCTCAACTTCTTTCCCCGCTGAATGCGGTCGCACGCAGATCGTAGATTCCGCAATTCGAGAGAGTTTCGATGGGTTCGAAGGAAATCTGCTGCAACGAGCTCCGGATTGCAGTCCGCCAGCGCAGCGATCGCTGCCTCGACTCTGCTTCCAAATGGTATTGCGTCCTGAAAACCCTAGCCCCGATTTCTAGCACTTCCGTGTTGGGTAGAACGTGGGAGACGGTAGTGTTGAAAAGAAGAAGAAAAGATGCTTTATGGGGTCATATGTTGCTGCCTTTACTTCCGACATCGGTGGGTGCTGTCCACTTTCTTCATTCTTAGACTCGTTTTGGGTAATGGAGTTTCTGAATTAGTGGAATGAACCGCCGAAAGTGTGAGCTTTACTCTCCAATTGCGAAAATTTGAGCTGCACGCTCCAATTTCTAGTGTTAGATGCTTAGGGTGGGTAAAACCCTGTAAATGATCAAAGACGCACAGCGTGAATGTTCTTTATCATTATCTGCTCCTAGTTACTTGATCTTATGGAGGAGACATTGGATTCGTTCTCTGTTCAATATGTTTCGCCTTAGTTTCATGAAGAGTATTATTATGTGCAAGGCACCAGTGGGAATCCAGCTAGACCCGGTAAAGTTCACACCTTCAAACACCAGATTTCAGCATGGGAGCTCCAGTATCCGCTAGAGATTCCGCACCAACTAGATCATGTCGACGTCAATTGCTGGGGTGTCGTATGTGAGTACTTCATTCATGGAGGAAGACGACATAGTTGATGGTGACTTTTATCTTTTGGCCAAGTCATACTTTGACTGCCACGAGTATAGGAGGGCTGCTCATGTGCTTTGGGATCAGTCTGGGAAGAAAGCCGTCTTCCTACAATGTTATGCTCTTTATCTGGTTTGTCACTCGAGGCTTCTATCAAGAGCTATTTCACAACATGTTATATCCTTTCCTTTCTCTTTTCCTTGTGCTGACGATTATCCACAACAACCTGATAGATATGTTCTAGGTCTTAGGTATTCTTGGGTTTAGTCTGTTTGTCAAAGCAAGAATCAACTTTCACACCCAACAAAAGATTTGATTAGGTTAGACTTACGCACTTATAATAAGCTTGTTGATCGTGGCTACCTCACAATAAGCAGTTCATCTCGTTACAGTCTTCATTGCCTCAGACGTGCTTGGATGCTGAAGTATATAGGTGAAAATTGATATTGTGGAGATTTAAAAGTCTCTTGTGATAAAAAAAAAAAAAAAAAAAAAAAAAAAAAAAAAAAATTCAACATATGTAGCTTAAGGTTTGTATGGTATGAATTTACCACTGTTGGACAAATCACTGGATGACTTTCACTTTTCTCCGGATGACTTGCTTATACTTTGGTACCTAGAGAACGACGGCATTACCTGCTTGCTCTATGGAGCTGCCTCTCCAAGTTTCTGCATAGATTTTCATTAGCCCTTTTGATCTTGTGCAAACATACATCGCATTGGAGGCTGCATAATTTGAAGAAACTCCTGACTGTCCATAGTCCCACTTAAGCATTCTTATAAGTTGTACCTATCATTTGTTTTATGTAGGCCAGAGAAAAGCGGGAAGACGAAGATGTTGATGTTGTCTTGAATTCCACAAATTCAATCGGGAAATCTAGGAAGGCTTGAAGATTGTAGGCTATTTGTTTCTCAATATATTTCCTAGATTGGACCTATCTATAAGAGTCTTTCATGGGAAATAGTCCTGATTCAATGTAACCGGGATATATCATGATATCTCTAATGTATATGGGATACTCGTTGAAGATTTATCAGTTAGTTTAGGAAAGTGGGAATCTGAAGTTATATTTATTTCAGCATTGTACCTTGTACTTGAGCGATACGCTCTAATAAGAAATTGTCTCTCTCTCTCCCGTGGACGTAGGTGGATTCTTTCGCCGAACCACGTAAATCTCCGTGTTCTTGATTATTCTTGTTCACTTTTCTCATTTAGTTAGGGTGTTCTTCCGCACAACAATTGGTATCAGAGCAATCCAGGTTCTTTGTTCCTGTATTGCGACTTCTAACTAGATGGCTGGAAAAGGTTCAACCGTTCGATATGATATTGAACGATTCATCGGGAAGAATAATTTTACACTATGGCAGAGAAGGATGAAGGATCTGTTGATTCAACAAGGTTTATCAAAGGTTCTTCTGGAAAGATCGAACAAGCCGGACACCATCACTGATGATGATTGGTCCGACATGGAGGAGAGGGCGTGCAGCGCAATCCGATTAAACCTATCGAATGAGGCCCTTCAATATGTAGCGGAAATCGAATCGCTCCGAGGTATGGCTCAAACTCGAAAGCATTTACATGACGAAATCTCTTACGAACAAGTTGTTCTTGAAGAAGAGATTGTATTCACTTCGAGATGAGTGAAGGAGGAGATCTATTGGAACACCTCAATGTGTTCAATCAGATGATTAGTGAACTTACAAGCTTGGAGGTGAGGTTTGAGGATGAAGACATAGCGCTTCTACTACTGGCATCGTTGCCGGATTCGTTTGATCACTTGGTGACTACGCTCCTTTATGGCAAGGAAACCCTGGAGATTGGAGAGGTGACTGCTGCCCTAATTTCAAACGACACCCGAAAAAGGGCAAGTAGTTCAAAATCTTCAGGACAGGGACTCTTTGCAAAGGAGAAAAGTAATCAAGGAAGAGGAAGATCAACGAATCGAGGATCGAGCAGTAGGAGTCGATCAAAATCCAATGGAAAGTTCAAAGCAAGATGCTACAGGTGCAATCAGGAAGGGCATACCAAGAGATTCTGTCCAAATAAGAACGAGAAAAAGAAGAGCTCGGATGAGGCAAGAATAGCCGACATCATTGAGACCAATGATGGGGACGTCTTGTCCATATCGTTGGGGAATGACATCTTTGAAGATTCGTGGATCATGGACTCCGGATGCACTTTTCACATGTGTCCTCATCGAGAAGCCTTCGATGAGTACAAGGCATATAATGGTGGTTCAGTTCTCATGGGGAATGATACTTCATGTAAGACTGTGGGTGTTGGGACCGTGAAAATCAAGATGTTTGATGGCATGATTAGAACCTTGGGCAGACGTGCGTCATGTTCCGGGTCTAAGGAAGAATTTGATCTCATTGGGAGCACTTGAATCCAATGGATGCAAGTACACGGCTCAAGGTGGAGTCTTGAAGGTGATTAAGGGAGCTCTAGTTGTTCTTAAGGGACAGAGACACGGGAACCTATATCGACTTATAGGAACCACAGTGCAAGGTGGATCATCTGTGTCTACGGGTGCTAGCACGGAGATAGATAACACCTATCTATGGCATATGCGTCTCGGGCATATGGGAGAAAGAGGATTGATGGAGCTTCACAAGAGGAATGCACTCCAAGGTATAAAAACATGCAAATTAGATTTCTGCAAATTTTGTGTGTTTGGAAAACAATGCAGAGTTCGATTCAATGCTGCAACTCATACAAGCAAGGGCGTGCTCGAGTATGTACACACGGATGTATGGGGTCCTTGACCAGTAAAGTCTAAAGGAGGGAAGGAATACTTCGTGACATTCATTGACGATTTCTCTCGCAAAGTGTGGGTCTACTTCATGCTACACAAAAGTGAAGTCTTTGAAAGGTTCAAAGAATGGAAAGCTGAAGTTGAGACTTCAACGGGGAAGAAGGTTAAGTGCTTGAGATCGGACAATGGAAGAGAGTACAAATCGACACTATTCATGGAGCTTTGCAAGAATGAAGGGATTAAACATCACTTCACAGTTCCGGATACACCCCAACAGAATGGCGTAGCGGAAAGGATGAATCGAACCTTATTAGAGAGAGCTCGAAGCATGAGGCTACATGCGGGACTGAGCAAGGAGTTTTGGGCAGAAGCTGTCTGCATGGCATGTTATCTTGTGAATCGGTCTCCATCAACTGCAATTAAATGCAAAATTCCCGAAGAGGTATGGACTGGTAAAATTGTTGATTATTCTAATTTAAGAATATTTGGTTGTCCTGCTTTTGTACATGTGCGAGCTCGAAGCGCTCGAAATTGGATCCAAAATCAAAACAATGCATATTTCTCGGTTACGAGAAAGGAGTGAAAGGCTACAAATTATGGGATCCAAGTGAGAAGAAAGTTCTGACGAGCAGGGATGTTATATTCGATGAATCTGCAATGTTGAAGTCAAGCTGCATGCCACGCGCGGCTGCTAAAGAGGAGAGTGATAAATCTACCGTTAAGGTGGAGCTTGAAACCAAAGAATCTGTAGAGAATGGAGAGTCATCCAATGAGGCTCCGGAAGTCAAAGAAACGGTAGAAGTTCCTTATACCATTGCGATGGGTCGAGGAAGGCGCACTCCCAACGCACCGGAGAGGTACGGTTTTGAGGATATGGTTGCTTATGCTCTTACCGTAAGCTCTGGCGATCCAAGCTCCTACCATGAAGCTTTGAAAAGTGATCACAAAGAAAAGTGGATGACTGCAATGATGGAGGAGATGGAGTCGTTACAAAAGAATGAGACATGGGAACTTGTGAAGAAGCCCAAGGATTGAAATGTCATTGGTTGCAAATGGGTTCTTCAAAGAAAGGAAGCAGCAACGGAGAAAGAGCAAAAGAGATACAAGGCCCGACTTGTTGCTAAGGGCTATGCACAAAAGGAGGGGATTGATTATGACGAGATATTTTCCCCAGTTGTAAAACACACATCAATTCGTGTTTTACTAGCTATGGTAGCCATGCATGACTTGGAGCTTGAGCAGCTAGATGTGAAGACGGCATTCCTTCATGGTGACTTGGAGGAGAAAATTTATATGGAGCAGCTCGAAGGCTTCAAGGTGGAAGGGAAAGAGGATCATGTTTGTTTGCTCAAGAGATCACTTTATGGTTTGAAGCAATCTCCGAGGCAATGGAATAAAAGGTTTGATTCTTTTATGCTTCGTATTGGCTACATGAGGAGTGTGCATGATTCTTGTGTCTACTACAAAGTTTTGGATGATAAGTCACTTATTATGTTGATGCTCTATGTTGATAATATGTTAATTGCTGCAAGAAAAATAAGTGACATTAATTCCCTAAAGTCTCAGTTAAGTAGTGAGTTTGATATGAAGGATCTTGGTGCTGCAAAGAGGATCCTTGGCATGGAAATCTTTCGAGATAGACATGCAAGTAAGCTTTGGGTAAATCAAAAGAAGTATGTTGAGAAGGTCTTGGAGCGGTTCAACATGGGTAAAGCTAAACCGGTTACTACACCCTTAGCAAATCACTTCAAATTATCTGAGAAACAATGCCCTGTCTCACATGAGGAAGTTGTAAAGATGTCTCAAGTACCCTATGCCGCGCAAAGAGGGAGCCTCATGTATGCTATGGTTTGTAGCAGATCGGATTTGGCTCATGCGGTGAGTCTCGTCAGCCGATACATGAGCAATCCAGGTAAGGAGCATTGGGAAGCTGTTAAGTGGATCTTTCGTTATTTGGCTAGAACTGCCGGAATGGGCTTAATGTTCAGTTCCAAGGGAGGATCGATTGATTTAGCAGGTTATGTTGATTCAGACTTCGCTGGTGATTTGGACAAGCGAAGGTCCATCACGGGATATGTCTTTACTCTTGGCGATGGAGCTATTTCATGGAAGGCAATGCTTCAACCTCGTAGCATTGTCTACAACCAAAGCTGAGTATATGGCAAGAATCGAGGCTGCGAAGGAGGGAATATGGCTGACTGGTTTGGTCACGGAGTTGGGTATAAAGCAAGAAAGTGCTACATTATATTGCGATAGTCAAAGCGCAATATGTCTCGCGAATAATCAAGTGTTCCATTCCAAAACGAAACACATTGAAGTTCGGTACCACAAAATTCGAAAATTTGTGGAGAATGGTAGCATTGCTTTGAAGAAAATCCATACTAAAGATAATCCCGCATATATGCTCACGAAGACGGTTACTACAGAGAAGTTCAAGTCCTGCGGGGACTTGATTTCTCTCACTCATCATTGAAGTTGATGGAGGCCGCACCGATCCAGGTGCGGGCGTACCTTTGCGAAGGTACGGTGGAGGAGAGATATGTTCGTTTTCTTGGTTCAAGTGGAGGCTTGTGGTTTATTCAAGCCAAAGGTGGAGATTTGTTGATGTTGTCTTGAATTCCACAAATTCAATCGGGAAATCTAGGAAGGCTTGAAGATTGCAGGCTATTTGTTTCTCAATATATTTCCTAGATTGGACCTATCTATAAGAGTCTTTCATGGGAAATAGTCCTGATTCAATGTAACCGGGATATATCATGATATCTCTAATATATAGGGGATACTCGCTGAAGATTTATCAGTTAGTTTAGGAAAGTGGGAATCTGAAGTTATATTTATTTCAGCATTGTACCTTGTACTTGAGCGATACGCTCTAATAAGAAATTGTCTCTCTCTCCCCCGTGGACGTAGGCGGATTCTTTCGTCGAACCACGTAAATCTCCGTGTTCTTGATTATTCTTGTTCACTTTTCTCATTTAGTTAGGGTGTTCTTCCGCACAACAGAAGAGAATATCGAACTTGAAGGGCCCTTAGGTAAGAGTGATGCTGTTAACAAGGCATTGGTTTCTCTAGAGAGGGAGTTGTCAATGCTACGTAAGAATTGGTCCATTGATCCCTTTGGGTTGTACTTGTATGGTCTTGTTCTTAAAGAGAAAGGCAGCGAACACCTTGCACGTAACCTTCTTGTGGAATCTGTGAATAGCTATCCTTGGAACTGGAGTGCATGGTCAGAGTTTCAATCCTTGTGCACTACAATCGACATACTACTCAGTCTACCTCTCAATAATCATTGGATGAAGGATTTCTTTCTTGCTGGTGCATATCAAGAACTCAGAATGCACAACGAGTCCTTAGCAAAATACAAGTGGAGGACATGGATACGTATTCCAATGCACTCTATGCTAAGGAATGCTTTTTTGCCTTGAGTTATCTTGCCCATAGAATATTCATGACTGATAAGTACAGACTAGAATCTTTGTGTAATTGGAAATTATTATAGCTTGGAAGGCCAACATGAGAAGTCAGTTATGTATTTTAGGAGGGCCCTTAAATTGAATAAGAACTGTTTATCTGCTTGGACTCTTATGGGTCATGAATACGTTGAGATGAATAACACTCCAGCAGCTGTTGATGCCTATCGGCGAGTTGTAGATATAAATCCATGTGATTACCGAGCCTGGTATGGTTTAGGACAGGCCTATGAGATGATGGGGATGCCTTTCTACGCTCTCCATTATTTCAGAAAATCTGTATTCTTGCAGCCAAGTGATTCTCGCTTATGGATTTCTATGGCTCAGTGTTATGAAACTGAGCAACTTCACATGCTAGAAGAGGCAATCAAGTGTTACAGGAGGGCAGCGAATTCTAATGACAGGGAAGCAATTGCTCTTCATCAGCTAGCAAAGTTGCATTGTGAACTTGGGCGTTTAGAAGAAGCTGCTTTTTACGAAAAAAATGATCTAGAGCGGATGGAAGCTGAAGAGAGGGACGGACCTACTATGGTTGAAGCTTTGCTTTTTCTTGCCACACATTGGAAAGACCAGAACAGATTTGAGGAGGCGGAGGTGTATTGCACACGTCTTCTTGGTTATACTAGCCCAGTAAGTTATTTACTTTGCTCTGGCTATATATTGGAAGACCATATTGCTTGCTAGCATTATTGATTGATCTTTTCCATTTATTTTGTTTTTACAAATACAGGAGAAAGAGACTGCAAAGAGTCTACTACGAGGAATGTGTATGGCACAATCTGGTTTTCCTTCAATGAGTGCTGAGCATTTTCCTCCATAACATTACCGATAAAAGATGGAGTATGAAATTTTCAAAGCAGGTGTGACATTGTGTTGAGGATATAAAAAAATATGTGATCTCCTCCCAAAAGATGATGAATCCTTAAGGCTGCACAAGCTGCTTGTTGTAACTTTCTGTGCCAATTGACTGCATACTTTTGGAATAGAGAAAGTGGCCCTCGGTTTCTTCAATATGTGGGAGATTGGTCAATTTTCTACCGTTTGTGTCATGATGTTTCATTTATGAGAAACCATCTAGATAATTGGAGATTTCATAGTTGATCATTCTACTTGTATGCATGTCAATCTCATAAGAAGCTTCTTGTTGCACCTCTGTCTGGCCGGCTCATGTCCCTACTTCTACCCTTTTGCCTCTACTTTCTATCTTAAGTTCCAAATGGGGTAAAAATCTGGTGGATATATGCTTTCCACTAGAAACTCTTATGTGAGGACTGAGAAGAAGTCGTTTTCGTTGCAAAGGAGGCTTCAGGTGGAGTCAGATCATTCAGTTTGGATGGTAAGGAGAATTCTCTCAGCATAGCAGCTTTGTAATCTTAGGCAGCTTAGTTTCCTTCAAATTGTTTCTTATTAGATTGTTGTAACCTTAAAAACATCAAAAGGGGTTTTTGGGAGAATTCTTGTGTTGTTGCTGGGCAGTCGATATAGATAACTTTTAGATGGAACAATTTAACCATTGAAATTATCTGAATGTTGTTTTGAAGCTCCCTCTAGATCCAAATAGTTATTGCCGGAGCTAAACATGGGACTAAGAATTCTTCAAGATTCCTTCTGGTATCTCATGTGGTACAAGTGAGAAGCCTGTCATGCTGACATTATGCTAATGATAATGCCATGCTTAGAGAGAAACTAAAAAGATCGGCATACTTCAACTTCTCACCATGACTTATCACGAGAGCAATAACCAAATCGGATCCGCTTGGCTGTTTCAAGCTACAAGGTAATGAAACCCTCCTTGTTCATTGTACTTGCACATGATGAGGTGAAAAACCTTGCTGCCGGCAAACTACTTGACGATGGGAGAGTTTTTACCTGAATGTGAATTCAGCTAAGCAGGAGCTCATCCCCAGGCTCTCTTGCTTAATTTCTTTTTACTTTTAATCGCTAAGCAAGTGAATGGGGGAAAAAGGAGAATGTGCAGGTTTGCGAAAGCTCCTAAGAACACTTGTGGGGTCAGCCTACTGTGTAGTTACATCCACATGGAAGTTCCACAGGATTAAACGATTAAACCCCAAATCAAATCTTTCCAACGAGCATTCTGAAATTTCTCATAGAATAATCAGTTGGAAATCCGGGTAAAA
The DNA here is from genome assembly GCA_014182555.1 of Eucalyptus erythrocorys. NCBI lineage: Eukaryota > Viridiplantae > Streptophyta > Magnoliopsida > Myrtales > Myrtaceae > Eucalyptus > Eucalyptus erythrocorys. The sequence continues at coordinate 12,006,896 of CM024598.1, read as the reverse complement.
ACTAAGGTTTCTGGCTGATAAGATTAATGGAAGACTAGGAATATGAATAACAAAACAGTAAAGCAATTGAGTATAGCATATCCAGAGTCACTGCGGACATATAGAAGCCGAAGAGCTAAAAATATGCACCAATCCATGTCGAGAAGAATATAAAAGCCATGTTCCATAGACAATAGTTGACCCATTGATAGTATCACATAAAATAAATAAATAAAAGTTCCACTGAGCTTATTTTTTTGAGCAGTCATATCCATCGTATGAGAAGGTTACAATCACACCACCACAGTCATGATGAAGTCAATTGAGTTTTACTCCATCCAAAAGAAGAATTCAGAATTTCCTTATGTGGATTTAATTCCGATCGGGGCTTGTGAAGAAGCTGTTGATAGATGGCATGATTTCTGGAGCCCCGTTTCGAACGAACTTCCTTAGAGAATGCTTAGCATACTTTTCACCCTCTTTAAAGTTCTCCAGAACTCCTGCAGCCCTGTTCTCCTTGGTCACCTGAGTCAGCCACCATAAGGTTATATGGTTAGCAAACCGAAGATGAAACGAAATCTTCTACGGCCATGACCATTCTTTTGTTTATCAGTTAGATAAGCATTTGAACTATTTCAAACTCGATAGAGAAAATAACAGCTATACAGTAGAGTCGGTGTGCGCCAGTTGACTTTATGTTATGAACATTCACGGGAAACAATACCGTGGAGAAATTATAAGATTGTCCATGTAGTTTTTCACAAATTCTTCAAAAGATTGCAAAGAGCAAGACACTTATGCCATAGTAGATCCTTCAAAAATATATTGAGTGCCAAGAATTGTTTATAATCATTATCCAGCATGTGGGGAAACTGATTTTCAAACATCATGCAGAGGACAAGAACACATGATCAAGAATCTTTTAAACTGACAAGGGAATGGGTGACCATTCCAGTAAGTAAATGCAGTTCCATATTCTTAGAAACACTTTTGTGACTCCAAGCCCTAGGTTAAGTTTCCCTGTGGAAAGACAAGAACATCTTAGAAAATCCAACATAAAAGCATAAGCTATTAGACGCCCAAGATGTGCAAAGAAGGGAAGAAATGGGTGAAAAGGGGAGTGTGTAGAGTCAAACTCAAAGATCTTGAGCTCTAATGCTATATTGAAAGGTCCAAAGCTTGAGCTACTAGAGAACCGTGCAGAAATTATTTATATCCTAACGGAACAGTTGAACCCTTTTTACTAAATGCATGGGTTTAGGAATGGATGAATGAACAAGGCGGGAAGTGATTGCCAGAGGCCCATGAGGAGGTTTTCTGATTTTTATTTATCCATTTGTATACGCAATAGTGGCAACTGAATATAACTTGTATGGTTGCAATCAGTGCTCCTTCATAAAATAGATAGTTACAGTAGATTAATTCTATAGAAAAGCAAGATGTTAGCAGCCAAAGCAAGAACTTTAGCTTCCAGTATCCTATTTGCTTGCTGCTGACAGCATATAAAAGCTTCTCTTAAATGACATACCACGAGCTTCTTGTGCTGCTTATTAGCGAATCGAAAAATGTTGTGTTAAGACTTAAGCGAGCTCCAAAAGCCATTGCCTCAGCTGATGATGCACTATGAACTCTTGCGAGCAATTGGTTAACCATCTTCATGACAGTGGAAATGGAATAAACCAAAAAGGCAAAATGTTGCTCCCAAATAAAACAAAACTAATTATCTCCAACACAAACGTGGAAATTTCATTGCTTATGCATTTAGTGGGACAAAAGACTGTTTTACATTCCTAGGTCGAGGAGGCTATGTATGTCAGAGTGCCTCATCGATACCAAGCGTGGTTCTGCTTTGGGGACAATGGTTTCAAGATTAGGCCACTAAATAGTTTTGACATCCCCCTACTGTGATCGAGGCCATTTTTGGATGAGGAGGTAGTTGACCCTCCTAATGGTAGAGTGATGGACCCATCATCTCCGATGGTGGAAGAGTCAAAGGTCGGGTCGGTGAACCAGTCCGAGTAGGGGTTTTAGGACTGTTTCTTCTTTTTGAGTGGACCGACCTTTTTGCAGACTGACCTTTTGGTGTACAAAAAACTTTGACCCATTTTTGGTTGTACATGACTCTGACGTGATTATATATGTATGAGAGCCTGTTTGTTTATGATTTGGTTTGTTTCCTACTTTCTTATCTCGTGAGTATTTAGTCAGGGGTTCTTTAATACGTTCGACATGCGAAAATTAAAAATGATTGGGGTTAGCGACACTACCTAGGAATGTCACATTTGCATGACCATGGAAGGATGTTGGCGCGCTCGACGATTCGGTGCGTGACACCTAGCTCACTAGGGAGCTAGAGGAGACTGAGCCTCGTCGAAGTCGAGTAAGCTCATCTTTGCTTATTGTGGGATCACTAGCCATTGCCATGGTTGATGACCGGCTAAAGAAGAAGGGAAAAAAAGAAAAATAATTAAAAATTTGAAAATTGTCTAATTTTGCCTAAAAAGTTAAATCATATTTTCATACCAAATAATGGAAAATATTTTTTAGTTTATTTTCAGTTTTTAGCCAAATATCACAAAAAATTGCCATTTCCCCGGAAAATAACTTTATGGAAAAAAAATCGCTACATTTTTTATGAAATAAAAACCTAGAAGTTAAAAGTAGAAGTAGCGTTTATTTTTATGGATGATGTGATAGATCCAACTAAAATTCTTGTTTCTAATGGCCCAACGTCGGTTGTACTATTTGTTGCAATACTTGTAGATGTAAATATTCTTGTACTCGGAGAATCATGTGGTTTATTGATCTTAAAACTAGAAAAAGAGCACAACACTTCACAATGTGGAAAGAAATTAAATTTGGTAGATTTATGGAAATTTTTGAAAATATAGGTGATGTGTGCACAAGAATGTTCGAAAACATTAGAGTTGATTTAGAAAAATGAAGATACTTTTGTGGGGATGAAACTAATTATTTTTTATGAAACTTTGTTTGGATCGACAGAAGCAAAAAACCGTTTTTTTTTTTTTTTTTTTTTTTTTCCTGCCAAAGTTTAAAGTATTATCCATATTTTGAAAATTGTACGTGAATCTATATGTTAATATTATTTCTAATTAAAAATAGTCAACGTGCAATTCCGTCGTAGAATTTTAAATCGAGCTTATTCGGAAACGTTGTCAATGTTTTAAGTATAAGATTTAGATTTTAATTTAATCGTCAATGATTTCAAAGTGTTAGAATTATTTACTTTGAATTACGATTATGTCTTTTACCATACAAGTATGATTTTCCTTAGCATAATATATGAGCTTTTCATACAATTTTCTTTTGGTATAAATTGAGATTGAAACCATCTATTAAATTTGCTCAGATAGATTGAATCCACGTGTTAAATTAAATTTACTTGGTTATTTCCCTAGTGGGCATGCTATGATGAAAAGTGATCAAGAGAAGAGTATTGTTCATTTTTTGATGTATCTTCCTCATATGATTTCCTTTTTAAAATAAGAAGGATTAATATTCTGAAAGGCCCATGTTAATATACGTGTGTCAAATTTACTAAAAATTAATTTTTTGATCACAAAAATTCTAAACTGATATATTTATAACAAATTTACCTCAAATGACCTTAAAAAAAAAATCTAAACTGGTACACTTGTGACAAATTTACCCAAAAACAATAGTTATTCAATCGTTAGAAACCCTAAACCGGTATATTTGTGACAAATATAACCTCTATTAAATTTGATTAATACCATAAAAAATCACAAAAATTGTATAATTATGACAAACAGAAAGTAAAATCCTAAACTGGTACATTAGTCAAATGTTGACTTATCCAAAAACCCTCAATGCTCCTGTTACTCTTGCTTCATCTTCATCTTCAACGTAGCCTTTTCATCAAACTTAGCAATTCAACAGTAAAATTTAATGAAAATTAAAAAGATAAATTTATCACAAATGTATCAGTTTGTGGTAACTTTGTCAAATATGTACTAGTTTGAAGTTATTAGTGGTCAAAAAATTAGTTTATGATAAATTTGTCATAGACGTACCAATTTGGAGTTTTTTAGAATATTAACCCAAACAAAAATTAACAATTAGTGTACATTTTATTATTATTTAATGTAAACAAAAATAAAAAGGCCAAGGTAAATTCGGTGAGTGGAATCTGCACGTTAGTACCTTTGTATAGTATATCTAGGAGTCTGCAAAGTTATGATGCGGCCAACTTTCGATCTTGTCTTGTGGCCTGTAGCGTTAGCTCAAGAAAAAGAAAATTTCAATCTTGCCATGATGCTACTTCTCCCCCCCATTTCTCATCAATGAATTAGCAAAAGAAAATTTCAGGTCTTAGCTGATAGATATAAGAATTCCAGATTCATATGTTTTTGGCCAATAAATGAGTCATTCGGTCTGCGAGTTTATTTTTTTTAACTATTATTATGTAATTAATACATTCTCATTCGATAAGAAACTTGTTGTCTTAGGCTAAATTTATAGGAAAACCCTCATAAACAATTCGACTAGGCGAATATAAGTAACTTGGGGAAAAGGAAAATGTCAGCTCAAACACTTTGGTGTGGCCGCCCTTTTGGTGCTATATCTAATCCAATAATCATTTAAATGCTACAATTTTTAAATAGCGATCGTTTTAGTGACATCACTTATCGAATAATCTCATGGGAAATCATTTCTATGAATTTATAACGTGGCTCACTAAAATCATTAAAATAGACAACTATTAAAAAGTTGACACTAGATCATCGTTTGTAAAATTTTTGAATTAAATTGATTGTTCAATAAGTTTTAGCACGATACTTTGGAAATTAGCTATTTGCATCGTGTTTGCTAGCAAAAATTGCAAAATTAAAATATTCATTTTTGCCTCCATTTTTCTTTCTTCTATTAGACTAAAAAGGAAAATCATGAAGCTCTCTCTCTCTCTCTCCCACCAAAGATAATTTTGTTCACCCCCCTAAAAAGAGAAGGAAGTAAGCAAAATTTTATTCACCTTCCTTCCCTAGTTTCAAGTTTGCTTCTTCAATGACTTGGCTCTAATTTGAGATTGAGCAAAGTAGCTTCAATCCTTGTGAAAATGGAATTTAATGCCCAGGCAAGTTCAGGACTATTTGCCCTAATTCTCAACTTGTGAAAAATCGATGAACGATGTTGCTTGGAAAATAAATTGGGTGACATGCAATATTAAAATGCTTGATGCCATGATTATAAACAATCAATTTAGTATCAAAACTTTATAAATAACCCTTTATAGTGCCAATACCTTTTTATGAACATCGATTTAGTGACTCAAGCGAGCCTTTAATTATTAAAATAGCTAAATCCTGGAAGTGGCTTAAACAATTGTTTTTTTAGGAGTCGTGCCCTTTAAACGATCTTTGAAAAAAAAAAAAATTCGACACCAAAGTAGATGTCATACAACTCAGCGTTGGTATTGATGTCAGTCCTATCTCAATAAATTTAAACAAGTAAATCAAATTAAGAGAATATACTAGAAATCCTAGAAAATTTCTTATCACTAGCTCAACTTAAAGTGAGGAAGCAAATCAACAAGAGGAAAATGATAAGTTTAGACAAACACTTACTTTTATAATATTCCAATTCGGATTATCATATACCATCTTAATAATGTACACATCTCGATGAAATGGAAGTCTCCACTAAGAACTTGAGCGCACGCACAACCCTCTAGCCACCCAACGTCATCCTCGAGATCGTTCCTGGTGCCGGTAGCCTCACCAGGAATCTCCTCCAGCGCCGGTTCTAGGGCACGCCTTACTCGAATCGTTTGAAGGTAATTGAATTGAACTACATCGTCTTCTCTTTTGGCGTTTCCTTGTCTGTTCGAACAAGGTTTTGGATTTTTTGGGCGAAAAAATGGTGCTTTGTTGATGGGTTCATCGTGAGCATTTGTCACTCGTGCGGTCGGTCATTTAGTATGGGATTTGGCGAGACTTTGAGGAGCTATAGGATTTTGATGGCGTATGAATTGATTGTAGCTGAGTCTGCTGTATTGTGACAGTTGTTAAAAGTAAAGGAAATGGAAGCGAGAGAATTGTTAAAATATATCTCGAGTTTGAGTCCAATGTGAAATTCTGAATATTCCGAATTGGATATGTTGCGGACATCTGAAATAGGAAAGTCCAACTTCAACTTAGACTTTGATTTTGTTTAAAATATATAGAGATATGTTTTGGATAAAATCGTTTAAAATAGGAAACATAATCCTATGAGAAGTTGGCAAAAGAATAAGGGTTTCACTCATATATATATATAAACCTATGGCCGTGGGTGGTAGGTGTGGATCATAAATTGTCTTGAAGCGCCGTGTGAGTGCTTGGTGTTTCGCTGTTGATCATGAAGAATTGGTCTTGAAGCGCGTCTTGTCGTTGAGTGCTTGGGAGAGATTTTCTTTGTCATTCTTGTTCGTGAATTACATCCAAGAAGATTTAGTGTTCAAGCCAATTAAATCTTGTGGTAAGATTTGCATGTAATTCCTTCGTGAGATTGAGAGATTATTTGGTGAGGAATTTTGGGGGTAAACACTGTATGCGTTTTTGGGTGTAATTGGAGCTTGGGAAATACCGAGAGAGTGTTTGAGTGACTTGAGTGTGTAATCTCATTGTATCGCTTGATTTATAGTGAAATTCGCTGCTGCTCTCCCCGTGGACGTAGGTCTTTACGACTAAACCACATAAATCCGTGTCTGATTTATTTTCTTCTTCTGCTATATTATTGTTCGATCGCTCGCCCTATTGCAGCAATTGGTATCAGAGTCAGGTTTGTCTAAATTGAGGCGAATCAATGGTGACAGAAGAAGTAAAAGTGAGAATCGACAGATTCGATGGGAAGGATTTTAGTTTCTGGAAGATGTATATTGAAGATTATCTTTACCAGATGAATTTGCACTTGCCTTTATCTGGGGAGAAACCAGCGACGATGAAGCAAGCTGATTGGGATTTGCTGGATAGATGAGTTATGGGTGTTATTCGGCTGACGTTGGCTTGTAACGTCGCATTTAACATCTTGAAGGAGAAGACCACTGCCGATTTGATGCAAGCCCTATCGGATATGTACGAGAAGCCCTTTGCGATCAACAAGGTCTATTTGATGCGACGTTTGTTTAATTTGAAGATGAACGAAGGTGCGTCAGTTGCAGATCATATCAATGAATTCAATGTGATTATTAGTTAATTGAGTTCAGTTGAGATTAACTTTGAAGATGAGGTACGTGCTTTAATTCTATTATCCTCATTGCCTGATAGTTGGAATACTACCGTTACTGCTGTTAGTAATTCTTCTGGGTCAACAAGTTTGATGTTTGACGGGGTTCAAGATTTGATTCTGAGCGAGGACATTCGTATAAGAGAATCTGGTGAATCTGTATCTACTGCTTTAGTAGGTGAAAATAGAGGAAGATCTAGAATACGTGTGGGTAACAGTAGTACTAATATAAACAGACGTAGTCAATCTAGGACTGCTAATGTTGTTTGTTGAAGCTGTGACAAGAGGGGGCATCTTAGAAGGGATTGCCTTAAGTTGAAGAATGAGAAGGGTAAGGGAATTATAGTTGATTCTGCAGATAATGTTGCAGCTATAGCAGATAGTGCCGATTATGTCTTGTCTATCACTAATGATTCATCGCTTGATGGATGGATTATGGATTCTGGTTGTTCTTTTCATGTCACACCAAATAGAAACTAGTTTATCACTTATCAGTGCACAGGTAGTGGTAAAGTTCAGTTAGGGAATAATGCTAAATGCGATTTTGTGGGTGTTGGTGATGTTAAAATCAGAATGCATGATGGTATCGTGAGGACATTGACTGGAGTAAGATACGTTCCAGAATTGAAGAAGAACTTAATTTCCTTGGGTGCCCTAGATTCAACTGGTCGCAAGTATTCTTCAAAAGGTGGAGTCTTGAAGGTTGTTCGAGGTGCCCTAGTGATAATGAAAGGAATCAAGCACGGAGGCCTATATAAACTTCAAGGTAAGACCATGACAGGTTTCGTCCCGGAGACGTCGGATGCATCTGTTCGAGAGTCTATTGACTGCTCAAAGAAGACTTGGGTGTTTGTGCCAAGGCACAAGTTTGATGCTGGTGTCAGGATCACGCAGTCAAGAACTTTGATCGAGACGGAGACTAGTAAGTCGATCAAGCATGTGCAGACTAACAATAGCATGGAGTTATGTTCGAAGTTGACAAATAAATTTTGCATGAAAGAGAGCATAGTGAAACACCGCATTAGTGCCAGTAAATCACAACAATTTGTAGAATTGATGAGCAGAATATTACTAGAGATGGCCCGAAAAATTATTTGTAGTGCTAGTGTTGCTAGGAGAATCCTAGCTGATGTGCTAACTACAGTAAGTTACCTAATGATTAGATCCCCATCAACTGCTATTGAATGGTGAACTTCTAAAGAAGTGTGGTCAAGTAAAGTTGCTGATTATTCTATTTTTAGAATGTTTGGTTGCTCGTGTTATTTTCAAGTGAGTGATGGTAAGCTCGATGGGAGGGCAAGGTGCATATTCCATGGCTATGCACAAGGTGAGCAGGATGATCAGTTGTGGTGCTCGGATATAAATTCACTTGTTGACAGCAGAGAAGTTACCCTTGACAAGTCTCTGATACTTCTGGCTATGAGTGTTTGTGGTAGTGTTAATACGGATCTGGACGGTGTTCAGCTTGAGGCGGAGTTGCAACCAGAAACTCCTGAGATAGCAAATACGAGTACTAGCAAAGTAATCAACACAGATGGTGCTCGTAGTGAGGTGGAGCCTATAGAACCAATGGTTGCTGTAACTGCTGATATTAACAAGGTACGTATTCGATCTCCTAATAGATATGGATGCAATAATGGTTTTGTTTTATCTGCGGTTAAAGAGGTTGTGTCAAAAAATCCTTGCGGAGCAGTTAAAAGTGCATGTGAAGTTGGTATTCTGATGAGGTCCTTAGTTATGGCGAAGTTCAAGCGAGGCTTGGACTTGGATAATATCTATGGCGGTTGAGCCCATCGGGGGCAATGGGAAAGTAGTGGTAGAGTTTGAATTTTTGCAAAGCGATTGCGACTTGGCTCAAACGTTGAGCCAAGGTGGAGATTGTTAAAATATGTCTCGAGTTTGAGTCCAATGTGAAATTCTGAATATTCCGAATTGGATATGTTGCGGACGTCTGAAATAGGAAAGTACAACTTCGACTTGGACTTGGATTTTGTTTAAAATATATAAAGATATGTTTCGGATAAAATCGTTTAAAATAGGAAACATAATCCTATGAGAGGTTGGCAAAAGAATAAGGGTTTCACTCATATATATATATATATATAGACCTGTGGCCGTAGATAGTAGGTGTGGATCATAAATTGTCTTGAAGCGTTGCGTGAGTGCTTGGTGTTCCGCCGTTGATCATGAAGAATTGGTCTTGAAGCACCATCTTGTCGTCGAGTGCTTGGGAAGGATTTTCTTTGTCATTCTTGTTCATGAATTACATCCAAGAAGAATTAGTATTCAAGCCAATTACATCTTGTGGTAAGATTTGCGTGTAATTCCATTGTGAGATTTAGAGATTATTTCGTGAGGAATTTTGGGGCTAAATACTGTATGCGTTTTTGGGTGTAATTGGGGCTTGAGAAACACGGAGAGAGTATTTAAGTGACTTGAGCGTGCAATCTCCTTGTATCGCTTGATTTATAGTGAAATTCGCTGCTGCTCTTCCCGTGGATGTAGGTCTTTACGACTGAACCACGTAAATCCGTGTCTGATTTATTTTCTTTTTCTGCTATATTATTGTTCGATCGCTCGCCCTATCGCAACAAGAATAAATATTTTTTCTTGAACTCCCATGTAAGAGTGGAGAGCATCATACTACAGTGTTTAGCTGCTGTTGTAATTGCTTTTGGAGAAGTATTAGAATTAAGAAAATGATAGCATGTGGTAGCTTCCATGTCTTCTGCACTGTGAAAAGTTCTGCACTTTTTATATCTGCTGCGCTGTAACCTTTCTTGGTTGTTACATAATTGAAAAGTAAATGTAGAGGAGTATACAATAGGTTATTCAAGCAAAACCAGTACCACTAGTCTTTGCGTTTGTGAAAAGGCGTAAACTAAATCCTCGGGCTGGGCACAGCCGAAGAGCCCGTGTCTTGATCCCCTTGCAAATCCTGAAATGTGTGTACTAATCAAACAGCGTGAGCTGCGGAGATTATGAGGCTGTCCCGGCTCTTGGTGTTGTGCATGCTCTACATGTCTTGCTTTGTGTTCCCAGAGTAATCATATTTAAGTGGCGGGTCAAAAGGATTGTAATTTACTTCAGATCTTTGAGTGGTCATACTCAGGTGATGCTTGTGTTTTTGCCGTAAACAAAACGCTCTTCAAGCCACACCAGGCAAATACGTGCAAGTGCAGTCCCTGCCTTAAGGACGCTCTGTGCTTTGTTCGATAGGGCTTGTGCTTATCTGTGTTTGATCGGTCCATGCGATGGGCTGGAAGGTTTATATCAGTTCATTGTATGCCGTTTTGCAAGTAATAGAACAAGGGGGTTGTTTGAAACCTACCTTCCTCCCAAAGCAATTATGATAACAATAATTCATGCTTGATCAAGCAAATTGAAGTGCTGCAAACTGGGTGAAGAGAGAGATAGAAAAAAATTGATTCGTTTGCCAATCCATAAGGGATTTTTTTCTTTTGATTTTTCCCCAGATTCAAGTCGGGCTCTCCTTCCTGGCCCATCCTCCCCCCCCTCTCTCCTCCTCGTGGAGTGATGTCGGGGGTAGCACGACCCCTCTATATTCTCCTGCCTGTGATTTTGTGCTGATAAGTGGGTAAACCCCTCAATTCTGTTGCATGTCATGAATAACATCATTGTTAGAGCTTTCCAGACATCTTCTATTTGTATTTTTCACAAAGGTTGATATTTTTCATGTGACTTCTAGTCAAGTGTGACAAATGAGACGATTGATGAGAATTTGCAACTCATAATTTGGATGACGCCAACATGTGTGGCATTAACTTGTCAATTGGCAGCCACTAAGCACATGATCAGGCGGTAGGGGAACGGACGAGGAAGGAGACCCGAAATCGAATTTCGGGAAAAATGAAATAATAAACTTATTGATCCCCAAACATATCGACTCTCTCTCTCTCTCTCTCTCTCTCTCTCTCTCTCTCTCTATTCACCCAGTTTGCAACACTTGATCAGGTTTGAAGAAAAATGAGAATTCTTTCGAAGCTCCGTTCGAGTAATTATTCATCTTTGTGCTCATTTAAATTTCCACTTATGAATACATACATATGGGGTATTTTAAGCTAGATCAAATTGTTAATTATTAAGGCAGGTTGCTATGCAATCTACCAAGACTATAAAGACACCACTGATATTTTAAGCTAGATTGCATGCCTATTATCTTCTAGGCAACTATACTTCGCTCTCTTTCCGCTTTGTTTGTGTATGGGTGTTCATTTTGAGTATTTGAATTGAGTCAAATTTGATTATCTAATTTTGTCCACTTAAGTCCACTTGATTTCAACCTATTTCAAGGACTCCATTGTGATCTACTGATAGAAGGGCATATCTGCCGTTGCAGTTTTCTTGACCTCCAACAACAAGGTGAGGTGCTGAGAAGTTTATACTGAAGAACCTCATACACTAAGTTCCAAAGCAAAATGAGCAACTAATGATTGGGTTGGAGAATAAATTATTAGTCAGAGATGCAGCGCAGTGAGGTTATTGGCAAGTCATTCGGCACATTTATTGTATTTGAGTCGATTAACCCTAAGTGATCTCACCTTATCGTATTACTTCTCCTTGATAATTTGGGCAGGAATTACCTTTATTTGCTTGTAATTTGATCTTGTAGGATTACCACTGGAATATTTTGTTGAGATGAACACAACGTAACAGGGATTTGTAATAGGGGCTCCTGCCCTCTAGATAACTTCCGTTATGCTACTATCCGTGACCATGATGGTACTATGTCCTAACTGTTATCATGACAGTGCTTTTTCTTTTTCTTTTTTCTTAAGTTCTGCCATGTCTTTCAAAATCCCTAATAGTAAATGGTATCAACAAACTGATTTTGACGTGAGATTTGCAGTTCCAAAGTTTATTTTGATAGCTTCAGTTGACCAATTGATTGCATTCCGTTTTGATTTTAAAGTAATCTCCAAGTATATGTTTTTTTTCCTACTATGCAGATGTCTTTCGCTCGTATATGAAATCAATAGAAAGGGCTCAGATGCCTGACAAATTGCGGGAAAGAGTGAGGCTGCCGAGAAATTGTGAGAAGGCCCTTGAGATTATTGGTAAGCATCTGGTATTGGCAATTTAGCTTTGCAGGGAAACAGGTTGCTTTGCTTTGTTCTGGCATTTCACTGATTGCTTCAAATCCTCCGTTGGCAGATGTATTGGCCGAAGTTTCTTGTTCATAAGACCAAGCAAAGGTTGACCAAAATGACTCAAATGGGCATCTGAATGAGGAAGCTTGCTCTGAAAACTAGGTTCAGAACCCTTCATGCATTCGGCTGCTCTATCATAGAACGTGTATTCACGATAAACTATATCCCTTAATTTTCTGTTTTGCTATTTGATTGCACTTCTCAATTTAATTGGTAATATGGTGATTATAGTTGTGTCATCTAGAATTTGTCATTGCTCTTTACTTTTAACTCTGGATGTTGTCGCCTTAGATGTGAATGTAAAAGAACTATTTGTTCAAGTGAATGCTTTTGTGTCAGATTTGGCAATATAAGTTTCTTGTGAAACAATTTTATCTTAGCAGCAAATATTTCTAGGTTTCTCTATAGTTCTCTTAGTAAGTTTTCACTACAGCTCTCTTACGTCGATTTCAGCAGTATGTTTATTTTCTCTGAAGTTTCCGTGTGGTACCTATCTTATGTATGTGTATCATGATTGTAAAATCGCAATTCACAAGGTCATTGCATTTGTATTGTGAAGCCTCCTTATTCAAGAACACGCAGTGGACATTGGTATGACCGATATCTGGACTGGTCCTTCGGGTCATCTCCTCTTTTTCAGCTTTATACTTCAACGTGCCTTTCTTTTATAATAGGGAAAAGATCATGACGACACTGAGGAAAGAAAAGAAGAGAGAGGCTAGAAGGGAGGAAAAAGCAGAAAAGGCAGCAGTTTTGGATAAGGTGTTGGGTTCACCTTTACGACCTTGGAAGTGCTTCACCCATTATATCACCCAAGATTTTTACTTATTGTTGGCTCTGCTGCAGAGGGTTGATGAAGAGCTATTAGAACGCCTATGGAAAGGAGTGTGCGGTGATATCTACAATTACCTCGTCAAAGAGTACGAAAAAGTCCTTGAGATGGATACGTTGCAGGCTACCTATGAAGATGAAGAGGAGTTATACTATATGGACCCATGTTACTTTTGTTGTTTGAGAAGGAACACGTGGCTCTGTTAGAACGTATTTCTCTATGAAATATGTAGAAGTTTTGCTTCTTGCTAGAGTTCATCGATTGATGATTTTATGCTATCGTTATCTTGGAATTAGCAGGAACCTTAGATAGAGTATCTGGAAGGTTACGATGAACTTGGGGAAGAACTAGAAGATGATATTGAAGATTTTGATGGTCTTGATATGAATAGAGTTCGTGCAATATTGGCGACAATGTGGAAGGTTCTTTCTATACATAGACACATTTTTCAAGAGCCGTAATATTTTTTTTCCCCGTTCTTTATGGTTTCTTGCTGCATTTACATTTTGCTTTTCTTCATTCCCTTTAAAATCACGCGAGACGAGAAGCTTCTAGAGGACTTATGTGCTTCCTGGATCCAAGAAGTGGAGCTAATTAGTTCTGGTTCAGATGCGAGACGAGAAGCTCCTAGAGGACTTATGTGCTTCCTGAATCCAAGAAGTGGAGCTAATTAGTTTTGGTTCAGATGAAGACGGTGAAGGTGATGAAGACGATGATGCCAAGCTCATCAAAGGGTACTTCAATACCCCTTTCATGTGTGAACCCAATTGAGAACGGCATGTGGAATTGATGTTGGGGAGCCTCACATGCAGAATAAATATGGGGTAAAACCTGTCTCTGATGCTATGTTAGAATATCAAACCTACAAGCTTAAGCCAATAGGTGTTAGGAGACATGACTATAAGACCATATGCACTCCATAGACAAGCGACGTGAGATACTTTAATAATAGGATCATAACTACTAAACATGACATTACCTCCCTTTGTGAATGAACTGGTAAAACTAGTTTTGGTAAAACTAGTTCGATTGCAATTTTAGGGATTCTTTTGGCCTCACTACCATAAGTTTTCTTGCAATCGTCAAAGTGTTAATACTACACTCATAGCTTATGATCATGTAGTTGTTTAGATATTTAAAATTTAGTCCATTATGGATTTACTACTTAGATTCTTTGAAGTTTCAATAATGAGCTCTCTGATGTTCTTTGCACGATTCTATCTTGTTCTATCATAGTGAACAAAATTTCAAAAACTATAACATTGAACAAATGGACAGACAATGTATAATTGGATTAATTTTCTATCGTGCAACATAGGTGTATGAGACACAGATTGGTGTCAAAGTCCAAGGGAAACTTCCTATGCTTATGAAAGATGTCATTTTGCAATCTATTCCACCTAAGTGGCCAGTTGATCCAGTTGATGACATACAAAGACTCAAATCGTAACGGTTCAAAGACCATGGTTGTTTTGGATGATGATTCTACTGGAACATAAATTGTTCATGATATTGAGTATTGACAGAATGGTAAGCTTCAGCATGTGCTTGCTACCTTCTTCTTTTTTGGTATGTTTGAAGAGTCTTTGTTATGATACTGTTTGGCTCTCTTTTTACATAACCGAGCAGTGTGCATGTTGCTCACTCATTCTCCTGTAAATAATAAATTTTAAAATTTAAAAGTGTTCGTAGCTAATCAGCCCCTCAAAAGATATGGTGGATGATTCTTTGCTGGACGGTCAAGTCTCTTGTTGAGCAGTTCAAGATTTTCGTGATTTTCTAAATTCGACTTTTACTTGATAGTGCGGAATTTGTGTACAATGTTGTATTAGTCCGGGTAAAGCATCCAATTTTCTAATTCAATTCGATTATTTATTCATAGCAATTTTTTTTTTGGTCAGTCCTACTCTATACCTATTCTACACTCACTCTCAGACTTTTGCCCTGCCTCTTGCAGGGCGTGGGAGTCAAAACCCACTCCTGAAACTTGCGCATCCCCTCCCCATCCCTCCTTGAGAAGGTGGGGGTTTGAACCCCTCACCTCCCCCTTCCATGTTAGAAGGGTGACCACTGGGGCGAATCCCAGTGGTTATTCATAGCAATTTAATAACTAAGAGATTAACAAAGAGGATGGCATATCGGGCTGCTTTCCCACGTGCTCTTCATCTCGATCTAAGATTTATATTGAGAAGGAGTTCTTCAGCAACATTTCGCCCTATTGGCTCATCACATGTGAAAATCTAATTTTTTTTCATGCATTTGAATAAAATAGAGAAAGGATTCTTATTGAATTCCATGATTCCGGCCATCACTATCTAAACACGGGCCGTGACAATTAAGAGGGCATGGGTTGATTAAAATCTTTATTTAAATGATAAAGGAATAATTTGCGAAAGTGCTACCGATTAGTTGATATATTTGCTGAGTTGATTGCGACGTAATTACATGCATAACTAGATTAGAACCGAGGGGTTTGCCTTCTGTACGGTGTTGGTGAACCTAGCAATTAACTCTATTGGTGGGCCAAATCTCATTAATCAGGCTCAAATTGTTCCGAACTCAACAAGCTTGGACCGCGTCAGCCCACAAACACACCTCTCTTCTTCTTCATCTCCCTCCGTCCCAGTTCCTCTTTGCATCGAGAAGGGAAGTGGTGTGGATTTTTCTGCAATTGGGTGACTTCTTCTAGTTTGGAGAGCGCAAAACCGTTAATCGATCTCGGTACATCTTTGAGGGGAAGTATCTTGATTAGACTTCATTTGCTGACACATTATTAGAATAAAAAGGTATGTGTAGCTTGGCGTACAATACTTGTGACTGTGAATCAATTACGGTAGAGACCAAGGTGATTTAAGCGGTGGACACTAAACGAAGAAATTTTACCTTTCGTCATTCTACGGAGGAGCAACGTGTTCAACTAACCGACATTTTCGCTTTTCAAGCCCCAAAGAGGCCCGGCCCCCCCTCTCTCCCGCTCTCGTACCCAGTTTCAAAAGAAACCGTCTAGAATCAAGTTATTTAATTCAGTCCAATCCGTCCGGCCCAGTATCGATGAACGAGGGCCCATGGGCCGAACACCACAGTGCCCGTCGCCCCCCTGAAATTGACAAAGACGCCACCACTTTCGACGGAGGCGAGTAAACCTAGAACAAAATCGCGAAATACCGCTCCAGTTCGGACTTCGGAGGGCCGCTCCCTCTTCGATCGCCATTCACCGCCGGCGATTCGTGTCGTGGGTACCTCTTCTGTTGATTCGCATGCATAAACTTGCTCCGTCGAAGTTCAAATCGCACAAACCCTAAAGTGCGGTTTCAGGTGTTTCAAAGCTGTCTTCAAGTGTTGGAATCCACTGATCGCCTGCTCATTCGTTTGGGTTGCTCGCATTCACGATTTTGGATTGCTGTTACGCTGCTTTATGTCTTCTAGGCTTTGTCTTCTGATGACACCGTTTTCCATTTCGTATTTACTGATTTTGAGTTGCTCTTTACTTGTTACGCTGCTTTATGTCTTTTCGGCTTTGTATTCTGATGATTTTACTCAGCTTTCAAAGCTGTCTTTGAGTGTTGGAATTCACTAATCGCCTCATCGTTTTCCGTTGCTCGCATGCATTGATTTTGGGTTGCTCTTTAGTTGGTACGCTGCTTTATGTCTTCTGCCTTGAGGATTTGTCTTTTGATAATTTGAGTTGCTTATGGAAGAATGAGCCGCCGCTAATCGATATGTTGTTTTGGAATGAAAAGGTGCTGTGATAACAATGTCTCAAGACGACTTCACCATCCCGCACCAATTCATCGACTACAACCATTACAGGAGGGTAGTAAAGAGGATGAAGACGTGAGTCATTTGGATATATTCAAGTTGATTGAATTATAATTTCTATTTTAAACTTTTGAGCTCGTGTGGTGTGCAGTAATGCAAAGAACATAGGAGAGGCATCCCAACGATATTTGCTTAAAATAGATGATGAAATTTCGAGGTAATTGGACTTATTTCCTTTTTTTATATGTTTTCGTGATTTTGTCCAATACGTCGAGAAGTTTTCCATGTATCCACGTTATTTCGTAATCCTATATTACACAACTCACTTGTTTAACTATTTATGGGTTATATAACTGAATAACTCTGGAATATCGATGTGTAATCCAGATGAATTCGTTTAATTAATTAGGCCGATTCATGTTCTATTTCATTATTTTATTAAACTCTTGTTTTGCAGCGAGATGGCTGATCTTAAGGCTAAGATTGATCAAGTGGGCTCGGAGATTGAGCCGAATGGGTAAGTTTAACAAGTGATACATATAAGTGGTGTCGTTACTTTTTACTTCAATATAATGCTTATAGCTAATGAATACGTTTTTTTTTTTTTTTTTTCCTTTTAGACAACAATTGCTGGAGGAATTTCGACACCGCGCTGCAAAGGTAAGCAATGAATTGTATTGAATTAGTCGACTTCAATAATATGGGATTTTATTTGATTTGATGATATTGTGCAATACGAGAACAAATTGAAGACAAGAGCGAGAACCTCAATAAACTATATCAAGATTTATGCAATTACAAAACCTATCGTGACGAGATTTATGAAGGTAACTTTATTTGTTAGTCCCTTAAGTTTGAGTTTTTCCCAATAAGCTAGTGGTACAATTGATTTGGTTATGTTGATCATCTATTTTTGCATAGATGGGTTTCGGAAGTTCCAAGCCGAGAAGCAAAATTTCATGGCACGGCTTGTCGAATTAAGAAAGAAGGAGAAGGATAAGCTGGTAACAATTCATGATCAAATTGAGCGATTGAATAACAACGTCAAAAGGAGGATAATGGTAATTTAATGGTTCCAGATATGGCTAGTACTTTTGGAGTTGCTTGATGCGTAACATGTGGACATTTTTTTTTTTTTTTTTCCGCGAAACGCAGGTCTTTGAGGGTAGCAAGACTTTGGTGACGTTTCAAGCGTCAATGTTAAATGAAGAAAGGCATCAGGCGTCCACAACAACGACAGCATCTTAAGTCCTGCCCTCACTGCTGATGTAAAGCTGGTTAGTTGTTGGTTTAAGGGAACCATTCGGCTTCATTTTGATTGGGTTGTAAATGCCATTGCCTCTGATTTCTACTTGTTTTTGGAACATTTAGACAATTTGGCCTATGCCATGACTTCTTTACACAATCTTTTGTTTGATGACTTTGTTATGGTTGTTGTGAAAGTGGAATGCGAATTTGCCTGTATAAAGTTCAATTAGAGCAGAAATTTTTATTTGGGGATTGAGGGTTGGTCAAGGGCTCAAAGTGGAAAACAAAATCAATTGCTACATATGCAAGATCGTAGTGTTCCTAAAGCCTTCCACATCTATTCTATAGGTTCATGAGAGATAACCAAATGTGTCTTTGGGCTTATTGGCAGGAGCTTGCACAGGCAACGCTGTCCAATGCTTGCGGAACCAAACACTTTAGTTTCAAAAGGAGTCGGATCTTCGGATGCCTTTGCTCATAGTTATAAGTAATCCAATTGATCATCCATGTGCAGTGGATGTGATTTCATTCTTCTTCAGAGAGAGAGAGAGAGAGAGAGAGAGAGAGAGAGAGAGAGAGAGAGGTTAATCACATATCGGTTTATATAACCTTGAATATTCCTACTTATATCACAGGGAGCGTTAGATATTGACTAAAAGTAACGTTTGAAATGCTAACAGAGAAAAAGGTTAAGTAAAATCACAAAAAAATCATATCTTGTATCTTAATGTACATTTTTAATCGGAATAGAATTATCGGTTTAAATGTACAATGTAGGTATTCATTGTGCATCTTTCCTTTAGAAAGTCGTCAATAGTGGAAGAGAGGCCACTAGTTTGATGACATGAATTTTTCTAATTGGACTATCGGCAAATAGTAATGTCATGGAAGTCCAAAATAACAAAGCTCTTTCCGACAAGAGAATCAATCATTTCAGAAAAAGAGAGGCACCGAATCGAACCCGAGCTCGAACTCAAACTTTCACCAACAATTACTCAATTATCGAAAGTAATTGTGTTTTTTTTTTTTTTTTTTTTTTGATGTTGGAGGAACCGCTTTGGCCGATAGCCGCCACGTAAACCCCCAGGTGTCGCTAGCGGGGAAACCACTATCCCGGCGCCACACTTAAGTCACCACACAGCGCTTCAGCCTCCCTACTTCGCAGGGGCTTTGAAATTGGGTCTCCGCGGTGGAGCTCACCAGATCTACTATCCACGCTGTAACGGTTGGTGGTAAGTAATTGTGTTAATGTCAAGAAAATTATTAAAAAACCAATACTTTTTTTTTAATCCAAAATACTTTGAGCAAAGTGGTCGTGTCTCCCCACATTGATTGATGGTCATCAATATATACATTACTTGCCTAGTATCAATAGGCTTCCATAACCGTTCATGGGGCCAATTACCCCCGCTAAGATGGGGAATTCGTGTTCGCACGTTAATTTATAAGGTAATAACTTGTTAAAATGCTGTCTTTTTGTAGGGAATCACATCAATCTGGTTGTTACACTCAATGTTTGAAATTCAGTAACGTCCTTGTCAATTTATTTTCTTTTGATTCAAGACAATCCTTGTATTTCTTAGGGAAAATTCGTCAAGTTATTTCACAAATGCGACATGGATACAAAATGCTTATTTGGACAAACAGTACACTGGTTTCCTTGTCCACTACTTCAGTTCTAGATTTGATGACTGTCGCAGAAAATGTACATGAAACTTTTTCCGGTACGGGGACTCATTTAAGTTCTTAGATCAGAACATGAACTATTTCGATACCTTCCACAAATAAAAAATACTACTTAATGACGAAACTAACATCCTTATGTCCACATCAAATTCATTTTGTCAAAATGGTCGGAGGACGTTCGTTGCATCTTTCTAAATTACTGTGATAGTTCTCAACCTATCTAATTGAATTCAGATAAAATGCGCAAGACTGATTTTGAACAGGAGGTCAAGAAAAAGGAACAGCAAAGTTCTCAACCGATCTAATCGAAGCCAAGGGGAAAAAACATGGGCCAGTAGGAAACTATTGCTGCAGCATGCATCCACTGGATGCTGGTTCTCAGAACATTGTGGTAACTTTTTACGTGCCACCCGTGAAAAGCATGATATTCACTTTCGAAGACGAGACAGCCACCCCCATCTGGCTTGCCAAGCGAAACAAAGCGAAACGGAACAGAGCAAGCCCTCGGTGTATTGCAATTTGTCTTTCATTAGCGTTCTCATGCTCAACCCGCCAATCAAAAGAATGGGTTTCAGACACTAATATCAGCATGAGAATTTTCTATAAATGGTGCACAGGATAATATAAAGCACAAGCGCAGAAATAATATTCAGCTTTAGTTATTATTGTCGTTGTTATCATCGTTGTTGTTCGAAAGAATATTTATTGTGACATGTCAGGCAGAAATCTCAAAGAAGAGTCGGAAAAACTATTTGAATGCTGCGTGGGCATTTACTGCTTACAGTGGGGTTAGTATTCCTGGACCAACACCGCACCAATTCAATACGAACCTTGAAAGGAACAAGCCATTTCCATGGTGAACTGAAGAAAACAATTTCCTATCCAAGTCAGATAACCATAACTATATTCATTTTACTATTCTGACTACATGGTATGTGCTTAACCGCCCCCCTTTCTCTCCTTTGTTTCCCATCCCCCTCAAAACTCCAAATGGAGAGCCCCACCTGCGCCGGTTCGTGCAATGGGAAAACATCCTAAGATATGTGAATTGTGCCATCCCAGCACACCAGATGAGATCGAAGGAGACCCCGGCGTAAAACATTGAAACATGCAACTCTTAATAGCCTAATCAAAGTTAACATGACCAGAAATTCTGCTATTGCAGTTTATGCAAAGCTATTGAAGAGTTTGGGACACCTGGAGTGCCATAACTTGGCACGGGGGACACTTAAGTGCCATAACTTTTTTTCGGTACACTTAAGTGCCACCTCCGGCGACCTTGCTGGAAATCCTACGTGGCACGTGTTTATTATTTTTTAATGCTTGCGTGGCTCGCCGGAGAGCTCGTCGGCGCGACTCAGCAGAAACGACACCGTTTACATAATAAAAAATTAATTAAATTAAATTAAAACTTAATTTAATTAAAAATACTCTAAAAAAAAAAAAAAAAAAAAAAAAAAAAAAAAAAGGACGAAGGGGTGGGCGGCTAAGGGCGAGCCCTTGCCGCCGCCGCCTCCCCGCCGTTGCCGGGAAGGGCCGGCGACGGAGGGGGAAGGGTCGGCCGAGGTCGCCGGCCCCGGCCGACCGGCGGCGAGGGCCGCGAGCCCTCGCCGGATCGCGACGAGGGCTCGCGAGCCCTTGCCCAGATCCGGCGAGGGCCGCGATCGGCCGGGAGCCGGCGACCCGGCCGACCCTCCCCCTCCGTCGCCGGCCCTTCCCGGCGACGGTGGGGAGGCAGCCGAGGGCCCGCAGCCCTCGCTGGATCACGGCGAGGGCTCGCGGCCCTCGTCGGATCCGGGCGAGGGCTTGCGAGCCCTCACCGCGATCCGGCGAGGGCTCGCGGCCCTCGCCGCCGGTCGGCCGGGGGCCGACTACCCCGGCCGACCCTCCCCCTCCGTCGCCGCTCTTCCGGGCGACGGCGGGAGGCGGCGGCGGTGAGGGCTCAGCCCTCGCCCGCCCGCCCCTTCGTCCCCACCTTCCTTTTTTTTTTTTTTTTAATTTTTTAATTTTTAGAGTATTTTTATTTAAAATTAAATTTTAATTTAATTAATTTTTTATTATTTTTACACGTCGGGACGCGAAACGGCGTCGTTTTTGCATTTTTTGCCAAGTCAGCATGCAAAAACGACGCCGTTTTGGACCTCCATCGCCGGAAAATTGCGTTTGGCCGGATTTTCGCCGGAGTGGCACTTAAGTGTTCCATTTTACTCCGATATTGGCACTTAAGTGTTCCATTTGAAAAAAAAGTGGCACTTAAGTGTACCGAAAAAAAGTTATGGCACTTAAGTGTCCCCCCTGCCAAGTTATGGCACTCCAGGTGTTCTTTAAGTAGTAAGCACCATCCCTCGCATCCTTCACTAGACGTCAGCATTGAAAAAGTAGCCCATCCGGTCACATGTGCATGGCATGATCCTATCAAGACAGTCTCGAAGGAGTCGGTTTAAGTCCATTTGCCACTTCGGTCCTCAGGAAAGAGGATGTCATCAAAATTATTGGAATCATAACCTGAAAAGCTTTCATTTCTGCTAAAGAAGGAGACAACCCAAAGAATAAAACGAAGACTCAACCACAATCATGATGTGTATATGACTGATGAGAAAGCATCGGAAGAGGATGTAGGTTGGTCACGGCACGATGCCACTCTAGTATTCAAGACTACCCACCGCTTCTGCAGAAAGTGATTTCCATGTATAAAACAAAGCTGAACATAAATTTGTCAATACTAATAGAAAATTCTCATTCCTTTGCAAAGCTGAACTTAAATTTGTCACTACTAATATACAGCACATGCTTATCATACGCAAAGTTCATATTGACAGCAGATCTGAAAATTTAAAATCATGCACTCACCTCAATGAGAACCTTGGCTCTTTTCTTGGGCTTAGAACCTGCATCACCTTTCTCAACATTTCTCAAAGCCAAGGACGATTCCTTTCTTCCTCTCTTCTGATCAGCTTCCACATCATCATCTTCATCGCCATCACTGTCACCGTCTTATCTGAACCAAAACTCATTAGCTCCACTACTTGGATCCAGGAAGCACATAAGTCCTCTAGAAGCTTCTTGTCTCGCATGATTTTAAAGGGAATGAAGAAAAGCATAACGTAAATACAGCAAGAAACTATAAAGAATGGAAAAACAAGTTAACAGCTCTTGAAATATGTGTCTATGTATAGAAAGAACCTTCATCATTGTCACTAATTGCACAAACTCTATCCATATCAAGACCATAAAAATCTTGAATATCATCTTCTAGTTCTTCCTCAAGTTCAACGTAACCTTCCACATACTCTATCTGAGGCTCCTGCTAATTCCAGAATCAAGATTGCATAAAATCATCAAATGATGAACTCTAGCAAGAAGCAAAACTTCTACGTATTTCATACAGAAATACTGTTCTAACAGAGCCACATGTTTCTCTTCAAACAACTAAAATAACATGGGTTCATTTAGTATACCTCCTCTTCATCTTCATAGGCAGCCTGCAACGTATCCAGGCTCTGTTCCTCCTCAAACAACAAAAATAACATGTGTTCATTTAGTATACCTCCTCTTCATCTTCATAGGCAGCCTGCAACGTATCCATCTCAAGGACTTTTCCATACTCTTTGACGGACAATTGTAGATATCACCACACACTCCTTTCCTTAGGCATTCTAATAGCTCTTTACCAACACTCTGCAGCAGAGCCAACACTAAGTAACAATCTTGGATGATATAATGGGTGAAGCACTTCCATGGCTGTAAAGGTGAACCCAACAAACCTTATCCAAAACTGCCGCCTTTTCTGCTTTTTCCTCCCTTCTAGCCTCTCTCTTCTTTTTCTTTCCTCGGTGTCATCATGATCTTTTCCCTATTATAAAAAAAAGGCATGTTTAAGTATAGAGCTGAAACAGAGGAGATGCCCCGAAGGACCAGTCCAGACATTGGTCATACCAATGTCCACTGCGTGTTCTTGAACAAGGAGGTTTCACAAATGCAAATGCTATGACCTTGTGAATTGCGATTTTACAATCATGATACATGTTAAATTATGTCTCGAGTTTGAGTCCATATACAATACTCGATTCATACAAAATATGTTACATGCTAAAACAAGGAAGAACGTGCGCGGAGGATTTGATGAAAAATGGTGCAGGATAGGAGCCGAAAGAATTCAGCCCTAGATATGAGCCTCTGCACGTTGGAAATGGAGGCCACAAATGCGCGTGTTGATTTTTGTGGCTCTTTCTCACTTGTCAGCGTGAATTTTGAAGAGACGATCGTGCGAATTTCTTCAACCTCAATAAATGCATGCACATGGCATGCATGTAGAAATATTGGTCAACATTTGCTGCTTCCGAATCCTATCTCGTAGAAGCCAAATCCTCCTCTCTGCTTGGTCATCTTTTTGTGGGCTTATATTATTTTATTATTGATAAAGAAAGTAGTATGGCAGAATAAAGGAAGAGAGATAACAAAAGCATACGTTTGTTGACCCTCTTCTGTCTCATTAAATGCTCGCCCATACACATGCACTATTCGCATGCATGCCTACAAATAAGGTGGGCGTTCGGTGCCGACTGTAGACTTGTCTTGTGGGCGCATTTAATGAGGCCATTTACTTTCATTTTGTTTGTCTTGTTTTGTGCTCTTCTCCCCATAAAAGGAGAAGACGTCCGAAGATGCGAGCAGAGCAAAGAGAAAGGTGCTCGGCAAAGAGAGCTCAAAAGAAAAGAGCTCGAGAGAGAGTGAGAGGCCGTGAGCTCAGCGAGGTTTGTGCATCAGTTGAGTCCAGTGATTTGAGTTGTTAAACACCGTGGGCATCGGGTATAAAGTAGGATTGGGAAACACTTGAGTGTATTGACTGATTGTAATTCTGTAATTCTCCAATTTATAGTGGATTGTTTTGCTGGCTCTCCCGTGGACGTAGGTTCCGATATTCGGACCGAACCACGTAAATTTCTGGTGTCCTTTTATTATTCCTCGTTTTATTTCGATAGATTTCTATAACTCCCGACATAATTGTAAAATATTACAATTTCCTTCCGCTGCGCCGCCAATTTACAACAATTGGTATCAGAGCTTTGGCTTTGCAATTATGTCTAGAGCAAAAGTAGAAATTGAGAAATTTAACGGCAGGAACAACTTCGGGTTCTGGAGCGTCAAGATGAAGGCGCTATTAACAACTCAAGGATTAGCCAAGGCATTGGAGGGCAAGGCTAGGTTGCCCAAAACCATGCGAGATGTTGAAAAGGACGAGTTAATGGAGAAGGCCATGAGCATCATCCTGTTGAACTTATCGGATGAAGTGCTAATAGAGGTGGCCGAGGAGGAGGATGCCGCAGCGTTATGGACTAAACTTCAGGCCCTCTATGTCACGAAGGGATTGAACAATCGCTTATATATGCTGAAGAGAATGTTCCAGTTCCGATACACCGAAGGTACGTCCATTAGATCCCACTTGGATGAGTTTAATAAACTCATGATGGACTTGAAGAATGTTGGCAAGATTTTAGATGATGAAGAAGAAGGTATGATGTTGTTGGCGTCTCTATCGGAGTCATGGGAGCACTTTACTGACTCCTTGTTACAGGGGCGTACTACGATTACCTCGAAGGAGGTAAAATCTGCCCTATTTTCAAAGGAGTGGCAGAGAAAGTTTCGTGATAACAGTCTAGCGCAAGATGTAGCGCGTGGACTGATGATTCGAGGTAGAGACCAACATCGGAGGCCTAGCAATAGAAGCAAAAGCAAGAGCAGGTCGAAGTCGCGACATAGAAAATCAAAAGGTCGCGTGAAATGCTTTGAATGTCACGAGGAGGGGCACATAAGGGGAGATTGTCCAAAGCTAAGAAATAAAGGCGGTTGGCAAAATGCCACAAGCAGTGTGGCGAATGTTTCCGAGGAGAGTACCAGTGATGCTGAGGCTGTCCTATATGTATCTACGAGTTCATCAGGAGATGAATGGGTGCTCGATTCTGGATGTTCCTATCATATGACTCCTCACAGGAACTGGTTCACTACCTACCAGACTGTAGATGGTGGTAGAGTTCTTCTGGGGAATAATGCAGCCTGCAAGGTTGTCGGGATAGGAACAGTTCGGATCCGAATGCACGATGGCGTAGAACGGACGTTGACAGACGTAAGGCACGTACCGAAGCTCAAAAAGAGCCTTATTTCTCTAGGTACACTCGATGACCTCGGGTGCAAATACATAGCTGAAGGTGGAGTATTGAAGATCTCTCGAGGTGCCCTGACGGTGATGAAAGGGAAGAAGGTGAATTCTCTTTATCATTTACTGGGAGAAACCGTGACCGGAGTTGCTGCAGTTTCATCAAGTGAGTCAGACTCAAATTTGACTCAGTTATGGCACATGTGATTGGGACACATGAGTGAGACATGTATGACAATGCTGAGTGAGAAGGGGTTGCTGAAAGGTCAGAAGACAGGAAAGCTGGACCTGTGTGAGCACTGCATCTTCGGGAAACAGTGTCGTGTTAAGTTTGGTACAGCTCTACATTCGACCAAGCAACCAGTCGAATACATTCATTCAGATGTTTGGGGGCCGTCTTCAGTTCCATCCAAAGGAGATGCCAGATATATGTTGACATTCATCGACGATTATTCAAGGAAGGTATGGGTGTACTTCCTGAAGCACAAATCCGAGGTATTTGATCGGTTCAAGAATTTTAAGGCATTGATTGAGAAGCAGTCAAGTAAACAAATCAAGTGCCTGAGAATCGATAATGACATGGAGTTCTGTGGTAAGGACTTTATCGAGTTCTGCCAAAAGGAAGGAATTGTGAGACACCGCACAGTTCCTAGGACACCACAGCAGAATGGCGTAGCAGAACGGAAAAAAAGAACTCTACTCGAGTGAGCTCGGTGCATGCTTTCGCATGCTGGACTGGGCAAGGAATTTTGGGCCGAAGCAGTAAATATGGCTTGTTACCTGGTTAATCGATCTCCATCTTCTGCTATCGAGTGGAAGACTCCTGAGGAAGTATGGTCGGGAAACCCGTTGATTACTCCGGATTACGAATATTCGGATGTCCTGCGTATGCTCATGCGAGAGATGGTAAGCTTGAGCCGAGGGCAAAGAAGTGCATATTTCTGGGTTATGCACAAGGGGTGAAAGGCTACCAGCTGTGGTGCATTAATCCCAGATCATCCGGTTTTCTAATCAGCAGAGACGTAATCTTCGACGAGACTGCAATGCTTCAAAAGAAGAGTCTCGAGACTCAACTAGCAGAGCAAACGGATCATGGTGTCAGAAGTGAGGTGGAGATTCAAGCGGAGTCTCCAAAGACCTCAGAGGTAACAGAGTAAGAGATTGTGGATGAGGCCACAGTTTCTGAAGACGGTGATATTGAACAACTAGTAGAGCCACAACACAACATAGTCACGGGCAGACAAAGGAGGCAAATTAAACCACCGGTACGTTATGGTTATTTTGATATTGCCTATGCATTAACTATAGGTGATGAGGTGGAGATGGATGAGCCTTCATCCTATTCTGAGGCGATGGCTAGTGCTGAGTCATCAGAGTGGCTAGAGGCTATGAGTGAAGAAATAGAATCACTCTATCGGAATCAGACATGGGAGTTGGTCAAAGTACCCAAAAGTCAGAAAATTGTTGGATGCAAATGGGTCTACAAAAGGAAAGAAGGCATTCCCGCTGTAGAGGCAGTCAGGTTCAAGGCGAGACTTGTTGCAAGGGGGTATACTCAACGAGAGGGCATTGACTACAATGAAGTGTTCTCTCCTATGGTAAGGCATACCTCTATTCGTGTATTACTTGCCTTAGTTGCTGCACAGGATCTTGAGCTGGAGCAGCTAGATGTGAAAACGGCATTTCTTCATGGCGAATTGGAGGAACAAATTTACATGAAGCAGCTTGAGGGATTTGCTATTCCAGGTAAGGAAGACCATGTTTGCTTATTAAAGAAATCTTTATATGGACTGAAACAATCTCCTAGACAGTGGTATAAGCGTTTTGATACTTTCATGATTAGTCAAGATTATTTGAAAAGTCAATTTGACAGTTGTGTTTATTTTAGGAGATTGGAGGATGGGTCTTTGATTTATTTGCTATTATATGTTGATGACATGTTGATAGCAGCCAAACATATGTCTGATATTAATGTGTTGAAGCGGCAGTTGAGTGCTGAGTTTGAAATGAAAGAATTAGGTGCTGCTAAGAAAATATTGGGTATGGAGATTTTGCGTGATAGGATTACAGGAACGTTGCGTTTGTCTCAAAAGAAATATATTGAGAAGATTGTGGCACGTTTTAATATGCAGTCAGCAACCGTGTTCCTTATTCTAGTGCAGTTGGTAGTATTATGTATGCCATGGTATGTACTAGACCTGACATTTCACAAGTTGTAAGTGTTGTCAGCTGTTACATGAAGCACCCAGGTAAGGCTCATTGGGAAGCCGTGAAATGGATCCTCAAATATCTAAAGGGGACAGCAGACGTTGGCATTATGTATCGGAGGAACGTGAATGGCAATGAGACCACAGGGTACGTGGACTCGGATCACGCCGGTAACTTGTATGATCGTAGATTGTTAGCAGGGTATGTGTTCATGCTAGCAGGTGGTGTAATAAGTTGGAAAGTGTCTTTGCAAGACGATGTTGCATTGTCTTCAACAGAGGCGGAGTACATGGCACTAACTTTTGTTGCAAAAGAGTCAATATGGCTAAGGGGTTTGCTCTCGGACCTTGGACTGGAGCAAAAAAGTGTCACCATACACTGTGACAATCAAGGTGCGATATATTTGGCTTATAATCCAATATATCACGAGCGAACGAAACATATCGACATCAGGTACCATTTCATCCATGATGTCATAGCGAAGGGTAAAATTGTTGTGAAGAAAATAGTAACAGCGGAGAACCCAGCAGATATGATGACGAAGCATGTTCCTTCAACAAAGCTCGAGCTCTATATGAGCTTGATTGGCATCTGTAGAGTATGAGCGCCCATCGGGGCGTTGGGAGAGCCGATCATGAAAAATAATCACTATAACTTGGCCTCAAACGTCGAGTCAAGGTGGAGAATTGTTAAATTATGTCTCGAGTTTGAGTCCATAGACAATACCCGATCCGTACAAAATATGTTACATGCTAAAACAAGAAAGAACGTGCGCGGAGGATTTGATGAAAAATGGCGCAGGATAGGAGCCGAAAGAATTCAGCCCTAGGTATGAGCCTTTGCACGTTGGAAATGGACGCCACAAATGCGCGTGTTGATTTTTGTGGCTCTTTCTCACTTGTCAGCGTGAATTTTGAAGAGACGATCGTGCGAATTTCTTCAACCTCAATAAATGCATGCACATGGCTATGTGCATGCATGCATGTAGAAATATTGGTCAACGTTTGCTGCTTCCGAATCCTATCTCGTAGAAGCCAAATCCTCCTCTCTGCTTGGTCATCTTTTTGTGGGCTTATATTATTTTATTATTGATAAAGAAAGTAGGATGGCAGAATAAAGGAAGAGAGATAATAAAAGCATACGTTTGTTGACCCTCTTCTGTCTCATTAAATGCTCGCCCATGCACATGCACTATTCGCACGCATGCCTACAAATAAGGTGGGCGTTCGGTGCCGACTGTAGACTTGTCTTGTGGGCGCATTTAATGAGGCCATTTACTTTCATTTTGTTTGTCTTGTTTTGTGCTCTTCTCCCTATAAAAGGAGAAGACGTCCGAAGATGCGAGCAGAGCAAAGAGAAAGGTGCTCGGCAAAGAGAGCTCAAAAGAAAAGAGCTCGAGAGAGTGAGAGGCCGTGAGCTCAGCGAGGTTTGTGCATCAGTCGAGTCCAGTGATTTGAGTTGTTAAACACTGTGGGCATCGGGTATAAAGTAAGATTGAGAAACACTTGAGTGTATTGAGTGATTATAATCCTGTAATTCTCCAATTTATAGTGGATTATTTTGCTGGCTCTCCCGTGGACGTAGGTTCCGATATTCGGACCGAACCACGTAAATTTCTAGTGTCCTTTTATTGTTCCTCGTTTTATTTCGATCGATTTCTATAACTCCCGACATAATTGTAAAATATTACAATCCGCTTCCGCTGCACCGCCAATTTACAACAATATACCTAAGCCAGCACATAAGATATGTACGGTATAGAAACTTTGGAGAAAATAAACATACTGCTGAAATTGACTTAAGAGAGTTGTAGTGAAACCTTACTAAGAGAACTATAGAGGAACCTAGAGATGTTTGCTGCTAAGATAAAATTGTTTGACAAGAGATTCATATTCCCAAATCTGACACAAAAGCATTCACCTGATGTCAGGAAAATCATTTTCAGAAGCAGAAGGGTTCTTCACGAGAGTACTAAAAGTGACGAGCTAGAGCCCTATACCTCGGGACGATCTACAACACAAAATAGTAGCCCCCTGGCTCTTAGCCGTGGAGATGAACTTCAGTATTTTCTCATACTGAAGCAAAGAAAATGAAATTATCATTTCGACATCCATCTGGCAGATTTGATGCTAAACATTGAAAAGTGAAAAGAATCAATGGTAATTAAAAATCCCAGACTAAAGCTACTTCCCATGATTTCTTCCAAACATATGGCACTTATGGGAGAAATTATCGCCTTCATTCCACACGTCAACTCAAAAATGATCATTTGCCCCTGATTATAGTGAATGAACGTCGTAGATTATGCCCAAGATACAACTGCTGCAATGGCTATGGGAGAAGGGCTACACTTCTCCCAAAAATAAGATAATTGTGGAAGTTATGTATTCTAAATCTTCACTACTATCTATAGTGGTTGGTAAACTAATCCCGGAATTTGTTATGACCGAAAACCCTAGAGAATGCATGTTCACAAATGGGTAAGGGTCGTAAGATAATAACGGACTCATATACATGCATTAACTAGTAAACTACAGAACTATACAGTACCGAACCTGCAGGTAATGAAAAATATACCTGCCCCTTACTCACGGGCCAAGCCTGCCACCCTCTTCTAAGGGATCAGATATTTTTTATATTTTTGCTCCATTGATCAAGCTTCTCGATGAATTGAGCAGCAATGCTTTCCTGAAAAAATTGTGATATACCCATTCGATATAATGCAAAACATATAATATAATGGTTTGAAAGAGAGCAATCACTTTGTAAGATATTATGCGCACCTAGCGAACAATTATGGTCATCTGACATCTGACATTTTATTTCATTTAAGCATGACTTTTGCGTGCCCAAAGTTCTCAGTTACTTCTTTGCAAATTATAAGCACACAATTTTCTCAACTCAAAGCTTTTCTCAACTCCTTCCATAAAGCTGGGTACAGAGGGTTGACTCGACATTAGTTCCACCTCCATGTTCTTATGAATGGCTCACAAGATCTGGATACTCAATTCACAACTTCTCTCAATAAATGGATTTAAAGCTCCCGAATCTTCAATTACAACAAAGAAGATTCTCGCTGCATTTTGCTTTTCTTTTTCACATTACATATGTATCTCCAGGTTGATGCATGATGTCTCATGCTAATTCAGGAATGCAACCATATGCATGATTAGATAGAATGAAGTAAAATCAATCCAGAAGTTTTACCAAGTGCAAGTGCCAGAGGTAGGAAATAAAAGAAACACGTACAGAATGACCTTGCAATGCGGAGATAACTTACACGCACGATAAGTCTAGATGTAGCACTACAAATTTGACCATTCGTCCAAAAGCATCCAAAAATTGTCCATTCAGCAGCTGTTTAAAATACAAGCAGTAAGGCCTATTGTCAGCAACATTGCATACATAATCAAGCTTATTCACATAGAAATCACCCAAGAAAGAATGCACCATCGCAATGAATTTCTGAAGGAAAATAGCAATTTGTATCAGTCTTATTGAGGGGTATGTGCTCCAGAATGCACCAACCATTTTCAAGATCAACATCCTCAAACACCACAATGGGGCTTTTTCCACCAAGTTCCAGTGAAACAGGCTGCGAGGTCATAACGTACACATGCCAGAAAGGTTACTCTCACACGAAGACTTTCCTCTGTTGAATTCAACAAAGACATGAAAAATAGCTGCACCTTGACAAGTTGAACAGCGACGGTCATAATCTTGCTCCCTGGAGCTGAGCTTCCTGTAAATGCAATCTGTTGATAAGAGCCAGCTGAGGTGGGGTAGACACATAGTTATATATGTAAAAATAAAATAAAATAAAACCAATGTGCAGAATGTGTCAGAGGAAACTTCACAAAATGTTAATGAAGAGATGATGGGAGAATACAGACCTTGTCGACTTGGGGATGAGATGCCAAAGGAGCTCCAGCTTCATGGCCAAGTCCAGTCAGAATATCGAGGACACCAGAAGGAAGACCCACCTCCCTACACACCTCAGCAAGATCCAAGCATGTCCTGAAGTTTCAAGAACACACTCAGGTGCATTAAAAAAATAATAAGGAAAATGAGTGAATTGAGTTAATGATGCAAGTGAAGATTAACACATACACAGATTGTCAAGAATTGAAGATTAGTCGACAATGGTGTCGAAACAGAGAGAATATGTGTGTATGGAAATGTATCTTGACTTCATTGATTAATGTAATCGATACAATCTGATGTATATATTGTACAACATTATGAATAAAAGGCAAAAGAATATTTATGATCTTTCCTAATCTCTCCTTATCTTTCTGATCCTAAAATAGTCAGATTACTCTATCAATTACAATCAGCACAAATCATTGATTATAATCAGTATCTTCTAATCATATCTTCAACACTCCCCCTCAAGCTAGTGGCTTGTATATGTCCAAGACGCCCAGCTTGTTTAGAAGATATGCATGCTGTCTCTGACAAAGGGGCTTAGTGAAAATGTCTGCTGGTTGTTCTGTAGTTCTAATCCCCTTGGTCTCGATGATTCCCTCTCTGATCTTCTCTCGGGTGAAATGGCAATCGACTTCAATATGCTTCGTCCTTTCATGTAGCACAGGATTCGCAGCAAGCTTCAGTGCTGAATTGTTATCACAGAAGAGTAATGTTGGCCCTTTAACTTGCACTCCAAGATCTGAAAGCAAACCTCGAAGCCATACTATCTCGCAGACTGTCTTCGCCATGGATCTATATTCAGCCTCGGCTGATGATAAAGACACAGTGGATTGCTTCTTAGTCTTCCACGAAAGCAGTGATTCCCCCAATTTGATGCAAAATCTAGTAATGGATCTTCTACTCATAGGGCAGGTGGCGTAGTCTGCATCACAATAGGCTGTCATCTCCATATTACATCTTTTAGAAAGAAGTATTCCTAGCCTTGGACAGCTCTTCAGATATTTCACCACTTTCAAGGCTGCATTTATATGCGACAGTTTGGGGCTGTGCATGAACTGGCTGAGATTTTGCACTGCGTAGCAAATGTCCGGCCGTGTCATAGTAAGATAGATGAGCTTCCCTACAAGTCTTTGGTAGCTCGTTGGATCTTTCAATGGTGGATCATCTTGCGAGGAAGACGTTCCAACATCATAGTCGACGCTGGTCAGTTTGGCATTCTGTTCAACGGGAATAATTGCTGGCTTGCATCCTGACAGTCCCGCTTCTGAAATGATCTCCATCACAAACTTCCTTTGACTGAGGGATATCCCAAGGTCAGATCGGGCTATCTCTATTCCAAGAAAATATTTAGGTGATCCCAAATCTTTGATATGAAAGGATGAATGCAAGTAGTCTTTCAGCTTCTTCACAAAGAGGACCATCGTTTCCCATAATAAGGATATCGTCAACATAAATCATCAAGTATGTGGTTGACGTACCTTTTGTCCAGGTAAACAATGCGTAATCATGTTTGGACCGCCGAAAGCCGCTCCCGTGAGTGCTGTGGTGAATTTGGCATACCACCGCCGAGACGCCTGTCTTAGTCCATAGAGAGATTTGCAGAGACGACATACCTTATACTCCCCCTGTCTCCGTAATCCT
This sequence comes from Eucalyptus erythrocorys, assembly GCA_014182555.1. Lineage (NCBI taxonomy): Eukaryota > Viridiplantae > Streptophyta > Magnoliopsida > Myrtales > Myrtaceae > Eucalyptus > Eucalyptus erythrocorys. The sequence continues at coordinate 11,973,043 of CM024598.1, read as the reverse complement.
TCGGGAAGATCCATGTAAATTTCTTCATCTAGATCTCCATGAAGAAAGGCATTGTGGACATCCATTTGATGCAATGACCAGTTGCGAAATGCAGCAACTGATAGGAAGGAATGGACTGTAACGTCTTTAGCAACCGGAGAAAATGTCTCATGGTAGTCGAATCCTTCTCGTTGCGTGAAGCCCTTGGCTACAAGTCGTGCCTTGTATCGTTCCACAGTACCATCCGCCCTATATTTTGTCTTATATACCCACTTGCAACCAATGGGTTTACGACCAGGGGGTAGAGTCACGACATCCCAGGTATGATTATCTGTTAGGGCCTGTAGTTCTGCCTCCATTGCTTCCTGCCATCGCTTGTCTAGTACAGCCTCATTGAAATTGGAAGGCTCTTTTTCTTCCGATATTCGACTAATGCAACATAGATGGTCTGATGACAAGCGATTGAATGACACAAACGAGGATATGGGATATCGGGTACCTGATGATAGTGCCGAGGAACAGACATAGTCTTTGGTCCAGGCTAGTGGCCGAGTAGTTCGGCTTGATCGTCGAGGTGGTTCTTCCGACATCCTTGGGGGTGAATATGATACTTCAATATTTCCAGATTCCTCGTTGTTTGCTTGATGAGATTCTTCTTCAATGATTTGTTCCTGATTATTGGGCGGTGATGAAATCAATGGTGAGGATGATCCCTCATTTACCACTTGGGTTACTGGAGATGGGCCAATGATGATAGATTCTCCAGTAGATAGATCTTCTTCCAATAGGAATGGACGAGTCGTCCTTGTGTCTTCTGTAGTCACAGGAGAAGTATCCTGGAAAGGGAAGATGTCTTCGTGAAAAATCACATCCCTGCTGATGAAAAATTCTCCAGTGGATTGATCATAAACCCTATACCCCTTCTTTAAGTTGGGATATCCCATGAAGACACATCTTCTGGCTCGAGGAGACATTTTGTCTCTGGCCCCCACGGTAGCTGCATAGCATAAGCAGCCAAATACTCTGAGGTGTGTTAGATCTGGTTTCCTTCCATATAGCAGTTCAAACGGCGTTTTTCCTTTTAGAACACGTGATGGCATACGATTTATGAGATACGCTGCAGTAACTATACAATCTCCCCAAAAATCTTCAGGTATAGATGCCTGGAATTTAAGTGCTCGTGCCACTTCTAAGAGATGACGGTGCTTTCGCTCAACAACCCCATTCTACTGTGGGGTGTAAGTGCATGTACTTTCATGCAGAATTCCCTTTGATGACAGAAAAATTTGCAATCTTCATTAAAGAATTCTCTTCCATTATCTGTGCGGATGCGACGAACTGATTTTCCAAATTGGGTTATGGATAAGGAGATGAATATTTTGAGATAAGAGAGAACTTGGGCTTTTGATTGAATGAGAAAGACCCAAGTGGCACGTGAAAAATCATCTACAATTGTGAGAAAAAATCTCGAACCATCACGATTTAATGTGTGATATGGTCCCCAGACATCAGCATGAATCAAGGAAAATATATCGTCTACTCGAGTTGTACTGTTCTGAAAAGGTGAGCGTGTTTGCTTTGCCAGCGGGCAGATGGAACATTGAGGACTAGGAAAAGAAGCAGTATGACCCTATCTTTTATGATAAAGAAAATTCTTTTCATTTGCAACAATGTTACAAAATGACTTATTGAATGCAACAGAAGATGATTCAAGATTTTTTGGAGTATTGACCCAGAAATATAGTCCTTGATAGGCCCTACCCAAGCCCATCAGTTTGCCAGTCGAAAGGGCCTGAAATAGACAATTGTCATGGTCAAAGATGACACGACAAGAATTTTTTTACAAACTCGAGAGACTCGATATGAGATTAAATTGGAAAGTGGGGACATAAAGAACATTTTTGAGAGTAATGAATGAACTAAGATTCATGTGCCAATCATTCCAACATGTGTGGAGCTCCCATTTGGAAGTTGAACTGATATTGGATAGGATAAATTTCTGATTTTGGAAAAGAGTTTTGGATTGCAGATAATATGATCACTAGCTCCTGTATCAGTGATCCATTCATCACTGGAAATTGAGTTCATCAGGTAGTAAGAAATACCTGTGAAACTTCCTGCTTTCTCAGAGGGATCCAGCCTCTTCAGAGTCTCCATCAATTCCCGATATTCTTCATGAGAAATAGTTCTATCATTTGAATTTCTTGTCACCTGAAAAACACTTGAAAATTTCCCTTTTTCTTTTCCGCCCGGCCTGTCGTGCAGTTTCCAACAATTTTCCATAGTGTGATGCGGTCGTTTACAGTACTCACAATATAATTTACCTTTCCCTTTATTTTTAAAAAAGGTAGTGGGCCTACTCACCACATGGGTCGTTGTTCCTTCATAATTTACGGCCATTTGCCCTTTGGGCCCATTAAGCCCAGAAAATTGGTCTCCGCGTGGGCCTTCTGAAGCATAGAAGCCCGCTGCATTGGATTCGATCAAAAAGGCGTTCTGTGAGCCGTCCAATCCAGCCGCACCATGGATTAATTTGGAACCGTCAGATCGTCCGGACAGATCTCGGCCGTTGCTCGCCCGTATAAAAGTTCTAGGGTTCTCAGGGAACCCTAGATTGTCTCCGTGGAACCCTAGATTGGTTCCTCGACTCTCTCCTCCTCCTGCGGCTCCTTCGTGGAACCCTAGATTTCTTCCTCTCGTGGTTTTACGTAGCTGGTGAGGAGAGATCCTTGCCGCCAGAGCCACGCCTTCGCCTCCTTTGCCGAGATCTGCAACTTTCTGTTGGCTTTCCTCCTGGATCGCTAACTGGTAGATTCGGCCGAGGGTCGGCATCGGCTCCATGGTTAAGATCTGCGATCGGAATGAAAGGTAAGACTCATTCAGTATGAGGAGGAATCTTATCGCCTTTTCTCTGTCTCGGATTTTCTTGTACTGTTGCAAAATCAGCTCCGGCCACTCAAGTCTTTCTTCTGCCGCCTCCAATTCATTCCAGAGGCTTGAAAGTTTATTAAAAATCGACGCAACAGACATATTTTCTTGTTTTAGATTTGAAATCTGTTGCGTCAAAGAGAAAATTTTTACGGCATCTAATTTTCCGTACATCTCCTTGATGTTTTCCCACATCTGTTTTGGATCCTCCGTCTGGGAAGGCCCGCCGTGACTTCGGGGCGAGGCTGTTTCGATCCACGCCCCGACTAGCTGGTTACACCTTTTCCAAATCCTAGCTAGTCGTTCGTCGGTCGGGACCGGGACGGTTCCATCGATAAAACCCTCCTTCTCTTTCGTTACCAGGGCGCACCGGAATTCTCGCGACCAACTCGAGTAGTTATCCAGTCCGGTTAATTGTTGGGCAATGATCTTCAGATCTGGGCCGTCGGCACTCGTTGTGAAGAGGGGGTCGCCGGGTTCCAGCCATCCACTGGCAGCGAAGATTTGGTACGGGAAAGGACCTGGAGGTAGGTTCGGGTATGGGTTTGTTCCCAAACCTGTTCCCTCGGATCCAATCGTGTTGCCTACATTGCCTGTGTTCGGAAAAGAACCCAAGCCTGGATAGGGATTTGTACCCATCCCTGGTTCAATTGATCCGCCCGTCTGTGAAAATTTGGTTGCGCCTGCCCCATCGTTGGTTGGTAGGCCTCCATCAGATCTTATTCCCGGCAATGATGGATTTGGGTTAATCCCATAATACCAAGGATTTGGTATCCATTGGAAAGGTTGGCCCGAATAGGGCTGCCCCAAACTCGCCTGAGCCGGAATAGGTATCCACTTTGTAATGGTGGTTGCTGTATTTGAGGTTGCGGTTGCGCCTCGCGCTTCGGTGGTGATTCCGGAGGACGACTCCTAGATCTGTGAGATTGGTGGCGATATCTCTCCCGCGAACTGATCATTGGATTCCGAGGTAAGTGTTTGTGGATTTGTCATGGGTGAAATTTGCTAAGAAAATTTTCTCTGCAGGGTTGATCTCGAGAAGGAAGAGGGTTGTTATGTTCTGTGGTGGTGCAGCAACAGAGTATGCCAAAATTTTCTGTTATGCTAACGTGCAGTAACAGAGGAAGAATCGAGAAGTGAGGAGTATGAACAAACTGTCCTGTTCTGTGGCTGTTACAGCAACAAGGACCGAAGAATGAACAGATAGAAGCTATGCCAGGATCTGGGCACGCTCTGATACCATGTCAAGAATTGAAGATTAGTCGACAATGGTGTCGAAACAGAGAGAATATGTGTGTATGGAAATGTATCTTGACTTCATTGATTAATGTAATTGATACAATCGGATGTATATATTCTACAACATTATGAATAAAAGGCAAAATAATATTTCTGATCTTTCCTAATCTCTCCTTATCTTTCTGATCCTAAAATAGTCAGATTACTCTATCAATTACAATCAGCACAAATCATTGATTGTAATCAGTATCTTCTAATCATATCTTCAACACAGATGCCAACTCAGAAGGCTTCAGTATCGCTGTGCAACCAGCAGCCAGAGCAGGAGCTACTTTCCAAGTAGCCATCAAAAGAGGGTGGTTCCTGCATTGCATGAGATTCATCGTCATAACCAAGGACTTTTATCATTTTTACACCATCAAGGAAGGCCATTGAACGTTCAGAGCAAGAATTAAAAATCATCATCTCCCAAATGACATAAAAACTCATGTTGCTACCAAAACAGCGAAGTCTAACAAGAGCAGATGAGAATCTCACAAGAACCACAGGCCATCATTTAGTTGCTACAGGCTGATGATAACATGTTGATCCAGTCAATGGTATCTAACGGTTAGAAAGATAAACTATGATATTTCTAGGTGGCGCATCGAGTCAGCAGAATAAAGCACCATTACCATGGAGTAATTAATGCAACACCAACTGGTTCCTTGAGAACATTGCTCTTAAATGACTCCATAGGAAGAGAGACAGGAGCCTTTTGCTTAGCACCCAAACCTTCAGCAAGATCTGCGTAGTACTCAAAGCAACCAGCTACATCGTCCTGGATGGAATTAACAACCATATTAGTGAATTATATGGGAACAAAGTAAAATGTTGCACAACCTTTACAAATGGCACCATGTCCCATGCCGCTTCGTCCGGAGGTTTTCCACAGTCAATGGCCTCCAGTTTTCCTCTAATCATGTGGGAACAAGTAGTAATTCTTCCACCATCATATGATAAAACAGTGGAATAATGGAGAATTATAGAGGAAGACTAAGGGTCTTCTTTCACCTTCTATGAAGAGGCAGGGCTTCTCACAAGCAAATAACATAGGACATATAAAACACTGAAAAATAGTCCCGTCATTCTAGAGGAACCCAACTCTTCTTGAGTAGTATGAGTTTGCCAATGAGTTGTTTACGGGTTCGAAGAAATATTACATAAAGATTGTGGATTTGACAAGCAATGTAAAATAGTCCCGTCATTCTAGAGGAATTGATGTTGAGACTGCAAGAGATATGTAGTTAAAGAATTGTGCTACGTTTCCGCTGCCCATTCTTCAATGTTGGTATCAAAGCAAGTAATGGACTCTATTCATTGTGAATGTTAGAATCACTAATTTAGAGTTTGATAAGTAGCATATGATACTTTTGTTTATATATGTTATTGATTTAATGCTTAACATCAATCATGAAAAAAACATTTTTCGTGCTAGTAGAAATTTGAAATTTCTTCTAATTGTTAAAAGATTGTTAATTAAATAAGTTATTGATCACCTAATTTCCTGATAACTTATTCGTAATAAAATCATTGGATCTTTTTGACAATTTACAAGTTATCAAGTTTTTTCACTAACTTTTACTTATCATCTTTACGACCGGCTTAAATTTATTAACTCCCACATGAGTTTGTCAATCTTTCTTTTGATGATTTACCAACTTTCCTTTGATTATAATTACCAATTTCTTTTGGGTTACTTCTCATTTAAATTACTTACTAACTCTTTATTTATTTATTTATTTTTAAAAAATTATCAACTCTTGTAATCATTTCCCCACTTTTTGGAAGGTGAGGGAGCTCTTAGGACGAATTAGTAAATTTTAGTAGATTTTTCAATCTCAATTTATTTTCTTTCAGATCCAACTTCACAAAACCAATGTCATTTTAGGTGACCCATCTATAATGAATTTTCATGAGGAATCAAGTCATACATCGATAATCCAAATTGTTTGCCAAGTGTGTTTCCATGTTTGTAATTATGTAGAATATTGAACGGAAGCTAACAAAAGAAAGATTGGTCAATAATTTTAATGACACAAAAACTATTAGAGATGAACCATTTATGATTTTTTCAGGACACGAAACTTAAAAAGGGTTAAATATAGCACTAGTTTTCTGTTGGAAAAATTATCAAAATAGTCGTAAATCTATTGCAACGTTTTCAATTTAGTCCTAAACCCCCTTTTTTTTTTTTTTTGCCAATTTAGTCTTAAATCTTTTGTAATTGTGTTAATTTAATCCATATGGCCAAATTTGGCCTGCAGAAACCTGACATGTCAATTTTTAAAAATTTTTTTCAATTTATTTATTCTCTCTCTCTCTCTCTCTCTCTCTCTCTCTCTCTCTCTCTCCTCATTGACCGACCAGATGCATTGGTCGGTGAGGCTTGCCCCGATTGGCCATTAGCGAGGGCGAGCTTCACCAGCGACATTGTTGGGCAAGGCAAAGCTCGTCCTGTGACACCAAGGCTTCGCCCACCCAAGGTGAGGCCAACCTCACTGTCAATCTGGCGAGGCTCGCCCACGCCGGTCAATGCCTCTAGCTGATCGCCAAACCTCGGTGACCAGTTGGGAAAAGAAGGAGAGAGAGAGAGAGAGAGAGAGAGAGAGAGAGAGAGAGAGAGAGTGAATGAAATAAAATTTTAAAAGATTGGTCGGCTAGCTAAATTTGGCCAAATGGTGCAATTACAAAAAGGTTTAGAACTGAATAGACAAAAAAAGATTTAGGACTAAGTTGGAAAAATTACAATAGGTTTAAAACTGTGTTGGTAATTTTCCCATTTTTGGGTATTAAACTCAAACTAGTTGATAACTCACTTAGAGAAAAGTTTGATAAATCATTTCATTAAAGTAAATAATTTCATATAAGAGTTAAAAAAATTTAAGGTGTTGAGCAATGAGCTTGAGTTTAGGGATGGAGAGTTTAAGCTCCTTTTGCTATGAAGGTTAAACTAGGGATGAACGGCGATGGTATTTTGGCTAAGTTGAAGAGAGAGATGGATGTGGATTGATGTTGTCATGTCACTAGAAATCTTTGCTTTGTTTTTTTTTTCTTTTTCTTTTTTGGTCATAATAGTCTTTAAAAAAAAAAGTCTTCTCTCTTTTGAAGAGTTGCACCAAGGAATTGGAAAAGTTGACCGTATGGAGTCTTTCCCTTTAATCGGCAAGCACGCAAAGCCTCTTCTCCTTTTTTCATTCTTTTTCCTAATTAGAGGGTTCATATTGATCTTGTCCGTGATTGCATATTGGTAATAGTTGAAAGTTTCTAAAAGGTGTTGGAAATAATGCAATCAGTGAACTTTCTTTGGACGGTACTTGGCAAGCCTCGTTTTATTTGTACCATATAAAAATCTTATCTTTTTACACCTGGCAAGTGAAGAACCGTGCGTTGAAAATTATAAATTTTCGTTATTTGATTGCTTCATAAATGGTTAGACAGCACTTTTCGTCATAATCCCCTCTTTAATTGTTTTTCCTTTTCCTGTCATTTCCTTTTGAATTTGTTTACCTTTGAATATTTAGAGTTTCACTATCAAGACTTCTTATTCATTGGTTTTTCCTTTAGCGAAAATGCTTTTGATTACTTTTCTTCCGCTGCCTAACCATCTATCTCATGGCAAAAAATTTGAAGTGCGAAGCATTTAAGCCTAGGTATGGGGCCATATTAATTCATTTTCTCCTTAATAAAAGAATTACGTGATCTCAATGTCCAATTTTCTGTGATCACAACTTTGATTGCAACCTTTTTTGAATGGTAATGGGCAAACTTTTTTTCCCATTCCTGAATTTCGTGTGCCTTGTTTTATTTGTATTATTATAAAAACCTCATCTAATTATACATGAAAAGTGAAAATTCTTCTGGAAAACATTATTGTTTTTTGTTATTTGATTGCTTAATAAATGGCTAAATTGACACATTTCAATGTAATTCCCTTTTTAATAGTTTTTTTTCTTGTCATTTTCATTTTGAATTTGTTTATCTGTGAGCTTCTGGAGTTTTCACCATCAAGATTCAAATTCATTGGTTTTTCCTACGGGGAAAATGCTTTTGTTTACTCTTAACTCCAACATCTAACTATCTACATTATGGCAAAAAATTGGAGCATTGTGAATTTTAACCTAAGTGTAATGTCATTGTAATTCATCTTCTCCTTCATAATAGAATTACTTGATCTTGACGTTCATTTTTCCCGTGGTCATAACTTTAATTGCATTCTTTTTTGTTTTATCAGTTTTTTAGATATTTGACTCTATTAGTCAAAGTTATTGCTTTTACCTCGAAAAATAATAACTTTTGGTGTTATACAAATTTAGTTTGAATTGGAAGTTTATTAACTTTTTCTTTTGGTACGTGAAGTCTACCCTCTAAGCAAGTGAAATAGAACTTGGCAAAATTCAAAATTTCGAGAAATAAAATCTTCGAAAAAGAGAATGTTCCATACGACCGACCTCTATCCAAACTTTTTCTTTCGGTACCTTCCGCTGAATTTAATGCTACAGAATAAGCGGAGGTCATTGTATCTCTCTCTCTCTCTCTCTCTCTCTCTCTCTCTCTCTCTGACATCAGTCCATTTTCTTCAACGTCTGTCAACCCAAAATCTTCTAGAACTTGAAAGGGTCTCGGAACCTCATCAATCGCGCCGCGCCGGACACTGCACTCCACCTACAGGAGGGATAGAGGGAGAGAGGGAGGGAGGTCGTCAATCGTGTCATCAAGCATGTCATTGTGGTCGCTCCCGGGACAACTTTTGTTATTTCCCACTTACGAGGCCCAACTACATGTACTCTAATTAATTCTGGAGAACCGCATCTTTTCCCGGTCTTGACTTAATCGATTCCTTTTCGATCTTGTACCCTTAATGACGGCAACAAAGTATTGCACCACATTTTTCCTCACTGCCTTTTCTTTTATACAAGTTTAACACTCTAATGCCAAATCCTACTAGCATAATTGTTATAAAATGCATAAGCCTCATCATAAGAATTAAACTCCATAACTATGCAAGTTTTGATTTTCTCGTTCTCTAGTATCGTGACGCTTTCATGATTAGCATCTTCAGTTGCATTGTTCATTTCATCTTCATCACCACCATTATTTTCATTGGCAAAGTTGCTTTCGATACTAACTCCATCCATCCGAATGAGATGTCAAGAAAAAAATTAAGAATTATATGTCTAAAATATATAGATTGATTCAAACTAAAATTCGACAACAACGAATACATCTTACTTTCTTACAATAAGAAAAGTAAAGATTGACGAACCTTTCTCCACAGTTATGAGTTATTCAATTACACATTGTACAACAATCAAAATTCAAAATGTACAAGGTAATTACACATTCTGCCAAAAAAAAAAAAAAAGAAGATAATTACATTCCTATTTTTGAGTTATTAAGCTTTCAAAAAAAAAATTGAGAACAATATCTACAAAATCTTTTTCTTTGAGGAGAGAATAGTATCCACTATTTTAAATGTTGCCACTGAATTCTTCATATATTTCTTATTATTTAAATCGATTGTATGATTTGTTTCTTATTGTGTAAATAGTATTACTTTGATTTGTTTCTCAATTCAAACTTGCAATAAAGAATTATTCAAATCTCAGGAAAAAAAGGGTAAAAATGAAACTGGTTAAGGAAGCCAACATTTCAAGCTTTTTTTTATCTTTTAAATTTAATAGATCTATATAATAACATTAGCGATTTCAATATTTTTTACTTGTAATTATTTATATTTTGGTAACTAATTTTTTTCTTTCATTTTATTCATGAAAATTGATTGTGCGTGCCCTTTTACGATTTTATCTCTCAATTTAAGCTTGTAATAAGAAAATATATATAAAAAAAAAAGGTAAAAGATGGACTTGAGTCTTATGTGCACTAATCTATATTATCTGTTTTCGTTCGAGGACGAGTAGGATTCTCACTAATTCTTTCTTGGAAAAGATTTTTTTTTTTAAAAAAAGTGTAAAGGATGGAAACTGTTTGAAAAGGTCAACCAATTCCCATTTTGAAAATGTGCGGTTCTTAGCTAACCGTCACTCCGTCAAGGACAGTCAACAAAGAGTTTTCCTAAAACTATTGTTTACGTCGTGTGGGCTTAAGCTTTGAAAATTGGGGCATCTAATTTTTTCCATAGTTGGTGCTGTGTATGCGTGTGAGGTCAAATTTTGGCGACCGAAATGATGTGAATTGAGACGGTCTTGTACAAACTACCACGTTCCTATGCTTTTTTGAATTGCAGAACTCTATGTAGCGGTTGATAATCAAGGCAGAAGAGGTCATTTTAAAAATCTAAGAAATAAGTGCGTTGAAAGTTTTAAAATTTGCCACGAGATATAATTGAGCTCATCAACTTGGTCCAATAAAAGTCCTGCTAGTGATTACAATTTTTGAAAGTTTAAAGAAATAAATTTTAGGATTTAATTACACTTTTTAAAAATTTTAAAACTCAATTTGGACTTTCGTGATGATTTTTAAGATTTCTGATATACCTATCCCTAAATTCAAGCCAAAAAAAGGAGGGTGCCCGATCGTTCGTTTGGCGAATCATTCGAGCAGGCCGACTGCATATAAACTAGCTCAGATACCTCATGGCGATGGCCATGGGACTAGAAAAGTCAAATGTACATGTATGAAAAATCTAGGGGGAATCTCATCTAAAACACTCAAGGCCAAATATGATCATCTAAAGTCAAATTAAAGGTCGATGAATTTTGCATAATTATGAACATGGGTTGGCCCCAAGTTGATACAAAAGAGAACCTTCCAATGATGAACCTTATCGACCAAACCTAACCATGACTGTGCAATTATAAGATTCGTGATACCTAGGAATGATCGATTTTGGGTTTCATACAAGTTTCACGTGGAGCCTATCATGCATGTTCTCTAACTATCCTGTTACAAGTTTCAAGGTCAATTCCAAATTCCATATATATTATCGATTGAACGATTCTAGTGAACCATCATCTTTAATTACCACCACGCATAACTATAATGGTCATAACTTATATTTAGATATATGAAGAATATGGAAAATTAATGAAGTAAAAGTTTCAGTTATAAAATGGAAGCTTGGACTAGTAATTCCATATAACACACTCATCATCAAATGCCTTAAAATACCGTAGAATCACATGAAGATATAGAAAAAAAAATATAAAATCTTGTTCCGGGTTTTAGGTTTCATATTCATCCAAACAGGTTCCTCAACTTTTTGAACTTGGCACTAGACAGATTCCCATTGGTCTAGTTTCTCGGTTATAGTTTTTACTATGAAATCATGCTCACCCCTAATGGTACCTATACTAAATTTGATGGAATAGAATAATTGCTAAAAAAGAAAAAGCATAACAAATTTCCAGCTACCGTGGTAATGGCTTACAAATTTTTGAATGAATAAATTTCACAATAATTTATAACAGTTTATTATTTGATTTTTTTATAATCATCATCATCATCATCATTATCATCATCATCAGAATAGGTTAAATAGTACCACCTAATCATTTAAAAAAAGAAATAGCCACATGGACATCAACATCCGTCACCCTCGTCATTTTAGTCGTTGCAGATCTCTCTTTTGTCTCCACTGGCCTCAACCCAAAATATTCTCGGACTCGAAAGGTCTCGGAGCCCCATCATTCTCGCCTTGTCAAACACTGCATTCCACCCACTCTGAGAGAGAGAGAGAGAGAGAGAGATAGTGTGTGGAGAGAGAGACATGTCAAACACTGCATTCCACCCATCATTCTCGCCTTGTCAAACACTGCATTCCACCCACTCTGAGAGAGAGAGAGAGAGAGAGAGAGAGAGAGAGAGAGGAGAGAGATAGTGTGTGGAGAGAAAGACATGTCAAGCACTGCATTCCACCCATCATTCTCGCCGTGTCAAAAACTGCATTCCACCCACTCTGAGAGAGAGAGAGAGAGAGAGAGAGAGAGAGAGAGAGAGATAGTGTGTGGAGATAAAGACGTGTCATCGCCGTGACATTTTCCAAAAAGCTCTGCTGTAGCATAAAGAACGCAAGGGGTGACGTGAGAAACGGGACCCAAAAGTCAAGCATCAGTCTGTCGCTTCGATCCCGCCTTGTGTAGCCCATCGGTCTATTGCTCATGTCTGTCCCTTCTCTTCTTCTTCTTCTCTCTTCGAAGAGAACTAAGTGAGAGGGAAAATTTGATAACCGACTACATCTCAAGCAGAGCCCATGAAGTTGAACGGGGCGAGCCCATCAATCGCGCTTCCTCTGCTCGCACTCTCCTCGTTTTTCTTCTCTCTTGCCATCTCTGATCCTCGAATCACCGAAGCAGGCCGCATCTGCGAGAACTCCACTGGGATCGTCGCCGAAAACGTGGTCTCCAACTTCATCGCCGTCATGAGGGAGATGTCCAACAGCGTCGCCGACCAGCGCTGGGTCAACTACTCCCTCACCTCGCCGCCACCAGCAGTGTACGGCCTCGCCCAGTGCCACGGTGACTTGATTGAGACCGAGTGCTACCTCTGCTTCACCGAAGGCCAGACTTGGAACCCCCCCACCATCCCCAACTTCGGCCGGCTCTACCTGGACGGCTGCTTCCTTCGTTACGACCATTACGACTTCTACAACGAGACCGTCGATACAACGCATGACATGCTCAAGTGTAGCTCCAATTCGACGGTCCCGGCAGAGAGAGTGGCCGAGTTCTCAGATAGGGTAGACCGGGTGCTGAGGAATGTCTTGGCAAGCGCCGTGCTGAACAAGGGCTTTGCAGTGGCTGGGGAGGACAGAGCCGGAGGGGTGGCCGGGGCATATGCTTTGGCACAGTGTTGGAGCACGCTTGATGCCGGCGGTTGCAAAGTCTGTTTGGAGAATGCAACTTCGATGGCAAGAAGCTGCACTCCTAGAGAAGAAGCGCGTGCCATGAATGCGGGATGCTTCCTTCGTTACTCAACCACAAAGTTCTACAATGTCCCCGTTAGCGGAGGTAACAACTAGTCTCCTGATCGCTGTTTACCAACGTAAAAGATGGCTTCCTCGCCATTAAAGAAAAACTAAGGCTCTTCTATGTCTACTGTCAGATTTTGATTTTTCAAATTGTGGTTGTTGATTAAGGCTTTGCTCGTTTCTCATAAAATATAATAATTCTAAAAATGTCTTCTAAAAAGCCACTTTCTCGAAAAAATGATAATATTTTTCGATATTAAGTTGAAACTTGAAAATGAGTTAAAAAATATATTCCACCATTTAGTGTAGATTTTCCTTTGAGCACTTTTTTTTAATGATTTTTCTTTTCATTTTTTAAAATATTGAATTTTTAATTATTCTATTTTGTTTCCTTTTTCTTTTTTTCTTTTTTGGCCAATCGTCGGCCACGGTGATAACTGACAATTGACCTTAGATGAGATCAAGCTCGAGTTTTTGCTAGATTGGCGAGGCTCTAGTCTTCTCAGAGGTTGACAAGACCTTGACATTGCCAGAATAGTGAGCTCATCCCTTGCATATGGTTGACCGTTGTCCATTGTTGCAGATGATGATTAGCCAAGGCAAAAGCAAAAAAGAAAATGGAAAATGGAAAAGAAAATTAACTAAAAATTCATTATTGAAAAAAGTAAAAGTAATTGAGAATTCGATTTTTAAAAAATATATAAAGAACGAAATTTCATTAATTAAGAACCTTAGCCTAAGGACTACAACTACAGCATTGAGGCCCAAGCTTGACCTTTAAGGATGCTTGCTCAAGTGCCGAGGCATATGGCACAAGCACCAAGGGTTTGACCTCGGCCTCGATGCACTGAAGCCTAGGTGCTGAGAGTTTGGGGATAGGAACTAGGTCCTGAGCCACCTTGTCAACTTGACCTAGGTCTTTGTTATTAGCATCCAACCTCAATTGACCTAGGTCCAATCTCGACGAACTCATGCCCATGAGTTAGAAATCGGGCTGTAACACCCCTTAACCCAAAGGGATCATTACAGTCATTCATCTCCTTTTTAACTAAGCTAATAAATACGTGGACGAAATTTTTTTTTTTTTTTTTTTTTTAAATATATATCAGTCCCCCAGCTAGTTTAAATATTTGCGGAAGCGTAATCTTTTCAACTCTCCCTCCACACAAACATAAGACAAATGCACACCAGCTAGACATCAAGGAAAGAAAACCGAACCATTTTATTTACGTATTTACGGGATGGGTTAATCTCGGGGTAGGTACATACAAAAGTAAGCCATCGCTCATCGGGTGTGGCTTAAACTCAAAAAGGAACACCTCTACCCCCTTCTCACCGATCCCAAAAGAGTGACCCATCCCTCCTTGGTGTCGGTTGTGTCCAAAAAAGTCAATCAGCTCCCCGCCTATCCCCCACGCAGCAGCTACACCCACCCCGGCGCATCAGGTGGCGGAGGTGGTAACATCCTCGCATCACCCCATCCCGGCGCACGTGGATGGAGATGAACTCCGGGTAAGCTGGGCCACCAGGTAGACCCACCTCATAAGTAACAACCGCACGAACTCGGAGAAATGTCAGCCCGGGGACATGAGGACGGAGTCTATCACCGCCACCTCCACATCAACGTCGGAGGATACCATAAAAGGTGCCCCGCGTGACAGGAGGAGGAATCGGCATCTCTAAGCTGAAATGTTAGTCCCCAAAAGGGGTGAGTACAACCACTCAGCAAATAAATAATTCCCTATGGCTACTCAAGCATCACACAAGACATCACAATTAACATCTATACACATAAAATTGTATCATACAAAAATACCTCATCACATAGTTATATATATATGTTACGTCATGCCATGGGAATTTATTCATTTATGTATTCACCTTTAATACCCATGCATATATTTCACTTTATGCATCAATCCACACTCATGTATATACATATCATTACAAGCACTTTAAATCCAGGCTTGAGCATACATAACATCACATGCATATCAATTTAAACTCATGGCCTCATATCACCATACACATCATGCCATGCCAATTTATGCATACTAACACATGCATACCATTCCATGCTCATGGTCTTATATCATAACTCGTATCATGCCATGCCCAATTATGCATATCAGCACATGCATACACATCAATCCATGCTCATATCCATGCATACAAGCCATTATATGCATATTCACATGTACCATGCCGTGTTTTCATAATTTTATTCGGCTTTTCATATACCCCGGCACACACCATCCGGGCTTCCGGCACCCCCACGTTCCGGGCATCTCGCATCCCAAGCGGCATCATGAGGAATCACGGCACACACCATCCGTGCTTCCGGCATTTACACTCCCCGGCCGGGTATCTCGCACCTCAACTAGCATCACGAGACATTCACGGCACACACCATCCGTGCTTCCGGCATCCCCTACGCTCCGGGCATCTCAACTCCGAGGCCATCCAGATTTACGCACACATGGCTACTGGGCATCCGGCATTTTCACTCCCTGGCCGGGCATCCCGAAAACTCCCGGGGCATTGTCGGCTCACACACTCCGACAGCCTTCTCATTTAATTGTGATATGTAATTTATGCATGGCTAAATCATACATGGCACTTAGCATGATGCACATATCCAATATCATCTTGGTATATAAAAAAATATCAGTATTTAATTTATATACCATAATAAAACATTTGGGAACACATCCATATAATTATATATTATATATATATATATATATCATTTAATTTTGCTCACATATTTCCTTTATTTAAATTTATTGAACTCCATATTTCAAGAAAAATACTCGAAATCAAACACTCAATTAATATTCAAAAATATAAGTTTACATGAGAGATAGTCAAACATGATAAGTTAATTCCCATAAAAATTTATAAATTTTCAGGAGTCATTATGCGAAAAGTATTATTTAACTTTTACAAAGGAAAATTCCAATTTCCTCAACTCACATCAATTCGGCATTCCCATTATTTAAATAATTAAATGGCCTCTAAAAATTACAAAATTAAACCACAACATAGACAAGACATAGAGGTACAGCATTCAAGAAGGATTCAAATCCAAATAATCACTACATAAAAAGATAGAATTTTAACTTCACAGCAAACAAATTTCGGATTCCACAGCTTACACCGGTTTAAAATTCTCCTTATTTAAATAATTAAATGATCTCCAAAAATCATCAAATTAAATCACGAATTAAACAAGACTTAGAGGCTCATTTTTCATGAAGAACATAAGTCCAAACTGTCACCATACAAAAAGATATAAATTGAACAATTCAATAATTTATACTCGGGTACACGGTTTACACCGTTTTACAATTTATTTAAAATTAATCATTAAACGAGCTTCAAAATTATAATAATTTACCACATCATAGCCAAGATGCTAAGATATGTTTTTCGTTAAGACTTCCAGGTCAGATTCAATTTAATTAATTAAATACAACAATTAAAAGTTGCTGTCCCAACACTATTACATTCCAGTTAACACCCACTGCTAACATTTAACTTTCATTAAAATTGATTAACCAATTGGCCTTCAAAATTTATAAAATTCCATCAAATAACCCATAAGACTCTCATATAAATTTATCATAAAGATACTTTGACCAATTTCATTTTTATAAAATTTAATATACACAAAAGAACTTTTACTCATAAAACCGTGTTCCTCGGTGCGTCCTTCCTCCGTATACAGTACGTAAGACCCCCTTGCTGTGCTTATTTTTCTCTAAATTTTTGATATGTTCTTGTTTAAAGGATGCTCTCCAACTTTCATTAAGACCCCAAAGTGAAAAACTCAAAGTAAAACCCTCTTATAAGCCGTTGAAGCTACTGATACGTAGTACAACTTACCCAGTAAACACGGCTTCAGTAAAATCGACCTTTCCCTAGGCTATTTTTGTTTATTTGATCTCAATTTTGGATATGTTATTCCCCTTCATGTTCTTTACAATCTTCGTGAAGACATCATTGCAAGATTCTCAATAGAATTTCAGATACAAGCTCCAAGATCACTCGGATTCAACATGCAACGCCAGATCTGAGCATTTTCTTAGAAAATAGAGTTCACCCCTTAAATCTTGTCCTTTTTCTCTCAATTTTTAGTATGTTGAAATTCAGAATGTGTTCTTCAAATCACATGAAGAAGTCGAGATGAAATTTCCACTCCAAGACCACATGCAAGTCCATAGAAGTTTCTGGTGCATGCAGTTTTTCACAAAACAGAAGGTAACAGCAAACAATCTCAGCTCAAGACCTCATTTCTAGCTCATTTTAACCACGATTTTTACCATAATTCACACAAGATCCACACTAAGACATGCAAGAGTAGATGAGGGAATAAATTTCTTGCCTTAGACTAGGAAAATCGAGCAAAGATGGGGGCGGAGGACTCGGGCGGAGGTACGACTTCTCTTCTCTCCCTCTTCCTTCTCTCTTCCTTCTCTCTTTCTCTCACTCTCTCTCTCTCCTCTATGCCGTCGATGGCCTCAATAAACCGGTCTTCCTCTCTTTTAATTCCCCACATAGCCATCATTGCTAGTAATGATGGCCATTTACACTTGGGTTACATGCACAAATTGCATGTAACCGGTCTTCTCCCCCTCCCCTTGCGTCGGTCACCCATTTAATTGGGTTATGGGTCATGGGTCGTAGCCTTGTGGGCTTGTGGCCGGCCCACTTGGCCTGTCGCAGGCCCACTCAAAAATCGGCCCAATTCTAAATTTAATTAAATAAATTTTTAATTAATTAATAATAACAATTTCTTGATCAGATTAAATCAAGAATTTAAATTAACTTATAACATGTACAAACTCAAATCACATAGCCAAAGTCTTGTATTCATAATATATATTTCCTTACAAACTCATAGCCGAGCCTTGGTACGAGTCATGGGCAATTTTCATTGCCAATTAAAATCACAAAATTGTCTTCGCCTACCTATATCTCAAGGGTTATTAATAAAAATTCCGGGATGCCACAATTCTCCCCTCCTTAGAGAATTTCGTCCTCGAAATTTGGCAAAACTTATATCCCCTAAAACAAATGAGGATATCTTTTTCTCATCTCAATTTCGCTTTCCCAAGTGGCTTCCTCTACATCATGGTATCGCCATAGAATCTTAACCAATGGAATTCTCTTGGTCCCGAGAATTTGTTCCTTTCGATCTAACACTTGCACGGGCTCTTCAATATACCTTACTTTCTCGTCCACCTTGATGACTTCATGATCGAGTATGTGGCTAGGATCCGGTTGATACTTTTTCAACATCGATATATGAAACACATCATGTAAATTTCCTAATTTTGGAGGTAATGCCAAACGATAAGCCACATCTCCAATTCTTTCAAGTACTTCAAAAGGTCCAACAAATCTAGGGCTCAACTTACCTTTCACTCCAAATCGAGATATTCCTTTCATTGGGGATACTTTAAGGAATACATGATCTCCCACATTGAACTCTAAAGGTCTTCTACGCTTATCTCGCGTAGTCCTTTTGTCTACTCGAGCTGTTTTAAGTCTTTTCCCGATAATCTCAACAGCTTCGGTGGTAACTTGTACCAATTCGGGTCCAGTCAATTTCTTTTCACCTACTTCGTCCCAACAAACGGGGTCCTACATCTCCTTCCATACAATGCTTCGTAAGGGGCCATACCTATACTTTTTCGGAAACTATTATTATAAGCAAACTCTACCAATTGCAATCTCTCATCCCAGTTTCCTTTAAAGTCAATCACACAAGCCCTTAACATATCCTCTAATATCTGAATTACTCTTTCCGTTTGTCCATCTGTTTGAGGATGAAAAGCAAGTACTAAGCTGAAGTTTAGTACCTAAGGCATCTTGAAGGCTCCTCCAAAAGTTTGAAGTAAATCTTGGATCTCGGTCCGAGGTAATGGTCTTTGGAACACCATGTAAGCGTATTACTTGGCTCACATATATTTCTGCATATCTATTCATTGGGTAATGTACGAACTGCTATGAAATGAGCGGACTTAGTTAAACGATCTACTATTACCCAAATAGAGTCATGACCGCTTGATGTCCTTGGCAATCCTTGCACAAAGTCCATCGTTACATGTTCCCACTTCCATTCGATATATCTAATGGTCTTAAAAGTCCTGCGGGTTTACGATGTTCGCCTTAACTTGTTGACATGTCAAACATTGAGATACGTACTTGGCCGTATCCGCTTTCATACCATTCCACCAAAATTGCCGACGCAAATTCTTGTACATCTTAGTACTACCCGGGTGGACACCGTAACTACTTTTATGTGCCTCCGACAAAATTTCTTTCTTTAATTCCTCATTGTCGGGAACACAAAGTCGTCCTTGACATCTTACCACTCCATCTTCGGAAATTTGGAATTCTGGTCTTTTTCCTAAAGATACCGCATCCTTTACTTTCATGATTTCCGGATCAAATTCTTGTAAGGCCTTAACCTTTTGAATAATTTCAGGTTCAATTCTCAGCGCACTAAGCATACCAGTAAGGCAATCTACTTTCAATCTAAACTCTGAGTCCGCCACCGATTTCACAGATTCCACTCAGCCATTCTTAAACTAGCTATTTCCACAAAGTGACTTACGACTAAGAGCATCAGCTACCTTATTTGCTTTTCTGGATGATATTTTATCTCACACAGTCATAATCCTTCAATAATTCCATCCACCTTCTTTGTCTCATATTCAGTTCTTTTTGTGAGAATAGATATTTCAAGCTCTTATGATCGGTATAAATCTCAAACTTTTCTCCATACAAGTAGTGTCTCCATATTTTTAAAGCAAATACTATAGCAGCTAACTCTAAATCGTGCGTTGGGTAATTCAATTCATGAGATTTCAATTGCCTAGATGCGTAAGCTATGACCTTGCCATGCTGCATCAAAACACATCCTAGTCCTTTGTGAGATGCATCACTATACACTGTAAAGCCATCGGATCCGGACGGTAAAGTCGAATTGGGGCTGAGGTTAACCTTCTCTTGAGTTCTAGAAAACTCCTTTCACATTCCCCATTCCATTCAAATTTCACGTTCTTTCGAGTCAATTTTGTTAAAGGACCTGCTAATTGTGAAAATCCTTCAATAAATCGCCTATAGTAACCAGCTAATCCTAAGAAACTTCGTATTTCAGTAGGTGTGGTCGGTCTTGGCCAATTTATCACCATCTCAACCTTCGCCGGGTCTACTGCAATTCCTTCTCCCGATATCACATGCCCTAAAAATATTATCTCGATCCAGCCCGGAATTCACACTTACTAAATTTGGCATACAACTTATGATCTCTTAAAGTCTGCAAAACTATCCTCAAGTGTTGCTCATGCTCTTTAGGCCCTCTAGAATATACCAAGATGTCATCGATAAAAACAATCACAAACTGGTCTAAATAAGGTTTAAACACCCTATTCATTAAATCCATAAATGCAGCCGGCGCGTTAGTCAATCCAAATGGCATAACAAGGAACTCGTAGTGTCCATAGCGAGTCCTGAATGCAGTCTTAGGAATATCTTCTTCCCTAATTCTTAATTGATAGTATCCCGACCTCAAGTCAATTTTTGAGAAAACTGAACTCCCTTGGAGTTGGTCAAAAAGGTCATCAATCCTAGGCAAAGGGTATTTATTCTTAACGGTCACTTGATTCAATTGCCTATAATCAATGCACAAGCGCATTGATCCATCTTTCTTTTTCACAAACAAGACCGGTGCACCCCAAGGTGAAGCACTAGGCCACGATGAATCCTTTATCAAGCAATTCCCTGTAATTGCACCTTCAATTCTTTCAACTCTATCGGTGCCATCCTATAAGGGGCTTTAGATATCGGCGCTGTTCGGTATCAACTCAATTTCAAATTCAATTTCCCTATTTGGTGGTAGTCCGGGTAATTCCTCGGGAAATACATCTTGAAATTCATTAATTATCCTAATTTCTTCAATCTTAGGTTCCTCTCGAGTATAATCCTTAATCACAGCCAAATATCCTTGACATCCATCGTCAAGTAACTTACAAGCTTCCATTGCCGAAATAAGGGGTGTAGACGGGTGAGTTTGACTTCCCAAAAATTCGCAATTAGACTCGATCGGGTAAGGTAAAACGAATCACTTTCCTATAACAATCTACTTTAGCCCGATGCTTATGAAGCCAATCCATCCCTACGATAACATCAAAATCATACATAGCCATCACAATTAGGTCTATCTCCATATCTTTTCCTCCCACCGTTATCTTACAATTTCTACATCCCAACGTGGATACAATCACATCCTTTAAAGGCGTAGAAACACAAAGAGGTATCTCAAGAAGCATAACTTCTATCTCATTCAACTGTCTATATCTTTCAGACACAAACGAATGTGTAGCACCCGTATCAAACAATGCATATGCCTTTCTATCATTTATGAGAATCGTACCTGATATAACATTTTTGGAAGCTTCCGCTTCCTCTTGGGTGATCGCATACACCCTTCCTTGTGCTGGTGGCCTTTGAGGATTTCTTGGTAAATTGGGTCTAACAGCGTTGTTGTGGCTGTCGCACTGAGCCTACACTCATTTGCGACCTTTCTTGTGGGCAGCTTCTCCTAAGATGACCTGCTTGTCCACAACTATAACACTTCAGCTGTCCGGTGCAAGGTCTGGCCCATGTCTTCCATCACACCTCGGGCATTCTCCATTTCTATTAGGCATTCTTCCTATATTCAGGCTATCCTTGCCCTTATTAAACTTCCCAAAATTACTCTTTTTCTTGGGTGGCCAGGTCTGTCCTTGACCTACATAGGGTCTCTTTCCCTTTCTCACATCATTAAAAGACCTTTGTTTCTTACCCTCGATTTGCTCCCTTTCCAATTCTGCTCTACTAACTGTGCCCTCTCATAGACCTCGTATAATCTCTTATATTCGAGGCACCAATTGTTTCCTAATATTGGTTCTCGGTCCCTTCAAAAATCTCTTAGCCTTCTCTTCGGGTCCTCAACCAATCTAGGGGCATACCTAGATAACTCAGAAAATTTGGCCTCATCTTGGTCTACAAAGTCAATCCCTTTTGTTCTAATCGAACAAACTCGGTAATTTTCCTATCCTTAGCACAGTCAGGAAAAATGCTTCCTATTGAAAGTCCTAACAAACTCATCCCAATTCATAGGAGTACCTGGTGGAAAAATTATATCCTTTGAAGCTCTCCACCAAAACTTTGCATTTCCCTCCAAGCGGTACTCTGCCAAAGTTATTTTCTCAGCATCATTACAGCCCAACAACCTGAAAATTTGTTCCATTCCATCAATCCAATGTTCCGCCTCCTCGGGACTTCCCATTCCACTAAACTTAGGTGGCTTTAACTTCAAAAATTGCTCCACCAGTCCCCGAGTACGGCGTTTGCTCCAGGTTGTTGCTTTGTGCTGTCTTTCCATCAAATTCCCTATATTGGCCAATGCCTGCAGGATATCTTCCATCCGGGGTTCAGCCCTTGCAGCGGAGGCTTCAGCCCTCGATGGATGGGCACTTCCAGGTCGCACCATACCTCTCCTGCAGTTGTCAAGCATTCGCCTCAGGAATAATATGAGACTCATCGTCTCTATTTAAATCTACCACAGCTATATAAGTAACATTTACATGTTACTGACAACCTAAAAATAACTCTAATAGGGATCTACGAGTGAATACACATCACCCGTTGTTCAAGGCCAGACAACTACCCCATTAGTATCCTATGGTGTGCATTGTCATCATGTTCCTCAATTTCCAATTGAGGCTCCTTATCACTCCAAATATACCAAAGGCTCTGATACCAAAACATTTACCCTAACGGCTGTAACACCCCTTAACCCAAAGGGATCATTACAGTCATTCATCTCCTTTTTAACTAAGCTAATAAATACGTGGACGAAATTTTTTTTTTTTTTAAAATATATATCAGTCCCAGCGCAGTTTAAATATTTGCGGAAGCGTAATTTTTCAACTCTCCCTCCACACAAACATAAGACAAATGCACACCAGCTAGACATCAAGGAAAGAAAACCGAACCATTTTATTTACGTATTTACGGGATGTGTTAATCTCGGGGTAGGTACATACAAAAGTAAGCCATCGCTCATCGGTGTGGCTTAAACTCAAAAAGGAACACCTCTACCCCCTTCTCACCGATCCCAAAAGAGTGACCCATTCCTCCTTGGTGTCGGTTGTGTCCAAAAAGTCAATCAGCTCCCCGCCTATCCCCCACGCAGCAGCTACACCCACCCCGGCGCATCGGGTGGCGGAGGTGGTAACATCCCTCGCATCACCCCATCCCGGCGCACGTGGATGGAGATGAACTCCTGGGTAAGCTGGGCCACCAGGTAGACCCACCTCATAAGTAACAACCGCACGAACTCGGAGAAATGTCAGCCCGGGGACATGAGGACAGTCTATCACCGCCACCTCCACATCAACGTCGGAGGGGATACCATAAAAGGTGCCCCGCGTGACGGGAGGAATCGGCATCTCTAAGCTGAAATGTTAGTCCCCAAAAGGGGTGAGTACAACCACTCAGCAAATAAATAATTCCCTATGGCTACTCAAGCATCACACAAGACATCACAATTAACATCTATACACATAAAATTGTATCATACAAAAATACCTCATCACATAGTTATATATATATGTTACGTCATGCCATGGGAATTTATTCATTTATGTATTCACCTTTAATACCCATGCATATATTTCACTTTATGCATCAATCCACACTCATGTATATACATATCATTACAAGCACTTTAAATCCAGGCTTGAGCATACATAACATCACATGCATATCAATTTAAACTCATGGCCTCATATCACCATACACATCATGCCATGCCAATTTATGCATACTAACACATGCATACCATTCCATGCTCATGGTCTTATATCATAACTCGTATCATGCCATGCCCAATTATGCATATCAGCACATGCATACACATCAATCCATGCTCATATCCATGCATACAAGCCATTATATGCATATTCACATGTACCATGCCGTGTTTTCATAATTTTATTCGGCTTTTCATATACCCCCGGCACACACCATCCGGGCTTCCGGCACCCCCACGTTCCGGGCATCTCGCATCCCAACTGGCATCACGAGGAATCACGGCACACACCATCCGTGCTTCCGGCATTTACACTCCCTGGCCGGGTATCTCGCACCTCAACTAGCATCACGAGACATTCACGGCACACACCATCCGTGCTTCCGGCATCCCCTACGCTCCGGGCATCTCAACTCCGAGGCCATCCAGATTTACGCACACGGGGCTACTTGGGCATCCGGCATTTTCACTCCCTGGCCGGGCATCCCAAAAACTCCGGGGCATTGTCGGCTCACACACTCCGACAGCCTTCTCATTTAATTGTGATATGTAATTTATGCATGGCTAAATCATACATGGCACTTAGCATGATGCACATATCCAATATCATCTTGGTATATAAAAAAATATCAGTATTTAATTTATATACCATAATAAAACATTTGGGAACACATCCATATAATTATATATATTATATATATATATATCATTTAATTTTGCTCACATATTTCCTTTATTTAAATTTATTGAACTCCATATTTCAAGAAAAATACTCAAAATCAAACACTCAATTAATATTCAAAAATATAAGTTTACATGAGAGATAGTCAAACATGATAAGTTAATTCCCATAAAAATTTATAAATTTTCAGGAGTCATTATGCGAAAAGTATTATTTAACTTTTACAAAGGAAAATTCCAATTTCCTCAACTCACATCAATTCGGCATTCCCATTATTTAAATAATTAAATGGCCTCTAAAAATTACAAAATTAAACCACAACATAGACAAGACATAGAGGTACAGCATTCAAGAAGGATTCAAATCCAAATAATCACTACATAAAAAGATAGAATTTTAACTTCACAGCAAACAAATTTCGGATTCCACAGCTTACACCGGTTTAAAATTCTCCTTATTTAAATAATTAAATGATCTCCAAAAATCATCAAATTAAATCACGAATTAAACAAGACTTAGAGGCTCATTTTTCATGAAGAACATAAGTCCAAACTGTCACCATACAAAAAGATATAAATTGAACAATTCAATAATTTATACTCGGGTACACGGTTTACACCGTTTTACAATTTATTTAAAATTAATCATTAAACGAGCTTCAAAATTATAATAATTTACCACATCATAGCCAAGATGCTAAGATATGTTTTTCGTTAAGACTTCCAGGTCAGATTCAATTTAATTAATTAAATACAACAATTAAAAGTTGCTGTCCCAACACTATTACATTCCAGTTAACACCCACTGCTAACATTTAACTTTCATTAAAATTGATTAACCAATTGGCCTTCAAAATTTATAAAATTCCATCAAATAACCCATAAGACTCTCATATAAATTTATCATAAAGATACTTTGACCAATTTCATTTTTATAAAATTTAATATACACAAAAGAACTTTTACTCATAAAACCGTGTTCCTCGGTGCGTCCTTCCTCCGTATACAGTACGTAAGACCCCCTTGCTGTGCTTATTTTTCTCTAAATTTTTGATATGTTCTTGTTTAAAGGATGCTCTCCAACTTTCATTAAGACCCCAAAGTGAAAAACTCAAAGTAAAACCCTCTTATAAGCCGTTGAAGCTACTGATACGTAGTACAACTTACCCAGTAAACACGGCTTCAGTAAAATCGACCTTTCCCTAGGCTATTTTTGTTTATTTGATCTCAATTTTGGATATGTTATTCCCCTTCATGTTCTTTACAATCTTCGTGAAGACATCATTGCAAGATTCTCAATAGAATTTCAGATACAAGCTCCAAGATCACTCGGATTCAACATGCAACGCCAGATCTGAGCATTTTCTTAGAAAATAGAGTTCACCCCTTAAATCTTGTCCTTTTTCTCTCAATTTTTAGTATGTTGAAATTCAGAATGTGTTCTTCAAATCACATGAAGAAGTCGAGATGAAATTTCCACTCCAAGACCACATGCAAGTCCATAGAAGTTTCTGGTGCATGCAGTTTTTCACAAAACAGAAGGTAACAGCAAACAATCTCAGCTCAAGACCTCATTTCTAGCTCATTTTAACCACGATTTTTACCATAATTCACACAAGATCCACACTAAGACATGCAAGAGTAGATGAGGGAATAAATTTCTTGCCTTAGACTAGGAAAATCGAGCAAAGATGGGGGCGGAGGACTCGGGCGGAGGTACGACTTCTCTTCTCTCCCTCTTCCTTCTCTCTTCCTTCTCTCTTTCTCTCACTCTCTCTCTCTCCTCTATGCCGTCGATGGCCTCAATAAACCGGTCTTCCTCTCTTTTAATTCCCCACATAGCCATCATTGCTAGTAATGATGGCCATTTACACTTGGGTTACATGCACAAATTGCATGTAACCGGTCTTCTCCCCCTCCCCTTGCGTCGGTCACCCATTTAATTGGGTTATGGGTCATGGGTCAGTAGCCTTGTGGGCTTGTGGCCGGCCCACTTGGCCTGTCGCAGGCCCACTCAAAAATCGGCCCAATTCTAAATTTAATTAAATAAATTTTTAATTAATTAATAATAACAATTTCTTGATCAGATTAAATCAAGAATTTAAATTAACTTATAACATGTACAAACTCAAATCACATAGCCAAAGTCTTGTATTCATAATATATATTTCCTTACAAACTCATAGCCGAGCCTTGGTACGAGTCATGGGCAATTTTCATTGCCAATTAAAATCACAAAATTGTCTTCGCCTACCTATATCTCAAGGGTTATTAATAAAAATTCCGGGATGCCACACGAGTCCTGGCCTCAATGGATCCAGGCCTAGCCTTGATGGAATTAGCCCAAGCGTTGGAGACTCAAGAACTAACATTGGGGTTCCTATATTCAAATGTAGAGTTTCGGGTCAAAGTGCCAATACCTAATATTATTTTGGAATATGTTTTCCGACCTTTTCAAAGAGGAAATCGTTTTATTCAATGTAAGCATAGTTTTCTGTTAACTACAAAAATATTTTTCATTGACTTATTTTTCTAAATGAATTGGAGAAAGATGAAGAAAATGTTTTCTCGAAAAATATCTTCTACCAAACGAACATAAAGTAAGAGTGCATTTGTTGGAGAAAAAGTGTTTGCCTGAAATTAGCTTCCAATTTTGTTATTAGCATCCAACCTCAATTGACCTAGGTCCAATCTCGACGAACTCATGCCCATGAGTTAGAAATCGGGTCCTGACCTCAATGGATCCAGGCCTAGCCTTGATGGAATTAGCCCAAGCGTTGGAGACTCAAGAACTAACATTGGGGTTCCTATATTCAAATGTAGAGTTTCGGGTCAAAGTGCCAATACCTAATATTATTTTGGAATATGTTTTCCGACCTTTTCAAAGAGGAAATCGTTTTATTCAATGTAAGCATAGTTTTCTGTTAACTACAAAAATATTTTTCATTGACTTATTTTTCTAAATGAATTGGAGAAAGATGAAGAAAATGTTTTCTCGAAAAATATCTTCTACCAAACGAACATAAAGTAAGAGTGCATTTGTTGGAGAAAAAGTGTTTGCCTGAAATTAGCTTCCAATTTTTCATGATTAATCAATCGAAAATACTCTCCAAATCAAGAAAAATATTCATGTATAAAATTAGGAAGTGAATTCCTAAATTTAAGAAGGTGAAAACACTTTAAAAATTGCTCCTCTTCAAAATTTTTAATATTTTATTTAAAAATCAATTTTTATAATACTCTTTTCATTCTTCCTCCTTCGCCGATCACGAGGCTTCAACAACTGGCCACAGGAGCGAGCTAGTGCGAGATAACCTTGGGCAAGCTCAAGCCTTGCCAGCCTCACCACAACAACCCAGGATTCGGCAAGCTTGGCCTTGCTCGAGGTTGGTCACCAATGGCCTGTCATAGCCATTGCCAAGGCCCGGTGATCGGCAAAGGAGGAAGAAAGAAAGAGAAAGAAAATGAAAGAAAAAAAGAAAAATTAAAACAAAATTATTAAAAAGTGATTTTTTATGAGATTGAAATCATTTTCCAAATGAGAGTTAAACACCAAAAAAACATTTTCAATCATATATTACCAAATAAAGGAAAATTAACCATTTTTTTTTTAAAAATAACTTTATGGAAAACATTTTCCTTTTTTATGAAATTTTCTCCAAATAAATACACCCTAAGTATGACTTGATTGATCTTATAATTCGATGCTGCTAGAGTTTTGGAATTTCTAATGAACTCGCTCATCTCAACCTGAAGCTGTCTTTATCACTTTGCAGGGTCATCTAGGGTCTGCATCACCATGCTAATAGTCTCATCGGCTGTTGCAGCAACTTCACTTGTTCTCATGGGTGCATACATTGGATATAAAAAGTACTCCAAGGAGAAACGAGGTAAACAATTTGGTTCAAATGCGTAAAATGATCATCTTGGTAATTCTTGAACACAAGCTTGATGACGTGAATTTCTTACTCATCCATTTTTAGTGCAAAATAACATCATGCAATTACGGGCGAGCATGAGCAAATTTAGCTTATATTTCAAGTACGAGACATTGGAGAAGGCCACCAACTTCTTTGATGACTCGAGGAAGCTAGGGCAAGGTGGGGGCGGTTCTGTGTACAAGGGGAATTTACCTGACGGGAAGGTCGTCGCAGTTAAGCGGTTGGTGTTCAACACACGACAATAGGTGGACGACTTCTTCAATGAGGTGAACCTAATCACTGGGATCCAACACAAGAACCTCGTTAGGCTTTTGGGATGCAGCATCGAAGGCCCGGAGAGCCTCCTCGTCTACGAATATCTTCCTAACGGAAGTCTTGATCAAGTTCTTTTTGGTAAGTAGCTGGTTTTTTGTATAACTGCATAACACACTTAGACAATCATCATTCAATGTCTAGAAGAGATCCACCAATTACGACAAGTGTCTATTCAATTTGCATTCCTTGTAATTAGCTTCTTGTATTGCAAGCAATGCTTCCATCTTATGATTTCAAAAATCTGCTCCATTAGCGTCTTGTCTTCTTCTGTGATGTCTATCGCACTCCGCTCTACTTGTCTTTCTAAATTCGTGAATAGAATCTGTTGTTCCAGTCAACAATGCGACCCCCACCCTAACCTGGGAGGAGAGGCTGTTCATCATCACAGGAATAGCTGAGGGCCTTGCGTATCTTCATGGAGGCTGTGGAGTGAAAATCATCCACCGGGACATAAAAACCAGCAACATCCTCCTCGACAAAAATCTCACGGCGAAAATCTCAGATTT
The DNA here is from genome assembly GCA_014182555.1 of Eucalyptus erythrocorys. Classification (NCBI taxonomy): domain Eukaryota; kingdom Viridiplantae; phylum Streptophyta; class Magnoliopsida; order Myrtales; family Myrtaceae; genus Eucalyptus; species Eucalyptus erythrocorys. The sequence goes on along the minus strand of CM024598.1, from coordinate 11,943,616 downwards.
CGGGCTTGCTCGATGCATTGCTCTGGATAAGTCTCATCTTAGCACAGGAATCGCTGGCACACTGTAAGAATGCCTTTTCATTGCTAGCCTCCTTGTAACCATAGTCAGCACTTTCAATTTCCTTAATCTGACAAGTTTGGTTTGTCAAAGTGGTTTCGCGTATCATCCTCCTCTTCACTTCACATCTTCTCTGGGCTAAGCATGGTTCATATCTAAAAGATGGTCAACAATGCAGTGGTTACATGGCACCTGAATATCTTGTGAGGGGACAACTAACGGAGAAAGCGGATGTTTATGCTTTTGGGGTGCTACTTCTTGAAATCTTGACTGGTAGGAAGATCACCATATACACACGAGGGTCGAGCTCGCTATTAGAGTTGGTAAGATTGCTTGTCCCTACAATCAGGAAGAACTTAGACTAACATCGACTTTCCTGGCCATGCCACGTGGGGATTATCTAACTTTTCTTTTGATTTTCCCAACAAACCCTATCATTTCTTTCTACTTTAGTGTCACTAGATTTATTTTCAGATATAAGGAAGTCATGGAAATTTCATGATTGCTTTGCAGGTATGGAAGCACTACAAATCGAATAATTTAGCTGCGTGTATTGATCCGACCTTACAAGGTAAATTCCCTACCCTAAAGGCGTCAAATGTGGTCCAAATCAGCCTTCTATGCACTCAAGCCTCCATGGAATTGCGGCCGCCCATGTTTGGAGTTGTTGAGATGCTCCATGATAAAGACTGTGTAGTCCCCCAACCGAACCAACCCCCGTTCCTCAACGCCAGCGTGCTGTTCGACAAATCTGGCAGCGTAAGCTCTACATGCACAGATGGCTGTTGAAGCAGCTCATGGCATATGAGGTCTCTTCCCCTGTTGAACCAGCTCATGGCATCCGAGGTTCTTCTTCTCGGATATATGAATCTAAGTGGGATGCGATTGCTATGTTTTTTCTTCATAGTTTTATGCCCCGATTGGAGAATCACACCATGTTGGGATGTTTCAATTCCAGAGTCAGTCATAGTTCATGTGATAAAAGGAAAGAAAAAGAGAAAAGGGAACAAATGTCCTCCTGTTTTTTCGTAGTTTTTTGTTGAAATAGTTTCACGTGGCTTCAAAATCCGCAGCTGTCTCGATTACACTTTGCTGCCAACGCTTCGGCGCATCGTCACACGTCCTCTCCGGCATTGATTTAAAGAAAAAAATGATGACGAGAATGAGAAATTCTGCTTTCCCAAAGGTGATGATTGAGAGGGACACGGACTCTGAAGAAAGCTATTCCTCCGACGATAAAGGTGAAGATGGCCCTGAACCAAAAGCCTCAGAAGAAGAAGAAAAAAAGAAATTCCGAAGAATGAAAATGTAATATTTGAATTTTTTGACCAAGTCAAAAAGGAAAAGGAAAAGAAAAGATGAACAGTGAACGGTGGATGCTCAGCTTAATAAAAAGGGGACCAAGACACACGAATGGGAAAGAAGAGAGAGAGAGAGAGCGAGAAGGATAGGGAAAAGAGGAAGGTTCTGCGCCACGGACCTCGCCAAGTCAATTTGACTCTGATTCGCAATTTCTAGTAAGTGATCATACATTTTGTTCGTCTAATTGAAGTAATATTCGAAGTTGGAGCACAAATTTGAAGTTAAGTAAATTTTAAGCTTTAAAGTTCAATTAAAGGGTCATTGAGCTATATATGGTGCGTGTGTATATAAACAATAGGTTATGACATTATGGAACTGTAAAATATCATAGAACTTGATTTGAATTTACAATTTGTCTGAAACAAAATTTTGAGGTTTTCGCGGATGATGAACAGTGCACATCCAGCAACTTGGAGCCGAATTTCGACAATTTTTTGCTTCATTTTTGGGTTGGCCAAGTTAGGTTTTTACATTACGTTGAAAAGTCTTTCAATTGATTGTAAGTACGATGGAAACAAGGTTCGGTGGAGAGAGTTATGACGTGAGTAAGTTTTGCGCTCAAAATTTGCATCGCAAAGGGCCTTGAATAATCACTTTGGACAAGCGATTTGTAGGCAAGTTTGAGTTGTTTTATTAACGTTTAAGCTTAGTTTAGCTGAGTTTGAGGTAATGTTTTACTTAATTTTAACTTCTTTCTTGCTCATTTGTTATTTAGTCATAGGCATTCCTAGATAAGTGGTGCCATCTCTTCATTAACCATGTCTTGAAAATGATAGGATGATATATGTTATGAGTTAAAGAAGCATTAAATGATTTGATACTTCTTTAAAAATAAATAAAAGTGGTGCTCAAGGCATGCTGGATGCATAAAATTGAATCAAGCATTTATTATCCTTTTATCTATTGGAAATGGTAAAGTATATTTTAAACATAGGTTGACTTGATCATTATGAATGCTTTGTAAAACATTTTGTTCACAAAACGTTTTGAGAAACTTTTGTCGCAACCCCTTTTTTTGGGCGACGCCCGGCCGGATCGGGTACGAGCGCCTAAGGAGGCTAATGGCATGGCTGGATTTAATTAATGCCTGGACTCTCCCAAGTCCGCCAATTCACGACTTTAAAATATTTAGTTTGTAAATCAATTTATAAAACGGAGTCGCCACTAATCAATTTGGGATAGGTTGATTAGAAACCCAAGTAAAGTATTGGGAGAAATACTTGCTCATGCGCAACCAGAGAAATTAGGATCGGGGACTTGATTACACTAGTTAATCACTAATGCCCTTTCGGTACCTAATCTTTTTTAAATTCTAAGGTTTTTTTTTTTTTTTGATGTTTGGGGGTTTTCCATGCATTTTAGGAAAAATCACATTTTTGGGTATTTTTCTCATTTTTGGACATAAAAATGGATTTTTTTTTTATTTTGGGGTAATTTTTGGAAAAATACAGGTCTTTTTGGCATTTTATGAAAATTTTGGGCTTTTTAGGAAATTTGGCAATTTTTGGGATTTTTTGATTTTTTTGGATTTTTGGAAAATATAAAATATTTTTGATTTTCTTTGAATTTTTTAGAAAATACAATATATTTTGTATTTTAAGCATTTTTGAAAATAACATTATTTTTGCTTTTGATTTTTGATTTTTGGAGAAATAAAACATTTTTAAAACATTTTTTCTGATTTTTTTGAAAATTAAAATGATTTTTATATATTTTTGAAAATAAAAATTATTTTTTTGATTTTTTTAAATAAAAACATTTTAAAAAAAACGGCCCGGGTTGAATCCACGGGTCGAATCCGCCCGGGTCGACCCGAAACGCAGCCAAGACTCGCGTTTTGGGACGGGGTATTAAACGGCATCGTGGCCAGGTTTGGATGCCCGACCCGGCCCGACGACCCGCTTTGGTGACCCGGCTCCCACTTTACGTGAAACGACGTCGTGGCAGCATATGAAACGGTGCCGTTTCGCTTCTTGTGAAAAGGCGCTATGGAGGGGTCGGGCCATGCGCAACCCGCGGGTCACGCATCCGACCCGCTCCGCGACCCGTCCAACCTTCTGCGAAACGATGCCGTCCCCTCGGTGGTTCATCCCAGCTGACCCGACTCGGCTCGACTCTGACCCGGCTCCAACCTCCTTCGAAGGCGCAGGAACCCTATTCGGTTCCCGGTCCGGGTCCAACCCGGAGACCCGGGCTCGTGACCTGGCAAATCGGGAACCTTAGGGTTCCTGGATTGGGGGTTCGAAGAGGGTGCAGCGGTGGCGACGGCAGGCGATGGTAACGACGGCGGCGACCGAGCTACGGGGGGGAGATGGCGGCGACGGTGGCAGCGATGGCGACGATGCGATACCTGCGGCAGCGACGACAGGGCTCCGCCCCTTTGATCCTCTCTCTCTCTCTCTCTCTCTCTCTCTCTCTCTCTCTCTCTCTCTCTCGCCCCCCTATCTGAAGTCTTTCAGTTGGGGAGATTCGAGGATTTGCAATCCAGGATCCTTGCCGTTGCTCCAGTATCTTGGAATCGAAGGGGGGAAGGGGGTATTTATAGGCCAAGGGTGGCCGGCCAACGGGGTTCAATCGGGAAGACCGCCGTGGCTCGGCCGGCCGAACCGGCGCCCCATCCGACGCGTCCCATCGGCCGGCCACCCCTCTCGCTCTCCCACGTGCCTCGCTGCTCGCCGTACACCGTGCCGTTCCTCCCTGCTCTGCGCGCTTTGTGGCGCGCCTGCTCGCGCGTGCCACGCACACGAAATCGGGTGTAGGAGACGACCCGGCGGGTCGGGCGCGGGCGCGGGCCGATCCGCACAGGTTGTCTCCCCCCTTTTTTCTTTTCTTTTCTAATTTTTTTGTTTTTTTGTTTTTTTTCTGGTTTTCTTGGTTTTTTTGTTTTTCTTTTTTTAGTTTTTCTGGTTTTTTCGTTTTTTCTTGGTTTTTTTGGTTTTTATACACATAAAACGAAATAAAATAAAATGAAGTAAAATCCAAAGAAAATAGTAATAATTTAAAAACCCAAAAAATAAAAAACCAAAAAATTAGGCGTCAACAACTGCCCCTCTTTGAAGGTGAGCTCGCAGAGGTTGCATTCAAAGACAAACTGATGCCTAATTTTTACCCAGCGTGGGTAGCAGGTTATACCTTATTTAGGACATTCTATCCTAAAAGAAAATGAGAAATATAACATTACGTATATTTAGACAGATAAGAAGATACATGGACTTACTTACCAAGAATGAGTGATATAGGGTGTGAACCCCGGGTTTTGGCAAGTGTCAAGGCGTCATCTTACCTGGTGATGTGAGGAGGCTGCTTTTCCAGGACTCGAATTATTCTTCGGTCGCCTGTTAAAACAATGGATAATTTGTCTAGGACCCGAACCTTTCTTCGGTCGCCTTGACGAGCAATTACCTCTCTAGGACCCGAACCATTCTTCAGTCGCCTGTTGGAGCAATTAGAGGGTTGTCTCGGACCCGAACCATTCTTCGGTCGCCTGTTGGAGCAATCAGAGGGGTGTCTCGGACCCGAACCACTCTTCGGTCGCCGTGACGGGAAATGCGCCGACCTTTCTCGGGACATTTCATTTGGGGGTGTCTGACTTGTATTGAGAACACCAGTTGGTACCTGACCTTTCTCAGGAGATGCGCTGACCTTTCTAAGGGCATCTGTTTTTGGGGGGTGTTTGACTTCTGTCAGGGACACCAGTTGAAACCCGACCTTTCTCGGGGGATGCGCCGACCTTTCTCGGGGCATCCGCTCCGGGGGTGTTTGACTTACATGTCGGGGACACCAGTTGGAACCCAACCTTTCTCGGGGGATGCGCCGACCTTTCTCGGGGCATACGTGCAGGGGTGTTTGACTTCTGTCAGGGACACCAATTGGAACCCGACCTTTCTCGGGGGACGCGCCGACTTTTCTCGGGGCATCTGCTCTTGGAAAATATCTGGACATTTACAGAGATATTAGAGAGTACACGGATATTCACGAGTACTAACCTGACGGATATTTGGGCCTTGGCAAGCGTCCTAAGCATTGAAAGGGTACTCGGATGATCACAAGTACGAGCTTTTAGGGATATTTGGACGTTCACAAGTATCGAAGGGGTTTTCGATAATTTGAAAATATGGAGAGCATACCTTGGGTATTTGTGAAGATCTCTTGCTTTCTGGAAATAGGGAATATCGAGGACGTACCTGAGATATTCGTGAAGGCTTCTCACCTTCTGGTAATCGGGAACATCGAGGATGTACCTCGCATATTCGTGAAAGTTTCTTATCTCTTGGGAATTGGGAATGTCGAGGACATGCCTCGTGTATTCATGAAGGTCTCTCACCTCCTGATAACTGGAAATACCGAGGACATACCTCGTGCACTCATGAAGGTTTCTCACCTCCTGGTAATGGGAATGTCGAGGACGTACCTTGGACATTCATGAAGGTCTCTCACCTCCTGGTAATTGGAAATACCGAGGACATGTCTCGTGTATTCATGAAGGTCTCTCACCTCCTGGTGATGGGGAATATCGAGGACATACCTTAGATATTCATGAAGGTCTCTCACCTCCTGGTAATTTGGGAATATCGAGGATGTACCTTGGATATTCATGAAGGTCTCTTACCTCCTGGTAATGGGAATATCGAGGACGTACCTTGGATATTCATGAAGGTCTCTCACCTCCTGGTAATTGGGAATACCGAGGACATACCTTGGATATCCATGAAGGTCTCTCACCCCCTGGTAATGGGAATGTCGAGGACGTACCTTGGACATTCATGAAGGTCTCTCACCTCCTGGAATTTTGGGGACATCGAGGACGTACCTGAGATGTTCGTGAAGGCCTCCCGCCTCCTGGGAATTGGGAACATCGAGGACGTACCTGAGATGTTTATGAAGGCCTCCTGCCTCCTGGGAATTGGGAACATCGAGGATGTACCTGAGATGTTCGTGAAGGCTTCCCACCTCCTGGGAATTGGGAACATCGAGGACGTGCCTGAGATGCTCGTGAAGGCCTCCCGCCTCCTAGGAATTGGGAATATTAAGGACATACCTCGGCTACTCGTGAAGACCTCCCGCCCTCTGGATGTTGGGAATGTCGAGGACGTTCCGCGGCTATTTGTGAAGGCCTCCCGCCTTCTGGATTTTGGGAACATCGAGGGCGTACCTAAGATGTTTCATGAAGGCTTCCCGCCTCCTGGAATATGGGGAATACCGAGGATGTACCTTGGGTATTCGTGAAGGCCTCCCGCCTTCTGGAATTTGGGGAACATCGAGGACTTACCTCGGGTTTTTGTGAAGGCCGCCCGCCTTTTGGATTGTGGGGGACATCGAGGACGTACCTGAGATGTTCATGAAGGCCTCCTGCCTCCTGGAATTTGGGGAACATCGAGGACATACCTGAGATGTTCATGAAGGCCTCCCGCCTCCTGGAATTTGGGGAACATCGAGGACGCACCTGAGATGTTCATGAAGGCCTCCCGCATCTTGGAAATTGGGAACATCGAGGACGTACCTGAGATGTTCATGAAGGCCTCCCGCCTCCTAGAAATTGGGAACATCGAGGGCGTACCTGAGATGTTCATGAAGGCCTCCCGCCTCTTGGAAATTGGGAACATCGAGGACGTACTAAGATGTTCATGAAGGCCTCCCACCTCCTGGAATATGGGGAACATCGAGGACGTACCTGAGATGTTCATGAAGGCGGGCCTGAGATGTTCATGAAGGCCTCCCGCCTCCTGGAATATGGGGAATACCTGAAGACGTATCTTGGGTATTCGTGAAGGCCTCCTGCCTTCTGAATTGGGGGATATCGAGGAAGTACCTCGGGTGTCTGTGAAGGCCTCCCGCCTTCTGGATTGTGGAATGGTGAGGGTACACCTTGTGCATTTGTGAAGGCTTCTCGCCTTCTGGAATTTTGGGAAATACCGAGGGCATACCTTGGGTATTCGTGAAGGCTTCTTACCTTCAGTGTTATGGGAATACCGAGGACGTACCTCGGATATTCATGAAGGCCTCCCGCCTCCTGGAAATTAGGAATACCTGGGGACGTACCTTGGGTAATCGTGAAAGCCTCCTGCCTTCTGGATGTTGGGAATATCGAGGGCGCACCTCGCATATTTGTGAAGACCTCTCGCCTTCTGGATTGGGGCTACCAAAGGCATACCCGGGATACTTATGGAGGTTTCCCACTCTCTTGCAATTTAGATGTAGCGCGAGGCTTACCTGGATGGCTATAGGTACACAAACGTACGAAGTAGAGGAATATTTGGATGGACACAGGTATTTGACAATATGATTAGGGACCACTCAACTGGCCCAAGTGCAGGAAAACATACCTGGGTAATTGCAGGCGCATGATGTGGGGGAATGCTTGAGAGGTTGCTAGCATCCAATGACATGATTTTGAGGACAACTCTGGCAAGCCGAGTGTCACGGAAATGGGGTATTCGAATGGTGGTCGATACTTTGAGATGAAAGGATACTTGGATAGTCACAAGCATCTAAACTTTAACGACAGCATGAATAGGTCGAGTGTTTAACAAAGAGGGCACTTGAGTAGTGGCAAGCACTCGAAAACAGGGGTAAGCTTGGGCAACTGCAGATATCAATACCTGAGGGACAAATCAAGCTGAGCACGGGTACCTAGACAGTGGTAGGTACAAGGGATATTTGGTCATTTACCAATATCGATACCTTGGGAATGACTCGTACGTACTGAGTGCTAAAGAAAGGGAGTACTTGGTGGGTGAGGGGTACTCAAATATAAGGCTCCGAGAGCAAGGATGGGGATATGCTTTCCTGGGGATATCTCTAATCTATAGCAGTGTACTTATCATTTGTACAATATGCAGATATGCATGCAATGACTGTATATACTGTAGTTTAAAGTGTGATTTACGCATGATGACCTTGTCAGTTCTGCATCATTTGAATTCCACTGGAGAAGATTTTTGAAAGACAACTTTTTCTTAGAATGCAGATGTCTTGAGCATGCCAGACGAGGGACTTTCAGTCTGAAAGGACTTCCACTCGCTCTCATGGGAAAGGTTGTTTTATCCTGATCATTGATGCAGGATTTACAAGGACCACACTATCTCACTTTCATCATGTCAGCAGGGGTCCGAGTATTCTCGCAAATGATACGACTTTACCAATGTGAGAGGTCTTTTTTGGGATTGTAATGAAGGCTAGGTCAATGGCTCATCAGAAGAGGACCAATAAAGTCATGGCTTTGTAAGGGAGCTGTTGCATGGTTATCTCCGAGTGTTTGCAAGTCAAGGATCTGCGAAAAGATATAAAATAATCTTGCTCGTACTTCTTTGAGCGATGCGTATAGACATATGAAATCCTACGTTAATTGAGGTGCCCCTAGTTTGAAGAGACTTTTTACAATAGGGTGCCATGTAGACTTGACTCTTGTGTAAGCGGTGAGAGTGGGCGATCGCCTTGTCATTTGTCGCCAGTCTTTCTTCTCATGTTCTGATGAAGGTTTCATGGATCTCAACAGCAACTTCTCTTGAGATTTACAAATAGCTGTATTTTTGTTCAGGGCATTGGCCTTGCTTTTACCAGGCACACTGCTTTTTTCATGCCCCTATTTCTCTTTTCAATTTTTTACTAACGGGCATTGACCTTGTTTTTATCAGGTACACTGCTTTTTATGCCCCCAAGTCTTTCGTTTTTGTTGCTTGAGGAACTGGTCTTCACAAGTTCGAGCAAATGCCTTCTTCATCTTTCGCTAGCTCTTCTGATTATGCTGCTCAAATGGCAGCTCCTGATTCACCTCCTTGTGAGGGTGATTTTACAGACTCGATTGAATTTGTACAATGGTTACAAGTGTGTAAGGAAAGGAGTGCTCTTCATGACTCTAGGGCACTTAATTTAACGCGAGTGTTCATATGTAAATAAAGACACTCAAAGATTGATGTAAATTGATGTAAGTGTAAGCAAGAGAATTTCTATCCTTTTTCTCACCTCGTGATGCTAACTTGTCTTTAGATTGCCCCGGTGTGGGGTGATTTTTGATGGGGGTGATATGGAAATTTGGCCAATGTATGGGGCACAAAGCGGGCGATGGAACGCCTCCCACTATTTTGGTCATCGTACCATTCGCGAGAGAACTATTTACCCTGTAGTCATGGAATTTTCTATACTCATCTCACGAGTGTGTAGATGGGGGACTGTGTGTGGGATATGGCTTGCCTGTCATCATTCTGACGTGCCTCATCCAGCATGCTCAATTAATCTTGTATTCTTTACTCGGCCATCTATTCTAGTATTCCTTAATAGAATCAAAGATTTAGACAGGCAAAATCATCATGCACAATTCACATGGAAAAAGGCATGCAGTATGATGTGAAAGGGTTTGTGTTTTTCAAAAATAAATGAATGGCTTTTACTCAAGAAAGACCTATTAACAGCTTTGAGAGTGTTTAACTAGTGAAATGGTATTCACAAATGTGTTTGAAACTTGAACATCAAAAGAGGTTATTTACAAAAGTTTATTTACAGATGGGTGTCAATAAATTGCTCCTATTAGTTAGGGACATGACACATGCATGATTAGCCGAGGACCGGGGATCTGATCAGGAATTCCTATTCTTGCTTTTTGCAGAAGGGAAGCTGTGGAAGTGGCTTAAACAATAGGGCCTAGACTGTAAACGACTCGAAGCTTGAGGGATCTACGCCATTTGCTTTGGTGATACTTGAGATGTCATTCTGCTTTGGAAAGTTTATCAGAGTCTGACAAGACTTTCATTGATTTATTTTCCGTATCTTGGACGGCCAAGTGATCCTGTAAAAGGCAAGAGAGGGTGTGTTAGTCACGAACCTTTTTTAGAAGTCGGACAATTGGAAGTGATACAACATTACTCTTCACTGGTTCACAGGTGATCGGGTGGACGAGGGGGACATGAAGTCTCGTGCTTCCCACTTTGTCAGGTTGATTATTGACTTGTGGATGACGCATCCCTTTATACAAGGTCGAGCGTATTTGATGCAAGTTATTTTCGTACACTAGCTTAGCCAGTATTGATTTATCAAATCTAACCTTTGAGTTTGGTCCTTGAGTTGTGAAGTTTCCTGTCAAATAGGGAAAACATGTCAAAAAACGTGTTCAGATAGTAGGGGTATTGGAAACGATACAAGATTACCCTTCCCCAGAGCTTGTCTGTGCTAGCTCTTTAAGGATGCTTGAATGTTGAGGATGGCCTATTTATCTTGGCACGGTTCAGTGTTTCCTCCCATTGGCCTTCCTCGTATGTGTGATTTGCTGGCTGTCTTTAGCGCCTTCCTTCTGCGAAATTCCTCCTTTGGTCTTTGGCTGCAGCATTATTGAGCAAAAGTCATGTACCTCAAGCTTCTATGGAATTTTGAGATGGATAGTCAAAACCCTCCGATTTTGGTGGTAACTACTCTTTGGAAGAGAACGCCCCTAGAGTGAAGCTTCTGGATTTCAGAGTCATTGTCTAATGTGTGGGGTCATAGATCGCCTTGACTGTCTGGATTTTCTCCCTGTTAACAGTAATCACTTTAAAGGTAAAGAAGGAATTTCTTCCTCATGCTCCTGAGTCTGTCAAAGCTGTGGCACCTGGCTGTGTCGCGTGACGAGATAGTCCTTTCGCTTAGGGGGGAGTGAGGCACTTCATGGATGCTTTGATTTCAACTCTATGCCTGTACCTATTACGTTTCATCTTCCATATCTTGCGGCTGAGGATTCTTTTCATTGTTTCCCTCTTGAAAAATTTTCCTTCTGTCTTGGATTGTAACAGTATTTGGGCAGAGCCATGCTTCTCAAGCTTTTACGGAACTTGAGATGGGTAATCAAAAATCTCAAGTTATCAGATGGCAACTCCTCCTTGGGGAAAGCATGCATCTAGGGTGTGGCTTCTAGATTTTAAAGTCATCGTCCAGGGCATGGGCTACAGATCGCCATGACTGCCTGGATGCTCTCCCTGTTGATAGTAGCTGCTTTAAAGGAGTTTCTTCCTTGTGCTTCTGGGTTTGTCAAAGCTGTGACGTCCGACTGATTGGGCATGTCGTGCAGGAAGGTGGTCCTTCGGCTTAGGAGGGAACTGGGCAGGAGCGAGACATGTCATGGATGCCTGGATTTCAACTCTATGCTTGTACCTATTATGCTTCATCCTTTGCATCCTGTCAATAGAAGGGAGGGTTTGTTATTTTCAATGTCACGTTTAGGGGATAAGACTTACCCTTTTTGAAACAAGATGATCTTCTCTATTTGCCCCCATTTTCCTGGAACAATGTCTTTGCGTTTGACCTGTTCCCATGACGTGCTAATTTCAGATACTTTTCATCACATTAAATCAAAGGGAATGATATTCTGAAACCTAAAGTGAGAGAATTAGAGAGACAAACATGCTTAAATTCATCATTTTATTTAGACAAAGGTTTTTGGTGATGAAATATTTTTTATTTTCAAGATGTATTTTTAGGGAGAAAAAGCATGAGGAAGCCCAGCCCTCAGTATTCTCCTTGGATGAAGTTCTCTTTTCATGGTTGGATAACGTCGCTGGGCAATTTTGGAATACTTCCTCATGTTTTTCAAAACAAAACACTAGGATTTATACATTAGAGTTCTTGGAATGGGAAGATACAATGTTAGCACACTATAATAAGAAACATGACATAAAACAAGTAAAACCCATGACAACTCCTGTGTAAAGGAGCCCTTTGATAGTGCCAGTCTTGGAGCTAAGCTTTCTTGGATTCCTCGTCTTCAGCAGACTTGAAGTGTTCGCATGCGATGACCACTTCATCGAAGCTACGGAAGTGCAACCCGTGCAGCCAGCAGCGACAATCGCAGGGCAAGGCTTCTATAAACTGTTTTATCAACTCTTCTTCGGCCAGCTCAGAGTGGATTTGCATTATGGGAGCCCTCCATCTCTCGGCATATGTTCGGAAATTCTCCATCGGTCTTCTTTCGAAGTGGGCCGAGTCTTCGCATGGCAGCTCGGTTCCGATCTGGCTTTGGTACTGATGCAAAAATGCGGAAGTCGGCTCATTCCAATCTTCTATGAGATGAATATTTGCTGTGAAGAACCACTGTAAGGCAGACCCTGTAAGGGTTTCTTGAAACGCCGGAGTTGTGAGCATTGCTGGACCATAATACCGACTCATTTCTTCGTAAAGATACTGCAAGTGAGCCACGGGGCAAGTTGTGCCATTGTACTTGTGGAGGTTGGGTATCCACATCTCTATAGGGGTCAAGATCCTATGAGGGGGAGATGGGCCTGATAGGTCTTGGTTGGGCCACTGATTTTCCCACTGCATACCCATTGTAGCGTCGAGTTTTTCTTTTTCAGGAACATGGGACTCTACTGAGATTACTCCATTGCTTTCTTCGGAGTTAAAATCACTAAGGGAGGATGGGGCATTTAAGCTATTCTCACGGTCGGGTGATGAGCTCAGCACTTCATCGGGATCGTGGCGGATAAAGATGCATTCCTCCCCTTCTGACGGGCCTTCATCTTCGGAGGAGAACAGGAAACAGTTATAGGATGAACTGTCAGTCTTGCCATTGAAATAGCGCTGGAAGCTTTTGGGATGGTATTCTAGGGGCAGGAAATCTTCAGGATCATACTCCAGGGGATGGTTACCTTCAAGGTGGTATTCTTGGGAATGCTCGGAGCTTTGGTACTGTAGCTCGTTGCTGGACGACGTATTAATCTGGCTAGGCTTTCTTTTCTTGGTCCCTGGTCCAGACCTTTTGAGTAAGGCCCTACGTTTGGCTAGTTCGGCTTTTATCGCGGGAAGTGAGAGATATTAAGGTTTCACCATCGAGTCACTTTCCAGATTGATAGGGGTTGGTATTCTTTGGACCCTGGCTCTTGGGGTAAGTTTGGGGAGTTTTTTTGTCATGCCCCAGTCTCGAATAGGCTCTGAATCTGTGATCTCGTATAAAGGTTCCTTGCCTTTCCTAGTGGGAAATTTTTCGGTAGCTGGATGTTGTTCAACTGTCCATTCATTATGCAAGGCTTCATTACTACGCTTCTCTCCTGTCTCGGCAACTAGTGGCCTTTCTTGTTCCACGGTCATTAGCTCTTTGTAGGGCAGGGTTATGTCAGGGCTGACGTCGTACTCTTAGCAGAAAACACGGATTAACTCTTTCCAGGTTTTAAGGAGACTGATCTTTCTAACAATGTACCATCGTAGGGCAGGGCCGGTCAGGTCCGACTGATATGATTGAATCATTCTTTGCACCAGGTAGGCTTGTAGGTAAGCTTCCGGGTGGGAGGTATCAGCATACTTTTCACATTAAGGTGTTTTGAATTTTTAAGGGATTTCGAAATTGGAGTAGTTAGATAAGTCAATGGGATTCTGCCCCTGTAGTTGGCTCAACTTTTTCATGATCTTTTCAATTTGTTCATGGTATTGGCTAGTTTTTAGCATGCTTGCAGGGGTTACGACGGTGCTTAGGGTAATTACAGAGTTGGGCTCATCATGGGTGGATTTTATCTGTCTTGAGTGCTGTTGAAGGGCAATGGACATCTGTCCTACGTCGTCTTCGATGTGGGCGAGGTGATTCTGTACTTCATCCTGATTAGACCTTATTATGGGGGGCCAATCGCGGGTGGCCGATGGCTGATGATTCATGATTACCTGTTTTGTGAAAACAATGAATAAGCATAGAGTAAATAAAAACTGACCCATGGCAACGACCTATTTTCATTCATAAAACGAGGGTTTTACAGACCCCTGGCAAAGTACTGGACATTAAAGAAAAAGTCCCTAGACAATAGGACAAAGTTTTCTCAAAAACTGAAGGGACATGACTACTAGAACATATGCGACAGGGGGTCTTATGAAAGCTGCTTGCTTCCTTGGACTGGCTCCGAGCTAAGTAGCCGGCTTACTCCTGCATAAGGACAACTTGCTCGTGTGGACCGCTCTCTCTGATGGACCGAGGGACCGATGGCTTGTGCCTTTTTGAGATGTGATAATGGTGGATGTAGGCTGCAGAGGCGTGGTGGGCTTTTTCTTCTCCTTTGAGTCCTTCAGGTATCGTGATCCTTTTGCGATGACATTTGTCCCAGGTTTCTTCACAAGTGGAGATTTCAAACACGTAATTATGGTTTGTGTTGAAGAGGACTAGGGGGACTTTCCACCTGGAACATGGTGGGATTTCTTGCAGGGCTCCAAATTGTCGTGCCACTCGAAATGGGTAATAGGGAACGGCGCCAGTCCAGCCAAGCAATGGGATTGGGTGGGTGCGTCTGTAGGCAAAGCGAGCCCTCTTTTCATGGAACCAACCAGCACACCACTGGAATGTCTCAGGAGCTGGATTTCTTAGGATATCGACCCAATGCAAACTGGTTTGATTAGGAATGTGAGGTTCTAAAACCATGAATTTTTGTAATGGATGCTCAGAAGTATTTGCTTCAAACGTTCGCATGCTGCCTTGGTATTTGCTTAAATGAGAAAAGAACCAGACTTGCAAGATTTCGGGGGAAGCTCGCATGATTTTTTCTATGTTGTCTTTAAAACGGTTAAAGGACAGGAAGGTTTCGGCTAAAATCATGTTGACATAATTGGCCCCTCCCAAAATTTGACTGACAATCCAAACCATTTTAGGACTTATGGCATTTCTTCGGTGGGGAAAAATGATGAGCCCAAAAAATGCTAGGAGGAAAATTTCATTTCTTTTGGTCATAGATTGATTTTGAAAATATTGATTCAAGAATTCCAAAGGGCAGGTATTATCGTTATCATCGAGGATTTGCTCCATGACATAGAATTGAATTTCCAAGAATCGTGCTAGCCTGCGCCATGGGAGGACGCCTATCGAAGGTTTGACCAGTTCTTTCCCAAGGGGCATTCCAGTGATGATGCTGTATTCTTCCAAGATCGGGGTTAGCTCAAACCTAACGAACATGAAGGTGAGCGTCCTTGGGCACCAGAAATGTGTAATGCCTTGTATGACTTCTAGGCGAACAGTAATTCGGATCAATGAAAGGAGGTGGCCGAGCTTGTCCTTTACACGCTACTGGGCAGGCTGATCCAACTAACCCCACCATTTGATGAGTTCCGCCTTGGGAGTAGGAATAAACTGGATGTCGTCTTCCCCCATCGCATATGAACCGGGATTTTGAAAAGTTTATTCCTAAATTGCCATGGGCCAATAAAAAAGACTGAGTGAAAAGTAAATAATTTATTTTGCTTTTAAGTAAAATGACAAGCACAAAGACATACACATGAGATGTGCGGCTCGATTTCTAACTCAGAAGGCTTGTTGAAATTAAAAGGGCATCTGCCGGTCGCAGTCTCGCGTTAGCAGCTTACCCTCTTAACCTCGGCTAAGAAATTTGGGGAAAAGAAAGGCAACCTCTACATGGCAGTCTCGCTTTCGAGGCCGTATCTTTCTTAACACCATCCTAAAAATCCTACGGCGGCCCAGGTCCGGCGGCCGGGTTGTGTGTGCCACGTGTAGTGTTTAAAATAGTAAAGCATGCACAACAGTTTATAATCACAAGACAATTTAATTTAAGCAAGCTTAAAATAAACTTATAAGCAATTGACCTGTATATAAAAAAAAAAAAAAAAAAAAAAAAAAAAAAACAAAAAACAAAACTAAGTCGGTGAAGAATTTAAACAAGATAAACAATGGCCTAAGTCCTCAAAAATTCCCAGCAGAGTCGCCAAGCTGTCGCGACCCCTTTTTTTGGGCGGCGCCCGGCCGGATCGGGTACGAGCGCCTAAGGAGGCTAATGGCGTGGTTGGATTTAATTAATGCCTGGACTCTCCCAAGTCTACCAATTCACGACTTTAAAATATTTAGTTTGTAAATCAATTTATAAAACGGAGTCGCCACTAATCAATTTGGGATAGGTTGATTAGAAACCCAAGCAAAGTATTTTGAGAAATACTTGCTCCTACGCAACAGAGAAATTAGGATCGGGGACTTGATTACACTAGTTAATCACTAATGCCCTTTCGGTACCTAATCTTGTTTAAATTCTAAAGTTTTTTTTTTTTTTTTTTGATGTTTGGGGGTTTTCCATGCATTTTAGGAAAAATCACATTTTTGGGTATTTTTCTCATTTTTGGACATAAAAAGGGATTTTTTTTTGATTTTGGGGTAATTTTTGGAAAAATACAAGTCTTTTTGGCATTTTTGAAAATTTTGGGCTTTTTAGGAAATTTGGCAATTTTTGGGATTTTTTCATATTTTTTGGATTTTTGGAAAATATAAAATATTTTTGATTTTCTTTGAATTTTTTTGGAAAATACAATATATTTTGTATTTTAAGCATTTTTTAAAATAACATTATTTTTGCTTTTGATTTTTGATTTTTTGGAGAAATAAAACATTTTTAAAACATTTTTCTGATTTTTTTGAAAATTAAAATGATTTTATATATTTTTGAAAATAAAATATTATTTTTTTGATTATTTTGAAAATAAAAAAATTTTAAAAATTTTTTTTTTAAAAAAAAGGCCCGTGTCGAATCCACGGGTCGGATCCGCCCGGTCGACCGAAACGCGACCAAGACTCGCATTTTGGGACGGGGTACCAAACGACGTCGTGGCCGAGTTTGGATGCCCGATCCGGCCCGACGACCCGCTTTGGCGACCCGGCTCCCACTTTATGCGAAACGACGTCGTGGCGGCGTATGAAACGGTGCCGTTTCGCTTCTTGCGAAACGGTGCCGTGGAGGGGTCGGGCCGTGCGCAACCCGCGGGTCACGCGTCCGACCCACTCCGCGACCCGTCCAACCTTCTGCGAAACGGTGCCGTCCCCTCGGTGGTTCTTCTCGGCTGACCCGACCCAGCTCGACTCCGCTCGGCTCCAACCTCCTTCAAAGGCGCAAGAACCCTATCCGGTTCCCGGTCCGGGTCCAACCCGGAGACCCGGGCTCGTGACCCGGCAAATCGGGAACCCTAGGGTTCCTGGATTGCGGGTTCGAAGAGGGTGCAGCGGCGGCGACGGCAGGCGATGGTAACGACTGCGGCGACCGAGCTACGGGGGGGGAGATGGCGGCAACGGCGACAGTGACGGCGACGATGCGATACCTGCGGCGGTGACGGCAAGGCTCCGTCCCTTTGACCCTCTCTCTCTCTCTCTCTCTCTCTCTCTCTCTCTCTCTCTCTCGGTGCCAGCCGACCTTAGATCTTGTGCTGCTCGTCCTTGGCCCCCCTATCTAAAGTCTCTCAGTTGGGGAGATTCGAGGATCTGCAATCTAGGATCCTTGCCGTTGCTCCGGTGTCTTGGAATCGAAGGAGGGAGGGGGGTATTTATAGGCCAAGGGTGGCCGGCCGACGAGGGCTCGACCGGGGAAGACCGCTGTGGCTCCGGCCGACCGAACCGGCATCCCATCCGACGCGTCCCGTCGGCTGACCACCCCCTCTACTCTCCCACGTGCCTCGCTGCTCGCCGTATGCAGTGCCGTTCCTCCCTGCTTTGCGCGCTCTGTGGCACGCCTGCTCGCGCGTGCCACGCACGCGAAACCGGGTGTAGGAGACGACCCGGCAGGTCGGGTGCGGGCGCGGGCGCGGGCCGACCCACGCGGGTTGTCTGCCCCCTTTTTTCTTTTCTTTTCTGATTTGTTGTTTTTTTTTTCTGGTTTTCTTGGTTTTTTTTGTTTTTCTTTTTTTAGTTTTTCTGGTTTTTTCATTTTTTCTTGGTTTTTTTGGTTTTTATCAACATAAAACGAAATAAAATAAAATGAAGTAAAATCCAAAGAAAATAGTAATAATTTAAAAACCCAAAAAATAAAAAAACCAAAAAATTAGGCGTCAACAACTCTCTATGAAAAACATCTCGAAAGAATTTGGTTTATGAAGAATTCTGGAATTATATGAGAAATGTCTTATAAAATGTGTTCATTTTCCCGGAAAGTCAAGCCAAACCATCCACTGCTACGATCAAAATCTCCATTTACTTTTCAAGTGAAAGAAGAAACAGAAACCATAAGCGATAACGAATTCTTCGAAGACTATTGGCTTCCTATCATTGCTACTTTGCCTTTTTGCCGTCCTCCAACT
Organism: Eucalyptus erythrocorys; assembly: GCA_014182555.1. Classification (NCBI taxonomy): domain Eukaryota; kingdom Viridiplantae; phylum Streptophyta; class Magnoliopsida; order Myrtales; family Myrtaceae; genus Eucalyptus; species Eucalyptus erythrocorys. The sequence continues at coordinate 11,925,205 of CM024598.1, read as the reverse complement.
CACCCACTGCAACGCTTGTTTCTTTGTCAAGAAACAGGTCTACCATGATATTTGAAGGGTGCAATTCGAGACTAAAGAATCGCTGCTACACGCTTTTATCGGGTCCTCAGGCAGTAATTTTCCCGACAGGAAAAATAAATGCCTACATATATACAGGCAAGGAACTTTGCACTTTCACCTAAATGTCGCAACCTGCTAGGTCCTACTTAACAAAAGAAACGATGCGATGAGGTTGGGTGCTAAGCTCTCCCCCTCTAGCCGGCCCTAAGGGAAGGGCGGAAATTAAAGAAAAGAAAAAAATCAAAAAATTATTAAAATATTATTTTAAAAATGTCATGTCAACTCTGGCTAAATTGATCGTATGAATTGAAGTGGCATAAATACAAAAGGTTTCAAATTGAATTAGCTAAAAAAATATAACTAAATTGGTTAACTTTTTTGGTAATTCTCCATAGCAATGATAACTAGATCGCTATGTTAGTGATTTTTTTTGCGAAAATTAATCAAGAGCTACATCAAAATTGTAAGCGAAATTTTAGGACTAAATTGGTAAATTTAAAAAGTTAAAATGCTAAATTGACATTTCTATAATATGTTATATGATTGATTAAGCAATTTTGCTTGCAAAAACTTTCTGCACATAAAATATATGTTTTTCTTAAGGCGCGACAAATGCGTGCAGATCATCCTATCCACGTTCCTTGAATAGGGCAGGTTTCACCCATAGAATGACCACAACGACATTGTGATCGAATAATTTTAACGTTCAATTGAAGGGCTTCTATTTTGCCAAAAATTTGAAAGCAATTTTGGGGATTTCGTGACAATCACTTTATCAGTCTGGGAAAAAAAATGGTCAATAATACCTCGATGCGAATAATTAACAAGGTAAAGCAAGATGGTAAAGAGGTGGGACGCTTGGAGTGGCAAGTGATTAATCAAACCAGTTTGATGCAAAACCTTTTCTTATTGGCCGCCTTCATATGCCTAAACGCAACATCTGTAACTTTTGATCCCTCGAACTTCATTCAATTCAGCAAAGTAATAAATAGATCTGGGAGCTCATCCTTAAGTGTAGACATGTAGTTCTACCAGAACTGTTGATGAGTCCGATGCCTCGTCTCGTCGTCCGCCCAAGTCTGGAGGAGAGAGAGCGCAGATTAGGCTCTCTCTCCAACTCACATTTTATCTCTCGGTCTGTTGAGCTGCCAAATTAGAATCTAAGAAGGCCTTTCGTTGACGCCTCCTAATCAGTGTGTTCTCTTCACTTGGCAGATTTCTACTAAATGCCTGTAATATAAAGGAGAAGGGTGCGAGTAGTTGAATGTCCGGTTAAATAATCAGCTGACCGTTCAGAAGTTGCATAGTACCGCACAAGAATACTTAAGTTGCAGGTAAGTTGCAGGTAAAGCAAACACGTTCCTCATAAGATTTAACTATTGCCAGCAAAAGAATACGGAATCTTCACTTATGGAGGCACAAGATTGGACTTTTACAGCAAGTAACAAGCTCAACAGAATACGAATTGTGTGCACCTTTCATTTTATCAAATTAGTCCAACCCCACAGAGCTGCCTCGCATGCTGCCATTGTCCCATCTAGCTAATTCGAACAACTTAGATCAGCTGGCGGTTGCAATAATCTTCTCTAATCTGCATATGGTACTAGTACAGTCAATCATATCATGAATGCTAGGCTAATATGAGTGCCATTTTCTAATGCTAATAGAACAAGTTAAGTCCTTGTTGGGAAAGAAAGGGCACAATAGCAAACAGAAGGAGAAACATGCGCCACCATTGCTCAATTGCCTTGCAACAAGGACTGAGTCTAGCCCTAAATCTTCATGTTGAAAGACATGGAAGAATGTCTGGCATTGTGCTTCAAGCAAAAGTATATCAGGCACCACCGTAATTACATATTTACATGTCCAACAGTAGAAGTGCAAAGAAAGAGATTATACAATGTCCGTTTCTTGTTTATAATTTATGATAGCTTGTTCATGTTGCCAAACATGTCGAAAGACCTGAAAGAATGTCTGGCGTTGTGCTCCAAGCACAATTATACAAGGCACTACCTTATGGTGGGAACCTGAGGCGTTCCAAAACATAAGCAAAGTGTCTGCACCAAAATTTGGAATCCTTCTTGAATCTACATTCCAGAATGAAGGTCCATATGTACCCGTTATTCTGCACATCCACATAACTAACTCAAAAAATGTAACCCGTATTTTGAACAAATGACTTACCTCTTTTTTTATTTTCAAGGACTTATCCAGTTTGGCAACCTTATCAGCAATTGCGGATATCATAGACTTCTCCTTCTTTCCTGTTATGAGCAAGTAATAGGCTTAGTATGACAGCAATAAAATACGAGGCGAGTTTGATTCAGTTCTAAGGGATCGAAATTAATGGAAGAGAATCTGAACTCACTTATTTGTTCATATTGCATGACGAGCCTTTCCTTCTCCTCCTCAAATTTGGAAAAAATATCTATGGAAGCAAATGAATGACGATATGATGGGGAAAGGACATGGCCAACATAACCAAATATGCCATCAGACTAGCCAAAAACATCCTATCGGGAAAACCTCTGGAAATATACAGTTTTTCAAGCATTCTCTCAAATTGTGAAACCTTATCTCTATCTACATTTTCATTGTATTATTAAGATCCCAATGTACATGGTTTTTTGTCTATAAACAACTTGCAACCAATAAAGTTACCATATGTTGACGCCTAAATTTTCCTTTTTAATTAATTAGGTTTTATTTTATCTTCTTATTTTTTATTTTTTATTTTATTTTATTTTATTTTATTTCGGATAAAAAAATAAAAAGCGGAAGAAAAGCAGAAAAAATGGAAAAAACGGAAAAAAAAAAACATAAAAAGCTTAAAGCAGCCCCTCCTCTAGGCCTCCGCATCCCAACCCGCGACCCGGCCCGCGTGCTTTCTTCCTTGCCCAACTGGGTGCGCAGCACGCGCCGGAGGCATGACGCCGGAGCAAAGGGGAGAAGCGACGCACGTGGAGCAGGGGGGAGCAGACGGCGATGGGACGTGGAGCAGGGGGGTAGCTGGCAACGGATGGGACGTCGATTCGGCCATCGAGGGCCACGGCAACCGACGGTCGAGCTCCATCGACCGGCCGCCCCTCGGCCTATAAATAGGCCTCCATTTCCATCGTCGGAGGGACACGGAGGAAGGAGAAAGGTAGAGGAATCGAAGTTGCAGCCCTTGGACATCCCACTGAGAGACTTCGGGGCGAGGGCTCGCAGCCTCAAATCTGAGCCTCGCCGGAGGGGGGAGTGGAGAGAGAGAGAGAGAGAGAGAGAGAGAGAGAGAGAGAGATGCAAGAGGGGAGGGGATTCGCATGGGATCTTGCCGTCACTGCCGTCTTCACCCTCGTCGCGCCGTCGCCAAGCAGGTATCGCGCCGTCGCCGTCGCCGTTGCCATCTCCCTCTCCATAAGTCTAGTCATCGCCGCCATCACCGCCGTCTTCGCCATCGTCGCTGCTGCACCTCCTCAGTGCCTCGACTTAGAAACCCTAGGGTTCCCGATTTTCTAGGTCGCGATCCCGATTTGTCAGGTCGAACCCGAATCGGGAATCGGGTAGGGATTCCGCAAATCCCGAGGGCGGCGGAGTTCGGGTCGTGAGCCGGAGCCGGGTCGGGTAAGGTTTCACCGGGGAGTGGGTCGTGGAGCCGGGTCATCGGGCCGGGCCGGCCGTCCCCAAACGCCCGGTCGCGGCGTCGTTTTCGTTCTAATATTATCCCAAAAAAAAAAAGTCTCGTCTGCATTTTGGGGCTGGCCCGGGTCGGACTCGACCTGCGGATCCCATTGGGATATAATACGCGGAAACGACAGGATCTTGCAATTTACGTCAACGAGAAATCGCCAAAGAAAATAAACGAGAAAAATAAGGACACCAGGAATTTACATGGTTCGGTCCGAGTATCGATACCTACGTCCACGGGGAGAGCCAGCAGCAAATAATCCACTATAATCGGAGTATCAGAGTTTACAATCGCTCAATCGCTCAATCGCTCAAGTGTTTCCCACACCTAGATTTAACCCAAAAACCAAAGTGTCTATAAATAAATAACTCACTTGGGAATACAAACTCACGGCGCAAGATTACCGCGCGTTTAAGCTCTAGTACAATACGTGTTACGTATGGCTTCACGTATCTCTTCAAAGCTTTGCGCGACTTGCGGCTTCAAGGATCATGTGCGGCTTCGGATTTTTCTCTCCACTCACGGCTCCCTTTTGCAGCTTTGTTCTTCGTAAAAGGGCTTGAGCGGCTTTCTTCGGAAGAGGGTGAAGACGTATAAAAAAATTCCTTTTATACGTGTGTGCCCAGGTCAAAGTTTGACCTGGGCCCACCTATTTCTACTTTCCTTTTAATCTTCACGCGAGCAGAAGAATTTCTTTGTACAGGGACTTCTTCGGCGTGAAATGCATGAGGAAACTTGCTCCTTTTGAATATTATTTTATATTTCCTCTTTTGTAAATCCAGCGCAAACTCGAGCCATAAACAACAATTCTCCACCTTGGCTCGATGTTTGAAGCTAAGTTATAATGCTCATCATCCATGCTGCTCTCCTAACGCCCCGACGGGTGCTCACTCTCTAGCTCAAGCAGAGCTTGAGCTTTGCCAAAGGAACAGACTTAGTCATCATGTCTGCCGGGTTATCTGCTGTAACAATTTTTTTAATAGTAACAATACCCTTAGCTAAGACATCTCGGATGAAGTGGTACCTGACATTGATATGCTTCGTTCGCTCGTGATAAACAGGATTATACGCCAAATATATCGCACCTTGGTTATCACAGTGTATATCCACACTTTTCTATTCTAACCCAAAGTCCAAGAGCAAACCTTTTAGCCATATCGCCTCCTTCGCTACAAAGGTTAGTGCCATGTACTCGCCTCGCCGAAGACAAGGCAATGTGATCCTGTAAGGACGCTTTCCAACTGACTGCACCACCTGCTAGCATAAATATGTACCCTGCTAAAGACCTGCGATCATCCAAGTCACCGGCGTGATCCGAATCCACAAAACTAGTGATCTCACTGCCATTGCTGTCCCTCCGGTATACTATATCCACGTCTGTTGTCCCCTTCAAATATCTGAGGATCCACTTCACAGCTTCCCAATGAGCTTTACCTGGACGCTTCATATAGCGACTAACCACGCTCACAGCTTGTGAAATATTAGGCCTAGTGCACACCATAGCATACATAATACTACCTACGGCACTAGAATAAGGAACATGGGACATATGCTCCTCCTCCTCCTCAGTCTGCGGTGATAATTTACCTGAAAGTTGAAAGTGCTTCGCTAAAGGTGTACTTACAGATTTTGCCGACTGCATATTAAAACGTGCTACGATCTTCTCAATATATTTATTTTGAGATAGACGTAAAACTCCTGCAGCCCTGTCACACAAAATCTCCATACCCAAAATTTTCTTTGCAGCACCTAAATCTTTCATCTCAAATTCAGTATTTAACTGCCTCTTCAGCACATCAATATCAGACATATTCTTAGCTACTATCAGCATATCATCAACATATAAGAGTAGATAAATCAAAGAACCATCCTCCAATCTCCTATAGTAAACACAACTGTCCATCTGGCTTTTTGTATAGTCTTGACTAGCCATGAATGCTTCAAAACGTTTATACCACTGCCTAGGAGATTGTTTCAGCCCATACAAAGATTTCTTTAACAAGCAAACATGATCTTCCTTACCCGGAATAGCAAATCCCTCTGGCTGCCTCATGTAAATCTGCTCCTCCAACTCACCGTGAAGAAACGCAGTTTTTACATCTAATTGCTCTAACTCGAGATCCTGCGAAGCAACTAAGGCAAGTAAAACACGAATAGAAGTATGTCTTACCACAGGAGAACACCTCATTGTAGTCAATGCCCTCACGTTGTGTATATCCCTTTGCCACAAGTCTCGCCTTATACCTCGCTGTCTCGACACCGGGAACGCCCTCTTTCCGTTTGAAGACCCATTTACTTCCGACAATCTTTTGGGTCTTGGGTACTTTGACCAGCTCCCATGTCTGATTTCGATGGAGAGATTCCATCTCTTCACTCATAGCCCCTAGCCACTGCGACGACTCCGAACTAGCCATCGCCTCAGAGTAAGACGAAGGCTCATCTGTCTCCACCTCATCACCTACAGTCAATGCATAAGCAATATTTGTATAACCATAACGTACCGGTGGTTTAATTTTCCTTCTCTGTCTACCTGCGGCTATAGTCTGCTGCGGCTGTGCTGGTTGTTCATTATCACCGACTTCAGGAACTGCGGCCTCATTTGCAGTCTCAACTTCTGTTACCTTCGAGGTCTCCGGAGTCTCCACCTGAAGCTCCACCTCACTTGTGACACCATGATCTGTCTTCTCTGCTGGTTGTGTCTCAGAACTCCTCCGTTGAAGCATTGCAGTCTCGTCGAAGATCACATCTCTACTGATTAGAAAACCGGGTGATTTGGGATCAGTGCACCACAGCCGGTAGCCTTTCACCCCTTGTGCATAACCCAGAAATATGCACTTCTTCGCCCTCGGCTCAAGCTTACCATCACTCGCATGAGCATACGCAGGACATCCGAATATACGTAATCCGGAGTAATCAACAGGTTTCCCCGACCATACTTCCTCAGGAGTCTTCCACTCGATAGCAGACGATGGAGATCGATTAACCAGGTAACAGGACATGTTAACTGCTTCAGTCCAAAATTCCTTGCCAAGTCCTGCATGCGAGAGCATGCATCGAGCTCGCTCAAGCAAAATTCTGTTCTTCCGTTCGCCACGCCATTTCTGTTTGTGGTGTCCAGTGCACTTGTGCGGTGTCTTACAATACCTTCTTTCTCGCAGAACTCAGTAAAATCTTTACCACAGAATTCCATGCCATTATCGGTTCTCAGGCAATTGATCTGTTTATCTGACTGCTTTTCAATCAAGGCCTTAAATTTCTTGAACCGATCAAACACATCATATTTGTGTTTCAGAAAGTAAACCCATACCGTCCTTGAATAGTCGTCGATAAATGTCAGCATATATCGGGCACCTCCTTTTGAAGGAACCGAAGACGGGCCCCAGACATCTAAATGAATATATTCAACCGGTCGTTTGGTCGAATGGATAGCTGTTGTAAACTTAACCCGGTGCTGCTTCCCATAGATGCAGTGCTCACATAAGTCCAGCTTCCCTATCTTCTGACCATTCAACAACCCCTTATCACTCAGCATCGTCATACCTGCCTCACTCATGTGCCCTAAACGCATATGCCATAACTGAGTCAAGTTAGAGTCTGACTCACCTGATGAAACTGCAGCGATTCCAGTCACGGTCTCTCCCAGTAGATGATAAAGAGTATTCACTTTCTTCCCTTTCATCACTGTCATAGCACCTCGAGAGATCTTCAGTACTCCACCTTCAGCAGTGTACCTACACCCGATGTCATCGAGTGTCCCCAGAGAAATAAGGTTCTTCTTGAGCTCTGGTACATGCCTCACATCTGTCAATGTGCGCACCACCCCATCGTGCATTCGGATCCGAATTGTCCCTATCCCCATAGCTTTACAGACTGCATTATTCCCCAAAAGAACTCTACCACCATCTGCAGCTTGGTAAGTAGTAAACCAGTTCTTATGAGGTATCATGTGATAAGAACACCCCGAATCTAGCACCCATTCGTCTCTTGATGAAGTAGCAGTCGCACATAAGACAGCTTCTGCATCCTTATTGCTCCCTTCGGCAACGTTTGCCACACTGCTCGTGGCATTCTGCCTATCAACTTTATTCCTCCTCTTTGGACAATCTCTCCTGATGTGCCCTTCCTCGTGACACTCAAAACACTTCACGCGTCCCTTGGACTTTCTATGTCGTGATTTTGATCTGTTTTTACCTCTGCTGCTACTAGGCCCTCGATGTTGTTCTCTACCCCGAATAGTCAGTGCTTGCGTTGCTCCTTGCGCCAGACCGTCATCTTGCAACTTTCTCTGCCACTCCTTAGAGAATAAGGCGGACTTTACCTCCTCCTCGAGGTAATCGTAGTACGCCCGCAATGCTGAATCGTAAAGTGCTCTCATGACTCTGGTAAAGAGGCTAACATCATGCCCTGTTCTTCATCATCAAGAATCTTACCGACGTTCTTCAGATCCATCATGAGTTTATTAAATTCATCTAGGTGGGTTCTGATAGACGTACCTTCAGTATATCTAAATTGAAACATCTTCTTCAGCATATACAAGCGATTGTTCAAACCTTTCTTCACATAGAGTGCATGAAGTTTTGCCCATAATGCTGCGGCATCCTGCTCCTCAGCAACCTCTATTAAGACCTCATCCAATAAATTCAACAGGATCGTGCTCTTTGCTTTTTCCATTAGCTCTACCCTCTCAGAGGCTTTCATGATAATAGGCATCTCATCCTCACCATCCAGTGCCTTGGCCAAACCTTGTGTTGTCAACAAAGCTCGCATCTTGATGCTCCATAACACAAAGTTGTTGTTCCCGTTAAACTTCTCGATCTCAGATTTCCTCTCAGACATAATTGCAATAACAGAATTTCCAGATAAAATCAGACAAGCAAAAGCTCCAAATCAATCAAGAAATCCAAGCTCAAGCTTTGATACCAATTGTTGGGATATAATACGCGGAAACGACAGGATCTTGCAATTTACGTCAACGAGAAATCGCCAGAGAAAATAAACGAGAAAAATAAGGACACCATGAATTTACATGGTTCGGTCCGAGTATCGGTACCTACGTCCACGGGGAGAGCCAGCAGCAAATAATCCACTATAATCGGAGTATCAGAGTTTACAATTGCTCAATCGCTCAAGTGTTTCCCACACCTAGATTTAACCCCAAAATCAAAGTGTCTATAAATAAACAACTCACTTGGGAATACAAACTCACGGCGCAAGAATACCGCGCGTTTAAGCTCTGGCACAATACGCGCTACGTATGGTTTCGCGTATCTCTTCAAAGCTTTGCGCGACTTACGGCTTCAAGGATCGTGTGCGGCTTCGGATTTTTCTCTCCACTCACGGCTCCCTTTTGCAGCTTCGTTCTCCGTAAAAGGGCTTGAGCGGCTTTCTTCGGAAGAGGGTGAAGACGTATAAAAAAATTCCTTTTATACGTGTGTGCCCAGGTCAAAGTTTGACCTGGGCCCACCTATTTCTACTTTCCTTTTAATCTTCACGCGAGCAGAAGAATTTCTTTGTACAGGGACTTCTTCAGCGTGAAATGCATGAGGAAACTTGCTCCTTTTAAATATTATTTTATATTTCCTCTTTTGTAAATCCAGCGCAAACTCGAGCCATAAACAACAGATCCAACCCAAGTCAGTGTTTATAATATTTTAATATAAAATAATATTTTAAATAAATAATAAATAAAATAAGTAATTTATTTTCAAAAAAATCAAAAATAATTTATTTTCAAAAAATATTAAAAATATTTTAATTTCTAGAAAATAGAAAAATATTAAAAATATTAAAAATTATTTTATTTTTCGAAAATAAAAAAATAAAAAATATTTCATATTTTCCAAAAAATCCAAAAAAGGCCAAAATTCATAAAAAGCCAAAAAATTCACAAAAAGTTAAAAATATTTATATTTAAAAAATACCAAAAAAATCCAAAAATCCCTTTTATGTCCAAAAAATGAAAAAAAAGACCAAAAAATATTTTTTTTTTCCCAAAATGCATGGAAAATCCCTCAAATATCCAAAAAACCTTAGGGTTTAAATAAGATTAGGTACCGAAAGGATATTAGTAATTAACTAGTGTAATCAAGTCCCCGACCCTAATTTCTCTGGTTACGCAGGAGCGAGTATTTCTCCCGATACTTCGCTTAGGTTTCTAATCAACCCACCCCAAATTGATTAGTGGTGACTCTATTTTAAAAATTGACTTACAGGTTAAAAAATTAGACTATTAAAGTCGTAAATTGGTGGACTTTGGAGAGTTCGGGCATAACTAATTTCAGCCGAGCCATTAGCCTCAGCCGGCGCCCGTATTAGATTGCGAGCGCCGAAAAAAGAGGTCGCGACACCATCTAAGGCCCGCAAAGGGCTTGCTAATGAGAAGCTTTATCCTCACAAAACTTCTCGTTAAGTTCATGGAACTTGACGGTTGCATTCCCAACACTATTTTCACATTGCAAATCATCAACACATCAAGTGAATTCTCTCTAGGCAAAAATCACATCACCAAGATAGACCTTGTTCAAAAGAATAAAAATATTATACTTTTCCTCACTTCTCCGAAATTCTGTTGAAGTAACTCCACAAGAGATTGACTACATAAAGAACGTATTCATTAGATATAAACATTACATCAAAGCAAAGTTAACAATTGCATGCATTGATTTGAATTTACCTGTTCTTCTCATGTTCTGACTTCAATTCATCATACATTGACTTGATATGAGACATCAAACTATCCGGCCAAGGACAAATAGCAAGAAAGTAATAAATAAAAAATGATCATTATAAAATGATCAAGGGAAACCTCAAGACAAAAGATTTCAATATACCGATGCAAATAGAGTTTTTGTCATTGGAATAGAACATGTATCGGCTTAATTAATTAAACAACCCTATGCAAATTGAACAAATTTGGTAACCCATAATTAAGCTAATATTAGTGTACAAGAAAGCGGGTGGAGCCATTTAAACCTCAATCAAGTCTGTCTTTTATCAAAGGATAGGTTTAAAGAAAAAAGCCCGGTGATCATGCTCTCAAATGATATCTAAATCCGAGAAGAAAACGAAGCAAAGGATTCAGTATTTACCGAACATTAATGTTATCAGCATGCTTATTATCGAGCATTCAACTAGTGAAGTCTGATTCAGCCTGCAAAGGGAAAGATAAGAACAAGCATCCCGGACATCAATAGATAAAATCTCGAGAGTATGGTCAATAAAGAGCAACGCAAACTCGATGTCTATTGAAAGGTGAATTGATTCAACACTTGAGCTCTTAAGCTTAATCAGAACAAAAATTCCCCCAACTCGCCGATTAACATAATGAACCAACATGCATTCAACTTTACCAGTCACTTTATACTGACAATATTGATAAACTCTGAACAACTAGTAAATTAAATCTTCAGTTAACTCGACAAGTTTTATAGAAGTTACGTATCGACAATATCAGTAAAATTTGATAGGTACGGTTAAAATTCAAATCTCAACTGTTCAAGCTAATTTCATTGATGAAAGCTGCCCTGGGACAAGCACCTCTGACGTAGTAGATTCAGAGACTAAATGCACCAACAGCCAGCAAATGTTTGAGCGAGAGAGGATTTTCTCTCAGAATTTGGATGGGATTTCCAAAGTATCCATCGGATTGTTCCGACAACTTTTGGGGGCCATATTTCTTTTGATTCTGTATAACTTTTCGAGAGAAATCTCATCAAAAGTACAAACTTTCTGTGAACTTGGCTTCGGAAAAGACACTAGATTGTATGAGTAATAGTGTGAACGGGGTACAGAATTGGGACTTTCACAAACTGTAACGTGTCGGCGAAACAAAGACTCAATCCACCGGAAGAAAATCAACCCATCGGTGAAATAAACCCACCGGGAGCTCAACCTTTTGGATGAATATCAAGCAAAAGATAAAGGCATAACAGGTTGAATCACCTCCTTAAACTCTTTACGTTCTCCTCATACAACTTCTGATTTTGCTCTACCATGGACTTTAACCGGCTCATATGACTGCACACTTCAAATTCTCACGTCAGATTTCAAATCCAGAGTGCAAAAACAGGTATTACTTCGGAACTTACGCCTTGATCGATTCATCGGAGATATCAGAACCCACTTCGCTCGCCTTTCTCTCCATATTTGGCAGAGAGCTTGTGAATCGCAAAGCTTTAGAAGAAAAGGGCTCTCGTTTCGGGCGTAGAAGAGCGCGCAAATATGCTTTTGCGTGATATTGACAAGCTTCCTCTTTTCCGAATTTAAAACAGGGCAGCACCATGTCCATTTAAATTCATCCCACATCAAAAAGGCAAAATTATTCCCAGTAAATCAATTACAATTTGAAGTCATGCCCCCATACTTGTTACTTCCCTCTTTTTAGCTTTTTCATTTTTATGTGGGATTTAGCTGCGAAATTAACTTGGATGTCCTTTTTTTTTTTTTTAATTGCGGTTCTCCCTTTTATTTTTATTGTTAAATTTTACTTTCATAGAAGTTAGTTTCGTGGAAAAGAGAAATTTCCAAGAAACTTAATTCTTTTATATGTTGTCAAGTAAATTTATGGATCAATAATCATGTGTAATCTAAAAAAAAAAATTCTAACATAAATAAATTTTTTTCACATAGTCACTTGTTTATGAACTTTCACTTCCATCTTTAAAGATTTTCCAAAATGCTAAGACAACAATTTAATTATATTAAGAACAAAACAAGAAATGTTTAAAAATGCTAAGACAACAATTTTTTTATTGAACAAGAATGTATTAATTACAAAATAATCTAAAAAAAAAAAAAAAAAACTTGCAGATCGAATGACTCATTTATTGGCCAAAAACATATAAATCTGAAATCCTTAGATCTATCGATACCGGTACTAAGACCTGAAATTTTCTTTTGCTAATTCATTGATGAGAAAAGGGGGAGAAGCAGCATCAAGACAAAATTGAAACTTTCCTTTTTTTGAGCTTACTTTAGAGGCTACAAAACAAGATTGAAAGTTGGCACCATCATAACTGTGCAGACTCCTAGATAGATTATGGTACTAACGTGCAGATTCCACTCACCGAATGTATCTTTGTTATTTTATTTAATTTTTATTTTTGTTTACATTAAATAATAATAAAATGTACACTAATTACTAATTTTTATTTGAGTTAATATCATAAAAAATCCAAATTCATAAACTAGTGATAAATTTACCTTGAACTAATTTTTTTACCAATGAAAATCCTAAACTTGTATAAATTTGGCAAATTTACCCCAAACCAAAATATTTTATAACAAATTTGCCTTTTATTAATATTCGTTAAATTTTATTGTCAAACTACTAAGTTGAATAACACATTATAGTTGACTTCTGTACCAATTTGAGATTTTACTCCTCATTTATCATAGTTGTATAATTTTTGTGACTTTTATGTTATTAATCCAATTTAGCGAAGATTATATTATCATAAACATACCAGTTTAGAGTTTTTGGCGGTCGAACAAATTGATTTTGGATAAATTGCTTATAAGTGCATCAGTTTAAGTTTTTTATGGTCATTTATGATAAATTTATTACAGATATATCAGTTTGGGGCTTTTCATGATCAAAAAATTAGTTTTTGGTAAACTTGTCATACATGTATCAATGTGGGATTTTTTAGGGCATAATTATTTTTTTATTTTAAAAAGGAAATCATATGAGGAAGATACATTTTAAAAAATGAACATTATTCTTCTCCTGATCACTATTCATCAATTGACATGTGCTTTTGACATGTTCATGCCCACTAGGGAAATAACCGAGTAAATTTAATAGAGTTTTTTTTTTTTTTATGACCTAGGGAACCTCACACAGCCGGCAGTCGGAGATAAACCATTGGGGGTGACATGTGCTAGCCACCACACACGTGCCACCAGGTAAGTCACCAATGCCTCATGTCAGCCTCCCTGCAACTTGCGTCGCAGGGGCTTCGAACTCTAGACCTCTTAGCGAAAGGAAGTCTGAAGCCTACTCAACGGAGCCACCACGGTGGGTAATTAAATTTAATAGAGTTTTTTTTTTTTTTTGGTAAACAGTAAGTATGTTAAATTTAATAGAGTTAATACATTGAAAAACTTCAAATTGGTACACTTGTAACAAATTTATTCAAAACTATTTTTTTTACCATGAAAAACTCCAAACTAGTACATTTGTGACAAATTTATTCCAACTGACCACAAAAACCCCTAAACTGGTACATTTATGACAAATTTACCCCAAATTAATTTACTCAACCGCAAAAAAAAAAAAAAAAAAAAAAAAAAAAAAAAAAAACCAAAATTGATAAATTTGTGACAAATATACCATTTATTAAATTAGATTAATATCACAAAAAATCACAAAAATTATAAACCATGACAAATGGAACGTAAAATCCTAAATAAACATACTAGTCAACTATCACGTGTCATTTAACTTAATAATTTGACAGTAAAATTAACGAAAACTGGCAGAGGGTAAATTTGTTACAAGTATACCAGTTTGGGGTAAATTTGTCAAAGGTATACTAGTTTTGGATTTTTTATGGTAAAAAAAATTGTTTTTGGTAAATTTATTACAGATGTATCAAATTGGGGTTTTTTAACGTATTAACTCAATTTCATATAACACGTGGAAGTGAAGAGACAATGCTCTAACGTTACTTCCTTGAGATAAAAGGTGATGCATAAGATTCAATCTATCTGAGCAAATTTAACAAATGGTTTCAATCTCAATTTATACCAAAAGAAAATTGTGTGAAAAGCTCATATGTCATGCTAAGGAAAATCATATTTGTATGGTCAAAAACATAATCGTAATTTAGAGTAAATTGAAATTCTAGCACTTCGTAATCATTGATCTTTAAAGCTCCAACACTATTAAATTAAAATCTAAGTCTTATACTTAAAAAATTGAGAACGTGCTTGAATAGCTTAATTTAAAATTTTGCGACCGGATTGCACATTGAATATTTTTAATTGGAAATGATATTATCATATAGATTCACATACAATTTTCAAAATTGGGTTAATACCTTAAAAAACCCCAAACTGGTACACCTGTGACAAATTTACCCCAAACTAATTTTTTGACCATGAAAAATCCCAAACCGGTATACCCGTGACAAATTTACCCCGATTAACAAAAAAAAAACCCTAAACCTGGTACATTTATGACAAATTTACCCTAAACTAATTTATTCGACCGCAAAAAACTCCATACTTGGTAAATTTGTGACAAATATACCCTTCGCTAAATTGGATTAATACAAAAAAAAAAATTACAAAAATTGTAAACTGTAACAAACGGAATGTAAAATCCGAAATTGGTATATTAATCAACTCTCACGAGTCATTTAATTTAATAATTTAACAATAAAATTTAATAAAAACTAACATAGGGTAAATTTGTCACAAGTGTACCAGTTTGGGGTAAATTTGTCAAAGTTATACCAGTTTGGGGTTTTTGGTGGTCAAAAAAAAAAATAGTTTGGGGTAAATTTGTCACGGTGTACCGGTTTAGGGTTTTTCAAGGTATTAACCCTTCAAAATATGGATGATACTTTAAACTTTGGTAGGAATTTTTTTTTTTTTTTTTTTGCTCGATCCAAACAAAGTTTCATTGCACAAATAATCAGTTTCATCCCCACAAAAATATCTTCATTTTTCTAGGTCAACTCTAATGTTTTCAAACATTCTCGTTCACACATCACCTCTATTTTCAACAATTTCCCTAAATCTACCAAATATAATTTCTTTCCACATCGTGAAATGCTGTTCTCTTTTTCTAGTTTTAAGATCAATAGACCACATTCTCCGAGTACAAGAATATTTACATCTCGTAAGTATCGCAAGAAATAGTACAAATGACATTGGGCCATTAGAAACACCAATTTTAATATATATATATATATATATATATATATATATATATTAAAACTTTTATGATTGGTTGGATCCATCACATCGCCCATAAAACTAAAGGTTGCTTCTACTTTGACCTTTTAGGTTTTTATTTCACGAAAAATGTAGCAAATGTCTTTTGGAAAGTTATTTTCTAGGGAAACGACAATTTTTTTGCGATATATGGCTGAAAAAATAAACTAAAAAATATCTTCCATTATTTGGTATGAAAAATCTAATTTGATTTTTCAGGAAAAATTAATTTTCTTTTATTCCCTTCTTTTATAGCTGGTCATCAAACATGGGGAAAGCTAGTGACCCACCATAGGCGAAGATGAGCCTGCTCAACCTCGACGAGCCTCAGTCTCGTCTAGCTCCTCAATGAGCTAGGTCTCTAGCAATCTCAGGCAAGGCTTGAGCTCACTTATGGCCAATCACCAACCATCGTCATGGTCGATTGGCCAAGGAAGAAGTAAAAATAGAAAAATATAGAAAAAAATAAATATGCAAAATAATTAAAAAGAGTACATGGGAGCAAAACATGATTAGTTTTGACAAAAGAAAAGGAGGGGGGGAATGATTTCCTCATTTTCCCCACTTTTAAATATGTTTTTCCATTAATAAAAATGTTTTCTTTGCCAGTTTATTTTTCATGAACTAAACATCAGGAAATTTGAAAATCTATTTTTGGAACCGTTTTCTTTGAAATAAATTTAGTGTGCAAGCTCTTTTGTTTTCATCTAATTTGAAATACCAAAATCCTTCAAAAAATTCAAATATGGACATGCATAATCACATTTTGTTCTTCCATAAATCTTCCAAACTCAAGGAATTCTATATTCAAAGTCTCAATTAAAAATCGCAAATAGCTTATAACCACAAGAAAATATTATATGCAGCAATTACCCCTTCTAGGTAACGCTACGTATATAGATAAGTAAGTGAATTAAAAGCGATTTTTTTTTTTCAAAATATAAATGACGAATTGGTCACGATACATATCAAAAATAAAAAGGGAAAAAAGCCACAAAAAAACCCAAAACTTTGCCCAAACCTAAATTATTTTTTTTTTTTGACATAAAAAATTCCAAAATTTGCTCACTATGACACATTTACCTCAAACAAAAAATCTTAAACTTTTATTTGCACGACACATTGGCAAAAAACCCAAAAATAAATTATGTGACATACTAAATGTGTCATACATATATAAATTTAATGTTTTTTATGTCATTGAAAAAAATTGGGGTTTTTGGTATTAGAAAAAATAAGTTTGGGTAAATATGTTATGTAACTACAAATTTGGGGTTTTCGCATCAAAAAAAAGTTTGGGATAAATGTGTTATAATGAACAAAGTTTTGAATTTTTGTGACTTTTACCCCCAAAAAAATATTAAGATATGTCTATTGATTATATCCACGTTGACCATCTAATTTTAAGCATTATTTACATCTCTTTTTTTTTTTTTTTTTTTTTTTTTTTTTTTTTTTTTTTTAGGATCAATGTATCTTGAGCTAAGACCGATGATGTCTAGCTGTCATCGCACCAGGAGGTGGAGTGTGCAATCACTTTCATCATCGGAGCCACGTCAGACATGAGGAAAATGGAGAACCAATCATTTTGCTCGTGCTAGATTAGGAACCAGTATCTCACGTGATCCTTTTTCAAAGACTTATTTATTACAAAAAAAAATAACTAAATTAAATTTAATATATGCGAGAATTACAAATCATATTTATAAAGATTACTAATAGATGGAAAATTACTAGCAACAGAACTATGACAAAATTTATCAAGCATAATATCTAGCCACAAAAAAATTAAGTTACTAATGTACATTAAATATTACTTCGATGTATAATTGTATATGAAAATAAAAAACCACAAGGTATGAACATTACAATTAATGGAAAAGTGACAAACCATTAAATATTTGACTTTTCTATATTGAAACTTACTAAACTATTGATAATTACTACGGTTAAACAAAATTACTATTAACAAAAACTTAATGTTCATATACAATTATTGCTTTTCCAGTTAAACGACGTTATGTGTATTGATAGTTAAATTTAAGGCATGATAGTATTACTTTCGCAAGGAGGAACATGGGTTAATTTATCTAGAATTAGATGGTAACTTGTGTAGATCATGGGTAAAAGTAATTTTTCAATTACAAACATAATTTTTCTCTTTTTGGTTATTAGTACATTCTGGCTTGATTTTTTTTTATCATATTTGAAGTGATTTGTAGTTCTAACCCAAAAAAAAAAAAAAAAAAAGTAATTTGTAGTTACTAACTAAGTTTTTAAGGGTTTAGTAATTTCCCAACACCAGATAATTTTTATTTTTTTTGTTTTTTAATGTTAGTTTCCAGTAACTTTGTTTGTAAAATTATCAATATTGCTTAAAAACCTGCACTGCAGGATGCCAGTTGGATTTAAATAGCTTGACTCGAGGTTACTTATTATTTTTTCTGAAAATGAATGACGGAGATGACCATGCATGGATATTTGCGAAAGAGCCAGAGGAATTATTTTGCCTTCTTTTTTCTTTAAGATATATATATATATATATATATATATATATATATATATATTCTTTTTGGTAAATCGTTAAGATATCAATTTGTCATTTAAAATTTACATTTTCAATACATTATAGTGCACTCATAAAAGCACCCAAGGAGGTCGCTTATATCTCGACACTTAATCGTCCAACATGACAATATAACACTATTGAGTGCTTGAAATTTGATGTTCATTTTCTGTACTACTTGTTATTTGATCATCACTTAGATGGAATTATATCAATATCTTATTGTTTCCTCGGCAGACCCTTTTGGTGATTTAAACTTTTTGGAAAAGATAATTGGTCCATCAGGCCTATAGTCTATTATTCTTTCTCTTGTATTGAAAAATTGGAAATGAATCTTATTTGGCAATTTTGACCACATGATCCGTTCATTCCCATTTCAAAGATCAACCCTTTTCAAAAATCATTTTCAAAAGGGGTATACTAAGATAAGGACAATGCTGCACGTATTAAGAGTTTACCGAAAAATCTTTACAATTTGTCATTCCAAATATCTAAAATTTACATATGTGGCTCTTTTAAAAGATTTTTATTTAAAATTATCATATATATATATATTTTTTTCATATTATCAATTTGCATCGAAGTGATGGAGACAAATCAAAAGACATCGACAACGACCGCGCCCTAGTTTCGCGCAGCGACAAAATGGACGCTGTCACTAAGCTTACTCAACTCTGCACATATAAAATTCTTTCCTTCCCGGTGTCATTCCGAGTCTCTTCTTTCGCTTCTGCTACAATTTGTCCGCTTTGGGAGTTTCTTGAGTTTTGCATTGCTTCCAATTCTTCTTGTCAGGATCAATATCTTCCCTGTTTTTTCTTTTCCGAACTATATTAAACTGTGCGAGCAATCTGTGGCAATTGTGTCGCTCTTGGAATTAAGAAATGGGCATCATGTGAGTTCTTTTCGCCGATTAAGCTCATGTTACTTAAATGGTCATGCTGATTGAGTTGGGATTTTATTACGGGACTACATTAACTTTGGTCCATCAGTAAGCAATATTTCTTATGAAAGCTTGATGTGAACGTACATTCAACTGAGGTAAAATGCTGTTTAACTAATTCTCGACGGCTGGCATTAAGAAGCTGTGAGTCTAGGATGGGAATTGGTTCTGACTTTATATTCGGGTGTTGATCACCACTTAAGTTTTGGGGTTCTGTTATCATCTAACTTAATTTTGTACACTAACCTTGCAAATCATATTGACAGGATGCACAGGGAGAGGAGAAGTGAAAAAAATAAAAAATAAAAATCTAAAAGTGAAATTGAAAAGGAAAGTCGAAATCAGACCCAGAAGAAAAAAAGAAAAGAAGAAAAAGGAAAGTCGAACAAAAATTCGGGAAAGTTCTAGCATAGTTGAGGGTGTCGTCTTCTTCCACTTCTTAAAGTAATTTAAGATATTGAAGCTCTGCGACGATTTTCTCCTCTTCCCATTAATTTCTTCACGTTCTTTATAGTCATTCCATCGACTCCATCTCGATCCTTACTGCTTATTACTTTCTATATATGTTTTGCTTTAGGTTTTCGTTGATCCTGAGGTGGTTACTTGTAATCCTCTTGTTCATTTAATTTTGGCGCGCACGGGAGAGAGAGATCTGTAGCTTTTGTTTGTTTGTTTTTCTTTTCTTTTTTTCTTTTTTTAGTTGAAGTGCCGGGTCTTTTTTAAAGCAACGCCACATATCTTCCAATTGGGTCTTTTCTTAATGCAGTGCCGCTTTCAGTACCACATTAACTAAGAAACTGTTTAATCAGTCATAAATCCATTATATAAATATCAATTTAGTCTTATACATTTTAATTTTACCAATTTAATTCTAAACATTTGCATAAAATTCTAATATAGTCATTTCGGCCAATTTTAGCTGGAAATCACTAATGCAATGTGTGCCGTGTAGGAAAATTGGCGATAATTGGATTATCGCATTAGTAATTTCTAGTAAAAATTGACCGGAAAGACTATATTGAAATTTCACACAAAAGTTTAAGACTAATTTAACAAAACTAAAAATTTTATGACTGAATTGACATCTATACAATAAGTTTAGAACTGATTAAATAATTTTCTCAACACTACTAGTTCTCGAAAAAAATTAAAGAATGACTCATTAGATATTTGCATTTTTCAAATTGAGTACAGTTGAGGTAGGTAATTAAGCACTTTTTGACAACGGTTTGTCATAACCGACCAAAAAAGACAACGCTTTGTCATTCTTTATTAAGGTGGTGCTGGGTGCATGAGGTTAGGCACAAACCAGTCTTATTTTCGATAATCACCGTAGAGTAAACTTAAGCATTTTGTATGGTGGCAAAATTTAAATTAGGAAAATTTCAAAGTTGGAATATCAAGTCCATAGTATCAAAATTAAAAGATCTTATTGTATTTAATTTGTGTTGCTACTATAATAGTTGAGGACATACACTTGCCCTTGTAATTGAATTCTTTTGTCACCAAAAACCGGTATCTTCCCATTTCGAAAGAAAAGAAAAACATTTCCAGGCATCTGCACATTAGATAGATTCTAAATCACAAAGTACTTTTGAAACTTATTAGATTCTCAAATATTCTCTTTTATTTAGAAGACTCACAACAGTCTACAGAAAAATAGTGGAATTTAACGCCAATAATTAGTTTAGATGTTCTATATTTGAATATTAGGTGTTTAGTAATCAAACACGAATGATTGTTCATGCAAGACACTACCTTTATGCCTACACTTTGGCAATGAAAGGAAAAAGAAATCAGCTAAATCTCCAATGCGATGTGTGTAGGTAGACAAAGGATTCTTAATCGTGGTATCTACGTAATCTAATGCGTGATATGGGGATGGAAATTGAAAGCAAAGACAAGGGATGGACCTTAATATCCTAATAACAAAGGGCATCTTCTTCTCTTTTTTTTCCCTCTTTGCTATGAATTTAATTTGATGTCTCGTTCTCAGATATGTTCTATGCAGGGATTAATTCTAGCTATCCACGAGCTTTTAGCCCTGGCCGAACATAGAATCTGCACTAAACATATCCATGCGAATTGAAGGAAGAATCACAAAGGCACGTCTCAACAACATTGCCACCATATCCATGCTTGAGGACATAAGAATCCATGGGGATGAGAAGAATTCAAGTGAAGATGTCAGTTGCTGCTAGATGGAATGGAGAGTCTTGCCCCCGAGTCCTGATGAAATTACAAGAAAGCAAGGCTGAAACTGAAAGCACTTATTGCCATGTGGATTGGAATGACAGAGTAGGTTATGAAGTGAAGTACAAACCAAACGAGTTTGTGATTAACATGCAAAAGCAAAATTGCCCTTGGAGATCGAGAGACACACCCGGTATACGATGTCCTCATGCAGTTTGTGCCATACATTTCAAGCGAGAGGAACCTGACCAAGTGTATATCCAACTGCGACAAGAAGGAGAAGTAGATACAAACATGTTTGTTCACCTTGGAGCCTGTGAATGGTGAGGTTTATGTTCATGTGAATGGTGAGGTACACACACACACATATATATTGGGTGTATGATCCCCCTACTAGAAGGTAATTCGAGAATAATGGGTATGTGATTCCCCTACTAGAAGGTAATTCGACACTTCTGTTATCATCCAGTATTATTTTTTTGATATCTAGAAAGTTATTTGTTTAAAAAAATAATCCAGAAAAATCGACATTAATGCTTCCTGACAAAGGATGTGCAATCCAATACTATCACGAGAGTAACCGACATGGTCAGATTACATCCCCATCAAGGCAAGACGTATATCCGTTTTTGACAGAGCTACTTAAAATAAAACTTAACTTCCAAAGTTAACGTGAAATCTCTTTATTGATATGCCAAATATATATGGCAAAGAATCGCTTAAAATAAAACTTAGGCTCCGACGTAGGGATGCCAAATATAGCTTCATAACAGGGTACAGATTTTCATGCACGTCTTCTCAGTTATTAAATCCTCGCCATCGCTCTTTCACCATCCACATGACCTTCGATGACTTCAAGAGGGTACTCAGGCAGTCGCGTCTTGCTGCCTAAATAGTTGACCAAGGCGTGGTTTGGGCAATTTATGGAACAACCTTCTAACGATCAATATGCTAACTCTCCAGAGATTGTACATAACCTCAGGGGTAAGGACGATGTGAAGACCCAAGATAACGAAGAGGGCAGTGGTTCCAGCGATCAAGGCAACAATGGCGATCCAAGTACGTTTGCTTACGGTCACATAGACACCCGCCATGAAGGCCACAGTCATTGTGCCAAGAGCTGTGACCACTGGTGGCCTTGAATATTTAAGGGCTTTAGCCGTGTTACCTTCCGCCCAATGAAGGATTGCTACGGCAATTAATGAGCTGTACAAGCTGATGGTGTTGCAGATCACGAAGACGTCATACATGGGTTTATTCAACAGTGTAGCATATCCTGCATCTGATCCAGAGCCATTATATCCTCCAGGAACGGAAAACCCAGCAGCAAATGTCATAGTAGCAATAAGTGTCGCCACGAGCATACGGGTTTCGGCCCTGTCCTTCAGTCTTTCCAATTGCTTAGGCTCCGAAGCTCTCCCCTCGTCTAAGCCTTTTGGCCGGGAAATTGATTTGTAAACGCTTTTGGGTGCTCCAGCAGTTAGTAAGATAACGGATATTAAATTCTGGTGAAGCGTAATAGAAAAAGAAAATGACCGTTATTAACAATGAAATGGACTAATAGTCAAAGATATAGGATTAAAATAAAATGAAACTCATCTCTAGCTATACACAGGATTGCAAATGCCATTCTTTTCTGAGCTTACTGTACAAACTTAATTCCAGTCGATGACTCCTGAGGGAGTTTATCGGGTCAAAATGGACTATTTCCTTTCGTCTCTCTCAGAAAGGAAGTAGCTAAAACAACAGTGAAAAACAAAAGCAGATAAATTGTTAATCCATTCTGTAGATACCATTACCTCACGTCGACCAAATCTTTTTGGTTGCTCATGCGCAATATCTAGAGCCGTCAAGTTGTTGTCATTTATGAGCTTAAGATCAACTTTATCGTGAAGAACAAGACACGAAAGAGCCATGTATTGCAACTGCAATGTGGCCACATGTAGAGGCGTATTTCCTTCTCTGTCTTTTGCATTTATAAGCTTCTCAACCTTGGGCATTACGAGTATGTAAGCCACTACCTCGATCTTTCCATACTTTGCCGCAATGTGAAGTATATTTTGCCCTTCCTTGCGATCTAGCAACTCTTCCGGATTTGGCCAATGTTGAAGTAGCTTTGTCATTGTTTTGAGATGACCCATCCTACATGCAACGTGGATCGGAAGATAGCCCTCATTGTCAAACTCGAAGGCGCTCCAAGCGAACTTGCCGACCAAGAAATTGACTCCCTCAACGTAATCCATTAATGCTGCCAGATGAAGGGGAGTACCACCTCCAGCATCTTTTAAATTAAACAGATCTTCATTCTGCTCTGACATCTCTTTCAGCATATCTACGTTGTTAGAGAGCGGGAAAAGAAGAATTTGTGTCATGCTCATGACCGAGGGTCTAGTGACTTTACCTTTTGACAATTATATTTTTCTTAAGAGAAAACAAATATGCGATATTACATGGACTACACAATTGAAATCCTTACTTTTGGGGGGTAAATCAGTATAGACATTAGAGAATGCTTCCAATTATAGAGACATTCATTTCCAAGAAGTAGTTTACCACACCGGGAGTAATCAAGGACAGGCATGGCATGAGTCTCTTCCTGTTTTAGGAAAGGTCTTTGACAATTAATATTAGTAGTATAGTATCTACAAAGGCTTATACCATGGGTATCGACTAGTATTCAATTAATGACATTCTTTAGGGGGTAAGTCTTGCTACGATCCAAGTCCAAACATATCCTAACCGCCTTCTTTTGGGACAAAATTTATGAGAAGTTTTCAATAATCGATGGAATCTCTAGACAAAGTCAAACAATTCTAGAAGATCAAAAACTGTGAATGAGAGTTACAGGTTGAACGGTTAGTATGGATCCAAAGTAGACACGCATATACAATGTAAATAGTCCGACTGATAAATTTACCCAAGTGAGAGCCGTCAGTATAATCACTAACCCATGTTTTTGTGAATCACGGCTCCGTGGACCGGCGACTTGCCTTCATTCTGGGAGGGAATAACCTGCCCTACCGCATTTTCCATCAAATACTTGAGAATATCCAAGTCCCCCATCTCTACTGCCAAGTACAGCGGGCACTTGCCCACCTTGTTCTTCTTATACACCGATTTCGAGCCCTCGCGCAGGAGCAGGCGGGTCAAGTCGTGGCAACGGTTCTTCACAGCCTCATGCAATGCCGTGTCTCCTGTGTAGTTTTCCATGTCTAGAATACTGCCGTCGTACCTAAGTAGGAGCTTGGCCGTGCGGATTCTGCCCTGTCTTGCCGCAACGTGTAGTGCAGTGTCCCCTTGGTAGTTCACCTTAGTGGCGAGCTGGTTGTCATGGGTGACCTCGAGGAGGGCTCGGAGGATGTCGGCCGCCATGAGACCTGCTGCTACATGAAGCAACGAGTTCCCAGAAGGGCCACGCATGTCCAAAATGTTGGACAAGCAGACACCCGCTCTGTGGGAATATGCTTTGAGGGCTTCAATGAACTTGTCCACGTCACCATCTTCCGCGGCGGCCTGTAGCTTTTCATTCAAATGAAATTTGAATTTTGCTTGGCGGCGGGTTTCGTTGACCGACTCTAGTGCTCTCAGTCTGGCCCTTGTCGGCTCCCATTCATAATCAGCAATATCTACACTCGTGATATGGCTATCCATCTTAAAACTCTGAAATGCGAATGTCCTCTTCCCCAAAGTAAGACGATAGTCTGTTAGAACTCTTATTGCTGTGTCTCTTTTCTCAGATTAAATACACGATAAAATATTCGGTATTCCTTGAGTGCCCCTTTACACAAATCACTCATTGCTTGTCTGCACAGGCCAAATCAATTCATTTTCTTATTTAAGATGTAATTTTCAAATAAGATCCACTTTACAAAAGCTTGATTGGACTGAACCTGCAAAGTACATAATTATGCCCCTAATCTAACTTTATTCATAAACCACAAACGAGGATTCGAATTTCTTTTTCCTTTCTTCTCTCATTTGTACGATACATATTCTCCTTCTAGTCTTGACCCACTTTGCACAAAGTTACTATACCGGACCTGGCATGGTACATGACTGAGCCCCATCCTAACTTGAACAAAAATCATGAACAAACTTATGAGTTGCTCCCTCTGTATAGCACATATGGTCCTTTTATTCTTTACTTCGAAGGAAAAAATATCAGTTGTCAGCACAGGCCAAATCAATTCATTTCCTTATTTAAGATGTAATTATCAAATGAGATCCGCTTTACAAAAACTTGGTTGAACTAAACCTGCAAAGTACATAATTATGCCAGTCATCCAACTTTATTCATAAACCACAAATGAGGCTTCGAATTTCTTTTTCGTTTCTTCTCTCACTTGTACGATACATATTCTCCTTCTAGTCTTGACCCACTTTGCACAAAATTACTATACCGGACCTAGCATGGTACATGAATGAGCCCCATCCTAACTTGAACAAAAATCATGAACAAACTTCAAATATCATTATGAGTTGCTCCCTCTGTATAGTGCATATGGTCCTTTTATTCTTTACTTCGAAGGAAAAAATATCGGTTGTCGGCACTGGCCAAATCAATTCATTTTCTTATTTAAGATGTAATTATCAAATGAGATCCACTTTACAAAAACCCGATTGGACTGAACCTGCAAAGTACATAATTATACCCCTCATCTAACTTTATTCATAAACCACAAACAAGGCTTTGACTTTCTTTTTCGTTTCTTCTCTCATTTGTACAATACATATTCTCCTTCTAGTCTTGACCCCCTTTGCACAAAGTTACTATATCGGACCTCGCATGGTACATGACTGAGCCCCATCCTAACTTGAACAAAAATCATGAACAAACTTCGAATATCATTATGAGTTGCTCCCTATGTATAGTACATATGGTCCTTTTATTTTTTACTTCGAAGGAAAAAATATCGGTTGTCGGCACAGGCCAAATCAATTCATTTTCTTATTTAAGATGTAATTATCAAATAAAATCCACTTTACAGAAACTTGGTTGGATTGAACCTGCAAAGTACATAATTATGCCTGTCATCTAACTTTATTCATAAACCACAAATGAGGCTTCGAGTTTCTTTTTCATTTCTTCTCTCATTTGTACGATACATATTCTCCTTCTAATCTTGACCCACTTTGCACAAAGTTACTATACCGGACCTGGCATGATACATGATTAAGCCCCATCCTAACTTGAACAAAAATCATGAACAAACTTCAAATATCATTATGAGTTGCTCCCTCTGTATAGCACATATGGTCCTTTTATTCTTTACTTCGAAGGAAAAAATATAGGTTGTCGGCACAGGCCAAATCAATTCATTTTCTTATTTAAGATGAAATTATCAAATGAGATCCGCTTTACAAAAACTTGGTTGGACTGAACCTGCAAAGTACATAATTATGCCCGTCATCTAACTTTATTCTTAAAGCATAAACGAGGCTTCGAATTTCTTTTTCGTTTCTTCTCTCACTTGTACGATACATATTCTCCTTCTAGTCTTGACCCCCTTTGCACAAAATTACTATATGGGACCTAGCATTGTACATGACTGAGCCCTATCCTAACTTGAACAAAAATCATGAACAAACTTCAAATATCATTATGAGTTGCTCCCTCTGTATAGTGCATATGGTCCTTTTATTCTTTACTTCGAAAGAAAAAATATCGGTTGTCGGCACAAGCCAAATAAATTCATTTTCTTTGAGATCCACTTTACAAAAACTTGGTTGGATTGAACCTGCAAAGTACATAATTATGCCCCTCATCTAACTTTATTCATAAACCACAAACGAGGCTTCGAATTTCTTTTTCTTTTCTTCTCTCATTTGTACAATACATATTCTCCTTCTAGTCTTGACCCCCTTTGCACAAAGTTACTATACCGGACCTGGCATGGTACATGACCGAGCCCCATCCTAACTTGAACAAAAATCATGAACAAACTTCGAATATCATTATGAGTTGCTCCCTATGTATAGTACATATGGTCCTTTTATTCTTTACTTCAAAGGAAAAAATATCGGTTGTCGGCACAGGCCAAATCAACTCATTTTCTTATTTAAGATGTAATTATCAAATGAGATCCACTTTACAAAAACTTGGTTGGACTGAACCTGCAAAGTACATAATTATGCCCCTCATCTAACTTTATTCATGAACCACAAACAAGGCTTTGAATTTCTTTTTTGTTTCTTCTCTCACTTGTACAATACATATTCTCCTTCTAGTCTTGACCCACTTTGCACAAAATTACTATACCGGACCTAGCATGGTACATGACTGAGCCCCATCCTAACTTGAACAAAAATCATGAACAAACTTCAAATATCATTATGAGTTGCTCCCTCTGTATAGTGCATATGGTCCTTTTATTCTTTACTTCGAAGGAAAAAATATCGATTGTTGGCACAGGCCAAATCAATTCATTTTCTTATTTAAGATGTAATTATCAAATGAGATCCACTTTACAAAAACTTGGTTGGACTAAACCTGCAAAGTACATAATTATGCCCCTCATCTAACTTTATTCATAAACCACAAACGAGGCTTCGAATTTCTTTTTCGTTTCTTCTCTCATTTGTACAATACATATTCTCCTTCTAGTCTTGACCCCCTTTGCACAAAGTTACTATACTGGACCTGGCATGGTACATGACTGAGCCCCATCCTAACTTGAACAAAAATCATGAACAAACTTTGAATATCATTATGAGTTGCTCCCTATGTAAAGTACATATGGTCCTTTTATTTTTTACTTCGAAGGAAAAAATATCGGTTGTCGGCACAGGCCAAATCAATTCATTTTCTTATTTAAGATGTAATTATCAAATGAAATCCACTTTACAAAAGCTTGGTTGGATTGAACCTGCAAAGTACATAATTATGCCTGTCATCTAACTTTATTCCTAAACCACAAATGAGGCTTCGAGTTTCTTTTTCATTTCTTCTCTCATTTGTGCGATACATATTCTCCTTCTAATCTTGACCCACTTTGCACAAAGTTACTATACCGGACCTGGCATGATACATGACTGAGCCCCATCCTAACTTGAACAAAAATCATGAACAAACTTCAAATATCATTATGAGTTGCTCCCTCTGTATAGCACATATGGTCATTTTATTCTTTACTTCGAAGGAAAAAATATCGGTTGTTGGCACAGGCCAAATCAATTCATTTTCTTATTTAAGATGTAATTATCAAATGAGATCTGCTTTACGAAAGCTTGGTTGGACTGAACCTGCAAAGTACATAATTATGCCCGTCATCTAACTTTATTCATAAACCACAAATGAGGCTTCGAATTTCTTTTTCGTTTCTTCTCTCACTTGTACGATACATATTCTCCTTCTAGTCTTGACCCACTTTGTACAAAATTACTATACTGGACCTAACATGGTACATGACTGAGCCCCATCCTAACTTGAACAAAAATCACGAACAAACTTCAAATAGCATTATGAGTTGCTCCCTCTGTATAGTGCATATGGTCCTTTTATTCTTTACTTCGAAGGAAAAAAAGTGAGATAAGAGGGAAAGAGTATAAGGAGAGAGAGAGAGAGAGAGAGAGAGAGAGAGAGAGAGAGAGAGTAAAGGGAGTAGGTATAGTGTAGAGAGGGGGAGGAAAAAGAAAGAAGTTTGTAACACTGTTTGCGATTTTTCTGAAGCCAGAAGTAGGAAATATTTTCTCATTCCCATCTTTAGCTTTATAAAGAAAGAGCTCTCTCCGAGAGAATTGACCTGCTACAATCAAAATCTCCATTTACGTTTCAAGTGAAAGAACAAACAGAAACCATAAGCAATAACGAATTCTTCGAAGACTATCACCTTCCTATCATTGCTACTTTGCCTTTTTGCCGTCCTCCAACTCACCCACTGCGATGCCTGTTTCTTCGTCAAGGAACAGGTCTACTGTGATATGTGAAGGGTGCAATTCACGACTATAGAATCACTGCTACACGCTTTTATGGGGTCCTCAGGCAGTAATTTTCCCAATAGGAAAAATAAATGCCTACATATATATAGGCAAGGAATTTGCACTTTCACCTAAATGATGCAACCTGCTAGGTCCTACATAACAATAGAAACGATGCGATGAGGTTGGGTGCTAAGCTCTCCCCCCTCCCCTTCTAGCCAGCCCTAAGGGAGGGGGAGGGAGGGGATTAAAGAAAAGAAAAAAATCAAAAAATTATTAAAATAATATCAGCTCCGGCTAACCAAAATTGATTGTATGGATTGAATTGATATAAATACAAAAGGTTTAAAATTAAATTAGCTAAAAAGAAAAATTCATGCCTCAATTGATCGAATTTTTTTGGTAATTCTCCTTAGCAATGATAACTAGATCACTATGTTGCGAAAATTGATCAAGAGCTACATCAAAATTGTAAGCGAAATTTTAGAACTAAATTGGTAGAATTAAAGAGTTAAAATCCTAAATCGACATTTCTATAATATGTTATATGATTGATTAGGCAATTTCGCTTGCAAAAACTTTTTGCACATAAAATATATGTTTTTTCTAAGGCGCGACAAATGCGCGCAGATCATCCTATCCACGTTCCTTGAATAAGGCAGGTTTCACCCATAGAATGACCGCAACGACATTGCGATCGAATAATTTTAACATTCACTTGAAGGGCTTCTATTTTGCCAAAAATTTGAAAGCAACATCTGTAACTTTTCATCCCTCGAACTTCATTCAATTTAGCGAAGTAATAAATAGATCTGGGAGTTCATCCTTATTTGGCTTTCTCCAGCTCACATTTTATCTCTCGGTCTGTTGAGCTGCCAAATTAGAATCTAAGAAGGCTTCTCATTGACGCCTCCTAATCAGTGTGTTCTCTTCACCAGGCAGATTTATACTAAATGCCTATAATATAATGGAGGATGCGACTAGTTGAATGTCCGCTTAAATAATCAGCTGACCGTTCAGAAGTTGCATAGTACCGGACAAGAAATACTTCAGTTGCAGGTAAAGCATACAGGGTCCTCATAAGATTTAACCATTGCCAGCAAAAGAATACAGAATCTTCATTTATGGAGGCACAAGATTGGATTTCTACAGCAAGTAACAAGCTCAACAGAGTACAAATTGTGCGCGCCTTTCATTTTATCAAATTAGTCTAACCCCACAGAACGGCCTAACATGCCGCCATTGTCCCATCTAGCTAATTTGAACAACTTAGATCAGCTGGCAGTTGCCATAATCTTCTCTACTCTGCAAATGGTACTGGTACAGTCGTTCATATCATGAATGCTAGGCTAATATGAGCGCAATTTTCTAATGCTAATAGAACAAGTTAATTCCTTGTTGGGAAAGAAAGGGCACACTAGCAAACAGAAGGAGAAATGTGCGCGCTACCATTGCTCAGTTGCCTCACAACAAGAACTAAGTCTAGCCCTAAATCTTCATGTTGAAAGACCTGGAAGAATGTCTGGTGTTGTGCTTCAGGCAGAAGTATATTAGGCACTACCCTAACTACATAATTACATAATTACACGTCCGACAGTAGAAGTGCAAAGTGAGAGATGATACAATGTCCTTTTCGTATTTATAATTCATGATAGCTCGTTCATGTCGCCAAATCCAAAATCTTCATGTCGAAAGACATGAAAGAATGTCTGGTGTTGTGCTCCAAGCACAATTATATTAGGCACTACCATATGTGGGAACCTGAGGCGTTCACATATATAAGCAAAGTGTCTGCATCAACGTTTTGAATTCTTCTTCAATCTGCATTCCGAAAAAAAGGTCCATATGTACCCATATTGTGCACATTCACAGAACTGACTCAAAAAATGTAACCCGCATTTTGAACAAATGACTTACCTCTTCTTCTATTTTCAAGGACTTATCCAGTTTGGCAACCTTATCAGCAAGTGCAGATATCATAGACTTCTCCTTCTTACCTGTTACAAGCAAGTAATAGACTTAGTATGATAGCAATAAATATTAGGCGAGTATGATTCAGTTCTAAGGGATCGAAATTAATAGAAGAGAATCTGAACTCACTTATTTGATCATATTGCATGATAACCCTGTCCTTCGCCTCCTCAAATTTGGAAACAATATCTGAGGAAGCAAACAAATGACAATATGATGGGAAAGGACATGGCCAACATAACCAAATATGCCGTCAGACTGGCCAAAAACATTCTATTGGGAAAAACTCGAAGAAGACTCAATCATGGTCACTAGCTATATTTCTTTTAAGATGAAGGTGCGTATGTTACACTAATTTATAAGGGAAATATACAGTTTTTCAAGCATTCTCTCAAATTGCGAAACCTTAGATATGTAGATGGAGATCGACAATATCTCCATCTACATTTTCATTGTATTATTAAGATCCCAATGTCAGGGTTTTTGCCTATAAACAACTTGCAACCAATAAAGTTACCATCTAAAGCCTGCAAATGGGCTTGCTGATGAGAAGCTTCATCCTCGCATAACTTCTCATTAAGTTCCAGAACTTGACGTATGCATTCCTGAAACTACTTTCACGCTGCAAATCATGAACACATCGAGTGAATTCTCTCTTTGCAAAAATCGCGTCACCAAGGTAAACCTTGTTCAAAAGAATAAAAATATTATATTTTTCCTCACTTACTCCGAAACTCTGTTGAAGTAACTCCACGAGAGATTGACTACGTAAAGAACGTATTCATTAGATATAAACATTATACCGAAGCAAAGTTAACAATTGCATGTAGCGATTTGAATTTACCTGTCCTTCTCATGTTCTGACTTCAATTCATTATACATTGAATTGATCTGAGACATCAAACTATCCGGCCAAGGACAAATAGCAAGAAAGTAATAAATAAGAAATGATCATGATAAAATGACCAAGGGAAACCTCAAGAAAAAGAGTTCAATATACAGATGCAAATAGAGTTTTTGTCATTGGAATAGAGCCTGTATCGGCTTAATTAATTAAACAACCCTATAAAAATTGAACAGGTGGAGCCATTTAAACCTCAATCAAGTGTGTCTATTGTCAAATGATAGGTATAAAGAAAAAAACCCAGGGTTCATGCCCTCACACAATATTAAATCAGAGAAGAAAACGAAGCAAAGGATTCAGTATTCTCCGAACATTAATGTTATCAGCATGCTTATTATCGAGTATTCAACTAATGGAGTCTGATTCAGCCTGCAAAGGGAAAGATAGGAACAAGCGTTCCGGACATCAATAGATGAAATCTCAGCAGTACGGTCAATACAGAGCAATGCAAACTCGATGTCTACTGAAAGGTAACTTAAATTGATTCAACACTTGAGCTCTAAAGCTTAATCAGAACAAAATTTCCCCACACTCGCTGACTAACATAAGGAACCAACATGCATTCAACATTACCAGTCACTTCATATTGACGACACTGACAAACTTTGAACCACTAGTAAATTAAATCATTACTTAACTCGACAAGTTGCATAGAAGTTACGTATCGACAATATCAGTAAAATTTGATAGGCACGGTTAAAATTCAAATCTCAACTGATCAAGCTAATTCCATTGATGAAAGCTGCCCTGGGACAAGCACCTCAACCCTACTAGATTCAGAGACTACATGCACCAACAGCCAGCAAATGTTTGAGCGAGTGAAGATTTTTTCTCAGGATTTGGGTAGGATTTCCAAAGTACCTATCTGACCGTTCGGACAACTTTTGGGGGCCATATGATTCTGTATAACTTTTCGAGAGAAATCTTATTAAAAATACAAACTTTTTGTGAACTTGGAGAAATAGTGTGAACGGGCTACAGAATTGGCACTTTCACAAACTGCAACCTATCGGTGAAATAAAGACTCAATCCATTGGAAGAAAATCGACCCATCAGTGAAATAAACCCACTGAGAGCTCAACCTATTGGATGAATATCAAGCAAAAGATAAAGGCATAACAGGTTGAATCACCTCGATATGGCCTTGTTTGGTTCAACATGTAGAAGGGGCTTTTGGGTTCTAAAGGGGTTTGGGCAAAAGCGAAGGCGTTTGGTTCAATTTTTTGAGCACTTTGGGGAGATGCAATTGCATCTCCAAGGAGGTTGAAGGGGCTTTGGGGGAATGGAGGGATAGAGGTCCATTGGGAAGTTACATTTTTGGAATGCAACTTCCAGTACTGTTCATCTTATCGGTGGAGAAAACGATCGGAGGCCGACGA
Source organism: Eucalyptus erythrocorys (assembly GCA_014182555.1). Taxonomy (NCBI): domain Eukaryota; kingdom Viridiplantae; phylum Streptophyta; class Magnoliopsida; order Myrtales; family Myrtaceae; genus Eucalyptus; species Eucalyptus erythrocorys. Next base: position 11,891,659 of record CM024598.1, on the reverse strand, counting down.
CCGCCGGCCAAGGGGTCGCACGCATCGATGACGCGTTGGTGACCGTCGGCCAAGGGTCGCTCGACCCCGGCGGCCGTCGCCGGACCTCAGGCGACGGCTGGGTCTCGCGACCCAGCCGATCGTTGCCTAGGGTTGCGCAACCTAGGTAGCCATTGCCTAGGGTTGCGCGACCCAGGCGATGGCTGCCTGAGGTCGCGCGACCTCAGGCGGCCATATCTAGCCATGTCGCTTGGGGTCACGCGACTTCAGGTGGCCAGATTCAGCAATCCGGCCACCGGATTCGGCGGTCCGGTGGCCGGATCTTCAAAACAGAAAATAGAAATTTTTTTTTTTTTTATTTTTTTTAATTTAATAAAAATCATTTATAAATGCAAATTTTACCAAAACAGTATTTTGGCTAAAGTTATATCTCAATACAAATTTTACCAAACGATTTTTGCATTTCGGAAAATCCCATTCACCCAAAGATATTTGTATTTTGGCAAATGCATTCTCCAAAAGCCGAACCAAACGAGCCCTAGTCTCTTCGTTCTCCTTATAGAGCTTCCGATTTTGCCCAAACATGGACTTTAATCAGATGACATGACTACACACGTCAAATTTTCACGTCAAATTTCAAATCCTGAGTGCAAAAACAGACATTACTTCAAAACTTACGGATCGATGAAATTAGGGATATCAGAATCCAGTTCGCTCAACTCTCTCTCCATTTGGCGGAGAGCTTGTGACTCGGAGGCGAGCTGCAGAGGTGAGTGGCGGAGGCGAGCGGCGGAGATGGGTGACAGAGCTCATCGACCTTCGAGGGAGTGGCGGAGGCGAGCCTCAAAGGCGGGTGACGGAGGCGACTCGGAGGCAAGCCGCGACAGCGAGTGGCGGAGGCGAGCGGCGGAAGTTCTATGTTTTTGGTTTTGAAAATGGGTCCAAATTTGTGACCCATTTTCGGCCCATATAAAATTGAATTTAATTGACCCATTTTAATTGGACCATTACATCTTCATAACTCATATATGACTTATTAGTAAAAAATATGGATCTAAAAATGGGTTCATGACTCATTTTGCCACCTCTAATTTGAAAGTGAGGCCCTTGCGTTTTTTCACTTTCCTCTTTTTAGCTTTTTCATTTTTATATAGGATTTAGTTACATAATTAAAAAAAAAAAAAAATTAGGTTAGTTTCGTGGAAAAAGAGAAATTTTCAGGAAACTTAATTCTTTTCTACGTTGTCGAGCAAATTTGTGGATCATCAATCAAGTGTAATTTGGAAAAAAAAAGAAAATTTCAACATAAATAATTTTTATTCACACAGTCACTTATTTATGAACATCACAGGTTTCCTTCTTGACTATGAAACTTTAAAATATGAAATTTAATTATATTTAGAAAAAAGAAGAAGAAATGTTTAAAAATCCCAGTAAGATCTCACATTTTATATTGACAAAAAATTAATATCATCCCCAAAAAATATAAAGATGCCACATTGTGCATATTTTTTTCATGTCGATATTTGTAGTCTATTTATAAGTACTTTTATAACATTTTACAAGTATCTCATAATAGTAAGAGAAAAAAAAAAAAAGATGATTCCTTTAATATAGTAAATAAAGAGATTTGATACATATTTTAGACTAATGAAGTAAAAAAACACAAACTTGCTAGTCACTTCTTCATCCTTGCCGTTATAACAACTTATCTATTCTTCATCTTTCTTTCTTCTTATCTCGAAAGCTCATTTTCTTGCTGAACATCTTATTTTCTACTTTCATATATATGTACATATATATACACACACACACATAAGAACGTCTTTTTTCCTTAATATCAACAATATATTTTTGCATGAAACATGTAAGACATTAAATAAATATCTAAAACTACATGTCATGTTTTTCCAAAATACTGAAATTAGAACGATCTAGAAACATGCCCAAGATATTCTACAAATGCTAATCCAATAGATACATCACACGATGAACATAACTTATTTCCGAAAATTAAATGCTGTAAATTGCAGGCTTCAGAGTTTCCCGTCGAATCAGACGTCAGGGAAGAAGCGGAACGGAGTTTTCTTGTTGTTCTTCTTAAAACAGCTCACGCTCATTAATTGCGACTCTTCACTTGTGTTTTGAAAAAGACAAATGTTAAGGCAGTTTCCCACCGCCACGGCAGTTGCTCATTATGGGTCATGGGCTGGGTTAGCCCAACATGGGCGGCCCATCCATAAACCCATAATCCATTAAAATATTTTTGTGACTCCACTGCTATATAACACCGCCCCTGCTCGTGCCGCCATCGCATTGCTCAACGATTTATACCTTGCGCATGTCGGTGCCAAGTCACATGAAAGCACATCAAAACACGAAGAAATCAGACGAAGTTCAACAATAAATGAATAATCAAACATTAAACTGAGCTTCAAACGTCGATTGGATAAAATATATTTCGGGGTTTCATTGAGGCATTTTGTCGAACAGTCAGGCCGCCGTAGCAAATCCTAAGGTCTTCGGCTCAACCGAGATCCGAATGTGCACTGGAGGCCTCAACGCACGACATTCAAGGACTATGGAAGCAAAATATAAAGGCGACAAGGGCCGGAGCACGCGTGAGCAGGACGGCCAGGAGCTCCCGCCCGGCACGCCCGAAACAAAACGTGAGGAGTCGAGCTTTACCTGCTCGGTTTGAGGACGTTGCCGGGAAGGTCGTCGGACGGGTCTGCGTGCGGCTGAGATGCCCTCTCTTGCTCGTCTCAGTCACTCGGACCTCTCGCTCTCCGTTCGCTGTCTCTCTCTGCATGTGAACGAACCTCGAGTGTTCTCTCCTGCTTCCCCTTGCGATCTGGTCTCAGCCCAAGAAAAAGGATGCCCTCATGTCTCTGGGTGCGGAAAACTTGCAGAGAAACCACAGAAATTTCTCAGCCCACCTCCTCCAAGAACGTCGAGCATCTTCCTGCTCTCTCCAAAAACCGACCAAAACCAGCAAGAACTCTCCTTCTTGCTTCTGCCCAAACCAGCCTTTCCGAAAATCCCCAAAACCAGAACGTCCCGACCCCGCCTCACGCGGCGAGCATGCTCACCCTTTTCTGTTCCAACGACAAACCGTCTCGCCTCGTCCTTCTGTCTTTTTGTCAATTTCTGGGAAGCCGGAGCCCAACGGCAGAGAAGGAGAAGAGAAGAAGAGAGGGCCGGGCCGGCCCAGGTGGGGAAAAGGAAAAGGAAAATGGCTGGGCTAAGGTTGGCCCTAGCCCAGCCCGGATGCTTTTTTTTTTTTTTTCAAATTTTTTTAAAAGTTTAACTATTTATTTCTTTTAATGCTGGTGATGCAAATTTTCCTAATGCCTATATGCGATGCAATTTAATGAAAGCACGATATGTTTTATTGAAAATTATTTACTTTACTTTTTACTTCTTCTTTTTAGAGACTAATTTCTAATTTTCCACGTGATTAAGTCATTAAGTTAAAAAACAAACTTTAGGTGTTAATAGATGCTATGATTCATTGACCATAAAAAATACACGGAAAATATAAATATTAATAAGGTAAAAGTCTCGATCATAAAATGGAAATTATTTCAAATTATACACATATCATCAAATGGTATGGAATATTGTAAAATTGCACGAAAACATGAATTAAGAAAAACATTAAAACTTATTACCAATTTTCGATTATAGATTCTAGGTTTTGGGTTCCTCCACTTAAGAACTTGAAATTTACTTGTCGAAATCAATTCTTCATTTTTGGAACTTATAATGCATCTTGTATACCTTGGAACTTGGAACCAATAGATTCTCATCAATCTAGTTCTCATGTTTTAGATTCTACCTTGGAACCATGCTTACCCTAATACAAATGTTTTTAAGGTCTATATGTTATTTGATTTAATGAGAACGCGATGCATTTTTAATGAAAATTATTTTCTTTACTCTTTACTTTATTTCTTTTTTTAGACTAATCCCTAATTTTCCATGCGGTTAAGTCCTAAATAAAAACTGACCAAAAAAAAAGTCCTAAATAAAAAATAGGATAAAATTTAGGTATTATCAAACATGTCGAAGAACATCTAGCATATAGTAAAGTTATATCATGGGTCTTTAGCTTTTCCATTAAAATCTGGTCATTTAAAAGAAGCCTCAGCTTAGCTAGTGCAAATGAAATTTGACTTTGACATGCGGGTACTCTAGACACGCGCAATTCCATCCAAAAGTTTGGCTTGATATTTAGCATAGCCATCTTCAAATTCCCCATGTTCGGTAATCAGACTCATATCATCCTTTCTAAAGAGACGAGGCATTCTATAGCTAATAAATACATCCACAAAGAGCAGAGCACGAAGGGGGACAAACAAAGGCCATTAATATCAAATGCAAGCGATTCCACACTACTTCGATACAAAATACATAATTTACTTGTGTTCGCAGATACTTGATTAAACAAATGTACAGGTGTCTCATACATCCTGGAATGAAAATGTGTTTTCGATGCATCGCTCATGGCCATTGACAAGGATTGATACAGATGATGAATGTCCAAGTGTATGATGAAATTCAAACTCAGAATGAATGGCCTCCACATAAGGAAATTTTTCTATATGATGACACGATGTGTTATTGTCGACGATAAAGCTACACGCCTAAAGTTTGCCATGTCAATTGTAGACCATAAAGAAATATTTACTTGTTAATCTGGATGTGGGAAATCTCATGTCACGACATCTAAATCGTGTGCATTTGTTATTTACTTAGTATCAACCAGATCAAAATGGAGCTTCATCTGTGTGCTTTAAGCAGTAGTGTAAGTCTAGAAACTTCCGATGTTATGCTTAGTGTTGATGATTGTGCTCCTTTTGTTCTAACTACAGATGGGTTGACAATCATTTGGTGCATGTATTATCACCAGATATCACAGGATTCCCTCGGAGGCTCTCGAGTCATTCAATCATATCACGAGTAATGGTAAGACATGCTTATGATTTTGATGCGAAGTTACAACCGATGTTTCGATTTACCTTCCTCGCCTAGATGATTAATAAGTTTGGCAGCAAAAGAAGATGATTGTAATTCGTATGCTTTGCTTATCTGGTAGGATAGGAGGATATATTTTTTATTGCTTCGCTAGGAGGGCAACAAATACTTCTTCATCTGGTCTCGGTAACTACTTATGTGTACGACCCAGGAGAGTGTTTAGCTAGCAAGATTGCAAATAACAGTAATTGCTGGATGAGTAGAGCGAGTCATCAAACTTTTGTATGCAAGTTTCTATATGATCGACGTCTAAGAGATTGTAGTCCATATGTGGATATGAATGACGGAGCCAATCACATGAATTTTTTTTTTTTGGCATGTGATTTGTCATCGGTATTTTTTGTTATTGCCATTATAGATGCAATTGAAATAGAATCCATGAAGTAAAAGCCATGCGATTTGGTCACTATCTGAATATGCCATTTGATTTGCTGTATGAGTGCGTTATATAGCTTGGCTCTTTGATAATATATATCCTTTCACTTGGTTTTATTTAGGGAAAAAGAAAGTGTCCTTACTATTTTAGCCTTACTAATGACTTTCATTTGCCCATGCCAATGACCAGGCGCTTTAGATTTATCCCAAACATTATAATCGAAAGTCTAAAATTTGCAAGATAGTAACAAAGTAATACAATTAACAACAATTTTAAAAAAGAATGTAATAAATCACATGACAATTGTCGCTTAAAAAACAAAGAAGAGTTGATGTTTCGTTCTGTATTTCTTTTCACTTTTGGCAACGAAACAACACAACTGCGGTGCCCCTACTAGAGCCTGCCGCCATCGTCGTCTGTTATGGCTTAACCTCAAACAGCACCATCACTACCAAAACTCAACCGGCATTGGCCACCACAACACAACCATGTCCAACCCAAACTTCCTCACGCCAATCCTGCCGCTAGGAGCGTTAAAGAGAAGAGTCGAGTGGAGCCGAAGTACTGCAAGGCTTGAGCTTCACCCACCCGCATACCAGTACTCGAAACTCCATCCGAACTCGATCGAGTATCAACTTTCCTGCTCTAATTTGACTCAAGTAGAAAATATGGATACTCAAGCTAGACTAGACTCAATCAACTTATGGATGAGCTCAAGCTCCAGTATAATAAACTCGAAAACTATGTAATTTTAAGGATCATCAATCACAAAGACTCTTTCGCAGGACAGCGATAAATGACAGAGATTGAAGAGATGAGAATTGGAGAGTGTTTTGGGAGAAATTGTAATCTGTATTTTCTGTATATCCATGTACAAGAGCATTGCTCTATATATGTTACAAGAGAAAAAGAGGAAACAAAATATACAAGATTACACTACAATTACATTCCCACTTTACCAAGCCAATCATAGATTAACTAAATCAATTAATTGGCAATCTAGTCGATATGGAATCGATATTTGCCATCATATTTCCAACACTCCCCCTCAAGCTGGTGGCCTGTATATGTCAAGGACACCAAGCTTACTCAAAAGGTATGTATGCTGTCTTTGACATAATGGCTTGGTAAAAATATCTGCAGGCTGCTCTACAGTTCCAATTCCTCTTGTTGTGATGATCCCTTCTCGAATCTTGTCTCGAGTGAAATGACAATCAACTTCTATGTGTTTAGTCCTCTCATGAAAAAATGGATTTGCCGCCAACTTGAGTGCAGCGTCATTATCACAAAATAGTTCACTAGGTCCCTCGATTCGTATTCCAAAATCGGAGATTAACCCACGTATCCACACTATTTCGCAAACAGTCTTTGCCAAAGCTCGATATTCTGATTCGGCTGATGACAGTGACATAGTCGACTGCTTCTTTGTCTTCCAAGAGATGAGCGACTTCCCTAGTTTGATACAAAAACCAGTAATTGATCTCCTCGTCATTGGACAAGTGGCATAATCTGTATCGCAAAAGGCTGTTATCTTCATATCGCAATCACGAGATAAGAAAATACCAAGTCCTAGACATCTCTTCAAGTACTTCACAACCTTTAATGCGACATTCATATGAGATTGCTTCGACTTGTGCATGAACTGACTGAGTATCTGTACTGCATAACAAATATCGGGTCTTGTCATGGTAAGGTAGATTAGTTTTCCAACAAGACATAGATATCTCGATGGATCATCCAGCAATGGATCAACTGTGGATGGAGATAAGCTCATATCATATTCATGCGTCGTTAGCTTCACATTTTGTTCAATCGATATGGCAGCTGGTTTGCATCCTGATAATCCTGCTTCTGAAACTATCTCCAAAATGAACTTTCGTTGACTAAGGCTGATCCCCTTATCAGAGTGAGCTATTTCAATACCTAGGAAATATTTGGGAGGTCCCAAGTCCTTGATATGAAAAGTAGAATGCAAATATTTTTTGAACCTTGTGATAGCCAACTCATTGTTTCCCATGATAAGAATGTCGTCAACATATATCAATAAATAAATTGATGAAGTACCTTCAGTCCAAGTAAACAAGGCATAGTCGTGCTTGGAGTGCTAGAATCCTGCACCAATTAGTGCAGTAGTGAATTTGGCATACCACCGTCTGGAAGCCTGTTTAAGTCCATATAAGGATTTGCTTAAACGACACACATAAGACTCCCCCTGTCTGCGTAAACCCGGTGGAAGTTCCATGTAAATCTCTTCATCTAAATCCCCATGTAGAAAAGCATTATTAACATCCATCTGATGCAGTTGCCAATTACAAAGTGCCGCAATAGATAAGAAGGAACGAACAGTAACTTCTTTAGCTACAGGGGAAAATGTTTCATGGTAATCAAAACCTTCCCGTTACGTGAAACCCTTCGCAACTAATCGAGCCTTGTATCTTTCGATGGAACCATCTGCCTTGAACTTTATCTTATAAACCCATTTGCAGCCAATGGGTCTTCGATGTGGAGGTAAAGGAACAATGTCCCACGTGTGGTTTTCAATCAGTGCTTTCAGCTCAGCCTCCATTGCATCTTGCCACTTGGGGTCGCATGCCGCCTCATGATAGGAAGATGGCTCCTCTTCTTCAGAAATCCGACTAATGCAACATATATGTTCCGGTGACAACCGACTAAAAGAAACGTACGAAGATACTGGATATTGTGTACCTGGAGAATTTAGCGTAGGACATATGTAATCCTTTGTCCAGGTGGGTGGTCGTGTATGTCGACCAGAACGCCGAGGCTCCCCAACTCGTTCATCTTCAGTAATGATAGGTGAGGAGTCTTGTGAAGAACACTGTAACTCCTGTTGTGAAGAAGTGACCGAAGAACCGGATGACTGATCTTCTTCATCTGAAAGAACGGGTAATTCAGCTCCATGATGAGATGGATTTGTTGTTCTAGGTGCAGGTTGTTCTGGTGCAATCATTACATATGTAGGTTCCACATATAGATCTTCTTCTGATAAAAATGGGCGATGATTAGGAGCTGAGATAGAGGATGAGGGAGTATTTTCCCGAAATGGAAATATGTCTTCATGAAAAACCACATCCCTACTTACGAAGAAGTGTCTTGTAGAAATCTCCATGACTCTATAACCCTTTTGCAAGGAGGGATATCCCATAAAAATACATGGAATAGCGAGAGGGTCCATTTTATCTTGAGGCCCTACGGTTGTGGCATAACATAAGCATCCAAATACCCTTAGGTGATCAATTCTCGCTTCCTTTTCATAAAGCAATTGGAAAGGTGTTCGCCCATTGAGAATCCGCGTTGGCATGCGATTAATCAAATATGCTGCCGTAATAACACAGTCTCCCCAAAATTCTTCAGGAATCGAAGCCTGATATTTGAGAGCACGAGCAACCTCTAAGAGGTGCCGATGTTTTCGCTCAACTATCCCATTCTGTTGAGGAGTATATGTGCAAGAGCTTTCATGAATTATTCCCTTAGATGACAGAAAAGATTCACACTCTCTAGTATAGAACTCGCATCCATTGTCCGTACGGATTCTTTGAACAGTTTTTTTGAATTGATTTTCAATAAGAGTGAGAAACTTTGATAGAGTTGGGAAAGTTTGGCTCTTTGACTGCATGAGGAAAACCCAAGTCGCATGGCTATAATCATCAACGACAGTAAGGAAGAATCGTGACCCATCACGATGTGGTGTGTGGTAGGGACCCCAAATATCAATATGTAGCAAAGAGAAAGCAATGCTGGCTCGAGATATGCTAGTGGGAAAGTGTGTTCGAGACTGTTTAGCTAGTGGACAAATGGGACATTTTGGATTAGGGAAACGTGCACTATGACCCAAGCGTTGATGGAAAATAAGGTTTTTATTATTGATAACAGCATTACAAGCAGTGCTTTTATCAAAAATTTCAGAAGAACTAATCCAAAAGTAAAGTCCTTGTGCAACACTACCCAAGCCCATCGGTTTGCCAGTCGAAAGGTCCTGAAAGAAACAATTGTCGGAGTTGAAAATGACACCACAAGAATTATCTTCACAAGCTTTTGAGACAGATATCAGATTGAACTCAAATTCTGGAATATGGAGAACATTTTTAAGGACAATATCGGAGCTAAGGTGAATTGTTCCAACCTTAGTGACATGAGTGAGATTGCCATTTGGAAGTCGCACAGAATATAAATATGGACTTTTCTGAGCATGGGAAAATAATTTCTCATTGCATATTATATGATTGCTTGCACCCGAGTCTATAATCCATGCATTATTTGATATTGAGTTTGTTTTACCAAGGATAGTACCTGAAAATCCTGCACTCTTGTCACTTGTGGTTAAATGATTCAGAGCCCTCATGATATTCTGATATTGATCTTGAGTCATTGGTCGATGTGTCTCATCAGCCCTCAGTGCCGACACCTGATAAGCAGAAAACTCCTTTTCCTTTTTTTCTTTATCAGCCGGCTTGCCATGTAATTTCCAGCAGGTTTCTATAGTATGATGTGCACGTCTGCAATATTCACAAAATTTTCCTTTATTTTTTGAAATTTGCCCACCTGATCTGTGTGATGACGTGGCGTGACGTGGGCCGTTGGATCCCACAAAAAATTGAGCTGACGTGGCGGAATTAGAGCCCTCGGATTCTGGCGCACCGAGGCAAGGATATCCACCGTCGGATCTCCTTTGTTGCCCACCGTTGGATCCAAAAGGGTAAGTGGGTGGATATGAGCCGTTGGATGGCTTCTTTTGATCCTGACCGTCCATCCGTGGGTTCTTAGGGTTCCCATTCATTCTCCTCAACGCAGCAGCCGCAAGTCCTTCGGAGCCCCCAAAGCCATTCCCTCCTCTTCCTCCATGGTCGCTGTGCGTTGGATCGAGCAAGATAGAGCCTCCGGCGAACGCAGTAGCAAGGGCGACTCCATCACCTGCTCGCGCGGGCTCGATGGTTGCCAATTTCTGACTTTCCTCTTGCACGGCTAGCTGGTAAATCCGTCCGAGCGAGGGTGTTGGCTCCATCGTCAAGATTTGTGACCTAAAGGTATTGTATGTCTCGTTTAGGCTCAATAAGAACCGTGTCACTTTCTCCCTTTCCTTCATGGCCCTATATTGATGAAGTGTTGCTTCAGGTCCATCCAACCGTTCCTCTGCCACCTCAAGTTCGTTTCAAAGAGCGGAGAGCCGATTGAAGCAGCGGTAACCGTGAGGTTCCCTTGCTTCAAATCGGAGAGGGCTCGCGTTATGGTGAACAACTTCACCCGATCGAGCCGTCCGTACATTTCATGAATGTTCTCCTAGAAGATCTTTGAGTCGTCGGTCGGAGGAAGCCCTGCTGCGATGTCCGGTGCGAGGCAATTTCCAATCCAGGTACGTACCAACTGATTGCACCGGCGCCAGTGCCGTTGAAGGCGTTCTTCTGTTGGGTAGGGCACGGATCCATTGAGAAACCCCTCCTTGTCTTTGGTGATGAGGGCTCGATGGAAATCACATGCACAGGTGCTGTAATTGTCGAGACCGGTGAGCTGCAACTGAATGAGCTTCAGATCTGTTCCATCCGCCGATGATGTGAAAAGTGGGTCGCCGGCTTCGGGTCGGGCGTTGTAGCCGGTGGGAAGCATATACGGTAAGTAACCGGGTCCAAAGACCGGGTAGGGATTTGGCCCTTGACCCGGTATGGACCCGATCCCTTGATTCGGATCCCTCTGATTTGCTCCCTGATCCGGGTCGGCTCCATTTTTGTGCATGCTTGGGTCTTCCTTCGGCTGTGGTCCGACAATGTGCGAGCTTTCTCCTGTGTACGACCCATATTGAGTCCACGCCTGTCCTGGAGCTGTGGTCCATTGGCCTTGAACAGGATACCATGGAAACGGAGGCCAGTGAGTCGGTCCTGTAGCATGAACCGGAACAGAAGGAAAAGTGGTGGTGTTCTGAGGATCTTCTGACTTTTGGATGGATGTATCTTCTTGTTCATTCGGGTCAATTTGAACCGATGAAGCTGGAGTCTGGTTTTGAGAAGTCTCTTCCAAAGGTAAATCTTGAGCATTCCCCTTTTTTGTCATGGTACAGAAAGGTGAATTCCAACTCGACTATTTGGTTTGTTTTGCAGATCAGAAAACCGCAACAATAAAACTCAAAAAAAGAAACGAGGGCAATTCTGATGGTGCAGAAGCTAGGTCTGGGATTGAGGCTCTAATACCATGACAGAGATTGAAGAGATGAGAATTGGAGAGTGTTTTGGGAGAAATTGTAATCTGTATTTTCTGTATATCCATGTACAAGAGCATTGCTCTATATATGTTACAAGAGAAAAAGAGGAAACAAAATATACAAGATTACACTACAATTACATTCCCACTTTACCAAGCCAATCATAGATTAACTGAATCAATTAATTGGCAATCTAGTCAATATGGAATCGATATTTGCCATCATATTTCCAACAATAAAAATATTATTCCGAGCATCACACAGTTACGGAGACTTCATTGTGCAAAGTACTTACTGAAAAATGTATGGAAAAAAAGTTGCTTAGAAGAACAATCATCAGCATCAGGAAACTTCACAGCACAAGTTGAGGCAAGCGTAAAAGCGGTACCTTACAAAAATCCTCGGTTGTCTGGTGAGCGACGTCCTCTTCCAGCGACTTCTAGTATAGAGCATATTATGCTTATCTTGCCAAATGAATTTGCTGCGGAGAACCTTCTGCTAGCTGTTTCCATGAGAACCTGATCGCTTGAAGCCAATCTTTTTGTCGCTTCATTCGCCAAGTGCGCAGCCAGATCAAGCATCCAAAGGACACCAGCCTCTGACGATGTGGAAATTACAGAAAGCAATTTATACCTGCAATTTTATGAACAAAACATGTAATTATGAATCGATAATCAACAAAAACATAGGAACGAATATGGATAGATCCAAGAGAAGAGGGACATGTCACCATGAGATGAATTCAAATAATTAGAGAAAGATCAGACCTCTAAAACATTGTCCAATGCTTTGAGGAGGTCCTCACCATAAGTCTCAGGCATAATGTTACTGAATCAGCTTCCTCTGAGCCGCATTTCTATGAGCCAATATGAATTGGATCAACTTATCACACGTTCCCCATCCTTCAAGATCGTTCATGAAAAGGATCAACTTATGTTTGAAAGTTTCTGGAATGATGATGTTGAATGCTCTGCTATTATATCTCGGGCCTGGAACACAACAGGGTTACAAGATTAGTCTTTTCCTTCAAAGGTCAGGCACCTAACTTTAGCTCTTACAAATAGGAGTCGCAAACGATTTTCCACTAGGCATTGACAGGCAATAATGTTACAAAATCAGCTTCAGGATATGATGAATCAACCTAATTTACAGTATGATAGAGCAAAGGCAGCACAATTAAAAAAATAGCTTCATCGTACTTGGACACAGGAGGAACAATACTAGGCTATTAGATCCAGAATTTAGTGGCTTACTTGTGGAGACAGGAATGCACGTTTCTTCCATGCGACAACTATTCAACGACGGCAACGAACTCGTATCATTATGTTACAATCTAATGATAATAGCTGGATTCGTGACCTTCCTACTCTTCGAGAGATGACCAACAATTATTTTTCTAGTTTATACACTACTGAAGGTCCTCGGAATTTTGATCCTTCGCTAGAGCAGTGCACTCCTTTGGTTACAAACAACATGAATAATCAGTTGATAGCTCCTCTAACTATGGAAGAAGTCTGACAAGCTACTTCTCAGATGGAATCCACCAAAGGCCCAGGCCCCGATGGTTTGAATGGATCTTTTTACCATAAACACTGGTCCATTATCAAAGATGATCTCTTTCTATTAGTTCAGAATTTTCTTTCTTTAGGAATCCTGCCTACCAGTCTCAATCATACTGTAATCACTTTAGTTCCCAAGTTTTCACAACCTGAAAAGCTGGAACACTACTGTCCTATCAGCCTATGCAACTTTTCTTACAAGATTATCTCTAAGGTACTAGCTAATTGCCTTAAATTGTGCCTGCCTTTTTTAATCTCTACCGAACAATCTGCTTTTGTTAAGGGAAGACAGATCCAAGACAATGTTCTTTTTAGTCCAAGAAGTTCTTCACCATTTACATTCTAACCAAAGCACGAACAAATTCAGTGCAGTTTTAAAAACAAATATGAAAAAAGCATATGACAGAGTTGAATGGGACTTCCTCAATGATTATCTCCTTAAGTTGGGTTTCTATCACAGCTGGGTTAATGGGATTATGCAATGTGTTACCTCAGTTTCTTATAGCATTAAGTTTAATGGGAAGCTTTTGACTTCTTTCTTCCCAACCCGTGGCCGACGCCGAGGGGATCCTTTATTGCCTTATCTTTTCATCCTATTGGCAAATGTGTTATCAAGTCCTATTACCCAAGTTGTTCATATAGGCCATTTAAAGGGTCTTAGATTGAATCATTGGTGCCCCACCTTGTCTCACCTCTTCTTTGTTGACAATGCTATCTTTTTCCTAGCTGGGTGTGTTCAAGGAAAGTCATACTTTGGCCAACATTCTCAATGTTTATTGTTCGGCAACTGGCCAGCTTATCAATTGAAATAAATTAGGAATGATCTTTAGCAAAAATTGCCCCATTATGCTTCAAGAAAATATGTCATGTGAACTTAGAACTCCTATCTTACAGTCTTGTGGTAGATACTTAGGTATTCCCTCGGATTGGGGTAGATCAAAGAAGGATATGTTTTCATGGATCCTTGCAAGAGTTGATGCTAAGCTGGAGGTATGGAAAGAGAGATTTATTTCCAAGGGGGGTAAGGAAGTTCTTATTAAATCTGTTATCCGGGCTATACCCACCTATGCAATGTCTATTTTTAAGCTACCGTATCTATTTGCAAAACTATAGAACAGCACATAGCGCGGTTTTGGTGGAGAAATGGCCAGAATACAGCAGGAATTCATTGGCGATGTGGGGAACTGCTAAAAGCAAGAAAGGATCAGGGAGGCATGGGTTTCAAAGACATTATTTCTTTTAATAGAGCCATGCTTGGCAAACAGGCCTGGAGATTCTTACAACAGCCCACTTCTTTATGCAGTTTGCTCTTTAAAGGTCTTTATTTTCATTCTACAGATTTTCTATCTACTGCTCAAGATCACCGACCTTCCTGGAGATGACAGAGTATGCTGCTGGGTCGAGATGCAATTAAACCACATCTCTGTTGGTCAGTTGATAATGGTCAAAATATCAAAATCTGTGGAGATCGGTGGTTACCTATGGGTATTCTCCATGGCCCTACATCTAGGGAAGAACCAATCATGGTGGCAGATCTTATTGAACCTCTCACCAACAATTGGAACAGTAATTTGCTTTGCCAATTCTTCGATCCACAAGTACAAGCGGAGATTCTTTCAATTCCAATTAGACCGCATTGTTCAGTTGATCAACTAATCTGGTCTGCCACTACTGATGGTTTATATACCGTTAAGAGCAACTACCACGCAATCAGGTAGAATATTACCAACCAACGCAGTATTCCAGCATCTCTACCTCAGCAACATTCCACAATCCTTTGGAAAAGCATTTGGGCACTCAAAACCGAACCCAAGATCAAATGTTTTCTATGGTCTATTTGTCAAAATGCTCTAGCATCCAAGGTAAACCTATTCCAACGAACTATTATTGCTGATCCTACTTGTCATCTATGTAACCAGGATGTTCCAGAAACAGTTGAACACATTTTCCTCAAGTGCACATGGACACGTGAAGTGTGGGTTGATTCGTATCTGAATCTTCGGAATTCTACCTAAACAGCAACCACATTTGACTCATGGCTTACAGACAAAGTTAAATTGGGTCGAAACTCACTTGGTTTAGCCCTCATCGCTTATACTTTGTGGCAAATCTGGAAGATGCGAAACTCCTTTATCTTTCGTAATCGGCTTCCAGATCCCCATCTTGCTGTACAATTTGCTGTGGAAGCTTCAAAACCAGTTCCAATCTGCTCCATTGCCCCCAAACGCGTGATCTGGTATGGATGATCTGAATCCTGATCCTCCACCTGCAGGAACTTTGAAGTGCAATATAGACAGTAGTCATCGGCCGGGTCAAAATGCAGGTTCTATTGCTTGTATTATTCGAGATGAAACAGGAAAACTTACAGATCTAGAGTGCGCATGACAAAATTTCTGTTTCAGAAATTGATTTCTAGCCAGAAATTGATTTCTCAATTTCTATTTTCCGGACAAGTTTTTGAGCAAAGAAAGCCGTTTGATAACGACTCAAAATTTCTATTTCTGGAACAGAAATCCGTTCAATAAAATAATAAAATTTCTATTTCTAGGAATAGAAATTGATTAGAAATTGATTAGATAACAACATAGGAAATCCTCAAATACAAAATAATAGTCAAAATAATACTAAAACAACATAGGAAATCCTCAAATACAAAATAATAGTTGAAATAATACTAATACATTACAAAAGTTGAAAATACAATTTCATGGAATTTCCTATTACACGTGCTTACGTTTCCTATTACATAATATTTTCTTTTGAAAAATAAACAATGTGGCAAAAAAAAATCAATTGAAATTCAATTGTAGTGAATATGTCATTATATTTTTGCCGAAATTGATTTCACATTAATCAAATAAGTCTAATGATAGCCATGATTATAATAGTCTAATTCCAATTTCTTTCCAAATTTTGTTAAAAAATCCTCACCATGTTCAAAAATTGTCACCAATTTTTTTCAAAATTATCAACACTAGGATTATTTAAAAATTTATTATCAAAATCTATATTTTCATTAACACTCTTACAAGAACAATAGATTCCTTATTAGATCTATTTTCCTTATAAAAGAAAAATTGGATGAAACCCTAATGATTTGACCCATTTTTACCGTCTCAATATGAAGTTTATGATTAAAAAAATAGTTAGCCGATAGCGTCGTTGTCCGGCGTATTACGGAAGAGTAAGTAAAGAAAGACTCGTTAGATATGAATATGACAAGTTGACTATTACTATTCGTGAAATCTCTTACGTGCAACAAATGAAGCCTTGTTCATTCAATTCCCACCATTTGGCCCAATGGTTAAGATTTTCAATCAATATTGATTGAAATGATTATATTAAAAAATCATTAAAATATTTTGGACTAAATTAACTATTTCTATTTCTATTTCTATTTCAATATTAGTGATCAAAAATATTTTGGACCAAATTGAAAAGTTAAGAAAAAAAAAAATTTCTATTTCTGTTTCAGAAATTGGAGAAGCTAAAATTTTTAGCTTCGATTTCTCCTCCAAATCGGTTTCGGAATAGAAATTTGTTTCAGAAATTGAAAAATCAAATTGCGTTACCAAACGGATTTTGTTCCAAACCTGTTCCGGGAACAGAAATCAGAGAGAAATCATTTCTGAAATTTTATCATGGAGGCCCCTATTCTCCAAAGTAGTTTCGGCGAGGTCTGCCCTAGAAACTGAACTTCAGGCGCTGATTTCTTCCCTTCAACATCTGCTGCAAAAGAATCTCCAAGATGCTCACCTTCAGATGGAATCAGACTGCCTCAGCCTGATTGAGATGATTCGTGCAGATCATTCGCCCCCATGGCTGCTCCGCCCCCTATTCGAAGAGGCTGCGCTTCTCCTCTCCAGTTTCTCTAACCTAGATCTACGCTTTTGTCGTCGTCAAGCCAACTGTGTAGCCGACTGGGCTACAAAGGCTTTTGACCTTGTTTCGGCCCAGCTAGGGCTATTTTCTCTTCCTTTTGAGTTGCGTTATTTGCTGTATAAGGATGCTTTGTCTTCAGGTTGTCTGTTTCCATTTACTTGAATGACATTCAGATCTTTCGACCAAAAAAAAAAAAAAAAAAAAGATGACAAGGGCGACTTTTTCTTTTCTTTTTTCTTTTTTTAAAAATCCCAATGATGTCGGAGGCTCAAGGTACATAACAATTTCGTAACGTACCTGTGGACAACATATTGCAGCTTCGTAAAACATACTCTGTACAAAGAGTCGTGTATCTTTCATTTGATCTCGGACCATTCATCGACTGAATGAGCTCATAGAAATACTGATCGCAGAAGCGATTGAACCAAAAAAAAGCTAATATTTACAGGAAGAGAAACAATTAAAGACAGTTTGAAATCAAAAGGAAATTGTGATGATCGAATTCTTTTTGCATCTGTAAATCGCTTCTGGATCCGGAAATAGCTCGATCTTAACAGCTGATCATTCTCTCGTTTCGAGAAATGTAAAGTTCTTTGCGTAATTTGATCTAACCAAATCATACTCTTATCTATATTTGTTTTCTTTTTCTTTTTCATTTTTCCTTTTCAATTTATGATGTTGCAGATTGCCATGTTCAACTAAAAGAATTTGAGGGAACTTCATAAAACATGATGCCGGCTTATACCAATTGTGCTCCAACACCTTTTGAGCTTATCATATTTTCTAGCGTCAGTGTTTACTTTTACATAAGAAAGCCAAATTTTGTTCGCATCATCGGACGAGGAATGGTAACAAGAAGTAAATCTAAGAGCTACGAGAAATATCATGATCTCGTTATCTTTGAGCCCATTCTTAAGGATTGGACGTTGCAGTTGTAATCCATCTATTCATGATTGAAATTGCAAATGGCTAAAATTCTCAAGCGTTTTTGAGCGATTAATGAACCATTGCAAGTATAGATAATGAAATTGACAAAGCTAAACAAAGTATGGGGGACAGCTCGCCGCCCGGGCTACAACAGAAATACCCAAATATCTCAATAGTTGAAGCAATTAGGATCAACTAATTCTTCCAATTTGATGCCCTCTGGTGCGCTTAACAAGATTGAGCTCTGCGTCGATATGGCTCGAGAGAGTAGTTGCATGCTTGGACGATGCTCCGGTTTGGGACTCAAGCAGGAAAAAGCCATCTTTGTCAGGAAAGCCACTTCCCCTAGCACATTACCTTCTGGGTTTGGAATTCTTTGATCTAAAATATCTTTCAGTGGACAAGAAGCCATTGAATTGCTTGACGATGATGATGAGGACGCAAGAGATGATATGAGATCACCCGGGTGTCTTCCCATAATTACTTTCAATGTCACCACTCCGAAGCTATAGACATCGCATTTCTCGTTCGGTTTCATTGTGTATGCGAGTTCTACATAGAGAAAAGGAGTAAATTTTTTTTCTAGCTTTTATACAATATTCACGCTTCGTAAATCTAAAGTGATTTTGTCCATTAAAAAAGTATCACTGCGCGCCATCAGTGCTAGAAAAGGTTCTCTTCTTTTTGTTTTATTTTTCTTTTCTTTTGGGGGTGGGGGAGCGAGGGACGGAGGGGGTTTGTGGTGTTGGGTATTTTAAACGACTCTTTTCGATTGTTTATCAAAAAAAAAAAAAAAAAACTCTACTTTACTCATTTCAATGTAGAGGCTACTGAAATTTATATTTTAAAGTATAAATTAATACATTCTTTAGATTCCAATGGGTTTTAGAATTTTCATTTCTTTAGCAAACAATTTCACTTTACTAATTGGTGGCCTGAATCTCTACTAATCCATAATTGAACCTTCAAATTTATGAATAGCTTTTGGATTTCATCTCTGGTATTTTGAAATTTAAAGGAAGGTAGGTAAGGATGAAGATCTTGTATAAGCATTGTCCTATCTATAAAATGAAGAGCGATGAAATTTTTGAAGAAACCAATTTACCTGGAGCTGCATATCCAAAGGTGCCTCCAAAGGAAGTCCAATTAGAGGCATAAGGATTTAGAACTTTAGCCATGCCAAAATCAGAAACGTGAGCTTCATATTCTTCATCCAGTAAAATGTTCTTGCTCGATATGTCTCGATGAATTATAGGAGGTGAGCATTCATGGTGCATGTAGGACAAAGCATGAGCCACACCTTTAACAACTTTCACTCTCTTATTCCAATCAAATTTTATTATCCTCTCTTCGTTGCTCAATACATCCTTCAAGCTACCAGATTCCAAGAACTCGTACACCAAAAATGAATGTCGAGAACTAGAGCAAAAGCCATATAGCTTGACAATATTGTGATGCCGAGCCCCGGTCAATGCATGAATCTCCCTTTCGAATGCTTTTCGATCCGCCATTTCGACATCGAGTGCTTCCTTAAGTTTCTTTACAGCAACAGTCTCACCTGTTCGTAACTGGGCCTTGTAAACATACCCTTGTCCTCCGACACCAATGCAATATTTGGCATCAAACTCCTCCGTGGCTTCAATAATGTTCTCATAAACCATTCTTCCATCAAAGCTCCATACTGCCCACGGGTTTTCATTGCTTCCATCAACTAGACTAGCCTCTGTCTTCCTTACTCTTCGGCATAAAGTACTTGAAGCTCTCATAACAAGAAACAAAGTAAGTAGGCATCCTAAAGTAGGAATCAAAATTAGCAGCAACTTTTTAATTTTGTTTTTACATGTGGATATTGTTGCTGTACAGGGATTGAGACCGGCAATAAATCCACACAAGCCTTTATTCTCTCTCACAACTTCAATTGTAGCATTGCGAAAGGCTGGAATGTTTGGCAAAGGACCCTCCAACTCATTATACGATATGTCGATGGAAGTCAAGCTTGCCATATCCTCAAAGGTCGACGCAATTAAACCCGAGAGCTGATTGTGGGAGAGATTGAGTGCTTCCAATCTTTGCAAGAGCCCAAGTTGTCCAGGTATTCCTCCCGTAAGCAAATTTTGACTAAGATCAAGAACTTGAAGAGATTGAAGCTTGCCGATCTCAACGGGAATACTTCTGTCAAGATTGTTTCTACTTAAATTTAAAAACAAAAGCCTCGAACAGTCCCCAAGTTGTTTAGGAATTGAGCCGGTTAAGTTATTTCCGGCAACATTAATTCTTGACAAATCGGACAATGTTCCGAGTTCTCGAGGTATGTAGCCTACAAGTTGATTGTCATAGAGGGAAAGCTCTAGGAGTGACTTCAATTTTCCTAGATCTTTTGGAATTTCCCCAACAAGGCTATTTGAAGAGAGGTCAAGTATATGTAATCGGCTCATGTTTCCAACCTCAAAGGGTATCACGCCTGAGATTCGAGTGTTGGAGATTTTCAAGCTAGTCAAATTGCTATATTCACCCAATCTAGGTGGTAGCTCACCGTAAAGTTTATTGTTGCTCAACTCAAGATAATCTAAGTAAGGATATGTCCCAAGACCATCAGATATATTTCCCTCGAGATGGTTATTTTGGAGCCTAACTCTATACAAACTCGTGCAGTTTTTGAGGCCTTGCGGAATTGGACCAGTGAAGTGATTGTTATCGGCAGAAATATTTTGAAGAACTTGACCACTGCAAATATCTTGTGGCAATTGGCCGACAAACTTGTTATCGCCCAGCTGCAAGCTTGTGAGCTTGCTTAAGTTACCTATAATGGATGGAATCGAGCCAGAGAGACTGTTATCTATAAGCACGAGATATGAGAGAGATCCGAGCATTCCTAGTTCTTTAGGAATAGGACCAGACAACTTATTTTGGTAAAGGTCAAGGATATTCAAATTGCTCAAATTCCCTAGTTCTTTAGGAATAGGACCAAACAACTTATTTTGCTGAAGGTTGAGGATATTCAGATTGCTCAAATTCCCTAGTTCTTTAGGAATAGGACCAGACAACTTATTGCGCTGAAGGTTAAGGATATTCAGATTGCTCAAATTCCCTATCGTTGATGGGATGGGACCTGTTAAATCATTAGTTAACAGTTCGAAATGTATGAGGAATCTCATTCCTCCAACTTCTGAAGGTATGGGGCCTGAAAGTTGATTTTCATAGAGGTAAAGATATTTCATTTTACTAAGATTCCCCAAAGTTGTAGGGATGGATCCATTGAGATAATTGGCTGATAAATCAAGTTGAATAAGAGACCCCAACATTCCTATCTCCTTTGGAATGTACCCAGCCAATTGATTATTGAAAAGCCATATCTCTTCCATGTTGCTCATGTTTCCAATGGAAGAAGGAATTGGACCGGTGATTCTGTTGTTTGCTATGTGGAGATAAGTGAGAGACTCGAGCCTTCCTATTTCTTTAGGAATGAAACCAGCAAGCTTATTATCCGAAAGATATAGATAGGTTAAGTTGCTCAAGCTAAATATCTCATTAGGAATTGGACCGGTCAAATCATTATTCAAAAGATTGAGATCTCGTAAAGATCGCAATGACCCAAATTGAGTGGGAATATTTCCGGAAAGGTTATTTCGAGACAAGTCCAAATAAGTAAGCTTGGCAAGATTAGCCATGCTCAAAGGGATTTTCCCAAAGAATGAGTTGTTGGCAAGTGTAAGAGCGATCAAGTTGGGCAATTGGGAGAAATTGAGATAATGAAGCATACCATGTATGGCAGAATTTGAAAGGTTCAAGCTTGCGACGCTTCCGAGAGAATCACAATTGATTCCGCCCCATGAACAAGGGTTGGTTCCATTCCACGAAGACAAAGTAAAGCGGCTCCCGTTGTCTAGCTTAGACTTCCATGTTAGGAGTGCCTCCACTTCCTCATATCTCGTTTGGTTAGTAGCACTAGCAAGGGCCACTAGAGAAGAGCTTCGAGATGAAGCAAGAAAAGGCATTTCCTGCGTAAGCAGGAGGAGGACATAAGCGAGGAACAACATTGAGAGTTGTTTTTGAGATGAGACCATGACAGGTCGTTTAGGTTATTTGGGGTAGGCTTTCTTTTGTTTCTAGTTGCGTATGTGTTGAAATGGACCAAGTACAACTAATGTATTTATAGAAGAAATTGGGACCGCCAAGTCAACAAGTCAATAATCACTTATTTTGGTTACAGGGTTGCCTCTCCAGACAGCAGGTGAATTTCATTGCCATGTTGGGGATGCCCTGCCTGCCTTGTAACGTAGGTGGACCAATAGAATTGCGTTCCTCATTTTAATGTGCCGGTACCCACACGACAAACACTCCCCTGAGTTCCTCTCTGTATATTTGTCTTCTTCAAAAGGAGGGAATACCCTCTCAGTACTTTACATCCTAAAAGTCTAGAGGTCTAGATTGAACTAGGATAAAACCTTTTAAGGATATGCTTAAGTCCACTTCTTCTTGGTGAATGAGAGAAAATTTCAAATTTCATTTTAGTCAAAATTACACAAAATTATCTGAATTTTGGGGTAATATACGTTTATTCCTAAACTTTCAATGGATCCATATATACCTTATATACTTCCATTTTGTCACGGCCATTAACCTTCCGTATTTTTATCCATAAATATATGCAAAGACTTATTAGTTTTGTATAGAGCAAAGGCTGGGATGTAGGTCAACAACACGAAAACATAATATTGCCGTAATACAATCCCAACCTGCATTAATAAAAAAATCGTCGAAGAAAAGGCATGAAATTCAAGAATGGCACAACCGAGTGCTGAAATATTTTTTTCTAACAGAAATACCCATGGGCGTTTTGAGCTATACTTTCTCTTAATTTCTATGTAGAGATTATAAATTTATAATCATAAATGTAGAAGCAATCGTCAAGAAAACCAATTTTGGCATGAGGCATTATTGCTGCAATTGATTAAATCTCACGAGTTCATAAAATGATTTGGAAATTATTTTTCTAAAATTGATCTATTGTATTAGTTACAAAAATGAATGATCTTTTTTTTTTTTTTTTTCATTGTTCGTGAAATAGACATCAACTACCATTATCGTGCCATGGTTCGCTAAAATGCAGTGGTTCATCAGTTGGTGGGGAAAATACTGAGCAATATCATATTCTTATTAATGAGTACTTTTGTAGCACTCAATAGATTTTACCATCTTTGATACTTTGGAGTCCACTTCTTTACAGACCATCAACATGGCTGTCCCATTGATGAATAGCAAAACGCCAAACAGCTCATGCTGAGTTAACTAATTGCACCATACTTCATGTAAAAAGACGGGATAAGTGCATTAGAAGTCCTAAAATTTATTATGAAAATGCAATTAAGTCCTAAAACTTTCAAAATGTGCAATTAAGTCCTAAAACTTGTCACAAAGTGCAATTAAGTCCTAAAACTTTCAAAATGTGCAATTAAGTCCTAAAACTTATCAAAATAATTCAATCTAAGTCCTTCCATTGATTGCACTTTTAGAAAGTTTTAGGACTTGGTTGCACTTTCGAGATAAGTTTTAGGACTTAATTGCACTTTCGAGACAAGTTTTAGGACTTTATTGTACCTTTTGAAAGTTTTAGGACTTTATTGAACTTTCGTAATAAATTTTAGGACTTAATTGCACTTTTTGAAAGTTTTAGGACTTAATTGCATTTTCATGATAAGTTTTAGGATTTCTAATGCACTTATCCCTAAAAAGACTATTTCATGATGCCTGCAAACTTCTTATGTTACACATATAAATTTGAGACATAGGAATGGACTACTCCATGGTCACGCCAAAAAATCCCTAGGCATATTTCCTTTTGACTTCCACCAATATAGCTTGTTATCTTTGTCGTCATGTGAGAAAGTGGCATGAGCCTTCCGGGATCTCTAATTATTTGTTCATAGGATATATAGGTCTCAACTCAACTTAACTTGGCAAGATATCGTTAGGTATGTTAATAAATTGCAATTTCACTTAAAGAATTGGAGATTGAGAGTGAAATAACCTATAACGAATATTTTTATGCCCATCATATAGTATTTTCTATACTGGTCGTAGAAGGATTATGGTGTTATTTAGTTTCCCCTTTTTTCTCAAACAAGCCAGTAGGATACCTGAGCAACCGTAAGCATGGAATTAGTATATAACGGTCAACAGACTTTTTTTTTATTATTATTATTTTACTTGATTTTTCCTTCTCTTTGTCTATTTAGAGTTGCTTAAGAGAGTAGTATGCGACTTCAACGTGTCAATGGTTAGGCAAAACCCTAATAATTACAATATCGATAAGAGTAATAAATTGCCAATAATAAAAATAAGAAAATGGCCAAATCACTCACGTGGATTTTCACTTCAACCCCAACCAATATAAAATTACCAATTTCTTTTTTCTTAAAGAATTCATTTTTAATTTAATAACCTAATTTATTTTAGAGTATGTTTGTTTCAAGGAAAATTTAAGATTTAAAAAAAATTAATGAAAAGTGATTGATTATACAGTTTAGAAATTTAGTCAACAGAAATGATTGGCAACAATTTATGCTTTTTCTTCTTTGGAGTGATGAAAATATCTCATTTATTTAATTTTGTAAGCGATATAATAATCATTTGTTAGGAAATATTTTTTAAATTTTGATCTTTCCAGAAAATAAATGTACCCTAACTTTTCAATTTTTTCATTGCTTTTATTACTCGAATTTGGCGTCTTCTAGACTTCCGTCCTTCCCGCTCTGATCGGTTGACTTGACTAATGAGCCGGCAATCATGAGCTAAGAGACGAACTTCTTGCGGCCCCGCGTCTCACATCACAACTTGGGCATGGTACATCTAATAAATTTACAAAGACTTATTAGTCATTTCTAAATATAAGTCAACACCTCAAAAATTGAATAACGATGAAACACAATCACAACTACCTCCATTAATAAATTTTGATTTCACTGTCGAAACATCATGAAATTCGACAAATGCACAGCTGAGTCCTTTTTTGATTTTTTGTTTCTTTTTCAGAAATACCGATGGGTGTTCTGAGCTGTATTTGGTCTCCGCTTTATGTAGATATCGTTATTATAAACATAAAGCCACCATCAAGAAGAAATAACGTGGGGTGTTACAAGCGCAATTGGTTGTCTTACCCAATCATAAAGCAACCACCATTTCATATGTCTTGTTAGAAATTTAATTTTAATGAGCGGTCAGCATAGTGGAGAGGATTCCTCTCAAGTATCATACCATCAAGAGTAGACAATGTGATGGTTAGCGTAATGGAGAGGATTCGTCTCAAGTATCGTACCGTCAAGGATAGAAGGTGTGACGGAAGCAAAAGCAACACAACGGTTCACATCCCACGTGAAATGATAGTGATTTTGGTGAAGACTTCTCCACTTAGTGGAACATGATGAAGAAGATGACTGGACGAATTCCCATGTTATTTTAGGGCCTGATTGTTTGTTTTTGTTTCTGTTTTTGGGAATATAAATTTATGTTCTTTTATTTTGAAGAATAAAAAAAGAACAGAAACATGTTTGTTTACAATTTTGTTCTCGAAAATAAAAAATCTATTTTTTTAATTTCCGAGAACAGATTCGGAACAAAAATAAGAAGTAGAAAAAAGTTATTTCCTGTTTTGAAAACAATTTCAAAAACACTTTTTCTCTCTCCTTTTTTTTTTTTTTTTTTTCTTCTTCTTCTTCTTCTTCTTCCTTTTGCCAGCCACCAACCTTGGCCATGGCTGGTGCCGGCAAGCGGCCAGACGAGGGCCGGTGACCTCACCGACCCTTGTCGGCCATGGCCGAGGCCGGCAACCGGCCAAAAGGAAAAAATAAGAAAAAATAAAAAAACTAAAAAAGAAAGAAGAAAAAAAAAGGAAAAATATAATAAAAATATTGAAAAATTAAAAGAAACAGTAAAATTATACAAGTTTACCAAATGTATTTTTGTTCTTGGAGTAGAAATTTTTTACAGTTACCAAGCGCGTTCTTATATTTAAAAATTGTTAGCGAGAACAAAAATAAAAAAACCATTTCTATTCAAAAATTGTTTCCCGGGATAGAAACTTTACTAAACACGTCCTTAAATACTTGATGTCAATACTTAAAAAGGACTTTTACTCCATTCTACCACAATTTATGCGTAGTTGTCCAAACAGTACATGTAGAATCATTTAATGCTCTACTTCGCGTGTAAATGGGATGTTCCATGTGAAATACGAAATTCAGATGGAACCACATTAAACGCATGAGGACAAGTAGTAGAACGAAATCAAATGGAAAGAGTAAGAGATGAAATAATGAGATGTTGGAAGTCCACAACCGACAATCACGTGAAATGACAATGAGTTTGGAGAAGACTTCCCCATTGGGTGGAACATGGTGAAGAAGACGACCGGACGAATTCCCAATGTTGATTAGACACTTGACGTCAATACTTAGAAGGACTGTCACTCCATCCTACCGCGATTTATGCAGAGTTGGCCAAATAGTACACATATAATCATTGAATGCTCTACTTCGCATGGAAATGGGGTGTTCCCAACCCATTATCACGTGAAATGACAATGATTTTGGAGAAGACTTCCCCACTGGGTGGAACATGACGAAGAAGACAACGGGACGAATTCCCCATGTTGATTAGACACTTGACGTCAATACCTAAGAGGACTTTCACTCCATCCTACCGCAATTTATGTAGAGTTGGCCAAATAGTACACACACAATCATTTAATGCTCTACTTCGTGTGGAAATGGGGTGTTTCCAACCGACTATCACGTGAAATGACAGTGATTTTGGAGAAGACTTCCTCATTGGGTGGAACATGGCGAAGACAAAGCCCAGGGTTCATGCTCTCACACAATATCTAAATCCGAGAAGAAAATGAAGCAAAGGATTCAGTATTCTTCAAACATTAATGTTATCAGCATGCTATCATTGAGTATTCAACTAATGGAGTCTGATTCAGCCTGCAAAGGGAAAGACAGGAACAAGCATTCTGGACATCAATTGATAAAATCTCAGGAGTACAGTCAATACAGAGCAATGCAAACTAAATGGCTATTGAAAGGTAAATTGATTCAACACTTGAGCTCTTAAGCTTAATCAGAACAAAATTTTCCCGCACTCGCTGACTAACATAATGAACCAACATGCATTCAACTTTACCAGTCACCCCATATTGACAATATTGACAAACTTTGAACCACCAGTAAAGTAAATCATTACTTAACTCGACAAGCGGCATAGAAGTTACATATCGACAATATCCGTAAAATTTGATACGCACGGTTAAAATTCAAATATCAACTGGTCAAGCTATTTCCATTGATGAAAGCTGCCCTGGGACAAGCACCTCTACCCTACTAGATTCAGAGACTACATGCACCAACAGCCAGCAAATGTTTGAGCTGGTGAAGATTTTCTCTCAAGATTTGGGTGGGATTTCCAAAGTATCTGCCTGACCATTCCGACAACTTTTTTGGGGGCCATATTTCTTTTGATTCTGTATAACTTTTTGAGAGAAATCTCATTAAAAATACGAACTTTCTCCGAACTTGACATAAAGTATTTGAAGCTCTCACAACAAGAAACAAAATAAGTAGGCATCCTAAAGTAGGAATCAAAATTAGCAGCAACTTTTTAATTTTATTTTTACACGTGGATATTGTTGCTGTACAGGGATTGAGACCGGCAATAAATCCACACAACCCTTTATTCCCTCTCACAACTTCAATTGTAGCATCGCGAAAGGTTGGAATGTTTGGCAAAGGACCCTCCAACTCATTATACAATATGTTGATGGAAGTCAAGCTTGCCATATCCTCAAAGGTTGACGCAATTAAACCCGAGTGCTAATTGTGGGAGAGATTGAGTACTTCCAATCTTTGCAAGAGCCCAAGTTGTCCAAGTATTCCTCCCGTAAGTAAATTTTGACTCAAATCAAGAACTTGAAGAGATTGAAGCTTGCCGATCTCAACGGGAATACTTCTGTCAAGATTGTTTCTACTTAAATTTTTTTTTTTTTAAAAAAGCCTCAAACAATCCCCAAGTTGTTTAGGAATTGAGCCGATTAAGTTATTTTTGGCAACATCAATTCTTGACAAATCGGACAATGTTCCTAGTTCTCGAGGTATGTAGCCTAAAAGTTGATTGTCATAGAGGGAAAGATCTAGAAGTGACTTCAATTTTCCTAGATCTTTTGGAATTTCCCCAACAAGACTATTTGAAGAGAGGTCAAGTATATGTAACGTAGGTGGACTAATAGGATCGCATTCCTCATTTTAATGTGCCGGTGCCTGCACGACCGACCCTCCCCTAAGTTCCTCTCTATATATTTATCTTCTTCAAAAGGAGGGAATACCCTCTCAGTACTTTACATCGTAAAAGTCTAGAGGTCTAGATTGAACTAGGAT
The DNA here is from genome assembly GCA_014182555.1 of Eucalyptus erythrocorys. Taxonomy (NCBI): domain Eukaryota; kingdom Viridiplantae; phylum Streptophyta; class Magnoliopsida; order Myrtales; family Myrtaceae; genus Eucalyptus; species Eucalyptus erythrocorys. Next base: position 11,863,261 of record CM024598.1, on the reverse strand, counting down.
AAAGCCTTTTAAGGACATGCTTAGGTCCACTTCTTCTAAGTGAATGAGAGAAAATTTCAAATTTCATTTTAGTCAAAATTACACATATATCTGAATTTTGGGGTAGTATACGTTTATTCCTACACTTTCAATGGATCCATAAATACCTCATGAACTTCCATTTTGTCACGGCCATTAACCTTCCGTATTTTTATCCATAAATATGTGGAAAGACTTATTAGTTTTGTATGGAGCAAAGGCTGGGATGTAAGTCAACAACACGAAAACATAATATTGCCGTAATACAATCCCAACCTGCATTAGTAAAAAGTCGTCGTCGAAAAAGCATGAAATTCAAGAAAGGCACAACGGAGTGCTGATTTATTTTTTCTAACAGAAATACTAATGGGTGTTTTGAGCTATATTTTCTCTTAATTTCTATGTAGAAAAAATAATTATAAATACCACCGCCTGCGGTGGCCCAGTTGGATAAGGCTCTCCAATGAAACTAACGAAAGTGGAGGGGGTCGAATCCCGTTGGCCGCACGGGATCTTAAGCGCAACGTCGGGGTGGTGGGTCCTCCGCTAGCGTCGCCCCAGGGTTTACCCGCCGGCTACCGGCTGTACGGGGTTCCCTGGGCATCAAAAAAAAAATAATTATAAATGTAGAAGCCATCGTCAAGAAAACCAATTTTGGCATGAGGCATTATAGCTGCAATTGATTAAATCTCACGAGTTCATAAAATGATTTGGAAATTATTTTTCTAAAATTGATCTATTGTATTAGTTACAGAAATGAATGATTTTCTTTTCATTGTTCATGAAAATATTTAGACATCAATTGTACCACCGCCTGCGGTGGCCGCGATGGTTTGAGCTCTCTCCCCTTAACGCAAGGGGAGGAGTTCAAATCCCCTCACGGTCGCTAGGGATTCTTAAGTGTGGCGTCGGGGTGGTGGGTCCTCCGCTAGCGTCACTCCAGGGTTTACTCTCCGGCTGTCGGTCGTGCGGGGGTTCCCTGGGTCACCAAAAAAAAAAAAACTACCATTATCGTGCCACGGTTCACTAAAATGCAAAGATTCATCAGTTAGTGGGCAAAATACCGAGCAATGTCATATTCTTATTAATGAGTACTTTTGTAGCACTCAATAGATTTTATCATCTTTGATACTTTGGAGTCCTCTTCTTTACAGACCATCAACATGGCTGTCCCATTGATGAATAGCAAAACGCCAAACAGCTCATGCTGAGTTAACTAATTGCAGCATACTTCATGTAAAAAGACTATTTCATGTTGCCTGCAGACTTCTTATGTTACGCATATAAATTTGAGACATAGGAATGGACTACTCCATGGTCACGCCAAAAAATCCCTAGGCATATTTCCTTTTGACTTCCAACAATATAGCTTGTTATCTTTGTCGTCATGTGAGAAAGTGGCATGAGCCTTCCGGGATCTCTAATTATTTGTTCATAGGATATATAGGTCTCAACTCAACTTAACTTGGCAAGATATCATTACGTATGTTAATAAATTGCAATTTCACTTAAAGAATTGGAGATTGAGAGTGAAATAACCTATAACGAATATTTTTATGCTAGTTTTCCCATCATATAGTATTTTCTATATTGGTCGTAGAAGGATTATCGTGTTACTTAGTTTCCCCATTTTTCTCGATACAAGCCAGTAGGATACCCGAGTATATAACGGTCAACAGACTTTTTTTTTTTTTTTAAATTGATTTTTCCTTCTCTTTGTCTATTTAGAGTTGCTTAAGAGAGGAGTATGCGACTTCAACGTATCAATGGTTAGGCAAAACCCTAATAATAACAATATCGATAAGAGTAATAAATTGCCAATAATAAAAATAAGAAAATGGCCAAATCACTCACGTGGATTTTCACTTCAACCCCAACCAATATAAAATTACCAATTTCTTCTTTCTTAAAGAAGTCGTTTTTAATTGAATAACCTAATTTATTTTAGAGTGAGTTTGTTTCAAGGGAAATTCAAGATTTTAAAAAAAAAATTAATGAAAAGTGACTGATTATATAGTTTAGAAATTTAGTCAACAGAAATGATTGGCAACAATTTATGCTTTTTTTTCTTTCGAGTGATGAAAATATCTCATTTAATTAATTTTGTAAGCAATATAAATAATCATTTGTTAGGAAATATTTTTTAAATTTTATCTTTCCAGAAAATAAATGTACCCTAACTTTTCAATTTTTTCTTTGCTTTTATTACTCGAATTTGGCGTCTTCTAGACTTCCGTCGCTCCCGCTCTGATCGGTTGACTTGACTAAAGAGCCAGCAATCATGCCCTACGAGACACACTTCTCGCGGCCCCGTGTCTCACGTCACAACTTGGGCATTGTACATCTAATAAATTTGCAAAGACTTATCAGTCACCTCTGAATGTAAGTCAACACCTCAAAAATTGAATATCGATGGGACACAATCACAACTACCTTCATTAAAAAATTTTGAATTCGCTGCCGAAGCACCATGAAATTCGACACATGCACAACAGAGTCCTTTTTGATTTTTTGTTTCTTTTTCAGAAATACTGATGGGTGTTTTGAGCTGTATTTACTATTTGGTCTCCGCTTTATGTAGAGATCGTTATCATAAACATAAAGCCACCATCAAAAAGAAATAACGTGGGGTATTACAAACGCAATTGGTTTAGTCTTACCCGATCATAAAGCGACCACCATTTCATATGTTCCGTTAGAAATTTAATCTTAATGAGCGGTTAGCGTAGTGGAGAGGATTCCTCTCAAGTATCGTACCATCAAGAGCAGAAAGTGTGACTGAAGTGAAAGCGACACCACAGTTCACATCTCACGTGAAATGATAGTGATTTTGGTGAAGACTTCTCCACTTAGGGGAACATGGTGAAGAAGACGACTGGACGGATTCCCCATGTTGATTTAGATAATTATGTGTTAGAGCAGGAATAGAGTAAGACTGACAAAAAAATAATAATAATAGTAACCAAAGAGATGGTCCCATATATGCTAAAACAAAATGATGGAACTGGGAGGGCCCTGCCTTAGCCTTTTTTGTCACCATATCCAATCAAGCACAGCATTAAGGACTTGAGCCCCACTAATTTGTATTTCATCCGCCAATAATTAAAGGCTGAAAATGAAAATGTTCACCATTTTTCATTCGAAAAGAAAAGCATTCAAGACTCATATGGTATTACCGATTGTTATCATAAACTTAGTCCATACCTTTTTGAATACTTTTATAAATCATGTTTTAGATATTGTAGGTTCTAAGAATTAACAAAAGTCGGGAATCTAAATATGCATGAACAAAACATGTAATGTTTGTGGATAAGGAACAACTCGAGGGGTTTAACCAATTAGAGAGAGAGAGAGAGAGAGAGAGCCATCGAATTACATCAAGTTGGAGTCTAGTATGTCTTGCATGAATTTTGCTTTCTTAAAGCAAGATTTGTTTTTCTTTTTTCAATGAGGAGAACAAACCAATTGGTATGGAATATTTTCTAGACAACAGATCTGGATTATCTATGATCTTAGAATTTTGAGAGCGATTCAACCAACTTATTTTGAGTGAGCGTACAAATTAGTATTATGTCTTTCCTCTAATATTACTTGGAGTGAATTAGTAGTATGCATTGGTGTATAGGTTGATTATAATGATTCTGGAGAATTCACAATCATGCAATATTAGAAGCTTGTACACAAACAATTTGAGACTTGAATTTAGACCATATAATGAATTTGAAGCTGGACATCTACATCTGAAGGCTCAAATTATGTCAAACTCCATCATGACATGGTATTGTCCCAAGGACTCTGCGGCTAGCCATCTCGTGTTAGCATATGCCTCCCCAACAACTCCTTGTGCATCATGGGGCCAAAATCGCATCAAAGGATCCCTGCTTTTTCGATGTAATTGAAACCTAAATTATCGAGGATACAGCTAACAATGGCATCTTATCTTCTGTTATTCATCTACAAGTCATAAAAAAACCACTAGATTTGCCTGTTTGATAAGGAAAACGAAATCACGTGCTTTGGTCAAAAGAAAAAAAAGGAGAACAATCTAACTCCAGGATAGAATGTGCATAAAAGAATACGCTCTTTTGTCTGGCTCAAACTTCTTGGCGTACTATGAAGACCAAGAGGTTATTGGAACTCATCAACTTTTTTTGTGCAAAAAGTGAAGCAAAAGGGAAAAGTGGTAATGGGAAAGAAACTTTAATAAGTGCCAAGAAGACTAGGACTTTGCAAGACACAAATTGACTTTGTTGCTTCACTTTTCACATCCCTTCTTTTCCATCCATCTGTCAATGTCTCTTTTTCCATTGCCAGTAGAATTTCCACGCATTACATGTCTTGCTTAAAATTAACAATACTAAAAATTAGTATAAGAAGGAAGCCAAGAAGAAACCCAAAAAGACCCCTCCAATGCTCATGGGTGAATTAGTCTTCAAAGAGAAAAAGACGGGTTGAGTGATAATAAGCTAATGGAGAGAAAAAACAACAAACTTCAGGAAGATCAAGACTTCCAAAAGTGAACAGAGAGGTTAGAGAAATCGCTATAAAATACTTTATGTCCACTAGTACATGTTTTGCTATAATTAGAGAATTTTCCCAGAGATTTTGCTCGATATCATTCAACTGGGAATGTGAGCTAGGCTCACATGCTCCGGGGTCATTCAAAAATTTCCCCCCATCCTGTGTCTAAGACTTTAACAAGAGTTGCTACCCTAACGAGAGTCTTTTCTTTTCTTTTCTTTTCTTTTTTTTAAAGAACTTAGGCTCATGAGACCCAATTTTTATTTATTACGCCCATGAAGCTGTATTTTTGAAGCCCAACGGACTAACTTTCTTCAGCTTAATTATAATTGTTGTAGTTTTTTTTTTTTTTATCGGTCCTAATCTACTTCTACTCTAACCCTCACTCTTAGATTTTTGCCTTGTCTCCTTGCAGGGTATGAGAGTCGAAATCCACACTTGAAACTAAATTGTCCCCACCCTAACCCCCCGAGAAGGTAGAGATTCGAATCCTCCACCTCCTTCTTCGATGTGGGAAAGGTGGCTACTGGGGCAAACTCCAATGTTTATAATTGTTTTTTTTTTTTTTTTTGGTGACCCATAGAACCCCGCACGGCCGGCAGCCGAAGAGCAAACTCTGGGGAGGCACGCAGGAAACCACTTTTTATAATTGTTGTAGTTGGCTAACCAGAGAAAAGAGGAGTAGTTAAGAGGGAGAAAGAAGAATCAAGAAAGCTGGAAAAGGGAAGTGAACTGTGCGCTAGAGAGAGAAAGGGTTCGGTTCAAGTTTGCTGGGGACATCTTAACGCGTTGGATTAATGTCGTACAAGAAGTGTTTGATAAGAATTCAAAGACTTAGTTCACCTCATTGAAGAACATTTTCTAGATTAAACTGTGATTTCAGTTCCATTTCGATTTAAGGTGGCTAGGCTGATTATAAAGGTTGTTGAGCCATGAAATCATATAGTAATGAAACTTTGGTGAATCATGAAACTATGAGATTTTATGGAAGTCAACTTAGGATTACGGTTTGATTGGGATGGAATTTTGAAGTTTATTGTGCACCGTAGGAACCATGTTCGAACTATTGTGTTTGGCACCGGTTGTTATCATAAATTTAGTCCATACTATTTTGAATGCTTTCCTCAATCATATTTTAGATATTGTAAGTTCTAAGGGTTAACAAAAGTCGAGAGTCTAAATATGCACAAGCGGAACATGTGATGCATGTGGATATGGAACCACTCAGGGGTTTAACAAACTAGAGAGAGAGAGAGAGCCAACGAATTACATCAAGTTGGAGTCTAGCATGTCTTGTATGAATTTTGCTTTCTTAAAGCAAGATTTTTCAATGGGGAGGACAAACCAATTGGTATGGAATATTTTCTAGACAAGGGATCTGGATTATCTACGATTTTAGAATTTTGAGTGATTCAACGTATGTATTCTGAGTTCTTTACCAAAAAAAAAAAAAAAAAGTATGTATTCTGAGTGAGGGCACAAATTAGTATTATGCCTCTCCTCTAATATTACTTGAAGCGAATTAGTATTATGTGTTGGTGTATAGGTTGATTATAATGATTCCGGAGGATTCACAATCATGCATTATCAGAAGCCTCTACACAAACAATTTGAGACTTGAATTTTAGACCATTATAATGAATTTGAAGCTGGACATCTACATCCGAAGGCTCGAAATTATGTCAAACTCCATCTTGACATGGTACTTGTTGCAAGGACTCTACAACTAGCCATCTCGTGCTAACATATGCCTCCCCGACAACTCCTCATGTATCATGGCGCCAAAATCGCATCAAAGGATCCCCACTTTGTCAATGTCATTGAAACCTAGATTATTAAGGATACAGCCAACAATGGCATCTTATTTTCAATTATGCATCCATAAGTCATCAAAGACCATTAGATTTGTTTGTTTGATTAGGAAAACAAAATCACGAGTTTTGGTCAAAAGTAAAAAAAGGAGAACAATCTAACTTGAGGATAGAATGTGCATCTAAACATACGCTCTTCTATCTAACTCAAGCTTCTTGGCGTATTAGGATGACCAAGACTTTACTGGATCTCATCAAGCTTTTTGTGTCAAAAGTGAAGCCCGAGGGAAAAAGCGGTAATGGGAAAGAAATGACGATGAGAGAGATTTTAATAAATTCCAAATAGACCAAGACTTTGCGAAAAGAAATGACGATGAGAGAGAAACCTTAATCAATTGCCCGAAGACCAAAACTTTGTAAAAAAATAAAAGTGATAATGGGAGAAAAACTTTAATCATTTATAGAAAGACCAAGACTTTGCGAAAAATGTAATAATGGAAGAAAAAATTTAATCAACCACAAAGACCTAGACTTTGCATGAAAAAAAAAAGAAGAAGTGATAATGGGAGAAAAATCATTTCCAAGAAGATCAAGACTTTGCAGGATGCAAATTGGCTTTGTTCCTCCACTTTTCACGTTTCTCGTTCATCGCAATGTGAATGTCTTTTTTCTCCATTGCTAGTGAAATTTCCATATGTTACGTGTGAAATTAACAATACTATAATTTTCATTGTACTATTTTCATGATTAATCATATTGGGGTTCTTAATTATATTAATTGCTATTGTACTTGTCCATTAGAATTTTATCTAGGTTTTCCTTTATGTTTACAAGTTCAAGTATGATAAATTTTAATAAATTCCAAATAGACCAAAACTTTGCGAAAAGAAATGATGATGAGAGAGAAACCTTAATTAATCGCCCGAAGACCAAAACTCTGTAAAAAAATAAAAGTGATAATGGGAGAAAAACTTTAATCATTTATAGAAAGACCAAGCCTTTGCGAAAAAAGTAATAATGGAAGAAAAATTTTAATAAATTCCAAAAAGACCAAGACTTTAAGAAAAGAAATGATGATGAGAGAGAAACCTTAATCAATCGCCCGAAGACCAAAACTCTGCAAAAAAATAAAAGTTATGATGGGAGAAAAACTTTAATCATTTATAGAAAGACCAAGACTCTGCAAAAAAAGTAATAATGGGAGAAAAAATTTAATCAAGAAGACCTAGACTTTGCAAAAAAAAAAAAAAAAAAAAAAAGAAGTGATAATGGGAGAAAAATCATTTCCAAGAGGATCAAGACTTTGGAGGATGCAAATTGGCTTTGTTCCTCCACTTTTCACATTTCTCGTTCATCGCAATGTGAATGTCTTTTTTTTTTTTTTTCCATTGCTAGTGAAATTTCCATGTGTTACGTGTGAAATTAACAATACTATAATTTTCGTTGTACTATTTTCATGTTTAATCATATTGGGGTTTTTCATTATATTAATCGCTATTGTACTTGTCCATTAGAATTTTATCTAGGTTTTCCTTTATGTTTACAAGTTCAAGTATGATAAATTTTAATAAATTCCAAATAGACCAAGACTTTGCGAAAAGAAATGACAATGAGAGAGAAACCTTAATTAATCGCCCGAAGACCAAAACTCTGTAAAAAAAAAAAAAAAAAAAAAAAGTGATAATGGGAGAAAAACTTTAATCATTTATAGAAAGATCAAGACTTTGCGAAAAAAGTAATAATGGGAGAAAAATTTTAATAAATTCCAAAAAGACCAAGACTTTGCGAAAAGAAATGAAGATGAGAGAGAAACCTTAATCAATCGCCCGAAGACCAAAACTCTGCAAAAAAAATAAAAGTGATGATGGGAGAAAAACTTTAATCATTTATAGAAAGACCAAGACTTTGCGAAAAAGGTAATAATGGGAGAAAAAATTTAATCAACCACAAAGACCTAGACTTTGCAACAACAAAAAAAAGTTATAATGGGAGAAAAATCATTTCCAAGAAAATCAAGACTTTGCAGGATGCAAATTGGCTTTGTTCCTCCACTTTTCACATTTCTCGTTCATCGCAATATGAATGTCTTTTTTTTTTTTTTTTTTTTTTTTTTCCATTGCTAGTGAAATTTCCATGTGTTACATGTGAAGTTAACAATATTATAATTTTCGTTTTACTATTTTCATGTTTAATCATATTGGGGTTTTTCATTATATTAATTGCTATTGTACTTGCCCATTAGAATTTTATCTACGTTTTCCTTTATGTTTACAAGTTCAAGTATGATAAATTTTATTAAATTCCAAATAGACCAAGACTTTGCGAAAAGAAATGACGATGAGAGAGAAACCTTAATTAATCGCCCGAAGACCAAAACTCTGTAAAAATAAAAAATAAAAGTGATAATGGGAGAAAAACTTTAATCATTTATAGAAAGACCAAGACTTTGCGAAAAGAAATGAAGATGAGAGAGAAACCTTAATCAATCGGCCGAAGATCAAAACTCTGCAAAAAAAAAAAAAAAAAAAAATTAAAAGTGATGATGGGAGAAAAACTTTAATCATTTATAGAAAGACCAAGACTTTGCGAAAAAGGTAATAATGGGAGAAAAAATTTAATCAACCATGAAGACCTAGACTTTGTAACAAAAAAAAAAAAAAAGTGATAATGGGAGAAAAATTATTTCCAAGAAGATCAAGACTTTGCAGGATGCAAATTGCCTTTGTTCCTCCACTTTTCACATTTCTCGTTCATCGCAATGTGAATGTCTTTTTTTTTTTTTTTTTTTTTCCAAAACCTCCACATGTAATGAAGTAGCCAGTCGCCAGGGCATATAGACATATGTAAGTGTTATACCACGACCAATTCTTTTCACTCCATAACCCCGCAATTTATGCTATCATTATAATATTCCCAATTTTTTCCTCAAAAAGGAGAAAAGTTTTGAGTTGAGTAACTTCATTTTGTTTTCCAAATTAAGACTTCTTTTCCCTTTGCTTTTATTACTCAAATTTCTTGCTGATTCTGCATCAATGAATAGACTATGTAAGCTTCTAGACTCCTGTCCCTCTTGCTCTCATTAGACGACTTGAATGACAAACCAACGATCATCAATAAAGAACGATACTTCTTTAGAGTAAGGACTGGGATGTAAGTCAACAATGCGAAAACTTATAAAATGAAGGTAGTACGCTTGAATCCCTTCGCTACGGTGCTATTGAATGACAAGTGACTTCTAGAGGAGGAAGTGATCCGGACCTCACCTATAATGCTGGCATAATGATCATTGAACAACTCTACTCTTAGAGGAAGGACTAGGATGTAAGTCAGACAACGCGATAAAGTGAAGGTGGTGTGATTGAATCCCTTGACTACGGTGCTATTGAATGGTATGAAATGAGACAAACGACTTCTAGAGGAAGTCAACCTAACCTAATTTTAAATGCTCTCATAATGATTATAGGACAATTCTCGTCCAAGCATATCATGATGGTGATTTGGGAGAAAATTCTTCCGCTCAGTGAAACACGGCATAGAAGAAGACTGGACAAAATGGGCACACTTGATGTCAATGGAGAACTAAACCATCTATTCCACTATCGATTCCAAATTATTCATGGGGACTTTTACTCCATATGTTAAATCAACGTGAGATAAATCCTTTTTTTTTTCCAACAATTTAGAGCTATCGGAAAATGGTCGAACGGTACATATAGCCCATATGCTCTACTTCATGTGTAAGTAGGGCGTTACATTTTATTTAAAAAAAGAAAAAAAGTAGGGCGTTACATGTGTAAGACGAGATGCAGGTGTAACCACGTCAAACACATAACGACTATTTGGAGAACTAGCAAAATGGAAAAAAGTAAGAGACAAAATAAGGAGTGTCGAAGTCCACAACCGCGATATTTAGTTTGTTGTGAGACATCGGAGTGGATAAAAATTTTCTGTCAAAAAGGTGAATATTTGGAAACGGATCGATAGTGAAAATATAACATAGTACATAATAAAGATGAAAATTAAAGGCACTTGAATGACAGTATCATTAATTTTGTGTATGCAAACTGCATCGGGTCCTATCATACAAATGGGTCTCCAATAAACATGATAGCTTGTTTTGATCGGTTTACCTTTTTCTTTTTTCTTTTTTCCGTCTTTTGGATTGTTTGGCATCAACATATGTTTTGTGTTTCTAAATCGCTTGCTTTCAAGGTTATCTAGCTCTAGTGCACACATGGACAGCATTGTTGGAAAATATAAATCCCGAATTGCTCGATAAATTCGTAGAAATACAAGTACACACAAGACGCAGAATTCATGAGGAACATGACGCGGTAATTTCAACATTTTCTTCAGGTTTTCCGATTAATGTCAGCATGAAATTCGATTTTTGATCGTTGGTTTTCTTTTAGTGTGCTTAATTGATTGCATCGGACACAGACAGATTGATTGACTTGATTATGTTCGACACTTAATTTGCAGATTAAGCCCCCTCTTACTTCTCCCATGCATCACTTTACTCAAGTACTTTTAGTTGGAATCGGAGGTTCAGCTCTCGGGCCATGGTTTGTTGCAGAGGCATTGGCTCCGGATAAACCTCCATTGAAGTGTTGTAGACCGGAGTGTCCATCTTCCTCTCACAATCTACCTTTCAGGTATTCAGCTTCATGGAATGTGCTGCTCTTTTAACTTTTTATACCTTCATTGATCTATCCATTTAAGTTGTCGGTTGATGTACATTGCACCGTTGATAGTGGAGGTGAGCACAGCCCTTTTTCATTCAGCTGGGCACCGAACCGAACAAACTGTATTAATACGGTTTACCAAACCAAACCACACTATGCTCTTTTTGGTAACTTTTACTCCATCCTATTTTTCAATGCAAGTTGAGCTAGTCACTTCCTTCGGTTTTATTGGCAAATTGTGCGGCAAGCCAGACTCTGTTTTTTTGCTTAGCGCATTCCTTCCCCCTCAACTAAAAAGAGTCCCTCTAGAATCTATGGCATGGACAAATATGTGCACTATTTGGTGGTTTAAATCAGCACCTAACCTAGCTTTTCACCATGTCATTTTCTATTGTCTTTATTAGGAAGCAGCCTTCCAGGAGTTGGTATTGTTCTATGCTGAAGAAGTGGACGAAACTAATGTTCAAGGTGAATCTGACTTCAAATCATTGGATGTATGGATCTATGAGAGAATCCCTATTTGAGCTTTGCCGTTAAATTCCATATGATATCTAACATTACCATGTTTGTCGTCCATTCGAGATATCTTCAGACATTGTAGATAAGTTGGTGGTGGCTTGTTTGTCTTCGTCCTTTCTTGCCTTTTCAACTAGTTAAAATTATTTCTCAAGTCTTGGCAGCTCTTCCCTCAAGTGAGTAGTTCTCTTAATGTTATTCTTCCTCCTTGGATTAGTCGTGATGTCATTTCATTTCGGGCTTTCCATAGCAAATTCATCACTATAGATATAAGAATGATCCTATTACCTTCCCTGTGTTCTTCTTGCTCACATTTCTCCTCCATTATCTAGAGCAAGTGTATATGCTACTTGATTCACTTATGCGCAATGAAAAAAAGATCTACTTCGGTTAATTAAACTGTACTTAGGTCTTTTGTCTTCGTCTTTTGATTCATTATTTGAAAAGTGTTAGTAAATTTTGGATTTTGCACATCAAATTTAAGTAAAGTTACAAGCTATGGATAAGACATTTGTGGGGGTACAAATCGTGCAATTTTGATCAAAAGAAGCGTGAGTGGACCTTGACCGACTAGCTAAGGGTAGCTATGGAATGTCAAATTTTAAATATTAGTAGCAAACTAGTAGGTTGCATTTGGATGTATTATGTACTGTTATCTTAAACTATCATTACAGATCCGTCCCTTCATTCGTTTTTAAATTGCGGCTTGTATACATTCGATTTTTATACTTTCTAAATTTATATTATAAATTTAGTTTTGGATATGTTTACTAGAAGTCCTAAAATTTACAAAAAATACAATCAAGTTCTAAAACTTATCAATTTGATGCAATCGAGTCCTTCTATTAACTCCATTTAACTTAGCTAATGTTGACGTGGCTTTTTTGGGAATGTAACCATAGTAATAGACACTAGGGCATTCTTTGAGGTGAATGATATTGCAAATGAAAGGAAAAATAAATTGAAATTGCAATTAAACCCTAGATATAAACCAGAGAAAAACCCTCAAAAAAGCTATATAGATAGATCGAAAGTGACAAGTAAAGATTTCTAACTTGTACAAAAGCACAAAATTCGACTATAACATGATTTTATTGAGAAAAACTTTAAGTTTGATAGAATATGGCATAATAAAATTGAAGTCATAAAATTATTGTGATTTGACACAATTTTAATTATTATTAAAAAACATTTTATGATCACATTAAATACTCTGCTATAATACAAAATAATATGGAATAGTCACATGCCTCAAAAAAGACTAGGAAGAATCCCAGCTCCCTATTGCTTCACTTGATGTTTTTCATTTACCACCCTTGCTTCAGCCGTGTTTACATTATCTTTTCATTACTATTATTATTTTTTGCAACATCAAAAGACAAGACGGGGGTTGACGATGGTCAGCTCAAGCACCGTGCAGCTATTTACGCGGACGTCAAATTCGTCAAAAGCGCAGGCTCCAGTACGAGACATGTGGCATTTAAGGGCCTATTTGTTTGTGTTTATTTTTTCTGTATATAAACACACTTTTTTTTTTTGTTTCGGGAAACAAAAAATAAAAAAATAAAAACTCGTTTGTTTGCATTTTTGTTCCAAATCTTTTTTTTTTTTATTCTCAGGAACACATTTGGAACAAAAACAAGAAACGATAAAAACGTTTCTTGTTTCTAGAATAATTTTTAAGAACAAATTTTCTCGCTCCTCTCTTTTTTTTTCTCTTTTTTTCTTCTTCTTTTCTTTTTCTTTCTTCTTTGGCTGGTTGCCAGCCTCGGCCATGGCCGACGACCGGTCGTCGAGGCCGGCGACCTCGCCGAGCGTCGCCAGCCCCTTGCCTGAGGCCGACGACCGGCCAAAAGGAAGGAAAAAGAAAAAAGAAAAAAGAAAATAGGAAATAGGAAAAATGAGAAAGAAAATAGGAAAAATTAAATTAAAAAATTAAAAAATTTATACAAGTTTACCAAACGTATTTATGTTCTTTTTACAATTCTAGAATAGATTTACCAAATGTGTTTTTTTGTTCAAAAATTATTCTTCGAAATAGAAATATTTTTTTCTATTTCTATTCCCTGGAACAATTTTCAAACAAAAACACAAACAAACATACCCTAAGCATCTAGACACCCATATCGCAGGTTCCGTACACATGCATTCCCTTTCCAAAAAGACCATACGCATTAATGGAATGAACTTTAAAAAATAATATAATGAAAAGGCTCCAGAAGTTATCATGTCAATTACCCATTGGAATGGAATTTTTCAATGACCCACAAGGCTACAAAAGATATACCACATTGAAGATTGTCCTGGCTAACCCTAATTCCAATTGGCCGTGCCCAAAGTGTAGCACTCAAATTATCGAGTGAGAAAATCCCAATTTTTTTACCAAAACTAAAGCATTACCAGCAATATATGCCAACTTACGCTCATAAAATTAACCAAATACAAAAGATTGCCAAGCCTGCAAAGGCCAAACATCGGTGGGAAGCTTCGCACTCTTGCATGTGGCACTCCCCTACTGTGCCACCGTAGGCCGTGGGAGGAGAAGAGATGGGCATTGTCAGGGGCGTTCGGCATGACAGTGCTCGGCATCGCCGGGAAAGGGGTGGACAGCGTGGTGCTTGTGATCCCTCCTACTGTGCTGGAGATTTTTCCAAACGACAGAATTTGAGAATCAACTTAAATTCCCTTGGCTAGAATTTCTCTTTTCTTCATAAAGATATGCCATGCAATTTGTATAGCTCAAGTGAAAATGAAAATGTGCAAGAATGCATTAGAAATGTCGGATATGCAATGGTTAAGAAGTGTACTGAAAGTCATCAAACCCTAATGACGAGCGACTTGTCTTTCTAGGGTTCATTTTCCTATTTGAATCTCAAGGACACACTAAAGCTTTGAGGTCAGAAGAATAAAAGCAAAGCAGAGCTTCCCTGTGAAGTCATCCCACTTCTGCAAGATGTCTCTTTTAATTATTACTTATTTTATTTTTCCTTCTCTTCTTAAATTTTTGAGGAATTGGGGTTCGAAGTGAGAGATAGGACGACCTGCAGGAGAATGTCATGCTCTTTTTCTGATGCGAATGGTGGCAAAAAAAGTCGAGCAACTTTGGAAGAGAGACGGGGTAGTAGGTGGTGTTGCCATACCCAATAAATAGGGGTTTTTTATTGGACAGGTGCATTTCTTTTTTATCCTTTCTTCCATTTTTTTTTTCTTTCAAAACATGCTTGATATCGAAAAGATGAGGACAGGAACAGAATAGCAACTTCCCCTGACTTGAAAGAAGTTTCTACTTTTGTTTTGTCTTCTTGGTATTACTTTCTCTTCTCGAAATTCCAGCCGAGCTGACCTTTCCTCTTTTTTAGGGAAGAAATCTAGGGGAAGATCTTGGGGTGGCATGAGGGACAAGGGAAGAGAGAAATGGGAGAGGGAAATGCTTTTCTAGGGACAAGACTTTAGAGAGTATTTGAGAATTAACCAAAATTCCCACGGCTAGAATTTCTCTTTTCTTTAGAAAGATATGCCATGCAATTTGTATAGATCAAGTGAAAATGAAAATGTGCAAGAATTCATTAGAAATGTCGGATATGCATTACTTAAGAGATGTACTGAAAGTCATCAAACCCAAATGTTGAGCGACTTGTCTCTCTGGGGTTCCTTTTCCTATTTGAATCTCAAGGACACACTAAAGCTTTGAGGTCAGACGAATAAAAGCAAAACAAAGCTTCCCCATGAAGTCATCCCACTTGCACAAGATGCCTCTTTTAATTATTACCTATTTTATTTTTCCTTCTCTTATTAAATTTTTGAGGAATTGGAGTTCGAAGTGGGAGATAGGACGACCTGCAAGGAGAATGTCATGCTTTTTTTCTAATGCGAAAGGTGGCAGAAAAAGTCGAGCAACTTTGGAAGAGAGACGGGGTAGTAGGTGGTGTTGCCATACCCAATAAATAGCGTTTTTTTATTGGATAGGTGCATTTCTTTTCAATCCTTTCATCCATTTATTTTTCCTTTGAAAACGTGCTTGATATTGAAAAACGGGGGACAGGATCAGAATAGCAACTTCCCCTGACTTGAAAAAAGTTTCTACTTTCGTTTTGTCTTCTTCGTATTACTTTCTCTTCTCGAAATTCCAGCCGAGCTGACCTTTCTTCATTTTTAGGGAAGAAAATGAGGGAAGATCTTGGGGTGGCGTGAGGGAGAGGGGAAGAGAGAAACAGGAGAGGGAAATGATTTTTTAGGGACGAGACTTTAGAGAGAATTTGAGAATCAACCGAAATTCCCTCAGCTAGAATTTCTCTTTTCTTTAGAAAGATATGCCATGCAATTTCTGTAGATCCAGTGAAAATGAAAATGTGCAAGAATGCATAGAAATGTCGGATATGCAATGCTTCAGAGATGTACCGAAAGTCATCAAACCCTAATGTCGAGCGGCTTGTCTCTCTGGGGTTCCTTTTCCTATATGAATCTCAAGGACACATTAAAGCTTTCAGGTCAGAAGAATAAAAGCAAAGAAGAGCTTCCCCATGAAGTCATCCCACTTCTGCAAGATGCCTCTTTTAATTATTACTTATTCTATTTTTACTTCTCTTTTTAAATTTTTGAGGAATTGGGGTTCGAAATGGGAGATAGGACGACCTACAAGTAGAGTGTCACGCTCTTTTTCTAATGCGAATGGAGGTAGAAAAAGTCGAGCAACTTTGGAAGATAGATAGGCTAGTAAGTGGCGTTGCCATACCCAATAAATAGGGCTTTTTTATTGGACTGGTGCATTTCTTTTCAATCTTTTCTTCCATTTCTTTTTTCTTTGAAAACGTGCTTGATATCGAAAAGGGGGGGATAGGAACAGAATAGCAACTTCCCCTGACTTGAAAGAAGTTTCTATTTTTGTTTTGTCTTCTTCGTATTACTTTCTCTTCTCGAAATTCCAGCCAAGCTGACCTCCTTTCTTTTTAGGGAAGAAATCAAGGGGAAGATCTTGGGGTGGCGTGAGGGAGAGAGGAAGAGAGAAACGGGAGAGGGAAATGATTTTTTAGGGATGAGACTTTAGAGAGAATTTGAGAATCAACCGAAATTCCCTCTGCTAGAATTTCTCTTTTCTTTAGAAAGATATGCCATGCAATTTGTACAAATCCAATGAAAATGAAAATGTGCAAGAATGCATAGAAATGTCGGATATGCAATGCTTAAGAGATGTACAGAAAGTCATCAAACCCTAATGTCGAGCGGCTTGTCTCTCTGGGGTTCCTTTTCCTATTTGAATCTCAAGGACACACTAAAGCTTTGAGGTCAGAAGAATAAAAGCAAAGTAGAGCTTCCCCGTGAAGTCATCCCACTTGTACAAGATACCTCTTTTAATTATAAGCTATTTTATTTTTCCTTCTCTTATTAAATTTTTGAGGAATTGGAGTTCGAAGTGGGAGATAGGACGACCTGCAATAAGAATGTCATGCTCTTTTTCTAATGCGAAAGGTGGCAGAAAAAGTCGAGCAACTTCAGAAGAGAGACGGGATAGTAGGTGGTGTTGCCATACCAAATAAATAGGGTTTTTTTATTGGATAGGTGCATTTCTTTTCAATCCTTTCTTCCATTTCTTTCTTCTTTGAAAACGTGCTTGATATCGAAAAGAGGGGGATAGGAACAGAATAGCAACTTCCCCGACTTGAAAGAAGTTTCTATTTTTGTTTTGTCTTCTTCGTATTACTTTCTCTTCTCGAAATTCCAGCCGAGCTAAAAGAATTCTCTGGCCATTTTATGGTGACTAAGAAATAGTTCAAGAATTATAATTTGTTTATAGCGTTCGCCGGCAGCCGGAACCTCCGGAGGAACTTGCCGTGGCCTCTCTCGAACCGGTCGGCCTTGAACACGTGGGCTTCCGGCGTCTCCTTCCAGTCGACCTGCAGGCTCGTGAAGATCGCAAGTCGAAGAAGATGTGAAGGTTCGCAAGCCCCGGCAGCCGGAAGACCCTCTGGGTAGGTCCCGTCGCCTGCAACTCCCAGATCCGACGACGATCTGGAGTTTCTGCTGCCTCGCCGTCGCCGATTTGCCGCATTAACTCAGATCCGCCGCACCAAAGTTCTCCCAAACGTCGGTGCTCCAGATCGGCCCACATTTGCCCAGATCCGCCTCGTCGGAACGCGTCGAAGCACCTGTTGCGGCCGCCGGTCCTGCTGCTACAACCGGCGTCGCTGTGCCTGTTGCCAATTCGTCCCGACGCCGGTGGATCTGGATCGAGCTCGCCTCTACTCGACTAGGGAAGGCGCCTCTGACCACTCGACCTCCAGGCCCCGCGACGCTCACCCCTAATCTGAACGCCAATTCCGCAGCCCCCGAGTCCTCCGTCCTCGCACCCGCTTGGAGCTCGACTTGCTGCCCACCAGCGACGCCAAGATCAGATCCGAGCTTCCAGCCCCGTCGCCGATCTGCTGCGCCCCTGGTGCTGCGCCGTTGTCGTGTCGTCCCCTGGAGCCTCGCCGGAACCCTAACCGACGTCCCTCTTGCTGGCCGACCTCCTTTTAACCCTCTAAAGTGCTGCCTGATAGGGAGTTTCGAAGGAAAGTCCTTGAAGGAGGCCATATAACAGTTGCAAGGATTCCTCTGGTTCTGCAGCAATGGAAACCAGCTCAATCCATTGGAAAGGTGGCCAGTGCAGTGAGTAAACCACTCTATGTGGATCAGCGGACAAAGCAGATGACAATGTGTTGACACCTAAATTTTTTGGGTTGATTTTTGCTAAAAAATAAAAAATAAAAAATGCATGGCATATAGTTTAGGTAGATTTGATTTTTTCCATTTTGTTATATTTTGTTTTATTTTATTAAGATTTTTGTAGATTTAGGTAATATGCACTCGGATGTGTTTTTGCGCAAAAGGGGAATTTTTTGATCAAATATGCAAAAGATATTGCGCAGGGTGAAAAAATATATTTGATGGTATTTTGCGCGAACAAAAAAGGAAAAAATGAGTCGCGAAGATACATTTTTTGGCCTATAAAAGACGTGATGCGCGAATTAATACGAGGAGGCCACACACATTGACATACGGCCACATTGGAGGGAGACACGATAAAAAAAAAGATAGAGAAAAGGGCCCTCGCTTCATCCACGGAAAAGGGGTTTTCTTTGCTTTTTTTTAGGTCAAAAAAGTCAAAAAGAAAAGAAAACATAAGGGACAAGACAGCAGAGAGACGTGAGGGGGCCTGGTAGCATAAGATAAAAGAAAAAAAAGGGGGGAAAGAGGAGGGCTGTTCATCTTCTTCGTCACTGCGCTCCGCCCCTTGCCGCTCGAAGCCTCTGCTACTTAGGCCGTTGCACGATGTTGCCGCTCGTCCGCGAACCCCGCGCACCACCGCCGCTCCCCGTAGCCGAAGCCCACTGCGTCTACCCTCAGCCCCGCCGCTTGCCCTCTCGTGACGCTGCTGCCGCTGCCGCTCCGCGCAACCCGACGCCAGCAACACCGCGCGACCCGACGCTGCCACAGCCGTCGCTTTCCCCCCCTCGCCGGCCTTGATCCGCCTCCGCCCGCGCCCAGGGATTCTCGATCTGCGACTCCTCTGCCGTCTCGACGATCCAGCCGCGCCGTCCAGACACTGCGACCCCCTATCGTCCCGACGACCTTGCCCCGAAGCCGCAACCCAAGGCCGACCCCGATCCGACGCGCCTCGAGCCCCCTGGTGCCTCGCCGCCGTCGCGCCGTCCCCGGAGGACCTCGCCGCGACGCCCAACGCCCGTGCCCCGCCGCCCTCGCCGGACCCTCTCACCAGACTGACGACCGGCTGCCCTTGGAAGCCCACGAGCAAGCCTTGCTCAAGAAAGAAAAAAAAACAAAAAAAACAAAAAAGAGCAAAAGCAAAAAAAAAAAAAAACTAATTTAGGTAGCTTTTCTTTTATTTATTTACTTTATCTTATTTTTATTGTTTTATTGTTATTTTTTGTTAACAACATTAGGCCTTGATATGTGATTTGAAACTCCCATTTATCCCCTAATTCGCAACTGCGCCGGATTTTTTTTTTTATTTCGTCTATAAGGCTTTAGACGAAATAATTAATCATGTGGGAATAAAATTGATATCTTGATCTTTAAGGCTTAAGATCAATCTATCGATTTTACTAGCGAAATATTGTCCCTTGATTTGAACGATGTGTGATATTTCTGAGTAATTTTGGATGGTCTTGATTGCTTTATTTATATTGAAATATATTTAAGTTAGGATGTTGCTTGTTTAGGGTTATTTGCATGTTTAGGTTAAGCATTTTAGTTATCGTGAATTTTCAAAAAATAAAAAAACCAAAAAATCAATTAATTTAGATTGCATGTTTAATTATTAGAAGTTGTTAAAAAAAAATCTTAAACTAGGATTAGTTTTTATTGTCTTGCATAATTAGATTAGGTATCTTAATTAGGTCATAAAAAATAAAAAAACAAAAAGAAAGCGAAATTCACTTAGAATGTTAGCTGAATTGCATGTTTGATTAATAAAAATAATAAAAATCATTAGGCATTTTAAAATAGAATTGCATGTCTAATTTTAAATTTAGATCAATCTTTTAGATAGGTTGCATCTTAGGCTAAGCTGAATTAAAATAATGTCTTAGTTTAAATTAGGATGACATAATCCCTAGTTTAAATTAGATAGAATTTTAATTTAGTTAGGAATTTCATAAATTGCAATTTTTAAAAAAAAATTAAAAAAGAAATCATAAAATCAGAAAAAAAAATCATAAAATTAAAATCGGCATTAGATATGTAGGTTAGTAAATTAGTTTTTTTTAGAATCACATTTTTAGGATAATATTTTTAGAAATCTTTTTTTTTTTTAAATAGGTTAGGATTAGATTTAGACAATTTCATTCTTAGAAAGCTTGGCATCTTTTTTTTAATAAAAAAAAAACAAAAAATAACGAAATGATTTTCTAAGTCAAAATAGGGTTAATTTAAGTTAATCCTAAACACGAATTAGAAAATTATTCGTTTAGGTAGTTTAATTAGGACTTTTATTAATCCAAAATTACAGACAAAAAATCCAAAAATTAGGTGCATGTCAATCAATTTGCATTCTAGGGCCATTTAGTTAAGATTTGCATATTAGGTCATTAAGTTGCTATTATTGCATTTCATGTTACATAATTTAGATCATGCTGCCATGTCATATTATATTATTAGCGTGCATTGCATTTAGATTAAATTCCATTAAATAAAGTGAAAACAAAAAAAGAAAATTGCGTGTTAATTAGAAACCATATATAGGATTGCTGATGTGGATTTTAATCTAACAACGCAGATGCTTTCGTTGCTACAAGATAAGTCCCGTGATTTTACTCATTGCTTTTTGGGTGTTAAATTAGTGGTTTGCGCACCCGCATGATCACCTCACATGTTAGGGAGATAATTAAAATCAATTCAAGCTGCCTACCAAACATTTTTTCAAAAGTAAAAAGAAAAGGTACCGAAAGGGCGTTAGATAAATCTAGCGTAACCAAATCCTCGTGTCTAGAATCTCTGGTTCGCAGGAGTAAAGTAAAACTCCCATTACTTTACTTGGGTTTCTAATCGACCCACCAAAAATAGATTAGTGGCGACTCCTAATTGAAAATCAAATTGCATGCTAAAAACTTAAACCTAAGTCGCGAATTGGTATGGGCTTGGGAGAGCCCGAGTTAAGTCTAAGTTTAACAATTCATTAGCCAAACCCTAGGTGGTTTACACCCGAAAATTTGGTCGCGACACAATGCTAACTTTCGCCAAGGTTTGTGTTGAAATAACAGCCCAGCAACCAATTTGTGAATCTATTGAGCTGCTCTTTGATGGTAAATCGGTGGAAGTGGAAGTTGAGTATGAATGGAAACCGCTTGCTTGCCCTGTGTGCGGTATCTTTGGTCACAGTTGTAAAATGGCTGCTCCTCCAAATTCTGTTGTTCCTTCTGCAGAAGGAAAATCTGCAGAAGCTAATTAGGTCTCGAATGCTGGCGTTGGAATCCATGCTGTTCAAGACAAGTTTGTGCATCCTAACTCCCCTACTCATCCAGATGGTCATGCTCTCTCTCAAGATTGTCAAAAACAGGTTATGGTGGATTTACAAGTTCCACTTACTACCCCAGGCAGGGACACGATCGATCCCGAGATTGATTCTCATCTGCACCTGGAGGCAACCGCACTTGTTCCTCCTAAGCCTTCGAAGATCTCTACTGCTGGGGTTTCTACATCTGAGGATGGTGGTGCATTGGTGGCTATGTCCTCAGCTCCTGCTGCAGATCCATAATGGAAGCAGGTGAAGGGGAAAGGCAGAAAAAAGAAAAAGCATGTTGAGAAGGAAGCTGCCTCTTTAGACTCATACCCGACAGGTGAAGGAGGTGCTCCTTCCCGCTCACTTCAGGTTGGAAGCTCGGATGAAATATGCAACTCTAGTACTCAAAAGGAATTAAACGATGAAGATGCATTGTCTGTGGGTTCCCCTTCGCCAAAAGGCCCGGCTCCAGCTGGTGCTCCAAGTATGCAAGAACAGCTCCTTTTGCTTCTTCCTGACCCACCACCCTCGGTGGCTTCAAAAGCACCTGCCACAGGCCGCAGGTCTAAAAAGAGGTAATTTTGTCCCTCTATCCTTTTTGATATGTTTTTTGGCTTCTAGAACATTAGAGGCATGGTCAACCCTCTTAGGCGTGCAAAGATCAGGAGATTTGCTGCTGTTAATAAGCTCTGCTTGATTGGCCTTTTTGAGACTAAAGTTCCTGAGGAATTTTTTGATTCCATCTCGGCTTTCTTAATTAGTGGATGGAAATGGATTGCAAACTATGAGTATTCTTCTCGTGGTAGAATCTGGGTTGGGTGGAATCCGGATGTTGTTTCTTTTGTGCCTATCTCTATCAATGACCAGGCTGTGCATGGTAGTCTGAAGCTTAATATGTCTAGTGTGAGCTGCTGCATCTCTGCTATTTATGGGGAACATACTTTTGTGCGTCGTAGACCTTTGTGGGAGGACCTCCTCCACTTCAATGACTTGATGCAGGACTCAGCTTGGCTTGTTGCTGGTGATTTCAATGCCATTAAAGACCCATCTGATCGAGTAGGAGGTTCCAACGACTTTTTTTCCTTGTTTTGATGAGTTTGCCCATTGCCTAGCACAAACAGAACTGATGGATCTTAGATATGTTGGCCTCCGTTATACTTGGTCTGCGTCAGCAGGGGACGCCAGGAAGATGAGGAAGATTGACCGTGTTCTGGTTAACAACAAATGGAACCTTGATTTCTCATTTTCTGAGGCTTCATTTTTTAACCTTGGTATCTCAGACCATACTCCTATGATCGTCAGAGTTCTTCATCCGGTCCAGAGGAGGAAGCCGTTTAAGTACTTTGAATTTTGGGCTAACCACCCGGACTATAACTCAATTGTCCGCCAGGCTTGGGACTCCTCCATCACAGTCGTCCCAATGTACATGCTTGTTTCCAAGCTGAAAATTGTGAAAGCTCAACTCAAGTTACTTAACCAAGTCGCCTTCTCGGATATCTCTGTGAGGACGGCCGAAGCAAGAAAGGCCCTTCGAAGCACTCAGGTTAGCCTGCAATCGAACCCCTACAACCTTTCACTTGCTAAGTTGGAAAAATCTCAGCGTCGTGTTTTTATTGATCTGAAGAATCAAGAAGAATCCTTCTTTAGACAAAAATCGAGAGTGAGATGGCTGAAAGAAGGTGACAGAAATACTAAGTTTTTCCACCATTCGGTGAAGAGGAGGCAGCTTACTAATAGAATCCTTTCCGTTAAGGATCAATCAGGGGCTGTTATCACTGATCCTGTTCTTGTGCCGCAAGTTTTTGTCCGATTTTTCTCAAATTTGCTCTCTCATCATGAGACTTTATCTAAACCTTCGCTTCAGGAGTTGAAGACGTTTGTTCGTCACCCACTTTCCAATGCTTAGGTGCGATCCTTGTGTGAGCCGGTTACTGCCTCTGAGATCAAGAATACTCTATTCTCTCTTGCCAAAGGCAAGGCCCCAGGTCCCGATGGATTCTCCGTAGAGTTCTACAAGACTAATTGGGATTTAGTGGGGCCGTTGGTGGTGGAAGCAATTCAGGATTTCTTCTCTTCGGGACAACTCCTAAGGGAGGTAAATACCACTATCCTCGCTTTAGTTCCTAAAGTCCTTAACGCAAGTGCAGTCACTGATTTTAGGCCTATCACATGTTGCAATACCATTTATAAAGTCATTACAAAAATCTTTGCTAATCGCATTGCTGCTGTCTTAACTGATTTAATAAGCCCTTCACAAAATGCTTTTGTAAAGGGTAGGAGGATTAGAGATAATATCCTCATCGCTCAAGAATTATTTGCTGGATTTCATTTAGAGCCTTATCTGCCCAAGTGTGCTATTAAAGTTGTTTTCCATAAGGCCTATGACACGATTGATTGGGATTTTTTGGAGCTTACTCTCCATGCCTTCTGTTTTCCCGAGTGGATTATTATGTTAATTATGGTTTGCGTACATACGCCGAAATATTCCATCTCTATCAATGGTGAATTGCATGGTTTTTTCCCTATTGGAAGAGGACTTAGGCAAGGGGATCCTATGTCGCCTTACCTATTTACCTTAGTCATGGAAATTTTCTCTGGAATCTTGCTCTCCTGTACTGCTAGCAATGACTTCAAATATTTCTGGAGATGCAAATCTGTGCAGCTGACTCACCTCTTTTTTGCCGATGACGTATTCCTTTTCTATCAAGCTGATTGGGCGTTGGTGACATTGTTAAAAAGGGGGTTGGACATTTTCTCCTCTTGGAGAGGCCTCTACCCAAATAAAAACAAAAGTGAGATCTTCATCTTAGGAGGGGATTCACCTCTTCGTAATATGATACAAGGGGCCTTTGGTTTTCAGGAAGGGAAGCTGCCGGTTCGCTATTTGGGTGTTCCGATCATTACTACTAGATTGGGCAAAGCAGACTGTGTTGCTTTAACTGATCATATTACTGCTAGAGTTCAATCTTGGACGCAACGCTTTCTGTCCTTTGCTGGGAGGCTGCAACTCATAAGGTCAGTACTCTTTTCAATTCAAACATATTGGACTAGTGTCTTTAGCCTTCCGTCCATGGTTATAGACAATAGTGAGCGCATTTTGAGACAATTTTTATGGAAGGGCACGACCCTTGGCTAGGGTGGGGCCAAAGTCTCCTGGGACGATGTCTGTCTCCCGAAGGTTGAGGGCGGTCTAGGCATTCGGAAACTTAAAGATTACAACAAAGCTTCCATGCTTAAATTTATTTGGATTCTTTTTACCGATAAAGAATCGTTGTGGTGTCGATGGGTACACTCTAACTTCTTAAAGAGAATGAACTTTTGGATTTCTTCCCAGCCTCGGTGTTGCTCTTGGGCATGGAAAAAAATCCTTCAACTGAGGAATTACTTTCGCTTATCCCTTATGTGGAAGATTGGAAATGGCATATCAGTGTCTCTTTGGCATGATCACTGGCTTTCTTGTGGCCCGCTTGATGCCTTTATACCTTGCTCATTCTGTGAAGGCTTATGTCTCCCTGACAATGCTATTGTTGCGGATCTGCTTACCCCTATGGGTTGTTTATTTAAATCATTTTTAGAAAGATGGGGGAACTCTCTCCCGGTTCTCTCTTCGGCTGGTGACAGGTTTACCTGGTGCTATGACACTTCCGGATCCTTCTTTGTATCTTCAGCATGGAATTCCATTAGAGTCAAGAAGGATCGTGTTGATTGGGCGTCTTTTGTTTGGGACAATGCTATTGCCCCGCGGTTCCAGTTTAATTTATGGCTTATAACCAAAAATCGCCTGCCGACTCAGATGTTGCTTCTTTCTTATGGTAGGATCGACTATAATGTTTGTGCCTTCTGCAATGATGTACCAGATTCTGTCGAACATTTATTCTTCGAGTGTCGCACCTCGGCTTCTCTGGCTTACTTTTGGGCTGCCAGGTGTAACCTCCCGTGGCGGAATAGATGTTGGAAAGATATCCTCAGTTGGGCCTTAAAGTTCTTATCCGGTAAGGACTTCTTCCATTGCATTGCGCGGTTCTCGTTTGGAACCATGTGTTACCTTATTTGGAAAAAGAGGAACGCGATTATATTTCGGGGCGAATCCTTAGTTGTCTCAGCTTTAAAAAACCATCTTATTAAGGTTGTGAGGGATAAAGCTATAACCTTCAAAGATGTTCCTCCTACCCCGAGGAATAAAAGGCTTCAGCGTGGATGGGGGTTCGACCCTGCGGTGTTCTCTCGTCTGCCTAGTGCTCCTTAGTTGCGGTTGTGCACGAGTTGCTCCTATCTTTCTTGGCTCTCCGTTCTTAGCCACTTCCTTTGGTGGGCTAAGAGTTGGTCAACCTTGTTGTTATCTCTTTCTCATTTATTGTTTTGCTGCTGTGTCCTTGCGGCCTTCTTGTTTGCCTATGTGGCTTCTTATACTGGCTCCACTACACTCTGTCTCGTTTTGAGGATTGAGTGTAGGTTTTTGGTGCCGGTTTTTTGTATATTCCCTTAACTTTATTATATATTTATATATATCTTACCTTTTACCAAAAAAAAAAAATTCCAGTCGAGCTAACCTCCTTTCTTTTTAGGGAAGAAATCAAGGGGAAGATTTTGGGGTGGCGTGAGGGAGAGGGGAAGAGAGAAACAGGTGAGGGAAATGATTTTTTAGGGATGAGACTTTAGAGAGAATTTGAGAATCAACTGAAATTCCTTCGGCAAGAATTTCTCTTTTCTTTAGAAAGATGTGCCATGCAATTTGTACAGGTCCAATGAAAATGAAAATGTGCAAGAATGCATAGAAATGTCGGATATGCAATGCTTCAGAGATGTACTGAAAGTCATCAA
The DNA here is from genome assembly GCA_014182555.1 of Eucalyptus erythrocorys. Lineage (NCBI taxonomy): Eukaryota > Viridiplantae > Streptophyta > Magnoliopsida > Myrtales > Myrtaceae > Eucalyptus > Eucalyptus erythrocorys. Next base: position 11,836,892 of record CM024598.1, on the reverse strand, counting down.
ACCCTAATGTCAAGCGACTTGTCTCTCTGGGGTTCCTTTTCCTATATGAATCTCAAGGACACACTAAAGCTTTGAGGTCAGAAGAATAAGTAAAGAAGAGCTTCCCCGTGAAGTCATTCCACTTCTGTAAGATGCCTCTTTTAATTATTACTTATTCTATTTTTCCTTCTCTTTTTAAATTTTTGAGGAATTGGGGTTTGAAGTGGGAGATAGGACGACCTACAAGTAGAATGTCATCCTCTTTTTCTAATGCGAATGGAGGTAGAAAAAGTCGAGCAACTTTGGAAGATAGACGGGCTAGTAAGTGGTGTTGCTATAGCCAATAAATAGGGCTTTTTTATTGGACAGGTGCATTTCTTTTAAATCCTTTCTTCCATTTATTTTCTCTTTGAAAACGTGCTTGAGATCGAAAAGAGGGGGACAGGAACAAAATAGCAACTTCCCTTGACTTGAAATAAGTTTCTATTTTTGTTTTGTCTTCTTCGTATTACTTTCTGTTCTCGAAATTCCAGCCGAGCTGACCTTTCTTCTTTTTTAGGCAAGAAATCGAGGTGAACATCTTGGGGTGGCGTGAGGAAGAGGGGAAGAGAGAAACGGGAGAGGGAAATGATTTTTTAGGGACGAGACTTTAGAGAGAATTTGAGAATCAACCGAAATTCCCTCGGCTAGAATTTCTCTTTTCTTTAGAAAGATATGCCATGCAATTTGTATAGATCAAGTGAAAATGAAAAAGTGCAAGAATGCATTAGAAATGTCGAATATGCAATGGCTAAGAGGTGTACTGAAAGTCATCAAACCCTAATGACGAGCGACTTATCTTTCTAGGGTTCATATTCCTATTTGAATCTCAAGGACACACTAAAGCTTTGAGGTCAGAGGAATAAAAGCAAGGGAGAGATTCCCCGTGAAGTCATCCCACTTCTGCAAGATGCCTCTTTTAATTATTACTTATTTTATTTTTCCTTCTCTTTTTAAATTTTTGAGGAATTGGGGTTCGAAGTGGGGGATAGGATGACCTGCGAGGAGAATGTCATGCTCTTTTTCTAATGCGAATGGAGGCAGAAAAAGTGGAACAACTTTGGAAGATAGACAGGGTAGTAGGTGGTGTTGCCATACCCAATAAATAGGGTTTTTTTATTGGACAAATGCATTTCTTTTCAATCCTTTCTTCCATTTATTTATTTTTTGAAAACATGCTTGATATCGAAAAAGGGGGGACAAGAACAGAATAGCAACTTTCCCCGACTTGAAAGAAGTTTCTACTTCTATTTTGTCTTCTTTGTATTACTTTCTCTTCTTGAAATTCCAGCTGAGCTGACCTTCTTCTTTTTAAGGGAAGAAATCGAGGGGAAGATCTTGGGGTGGCGTGAGGGAGAGGGGAAGAGAGAAACAGGAGACGCAAATGATTTTTTAGGGACGAAACTTTAGAGAGAATTTGAGAATCAACCGAAATTCCCTTGACTAGAATTTCTCTTTTCTTTAGAAAGATATGCCATGCAATTTGTATAGATCCAGTGAAAATGATAATGTGCAAGAATGCATTAGAAGTGTTGAATATGCAATGGCTAAGAGGTGTATTGAAAGTCATCAAACCCTAATGTCGAGCGACTTGTCTTTCTAGGGTTCATTTTCCTATTTGAACGTCAAGGACACACTAAAGCTTTGAGGTCAGAAGAATAAAAGCAAAGCAGAGCTTCCCCATGAAGTCATCCCACTTCTGCAAGATGCCTCTTTTAATTATTACTTATTTTATTTTTCCTTCTCTTTTTAAATTTTTGAGGAATTGGGGTTCGAAGTGGGAGGAAGGATGACCTGCCAGGAGAATGTCATGCTCTTTTTCTAATGTGAATGGAGGCAGAAAAAGTCGAGCAACTTTGAAAGAGAGACGGGGTAGTAGGTGGTGTTGCCAAACCCAATAAATAGGGTTTTTTTATTGAACAGGTGCATTTCTTTTCAATCCTTTCTTCCATTTATTTTTTCTTCGAAAATGTGCTTGATATCGAAAAGGGGGGGACAGGAACATAATAGCAACTTCCCCTAACTTGAAAGAAGTTTCTACTTTTGTTTTGTCTTCTTTGTATTACTCTCTCTTCTCGAAATTCTAGCCGAGCTGACCTTTCTTCTTTTTTAGGGAAGAAATCGAGGGGAAGATCTTAGGGTGGCGTGAGGGAGAGGGGAAGAGAGAAACGGAGAGGGAAATGATTTTTTAGGGACGAGACTTTAGAGAGAATTTGAGAATCAACCGAAATTCCCTTGGCTAGAATTTCTCTTTTCTTTAGAAAGATATGCTATGCAATTTGTATAGATCCAGTGAAAATGAAAATGTGCAAGAATGCATAGAAATGTCGGATATGCAATGCTTAAGAGATGTACAGAAAGTCATCAAACCCTAATGTCGAGCGACTTGTCTCTCTGGGGTTCCTTTTCCTATATGAATCTCAAGGACACACTAAAGCTTTGAGGTTAGAAGAATAAAAGTAAAGAAGAGCTTTCCAGTGAAGTCATCCCACTTCGCAAGATGCCTCTTTTAATTATTACTTATTCTATTTTTACTTCTCTTTTTAAATTTTTGAGGAATTGAGGTTCGAAGTGGGAGATAGGATGACCTGCAAGGAGAATGTCATGCTCTTTTTCTAATGCGAATGGAGGCAGAAAAAGTCAAGCAACTTTGGAAGAGAGACAAGGTAGTAGGTGGTGTTGCCATACCCAATAAATAAGGTTTTTTTATTGGACAAGTGCATTTCTTTTTAATCCTTTCTTCCATTTATTTTTTTCTTTGAAATTGTGCTTGATATCGAAAGGGGGGGGGGAGGAACAGAATAGCAACTTCCCTTGACTTGAAAGAAGTTTCTACTTTTGTTTTGTCTACTTCGTATTACTCTCTCTTCTCGAAATTCCAGCCGAGTTGACCTTTCTTCTTTTTAGGGAAGAAATCGACGGGATGATCTCGGGGTGGTGTGAGGGAGAGGGGAAGAGAGAAACGGGAGAGGGAAATGATTTTTAGGGACGAGACGTTAGAGAGAATTTGAGAATCAACGGAAATTCCCTCGGCTAGAATTTCTCTTTTCTTTAGAAAGATATGCCATGCAATTTGTATAGATCAAGTGAAAACGACAATGTGCAAGCATGCATTAGAAGTGTCGGATATGCAATGGCTCAAAGGTGTACTGAAAGTCATCAAACCCTAATGTGGAGCGACTTATCTTCTGGGGTTCCTTTTCCTATTTGAATCTCAACGACACAACAAAGCTTTGAGGTCGGAGGAATAAAAGCAAAGGAGAGCTTCCCTGTGAAGTCATCCCACTTCTGCATGATGCCTCTTTTAATTATTACTTATTTTATTTTTCTTCTCTTTTTAAAATTTTTATGAATTGGAGTTCAAAGTGGGAGATAGGACGACCTGTGAGAAGAATGTCATGCTCTTTTTGTAATGCGAATGGAGGCAAAAAAAGTCGAGCAACTTTGGAAGATAGACGAGGTAGTAGGTGGTGTTGCCATACCCAATAAATAGGGTTTTTTTTATTGGACAAGTGCATTTCTTTTCAATCCTTTCTTCTGTTTATTTTTTCTTTGAAAACGTGCTTCATATCGAAAGTGGGGGACAAGAACAGAATAGCAACTTTCCCTGACTTGAAAGAAGTTTCTACTTCTATTTTGTCTTCTTCGTATTACTTTCTCTTCTAGAAATTCCAGCCGAGCTAACCTTTCTTCTTTTTTAGGGAAGAAATCGAGGGCAATATCTTGGGGTGGCGTGAGGGAGAGGGGAAGAGAGAAATGGAAGAGGCAAATGATTTTTTAGGGAGGACACTTTAGAGAGAATTTGAGAATCAACGGAAATTCCCTCGGCTAGAATTTCTCTTTTCTTTAGAAAGATATGCCATGCAATTTGTATAGTCAAGTGAAAATGAAAATGTGCAAGAATGCAATAGAAATGTCGGATATGCAATGGCTAAGAGGTATACTGAAAGTCATCAAACCCTAATGACGAGCGACTTATCTTTCTAGGGTTCATTTTCCTATTTGAATCTCAAGGACACACTAAAGCTTTGAGGTCAGAAGAATAAAAGCAAAGGAGAGCTTCCCGTGAAGTCATCCCACTTCGCAAGATGCCTCTTTTAATTATTCCTTATTTTATTTTTCTTTCTCTTTTTAAATTTTTGTGGAATTGGGGTTCGAAGTGGGGGATAGGACGACCTGCGAGGAGAATGTCATGCTCTTTTCCTAATGCGAATGGAGGCAGAAAAAGTCGAGCAACTTTGGAAGATGGACGGGGTAGTAGGTGGTGTTGCCATACCCAATAAATAGGGTTTTTTATTGGACCAATGCATTTCTTTTCAATCCTTTATTCCTTTTATTTTTTCTTTGAAAATGTGCTTGATATCGAAAAGGGGGGGCAAGAACAGAATAGCAACTTTCCCTGACTTGATAGAAGTTTCTACTTCTGTTTTGTCTTCTTCGTATTACTTTCTCTTCTCGAAATTCCAGGCGAGCTGACCTTTCTTCTTTTTTAGGGAAGAAATCGAGAGGAAGATCTTGGGGTGGCGTGAGGGAGAGAGGAAGACAGAAACGGGAGAGGCAAATGATTTTTTAGGGACGAGACTTTAGAGAGAATCTGAGAATCAACCGAATTTCCCTTGGCTAGAATTTCTCTTTTCTTTAGAAAGATATGCCATGCAATTTGTATAGATCCAGTGAAAATGATAATGTGCAGGAATGCATAGAAATGTCGGATATCCAATGCTTAAGAGATGTACTAAAAGTCATCAAACCCTAATGTCGAGCGACTTGTCTCTCTGGGTTTCCTTTTCCAATATGAATCTCAAGGACACACTAAAGCTTTGAGGTCAGAAGAATAAAAGTAAAGAAGAGCTTCCCCATGAAGTCATCCCACTTCTGCAAGATGCCTCTTTTAGTTATTACTTATTCTATTTTTACTTCTCTTTTTAAATTTTTGAGGAATTGGGGTCCAAAATGGGAGATAGGACGACCTGCAAGGAGAATGTCATGCTCTTTTTCTAATGCGAATGGAGGAAGAAAAAGTCGAGCAACTTTGGAAGTAAGTGGTGTTGTCATACCCAATAAATAGGCTTTTTTATTGGACAGGTGCATATCTTTCAAATCCTTTCTTCCATTTCTTTTTTCTTTGAAAACGTGCTTGATATCGAAAAGGGGGGGGACAGGGACAGAATAGCAACTTCCCCTGACTTGAAAGAAGTTTCTATTTTTGTTTTGTCTTCTTCATATTACTTTCTCTTTTAGAAATTCCAGCCGAGCTGACCTTTCTTCTTTTTTAGGGAAGAAATCGAGAGGAAGATCTAGGGGTGGCGTGAGGAAGAGGGGAAGAGAGAAACGGGAGAGGGAAATGATTTTTTAGGGACGAGACTTTAGAGAGAATTTGAGAATCAACCGAAATTCCCTCGGCTAGAATTTCTCTTTTCTTTAGAAAGATATGCCATGCAATTTGTATAGTCAAGTGAAAATGAAAATGTGCAAGAATGCATTAGAAATGTCGGATATGCAATGGCTAAGAGGTGTACTGAAAGTCATCAAACCCTAATGACGAGGGACTTATCTTTCTAGGGTTCATTTTCCTATTTGAATCTCAAGGACACACTAAAGCTTTGAGGTCAGAAGAATAAAAGCAGAGGAGAGCTTCCCCGTGAAGTCATCCCACTTCTGCAAGATGCCTCTTTTAATAATTCCTTATTTTATTTTTCTTTCTCTTTTTAAATTTTTGTGGAATTGGGGTTCGAAGTGGGGGATAGGACGACCTGCGAGGAGAATGTCATGCTCTTTTCCTAATGCGAATGGAGGCAGAAAAAGTCGAGCAACTTTGGAAGATGGACGAGGTAGTAGGTGCTGTTGCCATACCCAATAAATAGGGTTTTTTTATTGGCAAGTGCATTTCTTTTCAATCCTTTCTTCCATTTGTTTTTTCTTTGAAAATGTGCTTGATATCGGAAAGGGGGGATAGGAACAGAATAGCAACTTCCCCTGACTTGAGAGAAGTTTCTACTTTTGTTTTGTCTTCTTCGTATTACTTTCTCTTCTCGAAATTCCAGCCGAGCTGACCTCCTTTCTTTTTAGGGAAGAAATCGAGGGGAAGATCTCCGGGTGGCACGAGGGAGAGGGGAAGAGAGAAACAGGAGAGGGAAATGATTTTTTAGGGACGTGACTTTAGAGAGAATTTGAGAATCAACCGAAATCCCCTCAGTAAGAATTTCTCATTTCTTTAGAAAGATATGCTATGCAATTTGTATAGATCAAGTGAAAATGAAAATGTGCAAGAATGCATTAGAAATGTCGAATATGCATTGGCTAAGAGGTGTACTGAAAGTCATCAAGCCCTAATATCGAGCAACTTGTCTTTCTGGGGTTCCTTTTCCTATTTGAATCTCAAGGACATAGTAAAGCTTTGAGGTCAAAAGAATAAAAGCAAGCAGAGCTTCCGCGTGAAGTCATCACACTTCTGCAAGATGCCTCTTTTAATTATTACTTATTTTATTTTTCTTTCTCTTTTTAAATCTTTGAGGAATTGGGGTTCGAAGTGGGAGGAAGGATGACCTGCAAGGAGAATGTCATGCTTTTTTTCTAATGCAAATGGACGCAGAAAAAGTTGAGCAACTTTGGAAGAAAGACGTGGTAGTAGGTGGTGTTGCCATACAAATTAAATAGGGTTTTTTTATTGGACAGGTTCATTTCTTTTCTATCCTTTCTTCCATTTATTTTTTCTTTGAAAACGTGCTTGATATCGAAAATGGGGGGATGGGAACAGAATAGCAACTTCCCCTGATTTGAAAGAAGTTTCTATTTTTGTTTTGTCTTCTTCGTATTACTTTCACTTCTCGAAATTCCAGCCGAGTTGACCTTTTTTCTTTTCTAGGGAAGAAATCGAGAGGGAGATCTTGGGGTGGCGTGAGGGAGAGGGGAAGAGAGAAACGGGAGAGGGAAATGATTTTTTTTGGACGAAACTATGGAGAGAATTTGAGAATCAACCGAAATTCCTCGGCTAGAATTTCTCTTTTCTTTAGAAAGATATGCCATGCAATTTGTATAGATCAAGTGAAAATGAGAACGTGCAAGAATGCATTAGAAGTGTCGGATATGCAATGGCTAGGAGGTAAACTGAAAGTCATCAAACCCTAATGTTGACCGACTTGTCTTTCTAGGGCTCCTTTTCCTATTTGAATCTCAAGGACACAGTAAAGCTTCGAGGTCGAAGGAATAAAAGAAAAGGAGAGCTTCCCCGTGAAGTCATCCCACTTCTGCAAGATGCCTCTTTTAATTATTACTTATTTTATTTTTCCTTCTCTTTTTAAATTTTTGAGGAATTGGCGTTCGAAGTGGGAGATAGGACGACCTGCCAAGAGAATGTCATGCTCTTTTTCTAATGCGAATGGAGGCAAAAAAAGTCTAGCAACTTTGGAAGATAGACGGGGTAGTTGATGGTGTTGCCATACCCAATAAATAGGTTTTTTTATTGGACAAGTGCATTTCTTTTCGATCCTTTCTTCCATTTAATTTTTTTTTTTGAAAACGTGCTTGATATCGAAAAGGGGGGGATAGGAACAGAATAGCAACTTCCCTTGACTTGAAAGAAGTTTCTATTTTTGTTTTGTCTTCTTCGTATTACTTTCACTTCTCAAAATTCCAACCGAGCTAACCTTTCTTCTTTTTTAGGGAAGAAATCAAGTGGGAGATCTTGGGGTGGCATGAGGGAGAGGGGAAGAGAGAAACAAGAGAAGGAAATGATTTTTTAGGGACGAAACTTTAGAGAGAATTTGAGAATCAACCGAAATTCCCTCGGCTAGAATTCCTCTTTTCTTTAGAAAGATATGCCATGCAATTTGTATAGATCAAGTGAAAATGAAAATGTGCAAGAATGCATTAGAAGTGTCGGATATGCAATGGCTAAGAGGTGTACTGAAAGTCATCAAACCCTAATGTCGACCGACTTGTCTTTCTAGGGTTCCTTTTCCTATCGGAATTTCAAGGACACAGTAAAGCTTTGAGGTCGGAGGAATAAAAGCAAAGGAGAGCTTCCCTGTGAAGTCATCCCACTTCTGCAAGATGCCTCTTTTAATTATTACTTATTTTATTTTTCCTTCTCTTTTTAAATTTTTGAGGAATTTGGGTTTGAAGTGGGAGATAGGACGACCTGCAATGAGAATGTCATGCTCTTTTTCTAATGCGAATGGAGGCAAAAAAAGTCGAGCAACTTTGGAAGAGAGATGGGGTAGTAGGTGGTGTTGCCATACCCAATAAATAGGGTTTTTTTTATTGGACAGGTACATTTCTTTTCTATCCTTTCTTCCATTTATTTTTTCTTTGAAAACGTGCTTGATATCGAAAAGGGCGGGACAGGAACAGAATAGCAACTTCCCCTGACTTGAAAGAAGTTTCTACTTTTGTTTTGTCTTCTTCGTATTACTTTCTCTTCTCAAAATTCCAGCCGAACTGACCTTTCTTCTTTTTTAGGGAAGAAATTGAGGGGAAGATCTTGGGGTGGCATGAGGGACAGAGGAAGAGAGAAACGGGAGAGGGAAATGATTTTTTAGGGACGAGACTTTAGAGAGAATTTGAGAATCAACCGAAGTTCGCTCGGCTAGAATTTCTCTTTTCTTAAGAAAGATATGCCATGCAATTTGTATTGATCATGTGAAATTGAAAATGTGCAAGAATGCATTAGAAGTGTCGGATATGCAATGGCTAAGAGGTGTATTAAAAGTCATCAAACCCTAATGTCGAGCGACTTGTCTTTCTGGGGTTCCTTTTCCTATTTGAATGTCAAGGACACAGTAAAGCTTTGAGGTCAGATGTATAAATGCAAAGCAGAGCTTCCCTGTGAAGTCATCCCACTTCTGCAAGATGCCTCTTTTAATTATTACTTATTTTATTTTTCCTTCTCTTTTTAAAATTTTGAGGAATTGGGGTTCGAAGTGGGAGATAGGACGACCTGCAAGGAGAATGTCATGCTCTTTTTCTAATGCGAATGGAGGTAGAAAAAGTCGAGCAACTTTGGAAGAGAGACGGGGTAGTAGGTGGTGTTGCCATACCCAATAAATAGGGTTTTTTTATTGGACAGGTGCATTTGTTTTCTAGCCTTTCTTCCATTTGTTTTTTCTTTGAAAACGTGCTTGATATCGAAAGGGGGGCAAGAACAGAATAGCAACTTCCCCTGACTTGAAAGAAGTTTCTAATTTTGTTTTGTCTTCTTCGTATTACTTCCTCTTCTAGAAATTCCAGCTGAGCTGATCTTTCTTCTTTTTTAGGGAAGAAATTGAGGGGAAGATCTTAGGGTGGCGTGAGGGACTAGGGAGGAGAGAAAGGGGAGAGGGAAATAATTTTTTGGGGACGTGATTTTAGAGAGAACTTGAGAATTAACCGAAATTCCCTCGGCTAAAATTTCTCTTTTCTTTAGAAAGATATGCCATGCAATTTGTATAGATCAAGTGAAAATGAAAATGTGCAAGAATGCATTAGAAATGTCGAATATGCAATGGCTAAGAGGCGTACCAAAAGTCATCAAACCCTAATATCGAGCAACTTGTCTTTCTGGGGTTCCTTTTCCTATTTGAATCTCAAGGACATAGCAAAGCTTTGAGGTCGAAAGAATAAAAGCAAAGCAGAGCTTCCGAGTGAAGTCATCACACTTCTGCAAGATGCCTCTTTTAATTATTACTTATTTTATTTTTCTTTCTCTTTTTAAATTTTTGAGGAATTGGGGTTCGAAGTGGGAGGAAGGATGACCTGCAAGGAGAATGTCATGCTCTTTTTCTAATGCGAATGGAGGCAGAAAAAGTCGAGCAACTTTGGAAGAAAGACGAGGTAGTAGGTGGTGTTGCCATACCAAATAAATAGGGTTTTTTTATTGGACAAGTTCATTTCTTTTCTATCCTTTCTTCCATTTATTTTTTCTTTGAAAACGTGCTTGATATCGAAAAGGGGGATGGGAATAGAATAGCAACTTCCCCTGCTTGAAAGAAGTTTCTAATTTTGTTTTGTCTTCTTCGTATTACTTTCTCTTCTTGAAATTCCGGCCGAACTAACCTTTCTTCTTTTTTAGGGAAGAAATCGAGGGGAAGATATTGGGGTGGTGTGAGGGACAGGGGAAGAGAGAAACGGGAGAGGAAAATGATTTTTTAGGGACGAGACTTTAGCGAGAACGGGGAAGGGAAATGATTTTCTGGGGATGAGAGTTTTGAGAGAGATGGGATTTTCGAGAGAAGGGGGGAATGATTTTCTGAGGATGAAAGCTTAGGGAAATGATTTTGGGCGGTAAAATTATTTTTGTTTTAAAAATAAATAAATGAGTTAAAAAGTTATTTCGAAAAATAAAAATATTGAAGTTAACTAATAATAAATTTTGATGATTATAGAATATCATAGATTTATTTAAATATAGTTGATTCTATTCTTTTTTGTTAGTTATTAGTCTCTTCCATAATTTTTGTTAAAGTTAAAAATACGTTCCTAAATACGGTTACGCATTAATTATGAATATGTCTTTCAAATTTTCTATGAATAGATTTGTTAATATTAATAGTGTAAATTCATTCTAAACTATTTATTTATTTATTTGTGAATTTGAATCAAATTAATTAAAAATTAAAATATTTATTTAATAATAACTTGTCCTAACGTGTCAAAAGTCTCTATTTTTTAGAAATGATATGTCGGCGTGTCATGTGTCTTTACTACTTACATTAGCAATGGCAAATTTGATTGTTTTCATCGTTATGAAAATTTCACTATCCTTGTTTATGAGGATTTTATGTAAATAAGCGTCAATAAATTAATGTAATTTTTTTAAAAGATGAATGAGGAAAAGCAAATGGTCAAGGACTTTTCATTGACCAATATAATGCTGAGGCAAATGATCCGGAAGAACTGGAGGGAGAAAGAGAGAGAGTGCTAGTGGTGATTGTTTCTTCCTTCCAGGAGAACTACGAAATGCTTCGGAAACTTATCCAAGACCAGCTCCACTTCAAAAAGGCATCGTTTTATCATATTAGTATTTTTTTTTTTTTTTTTTCGATTCTCAATTTAAGCACAACTTGTCTTCTCTCACTTTTTCTGGGAATGTATATGTCACCGTAGTAATAGACACTAGGGCACTCTTTTGAGGTGAATGATATTGCAAATGAAAGGGAAAAATAATTGAAATTGCAATTAAACCCTAGAAAAAAAAAAAGAAGAAAAACCCTCAAAAAAGCTATAAAGAGAGACAGAAAATGACAAGTAAAGATTTTCAACTTGTACAAGAGCACAAAATTCAACTGTAACATGATTTCATGGGGGAAAAACTTTAAGTTCGATGGAACGTGACATGATAAAATTGAAGTCAAAAAATTATCGTAATTTGATGCAATATCAATTATTCTTAATAAAATCATAATACGAGCATGTTAAATACTCTATCATACAAAATAATATGGAATGATGAGTGTCCCTAAGGTGACATTCTATCCCCTAGTCACACGGTTTAAAAAAGACTAGGAAGAATCCCAACTCCCTATCTCTTCACTTTATGATTTTCATTAACCATCTCTTGCTTCAACGTGTTTACATTTTCTTTTATTATTGTTGTTAGTTTATTTTGCCTTTTTTTCTCACTGGAGTCTTTTCTACCCGATCCATTAAATGTTTGTTAAAATATGAGTCATTTAGCAATCCATACAGTAAGTACAAAAGTGTATGTAAGGACACGGTCTGGTGTCCATCCCATGCGAAAATGACTAAGATTCCTAGTCAAAGTCCAGTTATCACGCGTCTTCGCAAACTCCCCAGTGCTTTAACCTTATGTGAACATCCGTTCAGAGAACTATGATACTCTCTGGTTAATTAGTATATTTGCTTGCGCATCTCTCTCGTCAAACTCCTTCTTCATTGTCCCTAGAAGCTACTGGCTTGCTACCCTCTTTTGAGCTCCCTAGTCAAACTCTCTCTCTGTTCATTGCCCCTACATGTTACTAGCCTGCTACTCCTTATTCAAAGTCTCTCACCTTTATTGCTCCGTATTCTCCTCTCTAGCCTTTGTTGCCCCGGCTACCTAATTTCAATCTCCTCATTCGAAGTCTCTCTCTATCCATATTCTCCTCATTCGAAGTCTCTGTCTATATTTTCCTCTCTCTCTCTCACCTACACCATCGCCTCCTCAAGAAAATGGCATCTGATGCAGATTCCAGTACCGTTATTCAAACCAGATATGTAGCCGTCCACGTGGTGGGCCAGTTATGACTTTTTTTATACTCTCTTCTTTTCTTGTGTTTTTTCTTCTAGTTTGTGTATCTTTAATATATGCTAAGGGCTGGGATGGTGCAATAACGTTGCTTTAATTTCTTCAGTGGGTTAGATCAATTTCATCAAGGTTTCACTTTCTGGGCACTTATGTGTCTTGTTTGTGTCTGGGTTTGGTTATTGTTCTGCTTCTTTGTATTAGCTCAGCTAAAGATCCCATTTTTATTGCAAGTGATGGTGGAGTTTCAGTTCTTGCTCTGACTAGCCAAAACATATGGGCAGATCATACAATTGTTTTGTGCGACTAGAGTTGTCTAAACACAAAATTTAGGAGTGATAGAGGATAAGGGCATAAAGTTCGCAAGGTTTCCATGAATGTAGCATCCTTTTTCAAAAACTCAGAGTGCCTTAAAATGGAAAAGAAAGAGTTCAAAGTGGAGACTTTGTGTTTTAAAACAGTTGGTGAGATGCTATATTGGCTATTTGTCCTGTTGTGTTAATGCTTTATTGGCCATATTGGCCACTTGCAAGATGGTCGCATCCTTTCCTTCAACATCAATGAGAACGCTAAGCTATCTAAGATGTTTGAAATCTTCTGCGAAAAGCGGCAGCTGGAATTGGAAACCGTGCAGTTCCTCTACGAAGGCAATCGCATTACGGGCAATCAAGCCCCTCTTTCAATAAGTATTGACCACTTGGGATCAACTTTTAGAGAATGGAATAGCAATTAAGAAGTTATCACTACTTGATTAGTAATTTCTCGGGGACATAAATTAGTAGCCGCACTTCAAATTCACTATATATTTTGTTATAACTTATATTTTGTTGTAACTTACAGTTGGGATTGAATGACAACGACGAAATATGTGCCTTTGTCCACCAGTTTGGAGGCAAAAGACAATAGCACGGCCGCCTCATTTCTTGCTGAAAGACTTGTCTCTGCAACAAAACTAGTGTCGTGTGTACCACAAAACTTAATTTGTAAGAGAATGGCATGCCTTCTTGATATGCTTGTTAGAATTCTTCTAGCCATTCTCTTGTTTTGTGAAGCTTTCATTATGTGGATCTTCTTATGCCTTTGGTGATGCTATCTTTGAATGTGGATCATGTTAAAGATTGCACCATACTCTATATAACTATATTTAGCTAATTATCTTATGCTTATCCTTGTTTTTCTAGGTGCAACTATATCCGCAGCTATTTTCGACATTTTCTATTTTATTGTTTCATTCACAAATCAGAAAGAGAGATCTTACAATAATTTTTGTTGCTAGTTTGATTGTAAGGAAGTGAACAAATGCCGTAGTTTTTTCTTGTTTAATGTGGAACATTTCAAACCCCAAAAAATTGCTTACATGAGCATTTTGAAAATTGTAAAATTTTCTTAATTGATTTGCTTAATGAATATTATGATACATTCTTTAAGATAATGACTAATCACAAACTTTGACCAATGTCCGTTGGTAAGGGTGTCAATGGGTTCGGCCAAGCCAGGTTGTCATGATACCCCAACCCGAAACCATACAAGGACGTGATTGACCAGACTCGAGACTTGAATATCATGTAATACAAAAGAACTGGTTAGTTCGGGTTGAGTCAGACCCAAACATCATAAAATTATTCCACTCAATGGGTTTCATTGCATCCTCCACGTAATAAAATTTGCTACTTGTTTTATTGCATTTCAAGTAACTTCAATGGTTAATTGTAATAATAATAGAAAAACTTTCATGGTTAATCACATTTAAATTAAAGCGAGGTACAGAGGATGTATATCCACTGGATAAGAAGACCTTAAATACCATTACTCATTTTAAATAGTTAAGTTGCTCAACATTTGACGGTCATAATAATCTTCTAATATCAGGGAAAGGTGTTGAGAGATAAGAGAGCGACTTCAATACTGGCTTCTTGTTGACTAGTGGGGGCGACACGTGCTAGCCACCACACACGTGCCACGGGTAAGTCACCCCGCGACGCGTTAGGGTTTCGAACCCCTCCCATTCGTGAGGGGAAGGAGGCCAAAGCCAAGCGCCACCCCAGGGTGGGTGGTGACTATGTATTATTGTTTGTCATCTAATATTTGAGAAATTAGTTGGAGAGTTTGGATTAGTAGTACACAAAGCAAGTCTAGTTCAAGCCAAGAACCGGGGAGAGCCATCCTGATCAAGTCTTGTTTATTGACACCCGAATTTTTGTCGTTTTTTTTTTAAACATCCATTTAGCTTGCAAAAAATAAAAGAGCAAAAAGATAAAATGAAATGAATAAAAACATTAAAAAGAAAAAAAAAAGAAAAAGAAAACCAAAATAAAATGAAATCTTGTGGGTAAAAAAATATAAAACATAAAAAGATAAATAAATAAAAGAGAAAAAACATTAAAAAGAAAAAAAAAAAGAAAAGAGAAAAGAGAAAACCAAAATAAAATGAAATCTTGTGGGTAAAAAAATATAAAACATAAAAAAATGAAAGACAAAACATTAAAAAAAAGGAAGAAAAGGAAAATAAAAGAAATTATATTTAAAAAGAAGAAGAAGAAGAAGAAGAAGAAGAAAAGGGGTTTCGACGGAGGGGACGAAAAACAGAGCTGGAGGAATGCTCTCTCTCTCTCTCTCTTACTGCTTGATGGAATTTCCATGACAGATCGGGGAAAAACCCTACCCTCGGACAATTCCGGGAGAGATCCGCTACTCCTCGCGGGAGAATCTCCGCTTCGCTCGCTGTCCACCGGAGGGAGCTTCCGCCTCCGTCTTCAGCGGTTCTCCGTCGAACTCCCGGCTTCGATCCCGCTCGATTCCTGAGATCTCCGGACCCCCTCGAAACCTAGAAGACAGAGCAGCCGCTGATCGAAGAGCTCGAAGCGCGAGGTTCAGTTCCGTGCCGAGTTCAGAGGCGTCGGCTCGGCTCCGAGGTCAAAGACCCGAAGCCGATCGGCGACAGCGACGGCAGTGGCAGTGAAGCTCGATTCTACTGGAGGAGGGCCCCGGAGTCGGAGGTAGAGAAAGGATCGAGGGGATCGCCCAGCAGCGAGGTCGAGAAGTCGTCGCCACCGTCGCCGAGCGGATCCGCCCCGCGCGCGCTCTCAGCTCGAGCCCCTCGCCGGCCGCGAGCCCTAATTTTTCGATTCCGCCATCGATTCGACCTCCTCCATTCGTCATCTACCGCCGGGGTTTTTCTCTCGGCTCTGTCATTGGCTCGATCAGGTTATCTCTCTCGATTGCTCTGTTTCTGGCTCGATCAGGTGAGGAAGAACAAGTTTATTGAGATTCTCCCAATAAATGTCGGTTGTTTAGGTGCTGCCGTTGTTATTGTCGTTGTTGATTGATGGATTTAGAATATCCGTTTAGGCTCTGGTTCGGATTTGGTCTTGAGCTGAGTAGATATTTGATTGAGCCATGTTCCGTGCTGTGTAGTCAAGGCGAACGATTGTTGTACTGCACAGGGATGGAAATTGGTGTTGGAATTCTATGGGACAGGGTTTGCTTCATCACAGAGACAGACATGTTTTATCATGCTTCTCTGGTATTCTTTCATGTAGAATAATATTTACTGAATATGAGCTGTTGCAATATTCATAGTTTCTGTTAATGGTTTTCAATGAATTTGACATGAATCCTTATGGGGTTCTACCACATGCTTCACGCTTTTGAATTTGGCTACAACTCCTATATATACAAAGTTGAGCACATTAGAACTTTTTTACTCGAGGAGGTATTCTCGGGAATAGATTAAAGAAAGGGAAGAAATGTTTTGAGAGAAGAAACTAAAAGGCAAGCATTTGTGATCCACATTTTGGCCGAAAATTTGTATGTCATGTTCTGTTTGCTTTGGCCTGATCTGTCCATCTATGCGAATGTCTTTGTTTGAGCTTGAAAAAGATGTTGATTAGACTAGTCTTCTTCTAGACATTTGTAAAGGATTTCTCAAGCTTTAAAATGACATCTTATACGTCCCATTCGAGCATCATTTGATAGGATCGAAATGCCATGCATTCCGCGTTTCTCTGCTGTTCTATTCTGTTCTTAATTGACCTGCTGTGCAATTGACTTGATACGAGCTGGTTGCTGTTTTTTTTTTTGTGTTCGAAGTCTTCATGAAAGTCGAAGACAGTTCGATTATCTTTCCAATGAGCTATAGAATGCCCTAATTGGACTTCATTTGATATGGTTTTTGCCTGTCCAAAGTCTAGTCCAGAATCTGCCAAATATTTGTCTCTCTGTTTCAGATGACCTTTGCTGCTTGTCGATTCTTTGCTATTTTGTGCTTTGAATTTTAAGTTGGTTCCTTCAAGAACATTGCTCACACATGTATCTCTAAAACATATAATTTTTCTAGAATTTCTGAAGGTTATACAAGTAGGTCGATTTACATTAAAGCATACATGCTTGAATCTGGAATCTGGAATTTCTAACTGACCTTTGCCTGTTCTGCATTTTTTAGAAAATTATGCGCTGCGAAATAGAAGATACATCCTTATGAAGTTTTGCTCAGACCATATAGCGCTACAACATATAAAATTTTGAGAAAATAATAAGGTCATCTGATAGGGTAGATTGCCTGAAGAATGTGCTGTTGATTTTAGCCTCAGTGACTTGCATTACTTGTTGATTTTCTGTAGAATCTTGCAAGCCCAATTAGACTTAGATTCCTTCACAAGAAATGATTTAGAAATTCCTTTCTACATCATGAATTTTTCCAGAATGTTTTGATGACATTAGGGCAGTGAAAAACACTCACATTCCATGAAATTACATCTGTGATTTGGTTTGACATGAGTTGCTGTGTAATTGTCTTCAAATGAGCTCCTTAAGAGTAAAAATCAGTGCACAAATCCTTCTAGATATGCCTAGGAGATTTCATAAGCTTCAAAATGACATATGATTCATGCTAATTGGTGATCATTTGCCCTATAAATTTTCCTTGTGAAGTTGTTGCTATGTTTAGTCTAATTCTGCTATGTTTGTTTTAAGAAGTGTTAGTTTACCTAGTGACATTCATGAATTTGTATGATTTTCCTTGTACTAATCTAGGGTTAGATGTTTTCATCAAACTTATACATTGCATTTTGCCATATGTCATGCTTACATGTTATCATTTTTATGCATCAAGTCAATATGTTGCAATTGAAATTGTCATGCATTTTACCCCTAATGATAAGTCGTATATCAATGTTAATGAAATTGTGTGATCTTTTGCACGTGGATTTAGGGTTAAATGCTTTAATCAAATTTGTTTATCACATTTAGTCCTATATCACGTTCAAATTTCATAATTTTCATACATTGATTAGGTGGCTTGACAAGATAGTTATTATGTATCATTTTCTAATCTTACATATCAACTATTAAGGCAAGAGCACAAAATTCATCTGTAATATGATTTCATAGGGAAAAACTTTAAAATTGAAGTCAAAAAAATTATCGTGATTTGATGCAATATCAATTATTTTTAAGAAAATCATAATACGATCACGTTAAATACTCTAACTATCATACAAAATAATATGGAATGATGAGTGTCCCTAAGGTGACATTAGACACAAACAAGACACACAAGTTCCCAGAAAGTGACACCTTGATGAAATAGATCTAATCCACTGAAGAAATTAAAGCAACGTCATTAAAGCAACGTCATTGCACCATTCTAGCCCTTAGCACGTATTAAAAATATACAAACCAGAAGAAAAAATATCAAAAAAGAAGATAGTATAGAAAAAGTCATAACTGGCTATTCACGTGGACAGCTACATATCTGATTTGAATAACAGTACTTGAATAACACTACTGGAACCTTCATCAAATGTCATTTTCTTGAAAAGGCGATGGTGTAAGCGAGAAAGAGGAGAATATGGATAGAGACTTCGAATGAGGAGAATATGGACAGAGAGAGACTTCGAATGAAGATATCGAAATTAAGTAACCAGGACAACAAAGGCGCAATAGGAGAATGTGGGGCAATAAAGGCGAGAGACTTTGAATAAGGAGTACTAGGCTAGTCGCATGTAGGGGCAATTGACAGAGAAAGTTTAATTGAGGAGCTTAAAAGAAGGTAGCAAGCTAACTACTTCCAGGGATAATGAAGGAGTTCGACAAGAGAAATGCGTAAGCAAATATACTAATTAACCAGAGAGTATCACAATTCTCTGAACGGATGTTCACATAAGGCGAAAGCATTGAGGAGTTTATCAAGACGCGTGATAACTGGACTTTGACCAAGAATCTCAGTCCTTTTCGCATGAGATGGACATCAGACCGTGTCCTTAGATGCACTTTTGTACTTATTGTAGGGATTATAAAATGACCCATATTTTAACAAACGTATGTATGATTGAACATGTTCATGCAACACATGTATTCAAAACAGTTGATATGTAATATCAGAAAATTATTAATGGTAACTGTCTTTTTAAGCCACTTAATCAATGTATGAAAAATTTTTGGGAGTTGAAATGTTCCACATTAAATAAGAAAAAACTACGGCATTTGTTCACTTCCTTACAATCAAACTAATAACAAAAATTATTGTAAAATCTCTCTTTTCGATTTGTGAATGAAAGAATAAAGTAAAAAATGTCGAAAATAGCTGCGAACATAATTGCACCCAGAAAAACAAGGATCAGCAGAAGCTAATTAGCTAAATATAATTATAAAGAATATGATACAATCTTTCACATGATCCACAGATAGCATCACCAAAGGCATAAGAAGATCCACATAATGAAAGCTCCACAAAACGAGAGAATGGCTAGAAGAATTCTAACATGCATATCAAGAAGGCATATTTGCCATTCTCTTACAAATTAAGTTTCGGGGTACACACAGGCACTAGTTTTGTTGCAGAGACAAGTCTTTCAGTAAGAAATGAGGCGACCGTGCTACTGTCTTTTGCCTCCAAACTGGTGGACAAGGCATAGATTTTGTCGTTGTCATTCAATTCCAACTGCAAGTTACAACAAAATATATAGTGAATTTGAAGTGCTGCTACTAAGTTATGTCTCCGAGAAGTTATTAATCAAGTAGTGATAACTTCTTAAGTGTGATTTCATTTTCTAAAAATTGATCTCAGGTGGTCGATACTTACTGAAAAAGGGGTTTGATCGCCCATAATATGATTGCCTTCGTAGATGAACCAAACGGTTTCCAATTTCAGTTACCGCTTTTCGCAGAAGATTTCAAACATCTTAGATAACTTTGCGTTTTCGTTGATGTTGAAGTAAGGGATGATGCCATCTTGCAAATGGCTAATATGGCCAATAAAGTGTTAACGCAACTAGACAAATAGCAACTTTGAACTCTTTCTTTTACATTTTAAGGTGCACTGAGTTTCTGAATGAAAGAATAAAATAGAAAATGTCGAAAATAGCTGCCGACATAGTTGCACTCAGAAAAACAAGGATCAGCAGAAGCTAATTAGCTAAATATAATTATAAAGAGTATGATGCAATCTTTCACATGATCCACATTCAAGGATAGCATCACCAAAGGCAGTTACCATACATCATTTTCTGATCTTACATATCGACTGTTAAGGCAAGAGCACAAAATTCAACTGTAACATGATTTCATGGGGAGAAACTTTAAAATTGAAGTCAAAAAAATTATCGTGATTTGATGCAATATCAATTATTCTTAATAAAATCATGTTAAATACTTTAACTATCATACAAAATAATATGAAATGATAAGTGCCCCTAATGTGACATTAGACACAAACAAGACACAAGTGTCTAGAAAGTGAAACCTTGATGAAATGGATTTAACCTACTGAAGAAATTAAAGCAACATCATTGCATCATTCTCCCCCTCAGTACATAGTAAAGATACACAAACCAAAAGAAAAAACATCATAAAAGAAAAGAGTATAGAAAAAATCATAATTGGCTCTTCACGTGGACGGCTACATATCTGGCTTGAATAATGGTACTGGAACCTGCATTAGATACCATTTTCTTGAGGAGACGACGACGTAGGCGAGAAAGAGAGGAGAATATGAATAGAGACTTTGAATGAGGAGAATATGGACAGCAAGAAACTTCGAATGAGGAGAATAGCCGGGGCAATAAAGATGAGTGGAGAATATGAGGTAATAAAGACGAAAGACTTTGAATAAGGAGTAGCAGGCTAGTAGCATGCAAGGGCAATGGACATAGAGTGAGTTTGATTGAGGAGAACTGTCATACTCTCTGGTTAATTAATATATTTGCTTGTGCATCTCTCTTGTCGAACTCCTTTTTCATTAGCCCTAGAAGCTACTAGCCTGCTACCCTCTTTTGAGCTCCTCAGTCAAACTCTCTCTGTCCATTGCCCCTACATATTACTAGCCTGGTACCCTTTATTCAAAGTCTCTCGCCTTTATTACCCCATATTATCCTTTCTCGCCTTTGTTGCCCCAGCTACTTAATTTCAATCTCCTCATTCGAAATCTCTCTCTGTCCATATTTTCCATCATTCGAAGTCTTTGTCCATATTCTCCTCTCTCTACCGTTTACACCGTCGCCTCCTCAAGAAAATTGCATCTGATGTATGTTCCAGTACTGTTATTCAAGCCAGATATGTAGCCGTTCACGTGAAGGGCCAATTATGACTTTTATTATACTTTCTTCTTTTCTGGTGTTTTTTCTTCTGGTTTGTGTATCTTTAATATATGTTAAGGGGCGAAGATGGTGCAATGACGTTGCTTTAATTTGTTTGTGTCTGGGTCTGCTTGTTGTTCTGCTTCTTCGTATTAGCTCAGCTAAAGATCCCATTTTTATTACAAGTGATGATGGAGTTTCAGTTCTTGCTCTAACTAGCCAAAACATATGGGCAGATCATTCAATTGTTTTGTGCGACTAGAGTTGTCTAAACACAAAATTTAGGAGTGATAGAGGATAAGGGCATAAAGTTCGCAAGGTTTCCATGAATGTAGCATCCTTTTTCAAAAACTCAGGGTGCCTTAAAATGGAAAAGAAAGAGTTCAAAGTGAAGACTTTGTGTTTTAAAACACTTGGTGAGATGTCATATTGGCTATTTGTCTTGCTGCGTTAATGCTTTATTGGCCATATTGGCCATTTGCAAGATGGTCGCATCCTTTACTTCAACATCAACGATAACGCAAAGCTATCTAAGATGTTTGAAATCTTCTGCGAAAAGCGGCAGCTGAAGTTGGAAACCGTGTGGTTCCTCTACGAAAGCAAACACATTACGGCGATCAAACCCCTCTTTCAGTAAGTATCGACCACCTGGGATCAACTTTTAGAAAATGGAATAGCAATTAAGAAGTTATCACTACCTGATTAGTAACTTCTCAGGACGTAACTTAGTAGCAGCATTTCAAATTCACTATATATTTTGTTGTAACTTGCAGTTGGGATTGAATAACAACGACAAAATATATGCCTTTGTCCACCAATTTGGAGGCAAAAGACAGTAGCACGGTCGCCTCATTTCTTGCTGAAAGACTTGTTTCTGCAACAAAACCAGTGTCTGTGTGTACCCCAAAATTTAATTTATAAGAGAATGGCAAATATGCCTTCTTGATATGCATGTTAGAATTCTTCTAGCCATTCTCTCATTTTGTGAAGCTTTCATTATGTGGATCTTCTTATGCCTTTGGTGATGCTATCCTTGAATATGGATTATGTTAAAGATTGCATCATACTCTTTATAATTATATTTAGCTAATTATCTTTTGTTGATTATTGTTTTTCCCGGGTACAACTATTTCCGCAGCTATTTTCGACATTTTCTATTTTATTCTTTCATTCACAAACCAGAAAGAGATCTTATAATAATTTTTGTTACTAGTTTGATTGTAAGGAAGTAAACAAATGCCGTAACTTTTTCTTGTTTAATGTGGAACATTTCAACCCAAAAAATTTTCATACATTGATTAAGTGGCTTAACAAGACAGTTACCATGCATCATTTTCTAATCTTTGATATCGACTGTTTTAAATACGTGTTGCATGAATATGTTCAGTGATGTTTAGTAAGTGATCCTTAATTGGTCTACTCATTGGTTTGGATTGGATAAGAATCAAGGTCATATGGATTGAATGCTTGTCATGTTACATGCTTCACATGTGATTGTTAGATGAATGATTTAGGTGCGACACAAAGGGACCCTTGGGATTTCACCCAAAATTTGAATTTCGCATTATACTTCTTTTAAACAATTGTTTTTGATATGATGTCTTTTCTTAGGTTGTTTTGATATGCATGCTTATTTCTCTTGGTGTATGTATCTAGTTATAGGTTTCTTAGGTTAGGGCTAGATTAGACCCCAAAGATGGAGAAAGCGTGAAGATGGTGGAGGTCGATATTCATTTCGACCATTTATTATGTAATATTCGTTTTTTCCCGACATATATTTTGGGTTCCATTCATTGTATAAAACACAACGAGTGGCGGGTTTTCTTTCTTTCTCAATTGTATTCTTATATATATGTGTGTGTATATATATATATATATATGTTAGGATTGAACATTGGATTTACTATCTTTTTTGATTATTTATTTCATGTATCGCAATTTCAATAATATTGATTGTTTTCTTTTCTTGTTTCCCTTTTTTTTTAGAAATAGAATAGAATGAAATTGACCAAACATGCAAGATCATCTAGTTTACGACTAATGATCTCGAAAAAAAAAAAAAAAAAAAAAACGCATGGACATTTTAGGGAAACACAACGTATTGTTTAGGTACCGAAAGGGCGCTAATAGCAACATTAGCGTAATGAAGTCCCTGAACCTAGATATTTGGTTGTGTAGGAACCGAGGAAATACTCTCGACTCTTGATTGGGTTTTCTAGCTGACCCCCAAATATGAGCTTAGGAGAGCTCGTGATCTTGTGAGGAAACTCTCATGATTAAATACCCTTAAACCTACTCCCTCCCCCCGAGAGGTAGGTCGCGACATGGTTTCAGGTCAATTCTCAAAAAAAAAAAAAAAAAAAAATCAGTCCACTTCTTGATAATGAAACCATAGAGTTAGCCTTTATCTGGTTTGACTCCCAGTTCTTATACTAAAACCATCTATTGGACCCCTTGAAACCTACCAACCAAGGTGGTTCTAGGCTCCAACCAATCTAGAATCGATCTTTCCCCTTATTTGAAAAAACCATAATAGCAAGTTGCAATCGAGAGGGATTGGAAGCCGTGACCTCTAGTATGAAGTATATGCATAATACCACTAAGCTCCAAGAGTTTACTTGACAACAGTTATAAAAGATCATCAATGATATTTAAAAGACCTGATTTTCACAAAAAACCTGGTTCTTGAGGATTGGAATCAGCTTGAAACCAGCCAAGTGTAATTGATTCGGTTCTTGATTCCAGCCTCGGAAATGAATTGCCCAATTCCCAGAAAGAGCTTTTGTGGAAAGTAGATCATAGATATTGTATGTTATTTTCCATTGCTCATGTCCAGGTAGATCAATTGTAACTGAGACCTCCATGGTTGGTATTAGGTTTCTACCATGGAAGTGACACATCCTAGAATAGATCACCTATAATTTTAGATGTCCAAGTGGCACTTTTCTCTATACATCTGAACTTTCGATCTCAAATTTTCCTTTCAATGATTCAAGGAATCGATACTCCATTAACTGTTGTTGTTTGATAGGGTGACAACAATCAATCCTTTTTTCTTTTTTCTTTTTTTTTTTTTTTTTTTTTTTTTTTTTTTTTTTTTTTTCGGTTACTTATTATCCAAAAGCTAGCAGAACTGCTCAAATCAAATCTTATGACGCAAAAGAACCAGTGCTATCTGCCATTACCTTCACATGCCCTTTTCTTATCTTGGTTGAACGCTACACCAAGTACTTTTGAACTTGGACATGAAAGGCCTTACCCTGAGTACATGTTTTAGAATTTTTTTGAAGTAGTGAGTAGTTCTGACTTGCATGTTATCACTGATCATTTGGGTTGTGACATAATAGCATTATCCAATATTTAGGTTATTGATCAGATATATACTTCATCTGTAGGTGCACTTGGACATTGCCATAGTATTGGGACATTTGGCATGCATCATAATCTACAACTCTGAAGATTTATTATCCTTACCGTATGGAATTTCTGCCTCCGCACAATTCTTCAACTACTTTTAAGCATCCTCTTTGGGAAGATAGGACGTTGCGCATAAAGAACTTACACTCTGTATTTTTGGGCATCTAGTGGTCTTCTGTTGGAATGGTAGAACGTGCTTTATCTGTTTTGTTCTCCAATTATAGTCTCAAGCTGATGCTTTTGTACTATGCATAATAGTAGTTGTACTTGTTAATTTAGTTGCAATGTCCTTGTGGATTTCTCTGGTTTAAGTCTCCTTGAGAGTTTAGGCATCGAAGATGCAATTGGACATGAAGTGAAAACAGCTGTTTTTGTCGAAGATTCCAGGAGGCCTTGCTGGGGGAGACATGAAGTGTGAAAGATGTGCACGTATGGTATAAGGATGGCACTGAAGTCTAGTTGGGGTCTGGCAAGGAATGGATGAATATTTGGAAGAGGAATAGGAGTTGATGAATCAAAGGCTTGTCGTGCACTACATATCATGCCTTGAGACTCATTATCCGTTTGTTCAATTGTATTAGAATCTTCTAATTTACTCTAGGTGTACTATAACATAAAACTGTTGGAAAATATGCACGCCTTTCCTTCTTTACGTTGGATGGCCCAAGTGTGTTGTTGATTTGTATCCTAAGATAAGAATAAATTCCTCTATACCATAACTTATTGATTTGATTTTGTCCTACCCTGTTCATTTTCTTCTCTGTGGTTCATCATGTGAAGCCTTTGAACTATAAGTTTCAGATGAGAAAATCTTTGAACTTTCGTGTCTACCTTCGTTCTTGTAGTACACCCATATTTGACAAAATGTCCGTGTTGAGTTTGTATGGATGATAAGTAATTGTTGTTTATATTATTATTTTGTTTTCAATTTCAGTCATTATTTGCTTATGGGTAATTGTTGTTTATTTTATCAAAAGCCAAGATATGATTAAGAAAAAAAAAAGATTCAATCTTGCCACTAGATTAAGTGTATCATACCATAGACAAGATGTGCAAGGAACTTCTACAAGTACTCATAAGCAGATAGGTTTTTTCATGCTTCATGCAAAAGAATTCCATCTCCCAAATTATCCCATGTTCTGATGAAGATTCAGAACCACAATCAAAATCAGCTTATGGAAGATTTACGAAGAGGTGCACAGCGAGACGCCCAGACTTCTGCTAAAAAAAAGCACGTAAGTCTGATATTCAACAGCTTATAGCCCTTGAGCGTCACGAGAAGCTAATAATTAGTTGTCAACTCTGCTCAGTTAGTGTCTTTAAAGAAAACATGAAACTCAACGACTTGTTGATGAAACTTCTATAGGCAAGGGAAAAAAAATGGGACCAAAACCTGTTTTGCAAATTCCATTCTCCCTTCACAAAAGGCTTTATGTACTTTCAATAAGTCATTTCTTGTTTTTGGAGTATCGCCACTCTATACAACGGGAAATAACAACGAATTACTATATATTATTCTAATCTGTATAAAGGAGAGATTACAAAGCAAAGTACATGCAAGCACCTTTAATATCACATTTACTAGGGTAGAAGCTAGCTCAGGATCAAGCTGCACAATTTGATGGTCAATTTTAGCTGGATCTGTGTTATCAATGAATCTAATTTGCCAAAAGTAAAATTGAGATATCATTCAAACTGTTAAAAGTCAAAATATCGCTAACACGGGTATTCACCCAATGTACTGAGACTTATAACTGAACATTCATTCATAGCTTATAACTTTACTTAAATTTGTTGCGCAAAATCTAAAATTTGCTAACGCTTTTCAAATACTGAATCAAAAGATGAAGACAAAAGATCTAAGTACAGTTTAATTAACCAAAGTAGATCTTTTTTCATTGCACATAAGTGAATCAAGCAGCATATACACTTGCTCCAGATAATGGAGGAGAAATGTGAGCAGGAAGAACACAGGGAAGGTAGTAGGATCATTCTCATAGCTATAGTGATGAACTTGCAACGAAAAGCCCAAATTGAAATGACATCACTACTAATCCAAATAGGAAGAATAACGTTAAGAGAACTGCTCACTTGAGGGAAGAGCTGCCAAGACTTGAGAAATAATTTTAACTATTTGAAAAGGCAAGAAAGGACGAAGACAAACAAGCCACCACCAACTTATCTACAATGTCTGAAGATACCTCGAATGGACGACAAACATGGTAATGTCAAATATCACACGGAATTTAACGGCAAAGCTCGAATAGGGATTCTCTCATAGATCTATACATCCAATGATTTGAACTCATATTCACCTTGAACATCGGTTTCGTCCACTTCTTCAGCATTGAACAATACCAATTTTAGGATATTCCACAATTTATGTTGAGAAAGAACTTATTTTTAATAGTAGTTTCTCATTGCAGGTGACTACAAGTATCTAAGGTCTGGATTTACTTCTTGGTCAGCCGTAGAAGTAAGATTGCACAGTATTGTTTTGAATGTAATTGTTCACCGAGAACCCGTCTTTGCATCATACGGATAAATACTATGTTTGCTCATCATATGCATTTCATCCTTGAGTATTATCTTAAGCTTTGTCACATATGCAACTAAAGGAAACGTATGGGCATGTTGCGATGCTTTTTGTTTGCCATGCTAACAAATTGTTGTTTCTTTTCTCTAATTCAGTGTTTCACTGTCGCCATCCGTGTTTCTGTTTTTCCATGTAGAGATCCATCTGAGGAAAAGATTGTTGAGAATTTCCTTGAGGAACAGGGAGTGGAGGAAAGCAAGAAGATCAAGATCTTAAAGATAGTAAGGGGAATGGGTAAGGGATAGATAGTAAGGGGAATGGGTAAGGGTTTCTTTTTCCTTCTCGACAGTTATATAAGAAAGGGAATGGGTGATGTTTTTGGAGTTTTTGATTGCTCTACCTTTAATTGACTGTGTCTTTGTCAATTCAACTCGGTACAATTATGTGTATGACGCTTAAATATGTAAATTCTCTGCGCATGATGTTTTGTGGTACTTGCTATGCTCGCAGCATGAGACAAAGACCTTTTATCTTATTAACCTTGGTTTGTGGAACGCCTTCTCTTTTGCTGGAAATGTCATCATGAAGCTGTAAAATGGTTTATTACAGCCTCAATATCAAATATTTATATCTGCAGATGGAAAAACAATTATTCCATTGGAGGAGGTTTCGTTGGTAATCACATCATGCGGGAAGAGATTGGACTGTAGAACCTAGATTAATAGACCCCGCCCATTAATTTATGGTTGCTAACGTGAATATGTAGTCCTTATTATATAAACGTGTTCTTCAGTGACTCGTGTAAGTGTAGGTGTGGCTGGAATTATGGTTTGTGTGTATGGGTGCTATAGTAAATCTGGAGATACTCATAATTAAATTCAGAGCCTTATTAGTTTTGTGTCGTATAATTAACTCTGTTCGGAGAGAGAAGAAAAGCATATTTATGGCTCATCAGATTATTCATATGGTTTACCAGCAGTTTAGCAGTCTAGTCACACTTAAATAGCTTATTTTCAAAGACCCTCTTCGATGGGCATATCATTCCATCAATAGTTTTTTATTTAAACGTCACTATGTCAAGATTATCCTTTTGTATCTTTGGGATTGGGAAGTCCACTAGAAATTACGTACCCATGATATCGGTGTGAAAAGTTATATGACAGATTCTGGCATGGTCAGGTTTCAAAAATGAGATTAAGGGACTTGCAGAAACTGAAGTATTTCCAGAATTTGGGGTCGTGCAGGATGCTGATCGTCATGATGCCATTGGGGCCATAGGTAATAATAAAGAAATCTTGAGTAGTATTTCCTTGATCTTACCTATTCAAAATCCTTTGTCTAATTGAACTTTAGTGTTAGAAATTGAGACATTCAGAAAGTTGAATGATGCCATGTGATGTTTACCGATATAAGCTAGTCTGTTTGTGACGGAAAGAATAAAAGCACAACTTGTCATGAAAATTAATGCATATTTGTTGCCTTCTAACTGCATCTATCCTTGTACTGGTTTTGAGATACTTTTGTATGACGTAAGGTCGTGTGTAGGAATAGCTCGTCGCTTCACTTTTGGGGAACCAGAAACAGAGTTCTCCACGATCCTGCCATCCAGCGACGACCTGTTCTTTCCCAGGAAAAACACATGAAAAAAGAGGAGCAGACTTCCTTGAATCATTTTTATGAGAAACTTCTGAAGCTGAAAGATTTGATGAAAACAAAGGAAAAAAGTTGGGTTTCCTGTATATAGGGACCTAACTTTTGTTGGTATTCGTTTTTGTAGTTATTCCACACGCTTGCTCTTCCCAATGGTTGCTTCATTCTTTTAGGAGCCGATAGATGACCATTTAAAATATACCTTCTTTCTGATTGTGTGGGGCATTGAAAGGCTTAGGCTGGACAAAGGAGAGCCGCGAAGCGGCACAAGTTCATGCTCAAGTATCTGGAAGAGTTCTACAAAGGGTGGGATGGGCAAGCCTAGATTGTGTAACTGATCTCTTTGACAAAGTGCTTGGGTTTTAGGATATTAAGATGCATAGCATTTTTTATTCATGAGGTTGGTCTTTGATGTTGTTACCATGGAACTGCAGGTGATACTGAAGGGGTACTATCACCATCACCATTTCCAATGGTTTAGCCCTTACGGATTACAATACTGAAATTTATCTAAAGTAGATATCCATGGTTGAATCCAGTTTTAGCAAGTCAGTTGTTAATGCATTGTAGTCATAAACATTTTTCACCTACTAGCTTATTTAATTCTCTTACTAGTATGCTGCATTTGTTAGAATGTCTTTAGAATTCCGGTCGTGGTTGCCCATTTCAAAACTGTTGCTATGTTTGCTATATCAAAAGATGGAAAGCCATCAAGATTGCATTTCGTTGAAGATGAGACATTCTCTAAGTGAGCTAGAGATGGATACCAAATCACGACTCACGAGCAGTATGGGTTTCATAGGGATGTGGATGATTCTGTGCTGATTAATTTGCTATTTTTTTCTTTTTTGCCGAAACCGTTTCATCTTGATGATCATTTAGGTCTTTGAAGAGCGATTTTATACACACTTCAGACACAAATGGCTATAACGGGGAGAGCACTGCAAGAGACGGAAACAGAGATTGTAGTGCGAGTATAATAGCGTGAGAAGTTGGGAGCTGGAGAAATAAGATGTTTGTAACGTTGGTTTAGGGGTTAAGTCATTAGATACTGAAGATTCTAGAATTAAATTATAAGCGGCGAAGACGAAAAATGCTAAAATTCTTTGAATGACGTCCGTTTGTCGTCATCTGATTTAATAATTTAGGTTTGTCATTGGTATGTCAAGTAATTAATGCATATCGCTTACATTTTTTCATTGGTATAGCATTTAGTTGGTATCCGGACCAGCTCTTATTATATACCTCATCTGGTCCACCCTTTCAGGTCGCCTTGAGAGCGCACTCTTCCGCACGGTGCGATGTATTTGACTTTTTACTATCGAGAAATTCCAACAAGATTTGAAGCTCAATGTGACAATAGATGACAAAAGAGTTTGCTGAAAAAGAAAAAAAAAATACAAGAGGAGGAGCAAACTCTTTTGTCATCTATTGTCACATAAGTCAACACCTCGTTGGATCCAAAAAAAAAAAAACACCTTGTTCATGGACAAAAGTATAATTCCGTCATAATCAAAATTTTCATATTTAGCTTTTGCAATTTTACAAATTGAAATACGCGAGTATGCCGATACCATATAATTAGCTAGGATGGATTCAAAGTCAAATTGAGTGTCCTATCAAGAAATTAGGACACTTTCACAAGAACTGGACAATTAATACACACTTTTGCGGGAATGGATTCATTTGTATTTTTCATTATTTTAATTATCCAGATATAATCTGCAATATCAATATTAAAAGTATATCCTTTCACTTCTGAATATTAATATATACAAAGTAGAAAAGGTAAGATGTTAATTTCTAGGGTTGGTGCAATTGATTGGTAGGTTAGAAGATTTCAACTTAGGAATTAGAGGTGATTTGTCGAATCAATAAAATAATAATTGGGCATTATGGAAATCTTTCATTCTTAGTTTCATGGCGTTTTAAGCTTGAGAGTGTTCCATGGATCTCATAGCTGTGAAAAGGGTATACTTTTATTTTGAGGTTGTCAATTCTTAGGAAAGCTGGAAAATGCATCTTTAGCTGAAGTTCTCAATTTTTTTTTTTTTTTTGGTCGAAAACATGGTTTTCTGATTTCATTCAGTAAAGCGAGCCTTGCAGGCTAAGTTAGAGTCCGCACATTATACAGCCAATAAAGGGACAGGGGGATTGTCTAGCCACTTTGGAGGAAGAGTATTGTGACGTAACGATTTAGCCACCCAATCCACTACACCATTTGCTTCGCGCGGGCAAAACGAAAGCGTTGTATGCGGCAATTGGGCTAACAACAGTTGGCATTCTTGAACCAGGCCCGCGACCTCCCAATGCGCCTCCGACAGGCCCATAATCGCACGTCGCTGAGTTGTTGTCAGACTCCAGCCGAAGACTTCTGGAGACTTCAGTTTGAAGACCCACACGCGTAAAGTCCTTCTCGATCAGTTTCTTCAAGCCGTAGAGAATAGCTAGGGTTTCGGCATGAAGGGGTGAGGCGGCGATGCATTCTGCAGCAAATCCGTTCAGCAGGTTCCCTGAGGAGTCACGAAGGACTCCCGCGATCGCGCACGGCTCCTCGAGAGCTGTCCAGGAACTATCGACATTTAACTTTAGATCTGGATCTGGGGGAGCCACCCATTTTGCAGGTATGCTTCGTTTTCCTTTTGCTTTCGATTCCCCTTTGTGACACCACCGCTGATGTGCTTTCTGATTTGCGAGGGCCGTATGAATCAACGCCTCTGGATTGCTCTGTTTTCCCCTGAATATGAGGTCATTGCACTGCTTCCATATTTGCCACAGTACCGTCACGATCAGTTCGGTTTCTGGGACGCCTTGTGCCGTAGGTAGGTCTTCTGCAATCCACTTGTCCATACGTGTAGCTCGTGAGGTAGAAAAATGTAACCCTAAATAGGGATTCAGCCATACCTGTTGAGCGAACTTACAGTGGAGAAACAAATGTTCGTTGATTCCGGAAATTTGGCACATCGAGGGCACATCGGGTTCGAAGCGATTTTACGTTGATATAGTTTGTCTTTTGTAGGTAAAGCATCTTTACTGAGAGACTGGCAAAGACACACAGCTTGTGAGGAATTGCAAGACCCCATATACCCGTCCGTGAGCCGGCGCGGAGGTTGGTATGAGGATGAAGGTATATTTCGATTCTGAGATGAGTGGGTGCTTTGGATTTTATTGTAGGCGTTTTTAACGGAGAACTGACCTTGAGCATTACCAGTCCATATGATGGCATCTTCCCGTTGAATCCGAGGTATAGGTATGGCCATAATTTCTCGCGCAATTTTCGGTTCATACAAGATATGTATCTGATCCGCCTTCCATTCATGATTCTCTGGATTTATCAGATCAGCCACCAGAGAAGGTTCGTCCCTGTTCGCGGGTCCGCCCAAGATGCCATCCAAAAGCCATCGATCTTGACGTATCTGGATTGTTTTACCATCTCCCACCCTCCATCTTAAGTCAGGTAAAATGGAATCTCTTCCTCTTAAAAGACTTATCCACCCCCAAGATGGTCTGTAACCTTTATTTGCCGTCCACAAATTTCCTGTAGGAAAATATAAGCCCTTTAACAATTGACTCCAGATTGCAGAAGGGTTTTGGAATAGTCGCCACGCCTGTCTTCCCAGCATTGCCAGATTAAAACTGAGTAAGTCCCTGAAGCCGAGACCCCCCTGATCTTTTCTTGTTTTCATATGTTCCCATTTTGTCCAATGGAGGCTGTTCTGCTTACCATTTTGTCCCCACCAGAACTTAGCAATTCTGCTCTCTATGGCTTTGCAGATCGAAACCGGAACTTTGAAGATGGACATGGCGTACTGGGGCAAGGCTTGCACCACAGCCTTAATTAGAACTTCTTTGCCAGCCTTCGATAGGTATTGTTCCTTCCATCCCGCCAACTTCATGTTAACTTTAGATAAAAGCCAGTCGTACATATCTTTTTTTGTTGTCCCCCAGTCAGAAGGAAGACCTAAATATTTCCCGGTTTTTTCCATAATTTGGACACGCATCTCCTGTGATAGGTTTCTTTTAAGCTCCATGGGGCAACCCTGGCTAAAAAACATACCTGACTTGTTCAAATTTATCGCTTGCCCCGTAGCATAGCAATACCGATTAAGAATAGATGCCGGGTTTTCGCATTCCCGTATCGTTCCATCCATGAAAAATATTGCATCGTCTGCAAACATGAGGTGGGTTAGTACTGGGCATTGTCTATTTAGCTTGATACCCTTGATGTTGCCTGCTGTCAACTCCTTCTGTATCAGCCAAGACAGTACATTTGTCATCAAAATAAATAGATAGGGTGAAAGAGGATCCCCTTGACGGATGCCCCTAGTAGGCCGGAAGTAATCTGTAGGTTCACCATTGATTTTGACATTTAGGGAGACTGAAGAAACACACTGCATTATCAAATGAACCCAATGAGCTGAGAATCCCATCTTTAACATACATTGCTGCAAAAAGTCCCACTCCACCCTATCGTACGCCTTCTGCATGTCTAATTTCAGTATTGCTTGAAATTTCCTCTTCCTTTTCCTGATTCTTAACTGATGCAACGTTTCTTGTACAATCAGTATATTATCCTGTATTTGGCGGCCAGGCACGAAGGCAGTCTGTTCTTTCGATATAATCTGTGGCAGCCAGACTTTTAATCTATTTGCTAGTGTTTTTGAAATGATTTTGTATATAAAATTGCACAAACCAATAGGACGGAACTGACTAATCTGTTCTGGCTGTTTGACTTTAGGAATAAGGACTATGAAGGTACGATTAAAACTGGGCTCAAGCTGACCTGTCACGAAGAAGTCTTTGACCATCTTGAAGATATCTTCCTGGATGTCCCCCCAGAAGCTCTGGTAGAATTGCCCGTTGAGGCCATCCGGGCCTGGAGCTTTCAACGCCCGAGCCTGAAAAGCTGCCTCCTTCACCTCTTCAATGGTAATATCAGCCATTAGAAACTGGTTCATCTCATCTGTTATAATTTTTGGACACTGATTTAGAATGGGTTGAAAATGTCTAGGCCCCACCGAGGTGTATAAATTTTGATAAAAGGAAATCACATGCTGTTTAATATGATGGAAGTCCCTGGTCCACTGCTGATCATCCAGCTGCAGCATGGTAAGTCTGTTGATTTGTCTCCTCTGTAGAGTTGTAGCATGGAAGAACTTTGAGTTTCGATCACCCCATTTAAGCCATTGGATACGGGATCTAATTCCCCAATACATTTCCTCTTGCCTCCAAAGTTGCGCAATTTGTTCTTTAATATGCTGAATTTCTGTGTGGGATTGTACTACAGGTTTGCCATTTGTTAGCTCCACCAGTCGCATCTTCAACTTTTGAATTTGATTATTTGCATTCGAGAATCTGCTCCTGCTCCAATTCGACAGCTCTTCTGTAATCTGCCGAAGTTTAGTAGGTAGAGTCTCACCTTCTTCCTGAGGTCTTGTTAAATTTCGTTGGACGATCAATTTACATTCATCCTCTTCCAACCAGTATGACTCAAAACGAAATGTCCTTTTCTTCTTTTTGTGAACAGGGAAAACCGATAAAAGGATGGGGTTGTGATCCGACCCTACCGCTGGTAGTGCAGTGACTTCGGCATTGGGGAAGGCCAGACACCAGTCCATGGTGCAAACTGCTCTGTCTAGGCGTTCTCTCACCAGGTTATCTCCCGTCCTGTTGTTAGACCATGTAAATTTGCACCCATTACTATCTAGGTCCATCAAAGTGCAGTCATTTAACATCTCTCTAAAGGCTGTCATCCGGTACCGTTCCGTTTTTCGTTTGCTCTCCTTCTCCCAGCTGTAAAGAATCTCATTAAAATCCCCTATACACACCCATGGTAACGTATTTGTTGCATGAATGGCTCTCATTTCCTGCCAAACACCTAGCCTTTCCTGGTACTTCGTGGGGGCATGTATGAAAGTAATTCTCATCAAATGATCACTATTATTCATTCCGCATTCCAGGTTGATGAAATTGCTGGTGGAGTTGGATAGCGTTAAGTTTACCTCTTCATTCCACAGTAAAGCAAGGCCTCATGCACTCCCAATTGGCTGGATGAGGTAAGAGTTCTTGAACTTAATCTTCTTTTGAATTATGTCAACTACTTGTGCATTATTTTTTGTCTTCATAAGAAAGATAACTGTGGGCCTTTCACGAGCCACTATGGCTCTTAGCTCTTGAACCGTCAGGGGGTTGCCCAGCCCCTGACAGTTCCAGCTTAGAACTCTCATGGTGCTACTGGTGGCTTATTAAGGCTAGCCACCAAAGCCCAGTTGTTGTCTTCATTCATCTGATGGATGGGTGTCTCCATTAGATCCATATCATTCAGTATTTGGTCCCCATATTCATCATTTTTCTTCTGCTTCTTCACTTTGATTATCTTATGTTGTTTTCTGCTGCCATCTTCAGCTGTGCCATTATCTGCATAATTAGCATCCGTCAGATATAGGGGCTGTTTCCCTTTTGCATTTTTACTAGATGCTGGTTTCATGCTTCCTTCTGCATGATCTGCTAGAGAAGGATTATTGAATCTCTTTCTGTTTCGATTAGGCTCCCCTGGAACTCGAAGGTTGTCAGCAATGGTAAGGTTCGGCTGGGGTCTGGTTTGTATTGGTGTCTCCAGTACGTATTCCTCCTCTTCTTGTTCTGGTGTGACTAATCCATAAAAGGCATCCCAGTAGGGGCTCGTCCCCTTTGTTTCAGCTTTTAACCATAAGCCATATTTTCCAACTCTGTGTGCTGGCCCTGCCATTTTTTCATTCTGATTTTCCTCACAGTTTGCTGCTGTATGTCCCAATTTACCGCAGGTAAAACAAAAGTGAGGGAGCCTTTCATATTTGAAATCAACCCACATCTGTTTAGCTCCCAGCTGCACTAACGCACCAGTCTTCAAAGGTGCTATGAGGTCCAGCCCAACCTTGACTTTTGCAGGTTTGATGAACACATTTCCTTGCACTTCTAGTTGAATATCCTTCACTTCACCTATCGCACTGGCCACATCTGCATACACATCCTCCAGTATCCACGCTGGTGGTAGTCCCTGGATGTGGACCCAGAAATCATATCTTGTGAAATCATAACAGTGGTCAGGAACATCTGGGAGACATTGCTTCAAAATCAACAGATTTTTGGAATATGACCAGGGACCAGTAGCCAACACTCTATTCTTATCTTCCTCAGATTCGAACAGAAAGGTAAAGAAGCCCGGCTCTTTCTGTTGAATGAGTACACTATTAACTCTCCAGGATTTTCTCATTGTAGTGCAGAAAGCTTGAAAGTTTACTAGGGGTCTCGATTGCAATTTTCCATACAGGGTGAGATGACATTCTGTTATTTTCTCCTCAGGAGCTTCCTCACGGACTCTAACAATGTCCTTCTCCGACCAGAGGTGCCCTAAGCTTTTACACAAAGCCGCTACTCGCAGACGTATTTCTTCCTCGTTCTCCATTTTGCGAAGAAACAGGGTATCGTACCTGATTTGGGACTGCCCGATCCGCCAACGATTTGGAGGATGGGTAAGCTGATTGAAGGGAGCTCTTCCACTATTTAGATAGATCAGCCGAGGACCCAAGATCCTTGAAGTCCACGGCGAAGAGGAGCCACAGGGAGAACCCTCCGAAGACGATCCGAAGGTTTTAGGGTTTTTTGGGTTTTGTGGGTTTAAAGCTAACGCTTGGGGTGGAAGGGGAAGAGGGTAAATGTATAGATCGATGGATGAAGGTTTAGGGGTAGAGGGTGGTGAAAGAAGGTTTAGGGGTAGAGGGTGGTGAAAGAAAAAACACTAGGGTTTCTGCATCTATCACCCATTGGGGATAGAGGGGAGCTCCATGGATGGAGGGTTTGCTCTACCTGTGTAGAGAGAGACGGTCATTCACTAGATTTTCTACTTCAGCCGTAGCTGAAGTTCTCAATTGAACGCAAGTTTTTCCATGAGAGAGAGAGAGAGAGAGAGAGAGAGAGAGCAAAAGTGGTGCACTTGACCGCCTTTTTCGGTTAAATTTTCACAGCTTGATATCAAGGTATTCATATTCAGGCAAAGCGTAACTAAAATACTTCTAGATCCACAAATCATCAATAGCAATGCTTTCCACGGATGTTTCTTAACTAATGAATGCCTTTGTTCGCTTTGTTTTTTTTTTTTTTTTTTTTTTTTGGTCGAACCTTTGTTAGCTTTAAAAGAGAAACCTGAGTGTCCCAGCATCACACATGCCTGGGAGTATACATTCAATTGCTTGCGCCTTGGTTAGCCATGTGCATGAAAAAAAATAAAAAAAAGGACTGACTATCACATTAGCGATTTCTAATCAAAATTAGATGGATGAACTCAATTGATAATGATGCAATATGTTTATGACTAAATTGATCCAATGGAAATATCTATGATTGAATTATTTCTCTAATACAATGTGTTTCGGATTTTTTTTTGGTGTTTTTCCCCAAATTCGAGAGGGAAAAAAGTTGACCTTTTGCTTAATAAGTCATACATCCCAAATGCCAAAATTCATGTAATTTTAAGATCTGAAAAGGGTTAGGTAAAGTTCAAAGTTCTAGGAAGTGGGGCATCAGCTATATTCTCCTTCACCATTGGATGAAGGTTATTTCCCTTAATTAGGTTTTTGATTGGTATATCATAAGTTATGAATGTCATTCACATACAAACTCAATAAAAAAAAAAATTATGGGTGACTAAAATAAAGCACATGTTTATAAAGCATCGACCAGTTGACTAAAATATCGTCCTTAGAAATTTCTACGTTAGATTGTGAGAAATAATTCAATCCTTGGTGGTACCAATGGTTGAAAAAACTGTAAATGTGAGTATTAAAATTTTCTTTTAGTGTGACTGACTTTTAAAAAATATGCATATCATATTCTAACCCCCCAAAAAAAGAAAAAGAAAAAAGAAGTCGAGCATCAGATGTTTATCTTCAAATCTTTTTTTCCCATTCGTTGTCATTGTTTTGGTGCGTCTATTTTGATGCAATTGAAGATAAGATTTGATTAAAATGTTAAAATTGGAAGGGTATTTGAATTCGTTGAATTGACAACATTATTTCCCTTTAAGTAATTAAGGGCGCACACGACAACATTTCTATTTCTCTATTTCTCTATTTTTCTGTTCCTTAAAACAGATTTGGAATAGAAATCTATTTAGTAACGCAATTTTATTTTTCTATTTCTAAATATATTTCTATTCCAAAAATAGATATGGAGCAGAAATCAGAAAAAAAAATTTAACTTTTTTATTTCTAGAACAAAAATGAGAAATTAAAATTTTTCTCATCATTCACTCTAATCACCGCTCGTCGCCCACTTGCTGCCCGTGGGATGTCGGATGCCCGCTGCCGGTGGCCGACCGGCCGCCATCAGCCTCGACCACCCACCACCGACCGTCAGCCACCGAATGTCGGCTGCCGACCACGGAACTCCAGCCGCATGTCACCAACTGCTAGTCGTCAATCGAATGCCCACGGGTCATTGATTGCTCATCGCCAATCTTTGGATGCCGGAAGCTCACCACCAACTACCAGATGTTCACAGCCGATTGTCTGCTAGGGGTGTCAAAAACCAAACTGAATCGAAAAATTCGATTTTTTTGGTTTAGTTTTTATTTGGTTCGATTCTCATTAAAAATCGAAATTTTTTTTTATTGATTTAGTTTTTATCGATTAACTGAACAAAACCAAACCAACAAACAGATAAGAGCTTATTTCTTGGAAACGAAAAATATATACAAAAAAAAAACAAACAAATGCAAAAACCGAAAACTAAAAGTTGAAAACCAAAAATCAAAAAACCGAACCGAATCGAACTCAATTTCGATTCGATTCGGAAGTTTTTCCTCACGGTTCAGTTCAATTTGATTTTTCAAAAAAACCGAACTGAACCGAACCAAATCGTTGACACCCCTACCATCCGCCGCTCGCCACCGGCCGCTAGATGTTGGTCGCCCACCGCTAGACTTCGACCACCCGCCACCGACCTCCAGTCGTCGAACTCCTGATGTCGAACGTTGGATGTCAAACTCTGGACATTGGACGCCGATTGTCAATTGCTAGACTCCGAACTTCAACCGCCCATCGCTGGTCATCAGACTCGGCGCTAGATATCAAACTCTGAACTTCGGCCGCCTGCCGCCGGTCACTGAACGCCAAACGCTAGTCGCCGGACATTGGACTCTGGCCACTAAACGCCAGTCATTGTCGCTCTCAGAAATAGAAATTTTATTCAATTATCAAACGAATTTTTATTTTAGAAATAAAAATTTTGAATCGTTATCAAACGTTTTTTTTTTTTTTTTTTTTTTTTTGGCTTTGAAACTCATCCATGGAATAGAATTTGATAAATTTATTTCTGATTAGAAATCGATTTCCATTTCAGAAATTTTATTATGCGTGCCCTAAATCGGATCTCAATTATAATCCAATTCGGAGTCCTTACTTACCATACACTATCGGCCCATACATCCCTTTCCGATTCTGTCTTTCCACATTTGCTCGAGCAAAGATCCTCTGCTTCTAAAACCGACCCTGACCCTGCGGGCTTGCTCTACGGCTTCCCAGTTAAGCAATGTGATCTTTTGCTTGATATTATCGAACTTTTCAATAGTATCACATAACCATCCCCATGCAATCAAGCCAATTTTTCCAGCAAATATACCACTAACGAAAGATAAAAAAGAAAAAGTTCATTAAGCTCAGACTTGCTCGACAACGAGTTGCACGGCCAATTGCATGTTTCAGACTGTTTGGTGCTCTGTACAATTGGGCTTCTCCTGTTAGCTGCAATCTCCGCGGTGTTCGGATGTTTGGCTCACGATTTATTTATGCTTCCGAAGTGAGCACCGAAGTTGAGCCCCGCCAGAGTGGAGAGATTGGCTTGTTACCATGGCCTCTCATCTAATCATCCTCGTTAATAAGGATTGCGACGAGGGAGCCGAGAAAGAGATGAAATCGCAATGGGAGAGAAAAGAAAGGGGATAGCCGCGCTCAGCAGCTGGAGGAGGGGTAGGGGTGACTGCGAGTGGCTTGAGATGGCAACTCGCGGGCGATGTTGGGTGACTGACGACACACAGGTGATGCGGGTCTAAGATCCAGTAGCGTAGAGGGGAGAAAGAAGATGTGGAAAGTAATGACAAGGTTTTTATTTCTCTATTTCTCTATTCTTCAAAACAGGTTTGAAACGGAAATCCGTTTAGTAACATAATTTCATTTTCTATTTTTGGAACAATTTCTATTCCATAAATAAATTTGGAGTAAAAATGAGAAATTAAAATTTTTAACTTTTCTATTTCTGGAACAAAAATGAGAAATCAAAACTTTTTTCATCGTTCTCTCTCGTCATCGCCCATCACCCACCCACCGCCCGTGAGATACCGAACGCCCGCCGTCGGTTGCTGGTCACTGGCCGCCTGCCACCGACCTTGGCCATCAATCGCTCGCCACCAATCGTCAACCACCGAATGCAGGCCATCAGCCATCAAACTCCAGTCGCTTGTCACCAACTGTCGGCCATTAAATGTTTGTTAGCCACGCATCGCCAACCACCAGACGCCGGAGGCCCACCGCTAACCACCGAATATCTCCCGCGTCGAAACTCAAATCTCAATTTTTTATTTATTTTTTTTTATTTTTGACATGTCTCCTAAAAATCAAGTGTTAAAAGCAAGGTCAGGCTAAGGCTGACCTTAGCCTATCCCAATTGCATTTTTTTAATTAAAAATTAACTTTTAATTTTTTTTAATACTAGTAATGCAAATTTTCCAAATATCTATATGCGATATAATTTAATGAAAATGCAATGCCTTTTAATGAAAAT
The DNA here is from genome assembly GCA_014182555.1 of Eucalyptus erythrocorys. Classification (NCBI taxonomy): domain Eukaryota; kingdom Viridiplantae; phylum Streptophyta; class Magnoliopsida; order Myrtales; family Myrtaceae; genus Eucalyptus; species Eucalyptus erythrocorys. The sequence goes on along the minus strand of CM024598.1, from coordinate 11,796,664 downwards.
TATTTACTTTACTTTACCTTTTTCAAGAAACTAGTCTCTAATTTTTCTATACAATTAAGTCCTAAATAAAAAGGGGCAAAATTTAAGTGTCAACAACTAGCGACTAGATTCCACATTTCAAGTCAATACCATGCATCTCCTTTTATAAGGCAGCACTAATGAAGAACCAAGCACCTATTGCAATTCCTGTGCTATTTGGCACTGTGACCCAAAATTCACAAGCATGAATTTCATTTGCATTGAAGGTAGAAGCCATATAGGCCTCAAAAGTAGAAGCCATATAGGCCTCAAAAGCTACTAAAAACCCAAGACCTTTGGTGATGGCGAAAATTTCAGCTTCCCTTCCAATTCAACAGCCAATTTCATTGCAACTTCCTTACTAAGGCTTAATTAATCTCCTAAGAAATTCTCCACCAAGAAGATACAATTCCTTCTAACTACGCCAATATCCGGTAACTCATCTCAGTTACCTAAATCTCAGGGGTAAAACCCTTCCATGGCATCTAACACCAACTTTATGGCATTAGCTATGTTTGGCTAATCTCCAACACCTAAGGCACCCTCTGTTGAGCACATGAAAATGTTGATATATGAACAACTACATTTTCTTTCCATTAAAAGCAATTATTAATCGAGCATTTAGACATGAAGCTAGAACAATTGCATATAGGTATTTCCAATTTTGCGCCATTACCCCAAAATGGCCACTGGTCCTCTTTCTCAATTCCATTTTCCTAGTTGACTTTTCAATTCAATCAAGCCATTGTCGCCACAACTCTTAACTCCATATACTGATCATTACATTCTTTTCTTTCCATTTCAAGTATGGGAGAATTACCAAAAAAATTTTAAACTTATTGCAATTGTGTCAATTCAGTCATAAACTTTTTTTTCTACCAATTTAGTCCTAAACCTTTTACAATTATATCAATTCAATCCATCTGGCTAAAATTGGCCGACTGGTGCTAACGTGGACGCCGGCCAAGGACAGTTTGCCGGCGAACCAATTTGTTAATTTTATTTTTATTTTTTTCCGAATTTTTTTCTTTTTTTTCCCCCACTTTCTTCTTCCTCTAGCCGGCTACCGGCCAAAGGTGAGGACCAATGAGGTCAACCTCGCTGGCCACCAGCGAGGACCATCACCAGATTTGGAGGGTGTCCCCAGAGAGGGTGTGGAGGCGGACGAGTCCGAAGGGGGCGGCAGCCGGTAGGGCCCTAGCTCGGGTCTCTGACAACTAGAAGCACCACAGGTCGCTAGATCTAGCGACAGCGGCCTCATCGGCTGCTAGCGAGGACCATCACTAGATCTGGACGGTAAGGCTCGACCTGATGGTCCTCGCCGTTGTTGGGCGAGGCTTGCCTTCACTAGTGGCCGGCGAGGGTGAGCCTTGCTAGTGGTCGGCGAGGTTGACCTTGCCGGCTGACTAGAGGAAGAAAAAAGTGGGGAAAAAAAATTCAAAAATTAAAAAAAAAAATTAAAAATTCGAAAAAAATATTTAAAAAATACTAAAAAATTGTTTCGCCGGCCATCTGTCCCCGACCGGCGTCCACTTCAATGTCGGCTGGCCAATTTTGGCCGGATGGACTAAATTGGCACAATTGTAGAAGGTTTAGAACTAAATTGGCTCCAAAAAAAAAAAGTTTATAACTGAATTGGCACAAGTGTAATAGGTTTAGGACTTTTTTGGTAATTCTCTCCAAACTAAAATAACGAGCAACAGAATTCTGATGTAGCCAGTTTATAGTTGCACCTGGTCTTGATGGCGGCTTCTTTGCGACCGAGCCTCAGCGTATCGGCAGCGAGTGCAATGGCCTTGAAGCCAGCTGTTTGAGCTTTCCTCACAAGCTGAGCTACTATATTTTTGTCTCTATAAACCTTATTTTATGAACACTAAGATCGCTGGTTAGCATTTGCCCACTCAAATTTTGAAAGGGCCAGATCAAACCCATGTATTGAGAACTATAGTGTGCACATTGGGCTTACATAAAGCTGGAAAAAACAGACAGCAGGTCCAGGGGAAGCACTTCCTGAACACAAGAAGTACTCCATGAAGATAATGTCTGGCGCAAATGTGAAGATTTCATAAGCGAAGCAACATGAATACATATCAAAGTGTCCTAAAGCCAAAAGTGTTAGGAGATTTAGATTCCGTTTGTTTGAAGGAAAATTTATTTTTAGAAAATTTTTATCCGACTTTCCGATGTTTAAATGACAAAAACTAATCAAATTATGAATAATATTTTCCATAAACTGAAAAGAACAAACTTAGTTTGGGAAAAAATAACTCCCTCTCCTGGCAAAAAGGATATCATTTTCCCTAAACCAATAAACAAATGAAAATTAATCATTTTTCTTGAAAATATCTATTTTTATTAAGAAATTTTCCGCGAAACAAACACACCTTTAGAATAGACTTAATTAATTATATAGACCTCATATTCCAACAATCACCAAAGAGATGGTGAAAAGATATCATGTACTTAAACAACTTGATAGTATTAACAAACGGTTAGAGCCAGTTTTGACAGAGGTACTTGGTAGACCTGTCGAAACTGGAGCTGTTCAAGAAACTCTTCCATAGTAGTCCCAGCTGCTGATGCAGCTCTTGCTGTTGGATACTCCCCCGGATAGATATCAGAAAACCATCAGGCAAGAAGTCTACTCCTCTGTAATATAAGTCAAGACCTAATAGCAAATTACAAGCTTCATTACAAAGGACTAGACTTTCTTCTGCTAATACAAGATATAAGTTAGCGTAATTTGCTCTATTGTCAGTGCATTGAAAAGAGAAAAGGTGCTTGAGTATGCTCTCAGCTCACTTTCGATAGTTGAGTATGTTGACAAAGTGGGGCAATCATGATAGGCATGGACATCTTGAATCCCACGATAGTGGTAGTCATGCATATCTTGCTCACATTAATCAATGCACAGGTTGGAACCTTATCTATGATATTTCTTTAGAACTCAAAATCTTGTCACTTAGAAAAGGCTACCAACATGATTTATCGAAAACGACAACCACAATGGGGATAGTTGATGTCAATATCGACTGTCATAATGACATTAATTTTGAGTATTAGTTTGAATTTTTTGCAAGCCTAATCTCAACCTAGATTTACCAAAAGCTTTTGTAGATTTGCGCACAATCGAATTGGTGGTTACATTTAGCATTGATTAATTTGACATATTTTCAACCCAATCTTCTTAATCGGAAACTTATCTCGACAACCAAACGTAGTGTGAGAAGTTTCTAATTGTGTGGTCAATTGTTTTTGTCACGTTTGTTAAGAACCCCATAGAAAAATAAAGAAATGCTACTTTAGATGACGCTCTAGTTCACAAAAGTTCAATTCTTCTTCTTCTTATATATTAATTGTGAAAAAAATGATTTAATTACCTGTTTAAGGATAACATTCGTGTTTGTTGACATTAATTTGCGTGGCTTATTTGTTTGTATGTCCTTTGATATGTATGCCATTCATTAAAACTAAACGGGTCGATTAAAAGTTTTATTTCTACTTGATTATTCAAATCATAGTCTAATAGTACACTATAATATTCATCTTATTAAACATTATTTAAATGTAGTATATATTTATTTCTACCGATCCAACGAACCTTATAAACCAGAATTTTATATAATAAAAAATATATTTAATTCCGTTAGGAAAAATGTGGGCCCTTTTCAATGATTTTTAACGAGTAGTTCCCTCAATCAAGAGAATCCATGGGACACAGTGCAAAAGAAAAGGTGCCAGGAAAGAGGCGACCCCCCAAATGATTTACATAAAATAACCGACCAAAAAAAATTTACATAAAATAAATAAAGCCCTCAAAAAGTTTTTTTACTAAAATAAAGATGATTCGTGTCATATGACAGACGGTGAATTCCAGATTCTTCAGATAAAAAAAAAAACCCGGATTCTATGAGATAAGACGCGGTCAAAACTCGAAGTCAACTAAGACGAGATCTGTTTTACACGGCGATCGAAATCGCAATGACAAAATTAGTTTCGATCCAGATGTGCACGTGGTAGGTACAAGAAAATGAATGGTGAACTGAGAATTAGCATATTAAACTTACAAGGTTTGCACAGTTGTCGTTGAACAAATCGCGCGTACAATTTTGACATACAACACCAATTCAATATCTCATGCTCTTGATTTGCAAATGATTTTATTCATGTCTTATCCGATCTACAATATTATCATAGCACTTGATTAAAGGAAAATCTCAAATTAGTATATTTGTACCAAATTTATTACAAACTAATATTTTACTGTCCAAGACCTCCAAATTAGTATATCTCCATTAATTTTTGTTAAATTCTATCGTTAAATTGTTGAATTGAATGGCACGCAATTACTAGCGAGTGTACCCAACGAGGAGAGTAGTATGTTGTCTTTCGTGATATTAATCCAAATTTAACGAAAATTAACTGATGATAAATTTATCACGAAAATATCAATTTAAGGTCCTTTTGTAGTCAAAAATTAAATTGGTGTAAAATTATCACGAGTCATAAATATTTTAGTTCGAAATTTTCCGAAGTATTAACCATTTATTAACTCCGGATTCAATCTATTTAAGGACTATTATTTTTGTTGTCATTAAAAAAAAGATTACGTTACGTGGCCACGTTTGAAAAATCAGCAAAAACAAAAGGCGACTGGACAGAGGCGCCCCCACGTTCAACCTCTCCCCCACTCATCATCATCCATCCCGCAACCAGTCAACGCTCCCTCAGAATCGCCATCCAGAACCTTTCCCCTGCCGCTGACCGGAATTACCGGCCACCTTCCCCCTCCCTCCCTCCTTCTCCCTCCAAGACAACAGAAAACCGAAAAAAAAAAAAAACTCCATCTTCATCTCCTTCTCGAAGCAATCCGGCCGCCCCCTTCGACCGTCATCTTCTCCAGGATTCCCCTTCTCGAAAGATTCAGAAGTAACGAGAAATCAATCAAGGCCCGTTTCTGAATTTTCCCGCCTCGGGAAAAGGACGGATCAAGAAAATCCCGCGAAAGTCAAGCGAGGTGGTGTCCCACCAAGGTCGGGATCCTTTTCGGGCCGGTGCGATCCGAATTGAATATGATAAACGTTACTGCAATCGCACGGCGTTGTTGGGTTTCTGGCCTCTCTTTAATCTTTAATTTTTATTCGTTTTTTATTTTTCTTTTCTTTTTCTTTTTTTCGGAGATACTGACGTTGTCGCGTTGCAGGAGAGAGTGACTGGACGGGTCCACGCGTATAAATAGGGGGAGGCCGGGGAGCGGGAGGAGATGTCGTCGCCGGGAACGCCAGCGTCGCGAGGGGGCCGATCTCCGATGTCGATGATGGAGAACCTGCTGGGACTCCTCAGGATCCGGGTCAAGCGCGGCGTCAATCTCGCCGTCCGGGACGTTCGATCCAGCGATCCGTACGTCGTCGTCAAGATGGACAAGCAGGTCGTTCTTCCTTTTTCTAGCGCCTGCCTGCTCTGTTTTCGCCTCCCTTCGCTTGCAGCGGCTTGAGATGCGGTGATCTGACCCTTGTTTCGGCCGCGTATCGATTTAAGGGGGGGAAATGGAAGTGTGGGTGTGCTTTTGGATCCCTTTTGGTGACTTGGGTCGACGCCCGCTGATGCGATTGAGGGGGGAAATTAGCCGGTGATGTCTCGCTGATTGATTGTTTTGGGTGGATTCTGTTTCTTTTAGCTGCTCTGTTTCTTGATTATGGAGTTAGGCGTGTCGAAGATCAGTGACTCTCTATTTACTCCTGCCAACAACCCTTGAGCTTTCCTCAAGTCGCATTGTGAACTCTGTTCCACCGGATGTGTCATCTGAACGAATGAAGTACGGAGCAGAGAGGCGAGATCTCGATCCAGTTGATGTATAAGCAAATGAGGAGAGAGAACTTTTCCCACGGTTTTTCTAACTGTATTTGATGAGATTATCTCACTTTTCATGGAGCCTGGAGTCCATAATCTTCGTTGCCTCTTGAAAATTGCATGATGCTGCCTTGAGTTTCCATGCGTTGCCCGTGTCGATTGGTTCTGCATCGATTTCTACTGATGGGGATATTAGTACTTTTTTCCATGTTGGTGATAGGTTAATAAATAATCTGTACAAGCTTTCGGGTGCTGGTCATGCTACTAGATGATTTTTTTCACTAGTTCTTGCCTTAGCAGTCTCAAGTGAAGAACGTGCAATCTTGCTTACACTTTAATGAACTCTGGTAAATCATCAGAGTTGCTCCTTCACCGCATGGAACCGAAAAAAGTTTTTAGCTTTTTGACTTTCTCAAGTTCTTTAATGCCTTGTTGGCATATTATCTTCCCGTCCTGCAGATATTAACCTTCAAATGTCAAACCTACCTTTTTTCTTCCCTTTTGCTGTTTAAGACAACGATCCAATGGATCCGATATAAACCGCTTTTTCGCATACCAGGCTCAAGCTTTTGAAGTCTACCCTTTTGTAGAAAGGAAGGGTGGGATATATCCATTGTACTCTTTTCTATCTGAATATAAATGCATCCTGCTCACTGTTAATTCAATCCTAAACTTAAGGTCAAAGAACTTCAAATACTTTTATTCTGGGCTTCTTGATGTCACATCATTTTTCACAATTCCTATGTGAGGAACTTACTTCAGTTGGATATGTTTTTATATGGTGGTATATGTTTTTATATGGTGGTTCATCGTCAAATGTTTTTTATTGCATTGATCTCTCTTAAAATTCCGTTAGTTAAAGACGGACTCAATGATGCAGAAATTGAAGACCCGTGTTATAAAGAAGGATGTTAATCCTGAGTGGAATGAAGATCTAACTCTCTCTGTTTTAGATCCTACTGTTCCAGTCAAGCTGGTAAGCTGTGTCCATAACTAAGTTGGATAGATATGAATTATTTTTTCAATGCTCTTTCCTCATTAAGTTTAGATGATGTATCTTGTATTGAGACTAGATTTCATATAAAAGACATCATCATTAAGTTTGACATACTTGCATGAAATTTTATAGTGTCATCACGAACCATTTACAAACATTTTACATTGTAATTTATTTTTTTCTGTTTTTCAACTTACCTACACAGCTTAGATATGTGAAGTGTTCATGCAAAATCCTTATCACATAAACGGCAATACATGGAAAGATGCAGTCACAGTGCTTCCTAAATTTTCTCACATATGTTAGTGGAGTATGAAAACAATGAAAACGAGACTTCACCTTTTATTTGTTTATTTATTGGCTCTTTCACTATTTGTGAATTTAGCTGTGGAAAAGACATTAAAGCAAAGAAGTCATGGCTCAGTGATGCGTTTTAGGGTGCAGAGTACTGACATATATATATATATCATTTAGTACGAGACCGGCTGCTCTCTTTTCTTGCTTTCTCTACCTTTTTTAATGGTATCACGTTTAATCGCCATCTCATATTTATTATGTTCATCCTGCTTATTAATTTTTTAAAGGTTTTAAATGCAAGTTTCGTTCACTGCAAATTTCTTGGGTCTCTGCCTCATCAGTATTCTTGAAATTCAGTCTTTCCAGATGCTGCAGCTCATTATACAATTAGATTTACCTCTCATCTAGAATTTGGGTTGTTCTCAAACAATTTTGATTGTCTGTAGGATCTACAATGTGATAGGAATAGTATAGGGCAAATGAGATGACCTAATAAAGTAATCGCCATTTTTACTACTGTCAAGAACTCGGAGAGTTCTGACACCCATAGCTTACATGTAGTATCCTGTTTCCGCACTTTGGTTCTTTCATATACTTTCAATTCGGCAATCTGAAAGAACTTGAGATGGCATTATTCTGCATCCGGTTATCATTATAGTCTCAAGTTCAGTTAATGAAGCTTTTTCTGATTAGGGGAAGACAGATATTGATGTTTCCTCTTTACCAAAAAAAATATATATATATTGATGTTTCCTCGTGGCTTCAATTTTCCGGGCCGTATTGTTGTAAAATGCAGCAGCTACAGCAATTTATTATCTCTCTCTCTTATATTTTGTTTGGATTCATTCTTAAGTGCAGACTGTTTATGACCATGATACGTTCAGCAAGGATGACAAAATGGGAGATGCTGAGTTTGACATAAAACCATTCATGGAAGCTCTCAAGATGAAACTGCAAGGCCTTCCCAGCGGCACTGTCATTACAAGGGTGCAACCTAGTAGACAAAACTGCCTTGCTGAAGAAAGCCGCGTTATCTGGAGTGAAGGCCGGGTCGTCCAAGACATTTGCCTCAGACTGAGAAATGTCGAGTGCGGAGAAGTGGAGATTCAGCTCCAATGGATCGATCTTCCTGGTTCCAAGGGGTTATAAAGCATGTTGACGCTGGCCCGTGTTCTGTACCAGCCTCTCTTGTTTATAGCATCCTGTGAAGCGAAGCTGTTGTATCTTTTTCTTTTGCCCCCATCGTGACTGGACTGTATGTGCTTAGTGAGGCAGACATGTCGCAAATGCTCTCCTCTCACATGATTTATAGTTAAGCTATTTGAAACAACATGATCACAGGGTGAAAAGTGGTGATTCTGTATTTGCAAGCACTCTTGCAGCCTCATGTCTTGCTATTTCTGGCAATCTTTGAACTTTCTTTGGGGATTGTTTCCTGTTTACTCATGCTTTGGAAAATTTCTACTGGGATTAAATCATCGGAAGCTTACCTTCTTTATGTATCGGTAGGCCTACTATGGTGTTAAGGAGCTTTTAGTTCACAGGTCAAGCAATGCAAAGGGAACTGAACTTTTAATGAGCAGATCGATCTTCCTCCCGAAACACCGCATGAAATTTCTGTTTTTTCATGTACAAGGTCATTCGAATTTGAAAACCGTCGCACTTGACTGTGGATCCTACAAAGTGATAAATTTGCTCTAGTTATGGTGCACAGGGTATTGTATGCGGATCAGAACAGAAATCACTGAGGCATGAATGTCTAGATTAACAGTGTATCGCTGCATTTACAAGGGGACCCGATCTATTGATTATGTTCGGATTGTTTTGCGGGTCGTCTTTCTTGTATTAAATTGATTAGTCCACCTGCTCAAGTTGGTTTAAAACAAGCCATCAATTCCCCAGACAATAGGGGTGAGCATTGGTCGAGGGTCAACCTTGGACCGACTCTGGACTGACTCAACTCTGCCGGTCCTGATCCGGTTCTCAGGGAGACTGAGTCGGTCCTTGGTTCTGAAATTCGTAAACCAGTACTATACAGGTCGGTCCTCGGTCCTGAAAGTTCTAGGTTGGTCCAACCCGAACAACCCTAACTATATATATATATATATATATATATATATATATATATATATATATATTTATAATTTATAATTTTGTATATAGAGAAAACTTTAAAATAAATAACGTCAACAACATTAAACAGCTCTTTAGTGAGAAGTTCAAATAATTTTATATTATTCTTTAATAATTTAGATTTTTCATATTTTTTACGACATCAATAGTCATAATTTACGAATTAGGAAAATGTTTTTGTAAGGAGTCCTTATGGCGTCCAAAAATGCACCTTATGACATCTTCCTCTAGTATTCTTTATCTTCTGTCTTATTTGTCATCTTATTCTTCAATTTGCTAAAAAATAAAATAAAATAAAATAAAAACAATTTCTACGCTCGCCACTCAACACTCGCCTCGCTCACTTTCGAGCACTCACGCCGCTCAATGCTTGCTTGGCTTGTTGCTCCCGGCTCGACATTTAATGCTCATTTTGTTCGATGTTCACCCCACTTGACCCTCATCGCTTGCCTTTCTTGACTGGCCTTGTTTATCATCGAACCCATTAGGTTAGTACAGTCCTCTATCGCCCTTTCAAGGAGTACAAAAAATGAAATAAAAAAATATTGGTTTGTCCTTGATTGACTTTGAAATCGGACCAAACTCATTAGGCCAGTCCAGTCCTCAATCGTTTTTTTAAGGAGTACAAAAAATGAAATAAAAATTTATCAATTAGTCCCAGGTTGACCTTGGAACCGGATTGAACCCATTGGGTCAATCCGATCCTTGGTTTCAAGCTCAATAGGGTCAGTCCTCGATCCCAAAAATTGAGGATCAGCACTGTGCGGATTGGTCCAGGGTTAGGGGGTGGACTGGCCCAATTCGGACCATGCTCACCCCTACTAGACAATGCCCAGATTTCGAGTTTCACCAGGAAATGCTTTCTAGTACACGATCTAGTCCAAAAGATTTATGCTGAACAAGAATCAGATACAAGATTTCATGCTGGACAGGATGATTTGAACCCAGAAATGCGCGCTGTCAATGCTCTTGAAATTACAGAGTTCTCCTCTTGGCAATGTGCGAAGTAAGCGTGGTGTTTGGGGGCATTTTTAGTTTGGCCTGACTCCCACGTCTCTCCCGCTTAAATTCACTCCAAAAGCCACGCAACATTTTCTTTCCATGACTTCTAAATATGACCTTGACGTCGCATCAGTTCTCCTTTTCTGGTTGTTTTCACACTTGATTTTTTTGAAAATTTATTTAAAAATCGTATTCTCCATGGCAAAAAAAGAGAGAGAGAGAGAGAGAGAGAGAGAGAGAAAGGTCTTACTTTTCGGAAAGAAGACTATAAAATCAAACAAGTCAGTGCTCCTTGGACTGAGGTGCATCGACCGCCAGCAAGTTAATGGGATTAGGCACCGGACATCTTTAGGGTCCACGTGAAGGGCAAAGAATAAAAGACAAAGCGCAAGCCGCTGTGGCCTCGGCTATATATAAGATGCTTTGAAAGCTTTTTTCTCCCAGTTGCCTCCATTTGATGTGCTTTGTAGAGCTGCACAGGCCAACTTGCCATGTTACATCGAGCCATCCCTTGACTTGACCCCACCTCAAATCCATTCAGAAATATCGGATTATTTATTACAAGAAAGCAGGGGGCAAAAAGGGGACGTAGCGGGAATTTAGCAAGATTGTGACCCTTTAGGATCAATAACTAGTGTAAGATCGTGATAACTATTCAAAGAATCTTAAATTTATTGTGTGACGATCATTTTTATCCTAAATATTTCAATTTAACGAATTTATTTCTAAAACTTTTGATGATTTGTTTATGTAGACATTTCAATCAATTTTAGCCAAAAATCGCTAACGTAGATATTTGTTGATCTCAAGACACGGGCAAGGGCCACAAAGCTTCTGATGGCACATTTAGTGTTCATGCCAGCAATTTCAAATCCAAATTATCCCGAATGGCTAAATTGGCAAATTACCAAAAAGTTTAAGATCAAGTTGATCAAATTAAAAAGTCTAAGACTGAATTAGCTATTGTACAATAGATTTAGGACTTCTCCAACAATTTTACCATGTGAGATCTTTTTATGTTTAATAGCTATTAGGAATTTACACACAAGCACTTATGAGCTAATACATTAAGGGTGTGTTTAGTAACCTAGGGGTATGCATGGTCTGAGCGGGCGGTTCCCGACCTAGAATCGGGAACCGTCCGCTAAGAACCAATTTCAAAAAATTGGAACCAGGAATCACCCGCTAGTTGCATGGATTCACTCGGGAACCGGACCGCCAGTCCAGTTCGGTTCCCGGGTGAATCCATAAAACTGGTCCAACCTCCATGCCTTCCCCTTTTCGCCTTTAATCGGTTGCAACCCTCGCTTCGCTTCCGTCTTAGCCACCACCACCATCTTGGCCACCACCTCCGTTCTCCCACTCCTCCCTCGAGACCGACAATGAGGAGGACAACGGGGACGATGAGCCATTCTTAGACCTAGAGTTCATCCGTCCCCGAAAATGAGGATGATGGGGAGAAGCCTAAGGAGGGGGAGGAGGAAGAGGGGAGGTAGAAGCGGGACGAGCCCAATAACGAAGAGGACGATAGTGACAATGAATGCGGAGGTGGCGACGATGTGGAGAGAGAGCTCAAGTTCAAAGAGGAAAAGAGAATTAACTCACTATTTCGCCAAGTTCGGACTAAGACTCAAAGGGAGATGAATAGATCCGAAGGTGAATTGGAGAGGAAGAAAAAGCTCGAGGAGATTTTGAACTGAGAGAGACAATATGGAGTAAGAGAGCGGTGAATTGAGACAAGATGATAATTGAAGCCCTAAATTTTATATTTGCTAATTTCAAATTTTTTAATATTAAAAAATTAATATATTATTATAATATAACTAGTCCGATCCGGATGGGCGAGTGGGCAGATCCGCCCATGGAACCGAGAACCAGACCGGTACCTAGTGGTTCCCATAAATTGTAACTTCTGCCCATGGAACTAGGAACTAGACCGGTACCTACTGATTCCCATAAATTGGAACCGAGAACCGGACCGGTTCCCTTAAGAACTACTGGTTCTGGGCAGTCCGAACAGGTCCCAGTTCTTTTGCACACCCCTATAGTAACCATTATGTTTAGAGATTGTTTTTTCTAATTCTATTCCTTAGACGAGTTTCTGAATATGTAAAAGCATTTAATAATTATATAAAATTTCTATTCTCGAAATAAAAATGCATTTGGTACAATCCTCAAACTTTTTGTAACTTAGAATTTATTTTAATTTTTTAATAATTTTATTTCATTTTTCGCTTTTTTTTTTTCTTTTTCTTCTTTTGCTTCTTCCTTTTGCTCATTGTTGGCCTCGACCATGACTAGTGACTGGTTAAACGACGGTCAGCGACCTTGCGGACCTTGGGAGAGCCTCGCGGGCCCTCAGCAAGGTCCCTTAACTTGGCTAGGCAAGGGTGACCCTCGTTGGTGTCTAAGCAAGCTTAGCCTTGATAGCCATCACTGAGGTCCATGACTAGCTAGAGGAAGAAGAAGAAGAAAATGAAAAGAAGAAAAGAGAAAAAAGAAAAAGGGCTTGATTATGAAGTTATTCCTAAGAACAAAAAAATAACTTTTTTTTACTTCTTCATTCCATTTCAAATCTATTTTCAATAACAAAAAAAGTTACTGAACAGATTTTTGTTTTATTTGTTCCAAAGAATAAAAGAATAAAATCATGCATTATTTGGCACGTTACCAAATGGGCCCTAAATTTGTATAAGGAGGAGTGGCTGCTAACTTGTTTTGTACTTGGACTTTTAGTTACATCCACTACATCAATTGAACGAGTTACTCTAATAAATTGCGTCGATCACATGTCTAGCTGCGACCCCATCAACATTGCGGGTTTCCAAACTCCACCCGTCTCTTTACATTTATAATTCATACGGTGAGTCTCTATTCAATGTTTTCTCATTGTAAAAGGCTAAACTGCAGCAAAAGTAGCTAGTAAAGGTAATGTTGCTACTATGAACCCTTACACTGCACATGCATAGATTTCTTTAATTGCCTATGTATATATAATATGAGAGAACATTATTTCACCAGGAATTCCTATTCTACCCTATCGAGTCTTGAACTGCAGTCTCTAGGTCACCTCTCTCTCCTTTCTTTCTTGTCGATGCCATCCTCGCCACCGTCGGTCCCTCCGTGTGTTTTGGGTTAGGCCACCGCAATCAACCCCCGCACAAGGAGATAGGTGGGGGGCGGCTCACCTCGCATCTTTGCGAGAGAGAGAGAGAGAGAAAGAGAGAGAGATCCAATTGGTACCGATGGTCGAGCGGTAACAGTTGATCGACGCACCAAGCGGTGGCTAGTGTGTCGCGCAAGGCGGTCGTGTGGCGGTCGCTGGCAGAGAGAGGTAGAGAAAGGGAAAGGGGATTTGTGTTGAATGAGGGCTTCCTATTCTTGAGAGTAAAGTTTTACAAGTCAAGTTTGCACATGGTAAGTGAACAGGGTGCATCCGCTTTTTCGACATCTTTTTGTTCCCTAAAAAGGAAGAGAGGGAACAGAAGAGTCAAGGAAAAGGCAAAGGCAGCTCAAGCAAAGCCAATGTGCCATTCCCAAGCTCTCTCAAGAGCCTGAAACGCATGCCATTTAACCCCCTACCCCTCCTCCTCAAGTTCACCGTCCAAACGTCTCCCTCTTCTTGATCAACCCCGCGAGGCACGATGATCACGGGGTCGGACTTCTACCATGTCATGACGGCGATGGTGCCACTGTACGTGGCGATGATCCTGGCCTACGGCTCCGTCCGGTGGTGGCGCATCTTCACCCCGGACCAGTGCTCCGGCATCAACCGCTTCGTCGCCCTCTTCGCAGTCCCCCTCCTCTCCTTCCACTTCATCTCCTCCAACAACCCTTTCGCCATGAACCTCCGCTTCCTCGCCGCCGACTCCCTCCAGAAGCTCCTCATCCTCCTCGCCCTCGCCCTCTGGTCCCACCTCTCCCGCCGCGGCTCCCTCGACTGGTCCATCACCCTCTTCTCCCTCTCCACCCTCCCCAACACCCTCGTCATGGGCATTCCCCTCCTCCGCGGCATGTATGGCCCCTACTCCGGTGACCTCATGGTCCAGATCGTCGTCCTCCAGTGCATCATCTGGTACACTCTTATGCTCTTCCTGTTCGAGTTCCGCGCCGCCCGAACCCTCATCTTCAACCAGTTCCCTGGCACTGCTGCCGCGTCCATCATCTCCATCCGAGTTGATCCTGACGTCGTCTCCCTTGACGGATCCCGGCAGCCCCTTGAGACCGAGGCCGAGGTCGGCAGTGATGGCAAGCTCCGTGTCACCGTCCGCCGCTCCAGCGCCTCGCGGTCAGACATCTTCAAGCCCGCGGCATGGCTCTCTCCACGGCCGTCAAACCTGACCAATGCTGAGATTTACTCACTGCAGTCGTCGCGGAACCCAACGCCAAGGGGGTCCAGCTTCAACCATGCCGAACTCTACTCCGTTGCTGCGGGGCTCGGAGGCGGTGGGAGGGGATCAAACTTCGGGTCTGCTGACGTGTACGGCCTGTCAGCATCGTTCGGGCCAACGCCGAGGCCATCAAATTACGAAGAGGACAAACCGAGGTTCCCATATGGCAGCGGAGGCAGCACGGCCGGTAGCTACCCCGCCCCAAATCCGGGGATGTTCTCACCAAAGAACAACGGCGGGAGCGGAGGGAAGAGGGCGAATGGCCAAGGAGGGAAGAGAGGGGCTGAAGATGGTGGTGGCGGTCGGAGGGATCTTCACATGTTTGTTTGGAGCTCAAGTGCTTCTCCAGTTTCTGATGTGTTTGGGAACAACCAAGACTTGCCCACCGGTGCAACTCATGAGAAAGGTAAAATGTTCTTCCCTTTTGTGATTCTTTTTCTAGTGAATTCTGTCTGTGTCCTTTGATTGGGTAATTTGCGGTGAATCATCAGTGGATCAAAATCATATTAAAGAAGGTGATCAGCTGGAGAGAGATGAGTTCAGCTTCAGGAACAGAAGGCCAGAGAATGTCGAAGCGGGCGGCGGGGATGCGATGCCACCAACGAGTGTGATGACGAGGCTCATCTTGATCATGGTGTGGAGGAAGCTCATCCGGAACCCTAACACCTACTCCAGCTTGATCGGCATCACTTGGTCCCTCGTCTCGTTCAGGTTACATCAGTTTGAAAAACAATTCCCCTTGACTTTTTGGCTTCTGGGGTCTGCAAATTTGCATGCTCTGCTGACATGTCTTCTCATCGGCATCCATCATTTCTTTTCCTTCTCGTTTTGGTTCGTTTAGGTGGCACATCGAGATGCCCGCAATCATAGCCAAGTCCATTTCCATACTGTCAGATGCAGGACTTGGCATGGCCATGTTCAGCCTTGGTCAGTCAACTTTCTCCCAACATAACTCTCTCTCTCTCTCTCTCTCTCTCTCTCTCTCTCTCTCGATCTCGACTTTTATGTTGATTACACTTTCCTTTTCTGGGTCACGACCCATTCCTCCATCATTTATGCAAGAGGAGCACGCTTTAGATTTTTTCTGCAAGAACAAGCAAAGTGAAGCGTGGGGTGGGGTGGGGTGGGATGGGGTGAGCAGCAGGAGAGATTCTTGATGTACCCGGCACACGTGGACTCAGTATGTCTCAAGCCTTAAATCAAGGGCTGAGTCCATGCAAATAAAGATGTGGTTAGGGTTTTCTGTGCGTTACAGGACCGAATATTCGCCTTCTATAAAGCTTTGCACGTGCAGATTTATCGACTTCTTTTTTTGGATCGGGATAGATATGTGGGGTGTTATAATGAAGTGGCTGACGGTGAGGTTTGATGAATGAATGGCAGGTCTGTTCATGGCGTTGCAACCGAAGATCATAGCTTGCGGGAATTCCGTCGCAACTTTTGCTATGGCCGTCAGATTCCTCACCGGTCCGGCCGTCATGGCCGCTGCCTCCCTGGTAATCGGCCTCAGGGGCGATCTCCTCCGCGTCGCCATCGTACAGGTATGTCCCATACTCACAGAAAGCATCAAACAGATGCAGTGTATAAACTAAATAGAATCTGAACCGCCAAATTTAGTGTTGAGCGGTCTCTCTTTAAGAAACTTGATTCGACCTATGTAGATCTCTTTATAATTATTCTCTTACAGAATTTGTGCATGCTATGAACTAGAAGTGCTTACAATGCCCTAAACACAATGTTACAGGCAGCTCTTCCTCAGGGGATCGTCCCCTTTGTCTTCGCCAAAGAATATGGCCTACACCCAGACATTCTTAGCACAGCGTAAGTACTGTATTCGTACTTGTAATTGCCATTCTAATTTCACTTTTGCTTGGCTTCTAATTTATGCAATTCCCTTTTGAATAAGCCACTTGATTGATTATATGCAGTGTCATATTCGGGATGTTAATCGCCTTGCCGATTACACTCGTCTACTACATTTTGCTGGGCATCTGAAGAGCGAAGAAAAACCCTAGAATCTCCAAGAGATGATGAAGAATTTGGCTTCTTAATTTGATCGCTAGTCCACAGGATCCTGCAGAGAACATGGAGAACAAATCATAGTGCAGATCAAGCTTTTTTCTCCAATGGTATTTCTAGGAAAATTGTAAAATCATGGTTGTAGTTAATAGAAATTATCTAGCCTGTTCTTTTGAGGTATAAAGAGAAATCTAGGAGGAGGGAACGTTATCCCACTCCAAGGTCAAAGCATGCCACAAGCCTACATTTAGGACTTACAGATCGTCTACCAACAAGCACTGCTGGCAGTGGGAATCGAACCTACGCATGGTCGATGCAAAGTACTTTATCGTTACCAATTAAACCTCCCAACATTGGCTCCTTTTCTTTTCTTCATTTTAATTTGGATCGATATGAAAAGCTAGGAGACATAAGGGAGGAAAAATGGGAAAAGGAGATAAGGAGACAGAGAAAGAGAGTGCTTATTATCATGTGATTACTCCCTTTGGTTTTCTACATTTAAGAATTAGTATGCTAAAGCTTCCCTATTTTGTTCTCCTCTCCATTTCTTGTGCTTTATCCAAAGGGTCAAACCAAAAATAGTATGTCTATGTTCGAGACGATATTAAAACTTGGGATTGGGATTGGGATTTAGGTTTCTTGTCAAATTAGTTAACAAGAGGTGATAATTATTTCACCTGAGGAAGGTCAAGTAGTATTCGGGTGAGTTTTCAAGCATCTCAACTAGTCCACCTCCATGAGCGATCCTAAGAATGCACTCACTCACATCGGTCTATTGCATTTGGTACTTTACTCTCGAAATGCTCCCAACAAGACTTGAATCCAAGATCAGAAGGAGATGAGCATACTCCTTTTTCATCTAAGCCAACACCTTATTGGTAAGGTGTGAAAGCAAAGTAACTTTGCGGATGGATAGCCCAACTCCTCCTTATGCAGTGACCTTAAAGAGAACTAATCCGGTTTATCTTGTCTCCAACTATACCCTACAGGGAAATTTTTGCATCTCTTTAAGCATCATGCGACGCTATAGTAAAGCAAAATCGGCAGGAGAACCAAACTTTAGATTCATCTATGAATATGGTAAGGTTTGTAGCTTGATCAAACCCTTGAATACAAGTCATCGAGTTAACCTGTTGGGCAATGGGATTGGTCAAGTTCATCCAAAGCGCAAAGGATCACTATTGCACAGCAATCATGTAGCGAAATGCTTTGATTTCATTAATGGACTAATGGGTTGTCATTTAAGTTGGGAAAAAAGGGGAAAAGGGAGATTGTAATCTTGACAGACACCAAAACATGGGACCGGAGAAATTAGGGCAAAGGAGTGTCCAACATGTTGGGAAGATGCTCTCATGGAGACTGTGTGCTTTTAGAAAATGTCCGTATACAGTTCAAACGAGGGTCCATTCGCCCATCATCATCTCGCCCTCTGTTCTTGACTTTGTTTCCTTTTCACTGTTTTGGACTGTGGTTAGTGGCCTGGTGTGCTTGATTAGATACGATATGTCTCTGCCACGGGTGATTTCGATGTCAATCTCGAGCTACTTTATTTAAATTACCATGAAAATGTCACCCTCTGCATAAAGTAGGCTACTGATGTCACGTTAGTTGATAAATGGGGTCGATGGTTGTCAATTTTTTGCATTAATGAATTGTATCTGATCTTGTATAGTGACTAATCTATAAAATAACTAATGGACCATTATCATATTTTTGCGCAGAAAAAAAGGAAGAAGTTTTAATTAAGTTTGGGACTTACTTCACTCATTGCTAAAATGCAGCAAACTTTTCGTGGACGAACTTGTCACTGTAGCCCTACTAGGTGCTAGTGGGGAAGCTCAAAATCAGCTTATAATGAAAATGAAAATAGACGGGAAAAGTACCAAAAAAGTCCTAAACCTATTACATTGGTACCAATTCAGTCCTAAACTTTTTAATTGGACCAATTCAGTCCTAAACATTTTAATATTGGTACCAATTCAGTCCATCCGGTCAATTTTCGCCGGCCGGCGCTGACGTGGACGTCGGTCGGTGACCGGACGCTGACATGGCAATTTTTATGATTTTTTTATTATTTTTTCGAATTTTTTTATTAATTTTTATTGATTTTTTTTTTTTTTTGCTGCCTCCTTCTTCTTCCTGGTGGCCGGCGAGCCTCCGGCGATAGGACTGAATTAGTACCAATGCAATAAGTTTAGGACTTTTTTGGTACTTTTCCCAAAATAGACTGGAGAACATGACATATGACTTTCAATTTGCAAATCAAGTCCTTTATCACCTGATCGATCACCAAATTGACGAGCGGACTCTTGTTATCATAGGGAATAAATGGGCATATTCAATTTACCCCTTTGGGAGGTTCATTGCATCTTCTCGGCTTTCAAATTGTGCTACCCACCCCTCGCCCCCACGAGCATAATCATTACCATTGCCTTTGAATTTAAATTTTCATTCTAAGTGAAGTTTGCAAATAGAGAAGCAACCACCCAATAAGAAAAAGGTCATATGGTGACAGTGCTTGCATGGGGCCTTGACGAGAGCATGGCATCACTAATTAAGATGTCTCCATTCATTGCAAAAGTTACTGAGTTTCCCCCCTTCCCCATGATCATCGATGGAGCTCGTGAAGAACATCTCCATATCCTGCTTCTTGCGTCCCTACCATCGCAGTTTCTAGTTCAGTGATGCTGTTGTCCATCCAAATTGATTGCCAACTGCGAAGTAATTTCTTTTTTCTTTTTCTTTTTTTATTATTAGAAATGGTGGAGAAGCACGACCCTGGAACTGCCTTTTGAGAGTTATAATATAGATTCGGCACCGACATGGGGTATTTCAATAGAACCATAATCGCTCGACCCACTAAGAGCTCGAAGGTTTGAGATTGCAAGAGTGTACTGCGGTCCAACTGGCATACTACATACGGGTCAGTTTCTTCGCACAAGGTAGCACATGCATGGCAAAAGTAAGAGTTAGCGGGAGATTCACTCGTAACAAGGCTCAAACTTGAGATCTCAGGAAAGACAATATGACCCCTTCATTATTATACTGCCAAGCTTGGCAGTAAGTGCCCGACATTATAATAGGAAGAAAGTAGAGAAGTTCACAACATTTGGAGTTAGGCAATTTGTTTAGGCGAACATAATCGACCATAATGGGATCCTTGGCCTCCAGCTGATGTCGCAATCCATCCAAACCCTTCGCATGAAAAGGAGTAATTGTAACATTTGTGACCAATTTGACAGCGGTTGAAGTTCATGGAAAGGCCCCACATGGCATAAACTAAAGATTCATTGTCTAACGAAGACTCAAGAGTGCCCAAAAATCTCTTCCGTTATACGCATCCGCAGAATACTTTGCTTAGGCCTAATACCCTAAAAAACTCAAACTTTAGCTCTTATCCCCATTTTACCTCATCTTATAAAAAATCACCAACTTTAGACCATGTCCTAATTCTACTCTAAAATTTTTTGTCCTAAACTTTTTTTTGTCTTGTAAAAAACCCTCAACTTTAGGTCCAATATCAATTCTACCCTAATTTTTTTTTTTTTTGTCTCATAAAAATATCCCAGCTTTAAGTCTAATTTCAATTTCACTCTAATCTTTTTGTCTCATAAAAGATTACCGACTTTGCTCTCCATTAATCCTTTGTCAAAAATCACCCTTTTGATTTTGCATTTGTCAATTTCTTGAGCTTGAGAGTGTTCCATTTTCACGGTCAGAGAGATCACGCCCAAGATGCTCGAACAGCTCATGCTTGAAAGTTTTCCATCTCTCAATTGTCAATGAGAAATTTTGAATGAAGGATTAATGAGGCTAGATTTGTGACTCAAATAAAAGTTTGTGCCTTTTTATGATATGGTAAAAATTTTAGATGAAAACTGGGACAAGACATAAAGTTGAAGGTTTTTCATAGGATAACAAAAAAGGTATGAAGTGAAATTGGGACATACCCTGAAGTTGAGGGGTTTTTTATGGGATAAAAAAAAAAAGTTTATGATAGAATTGGGACTAAAGCTAAAGTTTGAAATTTTTTAGGGTATTAGGCTCTTTTCCTTGTGTATAGTGTATTAAAGGATCGAAAAAGATTATACCTACGCATGACATACATGAATAGTAAATAGGAGACGCTATGATTTAAATACCCAATTTAAAAAATGTAAAAAAAAAAAAAAAAAAAAAAGATCACGCAAAGCTCCTATCATTTATGGAGATATTATGCGCATGAGACAGGGAGGATTAATATGTCCCAAACCTTGCACGCACGCACATGTATGGGACCTGTGGAAGCACGTAAGACATCATTCCAGACATTGCACTAAAACTTAAAGTTTTGGGCTGTGGTTAGGGGTCTGGTGTGCTTGATTAGATATGATATGTCTCTTCCACGGGTGAAAATGCTGTCAATCTCGAGCTACTTTAGTTAAATTACCTTGAAATTGTCACCCTACTGATGTCATGCTAATTGATTAATGGTGTCGTTTGTTGTAAATTTTTTGCAGTAATTAAATGATTCAACTTGCATCGCAACGGTACTATATAATGACCAGTGGCCCATTATTGTATTTTTGTGGGAAAAAAGAAAAAAGAGGCTTTCAAATAGGTTTGGGACCTACCTCGCTATCAACTAAATAAGCCCGTCACCGTAGCCTACTAGATGTGAGTGGATAAGTCGAAGGTTGAACACCGATACTTAGGTTCACCCTTCGCAAAAGTTCTTCTAAAATTGTAAATAGGCTAAAAATCAAGTCTTGAATCATACGACCAACCACCTAATTAGTCGCTAGAATCATAATAATATAGGGAATATATCCGGATATTCAATTTAGGACTTTAGTGTTGAAAACTAACAAATTGGATATTTCTATTACAATAATAATAATAATAATAATAATAAACATTTGATATTATATATACATATAAATATATATATCCAAGAGGCTAAAAGAAGAAATAGAAGAAGGATAGGTGATGACGGTGCATGCATGGGGCCTTGAAGAGGGCTTGGCATCACTAACCAAGATGTCTCCATTCATTGCTAAAATGAGTGAGTCTTCCTTTCTCATCATCATCGATTTCATATCGTGCTTCTTCTGTCCCTACCATGGCAATTTTTCTGGTTCAATGATGCCGTTATGCATCCAAGTTGATTACCAATTTTGAATTCTTTTTACCCCAAGGGACAATTTCGAGAGCTGCCTCTCTAGGATTTATCATCAAGATTCAATACTTGTTTAGAATGCTTGAATTGAGTCATGACTACTTATTTTATTAAGAGCTTGAATGTCCAAAATTGACAAGCATGGTACTGTAGTCCTATTGGCATACTCGAAACTAGTAAGTCTCTTCATATGAGATAGCAAATGCCTATCCAAGACAAATGTTGCTAGAGATTCGCTCATGATAAAGCTTGAACTCATGATCTCATGAAAGATAGCATCTTCACCGTGGACTACCAAGTTCGGTGGTAAATGTCCAACATCATATCCTGAAAGCAAGCAGGTGATTTGTTCGGTTGAACTGAATCAGTCACGATGAGATCCTTCTTCCTAATTAGTATTTTCACTCAATCTCATCGTCCATCCAAATTCTTTCGGTGAAAAATGATTAAGTGTAACATTCATAACTAAATAAGGAAAGTTTGAAGTTTGTCGAGAGACATAAGGTTTAGAGAGCACATAAAAACTTCTTCCCTTGTGATATGGGGTATTCATGAATCGAATTAGATTTCACCCACACATGACAGAAGTAAATTCCAATTTGGAGACACTATAATTCCAACACGAAATTTCAAAAGTAAAAAAGAAGAAGAAAAAAGGTAAAATGGGCCCCCCCAATTGAGATATAATGCACATGAGACAGAGAGAATTAATATATTCTAAAGCATGCACGCACTCGTATGGAGGATCCCATTGCTCTTTAAAGTACGTACAGACATCATTCCAGACATTGAACTACAACTAAAGGTTTTGCAAGACAAATCAAAAGGCAAGCAAAACTGTGTCCTCTTTCTTTATCCTTTTTCTTTTCCCTCTTTATATGGATAGTCTCTCCTCCACAAGACAACTTAATTATTATTTAAAGAAAAAATTTTGATAACGTTCCTTAATTTATTATTAGAATATCAATCTATTTAAACAATAAAAAATTAAATAATAATTAATTATAAATTATAATGAAGTCTACTCATTTAAAACTTTATAATTCACAATAAACTATTATTCTCGTAAGAATTCGAAAAATTTTATGTCAACAAAACTTTTATTTAAATTGTACATATGATAGCAGTATCTCACATGAAGAAAATTCATGAGTATTGCCTAAATCAAAAAGGAAGAAGGATAAGAAAGGAAGAAAGGATAAAGAGAAACTCTACTTGATGTCTCCCACTAGTTTGTGTCGGGCCGGCCATTTAAACGACATCACTTTGTGGACTTTTGTACCCCTCTCTCTCTCTCTCTCTCCCTTTGTATATTCTTAGCCCTAGGAGATTCGTAGTAGATTTGTATAGGGAGAGATAAGGATATATGTAGAATATCTCCCCTAGACTAATCAAACATTCTTCTGCAATTTTCTAGGCCGAGAATGATAAATTACATTAATACACGTGAAAAGTTGAGCTAGACCCACTAGGGTTTCCTTAAGAAGGCAAGAGGCTTGCCTTCCTCCAATGCAAAATCATCTTACCCACGAAACGTAGCAAATATTGAGGTTCATACACCCAAATTGTCATTGGAGACGCGGTCATCGCCTCAATCACATCAATTTTGATTGCAATCTTCCCGCCTATGAATCTCAAAGGTGATGTGGTGTACCATATCGCCATACAATGAACATCAAAGGAAATTTTCAATGTTATGAAATTTCTTTTGTCGTTACGCGATTTGATTATGACAAGTTGAGTGTTCAAATAAGTCAATCGCTGTCATGCGTGGGGCCATGTTCGTTTAGCACGTTCCCCTTTCATCCCATCAAGTCGCCAAGTGAGGATAGAAATTGATGGCGAAGTTGCGTGTCTTTAGCGTCAAATGACCTTCTAAGCTGAGGTCAAAAACAGTGCACAAATCGCTGCGAATCCGTCCAGAGGAGAAGCCAAAGGGAATGGGGGAATCGAAATTAGCTAGGCCATCATTGAGAATCGGAAAAGATGGCCATGCGTTTTCCACGATTGGGCCACTGTCATATCAGTCTACCGACGGTATTGAATAGGCATGCCGCGTAAGGGCAATATACCAAATGATTCGATTGATTTGCCCTTGCGCGCACTTGAGGGAAAAGCAGTCCAGTGATTCATTAGAGTAGACACCGATAGTTGTCATTGTCAAGCATGAAAATGCAGTCAATTATAACAGAAAAGATGTTTACTCTATTTCAAAAATCAATTTCTATTGCTGATAGATATTTTTATTTTTTATTTTTTAAATAAAAATACGTGTTTGATAATAATATTAATTTTTTTCTAAAATAAAAATTTATTTGATAACAACATAAAATTTCCCTCTCTCTCTCTCAATCAATGCAGACAGTAGGCGACCGATGGCAATTAGGGATTGGCAATTGCGAGCAATGGATGATGGCGATCAACGGCACGTGGGCAATCAATTAATAACAAGAGTGAGTGATGAGAAGAGTTTTTATTTCTCATTTATATTTTAAAAATATCGAAATATGAAAATATTTACTTTTTAGTTTTATTCCAAATTTATTTGTGGACTAAAAAATAATTTCAGAAGTAAAAAAATGAAGTTGCATTACTAAACAGAAAACGGATTTTTATTTCAAATTTATTATCGAGAGTACAAAAATAGTTCTTATTAAAAATAAAATAGCTATCATAAACACAAAATAAATGACTATAGTGCCACAGGGAAATTTCCAAGTAAGGTTATGAATTTTGCATTCAATTTTCTCAATGGAGCCTTTAAAGTGGATTTCGTTTTAAATAAGAGTTGAGAGTAAATAATTTAGTCGTGCAACGCATCTTCGTCCCATGAGCACGTGTAACTCGCAGGACACTTTCCGCGACAATGACAAGCATTTTTCTCTAGGGAAATCATGTTGTATTTTCGTCGTTCTCCTCCTTCTCTTTCTTCTTTTACCATGCACGCCTCGGTCTTCTTCGCCCCCACGCCTCCGTCTTCTTCCGTTCTTATCCTTCTTTTCGCTTTTTCTCTTCTCCATCTCCAAATGCCGTGTCCTAGCCGTCGTCCCGCCTCTAGTGCTGCCACTGTCGGGCCCCGACCACGGAGCCGAGCCCCACCACCGCAGCCATGGTGGTAGGTGACGTCATGCGGCCACATTCGAGAGAGGTTGCACGAGGCACATGACCGCGTCGGACCAAGGAGGGTGGCGGGTCTCTCTTTGTTGCATTACAATCTCGAAATCAAACTAGGCTGAACCTTCACACCGGGGCCATAAAGTCAGGCCATGGCAAGGAAATTGACACGCACGTGAAAACTTTGCCATCAAAGATTCAGTCGGCCGGTGAATTGAGACGTGATTTGAAACTAAGTTGCTCACTCCAATTCTTATTTGAACGAGATCTACTCTGCGGTCACTTTGTAAGGCTCTATTCAAAATTTTTCCCGATGCCAACCACGACAGGAACCAGTCCAAAATCAGATACTGCTGTGCTATGATTAAGTGGAATTATAAAAGTTCAACGAAAAAGGAAGTTAAAAAAGGGGGTGGTGATTAACGGACTTCCGTCGGTTCGCCCGAGTCCTCCTTGATAAAATCAACCGGTTCTTACAAATCACGTGGACCTTCTGATCATTCTCTAGGCCCATAATGATCTTGTTTTGGGCCGTTCGTTATATCTACTTTCTTGGACATGGGCTTATAGGGAATCATTCTTCGTGGCCCAATAACTTGATTGGGCCGTGTGGAAGACGCTCTTATCACCATCTCCTCTTACTCATTCATTGCAGGTGCGGTTACACGAGTTCATCGACTCGAGAAAGACCGGGCTTTGACCGTTATGGAGGGGGTTTTCCGGTGGTCGTGTCCAGATCCCGGTATGGATCGATGAATAGCTTCACCTTCAGATACTCTTAGCAGGGTGTGTTATAATAAGAGTGATGAATCGTGCTAGAGCTACAGGATAGCTAAAATTAGGAGTGAGCATGATTTCGGGATAGAATCTAGAACTAGTCCGGTTTCAATGGAACTCGGTCCAGCTCCCAGCTGCTATGTGATTCCGTTCCCGACTCCTGGGTAGGAATCAAACTAGATCAAGTTTGGGAACCGGAAAATTGGACCATGTAATCCTAAAATAGGAATTGATATATATTACACGGTATTCGTAAGGGCCGTGAGGCAGATTACAACTCATGTGACCCATGATCTTTTCCTACTCATACCCCAGGAAAAGCTGTTTATTGCATGCATTAACAAGGGGGACACCCAAGTTTGAGTTCGCTTGCTTCGTTCGCTTTGCTTTTGCACTCGGCTTTTTTAATTGGCAAAGCTAGCGACCCGCTCAAGCAAGAAGAAGAAGTTTCTCCTCAGTTGAGGTAAATGCAGATGGATGGCTAATTGGTAATCTCGGTGTCACCTTTTTTTTTTTTTCTTTTTTTGGTCAGAAAGTGGTAATTTTCATCACTAAGCCACTAAAGGGGCCATAGAAGGATCATAGTCTAAATATAAAATTAAACAAAGAGAGTAAGAGGGATTAGTGACCCAATTCCAAAGGGAGAGAGTTAGATCGGTGGGTCTTGGCAACCCAATTCGCAACTTGATTTGCTTCTCTTGGTTCGTAATCCACCGAAATTCCTCCATTATGGGCGAGGAGTTCTTTGCAATCATTGATGATGGAATGGGCTACCGATGGATTGGTATCTTGGCCCAATAAGCTATTGATAAGTGATAAATTATCTGAAGTTAAGTGCACGTGCAGCCTCAAAACTAATAACAGGATCAAAAGTACTATCTTCAACTTTAAAAAGATTTTGAGCCCCCTTACGCAGAATATGGATTGGGTTTGCACAAGTTGATCCGGAAGATAATCACGCATTTGAAAAAAGCGATTGTTGAGAGCCGAATCAATTTTTTTTCAAATTTTAAAACATGACATTCACCCTATAAAATTCGCGCAAACTGCAAAGGAAATTAAGTTCCAGCGTACCAGAAAAACATGACATTCTCTCTCGACTCTTAAGTCAGTCCAACTACAAGTCTACCCCATTCCCCTCAAAATATTGGGTGGCCCAATAATGATGCGACACATGGCTTCACGTGGAGACGTGACCCATCATTATTTTTAGTCAAATTTTTGCCTCCTTCTCTCCCTTCTCATTAAATCCATCAGGTAGGGCTCGATCTCGCCAATTCGTCCTCTTTCCGAGCCCACCATTATTTTTCAAAGAATGTTTCGCCTTCTCCCTCTCTTCATTAAATGCTTTGTCCCTCCTCTGTGGTGGAAATAGGGAAAAAACCACGAAAAATCCTAAACTTTGTCCCGAGTGACACATTTACCCCAAACTTTTTTTGCGCCGTGAAAAACCTCAAACTTTCCAAACCATGACACATTTACCCCAAACTTTTTTTTGCGACACCAAAAACCCTAAACTTTCTAAGTGTGACACATCTACCCCAAAATTAAAGGGCATTTTGGTCTTTTCATTTTTAAAAATTTTTTTTTTTTCTCTTTTTTTTTTTCTTCTTCCCTCCGCCGGCCATGGCGGAGCCGGCGGAAGGAAGCCGGCTCGGGGAGGGTCGCCCTCGCCGCATGGGGCGAGGGCGGCCCTCGCCGGCGTCGGGCAAGGGCCTCCCTCGCCAGATCTGGCGAGGGCACCCCTCGCCGGACGCAGGCGAGGGTGGCCGGCAGAGAGAAGAAAAAGAAGAAAAAAAAAGAAAAAACTAAAAACAAAAACTAAAAAAGACAAAAATGCCCTTATGGGGTAAATGTGTCATGATTGGAAAGTTTGGGATTTTTCACGGCAAAAAAAAAAAAAGTTCGAGATAAATGTGTCACTCAGCAAGAAAGTTTGGAATTTTTCGGGGTAAATCCATCAGGTAGGGCTCGATCTCGCCAATTCGTCCTCTTTCCGAGCCCACCATTATTTTTCAAAGAATGTTTCGCCTTCTCCCTCTCTTCAGTAAATGCTTTGTCCCTCCTGTGTGGTGGAAATATTGGGTGGTCCGAGAGCGCCATGTCACTGAGCGCCGGCCCAATGAAGTGCAACACGTGGCTCCACGTGGAGACGTGGCCCACCATTATTTTTAGTCAAATATTTGCCTCCTCCTCTCCCTTCTCATTAAATCCTTCGTCCTTTTTCCGGCCCACCATTATTTTTCAGAGAAGGTTTCGCCTCCCCACTCTCTCTTCATTAAATGCTTTGTTCTCCTTTGCATACTCCTCCCGCTCGCACAAAGAAGCGACCCTTCCCTTCTCTCTCTTTTATAATTTTCTCTATCAAAGCCGCACGATGCCCGCCCTCTCTTTTTCAAAAATCTCTCCCTTCCAAAAGCCCATCGGTCGCCTTCAAGCTTGGTCGTCTCCCCCGTCGCCGCCAGGAGTCACTCGCTCCCTCTCTCTCGCTCTTATGAGCCCCGCCGGTCGTAGCTGTCAACCGAGCTCTGACCGTCTCCGCTTCTTCGTCGGGTCGCCTTGTGGTCCTAGCTCTAGCTGCTTGGCTTCGTGTGGAGGAACGGTGAGCGCGGACGGCGATGATTTGGTCCTCTTTGGCATCGAAGTGAGCTGCGATGACACCACGGCCGCCGTTGTGAACAATCTATCTCACTTCCAAGAGCCCTACTGGTCGTATTTGCCGTGTCTCGACCTACAATCGTGTGGTCGTGGTTGCCTCTGGTCCTAACTCCAGCTCCTCGGTTTCGTGTGGAGGAACGGCGAGCGTAGATGGCTATGTCATTCTCAGTGTTGCCAAAAGCCGAGAGAGTCCTCTTCAAACAAGACCGAGCCAATGTCATTCTTCTACACTAGAAAACATGTTGGATTTGTTTCTTCATCGAGATTTCTTTTGCGAACGCAAGCATGTGTCTTGTGAGCTTTTTAGTTGAAGTGTGAATTGTAAACATTTGAAGGATGAAATATTCATTTGTTAATGTAAATAAATTTCATCTTGGTTTCTCGTGACCGGCTTTCATTCTCTTTGATTACTTTTATGTTCTATTGGGAACAGATTGGCGTAGCTCACCCATGAGTTTTTGAAATGAAGTTTCGGACCGTCCACGTACGCTGTTTTCAATATTCGACCTGATGGAAAGCGAGTTTCCTCATCAGATTTCTCTTTTTCTTGGCTCTTCTTTGTATGAGCAATGACTCATGTCAATGTTTGAAGTGAATATTGCCATGGAAGAATCGTATGCAACTAGTGGTAGAAGAGCAAGGTTTCTCGTCAAGAAAAATGAAGTCACTTTGCAAGGTAAGAAAGCCACAGTTCTTTTACTCCATCACCCATTTTGACCCCCCGGGTCTCGGTCCTCTCCTCTCTTCCGAATCGCGCGTAGAGAGAGAGAGAGAGGGAGATAGAGCGAGAGAGGGAGGGAGAGGCGGTGATCAAATTGGAGTTGCTGACTCACTTCATGGGTAAGTCGGGTTTGCTTCGCGAGTCTCAACATTTCCTTTCGTCCTTCCTTCGATCGGGCAATCGCTTTTGTGGTGAGTCTTTCCTTCTGGGTGTTTGAGGTTTTTTCCTACTTTTATTTTTTCGGTGGTTTTCTGGGTTCTTCGTTTCTTGGTCGATGGTCAACTGGTTGGGGCGATCTGGGTTTCGATTACATGGGTGGAAGGAGGGTCGTAGACCTCCGTTTTTTATTTTTGTTTATGCTTTCTCTGGTTTTTTTCTTCTTTCCCTTTCATTTCCTTCTGGGTATGTTTTGTGGACGTGCTGTGAATGGTTTCCCGAATTCAGAATTAGTTTGACAAAACCGAGGAGCCAGAGTTAGGACCGGAGGCAACCACGACCACGGTCGGAGGTCGGGACACAGCAAATACGACCGGCAGGGCTCTTGGAAGCGAGAGAGAACGTTCACAACAGCAGCCGTGGTGTCGTTGCAGCTCGCTTCGATGCCAAGGACCATCGAATCATCGCCGTCTGCACTCGTTGTTCCTCCACATGAAACCGAGCAGCTAGAGTTAGGACCACAAGGCTATCCCGACGAAGAGGCGGAGGCGGAGACTGTCAGAGCTTGGGACACAGCTACGACCGGCAGGGCTAATAAGAGTGAGAGAGGGAGCGAGTGGCTCCTAGCGGCGACAGGGGAGGCGAACAAGCTCGAAGGCTACCGGCGGACTTTTGGGAGGGAGAGATTTTTGAAAAAGAGAGAGGGCGGGTGTCGCATGGCTTTGATGGAGAAAGATATGCAAAACAGAGAGAGCCAATTTTGAAAGAGAGAAGGGAAGGGTCACTTCTTTGTGCGAGCGGGAGGAGGAGTATGCAGAGGAGAGCGAAGCATTTAAAGAAGAGAGGGGGGAGGCGAAACCTTCCCTGAAAAATAATGGTGGGTTTGGGAAAAAGGACGAAGGATTTAATGAGAAGGGAGAGGAGGAGGCAAAAATTTGACTAAAAATAATGGTGGGCCACGTCTCCACGTGGAGCCACGTGTCGCATTCTCATTGCGCACAGTGATATGGCGCTTCCGGACCACCCAATATTCCCCCCTCCCTCTCTCTCTCTCTCTCTCTCACTCTCTCCCTTTCTGTCCAAGTAAGTCCACCCGTAAGACATGATACAGATTTCTGTGGGATTCGACTTCACTTGCCATTAAAAAGAATCCCATCTCATGTTTTCATAATGCTAACCCGGCATTTGTGTTTTACTTTAGTACTGTCTTACCATCTATAACTTTTAGGCATTCCACATCACTTGCATGTGAGTCAATCCATGAATTTTGCATACGTCTAACCTCTTTCCCCTTAATAATTTAAGGTTGTTATACTTGATATTCTAATACGGTATTAAAGCATGTGTCTTTCCCATAATATGGCCCTTTATTTCTGCCTTTACCTAGAAGTGCTATTATTAATTAGTGGCATATAACAATTTGGAAAGAGTTTATGGCAGATTGCTGAGCATATAGGACAACATAGGCTCGCATTATTTAATATGACCCACTATCTAACATATGTCGGCCCCCTCATGTTCGAATCCCATGATGAAAAAGTGCCACATCCAAAGAATGACATTCGTGGAAAAAAAAAAAAGATCTTGTGATCACATGCAATTCATGGTTCAATGATTTTCCTTTTTTTTTTTTTTTTGGTGGGGTAAATTTTGATGTTCAAGAGGACCTATAACTTGAAAAAAATACTTTAACACTTTGATATGTACTTTTTTGGCACTAGACCGCATAATTTTTCATAATCCTTTATCATTATTCTATTTTTATTGCAATTTGGAATTGGATTCATAAGTGATAGGCCGTTGAATTGGGTTAAAATCTGACAAATTTGAGAAAAAAATCAAATGAAAATATTATTAAAAATGAAGATCGAATTAATAACCAATTGAATCGATTGAACCGAAATATCTCTACAATTTCCAAAATCCCCCCCTCCCCCAACCCACAGAAAAAGGAAAAAGAAAAACGATTTGAATAATCGCCGACGCCATTTTGAGATAAGTCTCACTTTTAAATCACTCCTAGAGTTTGTTTCATCTTAAATTGTTCATGTTCGCAGCAATATAGTTTTTTTTTTTTTTTTTTTCGTTACAGTAAATTTCAATAAGCATTGAAAAGTATCAAAAAGCTATATGTAAAGAAATCCGCGGACGCGACTTCCTTTTTCTAGGTAACTTGTTGGTGATTTATCAACACGTTGATGAAATTATTAAACTAGCAAAATAGCAATTTTGCATCAATTTATCAACTTTTGTTTGCATAATGTACCAAAGCTTCAAATTTGCCCAATTTCTAAATGAAATTACCACCTAAATCTGGGATGATTTACCTACTTTTTGTGAAAAACTGAATAACGAACTAGTTCAGAGTTACTAACTATACTTTAAAATATTGACCAATTGATTTATGTTTACCAACTTGTGAATAGAGGCGCCGATTTTTATTTGCCCTATTTTGCAATCCCTTGCATTTGCTAGCACTTTTAGAGATAAACAACCTAAGCTAGCTTGACTGACCATCGAGTTAGTTATGTACCGATATTGCAATTTTTGTTATTAATTTGCCGACTTTTTAAAGAAATTAATGACCTTTTTTTTTCTTTGGGTCGTAAATTACTGGACTTGACAAAGTGACTTGTTCACTATTATTTCATTTTTCCAATTAATTTTGGGTTATCAAAGCTAATTTAAATTAAATACGCATGCTCATTTTTTCAATAACAAAGTTTAATTTACTATAATAATTACGCCATAATTTATCAACTCAATACGAGTGATTAATCAGCTTTTTTTTCGATTAATCAATACTTTTTTGAAAAGGAAAATCTAATGATTGCTTCGAGAGGTTCACAATCGGTATACGAGACCATCTCCACGAACAAAAGTACCAACATTAATTTTTAACATTCCTGTAGGCTAATCTCACTGATTCCGGGGGCTAATAGTTTATCACTTATAGCAAGAAAAAAAAAAAGCAGATTATTTTTGACCAAACCTAAAGAAAGGGGAAAAAAAAGTTAATTGTTTCTTGAATTTAGAAAAGGTCTGTTTCTTCATTGATTAATTAATAAAAGGAGGAGCAATGCATGCACGTAAGCAAGATCCACTGACAGGCCTCTCTTCCTTTCCTATCGTTAAAAAAAAAAAAAAAAAAAAAAAAAAAAAAAAAAAAACCAGCTTGGAGACTTCTTCTCTTCTTCCTCCTCATATTTCACGTTCCTCTCTCATCGGTCACGGCGTAAAAAAGCAGAAACCAGACATGCAAACCACCAAAGCAAAAGGGCGGGCAAAAAAGCTACACGCACCCTCTGGGCACCCTCAGGTCTTCGCCACCCTCTTTAGCATTAGCGCCAAAAGAAGCACACACCGTGAAGCCAGAAGAAGCACGCGACGCTGAACAAATGCGGGATATCCCAATATACACCTCCATAGTTATAACATTTGATTGATCTTGCATACGTCTAACGTTTAGCTAAAGAACAATGCTCGTAGTTTTCCTAAGAAGAGTCGCATAGTTCGTCAACCGACGCCGCACAATTGAAGGCGTCCACTATCGCATTGAACCACTTCAAAATGCTGTCCCTCCAACGCCTTTTCTGATCGTCTGGTCTCTGCTGCATGAAGAATTGTTCATAGGTAAAAACATAGTTGAACAATTAGTTAAATCGCGTCCTGCGTCCACATGCGACGAGTAAGATTCATCCACAAGATTGACAGGCATGGCTCACGAGATTATTCCAAGCAGAAAACAGTGATCATTCTACAATATTTGGGACAGTAAGGTGCTGCATGGTAACATTTCTGCTTCTCTCAATTTCTGTTTTTTAGTTCCTCGGAATAAAAAAAGCAGAAATCCGTTTGGTAACGTCGAGTTATTTTTTTATTCGGGAACAAAAAGTTAGCCCGGAATAGTTTTGGAACAAAAAACCAGAAGTAAAAAAGTTGCTTCTAGTTCCGGGAACAAGTTTAAGAAATAAGTGAAAATTTTTTTTTGTATTCTTCCATTAAGCTGCCACCGCCGCACGCCGCCGCCGCCGCGGCCGACCGCCCGCCGCCGCCGGAGGTCGATCGACCACCGCCGTCGACCGACCGCCGCCGCGATTGACCGCCGCCCGCCGCCGCATGTCGCGGCGGTCGGCCGGCGGCGGCGGCGGCGTCCGACGGCGGCGCGGCGTCCGGCGGCGATCGGCCAACAAAAATAAAAAACAAATAAATATAAAAAAGAAACTGTTTTTTACCAAACGCATTTCTATTCTTTTTCTATTTCTAGAGTAGAAATTTTGTGTAGTTACCAAACGGGTTTTTTTACCCAGAAATTGTCCCCATAATAGAAATAGAAAATAAGCATTTCTAAAAAAAAAACTACTCCCCAGCCCAGAAGCGTTGCCATGTGCTACCTAAGTATCCCTCCCGAATTTAGAAAATTTAAGATCCAATATCTATGTATTATTTTAATTTAAACTATAATGCTTACCTGTCGCCTTGGTGCCGGGGCGTTGATTAGTTGTCTGTAGTCTTCGCGAAGAAGCATGTAGAAGAACGTAACCAATTCTTGAAAATCGAGAGACCCGTTGCGGTCCCTGTCCAGCTCTTCAAAGTACCAATCAAGGTTTTTGCTTTCGTACCCTTCATCATCCAGGAAGTCCATGAACTCGCGTCTGCTTATTCTGTCGTTTCGGTCCGAGTCCATCCGCTTGAAAGACTCTTCGATTTTCTTCTTCTTACCCTTGGGGAGGCCCTCGTAGAAAGCCTGAGCATCATTGTGGACGCTTCCCATATCCATCTCTCTCTCTAAATGACGTTCGTGAAGGCATACAAATCAGCCATTTACAAAGTAGAATGTGATGCATGTTTAATTGACTATAAGACCACTTATACAATGCATGAGAAACATGAAACTTGCATACGACATAAAATTAAATGCGACAAAGATTTGGTCCTCCAGAGACCCAAACAAATGGATTTAAATAGGCTCGTGATAAGCCTCTAATCCAATATAACCTTAATAGAACATGCTTAATTTAAATGATCTACTGACGTGTAAAAAGTCTTACGAAAAATTTTACACTTAGAACGCAACATGAAAAACATTCTTCGTGAAGACATCTAGGCTCGGTTTGGATCACACAATCCTACATGGAAATGGTAAAACAGAGGCACGTTATGAAGTACAATAGTTACAGCAGTACCTAAATGATTTGGTCCTTAAGAGACCCAAACAAATGGATTTAAATAGGCTCGTGATAAGCCACTAATTCAATATAACCATAATAGAACATGCTTAATTTCAATGATCTACTGACATGCAAAAAGTCTTACGAAAAATTCTACACTTAGAATGCAACATGAAAAACATTCTTTGTGAAGACATCTAGGCTCGGTTTGGATCACACAATCCTACATGGAAATGGTAAAACAGAGGCATGCTATGAAATGCAATAATTACAGCAGTACCTAAAAGATCTGGCCCTTAAGAGACCAAAACAAATGGATTTAAATAGCCTCGTCATAAGCCTCTAATACAATTTAACCATAACAGAACATTCTTAATTTCAATGATCTACTGACGTGCAAAAAGTCTTACGAAAAATTTTACACTTAGAATGCAACATGACAAACATTCTTCGTGAAGACATCTAGGCTCGGTTTGGATCACACAATTAAAACAGACGCATGTTATGAAGTGCAATAATTACAGCAGTACCTAAACACATTCGCACCTGCAATTGACATGTCAAATGATGATCAATCCACATGAATCATACCTCTTTAAAACTCTTACGACATTTATTACAATACTCATGAAGGATGTGTAGCCGAATGAACTCGTCTACAACCTCAAATTCAATAAAATACAATTCAGACCTAGTGCAGGGCAGATCAGCCTTATGTTTGGTGATTTTACCGCATCAAATTAGTCTAAAAAATTCTGGAAAAAAAAAATGTAAACAGGACAATTTCATGCAAATCTTATGAAGAAAATTTGTCCAAGAATCATGTACAAAAATCAGCGTAAAAATAGTAAGACAGAAGGTCAGACAAAATCAGAATGTCAAATCAACCTAAAATTCACTGCAGAATCGACGGATTTCGGAGGTATTTTTTGACGATCAAACGACATCCGTTTGGGGCATGCGGCTTATCAAATCGAAGCTCGGGAAGTCTAATTTCTATATCTAGAAGGGCTCAAGATCAGAAAACCTTATTTACTACCTCATTTCAGCCTAAACAATACAAATCGAGTTCATGATAATGATCATCAACCCTAGCCCCAATCAGTTAACGTGATCTCGTCTCGTCGGATTCAAGATTAGAACGTTTACCTTTTCGATTTTTCGTCGAGTTTAAGCGCGATCGGACGAAATCGACGTTGCTGGATTGCGATGGGAACTCCGAATTGGATCGGATCGATTCAGACCTAGTGCAGGCGATCTCTCTCTGCTCTCTCTCTCTCTATCTCACTTCTCTCTCTAGTCTTGCGCTTGGATGAGGACGATGGGGGTAATGGAAATGACATCAGGCTTAAGGCGCGACTCCAAGTCCGCTCAACTACAAGTCAACCAACTACCAGTCCACAGATTAATTTCCCTCCATTTTTGCAAATTACCAGTGTACTGGAGGTGAGCATCGGTCCAGGTTAATCTTGGACCGACCCTAGACCGGCCCAATCCTATCGATCTTGGTTTGATTCCAAGGAAACTAGGTCAATCCTTGGTCCTAGGATTCCTAGACCAGCACTATATCGGTTGGTCCTCGGTCCTGAGAGTATATATATGTATATACATAAAACATTAAAATAAACGTCAATAATATTAAACAGCTCTTTAAAGTAATTCTACATTGTTCTTTAATAATTTATATTTTAATGTCTTTTACGGAGTTTATAATCGTAATTCATCGTGGACTACCAA
The DNA here is from genome assembly GCA_014182555.1 of Eucalyptus erythrocorys. Classification (NCBI taxonomy): domain Eukaryota; kingdom Viridiplantae; phylum Streptophyta; class Magnoliopsida; order Myrtales; family Myrtaceae; genus Eucalyptus; species Eucalyptus erythrocorys. The sequence goes on along the minus strand of CM024598.1, from coordinate 11,760,465 downwards.
GTTTAGCGGTAAATGTCCAACATCATACCCTAAAAGCAAGCAAGTAATTTGTTCTGTTGAACTAAATCGGTCACGATGAGATCTTCCATCCCAATTAGTATTTTCACTTGATCTTACCGCCCATCCAAATTCTTTCAGTGAAAAATGATTAAGTGTAACATCAATAACTAAATAAGTAAAGTTTGAAGTTTGTCGCGAAACAAAAAGTTCAAAGAGCACATAAGAACTTCTTTCCCTTGTGATATGGGGTATTCATGAATCGAATTAGATTTTATCCACACATGACGGAAGTGAATTCCAACACGAAATTTCAAAAGAAAAAAAGAAGAAGAAAAAAGGTAAAATGGGCCCCCAATTGAGATATAATGCACATGAGACAGGGAGAATTAATATATTCTAAAGCATGCACGCGCTCGTACAGACATCATTCCAGACATTGATCTACAGCTAAAGGTTTTGCAAGACAAATCAAAAGGCAAGCAAAGCTGTGTCCTCTTTCTTTATCCTTTTTCTTTCCCTCTTTATATGGATAGTCTCTCCTCCACAAGACAATTTAATTATTATTTAAAAAAATTGATAACGGTCTTTAATTTATTATTAAAATATCAGTCTATTTTAAATAATAAAAAATTAAATAATAATTAATTATAAATTATTATGAAGTCCACTCATTTAAAAATTTATAACTCACAATAAATTATTATTCTTACAATAATTCGAAAAATATTATGTTAGCAAAACTTTTATTTAAATTGTGCATATGATAGCAGTATATCACATGAAGAAAATTCATGAGTATTACCTAAATCAAAAAGGAAAAAGGAAAAGAGGGAGAAAGGATAAAGAGAAACTCTACTTGATGTCTCCCACTAGTTTGTGTCGGCCGGCCATTTAAACGACATCACTTTGTGGACTTTTGTAACCCTCTCTCTCTCTCTCTCCCTTTGTATATTCTTAGCCCTAGGAGATTCATAGTAGATTTATATAGGGAGAGATAAGGATATATGTAGAATATCTCCGCTAGACTAATCAAACATTCTTTTGCAATTTTCTAGACCGAGAATGATAAATTATAGGGTTAATACCTTGAAAAACCCCAAATTGGTACACTTGTGACAAATTTACCCCAAACTATTTTTTTTGACCATGAAAACTTCAAACTGGTACACATGTGACAAATTTACCCCGACTAACTATAAAAAAACCCTAAAGCGATATATTTATGACAAATTTACCTCAAACTAATTTATTTGACCAAAAAAAACCCTAAACTGATAAATTTGTGACTAATTTACCCTCCGCTAAATTAGATTAATACCACAAAAAAATCACAAAAATTGTAAACCGTGACAAATAGAGTGTAAAATCTGAAATTGGTACCTAGGTTAATTTTCACGTGTCATTTAACTTTATAATTTAACAAGAAAATTTAACTAAAACTAACATAGGGTAAATTTGTCACAAGTGTACCAGTTTAGGGTAAATTTGTTAAAGGTATACAAGTTTGGGGTTTTTGGTGGTCAAAAAAATAGTTTGGGGTAGATTTGTCACAAATGTACCAGTTTGAGGTTTTTCAGGATATTAACCCTAAATTATATGAATACACGTGAAAAGTTGAGCTAGACCCACTAGGGTTTCCTTAAGAAGGCAAGAGGCTTGCCTTCCTCCAATGCAAAATCATCACGAAATTTCTTTTGTCATTACGCAATCTAATTATGAGAAATTGAGTGTTCAAATAAGTCAATCGCTGTCATGCGTGGGGCCATGTTCGTTTAGCACGGTCCCCTTTCATCCCATCAAGTCGCCAAGTGAGGATAGAAATTGATGGCGAAGTTGCGTGTCTTTAGCTTCAAATGACCTTCTATGCTGAGGTCAAAAACAGTGCACAAATCGCTGCGAATCCGTCAAGAGGAGAAGCCAAAGGGAATGGGGGATTCAAAATTAGTTAGGCCATCATTGAGAATCGGAAAAGATGGCCATGCGTTTACCACGATTGGGCCACTGTCATATCAGTCTACCGACGGTGTTGAATAGGCATGCCTCGTGAGGGCAATATACCAAATGATTCGATTGATTTGCCCCTGCGCTTGAGGGAAAAGCAGTCCAGTGATTTAGAGCAGACACCGATAGTTGTCATTGTCAAGCATGAAAATGCAGTCAATTATAACAGAAAAGATGATCACTCTATTTCAAAAATCAATTTCTGTTGCTGATACATATTTTTATTTTTTGTTTTTTGAATAAATTTTTAAATAAAAATACATATTTGATAACGATATAAATTTTTTTTGAAATAGAAATTTATTTGATAACAACATAAAATTTCTTTCTCTCAATCAATGCGGACAATAGGCGATCGGTGACAATTAGGTATTGGCAATGGCAAACAATGGATGATGGCAATCAGTGGCATGTAGGCGATAATGAGGATAAGTGAGAAGAAGAGTTTTTATTTACCGTTTGTATTTCAAAAATAGAGAATAATGAAAAAAAAATTTCTTCTTAGTTTTCTTCCAAACTTATTTCAAAAGTAAAAAAATGAAATTTTGTTACCAAATGAATTTTCATATCAAATCTATTATTGAGAATACAGAAATAATTCTTATTGAAAATAAAATAGCTATTATGAATACAAAAATTACATTTGCTCAGTCATTTGATCATAATGCCACGGGGAAATTTTTAGGTAAGGTTATGAATTTCGCATTCAATTTTCTCGATAGAGCCTTTAAAGGGGATTTCGCCTTAAATAAGACTTGAGACTAAATAATTTAGTCGTGCAACGCATCTTCGTCCCATGAGCACGTGTAACTCGCAGGACACTTTCCGCGACAACGACAAGCATTTTCTCCAGGGAAATCATGTTGTATTTTCGTCGTTCTCCTCCTTCTCTTTCTTCTTTTACCATGCACGCCTCGGTCTTTTTCGCCCTCACGCCTCCGTATTCTTCCGTTCTTATCCTTCTTTTCGCTTTTTCTCTTCTCCATCTCCAAATGCCGTGTCCTAGCCGTCGTCCCACCTCTAGTGCTGCCACTGTCGGGCCCCAACCACGGAGCCGAGCCCCACCACCGCCACATTCGAGAGAGGTAGCACGAGGCACATGACTGCATCGGACCAAGTAAGGTGGCGGGTCTGTCTTTGTTGCATTACAATCTCGAAATCAAACTAGGCTGAACCTTGACACCGGGGCCATAAAGTGGCCGCCTCACACAAACGCAGATCTATGGCCATGCAGGCCAAGGCGAGGAAAATGACACGCACGCGAAAACTTTGCCAGCAAAGATTCGGTCAGCCGGTGAATCGAGACGTGATTCAAACCCAGGCGCGTTTGGTATCTTATTCTCGAGAAAACGATTTAATCATAAATTATTCTTTTTTATTCTGTTCTCAAGAACAATTTCTAAGTTTCTTAAGTTGTTTAATAACTGTTCAAAATTTTAATTCCGGAGTACAATTATGTTTCGTACCGTGTTTAAAATTTATATTCCAAATCATTTTCTTTTAATTTTTTAGTAATTTTATTACTCTTTTTCCTTTTTTTCTTCTTTTCTTATTTTCCTTTCTTTCTCATATTCTTCTTCTTCAAGTGGCCGGTGACCTCACTAGAGTGTCGCCAGCCCTCGTCGGCCGAGCCTCGCTAGGGCTAGGTGAGGCTCACCTAGCCACCGGTGGCTTGGCTTGCCTCCGGTGAGCTCGTCGAACGGGTGGCCGGCAACCGGCAACCGGCAACCGGCAACCGGCAACCGCAGTGGTGGTAGTAGATGAAGAAGAAGGAAAGGGAAGAAGAACAATAAAAATAAATAAATAAAAAATAAAAAGAGAAAATATGGGCTTGATTCTAGAATTGTTCCCGGTAACAAGAATTAACTTTTTTTATTTTTAATTTTGTTTCAAATCTACTTCCGGAAACAAAAAAATAGAAATTTATTCCCGTAAACAAAAATTTTACCAAACGCATTTCTATTCCAAATCTACTTCCGGGAACAAAATAATAGAAATTAGCACTACTTGACTAGTTACCAAACGGGCCCTAAATTACTCACTCCAATTCTTATTTGAACGAGGTCCGCTCTGCGGTCCCTCTATAAGGCTCTATTTAAAATTTTCCCCAATGCCAACCACGACGGGAATCAGTCCAAAATCAGACACTGTTGTACTATGATTAAGTGGAATTATAAAAGTTCAACGAAAAAGAAAGTTAAGAAAGGGAATAACGGACTTCCGTCGGTTCGCCCAAGTCCTCCTTTGATAAAATCAACCGGTACTTACAAATCACGTGGACCCTTTGATCATCTCTCCGCCAATAATGATCTAGTTTTGGGCCTTTCTCGCATCTATTTTCTGTGGCATCGGCTTATGAGGAATCATTCTTTGTGGCCCAAAAACTTGATTGGGCCGCGTAAAGGACACTCTCGTCACCATCTCCTCTTATTCATACACCCGCAGGGTACGGTTCTGCAAGTTCGACGGCTCGAGAAGGACCGAGCTTTCATCAGTGTGGAGGGGGTTTCCAACGGTCGTGTCCGGATCCCAGCATGGATCGAAGAATAGCTCCGCCTTTTAGACTCTAATCGGGTGTGTCATAATAAGAGTGATGGATAGTGCTAGAGCTGCAGGGTAGTTATAATTAGGAGTGAGCATGATTTCAGGATAGAATCTAGAACTTGTGCAATTCTAACTTCTAGTGGAACTCGGTCCAGCTCCTGGCTGCGATGCAATTCCACTCCTGGCTCCCGAGTAGGAAGCAAACTAGATCAAGTTTGGGAACGGGAGAATCGGACCATGTAATCCTAAAATAGAAATTTATATGTATATATTATACAGTATTCTTAAGGGCCGTGAGGTAGATTAAAGTTTATGTGATTCATGATCTTTTACTACTCATGCCCTAGAAAAGCTGTTTATTGCATGAGTTTAAGTTCGCTTGCTCCGTTTGCTTAGCTTTTGCACTCGGCTTTTTCAATTGGCAAAGCTAGCGACACCCGCTCAAGCAAGAAGAAGAAGCTTCTCCTCAGTTGAAGCAAATGCAGAAGGACGGCTAATTGGTAATCTGAGTTGTGACTCGCAAAGTATGATATTCTAATGAGCAAAAGGATGTAAGAAAGTTTCATTCCATCATTAATAGCGACGGCATTATATTGCCTTCATTTTCGTTTTACTTTTTACCAAAAAAAAAAAAAAGGAAATTGATTGGTTCTCATGTAGACCTCAAAACTGATGACAATGTGGGTTCTAGGTTGGGAAAATTACCTAAAAAGTCCTAAACCTATTTCAATTATTCCAATTCAGTCCTAAACTTTTTTTTTTGTCCAATTAAGTCCTAAACCTTTTGTTTTTGTTCCAATTTAGACCATCAGGCCAAACTTGGTCGGTAGGTCTTGTCGTGGCGTGGCGGCCAATGTGGCACCGGCGAGAATTTTTTAATATTTTTAAAATTTTTATTATTTTTTATTAGTTTTTTTCCTTTTTCCTTTTTTTTTTTCTTCCTTCCTCTCCCTCCCTCCTCCCTCCTCCTTCATTTGGCTCGGCGAGGCGAGGCCTCCTCGCCGGATCTAGCGAGGACTCGCCCGCGGGCGGCCGGCCGAGCCTCCTCGCCGACGCGACGGCGAGCCCCCCCCCAGCCGGATCCCCTTGCCGGATCCGGCAAGGTTTCGGCGAGAGAGAGAGAGGTGCCCTGCCGGATCGGCAAGGGGATCCGCCCAGGGGGGCTCACCGTCACGTCGGCGAGGCCTCCCGCCGGATCGGCGAGGGGGCTCGCCGTCGGTCGCCCTCGGGCGAGCCCTCGCCAGATCCGGCAAGGAGGCCTCGCCCCCGGTCGCTCAATCCGACGGCCGGCCGCCCGGCTGGTCGTCGCGAGCCAAAGGAAGGAGGAGGGAGGAGGGAGGGAGAGGAAGGAAAAAAAAAGGAAAAAAAAAAAAAACTAATAAAAATATTTAAAAAATATTAAAAAATTCTCGCCGGCGTCGGTTTTGCCACCAGCGCCGGCCGACCAAGTTTGGCCGGATGGTCTAAATTGGAACAAAAACAAAAGGTTTAGGACTTAATTGGACAAAAAAAAAGTTTAGGACTGAATTGGAATAATTGAAATAGGTTTAGGACTTTTTAGGTAATTTTCCCGTTATAGGTTTCAGGTATGCAGAATATATTTTAGGTTCTAAAAATTGGAAAACCGGATCCTACGGATAAGTTCCGAGTAAAACCTCGACCAACCCTAGAATTGCAAAATCATTAGGATTACCACACTTTTTACATGAAAAATGAATGATAGGAAATCAATTAATTAATGTAAACCCATATTATAGGAAATTTACAATAGAAACAACCATCTAAACTAAGATCATGGCATCATGAGAATATGGGCACAAAATTTTTGGAGGTAAAGGAGCATGGCTACAATTGCAAGAGGACTACTCAAAGATAGTTATGGCACAACCATTATAAATAACACAAGTCAAATAAATTTATTATCTTTCAATTATCTTTACTTACCTACACTGTACTTTTATTATTTAGATTTGTGTCGTCGATTAAATTTTAGCATATATCTTTTATCTAGGTATCAAATCGTCAATTAAATTTTGATATACCTTTTTTGCCTTCTCAAACTTTGTTGTCAACTAAATCCTAGCATAGTTTATTTACATTCCATTGTAGAGTTTGAATTTTTCAGTCCTGTCGTCCATTAATTTCGGCACGATTTGTGTTTCTACAGTTTTGTTGAAAGTAAAGTTGTTAACTTCCTTATTACTTGTGATATTTTCTATTCGGAATCGGCAGAACCTATGTTCTTCAACTAAGAACCGAAGAACAACTTTCAATAAAAAGTGTTTCGTCCCAAATGAAGTTTTGACGAAACGGGACCGGGTCGCGGCATGAATCGAACACTAGCTCCCCCTTCGGGGACTCTTATTGCGGTGCGTTGAAGTGAGAGCAGTGGATAGTCTGAGCACTGCAGGGTAGCTAAAAAAAAAATATTATATATATATATATATAGAGAGAGAGAGAGAGAGAGAGAGAGAGAGAGAGAGAGAGAGAAAATCATCGAAGGCAATACTTTGGATCGAAAAATCATATCATCATTGAAGATTAGGGGGAGCAGCCCTAACTCGATGTAAATGTAATCCTTCAATTAAACTTATTTAATCTTGGGAGTATGCATATGGAAATTGAATTGTCTCTTCATTTTTCATATTATGACTTTAAAATCCTAATTTGTTGGAATTTTTTTTAGTTAATACAATGAAAAATCATAAACCGGTACACCTATAACAAATTTACCCAAAAAATCACAAATTTGTATGCATTTGACAAATTTACCCTGGACTAATACATTTTTGCTAAATTTACCATTTCTTAGTTTTCATTAAATTTCACTATCAAAATATTAAGTTGAATAACGCGTAACAATTGACTGGGGTATTGGTTTAAGATTTTACTCTCCGTTACCATTTTTGTGGTTTTTTGTGATATTAATACAATTTAATAGAGAGTATAATACTAGTTTGGGATTTTTTTGTGATCAAAAAAATTAATTTTGAGTAAATTTGTCACAAATGAACCAATTTAACATTTTTTGTGGGCATTTAAGGTAAATTTATCATATGTATATAAATTTAGAGTTTTTGATGGTTAAAAAATTAATGTTGAGTAAATTTATTATAGGTGTATTAATTCAGGATTTTGTAATGGTATTGATTTTTTTTGGATTATAAATTTTAAAGTTTTTTCCTTTTTTGGTCGGTAATTTTGTTGAAGTTAGGTGGGGCACAATATTATCTTCTTGATTCGCTGAAATCAGAGCAACCCCACGCATCTCAAGGGGACATCTTCTGGTTAACTTCTTTTTCTTTTTTTTCCCTTACTTTTGTTTAATATAAGTTTTGAGCTTGGGAATCGTACCAAATATATTATTGCATGGGGATCTATCATCTCTTTTTCGAAAAGATAAAAATAAAAATGCCAAATAAATTTTGAGCTTGGGATATGTACCCAATATATTTTATTGCATGAGGATCTATCAAACTTTTTTCAGAAAAAATAAATAAAATAGCAAAATCAGATCTACTATTTTCTATTTTTATATAAGAAACTCTTGCCTATGATTTATTCTTTTTCTTTATTTTGTATGGTCCTTTTTTTCCCCTTTAATTTCTTTTGAATGAAGCAGATCATCTGTTTCGGTAGGCACTCGTTGAGCATACTAACATTAGCACGACCAATTCACATGTCACATGATGTGCGAATTATAATTAGCGATCGATTTCATCCACCTGTTTGAAGCCTTACTTTCGCTCCTCCCAATCATTAAATCACCAAACTTCATCGTCATATCTCTCGATCCTCTATTAACATATCAAAACAATAATTTCTAACACCAAAAAATTTTATGCAAATAAAAGCATGATTTATTTATGGAAAACAAATGATTTATTTATGGAAAACAACTTTTTCTTTTTCAGTGATAACGACATGAATGGTCCCTAAATTTTAGTGTGATGTGATTCCTAAGCTTTTAATCTATTCAATGTGGTTCATGAATTTTCAAAACTTGTTCTAATTAATCAATTGACCAAATGAAAATATTCAACGTTATTTCTGAACTTAATTAATTGAATATCAACATCGGACATTTTTATGTAATTCAATGATTAGTTGAATATATACAAAAAAATCATGAATCATTTCGAATGAATTAAAAAAAAATCATAATTCCAATTTAATCAAAATTCATGATTTTTTTATTTTATTTTGCTTTTCTTTTTTAAGCTACCAGACGCACCCACTCAAATAATGCGAGCTTGGCCTTTTCCTTAGATTTCAGGTGGGCCAGGGAATCGGACGAATCATTGAATCGGGCGGCAACCGGACAATCACATGCGGTACGCGGAGATCGGATCGGACACCATCCATTAAAATAATCACGTGGGTGGCCGACCTAAGGTGGGGACCCACTGAATCATTTGAGTATCTCGGGCACTAATCGCAAATCACCACCCCGGATCTAATTCAGATTTCAAAATAATAATAATTAAAGCTTAATTAAACAAACCATTTCCTTGTTCTGAATTATTTTCGTTCTTCAACTCCGAGAAACTCGTAGGCCCTTCCTCGCTATTTATAATCATGCATTAAAGAGCGAGTCAATTATAGAGTTTTTGTCATTAAAAACCTCAAACCGACACTCCACGACACACCTATCACAAACTAATTTTTTTATTTTTGGTAACGAAACCACGAACTAATTTTGTCTCGTTGAAAATCTTAAATAAAGAATCTCATAATACATTTATTCAAAACTAATTTTGATCTCGTGAAAAATTTTCCAAAATCTACCTTCCACATCGAATCCCAAATCATAGACTTCTGTTGAATATACAATTTTGGATATTCATGAGACCAAAAATTGTTTATGCCGATTGCAATTCTTTAAGACAGAAATTGGTTTGAGCTAAATGTATTAGGAGACATCTATTAGATTTTTTAATGATCAATCCGTGATTTTACATGTGTCTGCTCTTGGAGACAAATTGTTCAGGGTGCCGGGACGTAAGGCAGAAAGTCCTTAGCTGGTGAAGAACCGTCGCTCTTTTGGTAAGCCAAGAGAGAACCGGCACCTTGAACGATCACGCTGAACATCGGATCTATCATGGCGGCCGATCTTTGACAGGCCGATCCTTGGCAGGTGTCTTCATGAGGAAGGGGGTCCACCGAGGGGTGCGTGCCTTCAATCTCAGTATCACGAGCATAATCATAGGACGAGGAATCTCCATAGAGCACCAATGCCAGCACACCTTGAACTTGACCCGAGGAGTGCGTGCTTTCCATCTCGATATCCCTAGCAAAACCCTGGGATGAGGAATCTCCCCAGAGCGCTAGTGCCAGCCCACCATGAGCACGACCTGAAGAGTTCGCGCCTCCAGTCTTGACATCACTGTGTTTAGAAGGCACATCGAGCACCCGACTGGTGTTTGTTTATGTGGCCGCGTTCTTAGCTGCTCTTGGAGACAAATTGTCCTCCCGCTCCATAATGTGAGTGATCGCATTAGTGGCCGCTGCGCTGGCCTTTCTGATGACCATGATTTTAGTGGTCATGTAATTAGTACATCCAAATCGGTCTCTTCTTCTTCTTCTTCTTCTTCTTGCCTTTCTGATGACCATGATTTTAGTGGTCATGTGATCGGTACATCCAAATCGGTCTCTTCTTCTTCTTCTTCCTTCTTCTTCTTCTTCTTCTTATCGGTACATCCAAATCGGTCTCTTCTTCTTCTTCTTCTTCTTCTTCTTTGCGTCTGCATTAGGATTTTGTGCCTCTGATTCCCTAATTAAGGATAGGTTATCTATACTTTCTAGATTATCTATATTTTCTTGCTTTAGTTTTACTAGATAATGTTACATGCTTAATTGTAAAAATAGACACATAAATGTGTGGCAAAAATTGTTGTTGTGTATATTAATTTTTATCGATAGGGAACTCCAATAATTTACAAACTTTAACCATTTGTAAATAATGCTCCATTTAATTAAGGGTTAATACCTTAAAAAACCCCAAACTGATACACCTGTGACAAATTTACCCCAAACTAATTTTTTGACTATGAAAAACCCTAAACTGGTATATCTCGTGACAAATTTACCCCGACTAACAAAAAAAAAACCCTAAACCGGTACATTTATGACAAATTTACCCTAAACTAATTTATTCGACCGCAAAAAACTCCAAACCGGTAAATTTGTGACAAATATACCTTTCGCTAAATTGGATTAATACAAAAAAAAAAATCACAAAAATTGTAAACTGTAACAAACGGAATGTAAAATCCTAAATTGATATATTAATCAACATGTCACGTGTCATTTAACTTAATAATTTAACGAAAAAAATTTAATAAAAACTAACGAGAGGGTAAATTTGTCACAAGTGTACCAGTTTGGGGTAAATTTGTCAAAGGTATACCGGTTTGGGGTTTTTGGTGGTCAAAAAAATAGTTTGGGGTAAATTTGTCACAGGTGTACCAGTTTAGGGTTTTTCAAGGTATTAACCCTTTAATTAATGCCCAAAAAATTCATCAAATAATATGAAACACTTTACGACATGTGCTTCTTAAGATCATATTGCATTTATCAAATAACAATTTTTGCCACACTTTTATGTGTCTATTTCTACAATTAAGCATGTAATATTATCTAGTTAAACAAAAGCAAGAAAATATAGATAATCTAGAAAGTATAGATAATCTATACTTAATTAGGGAATCAGAGGAACAAAATCCTAATGCAAACGCGAAGCCAGAGTACGAAGGCAATAGCCCACAAACCAGCATTCACGTTGATCATCCACAAGCATGACCAATTGTAACTCAAATTTGTATTTGCACGACTCTTTTCATAATTTCATCGCTAGACACACTGATAATATATAGCTGACAGAAAAGGAAATCACAAACATAACTCATCCTATTAACAAAGGATTACTCAAGGGAATACAGAGAAATTTTGATAGAACAAAATAGATTGAGCAAAACTCACGCAATGAAAACACCGAACTTAAACAAACTCCACAGCAACAATAAAAGTAGCACATTTATACAAGAGTGCCGAGGATGCGAGATGGTACCAGGACCCAAAGGATGATAGCGAATTACACAAGGGTTGCCTAATTGTTTGTGTCGCAGAGTTTCTAGCGCATCCCTTTCATATCTTTCTAGCAAAGAATCTAAATGCAGGAGTGCTCAAAATGTGACACAATAAGGGTGTCCCACATATAGAACGATGAATGCAGAGCTTCTCGGCTAACTAAACGCCATAAAGTTCGACACCCTAGCCGCCCATAGAGTCGAGCTGCCCTCGACATCAAGGAAGGGATCCCCAATACTAAAAAACACGACATGTAGCAATCACACTAAAGAATCCCCACCTCACTCGGTTCCTCTGGGGAAAACCAAAACCGGCCAAAGAATTCCTCGGTGCCGATCACTACTTTGTCTGAAGCAGGATTGCCTCCCTGGGTGAAACTATGAAAGAAGCCGATGGTCGTGTCTTGCCGCGACGCGGTAAAGCGGTCATGGACCGGCTCTTCGTTGAATAATTTAGTTTTCTTCTCTCTTAGTTGGATGATTTTAGAAAGGAATAGGAGAGGAAGAAGAAAACCCTAGCCCTCATGGACGAATTCGTTTTTCTCAAATTGAAGCCCAAAAAAAAAAAAAAAAAAAAAAAACTTTCTTTAATGCAATCGAAAGATGATAAAACATTTTTACCAAAAAAAAAGATGATAAAACATATATATATATATATATATATAACAATGCTCATACAATGATTTACAACAAACATCAATCAATTGCAAGTAATTTGAAAAATTCTATAACTTTTCAGGCATAAACCCTAGAATTTCAAATTTAAAATTCTCTCACAATTCTCAACGAAATTATGCAAATTATATATAGTTGGAAAGATCTCGACATGTAGAACAAAAGCCCTATGGTTTCGAGATCAATCAAGCAAAAAATCCATATGAAAGAATAATGCCCATAGTCGGCTCAAAGAGGAGGATTTCAAATTTGTCCATAAAAAATAAAAATTTAGGTTATACAATTATATATGATTAGCTCCGATACCACATGTAGAATATTATTTACACAAACAACTAATCAATCATGAACAAACGAATCCATATATGACTGTAAAATACCAATATCAATAAACACAACGGAATTAAAGCATACCTGTTTGAGCCATCGCTTCAAGTGAAGAAAAGTATATCACTCTGATAATCAGGGATCTATTAGAATGACAGATCTTCCTCTCTATGATCTATTTCAATATAGTAGCTCTCAATGAGATAAAGCAACTGATAGATATAACCTATCTTTTTATAGGCTAGAGAGAGGACCTAGCAAACCCTAATCAACAGCTTATCAACTAAGCCCTTCCCATTACGGGCTTTAGTTAAACACAATTGCCTACACTTTGCTGCTCAACTAGGCCCGTTATCAATAGATGCCAATACCCAATTTAATTATATCACTGTAGGGCTCAACAAATATTGGAATATCCATTAACCTGATTATTTAAAATAAGAAATCGATTAATTAATGTAAGCCCATATTATAGGAAATTTCCAACAGAAACAACCATCTAAACTAAGATCATGGCAAAATTTTTGGAGGTAAAGGAGCATGGCTACACTTGTAAGAGGACTGCTCAAAGATAGTTATGGCACAACCATTATAAATAACACAAGTCAAATAAATTTACTATCTTTCAATTATCTTTAGGGAAAAAACCACCAAAAACCCTAAACTATGCACAAAGTGACAAAAATACCCCAAACTTTTTTTTGCACCACCAAAAACCCCCAAGTTTGCCATCTGTGACACATTTACCCCAAACTATTTTCTCGTGACACCAAAAACCCCGAACTTTCATTTCGTGACACATTTACCCTAAATCTTATGGGCATTTTGGTCATTTTGCTTTTAAAAACATTTTCTCTTTTTTTTTTTTTTTTTTTTTTTTAATTTTCTCTTCCCTCCGCCGGCTCCGGCGGAGGGAAGCCGGCGTCCGGCGAGGGCTGCCCTCGCCGGCGTTGGCCCAGGCGAGGGCCTCCCTCGCCGGCGTGGGGGCGAGGGGCGGCCCTCGCCGGGTCGGGCGAGGGCCCCCTCGCCGATCCGGCGAGGGCACCCTCGCCGAGGGCGGCGAGGGCCGCCCTCACCGGATCCGGCGAGGGTCCCTCGCCGGCGTTGGGTGAGGGCGGCCCTCCCTAGCGTCCGGCGAGGGCCGCTCGTCCGACACAGCGGGGAGGCCGTCGCGGCGTCGGCGCGGGCCGCCCTCGCCGGCGGGCGGCCCTCGCTCGGGGCCGACGCCCTGCGAGGGCGCCCTCGCCGGACGCCGGCTTCCCTCCGCCAGAGCCGGCGGAGGGAAAGAAAAAAAAAAAAAAGAAAAAAACAAATAAAAAGACGAAAATACCCTCGATGGGGTAAATGTGTCACGAGATGCAAAAGCAAAACTTGGGGGTTTTTGGTGGTGCAAAAAAAATTTTGGGGTATTTTTGTCACTTTATGTATAGTTTAGGGTTTTTGGTGGTTTTTTCCCTTATCTTTACTTACCTACACTGTACTTTTATTATTTAGATTTGTGTCGTCGATTAAATTTTAGCATATATCTTTTATCTAGGTATCAAATCGTCAATTAAATTTTGATATACCTTTTTTGCCTTCTCAAACTTTGTTGTCAACTAAATCCTAGCATAGTTTATTTACATTCCATTGTAGAGTTTGAATTTTTCAGTCCTGTCGTCCATTAATTTCGGCACGATTTGTGTTTCTACAGTTTTGTTGAAAGTAAAGTTGTTAACTTCCTTATTACTTGTGATATTTTCTATTCGGAATCGGCAGAACCTATGTTCTTCAACTAAGAACCGAAGAACAACTTTCAATAAAAAGTGTTTCGTCCCAAAAGAAGTTTTGACGAAACGGGACCGGGTCGCGGCATGAATCGAACACTAGCTCCGCCTTCGGGGACTCTTATTGCGGTGCGTTGAAGTGAGAGCAGTGGATAGTCTGAGCACTGCAGGGTAGCTAAAAAATATATATATCCCTATTAACTTTTTATAATATTATAACATCTTACCTTTCGGCTATGCAAAATAGAAATCATCGAAGGCAATACTTTGGATCGAAAAATCATATCATCATTGGCGATTAGGGGGAACAGCCCTAACTCGATGTAAATGTAATCCTTGAATTAAACTTATGTCAACGTAAATTATTAATCTTGGGAGTATGCACATGGAAATTGAATTGTCTCTTCATTTTTCATATAATGACTTTAAAATCCTAATTTGTTAGAATTTTTTTTAGTTAATACAATGAAAAATTCTAAACCGATATACCTATAACAAATTTGCCCAACAAAATCACAAATTGGTGCACATTTAACAAATTTACCCTGGACTAATACATTTTTGATAAATTTGCCATTTCTTAGTTTCCATTAAATTTCAATATCAAAATATTAAGTTGGATAACGCGTAATAGTTGACTAGTATATTGGTTTAAGATTTTACTCTCTGTTACCATTTTTGTGGTTTTTTGTGATATTAATACAATTTAACGTAGAGTACAATACTAGTTTGGGATTTTTTTTGGTCAAAAAAATTAGTTTTGAGTAAATTTGTCACAAATGAATCAGTTTAACATTTTTTGTGGCCATTTAAGGTAAATTTATCATATTTATATAAATTTAGAGTTTTTGGAGGTTAAAAAATTAATGTTGAGACCACCCACTTGGGTGGCGCAGTTGGCTTTGGGCCTCCTCTCCCTCACGAATGGGAGGTTCGAAACCTCGGCGCGTCGCGGGGTGACTTACCCAGTGGCACGTGTATGGTGGTGCAAGACGTGTCGCCCTGGTGGTTTCTTCTCGGCATCCGGCCGTGCGGGGTTCCCTAAGTCACCAAAAAAAAAAAATTCATGTTGAGTAAATTTATTATAGGTGTATCAATTTAGGATTTTATATGGTATTATTTTTTTTGGATTATAAATTTTTAAAGCTTTTTCCTTTTTTGGTCGGTAATTATGTTGAAGTTAGGTGCGGCACAATATTATCTTCTTGATTCGCTGAAATCTGAGCAACCCCACGCATCTCAAGGGGACATCTTCTGGTTAACTCCTTTTTCTTTTTTTTTCCCTTACTTTTGTTTAATATAAGTTTTGAGCTTGGGAATCCTACCAAATATATTATTGCATGGGGATCTATCATCTCTTTTTCGAAAAGATAAAAATAAAAATACCAAATAAATTTTGAGCTTGGGATATGTACCCAATATATTTTATTGCATGGGGATCTATCAAACTTTTTTCAGAAAAAATAAATAAAATAGCAAAATCAGATCTACTATTTTCTATTTTTATATAAGAAACTCTTGCCTATGATTTATTCTTTTTTTTTTTTTTTGTATGGTCCTTTTTTTCCCCTTTAATTTCTTTTGAATGAAGCAGATCATCTGTTTCGATAGGCACTCGTTGAGCATACTAACATTAGCACGACCAATTCACATGTCACATGATGTGCGAATTATAATTAGCGATCGATTTCATCCACCTGTTTAAAGCCTTACTTTCGCTCCTTCCAATCATTAAATCACCAAACTTCATCGTCATATCTCTCGATCCTCTATTAACATATCGAAACAATAATTTCTAACACCACAAAATTTTATGCAAATAAAAGAATGATTTATTTATGGAAAATAACTTTTTCTTTTTCAATGATAACAACATGAATGGTCCCTAAATTTTAGTGTGATGTGATTCCTAAGCTTTTAATCTATTCAATGTGGTTCATGGATTTTCAAAACTTGTTCTAACTAATCAATTGATCAAATGAAAATATTCAACGTTATTTCTGAACTTAATTAATTGAATATCAACATCGGACATTTTTATGTAATTCAATGATTAGTTGAATATATACAAAAAAATCATGAATCATGTCAAATGAATTAAAAAAATCATAATTCCAATTTAATCAAAATTCATGATTTTTTTATTTTATTTTGCTTTTCTTTTTTAAACTACCAGACGCACCCACTCAAATAATGCGAGCTTGGCCTTTTCCTTAGATTTCAGGTGGGCCAGGGGAATCGGACGAATCATTGAATCGGGCGGCAACCGGACGATCACATGCGGTACGCGGAGATCGGACACCATCCATTAAAATAATCACGTGGGGTGGCCGACCTAGTGGGGGGACCCACTGAATCATTTGAGTATCTCGGGCACTAATCGCAAATCACCACCCCGGATCTAATTCAGATTTCAAAATAATAATAATTAAAGCTTAATTAAACAAACCATTTCCTTGTTCTGAATTATTTTCGTTCTTCAACTCCGACAAACTCGTAGGCCCTTCCTCGCTATTTATGATCATGCATTAAAGAACGAGTCAATTATAGAGTTTTTGTCATTAAAAACCTCGAACCGACGCTCCACGACACACCTATCACGAACTAATTTTGTCTAGTTGAAAATCTTAAATAAAGAATCTCATAATACATTTATTCAAAACTAATTGGATTGGTACGCCTAATCCAAAATCTACCTTCCACATCGAATCCCAAATCGTAGACTTCTGTTGAATGTACAATTGTTGATTATTCATGAGACCAAAAATTGTTTATGCCGATTGCAATTCTTTAAGACAAAAATTAGTTTGAGCTAAATGTATTAGGAGACATATGTTTTGATTTTTTAATGATCAATCTGTGATAATACATGTGTCTGAGCTTTTTTTTTTTTTTTTTTTTTTAAACTAAAATGCAAAGTTGACGGGGAAGTCCAATGGTATACCTTATCAAAATAGGTTATAGAGCAGTTTCGAAAATCATTATATGATGACTTGAGTTATTATATGAATGAATTATATATTCACTAAATAGTTTAGAATGGTAAAACCTAAATTAATATGAGCATTCAATGGGTTTATAATTTATTTAGACACAACTTATCTTTAGAACTCTCTTGACTTCATTTGACCTTACGCATGCTTGCTCATCACCCTCACCTCAGTTTGGGTGTGAGTTTTTCTAAATTTAGTTAATATGGATTAGGTTGAGTCAAATATGGGTCAAATGTGCATGATAATGAATTAAAATAGGTTAAATAAGTCAATCGGAGGACTATTTTTGACTCAATTCACCCTTTCAATGGGCTCACTGTTTATTAGGGTTGTGGTATGATTGGTCAGTACGTGACACATGAATTTCTTTAATCTTACACGGACATTGGATTCGCGCTCTCGCCACGCAGCTGATTCTTTTCTTAATTTAATATCAGGATCAAGATACGGTCGGAAATATCTAGGGCTTTAATAAGGCCCGAATGCGGACAAAAAAGATTCGGGCTTCTATTGGGAGATCGTTTATTGTCGTCATTCCCCGGATGGGGCCAAGGGGGATTCATTTTCTTTTTCTCCTCATTCATGATTTAAAATTATTTACTGGCGACTTTTCAATATTTTAGAGGGGCGGGCGGGAAAAAGCGAGGAAGGTTGGTGGGTGGATGGCGACGAAAAGGACGTCACGTGGCGGATTCGCCGATTTTCGTGACCTTTCTTCCCCCGTCCTTTTTGCCGTCTTCGGCCCTTCGCGGCTTTCCGGGTCGAAAAAGGTCGATTGCTAAGTTTATGATATGAACTACAGAAAAAAATAATTAAAAAATTAAAAAAATTCCAAAAGGTTACCGACCGGAGAAAAGAAGTTTGTGAAAAGTTGATGTATGAAGGGATGTTTCGTAACATTATTGGATGGCGAATGTAACTCACTTATTGAAATGTCAATTTATTGTCTTTTGCATTGTCTAAGATCGCTCCAAGATGAATTGTTTGATGGGTAAGAAGTCTCAAGTCTAACCGGCCGATTGATAAGTTTCCAAAAAGAGAAAAAGTTTCCAAAAAATTATTGGACAAAAAAAAAAAGAAAAAAGTTTACAAAAAGTTAATGTATGAAGGCATGTTTCATAATATTATTGGGCGTTGAATGTGGCCCACTGATTAAAACAACATTTTATCGCCTTTTATATTCCATAAGATCGTTCAAAGATGAATTGCTTGATGGGTAAGAAGTCCCAAGCCCAATCGGCACATAGAGACATATTGAGCTGCTTGGGAAGCTTCAGTATTCGTAAATATCTCGGTAGGGATGGCTCGTGGATTACTAGAATGAATTTTAGCGGACTCAAATTACCATGCGAGATCCGGCTTCGATGGCCATTAAAAATAATCCATCTCCCACTTTCATAATGCTAACCCGGTTTCTCATTCACGTTTTACCTCGGCAGTGGCTTTCCATCCGCGACATTTATGTATTCCGCATCGCTTGCACATGGGGTCAATCAATGGATCTTGCATTCGCCGATTCCCGTGAACCTTCCTTCCCGCCCTATTTGCCATCTTTGACCCTTCGCTGCTTCCCGAGTTGAAAAGCCGATTGCTAATTTTATGAAAAGAATCGACCAAAAAGAGAAAAGGCTTCCGAAAAAGTTACCCACTAAAAAATAAGGGATATATGCAACACAAGTCCTAAAACTTGTAAGCAAAGTACAATTGAGTCTTAAAACTTACAAAAAGTGCAATTAAGTCCTAAAACTTGTCAACTTGGTTCAATTCAATCCTAAAGTTAACACCGTTAGTTTTTCCGTTAAAAATTCTTTGGCGTGGCATTTTAAATTATTTTTTATTATACACATGGATTTTAACATTATTTTTATTATTATTTAAATTAGATTTAAAAACAGAAAAGGAAAAACTAAATTTATTTAAAAAAGAAAACTGTGCAAAAAAAAAAAAAGGACCATCGATGGTGCTCCGCCGCCGCCCATCGCCGGAGTGGCGGCGACGGCCGCCGCCCCGGGCGGGTGGCGGCCTCGCCGGCCCCGTGCGAGCCTCGCCGGATCCGGGCGAGGCTCGCCCAGATCCGGGCCGGGCGAGGCTCGCCGCCCGAGGGAGGGCCGACGAGGCCTCGCCCGGGCGGGCGACGGCCGCCGACCCTCGCCCGGGGGGCGGCGACGTCGCCCGCCTTGGGCGAGGCCTCGTCGCCCTCGCCGGGCGGCGAGGCTCGCCCAGATCCGGCCGGGCGAGGCTCGCCGCCCGAGGGAGGGCCGACGAGGCCTCGCCCAGGGGCGGGCGACGGTCGCCGACCCTCGCCCGGGGCGGCGACCGTCGCCCGCCCCGGGCGAGGCCTCGTCGCCCTCGCTCGGGCCGGCGACCGTCGCCCGCCCCGGGCGAGGCCTCGTCGCCCTCGCTCGGGGCGGCGAGGCTCGCACGGGGCCGGCGAGGCCTCGCCGAGCGAGGCCCGCCACCCGCCCGGGGGGCGGCAACGGTCGCCGGCCCCTCCGCGACCGTCGCCGCCCTCCGGCGTTGGGCGGCGGTGGAAACCACGTGCACGCACCGCCCTTTTTTTTTTTTTTTTGATTTTCCTTTTTAGTTTTTAATATAATTAATATTTTAGTTTTTAAATCTATTTTTTAAAAAATGAATAAAAAATAATTTAAAAAATCTACATGGAAAATAAAAAATAATTTAAAATGCCACGTCGCCGCCACGTCGCAATTTTTAACGGAAAAACTAACGGTGTTAACTTTGGATTTGAATTGAACCAAAGTTGACAAGTTTTAGACTGATTTGCACTTTTTGTAAGTTTAGGGCTGACTAATTCGCACTTTCCTCGAGTTTTGGTGACTTGTGTTGCACATATCCCAAAAAACAAAGTTCACGAAAAGTTGATGTAGGAAGGCATGTTTCATGATATTATTGGACGTCGAAGGTGACCCACTTATTAAAACGACACTCTTATCATCTTTTGCATTGCGTGGGATCGATTCTGTCGTTCACACTTATGATCACTCGGACATGAATTGCTTGATGGGTAAGAAGTCCTGACTCCGACCGTCGCATATAGACGTGTGGAGTTTTGCTTGTGAAAGTTCCGGTTACTCTAGGGTTTCTCGGCAAAGGTGGCTCGAGGATTACTAGGATGAATTTTTTATGTGCAGATTCGAAGTAATACGTGGGGATCCGACTTCACTCTCCGTTAAAAATAATCCAATCTCGTGTTTTCATAATGCTAACCTGGTTTCTCATTCGCGTTTTACGTGGGCAATGTCTAACCTCTTTCCACTTAAAAATAATCCAATCTCGTTTAGGCATATGGGTCAATCAATGGATCTTGCATACGTCTAACCTCTTTCCACTTAATGATTTAAGGTTATTACATTTAATATTCTAATATGGTATCAAAGCACGTCCCTTTCCCAGAATATGGTCCTTAGTTTCTGTGTCTAGCTAGAATTGGTATTAACAATTATTGGCAAATAAATTATTAGAAAAAGTTAATGACAGTAGCTGAGCATATAGGACGCGTAGGCCTCACGTTATTTAATATGACCCATCACCCAACATATGTCAGCCCCATGCATGTCAGAATCACATGATGAAAAAGTGGAACATCACGGGAAACGACAATCGTGTAAAAATAAATCATGTGACTACGTGAAATATATGGTTATCCCATTCAAATTCAAGGATTTTCTTTGCTTTTAGTAGGGCAAATTTTGATGTTCAAGAAGGCATATAACTAAAGAAAAAAAAAACACACACACACAACTCTTAACACATTGATATATACTCTTCGGTGCTGGACCTCGTAGATTTTCGTAATTCTTTATAATTATTCTATTTTTATTGCAATTTGGAATCGGATTAATAAGTGATAGGCTATAGAATTGAGTTGAATTCGGATAAATTTGAGAAAAAATCAGATAGAGATATATTATTAAAATGAAGATCAAATTAATGACCAATCAAATCGATTGGACCAAATTAACTCATGCAATTTCCAATATATTAATGTAGAAAGAAATCTCCCATCCTCCTCTCCAAATATATATATAAAAGAAGAAACTTAATTTGAATAAATCACTTGGAGCGATACCGTTTGGAGGTGAGTCTCACTTTTAAATCACTTCTAAAGGTTTCTTGCATCTTATGTACAACCCAAGATGTTATAAGCTCTCACACTAAAGGCATTGTCTATGTCAACACAATGCTTGCTAATAGATTTGATCGATTCTTAAGTCCAAGCTTAAAATATTACCTACGCTGGCCCATCACGAAAAAAAATGATATAAGCAAAATGCAAGTTGGGTGAACCTGGCCAGCCTTATGGTTATAAGGAATGTAATGGGGAAAAAAACTATAGCCTTTTATCTAGACTCGCCTAAAACTGCTTTCGAGTCCTGGCGTAGGCCCTTAAGCTACAAGGGTCATGATTAGGTTTATTTAAGGATTACACCTCAATTAGATGGGCGATTCACTCCATCTCCTTCCCTCCTTTCCCTAAATTTCGCCATCCTATAAATCTGTTTGGAGCATATGGCTTTATTTTACTAGGGCCCAATCCATCCTAGTGTCACAAATTTACTAGAATTTAGAGGGCACATTCTTGTTCGGAGCCAGGTCCACATGGATCAAAATGGTGTACAACTTACTTAGACTCAACCTATCTTGATGACTATATCTTTACTCTTTTTCACCCTCATTCAAGCCCATGCTCACTTACCACGTGCTCTCATATCAGTTTGGGTACGAATTTTCCTAGATTGAGTTAAATATAAAAGTGTTTTAGCAATATGAGTTGAGTCAAATATGAATTAATATGAGTTGAGTTTGGAACATAAGTCAATAAATTTGTATTATGTGAAAATTGATCAATTTGAGTTAGACTATTTTCGATCCGATTCATTAGTTTTAACATGTCTAAATTGTATATACATCTAACCTGCTTCCACCTAATCATTCAAAGTCTTCATGTTGGATATTTTAACATTGTACTGGAGCATGTTTGCTCCCGATTTATTATTAATCACTTTATAGAATGGTCCTCAACTTTTGTGTTTAACCAGATGTACACTTTTTTTCTAACCAACAACAAAAAAAATAGACGTACTGTTGTCAATTATTGGCGAATAAACAATTGGAAAGAGTTCGAGGCAGATACCACCTGCTGTAGTGGTGGGTTCCGCCATTGGGTGAGGCCGGATTTCCTTTCGCTTAGAGATCCGAAGTTCGAAACCTTGCGACGCAGTTGCGGGGAGGCGGCGTGAGACATTGGTGACTTACCCGGTGACTTGTGTGTGTGTGGTGGCAAGACGTGTCGCCCCCAGTGGTTTATCTTCTACGCGGTAGTGCGGGGTTCTCAGATCATAAAAAAAAAAAAAAAAAAAGAGTTCGAGGCAGATTTCTACGAATATAGGACAACATAGGTCTCATCTTATTTGATATGACCCCTAATCAAACAAATGTCAGCCCTCCATGTACGAATCACATGATAAAAGGTCGTACATCAAAAGAGTTTGATATTCGTGTAAGAGTAGATTATGTGACTACGTGTAATTCATTGTTACATCCGTACAAGTTCAAGTTCATGAAGGATTTTTTTTTTTTTTTTGGTGGGGTAAATTTTGATGTTCAAGAAGACATTTAACTTAAAAAAACAACGCTTAACTCATTGAAATATACTTTATGGCGCTAGACTTGTAAATTTTCACAATTTTTTTTAGCATGATTCTATTTTTATTACAATTTAGAATCGGATTCCTAAGTGGTAAGCCATTGAATTGGGTTACATGCGACAAATTTGAGGAAAAATCAAATAGAAAGAGCATTAAGATGAGGATTGAATTAATAACCAATCAAATTGGTTGAACCTAATTATCTCGTATAATTTCCCAAATACTGATGTAAAAAGAAATCCACCCCTCCACCTTAGCTATTCAAATAATTGCTTGAAGTTGGACCATTTTGGAAATGAATCTCACTTTTGAATCATTCCATAAGGCTTCTTCCATCTAGAATGCGACTCGAAGTGTTGTAACCTCTCATGCTTAAGGCATCAGTGCACTTGTCCTTATCAACATATATCGTTTTTTTAATATATTTAATCAATGAGCACGTCCAAACTTAAAATATTACTTATGTCATCTCATCATGAAAAAACATATAACTTCGTCTAGACTTGCCCAAAACTGCTTCTAGGTCCTTCTGGTGCAGGTCGATTGGGCAAGCCTATTAGCTACCGACCCATGATCATGTTTGTCTAAGGATTATGATTCAATTAGAAGTGCGATTTGCTCCATCTTTGACCCTCCTCCACTAAATTTCACCATCTAAGAAGCCTGCTCGAAGCATGACTTTACTTCACTAGGACCCACACTGTCATAGAGTCACGCATTTACTACAGTTTAGTTGGTACAGTTTTGTTTGGATTAGGGTTTACATGGATTATATTCGTCATAACTATTTGATTAAATGAGTCTGACTTAAAGGTTCCACATGATAATAGACCGTGATTACTTTTTGTTCATGAATGCAGGAGCATAGCCGTTGCATTATATTATATTATATTATATTATATTATATTATATAATATATATGTCTACTATTTGAATATATATTTTAGTAATTATTAATTCAATTCCATCCCATTTTCACATGAATCTCCCTCTTCCGAACAACGTAAAACTGAAATATCTAGTTCATACTATATATTAATGGGAAATTTAGGAACTCAATAATGGTTAGAAATTTCCATTTGCCACATGCAATCGGTGATATTATTGTCTATTTTCATGGAGAAAATAAGAAAAAACCGTCCTAGGGAAATGAATATGTAAAGTCACTTTAATAAGTGATTTTTAAGCAAAAGTAAGTTGTTAAATATTAATAAAGATATGGCTAATACTATGAAAAACTCAATATTCTCTGACCACAAAAAATCCCATTGATAAATTTACCCTCTTATCAGTTTCCGTTAAATCTTTCAAACAAATTGTTAAATTTGATAACACGTGGTGGGGTTTCATCGAGTTATTGTTATTCATGATATTAATTCAATTTAACAGAAACTAATAGTAAATTTATCATAAATATACTGATTTGAATGACGAGTTGAGATAAATACATCATAGTTGTACTCGTTTGGATTTTTTTCATAATATCAATCTAATAAAATAATAATATATACGTTGAACTAATTGCTAACGGGTCTCCGACTCCGACGGCGAGAAAAGTAGGAGAGAGAGAAGACGCAAGCGCGAAGGGAGCAGGAAAAGACGGCGAGACTTTTGGCCGGCTTTGCTAGCTAGGGGTGGCACCGGGTCTTCCCCCCTCTATAAAAGCGAACTCGAGCGACCAATGCTTCTCACGCCATTCCCATTTCCGATTCCCCATTCCCACCATTCCCATTTTTCGCATCGTCCTTCTTGAGACGCACGGCAGCAGCGAGAGAGATCCCGTGGCTGATGCGGCAGCGAGGGAGAGCGCACAACCGCAGATCCAGGAGCTTCTCTAGGTCTCGCCTCGCCATTCAGGGCTGCAGTTGAGCCTCTACCGCTCCAATCTCGCCCCCCGTAACCTCCCGCACCTCCCTAGAAGCTCTCATTCTGCCTCCAACCTTCGTCTGCCACAATGGCTGCTGCTGCTCAAGGTAACCCGCTCCTCTGGCCTCGCTCTGTTTTCTTCTTTGTGCTCGGAGATTGTTGGGTCGGCGTTTGTTTTTGTTTTCTTTCCCGTTTGTTTTAATGTTGATGGAGTTTTTTGGGCTTTGGATCTCGTCAGGAGACGAACGCCAGGTGCAGAAGAGCTACTGGGCCGAGCATTCGGCCAGCCTGACCGTCGAGGCCATGATGCTCGATTCCAAAGCTTCGGATCTCGACAAAGAAGAGCGTCCTGAGGTAACCCATCTGCACCATCTCTCTCTTCTCTCTTGAAACGTTGGCGGTTTGAGTTTTAGTCTTGTGGATGGAAATGGGCTGTCGTCGGTTTCGTGGTTCTGGTGGCGACGCCTGCGTAATGTTCGTCGGAATTTCCCAAGGCAATTGTCCCAGTGAAGGTTTCGGTGGATGTCTCCATTTGGTTCTTTGCTTTTGAGACAAGGATCCTTTTTTCTTCCTTTTATCTCCCTTTGTTTTGTTTTGTTATTATCGTTATTATTATTACTACTGTTGCTGCAAAAATCGCCAATGCACCCTGGAGGCTGTTGGACATGTTGCCATCTGGCGTGACAGCTTCAAGCGGACAATTTTTACCAGACAGTACTCAATCCTAGGGACTATAATAATCCCCTTGCAGGCGGAGATTTTGCCAGTAACTTGAGGTTGTTCTTTTTCTTTGGGAAAAGGGAAGGCAACTTTGTTCACCGGGCTCTGCTATACACATCATACAGGCATTTGAGGATTGGGCTCCCGTTGCTCCATTAACACTCATTGGATTTGGGTGGAACTTTTCCATACCTTATACTTTAAAGGATAAAGAATCTACTTCTGTATCTAATCCTGGTAAAACTGTGCAACTTTGCTTTCACAACCCAAAAGGAATAAAGAAAGAACAATACTTGCTTGTGTTGAATTGAACTACAATGTGAGATTAATCATCTTCAATTCCTCGGTTTAATAATATGGGGAAAGAATAAACGTGTTAATATTCACATAAAGAAAATACTTCACTCGAGCAACTCCAGCAGCAATGCTCACAATCAGCCAAGAGATGGGTTTTTCTCCATGTATTTGTTGACTTGAGGTGGCAGCCACAACGGTAGTCCTGTCCAGCTGGACCAACTTTGCTGGATAAAAGAACGCTATGATCACCATTAACCATGCTGAGTGGGATATTCAACAGTGTTAAAATGGAGCAAAATGCCTGCTTTCTGCTTTATTGCTCTGTGTTGCTTAGCTTCACATGATTTTTACCGTAAACTTATATGGCTGGTTGGGTTGTAGATCCTTTCTTTACTCCCACCATACGAAGGGAAAACAGTTCTGGAACTTGGGGCTGGCATTGGTCGATTTACTGGTGAGTTAGCCCAGAAAGCTGGTCAGCTTTTGGCTCTTGACTTCATTGATGGTGCAATCAAGAAGGTAACGTGCCTCTAAATGAAAAGCTTTTGATAATGCATTTCTTAAAGAGCATACTGTACTCTATTGCGTGGATTGTCTGAATTTATTTTTCAAATTTTG
Source organism: Eucalyptus erythrocorys (assembly GCA_014182555.1). Lineage (NCBI taxonomy): Eukaryota > Viridiplantae > Streptophyta > Magnoliopsida > Myrtales > Myrtaceae > Eucalyptus > Eucalyptus erythrocorys. Next base: position 11,733,901 of record CM024598.1, on the reverse strand, counting down.
TTTTACAGAATGAGAGCATCAACGGGCATCATAAGAATGTCAAGTTCCAATGTGCTGATGTGACGTCCCCGGATCTGAATATTGCAGAAGATTCTGTAGACTTGATATTCTCAAATTGGTTGCTTATGTACCTTTCAGACACAGAGGTGATAGTTATATTCTTCGTGTGTTCTTTTCCTACATAAACTGTTGGTAACAGAGCATGCCTGCAGTAAGAAAGTCGGTTACCATCATTTACCATGAAGTCAGTCCATCTTGTAAATATACTATCAGGGGTACTTTCCCCGGGACAGAACTTTTTTTGAGTGATCATCGCAAGTTCTGTAGGCGATCCAGTGTAATGATTGACTACATTCTGTATTTCTCTTCATTTCTCTGTGGTTAGGTAAAATTGAAGAAAGACCTTTCTGAATGTTTCCCTTGAAAATATCCTTCGGTTATTAGACTCATTTGGCTCCCAATTATGTGTAGTCATCATGGTTTGTCTGCTTGTACATGTTGTACAGTTTAGTGCTCGTAAATGTTGAGTAGCTCTATGTTATCAAATTTAGGCATGACTGCTGCCTGTATGGCTATATGTTGACTATGCTTTTGTTTGTGCCACCTTTAACCCGGTGCTGTTGTTACAACCAGTTTTTTACTTCTGTGTAATATTCATAGCTGAATAGGTTTGTCCCTTGTTGTCTGAAGTAAAGAAGGAATATATCTTTTCCCTCTACATTCTTTAAACATGTGTTGTGTTGTTACAGGTTGAGAATTTGGCTGAAAGGATGGCCAAATGGTTGAAGGTTGGTGGATATATATTTTTCCGTGAATCTTGCTTCCATCAATCTGGAGACTCTAAGAGGAAACATAACCCGACCCATTATCGAGAACCCAGATTCTACACAAAGGTTTGTCCTTGGATTAGTTTGTTCGATGCTTGTAAAAGAGAAAGACATTGATATTGACAATTTATGTTCTGACAGATCAGAATTGCTACTGGAAAGATCATATTGCTGAAAAAAAAAAAAAAAAAAAAAATTCCAATATGCATCTCAAATTTTTGTTAATCTTATCATATTCTGTTTCTCCAAAAAGATCCCTCTGTACAAACCATATTTCCAAAATAAAATTCTTCACCATAGAAACAGAGGGGAGACATGACGTAAATATGTTTTAGATTTGCTTTGATGCATGATTCCGTTGCACAAATTCGAGAAATTTTTCAAGGGATTTGTAGAACTTTTCTAGTCCCTCTATGCCTGGTCCCAGTTTACACATTTTGAAGTAAATAAGTTACTTTTCCAGAATCCATGCTAGATATTTTAGTGGATATGTTAGTGGGTGTTTTAGTTTGTTCACATCCTATTGCAGGTTTTCAAAGAATGCCACATGCGTGATGCATCTGGAGATCTGTTTGAACTTTCTCTTGCTGGTTGCAAGTGCATTGGAGCTTATGTGAGAAACAAGAAGAATCAGAATCAGGCAAATGATACTCACAAAACTTGATTTTCAGCTTTTTGATCTTTTTGGTTTTTTCCAGTAACAGCTTTGTGGATAGTAGATTTGATAATAACACAGGCAACATGATCTTCGATGCAGATTTGCTGGACATGGCAGAAAGTCAAGTCAGAGGACGATAGAGGCTTTCAGCGATTCTTGGACAATGTTCAGTATAAGTGTAGTGGCATACTACGTTATGAGCGTGTCTTTGGGCAAGGCTTTGTGAGCACAGGCGGAATTGGTATGCTTCAGAGAGAAAAAAAAAAAATCTATTTTAATATCCAATTTTATTTATTTGGTGTGAAAATTCAAGGAGAACTTACTATATTTAAAAATAGGATGAATATATATGAATATCTGCCTCCATTCCACAAATGTTAAGAAAGTGGAAGCTTTCGCCTAGAATAGTTCCGTACCTATCAGTCCTTTGATGAGTAATCATGAGTGAATTGATCTTCGTAGGAAGCTGTATCACCAATGCTGTCAGATGTGACATAGTAGTTTGGAACATTAGCTTTATGATTTCTAGGGGGCAGTACCGGTTTGACACAGAAAAGAGAATGCTTCAGTTTGACGAATGCATAGTAATCAAACAAATGTCACTAGATCTATTTCTTTACTTAGTTATTTCCATGTTGAGACACCTTGGCTTCCCATAAACTTGACCAAATTTGATAAATCTCTGGCATTACTTAAATGTGAGGTCTCTCTTTGGTCTTTGGTTAATGAATTTAAGCACTATTGTTTATAACAGATACAACGAAAGAATTTGTGGCAAAGCTGGAACTCCAGACTGGTCAGAAAGTTTTAGATGTGGGGTGTGGCATTGGTGGAGGGGACTTCTACATGGCAGAGAATTTTGATGTTGAGGTCGTTGGCATTGATCTTTCCATAAATATGATCTCCTTTGCTCTCGAGCGTGCCATTGGACTCAAATGCTCTGTTGAATTTGAGGTTGCCGACTGCACCAAGAAAACTTACCCAGATAACACATTTGATGTGATCTACAGTCGGGACACAATACTGCATATTCAAGTAAGTTTTCTTTTCCAAAGTAAAAAGAGTAACTTCTCTCTCTCTCAAGACTCTAGTAAATCAAGGCACTTATTTATTTATTTTCGTCATTTGCATTTTTTAATGCAATTTAATGAAGTCACTCGATTTATAATGATTCATGGAGAAACATTTTGGTTGAGATTATTTATGGATGCAGAGTATTTCTTGTTAATTCGTCACCTCTTATGTAGAAGTATGCATATGCGTCCTTGGTACTAATTTCAAGTTGTGTGTTATTTTCAGGACAAACCTGCCCTATTCAGGTCCTTCTTTAAGTGGCTGAAGCCAGGAGGTAAAGTTCTTATTAGTGATTACTGCAAGCATGCTGGAACTCCTTCACCAGAGTTCGCAGCATATATCAAGCAAAGAGGGTATGATCTCCACAATGTAAAGGCATATGGTCAGGTATGGTTAACATAAACATTGTGCTTTGTACCAACTAATTTATCCTTAACAAATCAAGCTTACTTAAATTGTTTTTTTCTCACTATATGCAGATGCTTAGGGATGCTGGATTTGCTGAGGTCATAGCCGAGGATCGTACTGGCCAGGTCTGTATAAATTTCATGTGTTGTCACATTGTGCAAATTGTTTTCCATTCTGAGACAAATCCAATGCTTGTGCTTTCAGTTTATTAAAGTTCTGGAGAAAGAATTAAATGCTGTTGAGAAGGACAAAGATACATTCATCAGCGACTTTTCTGAAGTATGTTCTCCATAACCTTTTTGTCTTCTTAGCAAAAAGCCTTGGATTAACTTGCTATGGTGTTAAATTCTGTTTACTTGGCGATCCTAAAAAATGCAGGAAGACTATAATGACATAGTCGGGGGCTGGAAGGCCAAGCTGATGAGGACTTCATCGGGCGAGCAACGCTGGGGTCTCTTCATTGCCAAGAAAGAGTGATGAGTTGGTTGCTAAAATGAGGCAATAAATTATCTACTCAGTTAGTAGATAGAACTTACAATGGTTGTTGGTGATTTCCGCCAGCTAGTGATGGGGCCTTTTCGGTCACATCCCTTCCCTTGGTGTTGCTTGTCGTTCAGTTGATCCTGTCTCTTGAATGCTGTGTACTCTTCTTTGGATTTTGATGATAAGATGTTGTCTGGACTGATTTAAAGTCGCCATACTTGTGGCCACAATGATATTTGATCTTGCTTTGGGGTGTTCTCTTGATATATGGTGCTCTTCGGTAGCATAATCCACGTGGGGTTGTTGAGGATTATTATGAGCATTTGACATTTGAGCTTTGACTTGTGCTTTCACGTTTTGGAAAATGACAAGTCATTGGTTCATCCGTGAAACCAGTGGCCAATTACACGACGATGGCTTCTGTTCTTTCCATTATGTCATTAGGTCAACATTCAATTTCTTGAGCTCGATTTGATTCGACCCTTAAAAGACTTAGGATCATGCAAGAATTGTGGTTGCCTATATGCGAGTTAAGAGCTCGAGGAGGAAAGTTTGCTTCCTTTCGAATGTCATGACCAACGATGCCCTCAAATCTTTGGATGTTGTCGAATGTTACTTATCAGACACCCATGGATTGATCATGAACCGTATGATGGACTTACACACGGTATCTTGGGTGGATTTCATGTGTTTTCTATGGTTAAGCTTGGAATCAAAGTAAACCCTTTTCATTTCAAATGCTCATGTAAATTACAATACGCCCACTTCAAGAGGATTGCGTGTAGGTACATGAATACATACTTATGCCTTTGAAGAGGACCAAGAACTACAGAAAACAAGAAGCCTTCCAAAGAGAACAAAACAAAAGGAAAGAAAACAGCATTGGGCCTCGGTCCAATACATACTGGCAAAAGGATAATTCACATTTCACCTCACAAGGCAGAGTTATAGGAAAGCTCCAGACTTCCATGCAGCTAAAAGCGAGGGAGAGAGAGAGAAGTAGAGAAAAAAATTTAGGCATTATTCTTCTGTAATTACTGACCTTGTGGTCATGTTTTTGTTTTTTTATTATTGTATTCTAGGGGGTTGGGGTGACGTTCTCACTTTTCCAAGAAGCAATAATTGATCAACGAATGATCAAGATTTGACACTTTTGTGTAATATGCATTGAAAATTAAAAACGTGGCAAGAATTTATGATACATCTTTTCAAAGAATTAAAAGAGGGACTAGTAGACGTCATCAAGTCACTCAAAATGCAAAATCGCCTATCTACTTTCAATCGATTCAAGCCCGTCCCGTATCTTTAAAAAGATTCACCGATCGTCCTCATGACATTTCGATACGAAAAAAATTCATCAATGTGGATAAAAGGACATTAACTTTGTCGTTTGGTTCTAATTTTAGTTTGAGAAAATTATTGAAATAGTTCATCTTTTTGACCTAAGAAATTAAAAAAGAAAAAATCACTACATGAAAATGTTTCGTCTACAATTCTTGCAACATAATTATCATATCTAAAATCGAAGGAGTCAACAGAAAAGAATCGGGTATATTGGGCCCGTTTGGTTGGGCATTCCCAAGGGGCTTTGAAGCCCCAAAGCCCCTTGGGGAAAAATTCAAGTGTTTGGCAACACATTCGAAAGCCCCTTCGCCCACATATGGGCATTCCAAAGGCTGAATGCTGAAAGCTGGGAGGGGGCAGCATTCAGCATTCAGCATTGGGGGGATGCAAAAATTACTGTTGATTCTCTTCGACCTTCGTCTTCCTTCTTCACGCGGCGTCGAAGGCTTCCCGGCGACTTCTTCTTCCCGGCGGCGTCTTCTTCTTCCCCGCCCATCGGGCTTCTCCGGCAGCGGCCACCGCCGCCTGAGGGTCGCGCTTCCCCGGTGACCACCGCCTGGGGTGGCGCGACCCGCGACCCAGCTGCGTCGCCCGGGGTCGCGACGCCGCCCGAGGTCCGCGCGACCTCGGGCCGCCGAGATCGGCGGAGCGGAGGCCGATCCCGGGGCCGGAAGGCCGATCGGCCTCCGCACCGCCGATCCGGCCTCTGCGCCTCCAGGCGCCTGAGGTCGCGCCCCTAGGCGGCGACGGCGTCGCCTGAGGTTGCGACCTCAGGCGGCCGGACGGCCAGATCTGGCGGTGCGGAGGCCAGATCTGGCCGCCAAAAGGCCAGATCTGGCCTCTGCGCCTCCGGGCGCCTGAGGTCGTGCCCCCAGGCGGCGACGGCGTCGCCTGAGGTTGCTACCTCAGGCGGCCGGACGGCCAGATCTGGCCGCCGGAGTTGGCCGGCGGTTAGCCGGCCGCCGGATTAAATTTTCATTTAAAAAAAAAATATATATAAGCAAAAGCCCATTTGTAAAGTAAAATTTGCCAAACGGTATTCATGCTAAAGTTGCATTTCAATGTCATTTTTACCAAACGGTGTAGCATTTCGGAAAACCTCTTTATCTCAAGGATATTTGCATTCTCCTAAGGGCATTTCCCCAAAGTTGAACCAAACGGGCCCATTTGTTTGTCTAAATGAGCATTTTGTATCCAATGAAATAACTTTCATATATAGACGAGGACGATTTGGAACTTCTAGCAGGAGTCACGAGAACCACTGATGCCATTCTCGTATTTCTAGCATGCTCAACAAAAATACAACATTTTGTAGATATATTACCATACGAATTAGGGCAAAAGTTAGGAAAAACTCCAAATTATACCAATTGTGGCATATTTATCTTAAGTGTTTTTCTGTGATTCCAAAAATCTAATACTTATGTGATACATTTACCTATCAAGAATCTGTCAATTAGCATGGGTTTCGAAAAGAAAACGGCGTCAACATAGTGCCTACGTGATTTAAGTAAAATAAATATAACATGTAGAACCTTGACGGAGGATAAATATATCACATAAGTATGAATTTCGATTCTTTCTATCACTAAAAAAAATTAAGATAAGTGTGTTCTAGTGAGCATAATTTGGAAGTTATAATATTACAAAGAAAAAAATTTCAGGGTATATTTGTCATAGCAAACATAATTTGAGATTTTTAGTAGCATTTTCCCTATAAATGAACATGAATTTCCAATCTTAACATAGATATCTCGAGTTCACCCATAGATTCAGTCAGAATCGATATGGAGAGCTTATTAGTAATGGGCCAACTAATATGTAGACAGTTTCAAGACCACTTGTGGCTTTCTAAAAGTCGAATGCACAGTGAATACTTCCGTCATCCAATTTGCCAGATATTGGAAGATATATATATATATATATATATATATATATATATATATATATATATATACTTTTCTTTTCTGATGAAAAATGTACGTTTAGATAAAGATCTGCTTTTTGTGATTTTGCTAAGCATTTTTGTATGTTAGCCTTAAATATATTACTTTCATGCAATATTTAACACCAAAAATCCCTATGCAAATGTACGGGCGAACATTTCAAGGATAAATAAACTTGGAAGTTAAATTTAGGAATCAAGAGTTACATATTTAAATCCCACCAAATACACGCAAAATTATCTGGATCAGGGCCAGTGCACATGTCGAAAAAACTAGAGCTTTGTGGAATTTGTTGTGAAATTCTCTTCCGCCAGAGAATGTGTACCTGTGTGCTAATGTTAAGATGAATGAAATCATATCTAGCACACATGGATGATCAATTGGGTTACTTATGACTTTGGCTTTGAGCATTTCAAGATTGAACCGTTTTGGAACTAATGTGTCGGATTTTAGCAAGTACTCAACAACGTGCACTCATGCCGGCTCCCACTAACAAGTCCAAGCCCAAATCTCTGTCTACCCCCTTCCTAGTGGACTTATAAAACGAATGTAGAAGGACACTTCAAAAATGAGAAAATTGTTCAAAAAGTTCTAAACCTATTGTACGGTGGTTAATTTAATCATAAACTTTTTAATTGTGTTAATTGAGTCCTAAGCCTACCTTATGAGGATTTTATCAATTTAATCCTAAACTTTTCAGTTATGGGAATTTAGCCCAAACCTTTTGATGATTTGTCAATTTAGTCTTAAACTTTTTGATGATCTGCCAATATAATCATTTTAGGCTAAATTTCCAAAGGATAGGTTTAGGATTACATCAACAAATCTTCAAAAGGTTTAAGAATTAATTGACAGATTTAAGATTAAATTGACACAATTGAGAAGTTTATGATTGGAGTGACTATTGTACAATAGGTTTAGGAATTTTCCAATAATTATCTCCTTTAAGAACACCACGATCTTCCCCAATGCAGTGATGGATTTCGTTTTCCTTCTTGAACCTCTCGACCAACCATCAAACCCCAACGGGAACTTCTTCTCTAATTAAGGCTTGAGTTGGATTTACCAATTTAATCTTAAACCTTTCAAAGAATATGCTTAGGACTACATTAGTAAATTTTAAAAAGGTTTATAAATAAATCGAAAGATTTAGGGTCGAATTAACCGTCGTATAACGGCTCTAGGAATTTCCGGACAATTATCCCCTTCAAAAACACTGTAATCTCTCCCATTGTATTCTTGTAAATTGTCTTCCCCCAATCATCAAATCCCAAACAGGAACTTCTGCTCCAACCGAGGCTTTGAGTCCACACAGACAACTCACGTCCCACTTCTCGTCCTCTCGTCCGACCAAGAACACCCAGTGGACAGCACCAGCCCAAGGTCCGCCTCCGCATGACGACGAAGACGTCGGCATGTGATCTTCCTTGCACGTAATGTGGACCTTAGCCTAGCTCCAGTCGTGCTGTCTGATTTCAATACCTGGATCTGAAGCCGGACCCATTTCGGGGGCATGCATGACGCAAGATCGGGGAGCTGTTGATTCCAATCATGTCATTGACGCTTCTGCTTACCCTGTGGCACCGGACAAAACCTAAACGAAAAGACACACGAGACAGAAGGGAGCATAAAAAATTAACTCCTCTTTGGTCCCGAAAATAATTTCAGCAGCCGTGCAATTTAATTTTCCCGGGTAGGTCCACGAAAAATAGCATTTAACTATTCGCCAAGATATAAATAGCTCGCTCTGGGAACATAGTGTCAGTTTTTTTTTTTTTTTTTTTTTTTTTTTTTAATTTCTTCTTCTTATATTGCAGCTTATGACCAGTCAATTCATTTCACTATACTGTGGTGGCTCGCGATGACGTCGTTGCGTGTTCCATGTGCACTCGCCGCGCTTTACTTGGCAGAACCCACTCTATAATACGAGTGTTCACGGGGTTTATGTCCATCATCTTGTCGAGGCTCATGCACCCTATCAAACATTGTTTATATTGAGCTGGTTCGGGACATATGGTACGTGAATCAATGCTAATCGTACTAAGGTGAAGAAGTGACATCACACAAAATGTTAATTGTGCTAAGGTGTCGCCTTCAATTCAAGAAGACTAATGTAGAGATGTGATGCAAGCTCACGTGTGACTATGACCCTTGCAATGTACACATTTATTGGTCACGGCAAAACCCACAAATCCGTTGCCCGGTAGTGTATCAATATGACATCACCAAGAAATTGAATTGTCACTGGCTGCTCTGCTCCTTCATGGACCATATGTTCCATCCAATATGTATCGCTAGACAAAGTGAAATTGGCCTTACCATTTTGATTAAGAAAACCGTGACAAAGTTAACCTAATAACAGTTTGCAACTTTGACTAATCAATAATCATGGTTTTCATTTTCCCTTGCTGCATAAATAAAGTGAGTACAAAGTGGGCCCAAAAAAAAAAAAAATCATGGTGGAGGAATGTTCTGGTTGGATTGAGCTGGACATATAGAAAGTCGCTTGGTAAGTAATTTGCTCATCCAAAAGGGAGGGCTTGTTCAATCTGAAATTATGGAACAAAATATTGCTTGGCTACATGCTTTGGAACCTCATTAATTATCCATTTTCTTTCCTATGAAGTAATTGGGGTTCACAGCACCAAATCCGGCGGCACACCAGTTGTGTAGCTCAACATTAATGGTAGTATGGCCAGGAGTTGGTGAGGTCTTCTTAAGTTGAAGTTGAGACCTGCTCTTTTGGTCATATTGTTCGTGAAATTCTAAACGCAAGTGCACGTGTTGAACAAGTAATATAATGATGAGGAAAAGTATCGTCCCACGAAGATCGATGATTAATAAACCAATTAAATATTAAAATAGACTAATTCTAAAATTTATCTAACAAATCAAAATATAATTAAGAATAAATTAAAAACGACAATTGTAGACTAAATGCAGTAAATCGATCAGATAAATATGTTAGAGCATCCGATTTCACCATAACCAATAGATATGAATTTCAGATTATTATGAATACAAGAACGATATCAAACATGTGATAGTGGAATTTCCTAACCTATTTACTATCCTATCTCTAGGTATAGCAAATCTACTCAGCTTATTAATCCACTATATCTCTATGTGAATTAAAATAAACATGAGTGCATTAAAAACTATGAATATTCCCGGCTCACAATGAGTCTTTTGGATCACTTTATCATCGAAAGCTACACAAATAACGCGATATATTTCTATCCACGTTTAATTCATGGTTATACATTATAATGAGCAATTGCATATTATCACTTCTCGTCTCAAACATGCACATCGATCATCTAAGTGGTGGCCGGTCACTTAAAAGCATTAAACACAATAATATATAACTCACATGAATGAAATCAATTGTAAAACATAAAAATCATGAAATTCACATCATCATGGTTAGGCTACATCGTAGCCTAACAAAAGAAAATTAGAACATAGTAGAAGAATGAATAAAAATATAAATCAAACCCAGCATCTTGAATCAAAAAACAAGAATTCTGTCACCACTTTTGTCTTCTCTTTAAAATACTTGAAAAACTCTCCTCAGAAGAATGAAAAACGATCTAACCCCCTCTCTCTAAAAACCTAGCTGCTCTCTCCCTCTTTCCTATTTATAGGAGATCCAAAATATCTATCTCCCAACGCTTGCAGATAACATTAGGGAACAAAATCAAGAATTTCCTGATTTGATATCCATCTTCAACTTGCTGCTTTTATTTGAATTCCGATATTTGCCATTCTTTTCTTTATCTTCTCCATATCTCATTATTCTGCATAAACAAAGAAAATTCAAATAATCAGAAGGAAATCCAAATATTTTCTCTAAGATATTGCATTAATTGTTGCTTAAAATAGGTAAAATAACTCTATTTTTATAGAGTTATCAAACCCCCAAACTTAACATTTTGCTAGTCCTCGAGCAAAAGTAAGACATAACACATAATCAAGCTAGCAACCTCCTCCATGACATCTTTCCATAATTGCTCAAATTCACAATTCAAAGAAAAACACAAATTTCATCCAAACATTGAAATCGATTTATAAGTTAAGACAAATTCTAACTATATGATCCAAGTGTGTGTGTGAAAGTCCTCATCTTTTTCGAATTATATGCAATCCAGATAAATTCACATTAACATGTAACTTCTCAAAAATTGACCAAATCTCATAGGTTTGCTTTTCATTCCTCTCTCCACTAATGTAAGCTAATCATCCAACCAAGAATCAATAGGACTTTTCTCGGGTTGTAATGTAAGGCTGGGCTAAAGGTGAGATAACGGGAATTTTAAGCTCAAATCACCCATCAACACGTTGATTTCTAGGATCCAATTAGAGCCAATGTCACTATCCAATTTCACTCCTTCAAGATTTTTCTGCCACCATATATCACCATTCCTTTTTTTTTTTTTCATTCTTCTTTTTCTTTTTTTTTCTCTTTTTTTTCCTTTTTTTTTTTTTTTTGAATTGCTTTATGGTGGAGTTTCTCCCAAAGTCCCTCTTAATATAACATGAAAATTTCCAACCCATTAAGTATCCAAAAGGCTCACTCAATTGAAAGTTAGATAGAGAACCATAAAAGCAATTTTTTTTTATACACCCCAACAACCATAGCAATCACTTTTTTTTTTTTTTTTTTTCATACTCCATCATTCCTCCCAAATTTCTATCAAGCTCAAATAATTTTTTTTTATCCCAAAAGAAAATCAACGTGTTCATAGGGTATGAGATAAGGATATAATTTGATAATGGCTAGGCTAAATATATATGGGTGCCAATGAAAAATTGGGTAATAATTAAGGCTCAACGGGGTGACTAAAGATAAATAAACGGGGTTAGCTTGAAAGGCTCAATCGATCCAAAAATTGCCTAAATCATTTTCTCGTTAGATTTAGCTTAGGATTTCGCCTCAAGAGAAAATCAAACAAATTCTAAGATTTGGGTGAAATTTAAGAAAATCACATACTTCACATGAATGTTCTCTAAATTAACACACAATTCAAAAATTAAGGACTTTTAGTGCTCGGTAAGTGGATCAACATAATCGAATTAAGATTAACTCACACATCAATTGCAAGTTTAAATAAAATTTAAGTTTTCCTAAGAATCGTAAAAATTCACAATTAGGACAGCAATCATGACAAAAAAAATAGATTTAGCCAAAATTTTTTATCTCCCCCCCCAAACTTCAATGAAGCAGTGTCCTCAATGCGAAAAATAGAATATAAAGAAGAAAACTTCCCTGGTTGTAGGATAAGTCTATAGATGACCTTGATGATTAAACTCTTGAAAGGTGCTCCCTAAAAGGTTAACCTGGATAAAACAGAAAAAAATTAATTTTTTTTTTTTTTTTTTTTTGCAAAACATAAACTTAACAATAAATAAATAAAAAATAGCAAAATTAAAATGCTTGGGTTGCCTCCCAAAAAGCGCTTGCTTTGTAGTTTTTAGCCAAACTATCTCAGATGTCACTATTTTGGAGGATGAAGTTCAATGGTGGTCTTCTCCTTGTTGTAACCGCCTTCGAAGTAGGGCTTTAAACGTTGACCGTTCACTTTGAATGTGCCCTCAGTGTCATGCGCAACTTCAATTGTTCCATATGGGAATACCTGTAAACGTAAAACGACCAGACCATCGAGACCGCAACTTTCTGGAAAAAGTTTAAGACGAGAGTTATAAAGTAAGACTTTTTGACCAATTTGAAACTCTTTGAATATGTGCTTGTCATGCCATCTTTTTGTACGCTCCTTGTACAACTTAGAATTTTCATAGGCCTCATTGCGAAATTCCTCCAATTCATTCAATTGCAATAATCTTTCTTCACCTGCAGAATGCATGTCAAAATTCATAAATTTCAATGCCCAATATGCTTTATGCTCTAATTCCACTGGTAAGTGACAAGCTTTTCCAAACACTAGCCTAAAAGGAGACATCCCAATTGGAGTTTTGAATGTTGTCCTATAGGCCCAAAGTGCATCATCAAGTTTTATTGACCAATCTTTCCTAGAGGCATTCACTGTTTTTTTCTAAAATTCTCTTGATTTCCCTATTTGAAATCTCTACTTGACCACTAGTTTGAGGATGATAAGGGGTTGCAACCTAGGTAGCACGGACACGTGCAACATGCCTCCGTGTCGTGTCCGACACGTGTCGGAGCGTGTCCGACACGTCGACACGTTCGGACACGCTCGGACACGTGGTCAACGCTTGTCGGATTTTTCGACACGCGGTCAATTTTTTTCGACACGTTTCGACTCGCGTGTCGAATGGAAGCGAGGGCGAGGGAGGAGAGAAAGGTCGCGAGCGACGGCGAGAAACCGCCAGAGAAAGAGTAGAGATTGAGGCGACGGCAAGCTCGCGACGGTGAGAAACCGCCGGAGAAAGAGTAGAGACTGAGGCGACGGCAAGCCGGCGACGGCAAGCTCGCGACGGTGAGAAACCGCCGAAGGAAGAGTAGAGACCGCGGCCACTGTGATGCTAATCGGCGACGAGGCTGCAGCTGCAAGTGAGGAAGGGCCGAAGGCGAGGCGGAGGAGAGGAAAGGAAGGGATCGTGCGGCGGCGAGAAGGAGGAGAAAGGGGCGCCTGCTAGGGTTTTGAAACTCAAAAAGTCTGATGGGGTTAAGTCATAAGTGACAGCCTATCACGTGGGAGGGGAAAAAGTTAAATAAATGTGGGGTGGGGAAAAGTGTCTGACGTGTGGGGAAGGGAGGGAAAAAATTGAAATAAATTTGGGGGTGGGGTGAAGAGTCGAAGACTGACGTGGGAGAGGGAGGGAGAAAAAAATTGAAACAAATTTGGGGATGGAGGGAAATAAAAGAGGGAAAGAAGGGGGTGGGGTTGATGGTGAAAAATAAATAAATGAGATTAAAAATAATTTTAAAAATTAAAAATACTAAATTTTAGATGATGATAAATTTTTGTTAGTGATCAGTTTTATTAATAATTTTTGTTAAAGTTAAAAATATATTTTTAAACATGAACACATATTATTAATGTAAATTCATTTTAGGCTCTTTTTTAAATTAATTTTGTATTTCTGAATATGAATCAAATTAATTAAAAATAAAAATATTTATTTATTATACAACGTGTCGCAACGTGTCGGAATTTTCTATTTTTTAAAAATGACGTGTCGGCGTGTCGTGTCGTGTCGGACACTCGTGTCGTGTCGCGTATCGGTGCTACCTAGGTTGCAACCTTATGTGTGACTCCATGCTTACTCAAAAGTGCTTCAAATTGTTTGTTGTAAAAATGTGTCCTCCTATCACTTATGATTGCCTTAGGAGTGCCGAATCGGGTAAAAATATTTTTCTTCAAAAATTTGACCACAACCTTAGCATTATTAGTTGGCAATGCTGCAGCTTCTACCCACTTAGACACATACTCCACAGCCACTAAAATGTATAAATTTCCATAAGAAGGTGTAACAGGTCCCATGAAATCAATACCCCAAACATCAAATAATTCACACACAATAATGTTGTTTAAAGGCATCTCATTTTTTCTTGAAATATTTCCAGTTCTCTGACATCTATCACATGAAGCTACATAGGAGTATGCATCTTTAAAAAGTGTAGGCCAATAAAATCCAAATTGCAAAATCTTAGCTGCAGTTTTGGTGGCACCAAAATGGCTACCTGTCTCTCCATCATGACAATGATGTAAAATATTTACCTTCTCTTCGTCTGGAACACATCTCCTTATGACTTGGTCTGCACATACTTTAAACAAGAAAGGTTCTTCCCAAAAATAATTTTTAACATCAGAACAGAATTTTTTCTTCTGTTGATATGATAATTCTGGAGGAAGAACATTACTTACCAAATAATTTACAAAGTCTGCGTACCAGGGAATTTTTGTGGACTTAATGGAAAATATTTTCTCATCAAGGAACTCTTCCAAAATTGGTCTTACCTCTTCCTTTGAATTTGGAATTCTTGATAAGTGGTCTGCAATTAGATTTTCAGTCCCCTTCTTATCTTTGATTTCCAAATCAAATTCTTGCAGCAGAAGAATCCACCTGATCAACCTAGGTTTTGATTCTTTCTTTTCTAGCAGATACTTAAGAGTAGAGTGGTCAGAATAAACTATAACTTTTGAGCCAATTAAATAAGAACGAAATTTATCAAAAGCAAATACTACCGCCAAAAGTTCCTTTTCTGTTGTTGAATAATTCAATTGTGCACCTGACAAGGTTCGACTGGCATAGTATATGGTTTGGAAAATTTTATTCTTCCTTTGTCCCAAAACCTTTCCTACTGCATAATCGCTAGCATCACACATCAGCTCAAAAGGTAAATCCCAATTTGGTGCCGCCATAATTGGTGCTGATATTAACTTCTCTTTTAAAGTGTTAAAAGCCTGCATGCATTCAACAGAAAAATTAAAAGGAGTATCTTTTTCCAAAAGATTAGAAAGAGGTTTAGCAATTTTTGAAAAATCTTTTATAAATCGCCTGTAAAATCCTGCATGCCCCAAAAATCCTCTGACAAGTCTCACAGATGTTGGCGAAGGCAATTTTGCAATGACCTCCACTTTGGCTCGATCAACTTCTATTCCGTTTTGAGAAATTTTATGCCCGAGCACTATTCCTTCTTGCACCATAAAGTGACACTTTTCCCAATTCAAAACAAGGTTAGTCTCCTCACATCTCTGTAAGACTAAAGCCAAATTATTTAAACAAGAATCAAATGATAAGCCAAAAACAGAAAAATCATCCATGAAAATCTCAATATATTTTTCAACCATATCAGAAAAAATAGTCATCATGCATCTCTGAAAAGTAGCTGGTGCATTACAAAGACCAATGGACATTCTTCTAAAAGCAAAAGTACCATAGGGACAAGTGAAAGTAGTTTTCTCTTGATCTTCTGGTGCAATAGGAATCTGATTATACCCTGAATATCCATCAAGAAAGCAATAAAACTCATGTCCTGCAAGTCTTTCTAACATTTGATCAATAAATGGTAAAGGAAAGTGATCTTTTCTAGTGGCATTATTCAATTTTCTATAATCCATACATACACGCCACCAAGAATCTGTTCTAGTTGGAATCAATTCATTGTTATCGTTTTTCCGAACAGTCATACCACCTTTCTTTGGCACAACTTGTACAGGACTTACCCAAGAACTATCGGAGATAGGATAGATGATACCCGCATCAAGTAGCTTAATTACCTCAGCTTTTACTACTTCTTGCATCTTCGGGTTCAAACGCCTCTGAGGTTGGATAGCGGGTTTATATTGTTCCTCCATCAAAATTTTGTGCATGCAAATTGAAGGACTGATTCCCTTGATATCAGCTATTTTCCATCCAATTGCACCTTTATGCTCTCTTAATACTCTGAGCAATTTCTCCTCCATCAAATCTGTCAAAGAAGAAGATATAATTACTGGTAAAGAAGAAACTCCATCTAAATAAGCATATTTCAAATGGGAAGGTAAGGGTTTGAGTTCAAGAATTGGAGGCTCTTCAATTGATGGTTTAGGCTTTGTAATGTGTTGTCCCAACTCCTCAAATTTAATTGCATTTTGCCTTGAATATGGTGGAATTGCCTCCATGAAATTTGCGTACTCCTTTATCTCCTCATTCTGAATATCTTTGTCCATTAGTTGAGTCAGACATGCTTCAAGTGGATCTTTAAAAATATTTTCTTGAAAAACCTTATTCACTAACTTGTCAACTGTCTCAACTCTAAAACAAGAATTATCATCAGATGGATATTTCATTGCTTTAAAAACATTAAATGAAACAATATCATCTTGAACTCTAAGAATCAACTTCCCTTGTTGTACATCAATAAGAGCTCTTCTTGTTGCTAGAAAATGTCGACCTAAGATAAGTGGTACCTCAAAATCTTCCTTCATGTCAAGAACTATGAAATCTGCAGGAAAAATGAATTTGTCAACTTTTACCAAAACATCTTCCACAATACCTCTTGGATATTTAATTGATCGATCGGCTAGTTGAAGTGACACTGTGGTTTCTTTTACCTCGCCCAATCCTAATTTCTTGAAAACAGAATAAGGCATCGATTAATACTTGCACCTAAATCACATAATGCTTTTTCAAAGTAGGAATCTCCAATAGTGCAAGGAATAGTAAAACTCCCTGGATCTTTTAATTTCGGAGGCAATTTGTTTTGTAGGATGGCTGAACACTCCTCATTTAACTTCACGGTTTCATAATCCTCCAGTTTCCTTTTGTTTGCCAAAATTTCCTTCAAAAATTTTGCATAACTAGGCATTTGCGCTAAAGCGTCTGCAAAAGGAATGTTAATGTGCAATTTTTTAAATACATCAAGAAATTTAGAAAATTGCTTATCTATTTTGTGCTGCTGGAGTCGCTGAGGGAATGGAATTGGCGGCACATATGGCTTGGGATTATCTGGAAAAAGTTTACTCTTGCTTGTCTCATTTGCTTGTATTTTGATCACCTCTTCCTTGTCTTTGACAATCTCTTCTTCTCCAACTTGTTTATCACTTCTCAAGGTAATAGCCTTTATGTTTTCAATTGGATTTTTCTCCGTGTTGCTCTGCAAAGAACCTTGTTGTCTCCACGACATCGTGCTTGCTAACCGACCAACTTGCATCTCCAGATTTCGATTGAAGCCTCTTGGTTTTGAAATCTCACATACGTGCTTTTGATGAAGTCATGAGTCGTATTAGCAAGTTTGTTGACTATATCTTCCAAATTTGACTTCGTCTCCTCTAATTGTTTGAATCCCGGTGGTCTTGTCACATTCTGATTATTCCATGAAAAATTTGGATGATTGCGCCATCCCGGATTGTACGTGTTGGAATAGGGATTATTTTGTGACCTGTTAAAATTTCCAGCAAAGTTAGAACTTTCACTAGATTGTTTAAAAGTATTACCTACTTGACATTCTGTGCTAGCATGTCCTCCACCACAAAAATCACATGTCAATGTCTGAATTTTCATGGCTGAAACACTCATATTATCTAGCTTTTTGTTGAGTGCTTCAAATTGTGCAGCAATTGCAGCAAAAGCATCCACTTCATGAACTCCATTAACCTTTCACATTGGTAATCTCTCGGTAGGCCACCGATAACTATTGGACGCCATCTCCTCTAATAAGTTGTAGGCTTCTTCTGGTGTTTTATTATTTAGAGTTCCTCCTGCAGCTGCATCAATCATAGAACGAAGATTTGCACTAGAGCCATTATAAAAAGTTTGTACCTGCATCCATACGGGTAGTCCATGATGTGGGCATCTCCTAAGAAATTCTTTGAATCTTTCCCATGCTTCATATAATGATTCATTATCCATCTGCATAAAATTAGTAATATCGTTACGCATCTTCGTAGATTTTGCAGGTGGAAAGAACTTACCCAGAAATTTCTGAGCCATATCATTCCATATAGTGATTGATCCTGCAGGAAGAGAAGAAAGCCAACTCTTAGCTTTGTCTCTAAGAGAGAATGGAAATAATCTCAATCTAATAGCATCATCTGTAACTCCATTATATTTAATGGTGTCACAGATTTCAAGAAAAGCATCGATGTGAGCGTTTGGATCATCGCTTGGTAGCCCACTAAATTGCACTGATTGTTGAAGCATCTGAATAAGTGCTGGCTTAATCTCAAAGTTGTTTGCTTGAATTGCAGGTCTTCTTATACTTGATGTGGTTCCTTGAATTGTTGGCGCAGCATAATCTCTTAAGAGTCTACGTGGATTTTCATTCTCACCGTCTGCCATCTTCTTAGTGTGATTTCTCTATTCTCTCAGTCGCCTTTTGAATGTACGCTCGATTTCTGGATCAAGCTCAACAAGTTTCCCTTGTTGGCTACGTGTCATAAACCGATGTACACCCTGAAAAATAAAACAAAACGAAAGCTAGATTAAACTTAGAATTATCTGGTATCAATATTAATTAGTATTAAACAAACGATCCCCGGCAACGGCACCAAAAACTTGTTCGTGAAATTCTAAACGCAAGTGCACGTGTCGAACAAGTAATATAATGATGAGGAAAAGTATCGTCCCACGAAGATCGATAATTAATAAACCAATTAAATATTAAAATAGACTAATTCTAAAATTTATCTAACAAATCAAAATATAATTAAGAATAAATTAAAAACGACAATTGTAGACTAAATGCAGTAAATCGATCAGATAAATATGTTAGAGCATCCGATTTCACCATAACTAATAGATATGAATTTCAGATTATTATGAATACAAGAACGATATCAAACATGTGATAGCGGAATTTCCTAACCTATTTACTATCCTATCTCTAGGTATAGCAAATCTACTCAGCTTATTAATCCACTATATCTCTATGTGAATTAAAATAAACATGAGTGCATTAAAAACTATGAATATTCCCGGCTTACAATGAGTCTTTTGGATCACTTTATCACCGAAAGCTACACAAATAACGCGATATATTTCTATCTACGTTTAATTCATGGTTATACATTATAATGAGCAATTGCATATTATCACTTCTCAGTCTCAAACATGCACATCAGATCATCTAAGTGGTGGCCAGTCACTTAAAAGCATTAAACACAATAATATATAACTCACATGAATGAAATCAATTGTAAAACATAAAAATCATGAAATTCACATCATCATGGTTAGGTTAGATCGTAGCCCTAACAAAAGAAAATTAGAACATAGTAGAAGAATGAATAAAAATATAAATCAAACCCAGCATCTTGAATCAAAAAACAAGAATTCTGTCACCACTTTTGTCTTCTCTTCAAAATACTTGAAAAACTCTCCTCGGAGAAGAATGAAAACGATCTAACCCCTCTCTCTAAAAACCTAGCTGCTCTCTCCCTCTTTCCTATTTATAGGAGATCCAAAATATCTATCTCCCAACGCTTACGGATAACATTAGGGAACAAAATCAAGAATTTCCTGATTTAATATCCATCTTCAACTTGCTGCTTTTATTTGAATTTACGATATTTGCCATTCTTTTCTTTATCTTCTCCATATCTCATTATTCTGCATAAACAAAGAAAATTCAAATAATCAGAAGGAAATCTAAATATTTTCTCTAAGATATTGCATTAATTGTTGCTTAAAATAGGTAAAATAACTCTATTTTTATAGAGTTATCACATATCTGGTTTTAAGTATAGTTGTAAATAGATTTATGACAAACTTTGACAAGTAGGGCCGGTTGTGGAGTGATGTAACCTAATTTGGACCAGATTTCATCGGCTAGCTTCTTGGTAGAAATTATATCACGATGGACACATTCAATCAATATCTACAACAATTTCTATATGATCGATATAGAAGACATAAAATATTTGTTCTTCCAATGCAATTGCACTGGAAGATCATGGCATAGTATCCTAGCAGAATATGGGATTTGGCATCCTTTAAGAGGATGGAATGACGAACTTCAATGGATGATCAGGGCTATCAGAGACAAAGACTTGGTTGTAAGGGTCCTCAAGGTATCATTCTTAGCAACCATTTATTGCATTAGGATGGAGCACAATCTTTTACATTTTCAAAGCAAGTCAAATGATATTAACATTACTTCGGCTAAGGTGCGTAAAATCGTTAGAAATAGAACTTCACTCTACTAAAATTTTAGACCTTGCAAAGCTAATGTTGTTTTGGCTACCATGTGGAGATTTTCTATCTCCATCTTTAGTATTATTTCTACTTGTAAGGCTGGGATGCCCCTAAGCTTCTGTATTTCATCTGCTAAATGATACTTACATTTTAACCCCCCCCAAAAAAAAAGATTCCAAAAGATGTTAATTGCATATAAGATTAATTATGGAGAAAAAAAGAGAGATGGATTCGCATTCACATATATAAGAATTATATACCAACAAGAATATATATATATATATATATATATATATATTAATATATAGATGTCCCTAGAACATCTCCTCAGATATTGTGCATCTGAGGATAAACGTCTTAGAAGAAAGTAGCAATTGAAATATAAACAACGTGATTGAAATATAAATACAAACAATGTAATTGAAGTGTAAATAGTTGACAGGTTACAAGAAATTGAAAAATTGCAATTGATCGTGAGAGGACAGAGAGATACAAAAAGTGTGATCAATTAAACACAATTGTAAGTTTTGCCGATACAAGTGAGAGTCTAGGCCATTTTATAGCATAATGTGATTGCTATAGTACAATACATATTACAAAAAAAATAGCACAATACATATTACACTACAGTTTGTTATCATGATTGTCCTTTTGATTCTTTATTGTCCTGATTTACGTATATTTTTCGAAGAGTTGGATTGAGCTTGATTACTTGAGATTGGTGATGGGTCTCCAATAATGCTAATTGCATCAAATTCGAAGTAAATCTGGCGACTTGGGATCGTATAAGTTTCCCCCATCTTTGGGGGTTCCAAACATGGGGATGATATCAAGATGAACCCATCGTTTCATTCGATCAACGAGGATCAGATCCACAATACTTTTTCCCCTCGCAGTCTCTCAGAAATCTCCTTTAACAAACTTGCATGCCAACACAACCAATCATCTCCAAAAACCTCTCATCCACCAATAGGCAGCTTGGCAAGAGTCCCTCCCAAAACACCACATGAAGCCAACGTTCAAGAAAATCAAAATCTGAGTGCGGGCTCCTCAATGGTTTGGAGGGGGAAGATGGTTTCCTATTGAATTGCTGATATGGTCACCTTTTTGGCTCAAGTTAATTACTAGAAACTAATCAATGACTTGTCTAGGTGTGCTTGGATCGATCAGATGAATCTCTTCATGGTGTTCTCGACACACTATTGTAGCATAATTAAAAAGAGAAGAGAGTTGATACTATTAAAATCCTGAACCGTTACCTCCACGGTAAATTTATCCTAAATTAATGTTCATCTCGCAAAAGAACATCTCAAAATGGTACCTCGAATTAATTTTTATCTTATTAAAAATCTCAAATTGATACCTCTGACCATATCAACCATACATTGGCATTTGGTTCAATATCCCATAAAAATGCATACATGGCACAGATGTGGTGGATGACTGCAATTTGGAAAGTGATGAATTTGACATGAAAAGTTCATGTGTTAGTATTCACATAAGTATACGTAGATTTTCAACATCTGACATGTCATTCTCCATGTTGGATCTGTCTTACGCTCATCTTCCACGTGTGTTAATACATATACATTTTCACAGAATATTGGACAGAATGCTTGGACGGAATACTGAAGGATGGTAGATTTGGATAAGGTCACCAGTTTAGGAATTTTTTTTTTTTTTGCAAAGCGAAAATTAATATAAAAAAATTCTACAAGACATCAGTTTGCAATATTTAATGGTCCTGATGTGTAGCCAATTTTTTTTTTTTTCAAGCTAGTTTTAGGAACTGATAGGATAGAGAGTAATGTTGGAGGGTGAGGAACACGTGAACTTACCTTGAGAAGAGAGAGATAAAATTCTCGTACCCGATTTAGAAGTACGCTGGTCCCTCTCTTGGATCGGCGTTCCCAAACGAATCTGCAATGGTTTCAAAATCAAACCTCTCCCAGATGACCGACACAGCAACTTCCCTATTTGCCTGATCCTCCACTTTGAGTTCCAAGAAACTTACTATTGACGAACACACTTGTGAGGAGGACCATCTTATCGTTTCGGAGTCACCAAAAAAGATCATACGTGCCCAGGTTCAGGTCTCTCGGGATCCCCATCTGTCACAACTGAGGAGCCACATGCGATTTGTCATTTCGGTGTTCCGGCCATTAGGCTCCACGTCGATTCAATGAAACACAAGATATTCACGCTCAAACCAAGCGATTTACCGATCAAACTAAACATTGTGTTAAGTTAGAAATCAAATCGTGTTTGCGCATGCAAGGATGGCATTACATAAGACAAAAGAGTCATGTTAAGGAGCGCCTCCGGGGTACTTTTCAATCATGTTTTTTCTGGACTAATCCAGTTTCGAACGTATTGATTGGTGATCGCATAAAAAAAGTCCGCACAATGAAAATTGCTCATAGGCCTCCGGTTCATATAAAATCATATAATAAGCTGGGACCAAATCCAGATGCGACGACCCTTTTGTACCTTCATGAGACAACTCTAATCCAACCCTAGCACATAGGCATGTTTCAATTAAAGTAACCGGTTCCTCGGCTTCTCAAAACATCACCGCCAATAACTCTTAATTGTCCTCTTCAGCTTTCCCTTCTCGATGGGAATGATCATTGGTGGCATGTTAGGGGTTGACCAGCCAATTGGGCAAGGGCAAAGAACCCTAATAATCAATGTTGGTGGGTGTGTCCACCGCTTGATTAGGCCTTGGCTGAAGAGAAGGCGCTTGTCAAATTGCACTATAAACCACACAGTCAACATCCTAGTATTCCACCTGGTCATCTCAAAAGGTGCTCCTAGACACTAGTTGATTTGCTTCAGAAGTACTAAATTCAACACTTCTGATAAGGAATTATTTGATTTGTAGAATATCTTTCTCACCTATATCACAATATAAAAAAAAAAATAATCACTAAAATAAGTAAAATGAGGGTTAGTGAAGGGCACCTTTTGACATTTCTAGGGTTTGGTCTTTTAGCCCTTTTACAATTTGTTAATGCAGAGTGCATTGATTAATTTGTAGTTAGCTTCATTATCTGCATTAATTGATATGTAACCAGCTTTACTACAGCTAAAGAAGGAAACCACTAAATCAATCTAGAGATTAGCTCAGTACGGACATTAATATAATGAACAAAGAAGAAGGGCCTATAAGAAACAGTTGCGTGGATCAGCAAGTTACAACTCCCCAAGTAATACTAATTAATGCCAATAATAATAGACATGGTAAGTGGAGATACATCTCCCTTTCTGTAATTAATTAAAATGAAATTTCTTGTATGAAATTAGAATATTACGACCTGTTGAAAAAGTTCCTTGCACATTTTCTTCCACCATAACATGGCGACATAAAATTTTGCAACATAGTTTTCATCTAATAGTCGATGCGATAGTCTTGTTAACGAGTTTTTTCGAAGTATTCTTTTTTAAAAGAAAATTGAGAAACCAACTGTACCGCTACTCTCAAACTAATCTCGAAAGAGTGACAATGTAGTAATCGTGCATTGCACATTGTCCCAAGAATTGTCCAGTTTCCATGAAAATTCAAGAATTCATGCAAATCACACCGAGTGAGATTTACCTTAAATAGCAAAAACTTGCCCTAAGTAAAAAGGGAAAAAAAAAAAGCCTAAAATTGGTAATGACAAAGACCCAGATAATCACAAATATGAAACAATATACGTTTGATCTAAATCTTATATTACATTTTAAGGTGACATTTCTTTTGTTTTGTTTATCTCAATCTTTTACCACATTTTAAAGAATTACATTTTCATTAATGTAATTCCTTTCATACGAGTTTAAAACATGAAAGCCAAAGTATAACAATTATAATACGATGTTCAAGTACAATATACTTGTGTGTGATTAAAGTTAAAAACGGACTAGTAAACTTCCTTTCTCGAAAAGAGAAGGAAAAAAATCACCAAAATCCCCAAACTTTACCCAAAGCTTTTTTTTTTGTAACATGAAAAATTCCGAAATTTGCCAACCATGACACATTTATCCCAAACTTTTTTTCGTGACACAAAACCCTGAATTTCTATTCGTGCGACATATTTACCCTAAATTAGAGGGCATTTTGGTCTTTTTATCTTAATTTTTTTTTTCTTCTTCTTCTCTCTTCCCTCCGCTGGCCATGATGGAGGGAAGCCTACGTCCGGCAAGGGCTGCCCTTGCCGACGTTAGGCGAGGGTCGCCCTCGCCGACGTCAAGCGAGGGCAACCCTCGGCTAGGTCGGGCAAGGGCAACCCTCGCCCAACACTGCTGAGAGAGGGTAGCCCTCGCCGAACGCCAGCTTCCCTCAGCCAGCTTCGTTATGGCCGGCGGAGGGAAAAAAGAAGAAGAAGAAAAAAAAAATAAAGAGGGAAAAATAGAAAAAAAATAAGACGAAAATGCCCTTGATGAGGTAAATGTATCACAGTTTGCGAGTTTGGGGTTTTTAATGTCACAAAAAAAGGTTTGAGGTAAATTTGTCACTTTTGATAAAGTTTGGGGTTCTTGGTGGTCTTTTCCCAAAAGGGAAACTAAATTTTTTCTTAGTGTGGATGAAAGAACATAATCGTTGCATATGTGACATGAAAATATTAAAATTTTCAGAGTCCACCATTTATATCATTCTCAAACTTGATGTTTACATTTCTCATTTATCAATTTTCAAATTTTAATTTTCGTTCTCTTTTTTTCCCGCAATATTGACCTATAAATTATGTAATATGAGTTCCAACATGTTTGATACTAGCCTTTGATATTCAAAGGATTTGGGCAGCGTTTGATAGTCAATGTATCTCAACAATTTGAAACTGATGCTCCATTTGTCTTTCTATGCAAAATATAGTTTGTGGTCCTATTGGTATCGTTACTAATTGGCTGTAACAATGTCGTTATGCTACACGAATCCTTGTTAAGACATACTTGATGAATATCATTTCTATTTCTAAAATATTTACTACATATAATATGACAAAACAGTAAATGAAATAGTTGTAAGTTTTCCTTGAATAGGTAGTTAAACATTTGTTGTGGAGGCATTTATTACAAAATCCTCAACATGACAGTAGCCTTACAAATATAACTGTTAACAGATGTTAAAGAATTATCGAAAATTTAATAAGGTATATTCAAAATTTGCTCCATGCTTCTGTGAACATTTAACAGTTAAAGATATCGCAAGTTATTCCCGAGACACTGATTAAACAAATTCTATTAAGAATTTTTTAAACTTTAAGATGATTTTGAATTCCTTGCAAAACTGTCAATGCAATGAAACTATTGTATTTCTTGATTATATACCTCACGCATTTTCATGATGCTCACTTTTACTAAATTCATTTACAAATATGAACAAATGTAATTGCATTGAGGGAAAGCCATCAAACATCATTTTAGAATAATATCCTTCGGACTTGGGCCGGGATGGTACTTATGTAGAAATTAGTTTGAATGCTCCAGATTTGACATTAGATAAAACAAAACTAATGGAGTGATTTATAAGTAAATGACCCATCCTCACGCTCCATTTCATGAATACTTCATATGACAAATCTCGTTCATATATAATGGATCAAGTGGCGTCCGAGTCCTCAAGTAAAAGAGTGAAAAATCAAGAATTACTATCTCATCGTACAACAGACAGCAGGGCTACTAAACATTCAAATCGAGGGGTTTTGCCCCCACGTTTTCTTTTTCATTGAACTCTATTACAAACACCAAAACAATCCTCTGACACCCATACCATCATGCATGATATCACATCTCAGTCGAGCCACTGCAATTCGCCGTACACGTGGCCAAATATATCACCAGCACCATCATCATCACCATCATGACTCTGTTGTTTGGGATCCCTTGAAGGGGAGTTTCATAATTCAATCTTTACATCATTTCACGCATTTCTTGACGTATACCCGGCATAGAAATTATTGAATGTGCAGTGTGGGCTGCAGTCAGCCGCTGAAGAAGACATCAAATCTTTTGGCCCCATCACCTCTCTCTCTCTCTCTCTCTCTCTCTCTCTCTCACGACCAAAACTTCCAATTATATAACAATGATGATATGAAATTTCTTTCTGGTTTTTCCCTTTCTTGGCTAGAGAGAGAGAGAGAGGGAGAGGGAGATGGGACATTGGACAAATGAGATGGACATTAGGACAGGGCCTTGGTGAGTTGGAAAGATAAATATGCAAGAGGGGGCTTTGAATGAGGGAAGACAAGATTCGAGGTAAGGACGCAATCTCTGCATGGAACAGTGATAGCTCGTAAAAGAGAGAGGAGGTTATTTCGTTCATATTACCACCATGTGACGCAAAGAGGAATGATAACTTGTGTGGAATATCTAACAGACAATGAATAATTAATAACGAGGGCACAGAGAAAGAAAAAGATACATTCTCTTTAACGATATGATAGTATTGGACAATCACATCACCAAACAGTCATAGATTCGTATTTTCCTTTGAACCGTCCTTCTTCTGATTGATGGATTATATATATTCAAATACCATTAGTATTTATTTTCAATTGAGTTTCCATATGAGCGATATCTATGTTTATAACTTATCAATCAAAAAGTCGGTCTGAGGAAGCTTTTTCTTCTGATCAGGAATTGAGAAGAACAAAAGCCTAAGACTGTATATAGAAGGGGAAGATGAAAGAGTTATAAGGATGGAGAGTATATTTGGCCTAGCTGTTGAAATGTCAAAGGACATCTCAATTTCTTGGTCAACGACAAAAACCCTAGACATTAACTGTGTTTCTTGGCCAAGAAATGCGAATGAGATATGATGCAATTTCGTAGAAAGGACATACCGCTGAACCTTTGACCCGTGGACCCTATGGCCGAAGCAGGGCGATCGAGTTCAACAAGTTTTGGATCAAGACTCCAAATAACTAGGAGAAATCCTAACTTTAGCCTAATTCCTTAAAAAAAAAAAAAAAAAAAAAAAAAAAAACTCTAAATTTTACGTTAGGTCCTAATTTTGCCTTTAAATTTTTTTCTCATAAAAAATCCTCAAGTTTCACTTTAGTTTTAAATCTACCCACACGTCTAAAAATCGCCATTAATTTACTCCAAATTATTAACATTAGAACTAGTTAGAAATTCATTATTGAACTTGCACTTTCATCAGCACCCTCGCCTTGTAAAAAACACTAGCAACCTCTTGATATTTGATAACATTGACAAAATGAGTGGCAATTTCTCGATGCATCATTAGATATGGGATTAGGGTGAAAGTTGGGGATATTTTTATGAAATAAAAAAAAAAAAGTTTAGGATAGATAGAGATTGGACCTAAAGTTTAGGGTTTTTTAGGAAATAAGCCCCCTAACTTCAAACTCAACTGACATACCAAACCACAAATCATCTCTCTTATTCTAACAATATTGCTCATCTCGATTGCCATAATAATAAGATAAATTATTCAAAGGGCTCCGACCGGCGTATATATACGCCACATTCAACTGCAAGGGGGATATAGCAAACAAACAAGGACTCTCCTCTTTTTCACGGGGAGGAGAAGAGCAAATACGCCAAACTGCAAGGCGGGGTATGCAATTTCACCCATGAAGCGAGTACGAAATGTGAAGGTTGTCTCCTAGTGTAGGAAACATATGGAACACAAAAGCGTGTGGTGAATTGAAATTGAAATAGTCGGACAAAAGAAGATGTTGGAAAAGGGCCAATGAGTCGTACGATCTGGTCAGAAAGAGAGATGTGAATTTCTTGTTCCATTTTCTGGATCTTGGCGAAAAGAAACGTATTTTGAAATTCTGCTAAAAATTTCATTTTTTGTTCCTTGTTCGGCGCGAGAGAGAGAGAGAGAGAGAGGAGAATAGACAAAGGAAAAGGCAAGGAGCAGAGGGGGGAAGAGGGGCAGTTCGGATTGAGAATAATGGTGAAAGGCACGAGACATGAGAAGACCCATTAATATGTGTGAGAGAGAGAGAGAGAGAGTGATGAGAAGCTTATGCTGGGCTTATGCCATATATTTCTCTCTTCATTATTCACTCACTCTCTCTCTCTCTCTCTCTCTCTCTCTCTCTCTCTCAATCATCGTCACGTCGTTTTTGGTTCGCTCCTCCCGATAATCCCCCCAGAATTCCACGCCTTCCTTCTCTCTCTCTCTCTCTCTCTCTCTGTGCCTCCAACGACAGCTCTATGGCCTAGTCAACCTCACATATGTCCGTATGCTACGTGCTCTCTCGTTCATGAGTTCGAGCAAACGTTTTGCTTGCACTTGCTTTTACTCAAGAACGAATTAAAACCGAGCCAGAAAACACCGCGATGTGAAATGAAATCCTAGGTGCTTCCCTATGCATGCGTGTCTCGCTTAACTTTCCTCTTAATCTGATAGCACGTGAGTTTGATTTATGCATATCAAGAACACTCAAAATATTATACGTACTGTTCTTTAAAGTTTTCTGATTTCATGTAATATTGACTTCCGCAAATCTAGATAATTCATGAAGATCTAATATAATCAAAAGCATTTCGTTTCGATGAGAGGTGTAAGTGTGTAAGTAAATTTTTACTCTGAATACATATATAGGGTAAATAATTGAGTGATCATAACATATCTAATATTATAAAAAAACTTTACATAAATTTATCGTTGATTCGAGAATGACAATAAATATAATCCTCGAAGAGTGATGAGGGCAAAAAGGTGTATATATATTTTCTAATACAGCAAAGGTACATGCGCTATATTTCCATATTAAATTTTCCTACTTTTGTCTTTCCCATATAAGACCTACTGGCTACACCTACACACATCATTCTCTCTCTCTCCTTCTCTTGGTCCAGTCTTCTATCTCTTTCTAGTGATCAATCCCCTTCCCTGAAAATCTGAGAAACTCAAATTCCCCCCTCTCTCTCTCTCTCCCTCAACTGTTCAACCCCAACTAACCAACCATTTTTTCTTATATATTATAATGGCTGCAGAAACCCTCATCGTCTCCCTTCGTAGGCACAGCAACACATTCCATATTTGAACCATATCTACCTTTTCAAGGTGAGGGCTCTACCATTTCTGTTTGTTGAACTCCCCCACCCCCCATAAAGCTTTGGACCCTCCATACCCTTCCATTCCCCTTCTTCACTCGAGCCCATAACACTTCACTTCACTCCTCAAAACCACAAGAACCATCCTTTTCCTTTCTCCCTCTCTCTGTCTCTCTGTCTCTCTCTCTGTCTCTCTCTCTCTCGCTCTCGCTCTCGCTCGCTCGCTCGCTCTGTCTCTCGTGTGCAACGAAAAAGCTTGAAAAAGCTTCTAGTTCCCGAGAAACCCTAGCGTTTCGGCATTGAACTGTTGCCGTCAAGAAACATGTATATGATGGGTTGTCATGATGATGGAGATCTGTACATGGCCGACTCCTTCAACGGCCGAAAGCTCCGGCCCCTCATGCCGAGGCCGGTCACCAATCCTTCCCCTAATAACGGCGGCACCAACGCTGCGCCGCCTTGCTTGAGCCGCATCCACGGTGCCGACTTTTTCGCACTGAATCACCATCTCGGTATACATTGATCTCTTCTCCTCTTTCGTCTTCTTTAGCTTTTCATTAAATAAGAAGCATGTAATCTTCTATTCATGCTTTTGACTCCATAAGTGATGTTCATGATTAGTTCCGGCTTATAAATTTGCTTTTTTCTTTCCCCTCTTTTTCGATGAATAAATTCATTTCCTCAACTAGAACCACCGGCATTTTTTTTCTTTTTTTGCAGCGACTATGGCTGAGCAAAGCAAAAGAGAGTTCAATTCGCCACAGGTCGTGGTGAGCTCGCGGTGGAACCCCACACCGGAGCAGCTACGGACCCTCGAGGAGCTATACCGGCGCGGGACCCGGACCCCCAACGCCGACCAAATCCAGCACATCACCGCGCAGCTCCGCCGGTACGGCAAGATCGAGGGGAAGAACGTCTTCTACTGGTTCCAAAACCACAAGGCCAGGGAACGGCAGAAGCGCCGCCGCCAGATGGAGGCTGGCCCTGAGGAGCCGAACCGTGATGCCGAAGAATCAGAAAGGAAAGAAACAGGTGACACTGCGCTCCCGCATTTGGCTCTTGAGTTATAAAGGCCAAAGGGTCATTGCACATACAGTTCATGTTCATGTTCATGTTCTTGTCTTATTTTTCATAGCATTGGAGTTCCCTTCATTCCTGTTGTTATCATTGATCTATCATGAGAAACCTGGGTTTTTTATTTTTTTTTCTGGGTGAGGGTCACATGGAATGTGGGAGACAGGACTAGAAGAGAGAATTATGGGGTTGTTTTAGTCCTATTAGAGTCTTCTGATATGTTGCTTTTTGTGATATATTCTGTTTGTTGGGTTGTGATGTAAAGTTGTGTTCTTTCTGTTTTTCTTTTTGTCTACAGGCGCGAGTAGGACAGGGCTTGAAGTTGAAGAGACCAAGAACAACTGGGCACCCCCTATAAACTGCAGTACACTCGCAGAGGTCCTTAATTTCTCTCTTCTTTTTAAGTACTTTCTTTGTTTGTAGTCATAAACTTCTTTCATACTGCTCAAAAAGACCATTCTCTCTTGAATTTGGAACATCCTTTTTCGAAATCTCGGTATCTCAAAAGGGGCCCCATGAAAAGCGATTAAGGGTTACTTATGTTCATATGATTAGGAGATAATTCAAACTGAGAGACTCATGATAGAAAGGAGATGAGAAAAGAAACGTTTGTTTTAAGGGATAATGCAGAGAAGAGAAGGTGAAAAAGAGAGGCTTTTCTTGTGTTTGTTGGGAAATGAAAAGACTCGTCCAAAAGCTGCAATCCTTCCTTTCTGTCGGGGCAGCTGCTATGAAACTTAGCTGGGCTTTCTGGGGGTCTGTGCTTCATTCATTCACCAATTCCGCTCATCTCATACTTGGCCCCCCTTCCCCCCCCTCTCTCTCTCTCTCTCTCTCTCTCTTTCTGATACAAGCACGCCTAATGATATACACAGACATGTATCCATTTTCCTCTCTCTCTCTCTCTCTCTCTCTCTCTCTCTCTCTGTGCAGATCTTGATACAATGCAAGTCTGGGAAAATGAAATATACTTCGTATCTTTCCTTTACCCAGAAGAGAAAAGCAGAACATATTCTATCGAAACTTCAGCATAAGTCAAACCCATGGTGCAGTGGTTGTCCCTCCTTTTCCTTCCCTGATGATAGCCTTCATTTTCTCTAAAGAAGTGCGCGATATTATGGATAATATGATACGGATAACTGGATACACCTCGATTTTATAAGTCAATCTCAGCGCACTTAGCGTCATTGTTTAAAGATATAATGAAAGCTTACACATCATTTTGGCATACCGATGGAGCAAAATACTTGGTAAAAAAGAGTTGGAAAAGACAGTACAAACCCTAGGCATAGCTAGTTAGTACAATCTTCTGGCCTCTCACGTCCAATGTCAAGGGCCCTTTCTGGGACCCGAATGGTACACTCAACTTAGATTCCTAGGTGGGGGCAAAATTTTGAGTGGTCTCCTAATTTCTGTCATTTCAAATCGGTTGTTGGCATGCACGTAGTTTCCAAGAATTGTCCATGTGTTTTGGCCCAATTAAATCTTGAAAGCTAAGGAAGTTTTTCTTCGTGAATTGTTTTTTTTTCCTTTTTTTTCTTCTTTGCAGGAACCCGCAGGAGCTACGACTCAGAAGGCACCAAAAGCAGGATCGGCAGCAACTTTGGCAGAGCGTAGAACGAGATCGTCGTCGTCTGATCAGTGGATCAAATTCGACGATGAAGAATTTCAGTGGACGAGAAGGCACAGCGCCAGCAACTTTCTGGAGAGGAATGCCACGTGGCAGATGGTGCAGCTGGCCTCTTGTCCTCGTCCCACCCACCTCATAAATACCACAGCCCCGTCCACAGTCGCACCGCCTGCCGCCCCAGCTCTCCACCCCGCCGCCGCTAGGGCATCATCGATGGACCCTAACAAGATCCTCAAGGCTCATGAACTCAGGAGCTTCTTCGTGTCCTCGCCGTTCCGATATGACCCTGATCTGGCAAGTGGCGGCGGCGGTGGCCAAGAGTGCGAGGAGCACTCCCAAACCCTTCAATTGTTCCCGCTCCGCAGCGGCGACGACTTCGACGGGAAGAGCACCAGCCCTCCGTCCCATCATCAGCACCAGTTCTTTGAGTTCCTACCTTTGAAGAACTAGGGCATGTTGCATGGACTTGTGGTTCTAAAAGCCTGTGCTCAGATCATGATCATCTCATGGCGTTTTGTGCTAGGGTTTGATTCCATAAGAATTATTATTATTATGTATGGTATGATATGACGATCTCCGGTCTGAAAAGTGGGGAGAGCATGGATGATGTTGACCCTTTGATGCTTTACATTTCATGGGAGATGCGATGGAATATAGGGTGGGTTTGGAGTGTGAGAGGGAGGGTAAATATTACCCTAAAGTGAAATCGACCCACGTTGGTTCTTTCAATGAAAAATGAACTATATTCAATGAGAATTTGACTGAGATGTGTGTTAACTTTGACAGGGTCATACGTTGTCCGACAGAGAGAGTGAGAGTATTTGTGGGAATTCTATTTGACAAATTGAGAGATTGATGTGGAAAGGGAGCGTCTGAATGGGGAATCTGGATGTGAGAGATCCATGTGATATTGAAATGACTTAGGAAAAAGGCTGGTCTGCTTCGTGGGGATAGAGGTTTGTTCTCCATTGCATTTCGAGAAGAAGAGTGGCATGTTGTTCATCAATTATTGCTGAAACGAGGGCCTGTGCAGATGGAAACGGAAAACAAGAAAGCGGACAATTTCTTCCCCGGTGAAAAGGACCACGGAGACGAAGCTCCACTACTATACAATTTGCTGATTATGTCTTATTCACTCAGAATTCAACCAACCATCGAGAATAGAAAAAAATCTGAAATTTGAAAAGTGTTCATGTGCCAATTGGATTGGACATTCTAATATGATACTAGAGTCAGGTTCTACGTTAATTTTTTCAAATTTCATGTGTCATTCCTAATCCCACTTGCATGTGAAATAGGGTATTAAAGTATCCCACATTCATTATTTTCAACATTTATATGCTCTTTACATATTTGTCCTCTTCAAAATTTCACCTGTCATTTCTAATCCGACTTACATGTGAGAAAGGACGTTAAAACATCACATATCCCATTCATATACTCTTTAGATATATCCTCTCCCTCCAAATAAAAGTTTATACTTTTGGTTGGACATTCTCAACAAGGAGGAGCTGAACTTGTTAATTTTGTAGATGGGTATAGGATATGTTGAAATTAAGATATCCATGTTGATTGTTGAATCAAACGTTGTGGAATGATGTCTTGAGGAAGTGCTGATCATTGTGAATTTTGACCCCCTCTTCCATAGTGTTGCGTTTACGGTGAGAGAGCCAGGTTTTGCTGTCGGTGCGCCTAGCTTTTGCTCATCTAATATTTCTGATCTTGAGCATGAGCAAGTGCGTTGGGATTTCGCTTGCTTCTTCACACAAAACCATAAGGACCCGAGTCATGCCATAACATTGCTTCTTCAAAAAGATCGTGTAAACTAATGAACAAAGATATCTTTACATTTCTTCTAATGATTAGATTTCGCCCTTAAGCTGGTGCATCGAGGACTTCAGCTGCTTCGCAGACCATATTATTGCACGGCGTGAAATGGGATAACAAAATGATCTGTTTTTTTTGTGAATTTACCATAGTGAAAAGACATAGTCATTACTAGAGAAGGTGTAAATGATAGCTAACAACATGAAATATCCTCTTTTGTCTTTATTAAATTTTAAAGCCGTGGTAACATGTGTCCCCAAATTCTAAATAGGATCAGGTTAAGCAAAACTCTCAAGTCATGTAACTCAACATGCGTCCATGCAGACAAAGTTTAGAAAAGAATTAGGTCAACTTAGGTGGAATCAGAAATTTGATGAAGCCCAGTTAAGGCTGGAAAATAATCCTAGTTAGCTTAGCAACTAAAAGTACATAATATACCTTGATTATGACCGCATTACTAATGGAACCGGATGGTTTACATGAACATGAATGCCAAACATTTCTATAACCCTAGACTAGACTACTTGTGGAAATATAAAATCACTTTATATGATGCAGATACGCGTATGGCTAGGTCATTACATATTTTCATCTTTAGCAATAAATTGGGTAAGGTAAAATTTAGGGTTTGCGAACAGAATGACTGAGGTAGACGTCAGACTGCTAAAGAAAGTGACCATACCTAAGACTGCTCCACATATGGAGACAGGCCCCAATCGATGGACCAGATGGACCAGAAGTTTCCTCTTACATGAAATGCCCGCAAGACATCATGTGACCCCCTTCTCCCTGTCTCTCTCTCCCCCTTCGCTCTTGTAATGATTTGGTAATTATAAATGAAATTTATTTCCCCTCCATAAAATTAAAAAAAAAATAAAGAAATAAAGAAAAATTTGGAAATGGGTCGATTTCCTCTTTCTTTCTTCCCCATCTATATCATGAGGTCATCATAGATTCTCTCTCTCAATCCTTGTCTGACAGTGCAGTTAATGTCTTGGGCGAATACTTTTGTCTCGATCTTATTCATAAATTTCCCCTGTCGCTGTCTTTATTAGCATCATAAACCCCTGCTCCTCTGTTTTATTTTTTATTTTGGGTGTGGCCAGAAATTCTACGTGAACGATAGAGAGTTCAAGGTAGAAAAAGACGTAAATCCGCTGGTGGAATGATTTGGTTTGGAAAGGAATCATCCAAGGTATGTTTTAGGATGCAAGTATCTTTCCATCACGATAGGCAAGTAAATTCCTGATATGTTTACTGAAAAATGATAGTTATGATTAGTGATGATTTTAATTGAGAAAGATGTAAGATCATGACTACCTCAAAATTTAGGGTATGTATCATGTAAATACAAATTTAAAGCTTTTGATGTCATGAAAAGATAACTAGAGATAAATGTATCACTTGAGTATAATTTTGACGCTTTTTATGTCACACAAGAAAATTAGAATAAATATGTCACATAGGTATAGATTTGGGACTTTTTAGTAGGGGTGCACAAAATACCCGGGAACCGTTCGGACCGCCCGGAACCGGACCGGAACCGCCCGAAACCGGCGGTTCTTGAGGGAACCAGGTTCGGTTCGGTTCCTGGGCCAATTTTTCGGAACCGGTGGGTACCGGTCCGGTTCCGGTTCCATGGGCGGATCCGCCCACCCAACCGGACTGGAACCTTTTTAATATTAAAAAAAAAATACTAAAAGAAACCCTAGGTTAGATCTCATCTCCTCACTCCATTTGTCTTCGGTTTTCTCTCTGTCTCTTCCTCGGTTCCTCCTAATCCTATCGCCATTTCAATTCCTCCCCGAGCGTCGACGCCGCCGCCAATGCTCCTCCGCCACTGCTATTTGCCCCCGCGCGTCGGCCGCCACTTGCCACAGCCGCGGAAAATTGTTTCGCGACCGTTCTATGTTGAAAACCCGACCATAGACCTCCTTCCCTTCTTCCCAACTCATAGACCCGACCGTTCTATATTGAAAACCAAAATTGTTTCGCGTCAAAATCGGTTCCATGGATCCACCCGGGAACCGGACCAGACCGGCGGTCCGGTTCCCAGGTGGATCCATGCAACAAACGGGTGGATCCCGGTTCCAATTTTTTGGAACCGGTCCTTAGCGGGCAGTTCCCGGTTCTAGGTCAGGAACCGCCCGCCCGAACCATGCACACCCCTACTTTTTAGGACACAAAATTTTTTTGAGGTAAATATGTCATTGTGGGCATTGTTTAGGCTTTTCTGTTGCCTTTTCCCCTTTTTTTTATTAGGTATATGTATCGATAAAGAAATTTCATGCAAACTCTTTTTATATGTTTCCCCTCTTTTATATGTATATTCTACTCTTGGTTGGATTGAGAAATTGATTTTCGCTACTAATGCCTAATGCTATGAAGGTCAGTGCTTTGTTTTTTCTTATAATCCAAGGGAAGGCATGTAAAGTTTACTGCCTAAAGGCTCAAGAAATACCTTGGCAGCCCAATAAATGGTCAAGTCTAAGCATTTGGTTGGTGCAGGTGAAACTAACCTAGACCAAACTACATGCGATCTGTAAAATTCGAATGAGTGAGGTTTAAATTTTTAGTTAGAAATCTCCCGACGCTCCAATCACCCACATCCCTAAAGGCTCATGAAACACCCTGCAAGCTCAATGAATGATTAAGTCTAAGCATTTAGCCGGTGCAGGTGACCCTAACCCGAGACAAAATGCATGCAGTCTGTGGGATTTGAATGAGTGATACCTAAGTCATGTGTTAGAAATCTCCCGATGCTCTATCATACTCTCAAAAACTCATGAAACACCTACAAGACCAATGAACAGTCAAGTCCAGCCATTTATAGTCAAAGCAGACAAACTCGACCCAGAATATTATGCGTGCTTATGGGATTTGAACGAGTGACGTCTACATCTTGAGTCACGAATCAACCGACACTCCATCTGACCACCTCCCCCTAGGAAGTCGAGCGTCAATGCTCCATGCGTGCCTAGTGCTCTTTAAGACATCAGAACAAATATTCAAGACTGAATAGAAGAGCAATATAGCTTAGCGTGTTGTGTACGGAAACCAACTTTGAAGTCGCTCAGAAACCAAACCATATGATACATGTGTCCAGAAATTGCAGACGAGACATTAACAAGAAGAGTGCATTTTCCATCGCGCTTTGAAGATCCGAGGCCATGCATTGCGCCGGGCCCAAGCCTTTCTGCACGTCGGAAGTCATGAGCACAAAGTCTCCTTTTCTTGTGGGGGACAATCCAGCTGCATTTCAAAGCAGACATCGTTGAAAAGGTAAAAGTGAGGTAATAATGCTAGTCGTACCATAAATGATGTGCGGAATTAGTGTACTCGGTGACATAGTAGTCTGTAGACGAGAACTCATACGAGGTGGGTCATATTCAAATGCGCAATAAAAACCTGCAGCGTTATTTAATACATCGATTTAGTTTACACGTTGTTGAGTAATCTAGCACGTTTTGCATTGAAAATAAGGAAAATTGTCCAAAAAGTCTTAAACCTATTACAGTTTTGCTAATTCAATCATAAACCTTTTAATTTTGCCGATTGAGTCCTAAACCTTTTGTCAGTTTACCAATTAAGTTCATCCGGCTAATTTTAATCGAAAAATGCTAACATGGACGCCGACGGTGCCACATAGATATCGCGGCGATGTTGACAATTTCTAATAATATTTTAATATTTTAAAAAAAAAAAAAAATTAAATATTTTATGTTTTTTCCTCTCTTTTTTTTTTTCATTTTTTCTTTTTGGCTTTTCCTTTGGCCTTTTCCAGTGGCCGGCCACCGGCCAAAAGCGACGGCCGGCCACTTGCCACAACCTGTCGGTTGGCCTTGCCCGCCACAAGCGAGGCCCGGCCAGGCGACGGCAACGCCGGGTGAGGCCAACCCTAGCCCCGGCAAGGGCCGGCCTCACCAGATCCGGCGAGGGGAGCCCTTGCCGGGGCTTGCCCTCACCCGGGCGAGCGTCGGCCTCGCCCAAGCGAGCGTCAGCCTCGCCCCTAGCTGGGCAGGTGACGGCTGGCCACCGACCACATGCCGACGGTCAGCCGGCTAGGGGCGAGGGCCGACCTCGCTAGATCCGGGTCTAGGCGAGGCGAACACTCGCCTGGGCCAGGGTGAGCCTTGGCGAGGGCTCCTCTCATCAGATCTGGCAAGGCTGACGCCTCCTGGGCGAGGACGAGCCCCGGCGAGGGCTCCCCTCGCCAAATCTGGCAAGGCCAACCCTCGCCGAGGCCAGGGGTGGCCTCACCCGGCGTCGCCGTCACCCGGCCGAGCCTCGCCCGTGGTGGGCGAGGCCAGCCGGTGGGCTGTGGCTAGCTACCGGAAAAGGCCAAGGGAAAAGCCAAAAAGAAAAAAAAAAAAGAAAAAAATTTAAAATATTACTAAAATATTATTAAAAATTGTCCACGTCAGCGCCGACAGTCCTACGTGGCACCGCCAGCATCCACGTTAGCATTTTCCGGTCAAAATTGGTTGGATGGACTCAATTGGCAAACTGACAAAAGGTTTAAGACTCAATTAGCAGAATTGAAAGGTTTATGACTGCATTGGCAAAACTGCAATAGGTTTAGGACTTTTTGGACAATTCTCCCTTGAAAATACGCTTCACTAATGGCTACCGCTTCTCGATCGCGTCATTTTAGGGGTAAAACAAACCGAGCTCTCATTCTTGCATTCATTTCAAAATCAAACATGTTCAAATCAATTGTTGAGTACGTTGTGCTCGCTTCACTACTTCACTAAATCTTACCCATCTCAAATAAGATGAACAATCCCTATCTTCTTGCAACTTGTTAAGACCTGTCAAAATGGACCATAAACCCATTTTTTAATCCTTATTTATGGGTTGACTTGTTATATTACTTAGGTATATTTAGATAATGGGTTTAGAATGGTAAAATCTAAAATAATATTGATGCGAGTATTGTTCACAATTTACCTACACATTACTCACCTTTATGAATCTTTATCGCTTTTACTCGATCTTGCGTTCAGTCACTCACTCTATGCTCTTACATTAGTTTGAGTATAAGTTTTCCTGGACTGAGTTAAATATGGAAGCGGCTTAACCATATGCATTGGGCATGGATTGAGTTAAATATGGTTTACCAGATTTATATTATATGGAAATTGATCAGGTTAAATGAGTCAACTTGGGCTGGATCATTTGTTGACCTAACTCGATCTACCCATTTGGCAAGTCTACTTGTTATTGCATTTTTATTCAACTCTTCCAAGCAATAGAGTAAAAAGTGGCTATAAACGTTGTCTTAGGACATGACCATTTCCACAAGCGCTCGCTCAACGTAGGTCAATTATTGCAATCTAGGACCACCTTAGGGAAGACTTCACAGTACAAGGTCAAAGCAAGTAATCAATTGGGCTGGGCCCTCGGGAAAGGGGTTCTAGAAGTTGGGCTCTATCCGGGCCTCATTAGGGTTTTGGACTTGATGGGCCTTCTCAATTTGGGTACTTTTGGGCCTATCTTTCCCCTCGTAATCCAAAAACTTTTCCGCTTATTGGGTAAACAATGAGATCCCACAATGCTTGCCAAGTCGAATCGAGCTACGCAGACCGATCGAGCGGTTATCCTAAGAAGGCGTAGAGGAAGCCTACCGCGAACGGCAAACTTCTGGACCCGCGAAATACTTCACTAACCACATGGACCGAAATCGGATTTTTCTCGTGTTAGTGGTGGCCATCTTTCTTGGAACAAAAATTGGCCCAATCACTTGTGTGTTTTAGCTCGGTCCATGCTTTTGGACTAGATTTCCCCCACCAACCAATCTGGGCCCATTGAACAAACTAAACTATTTCACTTTATAAATTATTTTTTGGGACAGAATTTTTCTCTTTAAATGAGGATCCTTGCACAATGCATGTGATATAATATTCTCATCAAAATGCATTCTTATCTTGATGAATTAAATTATTTTATTTTTTTTGTAATTTTTTTTTTTTTTTACTTTCTAAATGAGGAACCTGTAAAATGCATATCATGTAATTGTCCTCTATAGAATGCATTCACATCAATCTGTGCGTGTGATCTCAAAGGTAATTTGGCACCTTAAAAAACTCCTCCCCAATCAACGAAAAGTAATTAAAAATCAACTTTATACTAAAAAAAGTTTATGCCGAACATGTCAGACAACTTTTTGCAACATGGAGAAGCCATCATATGATAAACATAAAATGCTACGGTGATAACATGATGTAATCGAGAATGTGACCCGAAATTTTTTTTAATGTAATTCTTAAAAATTCAAGCAAAAGGTGGAGAAAGTAATTCATCAAGTAAGATATCTTCTCTTAAATCGCCATACAAAAATCTCCCTTTTTATCTTTTAGGGACGGTTCAACCGACCATGACGGGCTTTTTTTTTTTTTTTTTTTTTGATTCTTTTAACGCTAACCGACAGGTGCTTCAGTTTCTTAACCTTGACGTGGATCTTCGAGTTACTTATGTTTTCGTCCTTTCTCTTGTTTGAGTTGCAAGATTTTTTGGGGGAACAAACGACGTCGCGTTTAATGTACTCGATCCCTGTAGCTGGCCATTAGACGACAACAATTCCAATCGAGGAATCTCTCTCCCCCATGTCAGATTCGCTGCCAACAAAATTTTAATAATTGTTTAATAATTGTCTCCCTCTTCTGCACCGATAAATGGGCTAATCGCGTTAACAATTCCCTTTAAGCGATGGGATCGCAGATCCGCCGCGGTGTGTTCTGTATAGCCATGTCAAACGGGGATCGGATCGGGGTTGAATCTAATCGAGAATGATTTAATTCAAATTAATCCATAATACTCGCACTCAACCTTATTTATATTTGACCTAGTTAGAATGTTTAAATAATAAATTCATTTAATAACTTAAATTTTTAAAATAATTAGTAGCGGAATTAGAGGTCTCAATTTCAAAATTTTCCATATCATATTTATCTTCCTAATTAAATTTCCACACTTAAATTAAACGTGAGAGAAAGTATCAAAATATTTAGATAATAAATCACGCATTCATCTAACAACACGAGTTTTTAAAACAATTGGCTATAATCATATTAAATTCTCACGTGGTAATAGAGTTGAAGATCCAAGCCCCATTTATCTCCCTAATTAAATTTACACGCCTAATACTAAGCAAAAGACCAAACTAAACATGAAGGGGAATGTTAATATATTTAAATAATAGACAACACCTTTATTTAACAACTTAATTTTTTTTTTTTAAACAGCTGGCAATTTTATGTGGTATTATAGTTGAAGGTCTCGGGTTTGAATTTTTCCAAGCACCATTTATCGCCCCCATTTCAATTTTCACGTCTAATACTAAACAAAAGAACCAAACTGAGCATCAAGGGGAATATTAGAATATTGTGGGAAGCCCATTTGTGGCCCCATTAAAATTTTTATGCTTAGTACTAGGTAAAAATATCAGACTTAGCGTGAGGAAGAGTGTTAGAATATTGTGGAACCACTACCGCGGAAGGAACTATGAAATGAAGGACTTTTCCTTTCCCCTTTCAAGCACTTTTCTTTCACTCTGTCATCGAGCTTAGTTTAAAGGTCAGGGGAGAAGCTACTTGCCCCAATAGGGGAACTCATCCCGGAAAGCCTTTGATTCATAGTACATGGGACTGCCCTTTTTCCGCTCCTCTCGCTACCACGAAATCCTAGCTCAAGAGCACAACATGGGAGAGTGTTAGAATATGATGGGACCATTGTTGGGAGAGGAACTATGAAATGAAGGACTTTTCCTTTCCCCTTTCAAGCACGTTTCGAAGCTAGTTGCCCCAATAGGGGAATTCATCCTAGAAAGCGTTTGATTCATAGTACATGGGACTGCCCTTTTTCCGCTCCTCTCGCTACCACGAAATCCTAGCCCGGGAACACAACACCTAGCCACTCTATTTCCAGCTTCGCGAGACAGTGCCATCCCAAGTCAAGCGTAAAAAGACCATACTAAGCATGTAGCGAGTGTTAGAATATCGTGAGATCACTACCAGCTGTTCTAAAAACTTAAGCTATTATATGAATACATGATTTATTATTTTAACACTCCACCTCATGTTTAGTATAAAAGCTTAGTCTGGTCTTTTTGCCTAATTTTAATGGTGGAAATTTAAATAAAAATGCAAATGGAGCTTGAAAAGATTCGAACTCGGGATCTTCAACTCTGGTATCATG
Organism: Eucalyptus erythrocorys; assembly: GCA_014182555.1. Lineage (NCBI taxonomy): Eukaryota > Viridiplantae > Streptophyta > Magnoliopsida > Myrtales > Myrtaceae > Eucalyptus > Eucalyptus erythrocorys. The sequence continues at coordinate 11,691,811 of CM024598.1, read as the reverse complement.
TGAGATTTTTTTAGACAATTACCAACTATTCTAAAAGCTTAACCCATTAGATGAAGGTATAATTTAATATTTAATTATTTTAACACTTTTCCTCACACTTAGTTTGGTCTTTCTGCCTAGAACTAAGTATGGACATATTTAATTGATGAGGTAAATGAGACCTAAAAAAATTTGAACTCAAGATCTCCAACTTTAATATCACGTGAGATTTTGGAAGGATTACGGCCAACTAATTTAAAAGTTAAAACTTATAGACGAAGACGTTATTTATTATTTAAATATTCTAATAAACTCGATCCATACTGCTAAATATTATACTCAAATTTAGGTGAAAACACAAGCAAGCATAAGGGTGGTCAGTTCTTGGTTCCCAATTGTGATCGAATCCTAATTCCAAAAATTGGAAGCCAAGGACCGAGCTGGTTGGTCCTAGGACCAGAAATCCAATCGAACCACTGATTCGATTCGATCCGATCAAATGGAAGTAGTCATTTTTTTTTTTTTTAATGGCAACCAACCTCCAAGAGAAAATCACAAGCTCCTTGCAACTGCATTGTCATCTTGGCTTTGCTATATTAATTCCCTCTTAGCAACTCGATTGATTTCTTTAACTTTTATGCCATTTTCAACTTTGGCGACTCCAATTCTGAGATGGGCATTGGCATGCTCTTTGCTAAGGATGGGAAGTGATGCTGATCGGTCGATTTGGTCTGATTTGGTTTCCGATCCAATTCCCTATTAGAACTGGGAACCGAACCGTCCGGACACGGTTCCATTTTTAGGGACTAGAAACCAAGCCGACACTCTTAAGAATCGAACCAAACCGGTCGATTAGGTCCAATCCAAGCGAAATCCAATTTGGGCGGTATGGCTTGCACACCCCTAAGCAAGCAAAGAGATCAAATGAGGCAAGTAAGAGTTATAGAAGTGGATTGGGTGTAAACAAATTATGAATTCATTTAACATTCATATTAGATCCTTTATGATTTTATTAATAGTCTATTTATTCAATATAACTAACATTATTAATAATTCAATGCATCAAATATGAATCAAGAAATAGGTCAATACGTCTGCTATTGTTCGAGTCAAATTCGAGATTAGCATAGCCTTACTAAGATATCAGCCATCGGGAAATCTCTCGCACGAGGTATGTTAGGGCTAAACAGAATAGAACGAGCGTTTGAATCGAACTCATGATCACGTGAAACCCAGCGACCGTTCATCACTAGGCTGAATCGTCTGATTTCATCTCGGCCGCTAGATCCCACGCCAGACGGTACTCATAGTACCGTTGATATTCCCTCTTTTGGCTGGGTCCCCCCACAGCCTTCATTCATCACGGGCTCAAGGAATCCCTATGTTTTTTTATCAACGGCTCTGGTCGACGTGGAAAGCACAAGCACCACCCCCCGGTCGAACGCTCCGATTTCGGCGCTCCCATTTGTCTCCTGAGTTACCAGTGCACGGCATTTCTCTCGGTAATATCGATAGAAAGCCCAGAAATAAAACTGGATTGGACCATGATCTTTGCTATTGCTTTGTTCTTCTTTTTGCAATCTATAGCTTGATCCGTCCATTGCTAAGTTCCATGTGAAAATCTGGAACATGAATACTCTGACTTGTGTGGGAAAGGATCATCTAGATCATCTAATGAAATATAGTCGTCATCACCAAAAGATATCAAATACCCTTTTTCTTTTTGTGAATTTTCCAAATGCAAAGTGTAGAAGTAAAAAGTTGTATTCATTAGAGGAGATCACGACACGACACGACATAATTTTATGATCGAATCGGCATCTAATACAATTGCTTACTTATCGTCTTTTATGTTGGGATGTGGATTGACTGACGGTAGGCTCCTTCTTGAAGTCTCGATTTTAGGATTTTCAGACGAAAATAGGACTTGTATCACCTATGTAACGAGTGTGAAGCACGTGCGGCAATGTAAGACAAATCACATCTCTGGTTTTTTCTACCTATTGAATTAAAAAAAGTCCCGGGATGACATAGATTTTTTTCACTTTCGCAGCCCCAAAATGCGTGATTGCCGTAACTTTAAGCGTGATTGCACATGGGCGACGGGGGGCGCAAGCGCACGACTTTTTCTCACTACGGAGGACGGACGAGCAGCGTGGATGTGGGTTTTTTGTGCATGCAGGCAGGGGGAGGGGACGCTTTGATTCCCTTCGTCACATGGAACGCCAACGCCAATGCCAATCACCTCTTCCTTCCTTCCTTTCTTTATCGGCATTTTTCTTGGTCCTTGAATGCAGACAACTATACTCCACTGACCCCTCTGACATCCTCGATGCACGAGCCAAACTTTTGTGCTCTCTCTCTCTCTCTCTCTCTTTCTCTCTGAAAAGTAATTGACAGTGGAGAAATGGAAGAAGAGGGTCATCTTTAATCACATCAGACCCCACGGCTTCTACCCTCTCCGTTTTATATTGTCATTATTCACCTCCGTCGAGGTAGAAACGAGCAGGAAAAGAAGGGGGGAGCCATTAAAGTGAAAACCCTACTGAACTCTGTTTCTTCCTCTCTATATAAAGGCATTTCCTCAGTAGGATGTGAAGAGAGTGGAGAGAGCGGAGTGAAGAAGCTCATTTCCTTGAACTCTCTTTCTTGGCCTCCTTCGTTTGCGCTGAGTCTGGTTTGCTGATTGGTGGGGGTCCTCCTGAGCTCGACAACAATGGCGGCGACGCTGAGGCCTGTGCTCCCTTTGCTCCTGTTCGCGCTCCTCTGCTTCCACATTGCAGGTATACCCGCATGCACTCTCCCTGTTTCTTTATCTTCCGTCTCTCCGGCCTGCTGTCTCCACATTGCAATGCAGGGGAGGTACATGCGCTCACTCTGTTGACAGCACTGTAGAAACCCATCATTCTTTTTAATGGGCATTTTCGGCTCTTGCCTCCATTTTAGGGAGATTTCTTGAATGCCATTCTTGAACCACGAAGACGAGACGCAGATTTTGGGGGAAAGAACTTGGATCTGTAGATCTCTTTTTAGCCATTTTCGTTTTGCAACAGTGTGCCAAGAAAGAGGGTCACATCGAGTAGCATCAGGCGATCGAAGTTTCTGTTCAAGAGTACGTTCGTTTTAGGCTTTTGCTTTAGGCAAAAAGTACTCAAAACAACTTGAGATATCTAGTGAACTCGTGCTCTTTATGTGCCAAAGTGAAATCTAGGAAAGTTCATTCGGTGTTTGAATTAAAGTATATTTGCGAGAGCTGAAAAGTTCGAAAAAGAAACATTACAATACAAGTCACGCTAAACATTCCCTAAATCTAGAAGCTCAAATTTGTCGGTAGTTTCATAGGATTCTTTGAGAAGAAGTGCCTTTTCACTTTCGATGATGCAGAATGAGTGGTTTTTCAAGTTTTGTAACAACTTGCATTGTGACATCTGGACTGTGTGAAGCATAAATAGTGTATCGACACTCCGAATTCTATGAACATCGAGGCTTGATGCAGATGTTGCTGGTTCTAAACAATCTGGACCGCCCCATTTGCGACTTGTTAAATTTTAGCGGTTTGTAAGTGAGATGAAAATGCTGGGCTGTGCTGAATATCCTGCTTTGCATTGTTGTTGTGCAGACGAGGCGTCGGCAACAACCGTAACCTTTGTCAACCGCTGTGCGCACCCCGTTTGGCCGGCCATTCAGCCTGGTGCCGGCAAGCCTCTCCTCGCCCGTGGCGGCTTCACCCTCCTGCCAAACAAGGCCTCCACGATCCGGCTGCCAGCCCTCTGGTCCGGCCGCTTCTGGGGCCGCCACGGCTGCACCTTTGATGCCAATGGACATGGCCGATGCGCCACTGGGGACTGCGGCGGCGCCCTCCAATGCAATGGCATTGGTGGCACCCCTCCTGCCACTCTCGCTGAGATCACCCTAGGCAACGACCAGGACTTCTATGATGTCAGCCTTGTCGATGGCTACAATCTCGCCATCGCCATCACGCCATTCAAGGGCTCTGGGAAATGCAGCTATGCAGGTATAATGATATGAGCTATTGTATGTTCGATATGCAGAGCGGTGCTCTAGCTGTGGCTAGGATGATGTTCTGCGAATTATATCTTGCGTGTCAAAGTAATTAGGGAGCGTGTACAGACTAATTCGCGTAATTGTTGCGAGATACTTGAACACAGTAAGTTAAGTTACACGATACACAACTTTTTATATGATCAATGTCGATAATTACCTCGTATTCATTAAGAGAGATAAGAGTTAGACGACGAACATGTTGTCTAAGCACAATCAAGCTGAAACAATATCCTCTTCCTGCTCGCAGGTTGTGTGAGCGACCTGAACACAATGTGCCCAGTGGGACTCCAGGTCCGGGGTCACGACAACAGGGTCGTGGCCTGCAAGAGCGCCTGCTTCGCGTTCAACTCCCCAAGGTACTGCTGCACGGGGAGCTTTGGCAACCCACAGTCCTGCAAGCCGACGGCCTACTCGAAGATCTTCAAGACGGCCTGCCCCAAGGCCTACTCCTACGCGTACGACGACCCGACGAGCATTGCGACCTGCACAAGGGGGAACTACATCGTCACCTTCTGCCCTCACCACCGCCGCTAGAGAGAGGGGCAGGTGCACCCGGCTCGCGTCTCGTGTGTCCATGCCCGGTCCGACCGGGGTTGGTTATTACCTGTGATTATATTGTAGTCGGTTAATGTGATGGTGATTGGTAGTAAGTCCAAGAGGACTCTCAGTGGGGGAAGTTGGTATGGCTGTTGCTGGAAATTGGAGTTATGTTGCTTTAGTAGGTAAAGATGATGTGCTTTTTATTGGACTTGGGCACTGCACTATATTAGTATATCACAGAGAACATTAGTGAAGTTTGTGTTGAGAAAGTGAGTAGTCGCTTTTGGACTGTGGTCACTTGCTTGGAGGGAGTTGGTCACCAAACTCCCATCTATTATTCGCCTTAATTGCTGGAGTTCTGATTGCTTCTTGCTGCAAATGGGCCTGATCATGCGGACACTTCGGGAGGCGTGTCGGTCCGGGCTCGATCAAAACCCGGGTTTGGGCTCGGGACATGCCATATGGTACTCTCGGGCCATCTCGCCGGCTCTCGATCGTTGATGCCCGTCTCATTGACATGCATAGGACAGTTGAGAATTGCAAGATCTTGGTCCTTGCACGAGTCTAGTAAGCATTTTCCAAGTCTTCTGGCCATGGCCATAAATTGAAAAATCTACATGATAGTCTTGAGCTACTTTCACTTCAAAAGTTAGCTCATGAATTAGCTCATGAAGCTCAAAGGATCTACTCTCCCTTCAAAAGTTAGCAGGTTAGCTCACGAAGCTCAAAGGATGAGATTTTTTCTTATTTTTATAAATCGTCATATTTACAAACAGAACGTTTTTTTCATGATTGATATGAGATGGCCTCAATAATTATCTGAAATTATTTTGGGAGCTAGGAAAGAGGGAAAATGGGTCTTGATGGGGTCCGGCTCGACGAGAAAGGTGTTTTGCCCAGACCTCGAAAAAGCTGAATTGGGCCCATTCTAGCACGTGCTAGATAGGCAATTACATCGAGCGGTCAAGTCTATTATCAGGTCTAGCAGGAATATTTTGAAAAACTAAAAGAGGAGACGATTTCAATGTGGATTGATTACCCGCCATCAGGTCCTGGTCATGATCTCATGATCTTAAACCGATAAGTCTAATCTAGGGAGAATCTGGTAGGGGTGAAAGTTCGCAATTAGACTAATACCAGGTAGGGAGTACGAAGAATATTCCCTCCCCACTGGGTAATCCGGCCAAATCCCTTTATGAGAAAACGGGACTCACCCTGGATCCTCGCGATACCTTCCCAGACCTCTGTTTACAAGTCAGGTCCGATTAGTTGCATTCTATTCTATATAAGTACAGGAATTGAAATTAGCTTCCAACTTCTAAATGGCTATTTGGAGTAGCCTTTTACTTGTGAATTCCTATTTATTCACGATGCACGAATTAGGAGAAAAACTACAAAAAATTTTCAAATTATGTTGACGAGGATATATTATCTTACAATTTTTTTTATAATATGAAAAATTTCAAATTTTTACTTATAAGACACATTTACCCTCCGTCAAAATCCTCACATAGATTCGAAAAGCAAATCATGTTAGTATGTTTTGATTGAAAAATCATTTAATAGAATTTTGATGGAAGGTAAATATAAGTTTAGAATTTTTATGTCATAAAAAAAAAAGTTCAAAGTAAATGTTTCATAATAAATATAATTTGGAATTTTTTGTGGCCTTTTCCAAAATATTTAATATTGAAGTTTGATGATATTTTGAAAATTTTCAAACAATTCTTTTTCTTCTATAATTTTCGAAAAAAAAAAAAAGGCACTAGTTGATAGATCGTGACATGTCAGAATTTTGGGATTTTGACAATTCAAGGGCAATTTAGCATTTCTATTGGGCCCATTAAACAACTGATTGCGACATATCAAAGCGGGCTAAAAAGGACACAAAAGGAATCCTCACTTTAATGCGAGGTGACTACGCCTTTGCGGCTTTGTCTGAATTGAATTGCGTCAATAATTTTTAGAATTATGTTGCTCGGCAAATGATAATAACCTGAGGTTATATATATCATGGTTTTTCGCTTGCCAAGACTATACCATATGAAGGATCTTTCTAGACATTTGATTATTTTCTGTTATGCAACATCGTCGTATTCTTTGTTTTTTCTTTCTTTTTCACCTTTCCCTCATTTGCAAACACTCAATGATCTACAGGTATTAGTTGAGTTCAAAAATAAAAATTTAAAAAATAAAGAAAATGAGGATTACCGTCTCGCCCCATTCGCTAGGTCTAGGCATATGTTAATCTCAAATGCCAATCAAGCCATGATCTCTAAACTTATTACCAAAATCCGTGCTCTCGCCATCTCTCCTGCCAACTCGACCATCGACTAAATTAGAGCCATTGCACCATCCCCGGCACTACTCTAACATCACCAAGCACCGCCGGTTCTCCGCCAACCTTCACTCCCATCATCCTCCATCGTCTCTCTCTCATGGACACAAAGTGTCCTTTGTGTTCTATTGTCTTTAGTAATTTCGGAATTGTGGAGACCTCACCAATTATGATAAAAGTTATAGGGTAATAATTTTTTTTTTTTTTGAGAAAATCATCTAGTTAGGTCTTATTGCCATTAATGTATAGTGAGCGTTTGTTTGAACAAGAAATCCAACTTATTTTCTTTATTTATTGATTATGAGACACGGATTTTTTTCCACATTCAATTAGTAGCTTTTTATAAGACCCAAGACATGGACAGCGAAATTGAAATTGATGGAAGGGTTTTTAGTTATTATTATTTTATGGAATCAAACAAGGTTGGCCCAGGTAAGGCTTCGAAATTAACGCCACAATGTACCTTAAGAAGGACAACTCCAGAGTCCAGATTAGGATGGATTCTTCCACGGTCTTGTACGATCGTGGCCACAGGTGTTTCACGCGACGACGTATTGTGTGGTCCGACCGACATAGCCCTTGGCCCATTGCCACAAACAGTCCAGATCTCGTCGGCTTCCACGGTCACCTCATCGCCCATGAACGTGGGTGGGCCGTGTTCAACTATATGTTCATGGGCAGTGAGTGCTCTACCAACATCATGAGATGAATAATACACCCTATCAATTCTTAGGTCACTAATAAATCATTTGCTTTTGTTGGGAATAACGGATTCCCTAAAATCGATTCGACGTTAAATCGAATCCCTAAAATAAATGCGGAAGACGAACTCAGAAAACACATGTATCACCGATCAAAAAGCACATCACAAAATCAAACATACCTTGTTAGCTACAGATTAAAACACTGACGTTGATTTGAGGAAGAAAACTAATCCCGATCTACAGAAGAGCGTACTGTTGCTATTAGGGGGAGATACTTTTGAGTACTATTGTCTTACGTTTTTTTTTTTTTTAGGGGGAGAGAGTTTCTGTTTCTGGAGAATGTACGTGCGTCCAAAAGGCACGTTGTCCTTTTGTTTCCTTTCTTCAAAGCGTTTTCTCCAAAGAACGTAACCCTTCAATGTAACACTTCATCCAAAAGATGCAATCTCTCAACGCTTCCAAAAGGCACGTTGTCCTTTTGTTTCCTTTCCTCAAAGCGTCTTCTCCAAAGAACGTAATCCCTCAATGTAACACTTCATCCAAAAGATGCAATCTCTCAACGCAATCTTTCACATCGCGATCGCTCCTCCATGGGCCCTTATCTTGCGGGCCGGGCTTTTAGGCCCAACATAGGCGGATGGTCCAACTTAGGCCCATCTGCATAAATAAAACCATCAGCTTTAATAACACTTATTGAGAGCGTATAATAGAATCTAGTACCTTAAATCAGGAGATCGTCAAAAGGGAGCCTGAGCTCATTAACGAATACAGTTAGACTCACGTTCACTTAATAACTTAAATTAATAAATTATGCATCAATTAAGATATATTAACCGTTTTACATCATACCAACTTAGATGTGGGATTTCTTTAATATGTATCTTAACACTTACTTCCGGAATAGCCAAACAGTAAGCGATATAACTACCCGATGTACATAAAAACCTGTGATCGTCTGTCTTTCAACAAGAACATAAAGGGGCAATACCTAAAGTTGATTTTCCTCGTGATGAAAAACTTCATGTTTCGATTTATGGAGAAGAAATCTAGCTTTTATGGGGATAATGTAAACGTTAAACTCTCTATTTTTGTCTGAAAATCCAAAATCATCTGTCTAATTTTCTCCAATTCAAAAGGGTCCCTTTAATTTTTAAAAAGTTTCGCCGTTGCCCCTCCGTCGTACTTTTTCAACTAATTGGTTTTTGCTGCCATGGACTGCTGGATGGCTAAATGTGTCATGCAATGATTCGCTCGAGATTTGCTCACCATTTGATGATACTATGGATCCTAGATCCGTCAAATAAATGGGTTGGGTTGGGTCAAAAATAGATCGACCCATATTTGACCAATTTTATTCATTTTGACCTATAAAAGAAAAGAAAATTGAAATATGAAAAATAATTATAATTTCAATTTTTTATAAAAAAGTTAAAGAGGGAAAGATTTGGAAATTTAGAAATGAGTTCCAAGGTTCCAACCCACTTGATACTTTAAATGAGTCAAAAATAGGTCACATATTCTAACTCATTTTTGACTCATTTAAATTAAATTCACTTTTTTGACCCATTTTTAGTTGGGATGTTGAAAACCTCTAACCCATATACAACCTATATAAATAAAATATAAGTCCAAAAATGGGTCAATGACCCATTTTGACAACTCTAATGGATCCTAACCGGACCGTGGGGTTCGGGACGGCACGCTGGTGGATGGGGTTTGAACATAGCACCTTCGGTTCCCTTCCCATCCTGAACTAAGGAAATGTTGCCGTCCAGAGGCATCATGGGTGCACATCGAATGTGATCAAGGTTTCTAAACTCGTTGGAGGAAGGCCGATTCGAGACCATCAAGGTCGTTGGATTGAAGATAAGAGAGAATGCTCGAGACGGCCAACCCGAGCACCGCAGGGCATCATCATCGCCGACGGGTCAGGTGGGCCATCGAAATTGAAGAGTATTTGAGGATGAAAATGCGGATGATCCATCGATGGAGGCTCTCTCTACCGAGCTTTCTTCCCTTTGGGGAGAAGTTCATATGGTCGTGATGCAACAAGGATTTGCGAATGAGACTGTAATTCGTTGTTTAATGTGATGTTTATGTAGACATTTGAAGTCTACTATGATGAATAACATGAGAAAATAATGATATTTCAGGTTTTTATTTGGAATTTTCCTTAATAACTGTGAGTTTTTTCATCCTACAACCATATGAATATTTTTTTTTTCAAATTGTTCAGTTTTGAAATTTAATATGTTGTAAATATGGATGTCATTTAAAACTTTTGTGAAGGAAGTATGTCCAAATTCAAAAGGGAAGATTTTATAAAAATTTGAGAAAATAACTTAGCTACCATTTTCACTATACTGGGTGGTTCTTCAGCCTCCAAAGCCGAAGAAGAAGCGAAGAAAAGAGAGGCCGTCGTCATGCATCTTCCCATGAGACATCTACATTGCCTGTGAATTTGGACAAAATTCTCCTAACGGTCAAAATTTAACTCTGCCCGTGCAGTGACCTATCATCATCTAGCTCTTTTATTTATGCCCCTTAAACCCTTCTCGATGATATCACAGAATAGGAGAGAATGTGAACGAGAATGCATGTGTTGCTTAATTTGATAAATAAACATTCTTGCGGTGGGGCTTAGACTCAAAAAGTTATTGATTCCTCTAATAATATGTTAAGACGAAGTTTCTCGATTCGAATGTTTTATTTAAATTAATGAGACTTTGTCATCATAAAAAATAAGGAGATTATTAACCCAAATTTTGATTTTGAGATGTTATTGATTATTACCTAAGTATTTTTTTATATTTGAGTGTTGTTTTCAAGACTGGCTCAGTCTTGAAGAATAGGGCAACTACCCGGCTCCTGGAGTTCGCAATAAAAATTGTTCACCAAGTTCAATGGATGTCCGGGGCTTTTTTGACTGAATACCCGGAAGCCTTAACAGTCAAATTCTAGCAGTTTGGAGTGTGTCTAACGGCTAGTGAAGCTTCTTCATTTTTTATTTTTTTTTAATTAGGCTGCCCATAATCTTAAGTATGTAGAGAACACTGCAGACACTTGCAAAAGATTCTTCTATTAGCTTTGCAATCTAAACTCTTCGAGTGATTCTACCATGGAGCATTTCTCTATAACTACTCTTTTGTTTGTATGCATATCATGTGTTTGTCAATTTGCCTCTCATTTTATATTGCGATGCAAATTCTACACATTTGGGCTAAAGGTACAGCCCGAGCATTGGCACAGCCCCTCACATAGAGAGGGCTGTCTCCAAACAAGACAAGCCGCCATGGTTTGGTGACTATTTTTAGAATGAGATATTTGGTGATTATTATTGGAATGGGATATTTTTCATTGGATACAATATTATTTATTTTAAAGAAAAAAGAAAAAGAAAAAGAAACATGAAAAAAAAAAGAGTAAAACTAAGAAAGAGAGAGAAAAGATTAATTAACCAAAAAAGACCCAAGGCTAATCTTGCTTATCTGGATCGAGCCAATGAAATTCCGTTAAATAAATACGAACGATGTCGTATGAAAGATCAACGGTCAGGATATGCAGCTGTTTTTATTTTTATTTTTATATTTTTCAGAAAGTGGATCATATAAAACAAACGGGTAGGACACGCAAACATTTTTCTTCCGGAAATCAGGATCTGTGCGTACGGCGCACCTTCTTTTACGGTTGCCCGCTTACACCGCATTCCATTTCGAGGACCTCCCCCCCCTCTCTCCCTCTCTCTCTCCGAAGTTCAAATATTTTAAGATTGTATGTTGCTTGGTAGATGATTATGGTAAGGTTATAAATCATGGATTTTTGTTTTCCTTGAGACTATATGAATAAAGGTTCTTTGTGGACATTTAATTTATTTTCTGTTATGTAGCATCATCGTATTTTTTTTTTCTCAATAGTTTACAATAAGAGTGAACATTGTCTAGGTGGACAGTTCTCATTTTGGACTTAAAAACTGCCCATTAAGGATCGGTTTCAAAAAATTAAAATCAAGAATTGCTTGTTAGTTTTATGGATCCACCTGAGAACAATCAGTCCCCCGATCCTTACAAAACTACATTTATCAATGAATATTAAGTTGAACTTAGTTTCTATTTTAGAGTACCAAAACTTGTTTGGCAAACATGGTGTATCTCTCCCTATCATTTGAAGAGCATGGCCTACTTGTTAAGTTGTGGATGGATTGGACAAGTCATTAATGAAGGAGGCTGCACTCGCACTAGCGATTCGAGATTTTTTTTTTTTGTCAGTCCTACTCTGTACCTACTCTACATTTACTCTCAAACTTTTGTCCTACCTCTTGCAGGGCGTGGGAGTCGAAACCCACTCCTGAAACTTGCGCGTCCCACCCCATCCCTCCCTGAGAAAGTGGGGGTTTGAATCCCTCACCTCCCCATTCCATGTTGGAAGGATGGCCACTGGGGCAAATTCCAGTGGTTGGCGATTCGGGATTTGGGTAAGGGGGGAAGGACGATTTCATTTGCACACCAACCCCAACCAAGTGGGCGAATTGAACATTGCCATGCGCCTTATCAACTTTCCCTTCAACCCCGACCAAGAAACTCTCAATTATTTATGATTGATCAATGGGATTGCCCGAATTGAAAATTGTCCAAACCAGCCAATTTTGGATGATTCGAAAATGATTCAACTTTTGATTCCCATTTTTAAAATTGATGGTCAATTTAGTTCTCAATTTCAATATAAGAATCGGATCAACTGGATTGATCGAACTGAATCAATTAATTATTTTTTGAGGATGTCACCTAGTTAGGTGCTATTGCGCTAGCGAGTCTTTGTTCGAAATTGAGTGTTTGTTCGAAATTGATTATGAAAGATGGGTTTTTCCACGTATAATTAGTAGCTATTCACGAGACTCAAGATATAGACAAAGAAATTGAAATGGATGAAGGTTGGCTTCAGTCAAACAAGGCAGCTACCTCATCCTTAGCTTGGTTACAAGGATATCCTCGTCAAGGTAGGATATCTATTTTGAGCTCTTTACCTAGCTGTATTCTCTCATTGTTTAATATCTTAGAGAGGTCGAGGTCCACATTAGGCCCTCTACGAAGCAATTTAATGTCGTATTCGAGACATGTTTTATTCCGAAGTCCCCAATCACTATCTTTCTTGAAGCATGTGAGTTGTCTCTACCCTATCGTTTTTACCTCCTCGGAGTATCGAGACACTGACCCTCGGCCAATCTATCCCACCATAGGAGTGGACCCCGTCATTGAATTAGGAAGCCTCGTGCTCAGGACTAGGAAGAAGGGTTTAGTCAATATTATTTAATGGAGTCGAACAAGGTGGGCTAAGGGAAGGCTCGGCAATCAGCACACGACGTTGTCCTTTTTCTGTAGCACGCTACATTATACCTTAAGGAGCACGACTCCAGCACACCCCGTTGTACCTTTGAGGAGCACGACTCCAGATCAGATCAAGGCTGATTCTTCCGTAGTCTCTTGTACGGTCGTGGCCACGCCTGTTTATGTGACGACATGACGCACCCCCACAGCCAGTTTCCTCAAAAATCGAGGGAAGCAACGAGGATTTGCAGATCTTGGGGGAGCAAAATTTCAATGTTAATGATTACAAAACTCACTCTAACATGTACCACTGCCGCGGCGGCGCCAGGCAGAAGGGCCGCTCTTCACCCTCAAGGGGAGAAATTCAAATCCTGAGAGAGGCGTCGTTAGAGATTCTTACCTAGAGTCTTGTGGTGGTGGGTCCCGCAGCCGCTCCCCCAGGGGTTTGCTTCGCCATTGTGTAGAACTGCACGGGGTTCCCTGGGTCACCAAAAAAAAAAAAACTCACTCTAACATGTTATTAATTTTTTAGAAGTATATAATTATGTTATATGTGGGTGTTATTAAATTGGATTTCAAGACTGTCTCAGTCTTAAAGAACAATGCAGGAATTGACCAAGTATTGGTGCCAAATAACGAGCTCCTACAGTTCAAAGTTAAAATTGTTCGCCTAGTTCAGAGGATATTCGAAGCTTTTTTTGACGGGACACTCCGGAAGCCTTAATCATCAAATTCTAGCAAATTTGAAGTGTCTAACGGCTAGTTGTTTTTTTTTTTTTTTTTTTGGGGGTTAATAAATTGGGTTGTCCATAATCTTAAGTATGTAGAGAACACTACAAACACTTGCAAAAGATTCTTATATGCACTTTGCAATCTAAACAGCTATGTTTTGTAATTTGCCTTACATTTTAAACTATGATGCATATTCTACACACTTGGGCAATAAGTAAAACCAGCCATTCGCACAACCCATCACCCATAAAGGGGCTGCCCGAAAAAGCAAATTACCATGGCAGGGCGACTATCCTTAAAATGGAATATTTCGATTCGATCAAGCATCTTTTATTTAGAAGAAAAGAAAAAGAGAAAATGAAATAATAAAAATGATAAAAAATAATATAATAATAATTGAGAAAGGGAAAGAGAGAGATCAACGGTTAGGATGCGCGGCTTTTTTTTTCATATATATATTTTTCAGAACGCGGTAAAAAAATTCAAACGGTTAGGATACGCAAATATTTTTCTTCAGAAAATCAGGACCGTTGACCGCACGTAAAAGCGCCTCCCTTTTCGCCCTCCCCCGCTTAAACGGCATCCCATTTCCAGAACCCCCCCCATCCCTCTCTCTCTCTCTCTAGAATTCAAACGGCCCGCACCGCATCCATGGCGACCCCACCGACTCCGACCCAAGCCCCGATGGCGGCGGCAACGGCGGCGGCGGTGGCCCCGCCCAACCTCCACCACATGACCGACGAGGAGCTCCGCAAGGTGTTCGACCAGTTCGACGCCAACGGCGACGGCAAGATCTCCGCCGTCGAGCTCTCCCAGGTCCTCTCCGCCATGGGCTCCGCCGTCCCGCCCGACGACCTCGACCGCGCCATGGCCGAGATCGACGCCGACGGGGACGGCTTCATCAGCCTCCCGGAGTTCGCCGCCCTCTGCCGGTCCGGCCCCTCCCCCGAGGCCGACCTCCGCGACGCCTTCGACCTCTACGACCAGGACCGGAACGGCCTCATCTCCGCCGCGGAGCTCCACCTGGTGCTCAACCGCCTCAGCATGAAGTGCTCCGTCGAGGACTGCGCCCGGATGATCAAGTCGGTCGACGGCGACGGCGACGGCAACGTCAATTTCGAGGAGTTCAGGAAGATGATGGCGTCGAAAGGCCCTGGTAATTGACGACGGATCCGTTCCATCCCGTTCTGCGTCTCTCGACGTGGTTCGAGATTCCAAACTCTAATTGATTTCTACTCTTTTCGATCCGCACAGCCTAGAAACGATACAGATGGACTCTCATATGACTGTTCTTTTGTTATGATTTACGCCTAATCTGGAACAACTGTTCGATTGGATTCACATAGACCGGAGAAGATCAGATGCATTGCTTTGTCGTGAATTGAGTCGCTTTTCTCAATCGATTCCCAATTTTCCTTGCTCTTTTTCCGTGAATGAGCGATTCTTTGGTTCATCCTTTCGATCCATTCGTACTAGCGCGTTTAAATTTTGAATGTTGTACACGATGTCGATCGAATGCATGTGGAGATCGAGTACCGCCATGATTCTTAATCTCAATGTGATGTGAATAGAGTCGCCGGGAACCGGACTTCGCACATCGCACGTCGGCCCCATTCCGGTCGACCGGGCCGAGCTCCTGAGTTTCGAGCCTGGTTTTCGGGCATCGTTATCATGGTATCGTCGGTATGGTCATGGGAAGGATGTGTTGAAATGGCCGGTTGGTCACATGGCCGTTGCCGTTTATGGGACTTCCCTGGCGTGCATGCCATAAATGTGGAACATGGTGGACACGATTTAGGTGAATCACACGCCAATTTCTCCATCCTCCTTGTGCATTCTCTTTGCTAGAGTTAGGACTTTTTGGTCGAAATGATATGACGGATGAGCTGCCGAATCAATGAAGAGGCAGGATAGCGATTTAGCTTTTGTTTGTTTGTACATTTTTAGGTTTCCATCTTCCTCTCCTAGACCCATCTAGGCCCACAAATATCGTGCCCGACTGCCTAAGGTCGGCCCGAGTGATATGTGGGTGGAGATCGGGGGAGGGTCGGGTTTTGAGGTTGGGATCAGAACCTCGGCAAAACACCCCCTGAAAAAAGGTGAAATTGTAGATAGAATGGTGGATGCGACATTTCGATTTAGTTTGGAGGACAAGGGTAAAAACCTTACATGAAATTTTATAAATTATAATGAATAGTGAATATTATTTTTTCGTAGGAGTTCCAATGGTTGCATGTGATCTTCTAGAGTTTTGCTATTCAAGCTAATAGAATTGCGGAGGCAAAAAAGGAAGACACAAGTCAGTCTTTTTTATTGAAGGCAAAAGCTAAACACGTCTGTATCATCCTCGTTTCAGATGATTAACTTTTGAAGTGGACATACACAAGAGGGATATTTCTCGAAAAGGAAAAAAAGTCAATTCTTTCCCGAGAAAATATCTTACCAAACGTAAGATTTTTAACTTAAACTATGGGTAAATGCTGACAATACTACGTGCCGGAAGTTGTAATTTGAAGGAACTAATTATTCTTTTCAGTTAAGTAAGGATTTCCAATACTGCATTTGACGAATTCTCATGCACGAAAGCAACAAATCTGGCATTATTTAAATTTCGGGCATCTAGCAAATTAAAAAAATAAAAAAGACTATGGTAAGTAGAGAGTCTCATGGTATTGTTCACATTAACGTGGAATATTAAAGATTTTTTTTATTAAGTCCACATTGAATAGTAATATTTTGCACAGGATTTTACTTTTTACAATTTGATTTATTGTTTCGCTTATTTTGCTCTCATGAAACAACTAGGAATTGAATTACACTATACACTATACACACACCACACACACACACACACACACAGACACACACATATATATATATATATATATATATATTCTATTTTGAAGATGGAAGAGACAAATAGTCAATTTGAGGAGCGAGATATAAATGCAAAATAATATTACATCATCAATACATAAATCACAAAATTATAATTCAATAATAGTTTTTCCGTAGTTTGTGTGCCTATTATAGTCATCCAGCGAAATTATAGATATAATCTAATAGTAAAGAGACTTTGTTACTTCAATATAAATAGGTAACATAAAACGACTAGTGAATTCCACACGGTCAAAAGTTAGTTGTAAGATTGTAAAGCACTCTGGGCAAAATTAGTGTAAGAACAATCTCCGGACATATTTGTTTATCCAAGTGGGGGTAAATTTAAAGATTATTTGCGGATATCATTTCATGAATAAATTTTATTAATATATATCTATCTATGCACTGTCCAAAAGATTTCGAAAATTTGCCAATGACAGAACATATCTTTGTTACATTGTTGACAATTCATCTAAAGAAGAAACGGAAATACCATGATAAAATGAGGGACATGTTTGAGTTGAAGCATTTTTTATCTTTTGGGGAAAAAGTGTTAAAAAATGTCTTAAACTTTTTGTATTTGTACCAATTTAGTCTCAAACCTTTTTTGTCAATTTAGTCCTAAGTCTTTTTACTTAGTACCAATTCAATCATTTCCAATTAATTTGGGCCAGATTTTGCTGATTGGAAGCTGGCCGACTGACGTGGCACAATTAACGCTGATGTGAATAATTTTTAATAATATTTTGGATTAATACCCTGAAAAACCCCAATTGGTACACATACGACAAATTTACCCCAAACTATTTTTTTGACCATAAAAAACCCCAAACCGGTACACCTATGACAAATTTACCCCGACCGACTATAAAAACCCTAAACTTGTATATTTATGACAAATTTACCCCAAATTAATTTATTTGACCATAAAGAACCCCAAAGCTGGTCAATTTGTAACAATTATACCCTCGGCTAAATTAAATTAATACCACAAAAAAATCACAAAAATTGTAAATTGTGACAAACAAAGTGTAAAATCCCAAATTGGTTTACCGGTCAACTGTTACATATCATTTAACTTAATTAAAATTTAATAAAAATAGCAGAGGGTAAATTTGTCACAAGTGTATTAGTTTGGGGTAAATTTGTCAAAGGTTTACCAGTTTAGGGTTTTTTGTGGTCAAAAAAATAGTTCGGGGTAAATTTGTCACATGTGTACCAGTTTGGAGTTTTCTAGGGTATTAACCCTAATATTTTAATACATTTTCTTTTTTTTTCTTTTTTTCCTTATCCTCCTCCTTCCTCCAACCCGTGACCGGCCGCGTGGGTGGCCTCGTGCTGAGTAGCAAGGCTTGACCCTCACCAAATCCGACAAGGACAAGCCTCACCAATCGCGTCACGTCAGTCGCTTGACACCCAGTCAGCAAAATTCGACTACAATTAGTGGAAAATGATTGAATTGACACCAAATAAAAAAAGGTTTAGTATTAAATTGACACAAATATAAAATATTAAGAATTTTTTTAACACTTTTCCCTATCTTTTGGAGTCTCGTTTATTTCTTATCCAAATAGGGTCCTTTCACTTTCACGTTTTAGTTAGCTATCCCGTCAAGTTCTGGCTCATATAACCCCAAAAAATATTCACCGTAGGTAATGTGAGATCCACGTAACTGGCGGTGCATGAACAAATATACTCCATATTCTTTTCATTCCTTGCCGTTTCCTTCAATTCTTATCGGTGACCCAACCAAATTTATGAAAGGATATATCGCCGCCTCCACCGCTACACTTATTCCCTCCTTTATATTTTTGCCTTTAATTAATTTATTAAGACGTGAGTCCCATTCCCAAATAAAAATTGACAATAGAAAACGTCACATGAAAAGCTTGCAAAGTTTTATAATAGGTGAAGAATCGTCAAATTTGAATTAAACTCTTATGATACTCAAAAGCATTCTAACAAACAACGGTACAATGCATATTTCAACAATAAAATGTGAGTCTTGCTCGTTGAGTGTTTTCCAAAATAACCAAATTGTCCAAATCACACGACAAAATCTTAAATTATCACATCTTTTAATTATGGCATCGAAACGTTTATGACTTGCTCCGGTTGATTCCACCTTAGGGAGCAAGTCATAAGCTTTCTATGCCGCAAAAATCATAGTAATCAGATTGTTAAATATTGAGGTCTCATTATAACTGTCTGTTTGGCTCAAGTTCAAAAAAGAGGCCCGTTTTAAAACTAAATCGCATCTTCAAAATTGAGGGCACAAGTTTTCTGTTAGTGTAAAAATTAAGTCGACCAAACATTAGGCAGAAAATTTATACCGGTCAAAATTCGATCAATTTTTTTTTGGATTAAAGTATATAAGAATTAGAAATTATGTTTCTAAAAAGAAATAGCGGCTAAGGCTGACTAACCTGCAGTTAACTTGAAATATTGATGAAAGGAAAATTCCTTTCATCTCTTACGTCTCGAAAATGCAAGTATGTATAACTAAGAGTTTTCGCCAATATGTTGAAAGTTCTTAATCGTTTTGTGTTTCATAAAGAAGATCCACATGTACTAATCACTTTTACTAGGATGAATGGTTTCAAATTCTGCACAAATTCTACCTGAAACATGGAATCCACTCGTTGAATCAGTTTCTTAATTTTTTTAGAACCTATAACATACCTTTTATACCTTGTTATCTAAAACCTACCCTGTCATAGGTTCTAAGGTCTACTCAATTCCACTTGTATTATTAATTGAACCATTGCAATGAATTATGACCTAGTTGCCGGTACAATTAAAATCGCTATGTCTATGACTCACTAATTGTTTGTAACGGGGCCATAATAACTGAATTTGAGACTTCACAATTTTATTTTATTTTTGGGGAATTGAACGCAATTGGGTATAAAAAGACTAGGCAACTGGGCTGGCCTAGATGGGACTATACGCATGCTGCCCCCCTAAATTTCTCTGTCTCCTGAGAAATCCATGTCACAACACAACCCGACTTCTAGCACTCTAAACCAAAAAAAAAAAAAAATCATCAAAATGACAACAAAATTGAAAGGAAGAAAGAAGTTGAAGAAGGCTTGAAGCAAAGTCGAACTCACGGCATCGGTGAACTTGAGAATGGGGTCGGGGAATTTGTACTAAACAGCCCTACAGATGTGGTTGGCGTGACAAGGCTTCAATGCGAAGTGATTGAAGGAAGGTGAGCTTCAGGTTCTACAAACGCTTGTGGAGCATGTGTTAATGAGCTTGAAGAGAATACTAGATGTGGTTGGCATGATGAGGCTTCGATACAAAGTGATTGAAGGAAGGTGAGCTTCGGGCTCTACAAGCGCTTGTGGATCGTGTGGAGATGAGCTTAAAGACAAGACATTAGAAGGAGGAGGAAGAGAAAGAAGAGCATGATAAAGTCTAGAGGAGCAAGAGGAGAATGAGAATTTTAATAATGGTGAAGGAGACGGTCCAAAGCATCATCTTTATTTCTTCTCTGTTTCGTGTATTTATCCAACTGAGAAACAAGATCAGTTTGTTAAAGATATATCTCGAATTTGAGCCAAAATGCGAAATTCCGAATATTCTGAATTGGATATTTTAAGGATGTTCTAAATCGAGTTATGGTTCAAGAAGCGGAGATCTCCTAATGTGTGTTGGAGTGTGTGGCTGAAATTGGAAAGTCTATCTGCACCTTTGAATTCGATATTGACTTGGTCAATGTCACAGACCAAGAAATCAACGAAAAAAAAAGGAAAGTGCAGTTCGGTTATTTCCTTCTCCAACTAGAGCTATTGACTTCTATTAGGATTCGGTCTACGTTCTTATCAAGTATATGGGATGTTCTTTTTGCTTTAAAACCGTGTGGTTACGCCGTTGCTTTTATGCCCTGAGTGCTTCAGACAAAAAGTGTTACTCGTGCAGTCCGTATCCGGAGAAAGAACGCAAAGTCTTTAAGCATCGGGTGATCAAGTGCTTGGGGTGGATTATTTCTCCGTGGAATTACACCAATAATTCTAGTGTTAAAGCCAATCAAATCTTGCAGTAAGATTTGCGTGGAATTCATTCGTGAGATTGAGAGATTATTTCTTGAGAAATTTCGAGGCTAAACACCGCGTGCATTATTGGATGTAATTGGGGCTTGAGAAATACTAAGAGAGTATTTGAATGACTCGAGTGTGTAATCTCCTTGTATTGCTTGATCTATAGTGAAATTTATCGCTGCTCTCCCTGTGAACGTAGGTCTTTACGATCGAACAACGTTAATTTGGTGTCCGATTTATTTTCTTAATCTGTTAATATTATTGTTCGATTGCTCACTTTATCACAACAATTGGCATTGGAGTTAGGTTTGGCTAAGTTGAAGCGAATCGATGGCGACTGAAGAAGTAAAAGTGAGAATCGACATATTTGATGGGAATGATTTTAGTTTTCGGAAGATGTATATCGCAACCAAAATTTTCTAGGGTGAATTACTCAAAGAAGGCTAATGGATTACTAAGTCCGAAGACTTGGTACGGATCCTCCCAAGTCCTACCAATCGCAACTTGATACTAAGAAATTAATCTATTTAAACATGCAATTATACTCAATTTGAAGCCGTCACTAACCAATTAGGGTTGGTTAGAAACCCAAATAAAGTATACGAGGATACTTTACTTTTGCGAACTAGAAATTCAATAGGTTCGGGGACATGATTACACTAAATTATTCTAACGCCCTTTCGATACCTTTTTATTTTCAATTTCAAAAATATTTTGCAGGCAATATTGATTAATTTTAACCTAAACTACTAACACGCTCGCCTTATCGCAACACACTTTTATTTTTGAAATTTTTTTTGAAATAACACACTAAATGCGTCCGTTTTTTAAATGAAATAATAATTTAGAATAAATTTATCTTAAATAAGGCCTAAAATAGCAACTTAATCTCAAATAAAGACAAACTAGAATCACTACATATTTCGTCATTCAGCAGATCAAAAATGAAAAATAGAAATTACTTCAATCAATTTAGAGATGTCCAAATCAACTCACTACTTGCTCTTCAAAGCTTTACGTCAAGACTATTCCGTTGGAAGAAAAATCGAACCAACTAAACATGGGATGTACAAGTTATACTAGTCAAAGTTCAATCAAATTTAGATTCTAGTAAATAATTCTAGAAAATATTCATCTTTCTTAAAAAAAATGCAAACTTAGACCAATTGCCTTTTGTCACTAGATTTCTTGCGTCGATTGCTTTACGGATAAGGAATTACCGATCTTGTAGAATAACAGCTCTTTTGAATGCGTAATCGCTCTTTGATACATTTGCAATCGTAGAGAAAAAGCCAAAAGAGATGCAAAGAAGGGACTCATTTCTCTCTCCCACTCTCTTTGGTTGCCTCCGTACGCATCACTCTGTTGCGTCTTCTCGAGCTGTAAACAAAACTTGGGCCGCGACTTGATCCTTTAGCGATTGTGCTCTTTGCATCCACAAGTCAACTTCTCTCTTCCTCTTCTTTCCCGGTCCCCTCTCTTCCTGCTCTAGTTGTCCTGCTTTGTCCTCAAGCATTTTATTTTACGGTTGTTACTAGCTCCTCCCCCCTCTCTCCGCTTTCTGTTTTTTTGCTCTCTTTTGAGTGTCGTCATGTCACACATTGGATGTGCAAACAGGCTACTTCTGATGTTCCTCATGCTCAAGAAAAAAAGAACAAGAAAATCCCATATACTTAATTAAGGCCTTATTGCAACACAATTTTATTTTTGAAATTTTTTTTTCAAATAACACACTAAAATGCCTTCGTTTTTTACATGAAATAATAATTTAGAATAAATTTATCTTAAATAAGGCCTAAAATAGCAACTTAATCTCAAATAAAGACATAAACTAGAATCACTACATATTTCGTCATTCACCATATCAAAAATGAAAAATAGAAATTACTTCAATCAATTTAGAGATGTCCAAATCAACTCACTACTTGCTCTTCAAAGCTTTAGGTCAAGACTATTCTGTTGGAAGGAAAATCAAACCAACTAAACATGGGATGTACAAGTTATACTAGTCAAAGTTCAATCAAATTTAGATTCAAGTAAATAATTCTAGAAAATATTCATCTTTCTAAAAAAAATAATGGAGACTTAGACCAATTGCCTTTCGTCACTAAATTTCTTAGTTGACTGCTTTACGGATAAGAAATTACCGATCTTGTGGAATAACAGCTCTTTTGAATGCGTAACCGCTCTTTGATATATTTGCAATTGTAGAGAAAAAGTCAAAAGAGATGCAAAGAAGGGACTCATCTCTCTCTCCCTCTCTCTTTGGTTGCCTCCGTACGCATCACTCCGCTGCGCCTTCTCCAGCTATGAACAATACTTGGGCTGTGACTTGATCCTCCAGCGATTGTGCTCTTTGCATCCACAAGTCAACTTCTCTTCCTCTTCTTTCCCGGTCTCCTCTCTTCCTGCTCTAGTTGTCCTGCTTTGTCCTCAAGCATTAACTTCCATTATTTTACGGCTGTTACTAGCTCCTCCCCCCTCCCTCCGCTTTCTGTATTTTTTTTTTCTTTCTTTTTCTAGTGTCATCATGTCACACGTTGGATGTGCAAACAGGCTACTTCTGATTTTCCTCATGCTCAAAGAAAAAAAGAACAAGAAAATCTCATATACTTAGGACAAGTTCCTCTCATGCGTAAATAATTACATTTTATCATCTGTTGGAGTATCAACACCATGAGCCTCATGATCAACCTTTATCACCTGCATAAGTAAAAACCAAATGAGCCGTGCGATTAGAATGCCAGAAAAGCTCTTGGATTCGAGCTTTTTCCCATTTTATCATTAAAAAAAAAAAAACACAACAAATAGAATATGTACTTCAATATCGAGACGTACGAATTTACTTAAATTTTCAATTTATGAAGTACGCTGTCCTTCACTCATCCTCACGCGATACTACTTGCCCTGACGTTCCGGTTGTTGTCCAATAAGTTCCAGGAACTCCAAAGATCCACCTGTACCCAGTTGAAATTGAAATATTGATTAAAGGAAAAGGGATTTTATTGTCCTACATTTTGAAAATGCGAGTCTATATGATTGAGAATCGTTTATATATATTCATCAATGTAAAAGAGCACTTAAAAAGTGTTACTCGTGATTTGGATTAAAGTTAGTTGCTTCTTCTCTTTCATCGACTCCTCTAGCTTAGCAATTTTATGCACATGCTTTCATTTTGAATCTATATAAACGATTTCATTCCAAAACATTTAATATCGGATCATCCAAATCATCAATTGTTATTGGAGCCTCATTTTGTATGTATCTTATTTTGGAAATTACATCAAGGCATTTGGCCCGAATTCAAGAAATACGCAATCCAACACATTTTTTAAAATTGAATTGCATTTTGAAAAGTTTGGATGACAAGCTTTCCATTGGTGTAAAAATCGAGTCAAGCAAAAATGAAAGGGAAAAAACCACCAAAAACCCTAAACTATGCACAAAGTGACAAAAATACCCCAAACTTTTTTTTGCACCACCAAAAACCCCCAAGTTTGCCATCTGTGACACATTTACCCCAAACTATTTTTTGTGACACAAAAACCCCGAACTTTCATTTACGTGACACATTTACCCTAAATCTTAAGGGCATTTTGGTCATTTTGCTTTTAAAAACATTTTTCTCTTTTTTTTTTTTTTTTTTAATTTTCTTTTCCCTCCGCCGCTCCGTGGGAGGGAAGCGTCCGGCGAGGGCGCCCTCGCCGGCGTCGGCCCAGATCCGGCGAGGGCACCCTCGCCCGACGCCGGCGAGGCCGCCCTAGCCCGACGCCGACGAGGGCCGCCCTCGCTGCGTCGGGTGAGGGCCGCCCTCGCCGGATCCGGCGAGGGTCCCTCGCAGCGTCGGGCGAGGGCCGCCCTCGCCGTGTCGGCGAGGGTGCCCTCGCCAGATCCGGCGAGGAGGCCCTCGCCGCGCGCCGCGGCGGCCCTCGCCGGGACGCCGCGGAGGGAAGAGAAAAGAAAAAAAAAAAAGAAAAAATAAATAAAAAGACGAAAATACCCTCGATGGGGGTAAATGTGTCACGAGATGGCAAACTTGGGGTTTTTGGTGGTGCAAAAAAAAAGTTTGGGGTATTTTTGTCACTTTGTGCATAGTTTAGGGTTTTTGGTGGTTTTTTCCCAAAATGAAATGGAAAGTTATATTGAGCAAAAATTCGTCAAGTTTAGGTTGAAGTAAAACATAAGTAGACTATTAGAAGTTTTAAAACTTGTCATAAATGTGTAATTAAATTCTAAAACTTTCAAAAAATGCAATCAAGTCTTAAAATTTATCAAATTTGTACGATCAAGTCCTTTTATAAATTCCATCCAACTTGGCTAATTAAAAAAACGAAATTTTTTTTTTATTATAAATTTTCTCTTTCCCATGTGGTATTGACATGGCTAAAAAGAAGTCGTTTTGGTGCAAAATCGATTTTTTAATACAAAATTTAAAGTTTTCAACTTAAATAAAATTTGTAGTAAAATGAAATTTAGACCAAAATAACGTCGTTTTAACTATATCATCGCCACTTAAAAAAGAAAACATATGTTAAAAAAAGCCAAGTCAGCACTTTCCAAAAGTTAACGGAAATATTTCATTGCATTTTTTCTAAGTATTAATACTCAATTGCTTTTTCGTAACAAGTTTTAGAATTTCAAATATACTTATTACTAAAAAAATGATGGCTAACGACATAGCGTGGACTAACCCATAGTTGAAATTGAAATCTTTATAAAAGGACATTGCAATTTTATCTATTTCAAAATTGCCGGTCTATATGATAACAATCTTCAGTTGAAATCATAGCCGTCCTATATTTGAAAAAGAGGGTCCATATGTACCTTCACCATGAATATGCATAAAGCAATTGTGAAATTTCAACGAATAAATTACCCGTTTCTTCGTTTACAAGTACTCTTGCATTTTAACAATCTTGAGAACAAATGCGAATATCACAGTTATCTCCCTTGATCCTATTATCAACAAGTAATAGGCTTAGCAAGATAACAATAAAATAAGAGTAAGCTTAGAGATTGAGCACAGTGGAATTTTTTAATCATGTTGCATCAAGATCCTTTTCTTTTCCTTCTTTAATTTGGAGGCATCTAAAGAAACAGAGGAATGACAGCATGACAAGAAAAGAATATGACCAAATAAGCAATTGGAATAGCCAAGAATATTTTATTGGGAAGGGAGTTTAATTCTAGTTCAAAGTACTTGTTTTGGGACAAAAGCGGAGATGTGCGTGCAACTTTATAATGTAAGTGCTTGTCTATATTTTGTATTGCAAGTGAAAACACTCGTGATGTCTATAACTCAATACTTTTAGTCCACTAATTATTTGTAAGTTGGCCTTAATAATCGAATTTGAGGCTACACAAAATATTTTTCTTTTCTCTTTTTTTTTTTTTGGGGGGCAAAATCGAAACTAATTGGGGTACAAAAGACTAATCAATCGGGCCGGCCCAGTTCCGGCCCAGATGGAACTGTGCCCGAGCCCGTCCGGCCCATGCCTCTATTCATCCCCTTCGTTAATCGGTCTCTATCGCCGGCACGTGCGAAACACCATCCCTTCTCTCTCTCTCTCCGCTTGCCTCTCTCCATGCGCGCGTGTAGAGTGGAAAAACCGATACGACATCGACGCGGCAGCGTCCGACCACCACCAGCAACCCCTCCTCGTCGGTGACCGCCACCAGATCCCGCGGCGGCGACCGCCTTCATCCGCCACCGTCCGGCAGCGAACCTGCCCGGTTTTCCGTTCGGATCGGCCGGCGCGCTCCGAGCCATTGACGAGCCCCCGTCGCGGGAGCGGGAGCCGCGAACGCGAGAGCGCCTCCGCCGTTCGGCCTCTCGCCTTCGCTCCGCGACTCGATTCCGTCGATTCCGCGAGCTCCGGCCGCCATGCGCGTGCCGCATTCTCTCTCTCGTCTTCTTCTCTAGCCTTTCCGTCGCCGCCTCCGTTGCTCGCTTGCTCAGTTTTCATTTGAGCTCGGGGATCCGAAGAGGAGTGTGTTCGTCGCCATGTCGGACTGGTTCACCTCCAAGCTCAAAGCCGCCGAGAGTATTCTTCAGAAGGTAATGTCGATTTTCGGTGTTCCGTTTGGTTTATCAGCGTGTCGGAAGGTCGATCTTCCTCGATCTGGACTCGAGTTTTGACTTTTCACTCCCGAGTCGAGTCAATTCGGTTACGGATCTCTCCCGATTGCCGTTCGTTTCTTGCCCTTCCTCGTTCCCGTGCTTCGGTTGATGAATTTACCTGATTTCGTTTGAATGTGAAATGTTCTTTCTTTGAACTGAATTGGCTCTTGATCTGGTGATCAGATCGATCAGCAAGCGGCCGAGTCGCTCCGTAAGGATGAGAGGCCTCAATCTGATGGTCTAAGCGTTGATACTGTGACGAGGACCGGAGGCCCGGTGCCTTTGAAGGATCAGTTGAAAAAGAAATCGCCGGATAGTAGTGACCATGGGGGTAGATTATTTAGTGATTTCAGCAGTAGCACGATTAGCCAACATGAAAGTAATAAGGGGATTGCGAGCAGTTTGAGCCCGAAACCCAGTCCGACACCTAACTCCAATGTTACTGATGGTGACTGGACCGAGTTGTTGAGTTCGCAAAACCCGCCATTGGCCTCCCCTGTGAAACGTGGCAATGGGTTGCCTGGGGTTCTCGGCGGTAAGAATAGCTACAGGAGGCAAGGGAGCTTTGGTTCTAATTCAATGTTGACGGAGCTGAAGAGGAACCAAAAGACCAGTAATACTGTTGCGAAAGTGTCTAGGAGGTCAGGCAGTCTCAGGGACAACAGGTTGAATGGGAAACCTGCTGATGCGGAAGACTCTGGGTTATCTGATTCTAGAGGCGTGAGCATGACTCCAGATGTTAATTCAGCAAACAATGGAAAGTCCGTGGAGCAACAAGCTTTGCATCAGAAGGTTGCAAAAGGAAATCCGATGCTTAAAGCAATGCCTAAAGAAAGTGTGGAGAATGTTGGGCAATTGAATGTTGTCCCCCTTCGGGATAATTTCTCTCATTTAGTAGATGGCAGTGGTACCACTGTGCTACCAATCAGTGCTGTCGATGCTGCTTCTCAATTGAAGGTAGGATTTGATAGAGATGGTCATGGGGTACAGGGCACTTTGGGTACTTCTGTTCCTAGAGATGTCAATGGGATAAGTGATGCTGGTTCAGCCTCAGAGACTTCATCTGGTTCAGCATCCAATTCTGACAGTGAAGATGAACGGGAAATAGAGGAGAGAAGAAAAAGAAGGGAGAAGATTCTTGCTGAGAAAGCGGCAGCTAAGGCTGTTGAGGCCATTAGAGAACGTGAGGATATGGTTGCAAGGTTGGAGGGAGAGAAGCAGAGTTTGGAGAAAATAATCGAAGAAAGGGCAAAGCAACAAGTGAAAGAGGTATATCTTTTGCTGGTTATATTATCCATATAGTTATTGATTTGCTGCTGCTGCTGCTGAAGCTGTTTTAACTTATCTCCTCTATATCATCTGCATATGTACAATCTTTTCCTGTAATTGGGGGGATATATCTTCTCTTATGTGGAAGTTACTGATTTCGTTTCCTACTCCTTTCAATTATTGCATGAACAGACTCAGCCCAAGTTCCACTGATCTTTACGATCCAGTCTTATTAGCTGGTTTGAACTCACCAAACTTTTGTGCTTGAATGATAGAAAAACTACACCATTATCATTTGCCAGTTCGTATCAATTGTTTCCTAGATTTGGACTGTAATTACTGAACTCCTCCCAAAACACACAAGCCAAGAAAAAACGAGAAGAAAAGCAGAGAATTTGATACAGTGCCCAATGATGCAACTATATGCAAATAGTGCTGATTTCCTAATGATTTGTCAAGGGATCATATATGCACATGCTTGGCTAACCATCAAAGGACACCCCATGTTTCATCGGTTTATTGAAACACATACTGCTGTAGCAATTTTTACTGTAGAATCAGGCTATGTTTGCAAAAGTAAGGAAAATGGGAAGAATGGAAATTGAGGTGGAAAGTTGAGAATGATTTAAATTTTTTGTGAGAAGGTTGTAAAGGGGAACTTAAAACTTTGTGGCATTTTCATCCCATTTTCTCTTCCCATAGAGTTTCCAAACATAGACTAAAGTTCTGTTTCAAGGTCCTCTAGCTAATGATATCTGATTCTCTGGCAGGTCTAGCATCTCTAAGTTTCTATTTTGTCAGTCAGGCTTTTTTCCGACCCTAACTATAGGTTTAACACTTAAGCTTTATCTTGATGTAGGCTTCAGAACTGCAGACAACAATGATGGAGACTATGGATGCTGTAGAGCTGGAAAAGCAGAAACACAATAATACTAGAATGGAGGCCCTTGCACGGTTAGCTAAGCTGGAGGTACTAAATTTTAATAGGTGCATTTCCTCAAAATGTTCCATTCTCAATTTGTCTGGTTTATAGCGAAAGTTTTGCAGGAGTAAATGCCCTTTTAGTGTGTTGTCTCTAGGCAGATATTTGGTTCTGTTGTTACTGAAGTTGAAATGGGTTTTGCAGACAGCAAATGCTGACCTAGCCAAATCTCTTGCAACTGCACAATGGAATCTTGAAGTAGAGGTATCATATTGTTCAAGTTGATTTAGTTGACCAAATTTCTTTCTTCTAAGTCTATAGACAATTGACTTAGTTTGCTCATGTAGTTGGAGCAAAGTCTTTTTCCTATTGTAGATCTTCATCAACAGTACTTGATCTGGATGAATTAACGCAATTGTTCTTTGCTGCTTTGATGCATAAATCTGTTTGTGTATTGATTGTCTGGTCTAAGTAAATTTAATTGGACAGCTATTCTTGAAATAGATGAACATTCAACATTAGAGATCTCTGTTAGAAAGTAAATATGGTATGATGGATAGTACCTGTATAGGCAACCTAAAATAATTGTTCCATAAACTTGAAGAAATATGAAAATTCTTATGCATTTTTAAATGTTAATATGTATATATTTTCAAAGATTTTAAGTGTGGGACTTGGGCATTCTACCAAAGAAATGAAGTATTGATCATGAAATAAGAGGCAAATTTGAACCGCTAAAAGTATAGATCACTCCGGATAGACACATTATGTCTGATAAAGGGAAAGTTTGCTGGTCTAATTGGTTGAAGCCTTTGTCTGCCAGTTATTATAAACATAAACAGGATATGGATATACTTGAGAGAGTAGTAACTCAACTGTTGGAGTGGAAATCTGAATTGGATATGCTAGGATACTCATTGTTTGGTCTTCATAGTGGCTGAACTCTTAGTACACTTTTCTCATTGACCAGGTGAAGAAGGTGGCTGAACTTCGGCAACAGATTGAGTTGAAAGAAGTAGCCCATGAAGGTATGTTGTCTGAAAAATTCTTGTATGGTGCTGCTGTTCATAAGCCCAATGAGTCTGAACTGGTTAAACACGTGGGGCCCATGTGATTCAATGGTAGACATCCACTGGCCTCATGTGCAACCGGGTTCACATGAGTATTGCTCATGTCATCTAGGCTTGGATCTAAATTCATTAATCGTATTTTCCTGTTTTGCATTCACTGGTCCTTCTGATCAAATGTTTGTCTGACCATTGCTTGTGTGAACTAATTTAGTGCTGGTGAGACATTTGCTTGAAGAGAGATGGACACAATTTCACTTCATGTTCAAAGCATTATGTGTCTGATAGGTGTTTTGGTTAGAAAGGTATGGTTAGGACATAGACATGCATCAGTTCAGGCGAGCTACATTTAGAGAGTCTTTATTTAAAGACTCAGGTATGTGGCAGGGGATGCTCAAGCAATCCTGGCTCCACATGGAACTTATAGTTAGAAGCAGCTTGATGAGTTGAACAGATATTGTTGCACATAAATTGCAATTTAACGAGACGTGTAAATTTCGACCAAAAAAAAAAAAAAACAACAAGACGTATAAATGAAGCCATCAGTTCCGTAGTTTTGAGATATCACCTGGATTTGCTAGTTACATATCCTTCCCTCCCTCCCTCCCTCCCTCCCTCCCTCAGAGTGGGTTGCATGTGTACATCATCTGATCCTATGGCTTCATTCCACTAAATCTGCCCCTCTTTTACTGCAGAACTAAGAAGGAGAATCTCCAACAGCCAACGGACGGGACCCTCTGGAAAGCAGGTGAGCCATATGGACTAATGATTTGGGGTGCAAGGCCTGCAAGTACTTTCAGCTGTCTGCTGTTCTTATAATTTTACACTGATTTTGGCTTAAATCTTGAGCTTGCTTGCTGATTTGCTTACACAGTTAGCCTCTACAAAGGCATTGGAAGTTGAACGAGAGCTGCTTGAGGCAGAGTGTTCTTTTCTTGCTGACAAAATTGAGAAGTTGGAGGAAAAGGTTAGCTTTCTTGGATGGTATGGTTAAAAAAAAAAAAAAAAATAGCATATTCTGCAAATTCATTACAATTTACATCTGGCTGTCTAAATGCCATGGACTCAGGACTTTCCTAAGAATGACACTGGAGAGATGTCAAAAGAGGAAGTAGGTCCGCTACATGTTTTGGAAGTTATCAGTCATCATGTAATGTGCTCGAGTAATTTTGGGAAGTCCTAATGGAATGACAGTATAGTTGGTCTCTGGGAAGAAATTACTCTTTTTCAAAGAGTAAGGGATGCAATCCACATCCCATGGTCTTAATGGTCACGGACGAGCCATACCCTTCCCACACCTAAAACATCTCATTTAGTTGGATTAATCCCTGATGGTTCAGAATTGTGTTACTCTGTAAATAATCATATAAGTGATTGTCCCGTAAATGGCCATTTGTTTTCTCCAAGTTTTTAAGCTTCGCAATTGTGAATCAACTGTTTAAGTATCGGTCTTTTGTCACATCCAGGCCAAAAATATTGAAGCAAACATTGAAATGACAAGGAAGGAAATGGAGGAGCCAACAGAAGTCGAACTTGAGCTGAAGCGACGGCTGGGCCAGCTGACTGACCATCTAATTCAGAAACAATCCCAGGTTTGTACAAACATGCTAAACAGTTAAAGCGATGAAGATGGTTGTAACAGTACCAGTCCATGCCTGAATGTGGTATTCCCGCTTCTAAATGACTGCTTGGCTAATCAATAAGAGTAGGTTTGAAAAGAACATTTGAAGTTGCAAATGTCAAGACTTTAGAGAGAATAGCATAGCTCATTGCACATGCACTGGAGAAGACCCTTCAGCTTTTCTAGATTTAAAAAGATACACCGATCCATTGGAATCTGGAATAGATGATATTCCACCGTGTTATCACCCAATGTAGCAGGGAAAAATTCTACCGCGTAAAGGGAAACATAAATTACGAACCAATGTTGATTGCTTTCACTAGCTCTCTGTTTTTTTAGCCCAGCTTTGACTGTGGACTTGTATATATGTGGCGTGCTTGTGGCTCTTTAAATGAATGACCAAATATCTGCTCCAAAGTTAGGTTACTTTGAAAATCACTGCACCTGTTTAATTAGTTTGGTCGGGTAAAAATGCTAAACCACTTAAGCCAATCAGTCAAATCAAACGTTCGCCCCATCATGCAGAAATTCATTAGGTTTAGTGTGTGCTAAGGAACTTGTCTACTGAAATTCATTCATTGGTCGGACTTACTGAACTTCTCTTTTACTTCAGGTCGAAGATTTATCCTCGCAGAAGGCAACTCTCGTCTTCAGGATTGAGGTAAGCCTTTATTTCTCATGTAATCAATTAGTCGATTAGGTTGTGGTTTAACGCCTTTCTAAGATCAGTGCTTTCTCATGTCCGCAGACGGTCTCCAGGATGCTGGACGAGGGCAATTCGGCTATCAATGTGGACAGCTTCTCCAGCGTTCCCTTGAAGGACATAGAGACGGGCACCTGGGAGCTATTCAACTCGAGGACGAGGCCCTCACTGGAAGCCAAAATCCGGTCCGGGAGGGAGCAACTGCACGTGCTGCTCCGGCAGCTGGACGCCATAATCTTGGCCGGTTCCGTTTTCCTGAAGAGGAACCCCACGGCCAAAATCTGGTCTCTTGTCTACGTCGTGTGCCTCCACCTGTGGGTGCTCTACATCTTCACGTCTCACACGCAGCCGACGCCCGACGCCCAATCCGGTGCCATCATGTCCTTGGAAAACATGAACAGGTCGGGCGTCTGATATGGCGTGCGCAGGGCGTTTTCTGATTATTTGACGCGGTCCGTTGCCTCTGCATATTTTAGAGGCGCATTGGTTTTATACCTGGTTTCTGGGCCATGCTCAGGCAATTTTTCCTCCGTGGCCTCCTTAAATAAACGAAATACAGAGAAATGTAATGTATTGTATATTTTTCGATCTTACGAGTATAGAGTGAGCCATGTTAGCTGCGGAAAGTTTCCGCATCCCATTTTCATTTTTGTTCTCTCGCCCGTAATTTTTTCCCCCAAAGCCCAACCTCATAATTTTTAATTTTCTTTAGGGATCTATTCCATGGAAGTTTCAAAACTTGTGACGAAAGTATAATCAAGTCTTGAAATTTATTAAATTGATACTATCAAGTCCTAAAATTAATACTGTGAATTTGACTAATGGAAAATGTTGACCGTGATATTTTTATATTAATTTTATTTTTCGTGTGGTATTTTTAATTTTTTTTTTATTTTCCTATGTCATTATTATTTTTTTATTCAAATCTTTTTAAAATTAGATTTAAAAACTAACAAGAAAAGCTAAATTTTATTTTAAAAACAAAACTATATTAAAAAAAAAAATTGGTAGGGTCATGGGTGGGCGCTTCTATCATTGCCACCCATCGTC
This sequence comes from Eucalyptus erythrocorys, assembly GCA_014182555.1. Taxonomy (NCBI): domain Eukaryota; kingdom Viridiplantae; phylum Streptophyta; class Magnoliopsida; order Myrtales; family Myrtaceae; genus Eucalyptus; species Eucalyptus erythrocorys. The sequence continues at coordinate 11,658,453 of CM024598.1, read as the reverse complement.
GAAGGGGCCGACGACCCTTGCCAAGCTTGGTGCCCAAATTTGAGCATGCCGGCCCTCACGGGGGACCAACGACCATCACTTGCCCTAAGCAATGTTTCGCCAGCCCTCCGCAACCCTCGCTAGGCCCATATAAGGCCTCTTCACCTGGGGTCGGCGAGGCTCGCCCGTACCTGGGCTAGGGGAGAAAGCATCAACTCACTATTTCATTGAGCCAGTTGCTTCCACACTAGGCCAGTCGCAAGATAGGGGGGAATGGGACTCAGAAGAGAAAGGGATGGGGAGGGGGGAGAGACGAGCAAATTTGAAGATGAATCAAAGAGGGAGGGGGGCACAGGACGCCAAATTGCGTGGAGTACGTCAATACCACTATTTTTGGTTTTGGATCTTCCAAATCATTCCCGCATCGAGAACTTTCCTCGCCTACCTTTGCTGACATAGCACAATCCAACAGCATGCTTCAAAGCACAAGGAGGAGAAGATGGAAGGAATTGTCTGGATGAGGAGAACCTCCATTCACAAGGCTTGCCTAAATCTGGTGAGCCTCGCTAACCCCAAGCAAGGACCAGTGAGGCCTCGCCAAGGCCTGGCGAGAGTTACCATCCCTCGCTTGGGCCAGCAAAGCCTCACCTAGGGCGGGCAATGATCCCTTCCCAACCCCCCAAGCCCATGTGAGGCCCTATGTGCCTAAATCTAGGCGCCCTCACAGACCCTAGCAAGCGTCGCCGACCCCTCTAACAAAGTGGACAACAATAGTGGAAGCCCATCGGTGACCATGCCATTTTTTTTTTTTACAGTTTTGTTGTTTAAATAAATTTTAGCTTTTCCTTTTTATTTTTAAATCTAATTATTTTTTAAAAAATTTAAAAAGCCACATGAAAAATAAAAAAATAATTTCAAAATGCCACATCATTTTTTATTAGTCAAATTGATAGTTTTAACTATAAAATTTGATTACACAAGTTTAATAAATTTTAAGACTTAATTGTACTTTTTATAAATTTTAGAATTCAATTGTACTTTCATGATAAATTTTCGAACTTCTAAGAAACATATCATTTTCTTTATGGGCCAAATCCGTGGGCCTAACAGGCCAACTGAATGTTGTGGGCTTCGGAGTTTTGGCCCGTTGAGCTCGGCTTAAAGAAGATTTTCGAAATTGATCGGACTTGGGCTAAAGCCCGTCGACCTAACGCGATTTCTTGTTAAGGATTTATAGCGTGTTTTAGACTGAACGGGCTTTGACTGGGATTTGGGCCTCACCTTGGGCCTAGCCCCGGGAGTTCTTCCCGAAATTTTCATGAGACCAGGCCCAAAGAGCGCTATTCAACAGGGCCTCGGTTGAGATTAAGTGATAACGATAGATTCTTCATTCGAAGTTAAACAAAATCCATATCACTATATTCATTTTTTATGTAATTTCAGTACATCCGGCATCACCTATGTCCTGGCGTCTCTGTCATACTGAAGCAATTCCGACCAAGATTAGAACCCTAACACGGGAGCACCAACGATATTCATATCTTTCCCTCTTCCGTAGTCGCAGCCATAAGTTCGATGTTCTTTCAGGTTTTGAGATAGCAAACTTGCAGTCGGCCAGCAACAAAATTGTCGGGCCGACATGACTCCAACGAATGATGCGAAGAAGTAGCCAACATAGAACAATTGGCGTCAGGGTGAGCGAGAACTAGCGGACAACAAAGATTAGTGTCCACAATCTCAGTCGGACCCAGAGAGAGAGAGAGAGAGAGAGAGAGAGAGAGAGAGTCAACCGGATGAACACGGTTAGAACCTAGAAATGATGAATATTTTACAGGAAAAGCCCCTCTGTTTATTACAGACGTCAGACATCCATGTATGTACCTTAATCTCTGCAAATATGGATACCACCACTCCAAAGAAAATATCGTGCTAACCCATCCTCAGTCACGCCGCTGCTTCTGATCGACTTCTCTATACCTTGCAAGAATGGCAAATGTCTTGAGAAAACGGTGCATTTATGCACGTAAAAAAGCATATATCCCCTGGGCAATTAAAGCACTGTAGTTGCATTTAAATTTCAGCTGCTAAACTAGACTACACGCTTGCAACAAGATACTGACCTTTCAAATGAAATAGTAGCTAAAGCATAGATGGCACTACATCGACAACGTCCAAACTTCAGAATAAGTCAGCATCCATAAGCCAGACTAAACGTCACGATAATGATACTCAATGAGAAAATTTCTAGAACCTTCGGGTGCTCTGCAAACTAAGATGCTGAACTTCATCCATCACTAGATTTTAGATCTCTTACATTGACCTAGTATTCAACTGCTTCTCAATTTTCGCAGTGGTTTTGAACTGTACCATGTATAGGTAAAGGACGGGGCTATGCGGAGGAGCATACAATGACAAGAGTATTATGAATGTCACCCTAAAAATTGAGGAAAGATATAGCAGTGCAATTGTTACCACATGCCACTCACTCTTACACAGAACATTTAAGCTAAGCATATGAAATCAAGTTGTGTGACAGACGTGCAATAAAAGAGTAATGGTAAACAAAAGGATAAAAGTTACTCTTAGTTACGGAGCAAAGAATCAAAACATAAAAAATTAAAAAACCATACAGAAACAAAGCCTACGTTAGAAAAGCGCAATAAGAATATGTGGCTATAAAAGGAGTTACCTAGCAGACGTTATTTATTGACAACACACGTAAAGAGAAATGGATTAGTGGAATAGAAAAGTGCATGATTAACCAAATTGCATCCTTTGTCCAAAGCAATCGTATATGTAAGAACATACTGTATCAAGACGTTCAACAAATATGCAGATAGAAATTACAGCACAATGCATTAAAAGAGGGAGTTACACCACATCTTATGAGTGAATCTATGTGAAAATTTACAGCCTCACCAGTTCACACCCTCATCAGGAAGATTCCGACTGTACAAAGGAAACTCAAAGAGAAAGATTGTTTTGACCCATGGAGGCAGGTTGCCATAAACTGATGGAGGAAGCAGAATGAGAGGGCTGAAGAGAAACAGAGTTTAAACAAGTTAGTCATCTTCCCCAAATCAATCTCAATGTGAGGAAAGAGGAGACTCCAACCTGGTTGTTCTTTTGTATGTCCTGTATGAAGCCACACTGCCATATTTCTTGTCCGCCGATTCCTGTTCTCATTTTATTCAAACAATAAAATAAAAAGAATGAAAGACCCAAAATGAATGCTCATTAAATGTAAGGCGAGAACCAGACCTCAAGTAAAGGAATGCCACTGAGAAACAGAAGTAACAATGTGAGGAAGATTGGCCCAAAAATTACAAGCCACTCAGAACCTTCGAGTACAGGGGTGGAAGCCACAAAGATTCCCCACCATAGTAAGATCTGGATAAAATTATTCATAAAAAGCAAAATGCATGAGCGATCTCAATTGAAAGTTAAAACTAGTAACCAAACTTTATACAACAATCACTTCAATATTCTGTGCTTAGTTACAACTTAAATAAGAACTTTTTCATGGCAATAGCAGGACTCACCTCACCAAAATAGTTTGGATGCCGAGAATAACTCCAGAGTCCAATATTGCACCACTTCCCTCGATTTTCAGGAGAATTCTTGAAGTTCAATTTCTGCTGGTCAGCTACTGCTTCAACCAGAAAACCCAGAAGCCACATAATCCACCCAACTATGTCCCGAGCTTGGAGAGGTGGATCTCTGTCGCTTGCATTCACCAGAGTTACCGGTAAACTAACTGTCCAAACCCAGACAGCCTGTGATAAATGGACACCAAATCAACAACCCAGTACGTGTTGTTTAACGCTAAATTGCATCTTTCAGAAATCATGGACCAACTTAAATATGACATGAGCTGGGAAACCTGGAAAATCCAGAAAATCGCCAATTTCCCCAAATTGCTGCGCATCTCATCAAATCGCCTGTCTTCCCCCCACTTTAGAATTCTGATGAATTTCAAATCGATGTTAATAAAAGGAATAAAGTCCATACCCAGGCCGTATTCTATAGGAGGATAAAGGTATAGCTTTGTACCAATAACCCATGCACTGGCATCAGAAGAATCAGAGAACCTCGCATTTTTATGGGAGGACAAAATCATATAAAAACAATAAGTACATTTATTGGTGCCAACATAGCGCTGTGGATTCACATGTAACATCTCATGGAGGCAGCGCCTACAAGTTCAGCCATTCCACTAGAATTGTAAAGCATTCATCCAGGGATTTAATATGTTCAATGGGCGAATTCTTAATGCTATTGAAAGAAAATATCTAGGCCTCATAAGAGTGCTTTGCAACAATCAAATCTTAGATTCATCATTGGCAGTGCACTTACAACTTAGTTTTTTGTTTTGATTATACAAAAGAAGAGAGCACATCATGCAGAGTAAATCATGCAAGAACCCTCTCTCTCCCATGTGCAGTGATCGTGTCTAGATGTAACTAGCTTACTATCAATTTAAAGATCTGTAAGTAAATGAAAGTTGCATTTTCCCCTGTTCTACTAGATTCATACCTCATTAACAGAAAGGAACCCAGTCGGAGACCCCAGATTAATACAAGACTTGTCAGGACCACCTGAAATTACATTGTCACAAGCATCTTGAAATTCAGTAAATTGCAGCTACAACAATTGTCTGGTTGAGCAAAAACTCTCAAATTTAGTCCTAGTGAACCTAAAATCCATATAACTAAAATTCATGACGATAAATAGCAAAGAAATTATTTGGGAAGGGCAAACAGACAGAATTCCACTAGGTTCTGAACATCCTTAAAGGGCTTGCAGTTGCAATAACACAAAGACAGTCAACCTCAGCAAACAAATATATACTTGAAAAAAATGGTTCCAGAAATGCAGATAATATTTAAGAAGCATCCTTAATTCATCTTATATGGTCCTTCTCTCATTAACTTACTCCTAAAATGGAGTTCATCCACATCAGTCCTGAACTTATGCAAAAATTATGTTTCATCTGTTGAATGAAGATCACTGCCAAACAGCTTCATCAACATAGGTCCTCCCAATTTAAATTACCTTGTTAAATTTGAAAAATGTGTGCTTCATAATAGTTAATCATGCGTGACAAACTCCTTTTGGTTTCATCACCCTCAGCATCAGCATTTGAGGTCACGTTTACTTCAAGGCTCTAAACATATTCGAGAATGCAAGTTTTAAGACTGATTCTTGTCAAGAGAGGAATTGGTGGGTTGCATGAAGGTCCTTTATGCTGTCCAAATTATCTACTAAAAATTATTGCCAAAGAGAGTCTTGAAATCAACCTAAGTCTCATTCCACACTACCCTCAGAAAGGAACTGTATCCTAATTACTACAGTCACGACTCACACATGTTATTGACAATTTCCATGTCGATATTAGGAGAGACAGAGACAGAGAGAGAGTATCGATCACAAGATCATCAAGAGATAGAGAAAGAACCTGTCTGAAATGCCATGTCCCCTTGACAATCAGCGTCAACAGAGCAATGATGACGAAGTTGGTGCTTCCTGAAACAACGAAACAAACACATTCACTGGCTATCCAAGACCGGCCGGCCGGTCACTCGACTCGAGGCCTAATCCTATCGAAACAGAAAGCATCAACCGCCATTGCTTCGCCGATGCAACGGTAACTGATCACGAACTCCACAACAAAACGCAATCACAGTTTACTTCTCATTCGCCGCTCGCACACCACTCATTTTCCCTAATAACTTCCTCGAAATTTCCGCGCCGGTTCACTGACCATTCCGCAAGCAACAGATTCCGCACGACATCCGACCGACGCGGGAAAAGTAAGGAAAAAAACGAGGGAGGAGCGAGCGAGCGAGCGATCACTGACCGGCGAAATCGGTGACCTTATCGAACTTGAGGAGAGCGGTGACGACGAAGAACAGCGCCTGGTACACGACCTGCGACGCGAAGGAGAGGACGCCGGAGAAGCAGTCCGGCGATCAGAGCGCGCGACGGCGAACGTCGGCGGAGCAAAAGCCGGCACAGACACAGAGAGAGAGAGAGAGAGAGAGAGGTGTTACGGTGACGATGGCGGTGAGAGCGAGGAAATGAGAGTCGAGGACGGCGGCCATGGCGGCGGAGCTCCGGCTCCGACGGCGTCGCGAGCGCTCTCCTCGCTCTCTCTCTCTAGCGACGTTCGAATTTCGAAGAACTGTTTGTTATCCAACCGCGTTCTCCCTTTTTACCCGCACAGGATTTAAGTGAAAATAGATAATAACTCAAATAATCCCCCGCCAAGCGCCACCCAAAGAAAAATAAAAATAATTTCCAAATTTTGATTTGATATGTAACGTGATTCATGAATTTTTCATTTATTTAATGTAGTCCTCAAATGTTTAATTTATTCCATGCGCTCCCTAAACTTTTAGTAAACATTGGACTATATTAGTCTAGAAATCATATTGAATAAATTAAAAATTCATGGATTATATCTATATTAAACTTAATTTCATGAATTATTTATGTCATTTTTCTAAGTACAAAAGAGACACCTCGATTCATTATGATGATGATCCAAAAATTTGTCAAGTTAGTAAGATGTTCATAGTAAGAAAAATCACTTTGCACGAGGTAAATCAAACTCGTGACTTTGCAACAGGCGACCGTTTTATCCCAACGAATATTTGTTATTTTTCACACATGGCAGTGAAAACCTTCTCAATGATAATCCATATGATTTATAATTTATATTCGAATCGTCTGTAAATTTTGCAATTGAATGAATCAATGGCCGATGTCAAAAGAAGACATGAAGATGGGTCCATGTTTCGGGTATAAAAAGAAGCGCCGAGAGATGGAATCGGCATAATTAACCGCTTTAAGCGCGGGTGGTAATTACCAAATCAGCCGGAAAAACTAATGTCAATTTAATCTCAAATTTTCAATTTTTACAAATGTAGCCATAAGCCCTTTTTTTTCAAATGAAATTTCAATGTAGTCCTTCTAATCGATTATAGCCTAAAATTACCAACATGATGTGCAATTATCATAAGTTATTTTCGTGGCACGCTACCGTTGACAGATTTACTCAAAATCGCATCTTACATGGATTGTTAGAAGGATTATATTGTAATTTTGTGCAAAAAATTAAGACTTTATCGATAAAATTAAAAAGTTTAAAAACTAAATTGGAGTTCGCACGATAAGTTGACTGAATTGGTAATTTTTCACCGTTCAAGATAAGAATTTCATTTTATACCTTCCTTGCGGGAATTGCGGTCGAGATTGGTGCACGGATGCTTGCATGCGTGGCCCGCTGTGCACTCCATCTTGAACTTCTAAAGACCATTCTTAGCAAGGACCAAATGCGTGGTGGTCGCTCGTTCTCGTAAAGTCCTTGGAGATTTTGCCATTTCTGTCCTCCCCACGTTCTCACACATCAGGAGCACGTTCCACGCCCAGAATCACAAAAAATTCAAGGAAGGAAGTAAAGAAGAACAGCCAGAAGTCATGTCCATAATTATGACCCAAGGAAACACGAGGATCATCTCCAATTCTTGCAAAGACTAAAAGGCAATGTAAACATCTTGATGATCATCACAAATTTTCTAAATCCGCAGGGACGTGCAGCGTCGGTCGTGCTTTCTCGAAATGGCGACCGGAAGGAACGAGCTCCGGCGATTTTTCTTCCGAGATAGGACGGTTCATTTGATGGAAGGGATTACTTTGGTGTTCAGTTGAACTTACTACTTATCTAATGAGGCAAACCGGGTCCTAGTCTCCTTAATCGTATCGTAACAATGTTACGATTGATCAGTTCACACTCCTCGTCGCAAGATTCCCGAACATCGGTACAACCTAAATCGATGTGAAACGAGCATCATGCGTCATCAAATGCAGATAACTATGTTTGCCGAACCACCAGGGTTTCGATAGCCATCTTATCCGGTCCATGAGGGTAGCAAGATACTTCCCGCACTTATGCTTCACCTATCAAAACAGAAATTCACGTCATTTAAAGAAGAAGAAAGTTCTTGCACTAAGGCAATGATAATTTGATCCTCTGATCACATCAGCTGTAGATGAAAATGCCCTTTTCAGTAAACTCCAGTAAGTGATCATTTGATGAACTATTTTCATTTGACAGACAAAAAGGAAAGAATTTGATTATACAACAAGAAAAATATATCTGTACAAAGAATTTCACAAACTTGTGGAAGGCAGCAAAACTAAGACAGTGAAAGAGAAAAATCACAATTGCCAATCAATCGCCGTCCGTCGGACCAACCATCCCCAGAAGTTTGATCTTCGTGTAGTTTCCCGATAATGGAGGACCTGCCTCCAAAACGACATGGGATGTGCCGACATCGTTCAATTCATGATTCCGCTACATCGGCCAGACACCTCGTCTAACAAATCGGACAGTGTCACGCTCGCTGCTCATCAGCGTGCTTGCCTTGGGATTGTGGAGCTAGTTATGGGCTTCTGCAAGGGCTTCAGTGCAGCCATGATCTCAGCAAATGTCGGTCTCAATTTTGGATCTCTACAAATGTCCAAATCCAAACATCAGGTGTTGACTAACAATATAATTACAACCGCAAAAGCATGAGCTTCATCATTTCATGTAACTGAAGCTTCAGCCTTATGCTACAGGCCGCTTATTGTCAATAAGTTTCTAATTAAGTGATCCTAGTAATTTTGACATAGTCTAACCAAGATTATCCATGAGAAGGAGGGAACCATTATACCAGGCGAGGGACGGTGGGAAATACCTTGTTTTTTCCATTTGGGGATGGGAAGGAGGAGGGGAAAGAGGAAAAGTGCAAATCTTTCCTCAGTAAAGGTCGAACCCCGATGATTAGAAGTGCTGTATGTCCTTAGGGAAATGGACTACACACAGTTTCCCAAAAGACCTTGTTTTTTCCATTTGGGGATGGGAAGGAGGAGGGGAAAAAGGAAAAGTGTAAATCTTTCCTCAGTAAAGGTCGAACCCCGATGATTAGAAGTGCTGTATGTCCTTAGGGAAATGGACTACACACAGTTTCCCAAAATAAATTCTCCAAAGCATACTCACGTTTGCCAGCACTTTTTGATGATATCCGCAACAGCAGGGTCCATGTCATCCGGAATATCGAGCCGACGGTGCTGAAAGCCAACAGCACCAACAACCTGCATAGGATTCATTCCCCCCCAAGGTTGTTGCAGCGTAGACAACTCCCATAATATGACCCCAAAGCTATAGACATCACACCTGCGTGTCAGATCACAGAGTCAGACAGGTTTCATCAGTCACAAATGAATGGGGATGACCAGAGGGAAAAAAATGGGAGTAAATATTTGTAAGGTAAACAAACGAGATACTTTTCATCTGAAGGTTCATTTCTCAGCACCTCCGGAGCCATCCACTCTGCCTGAAGTAGTGATGGCATATTAGTCATACAAACAACTGGAAGGGAGCATATCAATGTACCAAAGAGTACTTGCATATGAAATGTGTCTGAAGCTTTCACATTCTGGCATAGACAAGATAGAAATGATGGGAGAAAGCATGAAGAGCGCCCTGAGAAGCTCTTAGAGGGCACTGACCTACATGGTCACCTAGAAATATGGTTTGCAAAGATGTATCCAATTCATGCGTTTAGTAGTTAACAATCAAGAACTCACGGCAAACAGTAATATTGATGACACAGAAACATGTAAATTCAGTCTTTACTGATTACTTTGGATCTCCATGTTGCACCTAGTAGCAATAAATGATTTTCTTTGTCCTCAAGGAAAAAGAAAATGAATGATGAAGGAAAAAGGAAATGACTATGAAAGACGTTGCAGATGCTTCAAGATTGCCACCTATAAGGACAATCAAATTAAGAAATAAGTGTCCTCGCTACTTCTCAAGCAGTATATTAAGATCTTTCAAAAAGAAAACGTCTCAGAATTTTCATAGAGCAAAAAGGATTTTTTTTTTATTTTGATAGGAAAAGGTGATCGATCGATTCATCACAGAAATTCACTGAGGATTACCATTTCAGTAATATTCATGGGTGAACATTGCATTATTGAAGTGAACATGACCAGTCGAAACATATGGACAGGTTATAGGATCTCAAGGACATAGGAAAAGCAAGACAAACACAAGTATGAAGCATCAAGAGAAATAATGTCAAATGACATGCCAAGTGTAAACATGACTAAAGTCGCTGATGCTGCTCACCGTTCCAGCAGCGGACCTAGATGAGAGGTATGTGCTATGCTTCATCCGAGATAATCCAAAATCGCATACCTTAAGGATAATGGAAACTCGAGTCATTTACGTAATAGAAGCATGATTTATCATTTGCTTGTAGTGAGAAGAATAAGTCACCTTCACGACCCAATTTTTATCAACAAGAAGGTTGGGAGACTTCAAGTCACGATGTACTATAACTGGATTACAGTTATGCAAATAATTCATTCCCCGGGCCTGAAAATTATTTGTGAAGATAGATTATGTGCAGGTAATTCAAGTGAACTTAGACCGCTCACTGAGTTTTTAAAAAGGACCAGAGTGATGAAATCATACTGCATCAAGGGCCATCCTTAACCTCCTTCGCTCATCTAATTGATTGTTAGGCCGGTGAAGAAGCCTATATAAACTTCCTCTGCAGGGGAAAAATCCTGATTTAATCCCCTAAGCATAATGATCTCGAAAAGTCAACAACAGAATAAAGCTAATAAAAACATGAAAACAACTAAGGACAGTCCTTAAACTCAGAATGTTTCCCAGAGGCAAAACAATACTAGAACAAACTTCAAGGATCATCGGCACGGGGAACTTAAAGAAATGGCGTGCATAGAAATAAAGGACATTAACATAAACTAACATCAAATATACTAAAAGCTCAATGACCAGATCTCAAAATTCCCTTTCTTTACAAACTGGATACGAAAATAACATAATAGGCCAAACACATATCCAATCCCAATTTACGTAGTATCTTGTTTTGTGAACGACTTAAACCAATCGTCAGATATATGAGTTTGTAACATCTAAAACTGACAGCTTTGATTAACCATTATAAGCAACGAGTGTTGTGGGTCACTTCTGCTCAAGAAGGAAATGGAGTATCACTTGTTTGATCACCGCTACAAATCCAGCATAACAACTTCCAGAGAATCTTACTTGAATCTTAAATTGAAACAGGAAGAATTGCAACTTACCTGTGAAGGAACTCTGAAATAATTGATAGATTTGGAGGACGAGTTACAGCTCCCATGAAAAGAACAACATTGGGATGCCTAACTTTCTTCATTATCCGGACCTTGCAATTTAAAAGCAAAGTTTAAGTAGGCTATTATGCCAGTAGAAGTCCTGAAAATTACAAAGTAGGCAAACGATAACAGTAATGTGCAAAACAATGCAACGTCAGCAATAGCTGGCCTCATTTTCTGACTCAGAGAATGTAGGTTGCTGGCAAGCACCACTTACTGAGATCCATGCATCTTACTGTCGTGCTTATTCTTTCGATCACAGTCAAGATTCCATATTTGGGCTCAACCCTCTTGCTTTCACAGTGGTGGTCTTCCTTATCTCTAATTGTAATTGTAAAATTCATACTATTTGATGGCTTTGCCCCAATGTTTTGTTTTTATTTTTCTTAAAGAGAAACCATCTAATGGTTGATTAACCCAAATATAAGAGAGCAGTTCTTGAAAGCTTCACTTCACATCTTAAAACCATTTATGGTCTTGCTGTAGATATGCTGGTGAAGTAAGGGTGCTTTTTCCTGGTGTAAATTGTAATTATGTCTTCTTCTTCAATGAGTATGGAATATGTATCAACTTTATCTACATTTTCTTACTAATTTTGCTTCGTCTCCTTCTAATCTAGATTATCTGTGGTATTTATAAGTACATATTATCCTATTAAAAATAGGTAATCAAATATCCGCATGAAACTTAGTTCCACTTGTTATTTGGATTGGTCCACCTTTATTTGAGCTGTCCAAAAAATTTTCCCAACACTTCTTCAATGGTTGAGGAGATGATCCTAAGCACCCAATGCTTGATTCTGTACCAAATTAGGGCATATGGTATTGGCTGGAGATGGTCATGTTTTCTACTTAACCATTTTCATTCAGCTAAGGTGGAGTTCACGAGAAGCAGAAGTAGTACAATAAGCAGCAGTAACGGAACTAGTACCTCACTTTTGAACTCTTCAAGCAAGTCACCAGAAATATCCTGGTCTAGGAACTTCTTAACTGCAACTTCCTACAATTAATCAGTAGAGCAGAGCATATAAGTTTTCTTAAAGTTTGAAAACGCACTAAGCTCAATTTAGAGAAAAATAATCAAAGCAATAGAGAAGTACTACGTAGTGCTGTTAGTTATCCCAGATCAAAGAAGTGAAAGGAAATATATATGCAGCACACTGACAGATAATTTGGGAGGAAAAAGATGAAAGATCCAAAAATTCCAAAGCCGAAACCCTATTTAAGTACGTGGGAAACTAACCAGAGATATAAATGCAGAAAATTCCTATCCTTCAATCCACAGAAAGTATTTGCAGGATTTGTTGCAATTGTGGAATTGTTCACGTTGAAAAAGATATATAAAAAATATTGGACACCTTCAAATTGAAGCAGAAGAAATAAATAGTGAAGTGAACACCATCTAAAACCCCAAACAGTAAACAAGCTCAAATTAGGTGTAAACCTAATCTAAAAAAGCAGAAAAAATGCACCTTATGCATGACTAGTTTCAGCTAACAATAACTCAATCAAGAATGGATTAGGATTATAAGACACAATTAATGCATCATATTTAATTATATTCTACATGTAACTCCCATGGCCTGATCTTCGAGAGCCAGTGCTCTAGTCAGATCCACTATGACTACATCAATAGAGAAACGATACACCACATCTCAGACTAAAGTGAAGCAAATTCAGAGACAAAGGGATTCAAGACGGCCAGATAACAGGTGATCTAACAACGACTTTGATGTTAAACTCAGCCCTTCAATATTTAAGTTAATGCACATGATGCTTCTGCAATAGATGTGCCTAAGTTAGAAACTCAGTAACTGCATCATTGCCCCAAGCATAGAGACAAAGTTCCAAGACAAATCTTATAAGCATAGAGACAAAGTTACAAGACAAATATTAAGGCTTCTCACAAGAAAGCAATGAGACCACAATGATAGTAGATACTTGATAAAGAAAAAGAAAGTGTTTCGGTAGACTTACGGTTCCATGCCAGTCCCCACGGTATACCTCCCCATAGGATCCTGTAAAACAAAGGATGTAAACCTAACTGACTACATCCAATTTCTTGGGTACCAACCAAAATTAGAGAACTAAAAAACATCACAATGTTATTGATACAGTTTGCTTGTCAGTACCTAGTCCTATACGCTCTCCCAAGGAGATCTCCTCCCATTGAATCTCGCACTCCGCGACATCATCAAGGGCAATATCTGATTTTGTGCTATCATTACTAGTTGATCTGTCAGAAACCCTCTCGCCTTCTGAATTTACTCCCGTAGCATCGCTCTCCCGATTAGCACTCCCTCGTTGCTCATACCCACCAGAATCTGGATCCCCATCACTTTTCACCCCTGCTTCATACTGCTTATTGACAGCTGCAGTAGTTGCCACCACAGCTGCAGCTGTTGCCGTGGCAGCAGCTGCAACAGGAATTTCAAGATTTGAGTCCGTGTTCGACTTTGCAGCAGCAACTACCATGGACGACGCCACCACTGCAGCAGCCGCTGCTGCCGCTGCCGCTACAGGGACATTTTTCACATATACTGGTGGAGTGGCATCGGATTGAGACCAAATGGACTGCCCAGTTGCTTCCCGCAATTCTAGTGGAGGGTTGAATCCTAAACCTTCTACAGGTTTAGGTTGCTCTGATGGACCCCAAAGGGTTGTCCCTTTTAAATGTGGTCTATAGGGGGGCAAAGGAGGCAAAAAGCGAGGCTCACTTTTACTATCCTGACCCTTAGTGTCTTGAAATCCAACCTGATGGCTCTTTTCATCCTTATTTCCTATCAGAGGCCTGTCCTCAGCTGGTGACTTGGCCTCAACAGTTGATGCATCTAACTGCCCAGGATAAATTTCACTAAACAAGTTTGGTGGAGCAATGACACCGCTTTCAAGTAATACATTGTGAAGCTTCTGAGCTAACTGTGGGTTCTCTTTGGCAGCATCAATCATGTATTCTGAAACATCTTTCACTTTCATCCTGCGAGCAGCAGGTGAGCTCACACCTTCCGTCCATGAAGGAGATCTTGCATGCGAGTAAGGATAATTAGGCCTTCCCGGGATCTCTCTTCCCCCCAACTTATTCAAATTGGATTGATTTTTCAGGTCTTCTGGGGAATTCTTGGCTCCTTCCGTCACCATGATTGGCCTAGTAATATTCACATCAGCCAGGACTTCACCTTCATTAATGGACTCATTTCCTGACGCTGCACTGGTTCCGAACCTGGATCTCTTGTCAGAAGTCCCAAATTCTAACTGCTCTTCATATGAACTGGTAACTCCACTACTAGAAGAGGCCGCATGCGATGAATCTCCTGACATAGGGCTGACCGATAAGTATGATTCATCAAATTCTGCATGCGAACCCGTTGCATCAGATGGTATGAGAGTGCCTGGATCAGCCATGAGGTCAACTATGTACTCCCTGAGAATCAATTATCAATAGCGTTTTAAACAGGTTACTGTCCATACTTGATATGAAGAAAAGGACCTCATATAAATGCTTTTAATCATTCTAACATGCTGTAACATGCATTTCACAATTTAAAAATGCAAACAGCGTTAAACATGCAGAGAACATGCATATGATAGATTCAGGATACAACATCTATTTTTCCATGTAGAGCAAAGCAAGAAGTAAAGCATCAGCTAACATTCTTGCATCAGCATAAATATGAATAGTACATGTTAAATACCTTCCATCATCAAGCTTTACAAAGTTAATTGCTACATCATCTGAACCTGTATACTGCTGCCCCTTCACTAACCGGCATCGGATGCCTACACCGTCGGCCAAAACCTGTGCAAGTGTTTCGAGCAATTCATACATGTTTGAGAAGTTGAAATAAACATAAGCAATTCCTAATGGATATTATCTACAGTCACCAAAAAATGGCATAGAAGACCTTACACAATATAAAATTCAAGAGAAGAAAAAAGAATACACATGGGCAGAACATTAACATACTTCAGGCCAAGATGTACCATACAGACACTATGGTAAGCAACAGTTTAGTTAAAACAATTACTAACAAATCATATAGATTGTGCAAATATGATTATAACCTACAGTAATTTCTCCAGAAAAATTAAAGAAAAAAATACTGTAACTATCACAGATTTATATAATCTAGGAAAGGAACAGAAACTAACTATAACCATACACATAAAAAACAGAGTGTGTACCTTAAACAACAAAGCACGATGCCGAGCCATCCCGATAGTCAAGGAACCAAGAGGCAAAACCATACTACCAAGGGTTGATTTCAAACTATAGCCAAGACTTTGCCATGCTCTTAACATGTTCTCTGGATCTGCAACTGGTCCACCCATGTAGTCCGAAACTAAAACAGCTAGGTTTCGCACCAAATTACTCTGGAACAAACCAAGAGATGCTGATCTTGATCTGACTGCCATCTCTAGGGCTTTCTCTTCCAGTTTTAATAAATTTGAATCTGCAGCTCTGTTGATCAAAACTGCTTCCCAAGTGATATTTTCAGATACAGGTGTTCCTTGCAAATCAACAAGTGAAGGCATTCTCCCTGAGGTTGACGCAGTCAGGACTCCATATAGATCATAAAAACCATCCACGATTTTGTCATCATAGCTAAGAGCATTGTAGTTCTGTTAATCATTGACAAATCTACAGTATGAGACGAATTAGAAAAGAATAAACCTAACAAAAAAGGAGAAAATGTAAAAGCAGCTAGATAATGATTCTAGATCCACAAAGCACCTTCTAAGGAAATCTAAGTTGGTAATTTTCACTAAAAGCACCAATTTAATCAGCTAGAGATTGGTGAAGCGAGAGACAACATAACTTGAGCAGAAAAAATAAAGCTCCAAATTTGGGGAAACATGTAGATAGACGGAATTCTTCCAAATAAGTTCCACAAGATCATGAGATCTTTGCACTTGTACCATTTACCAATAAGAGGAAGGATGCCAGTTTCTCATCGACAACTCTAGATGAAACACCTCATGTACCTAAGCAAATGGAAAAAGACTAGACTTGAAGTCTTCAAAATGGGTATTGCCCACCCAGCAAGTTAAGGTTGCACTGAAGACTTATCATAGAATGACTGGGAGAGACTAAGGTCGTATATCTTTTCAAACTCAGCGCTTAAATTTGAAGAAAGAAAGCCATGTTCAGCAGAATAACAGGTAGACAGGTTTCAGCTAGAAGAGGTAATTCCAACTGCCAAGTACCATCAACCAACCAACATCAATTGAAACAGACAGAGCCCAAAAATCTGTTCCTTCTTTCCAGCTGTGATTCTCAAATTCATTTGTTTCTATATATGTATGATAAGGTAGCACTGATCCTGGGAAGTATCAAAGTCAGTATCCAATATTAAATGACTTGGCAACCTCTTCCTACATTCTTGACCTGCCAAGTAGCTTCCGAAAGCTAGCACCAATCACACTGGAATTGCACATTTTCAACAGTCCTTCCTGTTGCTACTCATTAGGATTAAAGCTATTCTCTAACAGATTCTGGAAGATTACTACTCCCATCCAAAAAAACCCACCAAAGAAGAGAAGAAGAAAGAGAATAAGAGAGAGGTTAAGACGAGAATTTATTCTAAAGTAAATTCAAGCTTAGTTCAAAGCATGTCTCAGCACAAGAAAACAACACCTAATTTTTTTAAATTTTCAATATAATATTTTACATGAATGATTTGGCATGGCATTCTATCGATACACACAAACAGAAGTGGAGCAGATTGTGATTGTGGATCATTATACAGAAAAGCTCAAGAAAAATTGCCGAAATTATTATTATTTTCCAAGGACAAATTCTTTTCAGTTGCTCTTGCTGATAGTTGGTCAGGTTTGATTAGATAAGTGCCCTAACACAGAACTTGAAGTAACAAACAATTACACAGAGGTCCAAATCAAATGCAATTGTGCATTTTTTCGACCGAAGACGTGTCGTGCCTTCTACCAGTTATTTCTCTCGTAGAGGACACTGTGAAAAAGGAGGAGCAAAAGTGAAATGTACATCCTCCGTAGCCAAAAGCTACTTGTCAAACGTAATTCAATCCTTCTCTTTTTCCGTTCTCTCTTAAGAAGGGGGCGAAGATGACAACTTACCCAGTATCTATAAGCAATAACCTCGGCTGGAGTATTATCTGGAGCACAAGACCCCAAACTAATCTGCTTGACAGCCTCGATTTGAACTGCCTCAGGATCCTCCCTAGCACTCATCTCCATCGCCAGTTGTATTTGATACTCCTCCTCTACATCAGGATCTCTAGAGTTAGACTCCGAATCCCGCAAAGATGAATCCGGATCATTATTCGCTCCACTGATGCTGACAGAATCAGATGGCTCCGTTGGCTCTCCCTTAATCACATTCGAAGATGATGGGCCACCATGTCCGTGCTTACTAGTAACCGAGTGTAACCAAGAAGAAAGCCCTGAAAAGGGCTTGTGCTCGCCGAAATGATACGATCGCGCTTGCGTGAGCCTATCGGGCGACGATGCCTCGTCGCAGTTCTTGCTGCCCATAGACGAAGTAAGCTCTTCCCTGTCTTCTGTTTGATTCGACATGATGTGAAGCTTCTTGAAAAGGTTCTTCATTATCTCCTCACCCAGCCGCGGTAAAGAATGCTAAAGGAATAGAAGTCCGGCCATAGACATCTCCATTGTCTTGGGCCAAGCATGAAATCTCCCCAATCACTCAAACCACAATCCACTCAATTCAAAAAAATAAAGAAAAGAATCTACCCCAAAAGAACAAAGTTGACCTCAGACCAACCCCACGCAGTCCAGCGCTCCAAAAGCCATTTTCAACCCAAACCCAGAAAAGATTTGCCCGATATCAAGACACCCAGATGCTTAAACCGCAAGACAACACCGCCCTCTTCGCAGACACGTGAAGATTCGCCCCCTAAAGACAATCAAAGCTCAAAAGAAAGCAACAACCCGCGAGATGCAAAAGCAGTTGAATTTGAGATTACCTTTGCTAACAATCAAGAAAAGAAGTGCCAGGAGAAGTCCAGAATGAGACAAACGGGCGCATGGAAAGAAGAAGAGAAGAGACTATTCAGCGTGGAAAAGAGGAGGAGCCGCGAGCCGGGCATGGACATCGAAGAAGGGCACGAAAGAAGAAGAAGAAGAAGAAGTTGAAAGAAGGAAACCAACAAGTGACCCACTTGAGCTCCAAGAGGCACGATGAATTTCACGGTCCCGGGACAAAAAAAAAAGAAAAAAAAGAGAAAACCCACAAAAGAAAAAGTCGAAACTGGTCGGAAACTGATCTCCCTCTCTCCAAAAAGTCTGCAATCCGACGATTGAAAAAACGATCTTTTTAACGACGGGCCTTGCCAAAGGACTACATAGCGATTGAATCCAACTCTACAGACGCGGTCAATACATCGAAAACCGCTATGCTTTCTCCCTAAATTTTTTGAAAGAAAAACCAAAAGGTCCAGAAAAATCCTGTCTTTTTAGAAACTAATCTCCCCCTCCCTCTCCCTCTCCCTCTCTCTCTCTCTCTCTCTCTCTCCCCCCAATAAGTCTGCAATCCGACGATTCTCTCTCCCCAATAAGTCTGCAATCCGACGATAAAAAAAAAACGATCTTTTTTACGAAGGCCTTGCCAAGGACTACATAGCGATTGAACCCAATTCAACAAACGCGGTCAATACATTGAAAACCGCTTCTCGATTAATTTTTCTAAAGAAAAAACCAAAAGGGTACAGAAAAATCCTGACTTTCTGCTAAAAAAATTCCCTCCCTCTCTCGCTGTCCTAGGAGACTCGCATTTCGAGAGCAAGTGGTGACTGGGAAGTACGTGGTCAGCCAAGCGTAAATGGAAGAGAGAGACTAGAGAGAGAGAGAGAGAGAGAGAGAGAGGCGCACGAGCTTGTCAGCACTCCCATGTTTCTTTTTTTTCTTTTTTCTTTTTTGCTGTTTTTTATGAATTTGTCGCCGTGAATTCTCGTCTGGCATTGAAGGGGAAAGTTGGTTTCTGAATGGACAGCCGTGGATCGATGGGAAGGCGTGCGCCAGTGCGACAGCGGGCGTCGTAATTTCCGCAGCTTGCTGTTCGTTGCCTTATGATACCCTTTCCACATTTTTGACACTTTTGCCTTAAAAAAAATGGACAAGAAAAAATTACAAATGAGAAAGTGCAAATGGCACGTTTTCTCGAGAGAGATTTTTGAGTAAACTTTATTTCAGATAAGATCCTAAGTCATCGGCCGGCCAACTTCCACATAGGATCCACCATTGCAGTGGCTCGAGTAGGACCCACTTCTGGTTTTTATTTAAAATTTCCACTTAAATATTTACATAGTATTGACTTTTATACTCAATTCCAGCCATATTTTTCTCACCATACTCAAATGGACATATATTATTATCACGAAACAATTGAGGGTTCTTATTCATTTCAAACAAGATGCCTGGTAGAGACGTCATCATGACAAGATTGGGGTTTTTTTCGACAAGTTAGATTGATAAAGATGATCTTTTTCCTTCTTGAATTAGATGCAAAATCCTAATTTAAAAAAAAAAAAATGAAACATAGCATATTTGGAAAATTGCCTTTTTCTTTGTCACAAATTTAGAAAGCTTTAAATGAAAAAGGGTATTTCACTTTTCCTGAAGGCATTTCCTTCTTCACATTTTCCATCAATTTTCAAATAAAGTAAAATAAAATAGTCCACTTCCTACTCTTCAAGATAAGAAAATTTTATTTCTCCCTTGCTCTCCTTTGCTCATCTCCTAAAAATTCTTTCACACTGAGCCCTAATTTTAGAATTCAGACTTTGCCTTGTTCTCTCGTACTATGTAATGGCAAGTACTTGGCTACTATTAACAAATTCTTGTGAATTTTACAAATTTAAAAATATTTTTTAATATCGTCTTAAAAGTTTGTGCAACATCATTCATAACGCCGTCGCGAAATCCTTGTCAATAGACTTCAAGCCCTCCTTGACTCGTTAATCTCTCCTCTTTTTGTTCCAGGTAGGAAATGTGTCAACAATGTTGTGATCATTCAAGAAATTGTCCGTTCCATAAATAATAAAACAAGTATCCTCATGCCCCATGCTTATCAAAGTTGACCTTGCTAAAAGCTTATGATCATATTGAATGGGACTACATGTATTCCTCAGGCTCTTTAAACTTCTTGAATCTTGGATCTACTTCTTTTTTTTTTTTTTTGGTAAAGATGGATCTACTTCTTTATACTTCACTTTTCAATATTTTTTCCTGCGACGGTTTATTAAAAAAGGAGGAGGAGGAGGAGGAGGTTGCAATTCAAAGCTTATTCACTAAACAAAGAGCCCATTTATTTAAATGAAAACTATTTGCTAAAATTGCATTTTGACCATCTATTGTTTTGATAACGGAAAACTAATTATTATATTAAAAAACATTTTTCATTGACTGAAAACAACAAGTTTTAAATTAGAGAAAAATAATTTTCCCTGCTAGCAAAAAGGAAATCGTTTTTCTTTAACTACCAAACAAATTAAAACCAACTATTTTCTTTGAAAATAATTTTCTCGAAAAATATTCTTTTTCATCATTAAATTTTCAATAAGTGATGTGTTTTGCTATAAGGCACTTGGATAGATTTTATTTTCCTTTAGCAAAAAAAAAAGTAAAAAAAAAAACACATTTTTTTTCTTGATAGAACAAAAATCTTTTTATCCTTTTAGACTGATCGCAGAGTCGTGCTGCAGAAAATTAATGGGGACAAAAATTGTCCTAGAAAAGGTTGCCAAAAGTGGGATGCTTCTCATCCAATCGATTACCGATGACCGGCTAAAAGGGGAATCTACCGATTTTCGAAAAGCCGATGCTATCTCTTTTTAGCCCATTTTATCCGGTAAAGGCCCGGTCAATTTCGCTCCTGAAAATCCCCAATATCATTATTCTCCTTTTGCATCTCAACCACTTCCATCCTTTTTGGCAATAAATAAATTCCGGTAAAATAAATAAAGAAATCAAGCCCATCATAATTCGTAATTTGAATTTTTTTTAATTCCTTATACAACGATTTTTTTAATGTCTTGTGTTTCTGGCCCTCCATACCCAATTCGATCCAAATATTCTTTGACTTATGCTGCGATAGCCCATCAAATTTGAAGTAGGCAGCACTTTCATAGGTGGAAAATTCTAGACCATTTGTATCAAATGGGGGCAACCTAACATATGATAAATTAATGTAATTTAATGGCCAGTTGACGGTTGACTAGGGATTCCAATTCTATTGGGCGTCCAAGATTGTGCCATCTCGAAAGGGTAGAAATGCAAATGGCTGAAAATGACAATTTGATTGCCTTTTTTTATCCCTATTTTCCACAAAATGCTTGCATCCTCTAGTCCCTATTCAAACTTTCAACCAAGCATATTGAGCACGTTCTCTTTTTTTAGGTTGATTTATCTTAATAGAACTTCTAAAATGTCGTGATTATATTAGTGAAATTTTAGGTGATCTATAATAAGACGGAATACACGGTGCTCGAAGTATTGTAGATAACCATTAAGAAAACAAATGAGGATAAACTGAAATAAAAAAATTAAAAAAATTTGACCTCATGCAAATTGATCATCTTGGATAACTAAGAAAAACCCTTTTTTGGAGCCAAAATCATCTTGAATTTTCATTTTAACTTTTTCGCGATTCAAATCTCATGAATATCGTCAATTCAACGACACTTGAATTCCGAAACCCACAATATCACTCGTTTAGATGAATAGAGCCTTTTTTATTATCAAATTAAACTTTAAGACAAATTCTGCAAAAGATACCGTCATAATTAGATTCTTTATCCATTTTTTCTAATCCTTCTTAAGTTCCCTACTTAGCAGTCTTCCCACCTAATCCCCTTTCCAAAGGGAGCATCATGGCCGTGCTGCCGAACTTCTTTGTAATGGTGGGTCCAAATGATCGAGATTATCTCATAATTTAAAATTAATATAAAAGTGTACGATCCAACCTTCAGTATTATTCTGGAATATTTCTTCTCATTATTGGTACTTTTGTCTGGCCGATTAAATTAAAATCCTAAAGGGCGATCGGGGCTTAAAATACATTTCTTTTGTGGTCGTATCCATATCTTGAAAGCAACCTTATGAATTTGTATTTTTATCTTGCCCTCCACGAAAACAATAGTGCCCATAAAATGATTCGTGGGTTATGATTCGTGGGATTTGCGGAAACCCTGTATAATGCATTCTATGTCAACGCAGAGTAGTGTGCTTTCTTCCTGGTGTGCATTCAAATATAAAATTATTTTTCTTTTTCTTTTTATCTTTTTTGGACGAAACACTGGGAGGAAGGAAAAATCACCATCATGAACACGTCAACAGAAGTAAATTCTGCATATTATAATGGGTCATACAAGTCTATAGTGTGTGTATATGTGCGTATGTATGTGTGTATATATATATATAGAGAGAGAGAGAGAGAGAGGTATATTTATTTTATAATTCGTGGTATTTATTGAGTGGGGCTAATTGGGGTTAGACATATCTAAGCTTAATGGTTTTTTCTTTTTTTCTTTTTGGCCAAAAGTTTGAAACTTATCCCGTGTGGGGTGAAAAGACCTCAGAAGAAGATAGAAATAAAAGAATTAATACCATAAGACAAAAAAAAAAAAACTCTAAACTATGCCTATTTTGATGCCAACATCAAAAATATAATTGTGTTGCTAAAAATAGTTGGTACAAGTTTGTGTGTAGTGACACGGAAAAAAGTTTCGATGATAATAATGTCATACCAAGCAAAGTTCAAAATTTATCGGGATAAATATAGGGTATTTGGGTTGCACTGATATAAATTTGAGGTGTTGGTGTCAAGAAAGGCATCAATTTTGGATCTTGGGTGGTTATTTTTTCCAAAAAAGGGGAGTAAAAGCACAAAATCCGTGCTCAAATAATGGTATGTTTTTCTTTTTGGCAAGGCGGGACCACCTTTTTTCTTTTTTAAGTAGGAAAAGACAAATATTCAGCGGCTAAAAGATTCCTCCAGTGTTTGTCTCCCTTTTGTAGAGAGTGAATCCCTTTTGAGATGATAAAATACCAAGAAGACCATATCTTGAAGGTTGGAAAAAATGGCCCATTAAATTAAGCTTTTCAAATTTTCTGTAATGGGAACAGGATTAAATATGGACTAATTAGGGCATTGAGGATGCTAAATCAGAATTCAAACATAATCCCAAAAAGGTCGAGGATGGCGAGTGTTTAAATATGCATTTTCTTATAATTTATACTCTTCTTTTTTTCTTTTTTTTGTGAACACAAGATTTCAGTTACTTGACGTTGATGATAGTCAACAATAGCATTATATTCAATATAAACTCGTTTGATACCCATCCACATGAGATTACAAGTATAATGTTATGAGATTTTTATTTGCAAGCATCTCGAGTGCGCTTTCCAATCATTGGATACAAAAATATTTTTTGCCAACATTTTTTCTGTTTGATTAATTTTTAGTTTTAGAGAGAGGGGGGGAGGTGGTCCAAACTCCAAAAAATTGTGGGTTGATAGACTAATTAGTCGAGGCCGACAAGTGTTTTTTTTTTTTTTTTTTTTTTTTTTTTGATAAAGGAGGCCGACGAGTGTTTAAAACTACAACTTCTTATAATTCATTTCCCCACTCTTTTTTTCTTTTTTTCTTTTGCAAATATGATATTTCAATTATCAAGTGTTAACGACAGGTGACAATAATGGCACTTTCATTATAAACTCATCTAATATCCATCCATTTGATCTTACAGGTGTAACGTCACGAGATTTTCGTTAACAAGTGCGTCGAGAGCACTTTCCAGCCGTCGGATACGAAAAAATATTTTTCCCCCAACATTTTTTTGTCTAATTAATCAATTTAATTTTAGAGAGAGAGAGAGAGAGAGATGTGGAGGGTTGTCCAAATTTGCAAAAAGTGAGGGACCAGTTGTTAAAACTTGCTGGGGGGCGGCGGGGCCTGGCCTGCCTTGTCTTGGAGCCCTTTTTTAAATGCGAAAAGCAAAGCGTCTGCTGTGGGTTTATCTCCCCACTCCTTTTCCTTTGGGAATGCGTGGGTTTCCCTTCGCCCCATCGCCACCCCCGAAGCGCGTCGCCTGAACGCGCTCCATTTCCATATTTACCCCAATCCAAATCCCCCAAAATCCATTATTTTCAGTTTTTTTTAAAGGTAATAATATATTAAGCTTGCTTTAACTAACAATATACACAAGATCCAACACCACAAAATTTGTACTCAACAAGACAATAAATTATAATAAGTGGAAGGGAGCCGAATGCAAAAGAGAACTGCCAAACAAGAGAGCGGCAAACAAGAAAAAGGTAGGCAAAAATAGCACTATCAAAACAACAATAGGAAAAACCAAAGAACTCGTAGGCCTAAATCACTGCCGTAAATGAATAGCAACCATCCTAGCGATCCACGATCAACCAAAAATAAATCTCATGATAGTATATATATGATAAATTAATACAAAATTAATTTTTTTCACTAATTTAACAACCAAAAATCATAAATTTGTAATTTGTGATAAATATATCATCT
Source organism: Eucalyptus erythrocorys (assembly GCA_014182555.1). Taxonomy (NCBI): domain Eukaryota; kingdom Viridiplantae; phylum Streptophyta; class Magnoliopsida; order Myrtales; family Myrtaceae; genus Eucalyptus; species Eucalyptus erythrocorys. Next base: position 11,633,721 of record CM024598.1, on the reverse strand, counting down.
ATTAATTTTCATTAAATTGAATTAATACTCTAAAAAATACAAATCGGTACCTCTATGATAAACGAATAAAATTCTAAATTAATATACTCGTCAATTATTACATGTCATTTAATTCAATAATTTTGATAATAAAATTTAACGAAGATTAATAGATGATAAATTTGTCATAAATATATTGATTTATGATTTTTTGTATTAATATTTTTTTTTTCCTTTGATGCTACCCATCAAGGATAAAGGGAATTGCATTTAATTATTTTCTCTCAATATATCATTATTATTTTCGTGTTTTGAGAAGAAAATAGACGTCACGAGAAAATGAAATTGTGTTGGATCGGGAGGGAGGTGGGTGGGGCACAAAGCCCGGAATGGCGCGTGAGGTGGAGCCGCAACTCTGAAACCTCTCGGGGAGGACCAATGGGAAGGAAGAGATGGGAAGGAGGAATTTTCTCGGACTCTGATTGGATGGCGCTTTGAGCCACCGCGTGCGTTTCCCCACTCCTCCTCTCTCTCTCTCTCTCTCTCTATCTCTCTCTCTCTCTCTCATTTAATTTATTACTTTTCCTTTTTCCTTTTGTCGCCAATTTCGAGTGATCAATTTTTTCTTTTAATTTTACTTTTCCCTTTTTCCTTTGAAATTGCCCTCTATGTTTTATAAGTAGAAAACATAAAATAATGAAAAAAATCACATTAATATTTTTTGTTAGTCAAATTTGACGGAGTTAACGAAATGATTCAATTATACCAATTTAATAAATTTTAAGACTTATCGTACTTCATGAAAGTTTTAAGAGTTAATTGTATTTTCGTGATAAATTTTATAACTTTCAGTGCGTTTATCTCATTTATTTATAATAATCACATTCACTATAATTAAAGTGGACTTATTTCCGGTAGATCTCTATTTTGATAAATGAAAATAGATACTCTTGCATGGTAAAGTATACATATTAACACTAGCTTCATATATTTCTTTTGGTGTAACACATTCATCATTGGTAGATAATAGACTATTTGTGGTTGACTTTATCTATTAGAGATACTAATGCCAACCATAAGATGCTTTCACTTCAAGAATGGATAACCCGATTAACAAATGAAGAAATGGATAGCCGATATTATTTTTTAAACGGGGAGACATTTAACTCGAGGTGAGGTGAGCTTGCCATAAAAAGTAAAAATAACATTTTTCAAGACATTTTAACATGGCCACTTACCTCGAATGGTAAATTCTAAATTTGCAAAGTACATTTAACAATGCTTAACAATCGTCTAACGAACCCTTCAACGTACGCAATGTATTATAAAATTCCATGAAAGATCAAGAAAGCGACTGTTAGAGGTTTCAATAAAAGGAATTGATAGAGAATTACACATTTTAATAGAGTCGCAAATCGAAGCTTGAACAAATGCATGTGTGACTTCTTCAGGTCCGAACTCAGCTCGGGCCGGATCGTTTCGGGTTATATCCGGGCTATATAACCGAAGAGCCTTGTCTGTCTACCCAGAATTGCTGTTCGGAGCCCTCTTGAACGAGCAAGCTCGAGGTCAGGCCCTTTGTCCAGCGCTCCTCCGGTGTGTTTCCATGACTACTGAGGTGACCATACAAGTCCTATTGAGAAGATCAGTGCTCATATGACTCTAGATACAGTCGAGAGGGATGAGACCCGAGAGATGCGTACCGCACGAAAGTCTCCGGCGGGCAAGCGGATGTTTTATGCTGGATTAGGATGGAGCCGTGTGAAGAACGGCATTTCGAAGCAGACCCGAAAAGCTAAGCTCGCGAGCAAAATAGCATGGCTGGATCGAGGGAACTAGGACCGAGGTGAACGACAACACATGATCTCAACAACAATGGCCAGAGACCAAGGCATTTTCGCTCAAAACCCACAAGCTCACCTTGCCTAGTACAACTTTCAACAAGATGAATGAACAGGGCTTGAACAATCTGTTCCCTGCTACTGCTTTTCATTTTACAGATCTTACGCTACAGTAGCTTTCCTTGACAAGCACACAGTGCATTGAAGCAATCAAGCATATATAGATGCCAAGAAGTTAGTTGAGAAAGAGATTCAATCGACCGGTCCCAGCGCAGAATCCACCGACCGGTATACATCTAACAAGCCTACAAATAAGAGCACAATGATCTACGAAGAATTCCAAGTTGGAGTAGAAAGAACAAGATTGACGCCCCAATGAGTCTGCAGAGAATTCAAGAATCATGGAAAGCATGCGCACAGTTACAGAGTTGATGAAAGGACACTCAAAAACATGTGATATATATATGATCACCACAATCAGACAGCAACCAGCAATTGAAACAGTGCAGACAACAAAGCAAAGCAACAGCTGCTGATCAAATATTCAATATTATTTCAGGGAAGAGGCGAAATGTTGCCCGAATTTGCAATTGCAACAACACAATACAGATCAACTCGAATGAGGAACATTGATTTATCACCTGATTGCTGCACAAAGGAAAAAGAACTACCACGTTCGGGTAAAAATCCTCCCTACTGAATTAACACTAACCAATACTAGGAACTTGCCACACTTCTACACTCAGCTTTACAGACCCTTTTCTCTTGTGAAAGTCTCTGTTAGAACAAATTGTACAGCTAAACTGATCCGCTCCCATCTATTCTGATTCTCACAACAGAGTCCAAGATCTACAGCCATGCAACTTGTCCCTCAGCTAGGCGCAACAGAACTTGAGGCTACAACCGGCACTGCAGCGAAGTCCATTGTTGTTATGGCTTCCAACTCTTGAATTGCATCAACAGCACTAATCGAACTAGTCAAGTGAGGCCTCAGTACACTAACTGCTTCCTTGATCTTCGATTGCTACAGAGACACATACATCTTAGATAGATATAATCCCAGTTCTTGGTTTAAAAAAAAAAAAAAAATTCATGGCAGCTTCTAAGTTAGAAGAAATTTTTGACTCACAATATATTCCAATGTCCGCCGAAAATCATCATTGGACCCTGCTGCCAAAGAAGCTCCAAATGCCGCATTCTTTTCATATAAAATGTCAGGACAAACAAAAGATCAGCCTTTGCATTCATATATTATATTGAAGATGACACAATTTGCTATTTTCACCTGCACAGTGAAGCGTAGCTAATAACAAAAATCTCTTTTCAAACGATGCAGCATCATCACAATCACAAAAATATTAACTAGAAATTGCAACTTGACATAGCAAGGGCATAAGGAAAATTAACTAGAAAAACACACGATTTTATCTTTGGCAATTACTTTTACATAAATTATTGTTCCTCAAATAGCGTAAGTTTTGAGAAACTAAGTGAAGAAAGCAAGAAAATGGCACAAATGGAACAACATGACACAAGGATACTGAGTCATCCTAGTGTACATCAGCGTTTAGGTTAGCTTAGCTGCTTTTGATAGACACAGAGTATTCTCCAAAACTCTGCCACTTGTATGGGTTTTCCAAATTTGGCAGATTACATTTTTATCACTAGATTATGAACATTGATTGATGTCAATTGTCATCATATAATTCATTTGAAGGTGATTAATATCATCGCATGATAATTTTAATTAATTTTCCTATTTATGCAATATTCTTTTCACAACACCCATCCAACTTCACCAACTTGTGTGTTTTATTTTTCCTATTCTCTAATGTACTCTTTATGCATTCTAAATTACTATATTTTGTACTTTATAATATTGTAGTTAGCTACATATATTGGGAAAAAAAATCATTATATCACAAAAGCATAACACTCGGCAAAATGCCATTATGTTTTCACAAGCATTTTATCCAATATATATGATTATAAAAGTGACTTAGGAGATAGGCAAATTGTGCATTTTGCCAACTTTAAAAATCACTCCAGTCACTAAGCAGTAAGGCAGATTGCTGATATTGCTTTTGCAATATACAGCCATTTTATACCGTAATACCATAATACAGTGATATCCATGCTTAGTAAAAAATATCATTAACTAATAAGAAGGCTTTAATCAAGGACAATAAAAACCTATATATGAAATTCTGGTAGTTATAAATCTAACAATTCTTCACCGCTTTCCTTTTTTTTTTTTTTTTTTTTTTTTTTTTGGGGTGGGGGGCATAAAACTTGCTTAGAATAACGTTGGAAACCTCTCAATCCAAGCATTGGACCACAATTGTAGTTAAACTTTCTTAGAATTGGAAGTTCTTCCTTTAGTATGAATATTGGTCCTCAACTAGTGCTTCAAACTTTGTGAAGTTCTTTTTTAATCATAATGAACATCATCAAAAGTAAAATAGATGATTTGAAACTCCAAATCGGACAAGATGAAGCATTTGACCAAATATGAGCTAAACTATCTTAGGATTGGAAGTTCTTCAGTTAGAATGAACTATGTCCCCTCAACTTGTGCTCCAAACTTCGGGAAATTTTATTAGGTACAAGATCAACCGAATAAGACTTTTTTTTCCCTCCCAAAATTTGAAAAAGAAAAAAATATATATATACACACACACACACACACATATGTATGTATGTATGTATGTATGTATGTATGTATGTGTATATATATATATATATATATATATATACTTCCCCAGAGTTGCTAGATTTGAAGGTTAAGTAAAAATCACTCCAACTAGAAACTTACCTAGTTACATAAGATCCGAAATTAAGCTATTCAATGTGAAGTTTCAATAGGCTACACTAGAATTCATGGAAGTCCTTCAGCCAAAAAAGTGCAAAACTTTCATACTATAGCAAAAGGAGAAAGTAAGTTTCCATCGCCTGAAAGGAGGATACCTCAAAATTTTAAATTTTATCTTTTTTTTTTTTTTTTTTTGGTAAAGATAAATTTTATTGTATGTTTTCGCCTTCAAAAATTAACTATTCTAATAGTACTTTACATACACACCCGTTGCAAAAAATTATAAGTAACCGAGCACTAATCTTAAAAGCAAGCATAGTAAATCTCAATTTAAACATATTCAGAATTATTTGAACAAGACTTATGATATCCAAAAGGGAACTATCACATTAGTCAAAGGACAGCAATTAAACAAACATAATTTAGATTCATCCAATCAATATATCGATTGGAGTTCAAGTCAAACAACTTTCGTAACCCAAGAAATTATTTTCAAGTTTGTAACTTTTTGCCACCAAAGACAAAAGAACCCTTGCGTTTTATGGTATTCCACTTGTAAGTATTAAACCAAACTCCATCATCAAGAGCTCACTCAACTAGCTAAAAAATGTCATTACTTCACCCTCTTATCTTCCTCAACCATACTCAGGACGAAAGCAACACAGCACTAGCACTACTACTCAGAGTAATGTAACCTTAGGAAAATTTGAATTAAGAAACGGCTTACCTTCCTGGGTCGGCCCATGGGTCTTCCTGTGCTCTTCCTTGGTTGTGGCGCCACCCCCGGCCTCTTTCCCCTGCCGCTACCTGGTGGCCGCCCCCGCCTCTTCCCGAACACTGCTACTGCTTCGCCGGTGGAGGCCACATCAGCAACACCACCGGAAAACTTTCTAGGCCGTCCCCTGGGCTTCGGCCCATTCTGCATGCCATTGGCCAGCACAGCCACCATGCTCGGCTTCAGAGGGCGGCCCACCCGGCTCTTCCCCAGGCCACCGCTCTTCGGCGGACGCCCCCGGCCCCTCTTGGCCGGGACATCCCCAGGCACGGGCACAGGGATGGGCGCGGGGCCGCCTCCCGGCGCGGGGCCGCCTTCCTGGCCCTGGCTCGGCCGCACAGGCTCGGCGGCGGCGGCGGCGCCACTCCCAGCAGCAGCAGCAGCAGCCGCCGGCGACGGCGCGGCGAGCCCCTCCAGCTTGGCCTTCGGCGGGCGTCCGCGGCGCCGCTTCGCCTCCGAGCCCTCGGGGGCGGCCGACGGGGGCGGGGAGGCGGCGGCGTCGCCAGATCCGGGGAGCTTGTAGGACTTCTTGACCATGACGAGGTGGCCGCTGCTCTTGAGGCGCTTGAGGTGGAGGGTCAGCAGGGAGGGGTGGTTGGTCGGCAGGTCGGCGTAGCTCTTCCCGATGTACTTGTCGATGGCCCTCTTGCTCGACCCTTCCCTCTCCTTCAGAGCCCCGATTGCCGCGTATATCATCTGCGCGCGCGCGCCCACAAGAAAAATCAAGAAACCCCACCCCGAAAAATCAAGAACAGCCTCACTCCCTGGAACCCACCAGAGAAAGAGAGGTATAAAGAGAGAAAGAAAGGATTTTTACTGACCTCAGGGTAAGTAGGGTGGCCGGGAGCTGAAGCAGCGGCGGCGGCGGCGGTGGCGGCCGGAGCCGGGTTCGCGGGGGCATGGGTGGAGTGGTTCTGGGCTTCGGGCCCGGCGGGGACGGGGGCGGGGGCGGGGGCGGCGGCCGGGGGGCCTCCACGGCGGCGGACGGCGGCGGCGGGGGAGGGGCGGCGGCGGGGGCGGGGGCGGGGGCGAAGGGGGCGGGATGTAGGGAGGAGCAAGCGGTGGATCCATGGATCCTAGAGAGAGAAAGAGAGAGAGAGAGATTGCAGAGAGAGAGAGAGCAGGCAGAGAGACGTTGAGGGGTCGGGGAGTGAATTTTTTTTTTTTTTTTCCTTTGGACAGAGGGACGAGGGTTTCGCCTGTTTTTTTATTTTATTTTTTTTGGGTGCCTGGCCGGGGAAGATAGGGGAGGCGGGAGATGAAGATCGGACGGTCGAGGATGGCCCGGGGTGGGGGTGGCGCGGATCGATGACGTGGACCTTGCCATTTTGCCTTGCCTTACCCGTTTATGTTCCCGAGCCAGCCGCTTGGGTAATGATTAGTTTATGGTTTAGATGTTAGTTTTGTCGCTCAACCTTCCGCGGATTTGAGACACCCCCGAAATAGTTAATTATTTTTTAATAATTTTATTATCATTAATAATTTATATTTAAACATTTAGTGGATAACAACAAAAAAAGTTCGATAATTCGATTTTTAAAGTAATTAATTTTTTTAATTATTCAGTTTCCTCAAAAAAAACGAAACCTAAAAATTGATAACTTAATCAGCATCAGTGAGATGCTCGATTTGCAATTGATAATTTTTACCCATAAATCTAAAAAAATTTGTGAAATTATGTGAGAAAGAATGGTTAAGTCGATACAAGATTTGACTAATTTGGAAATGATCAAATAGATATTGTCCCGCCTCTCAAATAAAGAAGTAAGTAAACTGAAATCGCTCAGTAATTAAATTGGAAAAAATATCATAAGTAAGTTAAATTGAGGTCGGTAGCATAATAAAGTTAGTAATTTAATATAATTGAAAAATTATGCTAATAAAAATCAACAGGTTGTCACGATAATTGGCAATTTGATAATTGCCCACATTGGTAAATAAATCGAACTTGAATTGATATATTTAAAATGATTTGTAAATTTATGCGAGTAAAAATGGTTAAGTCAATACAAGACTCAACTAATTTGGAAATGATCAAACAAATATTGCCCCACCTCTCAAATAAATAAGTAAGTAAACCAAAACCAATTAATAATTCAATTGGAAAAAAAGACCGTAAGCAAGTCAAATTGAGGTCCGTACTTTGATAAAGTTAGTAATTTAATATAATTGAGAAAATTTGCTAATAAAATCAGTAGGTTGTCGCAATAATCGGCAATTTGATAACTACCCACATTGGTAATAAATCAAATCTGAATTGATAAATTTCAAACATTTTGTAAATTTATAAGAGTAATAATGTTTAAGTCAATATAGGACTCGACTAATTTGGAAATGATCAAATACTTATTGCCTCGCCTCTCAAATAAAGAAATAAGTAAACTAAAACCGGTTAGTAATTCAACTGGAAAAAAGACGGTAAGCAAGTCAAATTGAGGTCAATAACTTGATGAAGTTACTAATTTAATATAATTGGGACATTATGCTAATAAAAATCAGTAGGTTGTCGTGATAATTGGCAATGTGATAACTACCCACATTGGTAAATAAATCGAATCTGAATTGATGATTTTAAAATATTTTGTAAATTTACGCAAGTAAAAATGGTTACGTCAATACAAGACTCGATTACTTCAAAAATGATCAAATAGATAGTGCCCCGCCTCTCGAATAAAGAAGTAAGTAAGCTGAACTCGGTTAGAAATTCAAATGGAAAAAGTTCCTAAGCAAGTCAAATTGAGGTCGGTAGCTTGATAAAGTTAGTAATTTAATATGATAGGGAAATTATGCTAATAAAAATCAGCGAGTTATTGCAATAACTAGCAATTTGATAACTACGGACATTGATAAATAAATCGAATCTGAATCGATAAAGTTAAACCTCTTGTAAATTTATGCAAGTAAAAATGTTGAAGTTAATATATGACTCGATTAATTTGGAAATGATAAAATAGATATTGCCCCGCCTCTCGAATAAAGAAGTAAGTAAATAGAAACCGGTTAGTAATTCAATTGGAAAAAAGACGGTAAGCAAGTCAAATTGAGGTCGGTAGCTTGATAAAGTTAGTAATTTAATATAATTGGGAAATTAAGCTAATAAAAATCAACAAGTTGTCTTGATAACCGATAATTTGATAACTATCCACATTTGTAAATAAATCGAATATGAATTGATAAATTTAAATCATTTTGTAAATTTATGCAAGTAAAAATGGTTGAGTCAACATAGGACTCGACTAATTTGGAAACGATCAAATAGATATTGCCTTGCCTCTCGAATAAAGAAGTAAGTAAGCTAAAACCGGTTAATAATTCAATTGAAAAAAAAAAAATCATAAGCAAGTCAAATTGAGGTTAGTAACTTGATAAAATTAGTAATTTAATATAATTGGAAAGTTATGCTAATAAAAATCAACAAGTTGCCGCGATAACAGGCAATTCGATAACTACTCACATTGGTAAATAAATCGAATCTGAATTGATAATTTTTTTTTTTTTGTAAATTCATGTGAGTAAAAATGGTTAAGTCAATACATGACTCAACTAATTTGGAAATGATTAAATAGATATTGCCCCATCTCTCAAATAAATAAGTAAGTAAGCCGAAATCGGTTAGTAATTCAATTGGAAAAAGTTCGTAAGTAACTCAAATTGAGATCAGTTGCTTGATAAAGTTAGTAATTTAATCTAATTGGAAAATTATGCTAATAAAAATCAGCAGGTTGTCAGGATAACAGGCAATTTGGTAATGACCCACATTGGTAAATAAATTGAATTTGAATTGACAAATTTAGAACATTTTGCAAGTTTATGTGACTGAAAATGGTTAAGTTAATATAGGACTCGACTAATTTGGAAATGATCAAATAGATATTGCCTCGCCTCTTGAATAAAGAAATAAGTAAGTTGAAACCGGTTTGTCATTCAATTGGAAAAAAGACCATAAGCTAGTCAAATGGAGGTCGGTAGCTTGATAAAGCTAGCAATTTAATATAATTGGGAAATTATGCTAATGAAAATCGATAGGTTGTCGAGATAACCGACAATTGGGTAATGACCCACATTGGTAAATAAACTGAATATGGATTGATAAATTTAAAACGTTTTGTAATTTTACGTGAGTAAAAATGGTTAAGTCAATACATAACTCGACTAACTTGAAAATGACCAAATAGACATTGCCTCTCTGCTTGAATAAAGAAGTAAGTAAACCAAAACAAGTTAGTAATTTAGTTGGGAAAAAGACGTTAAGCTAGTCAAATCGAGGTCGGTAGCTTGATAAAGTTAGTAATTTAATACAACTAGGAAATTATGCTAATAAAAATTAGTAGATTGTCGTGATAACCAACAATTTGGTAACCAACCACATTAGTAAGTAAATCAAATCTTAATTGATAAATTTAAAACATTTTGTAAATTTATGCGAGTAAAAAATGGTCAAGTCAATGTAGGACTCGACTAATTTGGAAATAATTGGATAGATATCGCCGTGCCTCTTGAATAAAGAAGATAGAAACTAGTTAGTAATTCAATTTGAAATAAGATCATAACCAAGTCAAATTGAGGTTAGTAGTTTGATAAAGTTATTAATTCAATATAATTGGAAAATTATGCTAATAAAAGTCAGTAGGTTGCTGCAATAGTTAGCTATTTGTTAACTACCTGCCTTGATAAATGAATAGAATATGAGTTGATAAATTTAGAACAATTTGTGAATATATGCGAATAAAAGTGGTTAAGTTAATCTAGGACTTTTTTTTTTTGAGTCATTAATATAGGACTTGACTAATTTGGAAATGATTAAATAGATGTTAACCCCCGAAATAAAGAAGTAAAGTAAGCCGAAACCGGTTAGTAATTCAATTGGAAAAATCCGTAAGCAAGTCAAATTGAGGTTTGTAGCTTGATAAAGTTATTAATTTAATATAATTGGGAATGCTAATAAAAATCAGTAGGTTGTCATGATAGTTGGTAATTTTGTAACTATCTCCATTGGTTAAAAAACCAAATTTGATTCGAGAAATTAAAACCATTTTGTAACTTTATGCAAATAAAAATGATCAGGTCTATACAAGATTCAACTAATGTGGAAATAATCTTATGGATATTGTATGCCACTCAAATAAAGAAGTTAGTAAGCCGAAACCGGTTAGTAGTTCAATTGGAAAAAAGATCGTAAACAAGTCAAATTGAGGTCAGTAGCTTGATTTGGGAAATTATGCTAATATTAGTCAACAAGTTTTCAGGATAGCTGATAATTTGGTAACTATCCGCATTGGCAAATTAATCGAATCTAATTGGTAATCTAAAACTAATTGGTAACTTAACCACATAACATTTGATAAATAAATCAAAATGAAGTTGGTAATTTTATATAAGAGTTAGTAAACTTACATTGCTGGTACACTAATGAAAAGAAATATTGATATTTTCAATTAGGAATCATAAGTGAATCGAATGAGAGTTGGCAACAAAAGCTAATAGACGACTAATCAGAGAAAAGTTGACAAATAACTTGAACAAGGTCGTTAATTTCGAGAGTTAGTACATATAAAACTTTGGTAGATTGTGCAAATAATAATCAATAAATTTAAAAGAGTTTAACTCACTGACAAAACAATATAATATACAAGCACTTACCAATCATATATTCCATCTATTCTTATGAAAATTTACCGAGCATACTTGTTTTCTTTCTTCAGAAACGAAACAATACATTTTCCCCCTTTTCCAGAAAAGAAACAATACATTCTTTCGCTTCTTGAAGGCTCTAAAAAAGTAACTGACCAAAAAAAAAAAAAAAAAAAAAAAAAGGCTCTAAAAAAGTTCACATACACATCGCTTGCTTGGAATTTAATTTAAATTCATGTGGACATTTATTTTATCGCAAAAGGAATCATCATGTATTTGGTGCAAATGAAAGAAAACTATCTTTTTAAGTCACTCTAAAAGCAAAAACAAGAAGAAAAAAATTGTAACAAAAGCAAGTAATTTTGAGGTTGTTTTGAATCTTGGATAGACTAACTTCTTTTAGTCTCATTTGGTTTTATATAAATAAGGTTTGTCATTTTATAAACCATAACGTCGGACCAATATTTTACCATGTTGTAACTAAATCAAAATGGATTGACGCGAATTTTACATACATAAATGTTATATCGCATGACTGACAATTATCATCGGTCGTTGCAATGATGGATGGCGTGAGAGGGGACAAGAATCCAGTTTCTGGATTCATCTCCCATGGAAATGTGCATCAATTTGCAACGCAATAATAATTTCTCTCTCCAAACTCAGGGGTGGGGTGGGCCACCAGACTCATGACCAATCAAACAAGTAATCCAACCAGTCGCGAAAAAAAGCAACCACCATAATCAACGGGCCAATCAAACATTATGATTAAAAAAATAAAATATCAGAAAAAGCTTGCTCAAATAATTTATATTTGATCGCTTGTTTCATTGAAGTGGTTTGGGAGTTCACCCAAACCTGTGGATCGACCCAAATTAATTTATCCCTTGATATAGAAATAAATTATGAACTATATCGATCGTCTTTCGCTCGAGGTTTTAATTCGATTTTTCGCTTTGTGCATTCCTTTAAAGTCATCTCATAGCACATACTCTGATGATATATGTAAAATGTGAGGGCTGTCGTAGTTGCACGCTCTGATGGTTAGATTTGTGCTCGATACTTGAACAATGCTTAAAAGTAAGTAATTCTAGCATTATATGCTCGTTAAAATAGATTCGACTATATGGGCATCAAGGACAATATGATTTTAATAGATTAATCTATACTGTGAGATCAGATTGGATGAAAGGTAAGTGCAATCTAATTTTCAAATAATGTAGCAACTGGCTTTTTCTTGAAATTTAGTACCGCATAAGAACTTTAATTATGCTTACTATTAATGTCATAAAACAGTCAGCAACGACCATAACAATTTGAAGATTTATTGGCCCCGATTCGTTACAGTTGAAGACCACCATCTAAATTTTCAACAACAATTATCGGTGAACTTACAACCAACGTTAAGATTTTTTTTTTTTTAGAATTCCCACGTTTTACGTCGAAAAAAGTCAAAGTGCTCATGCGGCTTTCGACAAAGGAAAAAGTCAAAACTCAAAGTAAAAGCGACTTCGAATGGACTTTTGCTGTACATTAGGATTTTGCTGGTAAACACTAAGGGCGCGCATGATTCTATTTCTGTTCCAGAAATAGTTTTAAAGAAATAGATTTTTCTATTTCTAGTTAGATGAGCTTTTTAAACAAAAATAACCGTTTGATAACGACAAAAATTTCTATTCTAAAAATAGAAATTCGTTTGATAACAACACAAAATTTCTTTTTTTCGGATGGCGGCGGCGGCGGCGCGGCAAGGTCCCTAAGAACGGCGGCGGCGGCGGGAGACCGCGGCGGCGGCGGGCGGCGGCAAGATTCGGCGTCCGGCGTCCGGCGCCGGCGTCTCAGCGTCCCGGCGGCGGCGGCGGCCGGTGGCCGGCGGCGGCGCGGCGGCGGCGGCGGCGGCGGTGGCGGCGGCGGTCGACGGTCGGCGGCGGCGATGAACGATGAAAATTTTTTTTTATTTCTCATTTTCGTTTCGTAAATAGAAAAATAGCTTTTTTTTATTTCTCATTTCTTGTTCGGATCTATTTCTGGAACCAAAATCTATTTCGAAATAGAAAAGTGGAATAATTTTACCAAACGGATTTCTATTCCGTAAATTATTTTTCTATTCCGAAACAATTTCGGAATGTAAATAGCGCGCGTCATGCACCCCTAACTTGTTTTTTTAAAAGACGTCGTTGTTTACCTACTTAAAAGAGAGATTGTCGTTGTTGAACACCCCCGAATAAAAGAAACATTATTGTTGTTTCGATTCAAGTAAAGTTGCATTTGTTTCACAAAAAATATTTAAAAAAAAAAAATCATCACCTGCATCGTGTAAAAATGAATGAACGAAATATATTTTCATTATTTACAAAATAATTAAACACAATTAAATATTGATAATGAAAACATTTTAAATAATTTATTATTTCAAGTAATATAAGTAATTTTTTAAAAAATGTTTTCCAAATAATTAATTTTTGGAGTCATAAAAGGATTAAGAAAGTAGCATCGATACTAAGGTGAGCACAAGAATTGGATTGGGATGCTGTCTTATGCCCGGATGCATTGTAGCGTTTCTCAATTCCAAATTTTCATAATCAAGAATAAACGGTGCCGTTTTTAGTTTCGGACGTGGAACCAAACAGTTCAGACTGATGCACCTTACCAAAAAAAAAACAGTTCAGACTGATGCAAATAAGGAAAAAAAGAGAAATTGTCAAAACTCTAAATCAGACCGGTCCAACTTAAGAATCGGATTAACTAGGTTGGAATCTAGCCTAATCCGAAACCGATCATCCCTAATCATGGAGGGTCGCCCGGTCGTCGGCCATCACGATCAGCATCGCTTTCACGCAAGAACAGAGATTGATTGAAGAAAACAATAGAAAAAGAAAAAAAAAAGGAGGAACAAGTGGCGTGTGAAAGTCCAGCAGAGCTGGAAGCGCGTTAATCGGCTGTAGTCCAGCGCACGAGCACGGGGGGCAGCGACGAGGAAAGCAGCGGAACCTGCGGCCGCGGGATCCTAAAGCCTTCGATCCCCCTCGACTCGACCGGTCGAAAGAAGAAAACCCACGACGCCACGCCCCTGCCCGAATCCGACCGTACCTCAAAGGCCTCGCCTTTATATATACGCACACGCACCTCCCACGACATCCGCCAGTTCGCGGCACGACCCTCGTCCGGCATCGTCAGCTTTCGCTCTTCTTCTTCCGTGCACCGTCGCCGAGAAGTGCGGCGAAGAGAGAGAGAGAGAGAGAGAGAAAGAGGGGCGACCCACGTTGTGTATGTACATTGCCGCGATCAGGGTAGACGAGAGAGAGAGAGAGAGAGAGAGAGAGAGAGAGAGGGAGAGAGAGAAGTGAGGAGACCCAGTCGCAGATGGTGCGAATTCCAGGCTGCCTTGGCGACCCAGCAAGATTTCATCATCCCGGGTGGTGAAGGTTTTCTTCTTTTCTTTCTTGGCTCTCGCCGGTTCGAGGTTTTATATGGGGAGTGGAGGTTTCGTTGAAGGAGTACGCCGCTGGTTCCATCAACGTCGCGCGTCCACGTCCACGTCCCTGGCCGGTGGTCACGATCCGAAAGGCGACGACAGCGAAAGGGATTGCGGTCTCGGCGAGGGCAGCGGTGCTCCCGTGAGCGAGTCACGCGCCAAGCGGTCGTCGGTGATAAGAGGAGGAGGAGGGGAGGAGGAAGAAGGCGGGCGAGAGCTTTCGGTCGTCGAGGATTTCGACCTCTCCGGCTTGAGCTCCATCAAGGTGCCCAAGCGGAATTACTTCAGTTTCGGTCCCATGGCCGTCGCTTCCCATAAAAAGGTCAGCTTTTCTTTTTATGGATTATGATCCCATTGAGCATCTTGTGGCAATTTGCTGATTTTACTTGGTGGGTCTGGTTTATCTGTTTCTGTTTGTCAGTTTTGAGAATGGGGCTGGAGTGGGTTTTTTTTCCCGATGTAGTATGGATTAGGCTGGTGGGCGTTGTGTCGATACGACGAAAGCTGTGTGATTTATTGCCCCTTTGAATATTCGTTTAGTGGGTACGGATAGGATCATCCGGAAGAATCTTATCTTGGGCAGTTTTCATTTGATTCCAACGTATTGGTTGACTTCTGATTGAGCAGGAGGTAGTTCGCATGGAGTCCGGGCTCTGTTGGTAGATTCGTCTCGTCCGAGTCTTTCAGAATTCATGATGTGGATCTCAGTTGGTTGAAGTTTCTAAGAAGGAACTATAGATTCCTATGGATACCCTGTGGTCATTATAACTGAGAAGTGGGGTTGAAATATTCTTAGATTAATGATTGTTTGAAGGACGGTGATATAATGGCACTTCTATTTTAGGGGATCCTTCTTGTCATGTATTTGCACTGAGAGATCTGGAGGTATTCAATACCTGGAGACTCGTGATTTTTCTTCATCGATTAATTTGTTAGCTTTAACCCCTCTCTTTTGTTTGTCGATCCTGATCAACTTTAATGGTCTTCAATATGCTGGACTGTTTCTATATCCATGGTGTCACCATGGATGTTATCGTCAGTGTCATAGATAGCTGGTAGGATTTCATAGCGAAAGTAGCAAGTCAACCTTACCTTTTGAGAGCGGTCCTTTTCTCATCTGATGTATCTACATTCATTGCTCGTTCATTAATTGATGTGTGAGCTGTTGAAGTTCATTAGTGACAATTTGGTATTGCATCCAGTTTCATCTTTCAAAAAACTTTTCTGTAGCAACATGTATGTAGTACTTAAACTGTTAATTTACCATCACTAGTCTTATCAGACATGCTGCTGCAGAATGTAATCCTTATAATGGTGTGAGGAGGGAGGAAATTTTGTCCTCCCCTTCTGTATATGACTAATGGTTGCCTAGTCTTAACGCAGGGAGCCCTCGAAACAGAATTTTTTACTGAGTATGGTGAGGCTAGCCGTTATCATATTCAAGAAGTGATTGGGAAAGGAAGTTATGGAGTTGTTGCTTCTGCAGTCGATACTCGTACTGGAGAAAAAGTTGCCATTAAGAAAATCAATGATGTCTTTGAGCATGTTTCTGATGCCACCCGGATTTTGAGAGAGATCAAGCTCCTTCGGTTGCTTCGCCATTCTGATGTTGTGGAAATTAAACATATAATGCTTCCTCCATCACGGCGAGAATTCAAGGATATCTATGTTGTTTTTGAGCTGATGGAATCGGATCTTCACCAAGTAATTAAGGCTAATGATGATCTTACACCCGAACATTACCAGTTTTTCTTGTACCAACTCCTCCGCAGTCTTAAATATATACATTCAGGTGTGTCCACCTTGTTGTTTTGGTTGACTTCTTTCTTCTAGATGAATTTACGTTTTCTTTCTCCCCCAATATTGCAGCGAATGTATTCCATCGCGATTTGAAACCAAAAAACATTCTTGCAAATGCTGACTGTAAATTGAAGATTTGTGATTTTGGGCTTGCGCGAGTATCTTTCAATGATGCCCCATCATCTATTTTCTGGACGGTAAGTGGTCCATCCCTACTGAGACAATATATTTTACTTAAAGGTCTTAATATCTTTATAACGTTGCTCTTCACAAGATCCTTCATTAGGTACCTATCTGGTAAATTTCTTATTTGTGTGCAGGATTATGTTGCTACTCGATGGTATAGAGCTCCTGAACTCTGTGGCTCCTTTTTCTCCAAGGTAAGCTGCTGTTGTATTTGCATTGTATGTAACATACTGGTTCTTTTTTAGGAAAGCTGTTCGAAAATGTAGATTTCACATGCTAATTATTAGAAGTATCTATGTCCGTAAAGTATAATATATTGAACTTTGGATATATTTCCTTCTTCAGTATTAAGTTGGATTATGCCCTTTCATATGCATGTCATTAAGAATAGGCACATTACTGTTGCCTTTGGTGCATGAGATTCTGTTAATTGTTAATCACTTTATGGACTATCTTGCAAGTTCTCAGTTGTTTTGTTGTTGCTTTCTAGTACACCCCTGCAATTGATATCTGGAGCATAGGATGTATATTTGCGGAGATGCTCACGCGAAAGCCCCTGTTTCCGGGTAAAAATGTGGTGCACCAACTGGATATCATGACTGATCTACTTGGAACTCCTCCACCTGAGACCATTGCAAGGGTTAGTTATAGAAAGCAGTTATAGGTGCATTTTGGATAATAATATTTTGCTTCCTCGAACTTCACTCTTATCTTGTCGCTGCAAACTTTTCTGCTCAATTAATTAATTTAGCACCCATTTTGTATCTGTGTTAATTTTCACAAGATTAACATCACCTAATAAAGCAATTGGCTTCCTTCTTTTACCTTAGTTAATGATTTATATCTTGTCATACTGGCAGATTCGCAATGAAAAAGCAAGAAGGTACCTCAGTAGCATGAGGAAGAAGCAACCAGTTCCTTTCTCCCAAAAATTTCCTAACGCAGATCCATTGGCCCTGCCATTGCTGGAGCGTCTACTTGCGTTTGATCCTAAAGATCGTCCAACCGCTGAAGAGGTCAGGCACAGTTAAATGGCTTTCTGAATTGATTGATGAATCTACTCCTAAATTCTGATGATGGAGCAGATGCAGTTAAACATTTGACAGCTGTTTGCAGCTAGCATGCTTTGATCTTATTCTTTGATCAGGTCCTCATTGATATTTTTGTTCTCCAAACACAGGCCCTAGCTGATCCTTATTTCCGTGGACTGGCGAATGTGGATAGGGAACTATCTACTCATCCCATTTCGAAGCTGGAGTTTGAGTTTGAAAGGAGAAAAGTCACAAAGGATGATGTCAGAGAGTTAATCTACCGTGAGGTTTGCTACAAAATCTCAGCACCAGTTCAACTTTCTGGTCGCTGTCGCCCATCGTTTTTAACAGTGATTTATCGTGAATTCGAAGTATACAGATTCTAGAGTATCATCCTCAAATGCTTCAGGAGTATCTTCGTGGCGGTGATCAAATGAGCTTTATGTACCCAAGGTATGATCTCTTCTTTCTTTTTTCTCCTATTTATATATATATATATATATTTTTTTTTTTGGTTGGTTGGGAGTGGGGTTGGAGATGCTCGGGAAGGTGCAGCGATAAGGATTGAAGAGTTTGTTGCTTATTGTTCACACATATTTGTTCATTTATTTGCTGTAGTAGGTGGCGTGCTTGTGCAGGTCTCTAGATCGAGTAATATTGATTCCAAACCATATATGAGAGGATCTGTGGTTATCTGCTTTGCCTAGTGTCTTGAATTTGGTTTCTTATAGTCTATGGTTTATTTTGATTTTTTTCTCTTAATGTCATGCCTCATATACATGCGCAAGCCATATATATCGAAGTGTGCATATCATATCCTTGCAGTTTTCCTTATGGTTATACTGTGTTTTAGCAACCACTAATCCTCTGTTGTATTTTTTTCTGTTAATTAGTGGTGTTGATCGGTTTAAGAGGCAGTTTGCACATCTTGAGGAGCACTATGGGAAAGGTGAAAGAAGTACTCCCCTACAGAGGCAGCATGCTTCTTTGCCTAGGTATGTGTATTATGAGATTGAGTACTTTTCTTTTGAGTTTGAGAGATGCATAATCAGATTCATAGCTTGGATTGTAGGTTTATTCATAGCTTGGATTGTAGGTTTAGTTTCCCTGCACCTATCGTCAGCTTAACAAATGGACGCAATAGTTTTGTACAACTCTTTTCAGCTTATCTCCTATTATCTTCTCGGATGACAAATGTGCTATGTAATTTTTAGTGAATGTGACTTACCTTCTGTTTTTTCCCGCCTTCAGAGAGAGGGTTTGCCAACCTAAGGATGAAGCTGCTGGACAGAAAAGTGATAATGAAAAGCGGAGCACAGATTCTGTAGCTACGACTCTTCGTAGCCCTCCGAGGACGCATCAGTCTAATGGTACAGAAAATGGGGACGCACAGAATGGCCCTTACACAACAAACTGCAATGCTCGAAGCTTGTTGAAGAGTTCTAGCATAAGTGCTTCCCAGTGCGTTGTTGTCAAGGGAAGGGAAGCCGAGGTGAGTTAGATCTAAACTTGCGGTTGCTTATGTGAGTTCAATAGCCCTGTGGGGATGCAATCTTATTGATGGCTATAGCTTGTTTTGTTAAATTAGGGGATTGAGATAAGTTTCAAGCATTTTCAAAATCCAAGATGCCTTTGTAAAATTGTATGACAGGTTTTTCTGGGACATTTTGAGAACCCAATATCAATCGACGCATTCATTTCTTGTAAACTATCATAATCGGTTCTTGTGATTTAGTTCCTACTTTAACTTTTGACCGCATATTTGAGTATGTTGGAATTGATGCTAGTGTTCAGCTGCCATTATTTTTTTCTTCTTCCATTCGGAAGGTCATTTGTCTTGTGGAACATCTCTTTCTGCATGTAAATGGTATTTGGATGTCATATATGTGTCTGGCTCGAATAGTTCAGTTCTATAATTTTTTTTTTCTGCTGGATAAGGCACATCCCTAGGTGGTTGTTTTCACTTCAACACGTAGTAGCTCAGCTTTTGAATGTGTCCAAAAGATTTTTCTTCCCTGCATATTTCCTTAGAAATCCCTGTACAAGTTTGTGCTTACTGGATTCTTCCCTTGTCCTTTTGGGTGGTCTTTGATAAATTTTCGATTATCCAGTAATCAAGTGTACTTTTACAATTTATGTTAAGTATATCTCACCATCTCTTGCACGTTCCTTTTTCTCCCCCTCTTGCCCTTGTTTTGACAGCAGGCGGAACCGACTGCAGAGGCTGATGATGAGGCTGTCGACGCTTTGTCTCAAAAGGTTGCGGCACTTCATCCATGATCACTTTTATTATCCAAATCTTAGAGGAGGTCGAGGGAGGCCATTTTTGGTGCTCGGTCCATCACCAGTTCAGTGCCCAAATCATGTGGTAGGGCGCTTCTTGATGATCTGCATTGACAGATCTTCCTCTAATTCAAGCTAATAGAGCTTCAACGTCGGGGCCTCGTCGTGGTAGCGCCTCTTCTTTCGTAGTAGATAGCTACGCTCACTTAGTACACGGTGTATAACTTATTAACTATCGAGCCCAGAACAGTTCTGCTTGGCTATATAACGGTAGCTGATGCTGCGGAGAAGCTTTCATGTGTTTGAAAAGATAGGTGATTCGGTGTTGTGCTGAAAACGATGAACCTCCGGTGGTTTTGGCTATTAAACATATGAAAATGAGACTAGCTGTGTTCCACTTATCTTTTCTATGGTCGAATCCATACATCGCCTTTGTTGTTTTCTTCCCAAAATTGGAGGACCACTTACGTAGTGAAGACAACTACGTGCCTTGTAATTTCCTCTCTGTCGTTTCAGCGGGAGTCGTTCAATCATTGCCTAATACTACTTCCATTTCAAGGCCACCTTGTGAAGGACTCTTTTTTTGGTCGAATTTTGTGAAGGACTTTAAGGGTAACTAATTGGTGGGTCTCAACTGCTTATACTAATGTAATAAGTCCTTACTTCAGAAACCAACTCTAAATCAAGTAGAATTGTTTAGATCGCTGCTAACTGTTTTACGAAACTTAGGCTGATAGAAGAGAACGTGATTTAACGTTTGAAACTTTAACAATATTTCTAAAGTTTGTGATTCTCTGATTTCACAATGGCTAACTTCACTGTGGTGGAGATGTTAGGTAACCATATGGTTGGTTGAAAGGGGTGATGTTCACATTCTACTGAGGTTAATTCGACGTGGTGTTTGAAAAATTATATGACCTTAAGAATTGCAAAATTATATAAAACACGAAAACCACATGAAATCGATTAATTAAAATTGTTGATAAGGCTAAAAACTTAGGAGAATTGATATTGTGCCTAGAGATACCATTTCTAAAAGTATAATCATAAGTATTCGTCTTCTCTTTATGTCAAGTCAACATATCTAAAAGTATAAACATAAGTATTATTAATAATATAAGGTACTTGAAATTTTCGACTTAATTAATCCCTCCACAAATTGTGTGGTCTATTCTACACTCATACATCGGGTGAGGCTTCATTCATAGGATGTTGGAAATGATGTTCAAGGTTAATATGAGCAAGAGATGTTGCGATTGAACATTAGTTTATCGCCATCTAGACAAAAGGTTCTTATTTAGAAATAGTTGTCAAAATTATCTTCAACTTTGCTCTTTATATCACATACCTCCTCAAATTGCAAAATCTACATTTTGCATCTTTTCAACTTGAAAAAGACCAATTTGCTTTCGTGCATACCCAAAATCTATACCTAAACCTGTCCACCACTCTCTTCCCCTACCCTTTCTATCTCTTCACACGGCAGCATAGCACAGCACCACAACGATCGAGAGCCGCTCCCATGACATTGAGCCATCACTTGACGCCGCGACCCGACCCCGACGTCGACGGCAGCACCCTCGCCCTCGCTTGCCGCCTGCACCTTTCTCCCCACATCCCTGCTTCTGTCAGTGATGAGATTGTTCGTGGCTCACGACGATGAGACCAAGTGAGCTCCACTTGAGTCCGCAGCTCAGAGCTGCTAAGGCCGTACAAGGTTGGCCCTGTGTTCGCGAGGGTCGTGAGCGCATAAGCTCTAATTAGAGCTGTGCCATGGTTGTTGAATCAAGGTTGTTCGACCTTGATCGAGCCCGAGTTGGTGTGGCCACGGCCATCAACCTCAGATTTAAGGTTGGCGATGGCCTCGGAAGGACCAATGGCAGCGTGCACAGTGGAGAAGGGGGAGACATGGCCGTGGGTGTGTCCAATTATTTGAGCAAATGGGCTTTGAACACCCAAAGATACTTTGGAAAGCTGGTCCCAAAGGCAGCTTGAGTAAGCCTCTTGAGTGAGGGGAAAGAGTGTGACTAGGTGTTGAGTTTCTTTCAGGTGGGAGTAGGTTGGGAAATAAAATGGCAATTTGATAAATTATGTACAGGTGAGAGATGCAACTTGAGATCGATCCTAAAAAGTGAGGATGATAATTGTTAATTTCAATGTGACGAGGGTATTTGGTATGAGAGTAAAGTTGAAAATGATTTTTTGTTAATTTCCCTTTGTTTTTACTCATAATAGATGGAGGAGCAAACGGATGACATGGATGTTCCTTAAACCTCCAACTACTCCTGATTTTACATACTCGGACACATACACACATGCGACTCCGATGTTGGACTGAAGCTCATTCGTAGGGTGCCCACCCGGCATGCTGGGCGACACCACAAGTCGAGCACACATTTTACTTTTCTTGACTCACAAGAGATGGAGAAGCAAAACACCTAATTCGGACATTGTTTAATCCTTCGACTCTTGCTTTTAGATACTCACACGAACGGATGCAACTCCAATACGGGAACTGAAGCCCCGACCTCGGAAGGTTCGAACGAAGCGCTTAACTATTTACATCCAACTCCATGGGGTTAGTCGATTTCATACCTCAAACTTCTGATCATATAATCATAAACATTAAATCTAAATCATGGTTTGAGCGGCCAAAATAATGCACATGACGAAAGTACTAATGTTTGTACGTAAACTTCATAAAGTTTAGATGATGTGATTAACTTGTATGTCCAGGAGTGCCAAAAGTTGACAAAAAGAAACATTTAAGTATCAAAAGTTACAAAAGTGACACTTAAATATCAAAATCGGAGTAAAATGGATGCTGATGTGGTGATTTTCCTGCGAACTAAGTGTAAAACGGTGTCGTTTTGGTACCGACGTGGTAAAAATTAATATAAAAATTAATTAAAATAAATTTAAAACTAAATTTATTTAAAACATTTAAAAATAAAAATAAAAATATTAAAAAAATAAAAAATAAAAAGGGGAGGTTGCTAAAGGCAGCCCTCAGCTGCCTCACCCCTTTTTAACTGTTTTTTAATTTTAAAAAAATTAATTAATTTTTATATTAATTTTTTATCACGTCGCATCAAAACGACGTCGTTTTTGCATTGTCTAATCACGTCGCCGTGTAAAACGACGCCATTTTGTACTTACTTCGCCGGAAATTGTGCACGTCAATATTTTGATTGAATTGACATTTAAGTGATCAATTTTATCTTAATTTTGACATTTAAATGTCACTTTCATAATTTTTGACATTTAAATGTCCCTTTATATCAATTTTTGGCACTTAAAGTGTACTTTTACCAATTAACTTGATATTGCTGGTCAAATCATGCCATCATCATCTCTTCTAGTCCTCCTTATCTAGAGTTCAAGTACTTTTGCCGATTAACTTGATATTGGTGGTCAAATCATGCCATCATCATCTCCTTTAGTCCTCCTTATCTAGAGGTAACTGGTTGGCCCAACTCCAAGAAGATAAAAAAAGAAATCAATCAAGCACGTTGCCTAGGAACATGCATCTTTCAGAATCATCCAAGGACATATACTAGAAAATAGTTTTTAATTTTTCACAATCTACTTATATTTTTTGGATGGAGTTGGTAGTGGTCGGCCTTGTCATTTCTCCAATTAACCACTATTAAATCATCGACCAAGATATATGTCCTCTGATCTTCACGGGACGTACGTGCGATTTATTTATTAATTTTGCAATAGTAAATGCTCGCGGTGCAGTAAACGATGGACTAATTTGCCGGTGCTTGATTAATATGATTTATCGAGTTGTGTGTTATTGCTCAAGAGCTTGGAAATTAGTCTGCGAGATGCTTATGCTCGGTGCAGGCAAAAGAACGAAAATCGATATTGTCATCGCACTAAATAAATCATGGATTTAGGGTTGGTGGAGAATGGGTTTCATTTCAGTTCTTTTTTCAATGTGCCACACCAATGCCGATTTTGCCCTTTTTTGGTCCTTTGGGTGCATCCATTAGCAATGCTGATTACGAATTGGAACGATCGATGAAATCCAAGGCATCCCCTTTTCAAATTTCAAATAGGAGTGCATGCGAGGACGTTAAATGGGGAAATTATTTAAAAAGATTTTTATCAATTTAATATTAAAACTTTTAATTTTGTCGATTGAGTCCTCAATATTTTCATATTATGTTAATTGAGTCTATCCAATTAATTTTAATCGGAAATTAGTGACATAAGTAAGGGAGCAGTTTCATAACGTGCACATAGCACATAACACACATAGTAACTTGTAAAACTCATACGAGATGGGATTGGATTTAGAAAAAGAAAAAAAGACTATGGTTTTGTTTATTGGTGATGCGATTCTCTCAAGGTGAACCTTGAGGGAGTTTGGTATGGGGAAAATTATCAAAAAATTCTAAATTTATTACAATTATGCTAATTTAGTCTTAATTTTTTTGGACAATTCAGTCTCAAGTCTTTTGCAGTTATATCAATTTAGTCCATCCAATTAATTTTGGTTAGTCGATGCCGACGTGGGACGCGAGCCAAGTTGATGTGGATAATTTTTAATTATATATATATATATATATATATATTCTTTTTCCTCTTCTTCCCCCTTTCCCTTTTCTCATTCATAGTGGCCAGCAAGACTTCGACAAGACTTGCCGGCCACAGGGTGAGGACCGCAAAGCAATCACCGGTCGCTAGAGAGGGTCGTAGTCCTCGCTTGACCTCGCCTAGGCCTGGGTGGCCTTCCTAATCACGAGCAAAGGTGACCTTGCTTGCGATTGGTGAGGCCATGGCTGCCTTTGCTTGGCCTTGGCCAGGGCCTAATGGTATCTTTAAATAGCCATCTCTAGTGTCCACATATATATAACCACTTAGAAGGTGGGGGAAATGGTGTTTAAGGTTAATATGAGCGAGAGATGTAGTGACTTTTATTTTTTTCGGTCCTAAATAGATATAGTGATTCGAACACTGTATTTATTGCATCCAAACGCACCGTCTTTTTTTCTTTTTTTTGCTTCGAATTAATTATCTTTTAAGGTTGCTTTTCATATCAAATATCTCCTTACATTTCAAAATATAGAATTTGCATTTCCCCAACCTAACAAGACCCATTTGCCCTTGTGCACGCCCGAACCCCTCGCCACTCTTTTCTCATATCTTTTTTCTTTCCTCGCACACAGCAGCACAACACAACAACACATCAATGGTTGAGAGCCACCCCAAGGGCATCAAGCCGTCGCTCGGCTCCATAGTCCGGCCCCAACACCGATGGCAAGAACCTTGCTTTCACCTACCGCCTGCACCCTTCTCCACTTATCTTTCTCTCTATATATGACGAGTCGTGACGACGAGGCCAAGTGAGCTCGGCATAAGTCCGCGCCTCACAGTTGCCGAGGCTTTAAGAGGATGGCCTTGAGCTCGAGGGCCATGATCGGTTGTGAACCTTTGTGATAGGCTCGCCGGCCGCACAACCTCTATAGTAGAGCTCGGCCATGGCCTCCACATCAAGGTCATGATCTAGCCTTGAGCTATTCTGGCATGGACCAGTGACTTCAGAATCTTAGATTTGAGGTTAGTGATGGTCTCCAAAGGAGCAACAAAGGCACACCTGTTGGAGACGTTCGGACATGATGCTGGGTGTGTTGGACTAAGTACTTCTCTTGAGGGAGAATGTGGGTGGGCGTTGGGTTTGTCGAGGGTGGGGGTAGTTTGGGAAATAAAATGCCACTTCAGTAAATTATATAAGGGCGAGGGATGTTAGTGGAAATCCATCATAGAAGTGAGGATGAATAAAATGCCAATTTGGTAAATAATATAAGAACGAGAGATGCCAGTGAAAATTCATTGCAAAAAATGAGGATGAATAATTCTAGATTTTGAAATGTGATGAGTATATTTGATACGAAAAGTGAAGTTGAAGAAGATTTTTGTAATTTTCCTTTTTTCTCACTCCCAAGAGATGGATAAACAAAAAACATTTTTAATTTATCACGTTAAGGTGCACATACAATTTCTATGTGGGATTGAAGCCCCACATTCAAGGGGTGGTCCCCTGACATGACTGTATGATACTCTACATTGAAAATTACGCCTTGACATTTTGCTCTTTTAAAGTCACAAGAGATGTAGAAGCTAACACTAAACTTGGGTGTTGTATAAACCTCCCACTCCTACTTTTAAATACTCACGCATGCAACTTTGACGTGGGATTGAAGCCCCACCTCTAGAGAGTCCAAACAAAACACCTAATTTCTTAGGCTGCGTTTGATAGTCGGGATAAAATTTAAGATATGATATAATTTATTCTATCCTACATTTGGTACTCGTTCAGGACATGATAAAGTCGGATATAAGAGGGATATAGGCAGGATAAAATTATCTAATGGGGGAGATGGGATAAAGATGGATAGGATTTCTAATGTCCATAATATGAAAGTTATTTTTCTCTAATAACAAACTTATTAAATTAACAAAATTGAAATTATATTTCAATATAAATAATATTTGAATTCTAATTTAAGAAATTAAAAATAAAAAAGTAGAAATTTATTTTTAGTTAATCTTATTCTAATTTATATATTCAACTTTAATTATATCTTATAATAAACATTCAATCTATAAATTAAATATTTCTATTTATTATATATTTTAGGTATTTGTGTATTTTAGGTATGTTAGTACAATTTACTATTTGATAAAATTTTATTAAAGAATAATGAAAGGGGAAAAAAAGAAATAATAAATAAAATAATATAAAAAAAGAGGAAAAATAAAATAAAAATAAATTAAGGAATAGTGTTACGAGAGATTTTCATCATATCTGTTTATAAACATTTAGGTTCATTTATAATGACATGCCATTTATATAAAAAAAAAATGTTCATGATATTATGTGAATATATTCGTCTATAATACTGCGATTTACCAAATAATAGACATTATATAAAAAAATCTTAGGATTTTATATCTTGTCCTATCCAATCCTATCCCGATTAGAAATCCGGATGACCAAATGTAGCCTTATAAATAATTCCATTGGGTTAGTTAAGGTCATGTCTTGAGCTTGATAGCAATAGCAAGATCTAAATGTTGGTTTTAACACCCAAAATAATGCATTTGGATGAATGAAGACACAGTAAAAGTGTGAGTCATTTTTATTTATGATAAGGTGAAAGCATGTGCTTGGGAAGCTGTTGCATAGACTTGTTCAGTTCCTAATGTTTGTATGGAAAAGCTAGCAAAATCCAAATGATGTGATTAACTCGATTTTTCCATGGGTGATTTCAATGTAGAGTATTATAAAGTTGTGTCAGGGGACACCCTTTGATTCACAAGACATGTAGAAGCTAATGCTAAACTCGGGTTTTGTATAAACCCCCCACTCCTACTTTTAAATACTCACCCACATGCAACTCACCCACATGCAACTCTGACGTGGGATTGAAGCCCCACCTTTGGAGAGTCCAAACGAAACACCTAACCTCTTATAGACAATTCCATCGGGTTAGTTAGGGTCATGTTTTGAGCTCCAAATTTGACAGCAATAGCAAGATCTAAATGATGGTTTTAACACCCAAAATAATGCATTTGGGTGCATGAAGACACAGGAAAAGTGTAATTCATTTTTATTTATGATAAGGTGAAAGTATGTGCTTGAGAAGTTGTTATATAGACTTGTTCAGTTCCTAATGTCTCTATGGAAAAGCTCACAAAATCCAAATGATGTGATCAACTTGATTTTTCCACGTGTAATTTCAATGTAGAGTATTATCCAGTTGTGTCAGGGGAC
The DNA here is from genome assembly GCA_014182555.1 of Eucalyptus erythrocorys. Taxonomy (NCBI): domain Eukaryota; kingdom Viridiplantae; phylum Streptophyta; class Magnoliopsida; order Myrtales; family Myrtaceae; genus Eucalyptus; species Eucalyptus erythrocorys. The sequence continues at coordinate 11,606,119 of CM024598.1, read as the reverse complement.
CACCCTTTCACTCACAAGAGATGTAGAAGCTAATGCTAAACTCGGGTGTTGTGTAAAGCTCCCACTCCTACTTTTAAATAGTTGCCCACATGCAACTCTGACGTGGGATTGAAGCCCCACCTCTGGAGAGTCCAAACAAAACGCCTAACCTTTTATAGAAAATTCCATTGGGTTAGTTAAGGTCAGGTTTTGAGCTCCGGATTTGATAGCAATTGCAAGATCTAAAGGGTGGTTTTAACACCCAAAATAATGCATTTGGGTGAATGAAGACACAAGAAAAGTGAGTCATTTTTATTTATGATAAGATGAAAGTAGGTGAGGTGCATGAGAAGCTGTTACATAGATTTTGTTCAGTTCCTAATGTTTCTATGGAAAAGCTCACAAAATTAAGATGATGTGATTAACTCGATTGTGACGGCCAAATCATGCCCTCATTATCTCCTCCGGTGCTCTCTGACTCCAATAAGGACTTGAAAAGGAAATTAATGAAGCACGTTTGCCTAGGAACCCGCATCTTTGAGAACCACCCAATAGTGCACAAGTATATCCATCTTTGAGTTGGTAGTGCCTGGCGTTGACCAGCATATATACCCTTTGATGTTCACTGGAAAATACATAGTGATTATTTTAATCTATTTATTTAATCTTTCTTTTTGCAGTGGGAAATTTCCCAGTGATCGTGGGTTGCTAGCCAAAAAAACAACGAAAACTTTATATTGATGTCTAATAATAAATGAATAAATCGTGGACTTTGGGCTGTTGGTGGAAGTCGATGAGCTTCATTTGAGTTCTTTTTCTTAATGCCGATTACGAATTTAATAATCGAGCTGAGCTGCGATGGGAGGGTAGGTGAGAAGTCAATCTTTGGGGGAAAAAGGGTTTAAAGGTAATGAAATGTGAGTTTTGATTGGTGATTCTCCAAAAAGATGGCCTTCAAGTTAATGGAGATGTCAAAAGTAGAGAAAAAAATAAGAGACATGTACACTTTCAATGGCCCTAAACTTCGTCCAGAAATTTCAAAAGAAGAGATAAAAAAAAAAGAAGGAAAATAAGAGACATTTTACCTTTTCTCTGGTCCTCAACTTGCCCAAGAGTTCCAAATGAAGAAATAAGAAAAAGGACGATAAAAAGTCAGCAAAAGATATGAAAATAATGAAGGGGGCGTTCCGAGAATCGAACTCGGGACCTCTCGCACCCAAAGCGAGAATCATACCACTAGACCAAACGCCCAGTTGCTGACCTTTGTTCCACTATATTCATTAATATGAATATACGTCAAGCATATCCCCGCACTATCTAAATCATTTTATTGTTTTTCCTTTCTTTTCAAGCATTGGTAGCTCCTGCCATGTCTTATATTATTTGTCAAATAATAACGATATCGAGAAGATAATATTGAATCAGCGGAATTTTTAATTTTTTTCGAGAGAATAAATATTTATCACTTATCTAAGGAACTTGAAATGGGAGTTGAAGATCTTCAGGGCCTCATCAGCCTCCAAATTTAGGAGCTGGTAGATCCAAAGAGGCAACCAAAGTTGTAGATTTCCTAGCAAGTTTGCACATTCTCTTGTATATGTATATGTGTATGTGTATGTGTATGTATATGTATATGTATAAGTGTAAGGATTGTCATGTTGTGGTGCAACATAAAAGAGGCATTTTGCCTGATGGTGCCAAAAATATTTGTGTTTCCACAATTACTAGCATTTTTTTTTGTTCAGCCACGTGCATTCCTAATTTGGGAGCTCATTTATGAAGATTTTGGTGGGCCACTAGTGGACCCACCTAAGAAATCCCATAAACCAATAAACTTCTCTCAGAGGTTTCGAATTCCCACATTTCCATTACCATGTGGAAATAGTGGCTATTAGGACAATCCCCTAGTGGTCGAATTATTGGCATTTCAAAGCAACATTTAAAATGTTGCATTCTTGATTTATCCAATTAGTTTTATGTGTGTATTGGCAAGGGTGGTCATAATTCGGCTCGTTTTAAGCATACTCCAATTTGAATTGAACTTATCCATTTGTTGGCTGTTGCAATTTTTTTTTTCTTTATTGAATAGGAAGAACATTTATAGAAGGAATTGAGTTGCTCAAGCTCCAGTCATTAATTCAACGTTCATTGAACCATTATTAATTCCCATAAGCTAATCATGGGCTTTTACCAAAGACTAATAAAATCCTAAAGTGCGTTCGTCATCATTAATTAACCTTTTTGGCCTTAATTCTTGGATGAAAAGTCATGGATATGATGGTTGTGATTAGTAGTTTCTTGCTCAACCCATTATCATGTCAAGATTGGAAACACATTTTAAACCTCAAAAATGGTTTTTTCCCCCTTGTAAGAAAGTCTTTTACGTCCATATTGCCACTAAAATCTCCATAGTCACTTTTTAACCAATCAGAACTAGTTGCCCATCTTTCACAATGTACGAAATTCTGTGATTTCCAGATTTCAATTGCACACTATGAAACTAGGGTTCACAAGCATTCCAAGGCATAAGAAAAAGTGGGCCGACAGGACGTTGGATGGGAAAGTAATCGTTGATCAATCGAATTTTGGTCAAACCTTTTAATACCGGAAAAAGAAATAAGAGCTTGAAACTATACTTAAAGGTCTTGGAATCAAATGGTACTTTTAAGATCTCCAACTTGTAGTAAACGATCTTTTTTCCTTGAATGTCTCAAGTCACCGAAACGAGGTTTGATTCATATATTCTTAGACCTCAGTACGGCAAAAACCTCAGTTCCGTGATTTTGCAATTTTTTCTAGCAAAATTGAGCTTCTTGAAAAGCTCTTTTGACACAAACAACCTGACATGGTAAAAATCAAGTGAATTGAACACTAGAAAAAGAAAAAGTGGGCAAAATTTGAGGTGCTACAATGTTGGCCTCGGAATTTTACATATTTCCGTAAAAACACATCCAGTGGAAAGTATTTTTCTAGACAAGCAAATAAAAAAAAAGAAAGTTTTCATCTGATAAGTGAATTAAATTCAATTACCAAAATTAAATACTATATACATCTTAGTGCATTGATCCTGTCATAGGAACAATTTTTCGTGCAAAAATTTTAAAGCCTAATTTTTGTCCTCTCTCATATATATATAGACATCGCAATTTAATACTTTCTTGGGCGTGTTGGCCAAATTATTTGTATGAAATATTTTCATATATTGGATTTCATGGTCTGAATCATTGTAAGATCAAATTTTCTTGGAATAAAGAATTTTTTTTTTGGTTACCCAGGAAACCCCCGCACGTCCGGCAGCCGGAGGGTAAACCCTGGGGTGACACGTAAACGGGAGGACCCACCACCCCTGGCGTCACACTTAAGTCCCCAAGCGACCGTGAGGGGATTCGAACTCCTCCCCTTGCGTTAGGGGGAGAAAGCCCAAACCATCGTGGTTACCAAGACGGTGGTTGGAACAAAGAACTCGTTCCCCAAAAACCAGCCGAGAGAACTAGTTTCAACGTTAGAATTGCATCGAACCAGTCCTAGGTTAGTTTTGAAGAATCAAAAGTAGATTTCCTCGAAATTGGCTTTGAATTGAACAATCAAGTCAGTCCCTTGAATTGAAGCAGCCGCATACCACATATGTATCACACGTCGTGAGCCGTCACTGGATGGATGATCGCTGAAAAATTTAAATATTTGATTCAATGCACCATCTTTCAGTCATGTATGAGTTACTAGCAAAGTTGCGAAAAAGCTTATGAACCGCTCACCATAAAAATAATCATATTCGACTGTGGGTTGGTAGACAACAACGTAGGTTCTCTCTCTCTCTTTCTCTCTCTCTCTCTCCCAGCACGTGCAAAGCCTCCCCAAGCCAAGGTCTTTAGCCGAGAGTAAGAGGAAACGAGAGAATTTTCAGTTTTTCTGGTAAGCGCAGACACTGGTTTAGTCCAACTTTGTCTTGACTATATATCTCACCTACCACCCCACAAACATGAAACAACCACGAGGAAACGAGAGAATTTTCAGTTCTTGAGAATTTTCAGTTTTTCTGATAAGCACAGACACTGGTTTAGTCGAACTTTGTTGACTAAATATCTCACCTACCACCCCACAAACAACCACGCTGCCCTATAGGAATCTGAAAGGGGCTAGAGGAAGTACGTTAACTGGTGAAAAGAATGAGACAAGAAGGCCAATATATTTTTTTAGCTTTGGAGAGCCCTAGCACGATTGCCAAAGCTTGGAACTTGAATGGGATTGGTAGGACTCGTGATAATGTAATTTTTATTATGCAGATTCTAAATGGGGAGTGCTCGCTCTAATTTTGAATTCTACCTAGCATCATTGTAACCCAAAGTTTCATTTTCAATTGGAAGGCTAAAAATCAACATGGTCCTGTGTCAGCTCTCACTCTCACCTACCGGGCCAGCACAACAAGGGAACCGTAAAATATGAATAATTTAGGACAATGATTAGAACCCCGGAAGGCAAAGCAATGATGATAGAAGGTTACAAAGAGAGAGAGAATCTCCTTGTATATATAATGGGTGGTTGTGCATGGGGCTCTTGTAACATATTAGCCATTGCCTATCAACTGAGAGAGAGAGAGAGAGAGAGAGAGAGAGAGAGAGAGAGAGAGGGTTTTGAAGGTGAATTGCAATGGAAGGTGCCAACCAGCAATGCATGATTCTAAGGGTTTTAGCTCTGATCCTCACTTGCAATATTCTTATAGCTTTCTCTGCCGCAATAGACACCAAACGTTTTCATTTCAATGTAAGCTCTCTATCTTGCTTTCTCTCTAATGTGTTTGTGAAATCACATATGTGGCATGAATAAGAAAGGAGAGAAAAGAAAGAACTTGAAACTTGAGCAAACGTGTTCTGCATAATTTCATTTTAAAAACTTTATGTTGATTGGTTTTGAATAACTCTTATCCTAAAAACTAGCTCAAAGGTGATGCATTTCTTTATATTTATAAATCGACCATTAATTTTTTTCATTATTAGTTTGAGATAACCCTAACAATATACGACTATGACATTTGAGATTAGTTTAACTTAAAAACCTTACTTTCCAAATATTTGCTGTATCTTAGTTGGAGTGGAAACAAGTGACCCGACTGTGCCACACGAAGTCGCTTTTGACGGTGAACGGCAAATATCCGGGGCCAACCATCGCCGTCCACGAAGGCGACCATGTCGAAGTCAAAGTCACCAATCGCATCACCAAGAACACCACCATCCACTGGTAACATATCAAAGCGTGCACGCACATGATTAATTGGTTCTTATTATGTTGGGCTGCACATCATTGTACTTTTCATTCACTTTTTCCTAGCTCATTATTACATGAATATCTCCCGTTCTCTGCTTCTTTCCTCGATCATCATGCTGTTCTGGTCAATGGTACAAAATGAACCCCTCGAATCCGACCGGGCCTGCTCCTTTTACCACCGCACGAGGATATCAATTTTTCTGGCATGCAAGTTGCTCCTGGCATGCAAGTTGCTCTTTTTTCGCACACTAGCTATGCCAAAAATAAAATAAAATAAAATGGAAAGACAAATGTTTAAAAAAAGGTATTTCCGACTGTTTTAGGTAATATATTTAGGAGAGAGTCACTCAATTCAAAGGATCTATAGTGCGTGGATGCGCATAAACTCAATTAAGGAATTCTTGGCATCTTCTCCACTTAATTTAAAAATAAACTTTTTCAAACCGGAAGCCAAAAGGGTTTTGGATGCCTCCAAGGGTTTGTCCTATTCATGGAAACATTGGAAAAGTGCCTAATGAAGGAGGCTTATGAAAAATTTGTAATTCTGCTCATGTCAACTCAACCTTTGATTAGAAGCCCTTTCGATTTAGTTCATTTTGAAAAGCTTGTGAATGTTAATGATGGAGGTGGTGTTGATGTTGTCATCTTGGGCATAGGCATGGCATAAGGCAGTACAGGACGGCATGGGCGGATGGACCGGCCTACATAACCCAATGCCCCATAAAAGGAGGGCAGACTTACACCTACAAGTTCAGTGTGGCGGACCAAAGAGGCACTCTTCTATGGCACGCCCATTTCTCTTGGCAAAGAGCCTCCGTGCACGGTGCCTTCATCATCTATCCCCGCTTGCCCTACCCGTTCGCACTCAAGATTAAAGCCGAAATCCCCATCATTTTCGGTAATGCTTAGCTATCTTATCAGATAATACCCTTTAAATATATTTAAATGCGTTGATATTCATCTCAATATGATATGCTTCGGATGACATCGACTCAAATATATTTTAAAGGGTTTTTAATACCAAATTTGCGAGCTAATAATTAAGATATCGTATCTATTAACTAATCACATTTGACATATTACTGAAGTAAATCTTAAAAGCGACACATTAATTGTCGAGTCCACGTTTCTACTTTTGCACATAGTGCATAGTGTATCCGTCAGGTCTACTTCTATGTTCGACAACTTTGACCCACATCATGCAAGCAATGTCCCCTTTGTGTTTGTCTGTTCAGAATTCATGTATGCAAATGAATATGTTGGCCAAGGCCTTTTTCACTTTCACTCCCTCACTCTGACTTATTTTTTTGGTTCTGTCTGTACTGACTTTTGACTTGGAATTGCACCTGGTTTGACCCTAAACCATAGGTGAATGGTGGAATGCGGATGTTGATGCAGTGGAGGGTGAAATGATGTATGGTGGTGGCCCTAATTCCTCAGACGCTTACACCATCAATGGCCTTCCAGGCCCTCTCTATCCTTGCTCTGCCAAAGGTATCATAACACTAGTGCCTGCTCAGTGAGATGTTTTTCTTTTGCTCTTTCTCAAAAGTTTAGCTCCTTCCTTTTTTTTTTGGGTGGGCTATGATCACCTATAGTAGTTTAATCTCCCATTGCTTCCTGCCTCTGCAGATACGTTCATCCAGGCCGTGGAACCGGGCAAGACGTACCTGCTTCGGATCATCAACGCCGCACTCAATGACGAGCTCTTCTTCGCGGTGGCCAACCACTCGCTGAAGGTGGTCGAGATCGACGCGGCCTACACGAAGCCCTTTTCAACCCGGGCCATAATGATCGCTCCCGGGCAGACCACGAACGTCCTGCTCCGGACGAACCAAGCGCCGGACCCCTCAGGAATGTTCCCAATGGCAGCCGCTCCTTACGTCACCTCCGTTTTCCCGTTTGACAATTCCACAGCAATAGGCTTTTTAAAATACAAAGGCCCTAATACTAGTGACAGAAGCACCAAGCCTAGCGTCGTGGTCCCTAATCTTCCTAAAATGAACGACACAACTTTTGCCAAAAAGTTCTCGGACAAGCTCAAGAGCCTTGCAACACCTCAATACCCATGTAGGGTCCCCAAGACAATCGATAGGAGAGTGATCACCACCATTAGCCTCAACCTCCAAGATTGTCCGCCGAACCGAACTTGCAAGGGCTACGCCGGGAAGCAGTTCTTCGCATCGATGAACAACCAGTCCTTCGTCCGCCCGCTAATGTCGGTCCTCGAGAGGCACTACAAGAACCTCAACTCGAGCAAGATGCTAACCTCGACCTTCCCGGAGCGGCCCCCAAAGGCCTTCAATTTCACCGGAGTCGACCCCCTCACGGAGAACATGAATACCGAGTTCGGAAGCAAGCTCCTGGTGGTGCCGTTCGGCACCAACCTGGAGATTGTGCTTCAGGACACGAGCTTCCTTAACCCGGAGAACCATCCCATCCACGTCCACGGTCACAACTTCTTCATCGTGGGCCGGGGCTTCGGGAACTACGATGCCGACGTCGATCCCGCGGGCTATAACCTCGTGGACCCGCCCGAGAGGAACACGGTGGCGGTCCCCGTCGGGGGATGGGCCGCGATCCGCCTGAAGGCGGATAACCCGGGGGCTTGGTTCATCCATTGCCACCTTGAGGAGCACACCACATGGGGCCTTGCCATGGCCTTCGTTGTACCCAACGGGCCTGGCCCTTCTCAATGCTTGCTGCCTCCTCCTGATGATCTTCCCTCATGTTGAGATGAAGACATTTATCCAAGCAACACTCGCTATCTTTTTTGGCCCTTTGCTTTGTTGTGTATTAGATTTGTTAGGTTGGTGTCTGTGGAAAGGTTATAATGACGGCAATATAATCTTTAGCAAAGAGGGGTTGGTGATTGGAGTTCATTTAAGCATCCTTAGAGAGAGCTTTTTGTAGACAATAACGTTGCTATAGTATATAAGTACTGTTATTTAAGGCATGATCTCGTGGGTAGATTGATGGTTTTGCTTCTTAAGGATTCAAGTGCTGGTGCGCGATTAAAGTTCCTCCATTTTCTAATATAACTGTTGCTTAATGAACTGTCCTCTTAGTATCATATATTGTCATTAACCTTAATGAAGAAGTATCAAAGTACTCTCTTGGGTGCAACAAAAACCAATAATTTGCAACCAATAACTTGCAAAAGATTTTTCTAACTTCAATCAATTGTATCTCTTATCTTCTTTATTAATAAAAACTTACAGGCATAAGTTGTGCTTATTAAGGGAAATATTGGCGTAAACTTATTTTCCAAACGATATAAATGTTCAAAGTTAATAAATTTTTTTTCCTAGTCAATGATTTTTTATGAAACAAACCCTATAGATTTGTGCAACAGCATTGATAAGAAAAATAATTTCATATACAACGTGGGACTAGTAAAAAGAATTGTTAGAACTTATAGAAATTCCATGGCAAGATTCAATTTCCTTTCAATTTCAAGCGTCCCTACTGCCTCGCTTAGGCGTACTTTCTTTTTTTCTTTTTTTTTTTGGTCGAAAAGAAATTTATAGCATTCTCATTCAAGTAAAGGTTTGGATAGTATAAGCACTAGCTTCAGAACGTAACAAATCCAAAAGACAAGAAGAGGGATAAAAAACCCAATTAGCTGGAAGAGCCTTTCTTTGGTGGGCTTTAACAACCCAGTCTACAACTTTGTTGCATTCTCATCGGCAATGGGTTATTTTCAGGTTTGGGAAAGTCTTAACACATGCCTTCACTTCGCATATTAACGCATCCACTTCCCAGTTGACTTGTGTTGTACTTTCGACTAAAGCTTTCACCAGTTCTAGATTATCCGACTGCAACTCCATCTGCTTTTCTTCTCTCCCTTCAAAATACTTTAGGGTTTGTAACACAGCTTGAACTTCCGCCTGGATCGTTGAAGAGGCTCTGACCGTGCGCGCTAAACCATCGACAAGGGCTCCTCTGTTGTCTCGGCAGACGCTAGCTACCGCTGCTTCCCCTGTTTCTTGCAAAAAGGAGCCATGCTTAGGCGTACTTGGAGAATACCCAAAAGAATTCCCACCCGTCCTCGGTTGGGAGCACCGAGATCATATTTCCACGGGCCACATTGGATTTTGTAAGCCCAAACCAAGGTCGCCCACGACTGAGTTTGGAGGTTGCTTGGGATGCCAATGGGCCACATAATCTGAGCCCATTTTCTTGGTCGATTATTTCCATCTCGGCTCGTGACTTGCCGACGCCGCCGACCTCTACGGTACAACTCGAGTCCACGTTCACTACTAGCCAACAAATTACAGAATGCAATAGGTTCGTCTTGACCGTGAAATCTATAGAAATGGGCTGTCTGAGGGCATGATTGGTTCATTGCAAGAAGTGGCTCCAGCAGAACGTGCCAAATGTGAACAAGACGGCAATGAAGACACTTTATCATATGAGTCCTGGCGAGAGACAACATGCTGAAGACATTGAGATTAATTAGAAATTCTCTTGAGTGTAATCCGTGTAAAATCGTCATTAGGGCACTTGTATTTAAAATTAATGTGAAGATGCATTTTGTACTTCATTTGTGTCCAATTAAATGAGATTTTTCATTAATTATATGCTACTTGGAGTAATCCTACAATGCTGTTATATTTGCATTTCTTGTAATTTTTACCAAATATCGCAGTTGTAAATTCAATTTTTAATTATTGTTCTTTCTAATTTTTATTCAGCCAAAAAAATTTAACTTAATTGAAAAATATACAAGGGGCTCGGGCCAACATTTCGAGGACCGGGACACGGGTCGACAAGGAAAATCTCTTGCTTGGCAAGGCCCACTAGTTAACCCTATCTCAATTTATATAAGGAAATGGTTATCTGAAATTTAAAGTGATATTTTTAAATATTTCTTACTAATAAATCATTTTTATGCATCAAATAGCCATTTAAAAATGCATATTGAGTATACCATTTTTTAATTTTACCTTTTTGCTTTCGATTTTTTTTTTTCATTGTACTTAATTGTGTTTTTCCTTATATTAGTTCTATTAATTTATTCATAGAATATTCACTTTTGTTTTTAACATTATTATTGATACTTATTTTTCTGTATAAAAATTTTACTTCTATTTTCATACTTTTTCCTTTTTCTAAATAAAGAGAAAAAGAAAAATTTCCTTAAGCAAAGAGATAAAAATATGCTTTTACTTATTATAAGTCATTAGCATGTATAATCATTGATATTTAATTTTTCTTTATGAATCTTTTAATTGGATTATTTTTCTCCACATTCTTACCTTTTCCATTTATTTTGAATTTAAGAGCGAAAGAAAGATTTCCTTATACAAGATAATAAAGATATGCTTTTACTTATTAGAAGCCATAAGCACTACATGTTAACCAAAAATATCATGGACGGTTGTAACTAAACAAAGTTCAGAGGAGCAATGCATGTACTCCTATGTTTTGTTTGTTTTGTAAAAAATAAATGATTTAAAAAATATATTCCTAAAAATATTCACTTGTAATGAACGAACAAAAATATTTTTATTGTTCACAAAATTGTTTAGACATGAACCTCGACGTTAGTGCTTGGGTCCACACAAGCTAGGTATGTGAACCTAGTGCCCATGCCAAGGTTCTCAGCAACCATACTTGAGATCACAATGCCCGTGCCCATATCTTTGCCAACCATGTCTGAGTACTTGACTCCTTGTCTTGATTCCATCGAGCCTAGGACTGGTTCCTCGATGGTTGGGCTTGGGTCCATAGAGGCTACGCCCAGGTGCCTCAAGGTAAGGCCCAAGACCCTAAGTTCTTACTCTTACAACCAAGTCACTAATGCTCAGACTCAAGGCTCCAAGACTCGAGACTCCAGTGCTAAGGTGCTCGGGTCATTGGCGCTTAAGCCTAAATTCATAGAGGTTGAGCTTGGGACCCTAATTTGGTGCTTGGGCTTGGGTCCATCAAGGCGGCCCCAAGTCCATAGAGGTGAAGCTTGGGTCCATGGTGTCAACCCTTAGTTTTCAATGGCTACTTAGTTTTCAATGGCTATGTTTGAAAACTTGACTTCCACACCCAAGTCATCGACACTCGGGTTTGAGTCCACTAAGGTTGCGCTTGGAGACCTAATTGCGATGATTGAACCCTGATGGCTAAACCTTGGTACTTTGCTCTTGTGTTCAAGTCACAGTGCCTTGCTTGGGTCCATGGAGGTTGGGTCTAAGATTTTGGTGCCCAAACTTGGTGGCTATGCCATGGGACATGGCTCCTACGCCCAAGTAAGTATTGCTAGGGACCACAATTTGATTCTTGGGACCGAGGCTTAGGCTAGAGCCTCGGTCCATAGAGGTCAAGCTTAGGATCCTGGTGCCCGTACTTGAGTCCATGAAAGCCATGCCTTATACTTAGCTCCTATGGTCAAGTCACCAATGCCTTTTGGGTCCATGGAGGTTGGGCCCAAGACCTAGTTTGTAACAACCATGCTTGAGTGCTCGGCTCTAATGCTAATATCACAGGTGCTTAGGGCTGGGTCGATAGAGGCTAAGCCCAAGACCCTCGTCTAGCTTGTGAGCTTAAGTCCATAAAGTCTAGCTCAAGGTCTTGATGCTCGAGTACTTGATTCCTATAACCAAGTCATCATTTTCGGCTAATGGACTCTCACCATCTAGGGTGTATTGTATCAAAGATTGAGTTATCGATCATCCCAAGAGCCTAATGCTAGAGGAATCACTATTGCAAGGCATAGCTTTCTCTTCCTCTAGCTACTAAGATGCGTGATGACACTTCGTTTTGTAATCTTGGGAAGAGGTGACTCTCCATTCACCACCCCCATAAGGATGGTTTGTAGGGCTATTTCTCAATCTTCTTGACTTACCTCTATGGAGCTGAATTGCTCACTCAAGACCTTTGGTATCTACTCGAACCCCTTACTCAACCTCTATAGAAGAAGCCAATTTGGCAACATTAATGAGTTGTTAGCCCAATTGGGAAATCCCATGGCTTAGCCCTATTTCTCTTGTTCCTAGGTTGCATTCCTCTATTCATAGGTGAGACTTGAGAGCACTACTATGATGAGTGAGCCCACATATATGCCAAAGACAAAATCATAAGGCTCGATATGGAATAGCCAAAATAGACAATATTTCGAATGAGTTAAACTAGGGATGCCACAATAAGATCCCAATTCACAAATCTCTCAATTCAAGAAATGCCTGAAATGCCTAACTCATAGAACTACATGGGAAATGACATGCCCATCCACCTACTCGAAGGACGCATTTTCAGATATGATCAATATTAACCTATCATCATGAGTTTGGGCCTAGGTTCACCAAGGGCTTGGCTCCTTGTGGTTGGCCCCAAGTCCCTTGAGGGCTGGCCTAAGTGCTGAGGTTCTCGATTGTTGTGCGCTAGTGACCGGCTTCCTCGCCCAAGTTACCGTAGCCCAAGGTTGGAACCATAAAGGTCAGGTCTGGGATCTCAGTGCTTGTGCTAGAGTTCTCAATGGCCATGCTCGGGACCTTGATGCCCATGCCCAGGTCGCCAACGGTTGTATGCAAGTCCTGGGCAGCCATGCCAAGGTCCTCAATGACACTCAAATGAATATTTTTTAGAAGTTAAGGCTCTTAAATGGTCGAAGAAAGGTTATAACACTTAAATGGATGTTATATGAAAGTTATTATACTTGTGGTATCCTTATCCTAGAGATTGAGAAATTGATTCTCTTGATAGGCTAATGCTAAAAGAATAATTATTATAAGGCATAGCTTTCTTTTCCTCTGGCTACTAAGATATGCAATAGCCCTTTGTTCCATAGCCCTAGGGTGGGGTGACTCTCCATTTACCGCCCCATAGGGTTGGTCTATACGCCATTTCTCAATCTTTGTGACTTACTCCTATGGAGCCAAACTGATCGCTCAATATCTTTGGTCTCTACTTGACCCCCTTACTCAACCTCTATAAAAGAAGCCAACCTAGCGGCATTCATGAGTCATTGGCCCAATAGGGGATTCCCATGGCCTAGTCTTGTATCTTTTATTCCTAGGTTATGTCCCTCCATTGATAGGTGAGAGCACTACGAAGATGGGTGATCTCTTGAAAAAGTGCCTATCTATACACTAAAAGATAAAATCATGAGGTTTGGTATAGATAAGCCAAAGTACATAATATCTCCAGTGAGTTAAACTAAGAATATCACAACAAGATCCTGATTAGATGATCTCTTTGTTCGAGACAAACCCGACTCATACAGGTATGGCACAGTTGTTGATCTATCCGAATAATTTAGTCTCAAATATAACCAACATTAACCTATCATCATGCGTTTGGGCCTGGGCCCACTAAGGTTTGGCTTGGTTCCTCACATTGGGCCCAGGTGCCGAGGTTCTTGACTGTCGTGCGCTAGCAACTGGCTCCTTCGCCTAGGTTATTGTAGCCCAAGGCTAGTCCATAGAGCTCAGGTTTGGGATCTCAGTGCTCATGCTAGAGTCCTCAACGGCCATGCTCATGACCTCGATGCTCATGCCTTGATCCCCAACGGTTGTGTGCAAGTCCTTAGCAGCCATGCATAGGTCCTCAATGGCCTTCTTTGGTGCCTGGCCTCAGCATGTTTCTTTAGGAAAATTAAACCAAATTTTCTTTTCAAATGATGAAAAATAATTTAATAGTTTACTTTCAAATTTCAGCCAAATATTGGAAAAAGATATGATTTTCTTGAAAAATGACTTTTTATAAAATATTTTTTAGAAAATGTCAAATTTTCTACAAAAACAAGTGAAGCCTAAGTCGAGAGAGTTTTGTGTAATTTTCTTCATTTTCTTTTGTTGAAGTCTTAGTTGATTATTGTTAATGCAAAATCCCACTTGAAACATTTAAAGCAAAGTTATGTCAAGAATGGCATTCTTCTCTTTCTCGAGTGACCCCATACATTAAATCGATATAATAAATCTCGACAATAATGTACTTCAATGGCATCGCTTTTTTCTCGTGACAAAGGGGCTTAGATACATTCAATGGCAGCAGGCTCCTACTACTTACTACTACTAGGCACCAACTAGTTAAGCTACAAAGTCTTTGAGGAGGCCCCCTTGAGTTAAAAGCAATTCATATAAATCATGAGTTCATCATGAATTTGCATAAAAAATAAAGAAAACAATGAAAAGTTTCTCCGGGTAAACTGAAAAGGAGAGAACAGGAGTAACTTTAGGCTCAAGCGCATGCGTGCCCACTTTTAGCTGAGCTCGAATTTTCATTTATCTTTCCAAAAGCTAGCTCGAATTTCGGAGTCTCCATTAACCTAATTCTGCTTCTTGCATTGTCAGAGGGAAAATGAGAACTTTTTCTGCTGCTTTTAGGACATATCATAAGCAACCTCTCTTTAATTTAGAGTTAACACCATAACATTTTTATATTAATATATTCATGTCATGTTTATCCCAAACTAATTTTTGGATTGTAAAAAATCTCAAATTGGAATACTCGCAACAAATCTACCAAAAACTCAGGGTGAAATTGTGGCAAGAATTAGAGATTTTAGCACATTTTTGAAACTTGAGGGAGTTCGTGGGACAAAATTAGTATGTATCCCAATCTTGTTTTATTTCTTTAGACCCAGCTTCCCCAAATTGACACCGCTTAAGAGACCCATTTCTATTGAACCTCCATATTAGATCCATCTCTCACACCGATCATCCAAGTTATTTGTCACGTATGTTTCCACTTTAGTAATTTAATAGGAATATTAAATAGTGATTGACGGAGAATATATTAGTCATGAGTTTACCGATTTGGTATTTTTTTGTGACACAAAAATGAATTTGGCTAAATTGATCACGGATGCACTAGTTTGAGATTTTTTGTAATACCAATCCTTCTAATTAGTAATTTGATTGATGTCCAATTTCGACTCATTTCTATAAATGAACACAAAATATTTCATCCACCCAGAACATCTTACAACTTATTTTTATGAATGATAGGTTGGAATTATCGTTCACAAACTTCAAGCTGAGAGCTCGAGTGATATTGGATATATTACTGATACTCGAGTAAAAGGAATTTTACATCAAACGACTCAATTCATTGTTTGTTACTGAGAAGGCCCCACGCGAATGATGCATCTTTTCATGTTTTTCTAGTTTAGTCTTTTCGAAATTCCAGACGGACAGAAGAATATTGTTAGTGGAATGCCTGCGATAAAGAATGTTAGGTACTAGAGTGATAATTATTAATGGGAAATTCTCCTTTTATATTTCAGATTTTGACCCAAAAAAGAATCTCTGGGTCATGCTACTAAAATCCAAAAGCTTCCGAACCAATTATCTATGTCTGAGAACATATGAGCTACGACCATGTAAGCAGTTTTTAAGAGTTATTAATCGATATTAGGGAATCCCCAACGAATTGTTTACCTTAAAAACTATAGTTTTATATTCTGATTAGTATAAACTATGGTATCTTTTGTACTATGATCACTTGCTTCGCCAGAAACCCCCATCCCAAAATCTTTCTTTCACCGAAGCCCTTATCCCAAATTAAAAGGGGACGTTATCTAATCTGTCTTAAACCTATCGAACAAATACCAAATGAGTTCTAAATTTTTAATTTTTTAAATTTAGTCCTAAAATTTTGTGTGAAAATTTGAATGTAGTTCCATCAGCCAATTCTCAGCGGAAATCATTGACGTGACAGTGTGTCATATAGGACGGTTAGTGATAACTAGACTACCATTAGTCAGTGATTTCCAGTGAAAATTAATCGGGAGAATTATATTGGAAATTTTGCACGAAGGTTTAGAATTAATACCAAAATTAGAAAATTGAGAATTGAATTAGCATTTGTACGTTAGGTTTATAATCAATTAGGTAACTATCCACATATTAAAATAACAAGTGCAACATAATATAATAGGAACTTATTTATATCTCTATCTAGGATTTTTTTTTTTCGCTTTCGTGGTAGTGAAAGCTACTTACATTGGAAATAATTACTAGTGCAATAAGAAAATTACTATCTTAGGATACCATCCGTATTTAATTTTTTATGCAGGGGGAATGCTTTCTCTTCCTTTTTTGGCACATATCGAAGCGTGCCATGAAGTCCTGTCACAACCATGGTCAGACGACTGGTCTGTCCAATTCGCCAGCCGACCATGCTGGCGTGGACCTCTCGGGGTTTTGTCTCGAACAAACACGAGTCGAGTCGAGTCTCGTGAAGAATTGAACAAAAAAAATCCCTGGCTTGGCACCTTAACTCCCTCAAATACCACTCGATTTGATACAATATCATCCGTCAAGTCGATTTCACGATTCCGATTTCGGTCCTACCGAGATAGGATGAATGCTGGGTTCACGAAATGTCCTACCAATCTCACGAATTGAATAAAATAACCGAATTAATATCAGGGTTGTTCACAAAGAATTTCATTTCCCACAAAAAAATATTGTATTCAACATAATTATAGCTCAGTTAATTGGGACGATTGACCGAGAAAAATGGTGATTTCAATATATGTAAACATCTCAGATTAGACCACCCAGGTGGCGCGGGTTAGCTTGGGCTAGCCTCCCCTTCACGAAGGGGAGGGTCAAATCCCGGCGCGTCGCGGGTGACTTACGCAGTGGCATGTGTGTGGTGGCTAGCACGTGTCGCTCCAGGTGGTTTTACTCGGCATCCGGCCGTGCGGGGTTCTCGGGTCAAAAAAAAAAAAAAACATCTGTATTAGTCGCCATCCTTTTGTATGATTTCTAACTGTGACATAGAATAGTTTGTATGCATAATTACTCTCTTCAAGATAATTGATGTGATTCCGGCGAAGAAGATAAAAAAGATGAAAAAATTAGAATTTGCAAATGGGTGTTTAAACAAACGGGTTATATTCATAATCAAATGAACTATTTTCCTATACCCACATTGGCAATTGTCAATAAGTGAGTGACGTTTTCAATAGTAGAAAAATGCCATGATCCCATTGATTTGCCAAGCAACAATAGCCCCCATGGCCCTTTCATAGCCCAACTTACACCTTCAATCTTAGCCACAACTACAAGGACACACACACTGAAATTTGAATCCCCACCGCACACACTAGTCAAATGCAAACTAGCTAATGATAGATCTAAACTAGCCCTTCAATCTCATCATTTGACAAGATGTCGTCTTTCATGGATATTCAATTCAAAGTGAAAAAGGGCACATGTATTCATCAACAATAATGCCTTTCGATCGATTATAGAAGCAATTGAAATTGCTACAGATGTGATTTCAAATGTTCTCGTGAATTCAAACATTCATACCATGCACCAAATAGCAAAATGAAAATTCGTACTCTGGCCTTAAAAAAGAATGATGAAACTAATTTCATCCCTTAAATAACAAAACAGCGTACTTTCATCCAAGTTATTTATTTATTCTTCTTCGACCATACAACATATTTAAATCTTCGACTTTACTGATTCTTATAGATGCATGCAAATTGCTCTATCCACATGTAATGGATAAGACTCTATTCGTAAAGTAGTAAGCATGGGTTCTAAGTATTATTGTGAACGTGAGATGCCGTGCTTGAGGTACCTAATATCTTGCGTTCGATCTGAAATGCTTATTACTTGGTCAATCTTTCGACATTCATTATCCAAGTTTTTGGTTGACTTTTACACCTAGGAAACATACTATCATCATTACAGCTAATTCTGTTTTATGTGAACACATATGGCAAAAAAGGTCTCCATGAACATGGCTTAGTATCAAGATTCTCTCCTACCCCATCCAAACTACCCAACACCTTCATGAATGATTTCTCCATGATACTCCCTTCCACCCCCCCCCTATAAATGACTAACTCGAAAGATACTGCTTGAATTTGGACCCATTCTCAGAGAAAACAAAAATCTCGTGCGTCGATTATGTCGAGATAATCGGTCAATGCTGTCATTCACGCAATAAATACTCAAATCAATATTTTGTCTTTATATTTTAAAAGATTTTTGTTCACGAGGGTTTTAAACACACCTGTTAAATAGACAAATTATAGAAAGTTCACATTTTCAAAACGTCCTTTTTTTGTGTCATGTGTAATCATTGTCTTCAAAATTGAAATATTCCTAATAAAGCATGCTTAACAAGTTCGATCCAACTTCGAAATCTCAATTTTCACAGCTAGATTGCGATTGTCGTTTGGAGAAACTGCTGCACTAAATGCTGGTGCAGCAGCACCTCAAAGAAGTAAAGCAAAGGGTTCCAAAGCTTACTCCAAGCCCCCACCATCCTGTCTCTCTCTCTCTCTCTCTCTCTCTCTCTTCTTTTTTGCCACCACCTTTCATCGATTTACACTCATCATCGTCCCTCCCTCCTTTGCACACAAAAAAGCAAAAGACCCCATTGAAGCTCTCCTCCCTCCTCCTCCCTCCTCCTCCTCGCTTTCTCTCTTTCTCTCTCTTCTTCTTTTTCTCTCTCTACCAATGTCCCTCCACCCACCATTCTTGATCTCGATCCCCTTCCTCCTCCTCCTCCTCCCCATTCTCTCGCCGGCTCTTACCACTGTGCAACACCCGGAGCCGGAGCCGGCCATTGCCCAGCCGCTCAATGTGAACCCATCGCCGCCCGCCACCATCCCCGCCTTCCCGGAGCAGTCCGACGCCGCCGGCTGCCCCCTGGACCTCCCCGACGAGCTCTTCCGCGGCGTCCGGTCCGCTTGCGGCGGCGGCGGCGGCGGCTCGTGGGGGGAGCTCCAGCGCACCCGGTGCTGCCCCGTGCTGGCCGCGTGGCTCTACTCCGCCTACTCCTCCACCGCCCTGGGCAGCGCCGCCGCCGCAGCAGCCGGCGCGGTAGCCGCCGCCGCCGCCGGAGGGGCGGGGGGCCCGACCCCGGCGTACGACATGCCGCTGCTGCCGGACGACTCGGAGACGTGCGTGGACGGGCTCGGGAAGGCGTTCAGGGAGAGAGGGGTGGCGCTGGCGCGGCCGAACGAGACGTGCGACGTCGTGTACTGCTACTGCGGCATCAGGCTGCACCCCCTGAGCTGCCCCGGGGCGTTCTCGGTGAACCGGCGGGGGAAGCTGGTCGGGGACAAGAGCGTGAGGAGGCTGGAGCGGGACTGCCGGAGTGGGAACGGGTTCCCGGGTCTCGGCGGGTGCTCCAAGTGCCTGAAGAGTCTCCACCAGGTCAGTCATTTCAGCAGAGTCTCAAATTCTTGCTAATTTCTTGCTGCTGCAATTTCGATTTCGATTGGTGGGTATGCCTGGAATGCGACTGGGGTTGGTAAAGTTCCCTTCTTTTCTCTTTATCTTCTGCAATTTAGGTGGTGAGAGCCTGAGAGGGGCACCATGCAAGAATGTCCAGAGCTTGCTGAGTTAGTACTAGAGCCTGGTTGGACTCTAGGCATGTTACAATAGGCTAATTGCTCAAGATCGTTTTCCGGGATTGCCCGAAAATGTGATCTTGAATGTGCTTTAAGATGCTACTTCTCGAGCCTCATTTGAAGAAATGAGTAGTAAAGAAACTAAAGAAGGTCGAGTAGTGATGGCATTTTGCCTCAATGATCAAGAAATGAATCAAAATAGCGTGCTGCTGAAGACTTCTATGCTTTTTGGTCTGTTTTGATCTCAATCTGTGCTGGTATAAAAAGCACATCGATGACTCTGCTTCAGAACATTGTCGCTTATGAATCGCTAATTCTGACATCGATAGGCATTTGGGGAACCTCATGCTTAAGATCTTATTGATCTCGCGTCTCTCGCAAAGATGGGGATCGACAATGCAATTTCTGTTCAGGTGTAATTGTGAAAGGGAAAGAGCTAAAAGAACAAACAAAAGAAGGGCTTCAAATGCGTCTCTCTCATAGCTTGAAGCCTAAGTCTCGTCTATTTAATAGCTTCTTTTCCTATCAGCTTCAGTCGATTGGTCAAGATTTGTTTATTTAAAGCCACCCGTTTTGGCAAATGCTTCTTTTGTCTGTTAGAGAGGGCCTCAAGTGAGGCATGGAATTGACTCTGATTTCGATGTCGCACCTACTTAGTTGGAGTATTTAATCCTCGATTGCACCAGACAATGCTGCTTTGGAGTCCAATCAGCGGCCATCTCTTTCTGTTTGCAGCTCAACAGGAACACTTCAGACTCAAGCAAACTGGAGGAGGAGAGGACCACCAAGATGCGCAACAAGGATTGCCAGCTGATGGGTCTCACCTGGCTCCTCGCCAAGAACCGGACCGCCTACATCCACACCGTCTCCGCCGTCTTACGAGCGCTCATGATGGCCGAGGGGAGCTCCTCCCACCCTCAGTCGTGCGCGCTCAACAGCGACGGGATGCCCTTGGCGGTGGATTCCTCACAGATCTCCGAGAGCTCATCGTTGCGTGCTCTCCCATCACTCGTGTTTTTCTTAATCGCATTGCTGCTAGCGCTCTCGCTGGTGACCCGCGCTTCGCCGTATGATCAACTGTACTTAATCAGCCATTAGCTCAGCAGGAATTTGTTCAGTCAAGTACTGTTCATTGTGTCAATTTCATCTGTTGGCGCTTGTTCTTTGCACTGTGGCATGTGACATTGCCAGTTGCCATTTTTTGGTTTCTTTGTAGTTTTGTGGAATAGATAAGGTCTTTGATCCAAAAGAGCATGAGAATTATCATCATCCATAATATTTTGTCATTTTTTCTTTTTTTTTTTGTAGTGGGCCTTCAACTTGTAAGAGGTAAATTATGGGTACTCCTTTCTTTATCCTTGGGAAGCATATACCTTTGTACGGTATATGGCAAGTTGTTCAATGGCAGAAAGCCCAATGTACGGGCCCTCCCCTAAAAATTGCTGAAATTGTCCGCTACACAAAAGACACGTAGATAGAGATTCGCGCGATGACACATAAAAAAAAAAAAAAAAAAAAAAAATATTGTATACGTTGTAGTAGTCCCAGATGAGATCATAATAGGAATTTGGACAGAGCACTCCTAAGTTCACAAAATAAATCCTACATAAGATTATGTTCTGGGAGGGAGGGAGGGGTCCCAAGCGTTCTCTCTCTTGGAAAGATCTTGATTTGCGCCTTACTTTTACATAGTTAAATAGAATTGCTACTTTTGCAGGTTCAGTATGTGGGGTTTATATTGTACCGTGAAAGCATGAACTAGCGGCTTTTTTGTGATTCTGATTCCTCTTGTATGGGTATAATTACATAAAGAATATCCTGCATCGAATATCTAAAATAAAGAGCAACTGATCATCGGGTTAATTCACAAAATCGAATGAATTTAGTTTTTTTGAGTGCAATTGAGTCCAACAATTATAATGAGCTCGATTTTCAATTCTTTGTTACCCTCTCTTTCCACGGGGTACTAGGGCTTTTTTGTGACCTAACACATGACTTCGGAAGTATGTGCACTCAATGTTTAGAACATTTTCCTTTTTCTCTCCTCAAAATTTGGAGGAATAGGACCATTAAAATTCCAGACTGATACCTCAATTTCATATTTACCTCAAATTGATTTTCGTCTTACAAAAAATCACACACTAGTACCCTAGATCCAAATATACCTTCCGCATCAGATGCCAAGTACATGTGGCTCAATGACATTGGTTTGAGATTTTTTCGTGAGATAAAAATTAATTTGAAATAAATGTATCATGACAATGCTACTTTGAGAGTTCTAATAATATTAATGTACACTTGATATTACTACTTATAATTCAATGTAAGCATACAGGGCGAGGGTCTCATCTCTAAATTGCTCAGCAATGGATGTCAAAACTCGAGACATCAAGTGACAATAGTCAAGTCGCTGCGAGTAGAATCAATGTGAATGCGTTGACATGAATGTCACATTTGCCGGGATCGGGTACTCCAAAAACGTCCTCACTTAAGTATGGGGATCTCATAATGCCACCTCTCCTATCGATCAACTGCCCCATTATTGTGACGTGATGGTCGATGACCTTCGAGAGTTTTTAGTTTCCTGTTGGAGGTAGCTCTTTAGTGATCCTCATCATCATAAACGTAGGCCAAAAGAGACAGAAAGAGGGAAGAGAAAGAAGTTGGTATCTCAAATCCAATTGAGCATCAGTCTTGGGGGGACATGATGAGTTTCTAGGCGTTGAGTTTTCAGGCCTTTATGAGCCCACTTTATCCTGACCGTGGGCTTGAATTTCGGCTCTTTCGCCTTTTCTTTTACAGTCCACCGGATTTGATTTCTTTTTTCAGATTCCGAATTGCACTTTTCCAGTAGGATAGACAAGGCTTTCGGCTGCCGAGATGAAATTCTATCATTGGTGACGTGCACCTCTGCCATCCAAAATTGGGCGTCAAGACAAGGATGACCACAATAGCCACGATCCGAAAGGACTCCTACCCAGGAATAAGCTGTCAAATTGACAGGAATATCGAATATGCAGTTTTGGCAAAAACGTCATCTTCTAACCTAGATCTTACGTGAATTTTGATTTGAGTGGGGTCGGACCCTCATGAGTACTTTTAGGAAATTTAACCCTCGTGAGTACTTTTAGGAAATTTATTTCAAATTCTTGTGTCCCAAACATCTATTTGTAAGAGATTCCGTTGGTCTATTGTTAATGAGTAGAGTGGAATGGACTAGACATGATCGGTTTTCTAAAATCACTTTGTTAGGGTTGGTCCTAGATTTTGGAACTTGGATCCAACTTTGAACCGAAATGGCCGGTCCTAGGGTAGAACCTGAACCTGCCATTTTTTCTTTTAATTTTTTTTAAATTTTTTTGGTCTATACAGAAAAAAACTAAAAGAGAGGGATAAAGAGACTTCGAGACCATTGCAGCAATAGCTCTAGCCCACAGATGCTTCGTGGTTTTCGAAGTACCTGATCCCTTCGCCTTCCCCTTGTCATTCTCCTCTGTTTCGATTTCTTTAGCTTCCTCTCCATTTTTATTCCTCGAGAGCTTTGCATATTCGACTATTAGCAATATTAGAATATTAGGATATCTCTTACAGATATGTAGTATATTTCCTCTAAGGGTGAACAAGTCAGAGAGAGTGAGAGGTCCGTGAGAACTTGGAAAAACCAATAGGGGAACAGATTCGTGGACGTCTAATCCACATACGTGCTTGGGAAAAATCGATGGTGTTTGATAAACAAAACAATTGTCAACTGGATCACTGGGCAGAACCAAATAAAGTTAATAGAAGCTTCGACTTATATCAAATTGAGAATTGCTAATGGACATGTGACATAATGAAGACCCAAACATTCTTTGACCGTTATTACACATTTAAAGGAATCTAATAGTCAATCACAAATATGGAATTACGGATTTTCGCTTTAAAGAAAATTCGATATTTTAATCATTAGACTGTTGGATAAGGATTATTTTCCTAAGTTGGAGACTCTTTTCTTGGAAATGGCAAGACATTAGGAAGATCTGATTGTATGGGCAATCAAATCTTTGGTGATTTTATTGCAATCTACAACGGCTATATTAATTATATTAAAGGCTATTCAACAGTCAATTTGAAGATCAATGATTTTTTTTTTTTTTTTTGGGTCAAAGGTAGATATTGCATTCATTCATAGAAATAGACAAGTCTTACAAGACAACGATGGATAAAATTCCAAACATAGAATTTCCAAGAGAGATAAAGGAGGGTAGCTCACCCAATTTAAAGGAAGTTTTTTGGCTTGATGTGTTCTAGCCAGCCAATCCGCTGCTCGATTTGCTTCACGTGGCCAATAAACCACTCTTGCTGATCTGCACAACTCTAACTCTGCTTTGCATTTCTTCATAATTTCTTCCAAATCCCATGGAGAATCGGCCTGGCCCATTACAATATCAACTAAAGTCGAGCAGTCACTTTCGCATGTCCATCTAACTATTTGACTTTTCTCTCTTCCCACGTGCTGAGTGTCAAGTTCTCTCAAGTACGCGAGCCCGTGCAGCAAGGAAAGAGCTTCGGCTTGCAGAGAGGAAGAAGCCCTGACTTCAGATGCGAAACCCTTAACCACCTTCCCTGATGGATCTCGAACTATTCCAGCAATTGAGCAGAGGAAATCACCTGGGAACCATGAAGCATCAACGTTGATTTTCAGCTCATCTTTGTCCGGCGGTTTCCATTGAACAGGTATGCTTCAATTTGGGGGTAAAGGTCTCTTTCGATTCTGCCATCTGCTGAATTTCTTTGCTGTTCTTGTGCGAGATCCACGAGATCCATTGGTTGCGGAGGTTTGGCTCTAAAAATCAGGTTGTTTCTGGACTTCCAGATGTTCCACAGCACCACCGCCATGAGTTCTCTTTCGGGTAATTCTTCAAAAACCCCCAACAGCCACTGATTGAATTGCTTGACATTGCTTGGGTTGCTGATGATGTTGATGCGTGGATCTGCCCAGATTGTTTTTGTCCATTTGCACAACAAGAAGAGATGTTCTGTGGTTTCCAAATTTGTGAAGCAAAATGTGCATAAGGGGTCGGGTAAAATTTTCCTTTTGTAGAGGTTCTCTCGTGTGGGAATGGCATTTTGACATAGGCTCTAGAGAAACGTTCGCATTTTCGGAGGTATGGCAAGACTCCAAATTTGAGTCCATAGAGTTCGGGGGGACTTAAAAGAATAGGATGCCCTGTTTTGGTTAGTGCTGATGGTTTTTGGGTAGGCTCGGTTGTATCCGCTCTTCACGGTGTATTTCCCTAACCTGTTGCCTGTCCATACTAGACTATCCTGCTTAGGATTCGAGCTTAGAGGAATCGCCAGAATCTCATTAGCAATTTTTTCTTCAAAAAGATTTCCTCCCAAACTCTGGATTCTGCATTAATATATTTTGACACCAGGATAGGTTCTTGTTGATTAGCTGGTCCTCCGATCACACCATGCTTTAACCATTTGTCTTCCCGTATTTTAATGGATTTGCCATCCCCCACTAACCACTTAACGTTTGCTTCTATTGCTTCTCTTCCTATTAACAGGCTTTGCCATCCCCAAGACGGTCATTGTCCCTTGCTAGCTTTCCATAGATCACCTAGTGGGAAGTAGATTCCTTTTAGTATTCTGCTCCACAAAGCTGATGGAGAGTTGGATAATCGCCAGGGTTGCTTTCCGAGCATTGCACAATTAAAGTTAAGCAGATCTTTGAATCCCAAACCTCCCTCATCTTTTCTAGTTTTTAAAACTTCCCATTTTTTCCAATGCAGCCCTCTCTTTGAGTCACCTTTTTGCCACCAAAATGATGCAATTCTTCTTTCTATGGCTCGACAGATGGACATAGGCAGTTTAAATATGGACATTGCATAAGTGAGAATGGCTTGCATAACACTCTTGATCAAAATTTCTTTGCCTGCTTTGGTAAGTAGCTTTTCTGTCCAGTCCTCTAGCTTCGAATTTACTCGTGCTAAGATCCATGCAAACATTTCTTTCTTTGAATGACCCAATTCTGTTGGAATACCAAGATATTTCCCAGTTTTTTCTATAATGGGAACTCTGAGCTCATGGGCTAGGTTTCTTTTTAGAGATAAAGGACTGTTACTGCTTAAGAAAACCCTTGATTTGTTTAAATTTACAGCTTGCCCCGATGCATAGCAGTACTGATTAAGTATATGTGCTAGGTTTTGGCATTCGACAATAGTTCCATCTAGAAAAATTATAGCATCATCGGCGAAAAGTGAATGAGACAGTGTAGGGCAGAACCTGTTTAGTGTTATCCCCTTGATGCTGCCCTCTTCAATAGCTTTGTTTATCAGCCATGTTAAAACATTGGCTATTAAGATGAATAAATATGGCGAAAGGGGATCTCCTTGTCTGAGTCCTCTCGAGGGGGAAAAATATGGAGTTGGTTCCCCGTTAATCTTCACACTTAGGGACACTGTCGAGACACATTGCATGATTAGAGATACCCACCCCTCACAAAAGCCCATTTTCAGCATACAATCCTTTAAGAAATCCCATTCGATTCTGTTATATGCCTTCTGCATGTCCAGTTTCAAGATTGCCTGGAATTTTTTCTTTCTTTTTGTAATTTGCAGCTGATGTAATACTTCCTGAATAATTAGTATATTATCCTGTATTTGTCTACCTTGAACAAAGACACTTTGCTCAGGCTCTATAATATCTGAAAGCCAAATCTTTAACCTATTTGCCAGGACTTTAGAGATGATTTTGTAGCTGAAATTGCATAAAATGATAGGTTTGAATTGGCCAATGTTTTCTGGAGTTTTAACTTTTGGTATCAAAGATATGTATGTTTGATTGAGGTGAGGATCAAGGGTACTTGTTTTGTAAAAATTCTGCACTAACTGGAACAGATCAAGCTTTATGTTCTCCCATGATTGTTGATAAAAGAGGCCGTTAAATCCGTCTGGGCCGGGGGCTTTTAGTGCCCCCATTTGAAAAACTGTTGCTTTTACCTCTTCCATCATGATGCTAGCTAGCAGATTTGCATTGATTTCCTCTCCCACTGGACTGGGGCACTGATTTAGGATGGGTTGATAGTTTCTGGGACCCTCTGATTTGTATAGGTTCCTATAGAAGGAGCCAATATGATTTTTGAGAGCTGAGGGATCTCGGCACCAGCTTTGATCTTCCATTTGCAACATAGTGATCTTATTTCTCTGCCTTCGTTGTACGGTAGTTGCGTGGAAAAACTTGGTGTTTTTATCACTCCATTGCAGCCATTTAATACGTGATCTCATACCGCAGAATTGTTCTTCTTGTTTCCATAATTGTTCTATCTGGTTGATAATGTTGTGGACTTCCTTCTTGCTGGCATGTTGGGACTGTTTATTAGTTATCTCTGTTAAAGCTTGGTTGAGCTCCCTAATCTGATTTGATGCATTGGCGAACTTCTCTTTACTCCACTTTGCAAGCACTTTTGTCGTTTCATTGGTTTTTGCTGAGAAGCTGGTCTGGCTGAGGGGTGTTTTGTTCCATATTTGCTGTATGAGCTCATGGTACTCTTCATGTTCTGTCCAGAATACTTCCAGCTTAAAATCTCTCTTTCTTTTCTTGCTTTCAGGGTGCAACTTGAGGAGGAGAGGGCTGTGATCCGAGCCAATGGCTAGAAGGGCTTGTACCTCAGCTTCGTGGAAGGTATAAAAGGGATCTATGTAAGTCAATGTGTATAAAGACGAGCTATGAGAATTACAAGGACACTTACACACTTCCTAATCGACCAATTTGGTTATACACTAATTGTTAATCTTTTGATAAGTGCACAAGTGCTGTTATGGTGCGTGTATACTTGGGAATATGATCTAGGAGCTTTGAGTAGAAGCAGCACAATCTACACCTATAAAATCTCAAGAGCTGCTAGTAAATTCCAACCTGGTTGGTGGCTGTTGATTTTGAAGAGTGGATATAGGCTCATTCCAAACCAAACCACCATAAATCCGCGTGCATTCATCTCAATACTCTTTACTTGTTATTTCATTTGCGTGATAGGAGCACTACTCACTAGACCATCAAATGGGTGAGTTGGATTGGGTTGGTTTGGGTTGGGTCAAAAAAGGTTTGACCCATATTTAGTGACTTATATCCAACCCATCCCATACCTAGTACACACTTGATATTGACACCTAAATTTTTGGGCATTTAATTTGGGGACTATAATAATTCAAGATTTCAAGCCAATCTCAAGATTTTGAGTACAAACGAGTTGGCTGAATGTGAGTTTAGGGCTATGCCTAACTTTTCTCAATCCCATTAGACCAAATTGATTTAATTTCAATATCACTTTGGGCACAATTATGATAATTTGAGGGAGTGAACATGAAACGACACATCAAGATCAAAGGGGTTGGGCTAGGTCAACTCGGTTCGGTCTAGTGGGCTGCAACCCAAATTGGCTCAATGGGCTGAACAAATGAAGATGGCTGAGCTTACAAGGTAGTTTAAAGAGGGATAGAATCATTGGGAAGTCTTGGGTCAACCTGATTAACCCGATTTGACCAAGGTTGGTCCGAGGCAACCAAATTAATCTAAAGGTCAATAATTCCAGCACATAGATTAATGGTTGGCCCCTTCTCTCCCAAATTGCAAAAATGTTATTTTCTCAAATTATTAAAATTTTAATTCCATGTCATCAATCCTTGAGAGCCCTAATTATCTCCGTACATTTTTCATCTAATTCTAGCTTTATAATGCCATGTCACCCATCCGTGTGCATTTGCAAGAGTCAATCATAAGCTTACTTGCTCATTAAGACTATAGTGTTGAGTTGTACAGCTAGGATTAATTCTTAATTAGAAAACTTCCCTCCAAATTTTCTCTCTTATGATGCATTTGATTCAATATTCCGAAGGGTCTTTCGGCACCCAAAGTCCCTCGGGGAAATACTGAACTGTTTGACAATCATTTTAAATGAGCTTTCAAGTGAAAGCCAGCATTAGGAGGGCTGAAAGCCCAATGCTAATAAGGACTAGTATTGGGCTTTTAACATTTGATGAAATGCTAAACTCATTTTTTTCTTCCAAAACTACCCTCACAAATTCTTAAAATTTTCGATTTTGTCCCTTGTTTTTTTTTTTTTTTTTAAATTACAAAAGGACCAAACCCTTTACCAGTCCGACGAAGGGCAATGGTTGCTGGTGAGCCAGATCTAGCGTTAGTGGTCGTCGGTTGGGCGACCTCCGACAGCCTTCGCTAGGGTCGTGTGACCCTCATCAAAGGTCCTTTAACCTCGAGTGACCTCGACCAATGGCTGCCAACGCTAGATTTGACTTACCAGTGTACTTTTTTAAAATTATACATATATTTTGCATTATTGTTAATGATTATATTTGAAAAATTGCATGCATCATTTTTTCCAATTTTAAAAGAATAAAAATTTAAAAATAGTATTAATTACTTAAAGGACTTTTTAAATGTGTTTTTTTACCAAACGACATTTTTTTCAAAGTTATTTCTTAAAACGTAGTTTATCAAATGACTTTTACATTTGCCTAAAGCAGGCTAAATAGCTTTGCATTTATTTCCCCAATGGGATTTCAAAATAATAAATCAAATGCACCCTGAAACCCCTTGGCCTAGTTTCCCAATATAGAATAATACTCTCATAAACTTTTTGATGACAAAAAAAATTCATTTCAAAATATTATTCTCTTTTGAACTCTCCCTCTCGACATCTTCATCATTGCTGGAAAATCACTAATCGTCGGATGATCCTCGACTCCTCACTGCTTGCCGTGACTTGCGACCGACTTTAATGAGGTGTCTCCAAAGTTGCCGTGGTGGTCGTCACCTCCGGTAGTCGCCAAAGGTCCTCCAATTCGGTCAATTCTCGTTGTTGCTTGCCAAAGAGCCCAATCAAGGTAGGATTTCAAGTTGTTCCATCAATTCCAAAGGATTATCTTAGGATACCCAGGTTGATCGCAGTGTAAAATTGAAATAATAACTTCAATTTATGATCACTTTTAAGTTTGGATATGATGGAATTTGATCAAAGCAACATGAAATAACAGATTTAGGATTGCTTGGTGAAACTGAAAATCTATTACATGTTGAGGTGAGTTTAGAGTTTCATATTTCATGTTAGCCAAAGCTTTTAGGATTAAAATCAATGGTAATTTGAGTATTAATTGAGCTTAGGTTGTTGCATGTTGCACGAATGATCACTTAGGACTAAATTGAGTTGATTGATCGGTTCTTAAGATTTGTTGAATAATGTTGATGAATATTGATGTCTGAGTGTTTGAAGATGAGTTTTAATTTTCATAGTAGCTAAGTAGAGGATGGCCTTAGCTTAGATGAATATTAAGAGCATGTGTTGAATGAGTTTAAATGTTTAAATGATTTTTGAAAAATCGTAACTGTTTTGACCTTATTGTGCCTATTTAATTTTATGAAAAGTTTATATAGAATATGGAGATACTGTTTACTAGAGAATTTTATTTAACATTGATACCTATAAATTTATATAAAGATCAGAAGATTTAGAATTGTAAAAATTGAATATGAAGTTACCGTAAAAATTGGGTGTTAGGCTTGGAATTTTAGTCTTTGTGTTGACCTTATGTGTTTTATAAATAATTGATCTTTTAAGGATTGTTTACAAAAGCCAAAAAATGAAAGTCGTATGGGATCTTGACTTGTAAATACCCAAAATTTTATAAAATTCTCTATGGAATAGGTCGGTCAATTTGAATAAATCAGGTCAATGTCAGAATTGGCTTAAAAAACTATTTTAGATTGAGTTCTCGAGGTAGATTGCATTATTACTCATATATGGAGTGATTTTTCTACCAAAGTTCAAATAATGAAAGTTGAAGAGTGTGTAATGAGCTGTCTCTCCATAAAATTTGATGCTATTTGAGGTTCTTTTGATATTTTTACAGAATTTACAATAGATGGGTAGGAACATGGCATAATCTAAAGCAGTCGGGTTTAATTAAATTTTTTGTATTAATTGGGCTATAATTGGAAAAAGTGACCTTAACAAAAGTTGAAATAGATACTTTAAGCTTTAATTGACACTTGGAGTTACTCAATTTGAACTTCTTCAAGACTTTTAATTGGATTAAAACTTAGAAAGTTAGAAGTAGGGATAAAAATAGAGAAGGTGACCTTTGGGTCAAGTGGATGCATACTTAATTGACGTTGTTTGTGATTGATTTATAATTGATTGCTCCTAGTTTTGATTAACAATGCATGACCCTTCGGCTGGTAGCTCAAGGATGAGGATGAGAGCTTATTTATGTGCTTAATGACTTAGTATATTGCTTGAGGATTATTCAAGTGGGGGTTAATAGTCACATTGCTATAATTAATTAACCCCTAACTTAATTAGGTGGGTGGGTAATCAAACCATATGATTGATGTTAAATTCCCAAATTAAACTCGATTTTTTTGGGAAATGGTTTATTGGATGAACTTGTTAAAGTTTGGATTAAGTGATTGCATGAATAAATGACACGATTAATTGAAGATTGGCGTGTCAAGATCTCTAAGCGGCGGTGAATAGATTTAGGTTTAATATATTAGCTTAGTGTTAATTATGCTAATTTAGTTAATAAACATAGCAACCAATAATCAAAATAACTTAGAATTTAGCAAGTCAAGGTAGAAAAATAAAATAAAATCAAATTAGACTATCACTTTCTTAAGAAATGAATAGCTTAGACTAGATTAGTATCAACACCCCTATAAAATGAGTAAAAGTTAAGCCCACCTGAATCTACTTCAACATTAGGAGTTATGCTTTGTCTTTGACATCAAGCTTATGGAGGTTCATGTCTTAAGGCTTACAATAAGGCAATGTAATATTCTTTACCTAACTTGGTATTTCATAGGAATTATGTCTTGGGACTTAGAACCAAGTAATGTATATTCTTGCCTGACAATTATGGAGTTTTCTTTCTTGTACTCTATTTTAAGGATTTTAGTAGTTGAGTGTTTACTTCCCGCACTTTCAATAAATTGATAGTTATTTTAATACCTTTATAGCATGTTTAGGATAAGCTTTAGGATCATAATAACCACCTAAAAACCATTGCATTATCATGTAGCAACTTGAAAAATCTTTGGGACACATAATTGGTAACAAAAAATATTTGATCACTTGGATGAACATACCAATTGATAACTCTATAATAATAAAGTTATTCTAACTATTTTAAGCTAAGTAGCATAGACACTGACGCGTGACATGCAACACGACATGACACAACACAACACGTTGACACATCGTTTCTAAAAAAAATAGAGAATTCTGACATGTTAAGATACGTTATATGTTAAATATATATTTATATATACATAATAAACTATCATTTTTATAATTATTTCAATCAAATTAATTGATTCAAATTCACAATAAATAAATAATTAAAAAAGCCTAGAATGAATTTACACTTAAAATACTAATCCATTATTTATTAATATAATCAATTATTTCAATTTGACAAATACAACTCCATTCTAATAATCCATAAAACTTGGAGAAAAAAATGAGTGATTCTCATTCTGGACTAGCATGTCAAACGTGTCGAAAGAGGAGAAAAAAGAAACTTGAGGGTGAATTTTGTATCATGGGAATTGAGAGCCCGAAGAGAAGAGAGTACTAGATTTTTCTTATTTCTCTATTTAATATTTTTATTAATATTATTTTATTTTTCATATAGATATATTTTGACCTATCATTTATTGAAAATTTTTAAAATTGATCTCGGATGTCGGAATCATGTGTTGGAAACTCGCTGTTGGAATTTTAAGAGGGTCATAGAGTGTCGAAAAAGTTGACTAGATGTCGGATTTTCCAACATGTGTTGATCAAGTGTTGGACATGTGTCGGAGTATCTGACACAGCACAAATACCCCCCAAAGAGTGTCGGTACTTCCTCGATTTTAGGCACTAATAATGGTACTTTACAATGCAATATTTTCTAAAAATATTTGGATTTCTTTCTATTTACCCAAATCTTCCTTGATTGTGCAGAATGAGATATGGAGAAAATAAGGAAAAAAGGCCAAAAAGAAGGAAAGGAAAATTGTGTGATTCAAAAATTCAAATAAAAAAGCGTTGGAAGATGGATACCAAATCTAGGATTTTGTGATTTATTCCTTGATTTTATGTGAAAAAAAGAAGAAGCAATTGTCTTGTGTTAGAATTCTTGAATGTATCCCATAAATAGGATAACATTGAGAGTTTTTTTTTTTTTTTTTTTTGGATGGGACAATGTTTTTATTTTCAGATCATTTTTCATTGTTGTAGGAGTTTTTCAAGTATTTTTTAAAAGAGTATGAAGTGGTGATATAATTCTTGTTCTTTTATTTCGAGATGTTTAGTTAAATTTATAATTTCGTTTCTTCTTCTATTATGTTCTAATTTTCTTTTGTTAGGGCTCTGATATAACCTGACCATGATGATATGAATTTTATGATTTTTTTTGCGTGCAAGTGATTTCATTCGTGTGAGTTACATATTATTGCGCTTAATAATTTTCAAGTGACTAGTTACCACTTGAATGATTTGATGCTTATATATGAGACTGAAAAGTGATAATATACAATTACTCCTTAAAATATATAACCATGAATTAAATGTGTATAGAAATACACCATGTCATTTGTGTAGCTTTTAGTGATAAGGTGATTTAATAGACTCATTGTAAGTTGGAAGTATTCATAGATTTTAATGCACTAATGTTTATTTAATTCACATAGAGATATAGTGAATTAATAAATTAAGTAAGTTTGCTATACCTGTAGATATAATAGTAAATAAATTAGGAAATTCTACTAACACATGTTTAATATCATTCTTATATGCGTAATAATCTGAAATTCATATTTAGTAGTTATGGTGAAATCGGGAACATATTTATATGATTGATTTACTATATTTAGTTTCCAAATTTTGCTTTTAAGATTTTTATTTATTTTATTCTCAATTCTATTTTGATCTGTTCGATAAATTTTAGAATTAATTTATTTTTAATATTTAATTGGTTTGTTATTCATCAATCTCTATGGGACAATATTATTTTCTCATCATTATATTACTTATTTCATAAGTCCATTTGCATTTAGAATTTTATGAACACCAACCAATTTAGAGCTACTAAAAGAGCACTAATAAGACTATGAGCGTAATCAAGTCCCCATTTCTAGATAATATCTAGTTGCATAGAAAGTGAGACAATCTCTCTTGTCTCACTTGGTTTTTAACTGACCTGAAAAGGCCAGTGGCAATTCCTGACTTACATAGAACCCTGTAGGATTAATCTGAACTCCAAATGAATCCAACATTGCGGGAGGTAATGGCTTGGGAGAGCCTACACCTAATTGAGGGTTGTTGGCCCGCATTTTGGGCATCACCTCTAAATCTCATCCTTGGTTGCGACACTAGACCTAAAACACTTTTATATTTAACCCAATGTAGGAAAACTCCTACCAAAACTAAGATGAGAGTGCAGAGTGAGTGAGCACAAGATCAAGTAAGGGTGAGAGAGAATCATAAAGATGTGTTGGGTGTAAGTTAGTTGTGAATCTATTTAACACCCAAATTATTTTAGGCTTTATCATTCTAAATCCATTTATGACCAATTTACTGAATATAATTAATACATACATACATAAAATAACTCAGCCCATCAAATATTGGTTAAGAAATGGATTTATGACCCATTTTGATAGGTCTATCAGTCATGTAGTTCTTACATATATAAATTTGATTCTACTCAATTTCACAAAAATTGTCAAGCTTAGTTATTTAACCTATTCACACCAGTTGAGTTATATCACTAGGCTTAACAATCTTGACTCCCACAAAGGCTCTTTCCTTTCATTTCTTAAGCATGGTTGGTGTCTATGATTTCCTATGCAATAAAAAAAAATGCTATTTTATACTTCTATCTGGAGTAAACATCAATTGTCAAGGTGAAATAATACGATTGAGGAAGTCTTTCAGTCTATATGCTAGCTAGGGCGAGCATGGTTCGGGTTGGATTGTTCCACCTCCTAATCCTAGGACTGACACAGTGTTGGTCCTCAATTTTTGGGATTGAGGACCAACCCCGTTGAGCCTAGGACTAAGGACTAGATCGATCTAATGGGTTTGGTCTGGTTCTAGGGTCAATTCAAGACCAACCGATAATTTTTTCGTTTTATTTTTTGTACTCTCTAAAAAGGCAAACCTATCATTTCAAATTACATATCCATCGACAATGCAGTGTTGTGCAGTCAAACTATAAATAACAATACATATTCAATAGAAATTTTACACATGCCAAAAGTAAGAAATCATCAAAACGATTAAGATCGTTTATAGTGATATGGGACAAGATGGGAAGTTTTTGTAATAATCAATCAATAATACTCGTAACACCATATGTAAAAACGTTATAAATAATATATTGGATATATTATATAATATATTTTAGATATTATATATAATATATATGGTCATTGTTGATTTGGGTTAGATCGACTCTAAACTCCTAGGACTGAAGACCAACTCGTACAATGCTGGTCCAGGGATCTTAGGACTAAGGACCGACCTAGTCTCCTTAGGAACTAGACTAGGATTGGCAGGTTTGGGCTAGTCCAGGATTAGTCCCCTAGATCGATGCTCACCCTTAATGCTAGCAGGTTAAAAATGAATTTATCCTCACACTACAGAGACTTATGGGGCAAACTTGGTTTAAGGTGTGTGCCTTATGAGATTTTAGGAGGAGAGTAATGAATATATGATTAAATAGGTAGGGTACCTCACTTGTGCTAAAAAGTAATCAACAAAATGGACCACCCGGGTCTTCACCACTTCCCAGCATTTTGTACAGAGAATGGCATGAAATCCATCTAGACTTGGTGATTTACGAGGGCAGTCATTTTCAAGACGTTATAGATTTTATACACTATTGGAATAGTTAGTAGATCTAAGTTTTTCTTGGAAATTGTCTCAGGTAAGAGTTCCCTAATTAGAGTATATGGAAGTGTCAGCTTGAGAAAAGCTTTGTATATTAGGCAAAGTTGAAAAGTTTAGAATTAAATTAGTATTTGTATAAAAGATTTGAAATTTATTAGGCAAATTTCGCAGCCTATATGAGATTATAATATGAGTTTGGACAAAACATCAATAAACTTGCAATAGAATTCTATAACGTTACATTGGGAGGAGAGAGAGAGAGAGAGAGAGAGAGAGAGAGAGAGAGAGAGAGATGGAGCACTCAGCCAAGGTGTTGTCAATAAGCTCTCTTGGGAAAAATCTTGATGCCTTACTCTGGCATGGTAAATTAGAATAACTACTTTTGGAAGTTGAAAATGGGGTTTTGCAAGTTGAGGATGGGGTTCTAATTGTACCATATAACATAGCTAGCGACTTTTTTTGCAATTCCAATTCCTCTCAAAATTATGGGTGTGATTATATAAAGAATATT
Organism: Eucalyptus erythrocorys; assembly: GCA_014182555.1. Classification (NCBI taxonomy): domain Eukaryota; kingdom Viridiplantae; phylum Streptophyta; class Magnoliopsida; order Myrtales; family Myrtaceae; genus Eucalyptus; species Eucalyptus erythrocorys. The sequence goes on along the minus strand of CM024598.1, from coordinate 11,570,104 downwards.
TGACATTGGATCATCTAGTTCACTACTCACTGATTTTAGTTCTTTGATTGAAATTGAGTTTAATGATAATATGAGATAAATACTCAATCCTCTTTTATCAACTGTCACCTCGAGGTATTAAGTTTCCTTTGTGCTTTAATCTTGTCGTGACTTTCCCAAAGATGAACCATAAGAGGAAAGTTAATGGATTACTGGGTGGGCACTAATGGTTGTATTAAAGAGATGGTGCTGTCACTTAGCACGAATTCTCTCAATCTGATATCAATCGCAACTTGAAGATTTTAATTCAAACATAACAAATTTTATGAAAATGTTCACTAAAAGTTGATTTTTTAAGGTTTGACTAGTAGGTCAATTGAAAAGTCAATCTTGGACTTATTTGGAAAATGACACCTAAATACAAATAGAATAAAATGACACTTAAAAGACACTTGAAAGATTTTTTTTTGGCCGAGAAATGAGCCCTCTTGTGATTAGGCATCTCGAATTTCGAGTTTCTATGCTATTGAATTTGTTCGCAAGTTCAAGTGTCAACGACACAAAACCTAAATTATAGAACTTCATTTCTTAATTATCCAAGAAAAATTGCTTCAAAACATGCGATATAAAACCTTATCCAATTGCTCCATTTTATTTTGATCTTTGACCTTGGCTAGCAAACTATGTCAATTTCTTGATCTTATGTGCTTTGATAGCTAAGGGTTTATGTGGGCCCTGTTTGGCGACGTTTCCCTTTTTTTATTTTTTTTGTTCTTTTGTTTCCGAAACAGAAAAATAACATAAATTTGTTTGATAACTTTAATTAATTTTTGTATTCCCTGGACCATACTAATGGCCAAGTAATAGATTTGATATAGAAATAAGAAGTAGAAAAAACCTTACTTCTTTGTTCCTAGGAACAAAAAAAGAAATAATGTCATTTTAGAAAAAAAAGCTCAATATAACCTAATGCTTGTCTTTACACAATCGACACAAGGTCTAGTCTCCTCACTTGATTCGAGTCCCCATTTTTCAGAATAGAAAAAAATTTAGGAATTTTTTTAAAAATAGATTTCGAGTAAATTTTATTACATTTTAATGTTAATTCTAGTTTAGAATTAGTTTAGCATTAAAAAATGTGAAAATATTTTGAGGAAAATTAGATTAAGTATTGAATAAGCTTTTAGGACTTTACTATATGGATTTTTGAATGCCGTTTTTTTTTTTTTTTTTTTTAGAAACAATGCTAGGTCGTGAAAGCATGGTGACTCCAAGCAGCTTTTGTTTTTATTCTCTACACTCCCGTTTATTGTAATGCCCAAAGATTTACTTTCAACCTCTTTGAGTTATAAATCAATGAGACTCTCTATTGCCATTTCTAGCCATCCATCTTTGACTAACTATTATGTTGGATTTTCTTAGGTCATTTTAAAATATCTTGATCAATTAAGTCATTATAAAAGTCTAGTTTCATTCAAACATGAAATGTTAAGTCTCTTTATAATTAAATAAAAAAAATTGGGTATATAATTCTTTAGGGTCGTACCAAACGCATTTTTGTTCTTTTTCTATTTTGGGAATATAAAATTTGTGCAATTACTAAACACATTCTTCTGCTTAAAATCTATCCGGGTAATAGAAACAGGAAAAAAACTATTTCTTACCAAAATTTGTTCCTAGAAATAGAAATTAACCAAACGCACCCTAATAACTATCACATTTCTATTTTTTTGTTCTTCCATCTTCTAGAATGGAAAAAATACAGAAATTCATTTGGTAATATCGCCTAAGTTTTCTATTTCTCGGAATAGAAAAGCGGCCAGCAAATATATTCGGAACAAAAACAAGAAGTAAAATCTACTTCTTTGTTTCTGGGAATAGAAATGGAAAAAATTAATTCTAAAAAAAAATTGTTCCCGTGATTAAAAAATATTACTAAACCCCCCTAAGTGTCTTCTCAAAAAATGGAAAAAATACAAAAACTATAACAAACCCAACCCAGATTCAAGGTACAAAGCACTTGCAACCTACTTCCGCTTTGAACTAAGGGAAAATGTCACAAATGGTCCTTGAACTTTTATCTAATGTTCAATTTCATCCCTGAGCTTTCGATTTGCTCAATTTGGTCCCTGAACTTTCATCTAATGTTTAATTTCATCCCTGAGCTTTCGATTTGCTCAATTTGATCCCTAAACTTTCATCTAATGTTCCATCTAGTCCCTAACTATTTGAAAATCGACAAACTTCTCTCTCTCTCTCTCTCTCTCTCTCTCTCTCTCTTTAATACCAAACTATTTTTTTTATAAATAAAAAAATACCAAACTGGTTTTTTTTTGGTCGAAAAAATAGCACATTTATGCAAAGTAATAAAGGTCAACATTTCTTTCCTTTCTCCATATTAAAAACAAATGGAAAAAGGGACATGAATAATAAACAAATGTGAATCTTGCATTTTAATTTTTTTTTGTATGTAAATTACTTGAATAATGTACAAAAGCCCATCAATCAATTTTTCCCTTTTCGGTGAAGCCCATAAAAGAAATCGATTGATGGGCTTTTGTACATTATTCAAGTAATTTGCATATACAAAAAAGAAATCAAAATGCAAGATTCACCTCTGTTTATCATTACTGTCCCTTTTTCAATTTGTTTTTAATATGGAGAAAGGAAAGAAGTATTGACCTTTATTACTTTGCATAAATGTGGCATTTTTTCGACAAAAAAAAACCCAATTTGGTATTTTTTTATTTATAAAAAAATAGTTAGGTATTAAAAAAAGGGAAATTGGTCAATTTTCAAATAGTTAGGGATCAGATGGAACATTAGATGAAAGTTCAGGAACCAAATTGAGTAAATTGAAAGCTCAGGGATGAAATTGAACATTAGATGAAAGTTTAGGGACCAAATTGAGTAAATCGAAAGCTCAAAGATGAAATTGAACAATAGATGAAAGGTCATGGACCATTTGTGACATTTTCCCTTGAACTTAAATAAAAACCATTCCCTTCTTATCTGAGGGAGGCAATTTTCAAAATGTGAAGATGTATACATAAAAAATTATCATGAACCACTTAAACTTGGAATATATACAGAAATATCTTTTTGGCACGTCCGGTTCCACCACCTATTTCCACCACCTATCCTTCTGCCAACATACACATGGCCAAGGCCACCTTTTCCCCATCTGCTCTGTGTCTTATATACAGGAGAGTTACCCACTTGTGCCTGCATCAAATGAGAGCAGACTATTATATTGAGATTCCTCAGGATAAAATGACAGAGACAATAAAATGCCACTTTCAAGACTATACATGATATCTGACCAAAAAAGAAAAGACTATACACGATAAATTGTGAACAAGGCTTTATAAAATTTAACATTAAGAAAATCATTGAAAGCTAATTATTTAAAAGGAAACACTTGGCCAAAGCCACTTTTCTCAATTTGCTTTCTGTCTTATATTCAGGAGAGTTACCCACTTGTGCCTGCATCAAATGAGAACAGACTATTTTATTGAGATTCCTTGGGATAAAATGACAGAGACAAGAAAATGCCACCTTTCAGTGCTAGATATGATGAATTGAGAAGAATGCTTAATAAACTTTAACATTAAGAAAATCATTGAAAGCCAATTACTAAAAAGGAAACACTTGGCCAAAGCCACCTTTTCTCAACTTGCTTTCTGTCTTACATACAGGAGAGTTACCCACTTGTGCCATCATCAAATGAGAGCAGACCATTGTATTGAGATTCCTCGGGATAAAATGATAGAGACAAGAATATGCCGCTTTCGGGACTAGACATGATAAATTGAGAACAATGCTTAAAAAACTTTAACATTGAGAAAATCATTGAAAGCCAATCATTTCAAAGGAAACACTTGGCCAAGGCCACCTTTTCTCAATGTGCTTTCTGTCTTCTATGCAGGAGAGTGACCCAACTGTACCTGCATCAAATAAGAGCAGACTATTGTATTGAGATTCTTCGGGATAAAATGATAGAGACAAGAAAATCCCGCTTCAGATCTCGACATTCGAACACTCCTTGTCCACCATGCATATGTGAATCTAGATGGTGACTAGTTCTTCAAGGCTATATCATAATTCTACTGGGAACTTCTTCACTGTAACATAGACAATGCAAAGCAAAAGGAAAAGCGCAAATGTTGAAAAGAAGTCCCCTTCGATAATTAGGATTCCTAATTATTGGCAATTAAATTAATGATTATTCTTTTGTTGCGTGAGCTTTTTAAGAAAACTGCTGATTCCAAAGTTCTTGTATTTCACTTATACTTTAGTAGTTTCCTTTTAAATAGTTAGCTTTCAATAATTTTCTTAATATTGAAGCTTATAAGGTTCGAAGCAAAAAATACAATTTGAATATTTTTCTATTATTTTCTTTTTGATCTATTAGAAAAATATGAGAAGTTAAGTTCCTATTTTTGTAAAAAAAAATACAATTAAAAAAAAGGAGTCATGAAATAATTCTTATCAAAATTTATTTTATAATTTTTATCAAAATTTATTTTATAATTTTTATTAAGAGGAGACGGGTTCGTGGTAATTTTGAGCATGGGTCATATCAATGGAACACAAGGAAGTGATACTCTTGAATAGAATTTAATCTACAATGAAGCCTGATGACATAAAAAGCTTTGTTGAAATTTATTGACGATAAAATGCAAAGACAAAGATATAACGTTGGAATTTAATTAATGACAAGATATCTAAAACTATGACTAAGTACGGGTATTGAAAGATATTTAAATTGCGGAAAAGATAAATTGTGAAAAAAGTAAAGATAATGATAAATTTGCGAAAACATTGAGTTTTTTCATTGATTGTTAGGCTTTAAAAAGAGTACGACGTGACCATTTAGATCCCACAATCAATGGTCGTAATTACAAGTTTGGAATTCAAATAAATAAATAACTTCCTAACGGCGGTTACAAGAAACTGTGTTATCCGCTAACTCTTTTTATCTAGCCACAATAAGTTATAAATGCCCTAAATTAGCAATAATAAAACATAACTACCCAGTAGTTACGTCTTCATGTCGAGCGCCCGTTATCGATAATTTTGTCAAACAACTTCTCAATTCTTGATTAAGCTCCTATCAATAACTGATGTAATCAATGACTTCCTTTGTCAGTTGCCGATTTTTATCAAGTTATTGATTGTTCTCTTAATTATTGGCCAAACTTTATTCTTATTGATTGATTTTTTTTTTAGTCAGTTCTACTCTATTCCTACTCTACACTCACTATTAAACTTTTGCTTTGCCTCTTGCAGGGCGTGGGAGTCGAAACCCATTCCTGAAATTTACGCGTCCTCACCCCATCCCTTCTCGAGAAGGTGGGGATTTTAACCCCTCACCTCCCCCTTCCATGTTGGAAGAGTGGACAGTGGGGCGAATCCCAGTGATTCTTATCGATTGATTTGATACTTGTCAATAATAGCCAAAAAGCTGATCATTTTGGGTGTCTAACGCTTTTTCTCAAAAAAAAAAAAAGAAAAAGAAAAAGGAAAAAACGAGATCTTCCACTTGCGAAAATCGGTTTTCGTCCTTCAACTTTTGGGCAAGATATTATACCCATGAAAAGATTTTTAATTTGTGCCAATAGCTTTATATATTCCTTTCCGATTTTCATTCCGCAACGCGTGTAGTACTTTGTTTACATAGATCGCTATAGTATGATTATTGAGTGATCTTCTCGGACGCTTTGCAGATTCGGAATCCACTTTCTTGCCATACATGTGAACGATATCACTTTACCCTTAAGGTGTGGATACAACAAAAAAGCAATTTTTCTTTTCGCTTTGTTGCATACAGAACGACTCTTCTTTTCAATCTAGAATCTCTTTGCATGATGCAGCATGTCCCGATCTCTCCAAGTTTCTTTTCGCCCCCATTGGCACGCCCCACGGCCAGAAATGGCTTGTTCATTTTTGTACACTCCCTAGCCCTTTGCTTTTAATCCAAAAAAAGAACACCAGGGAAACAAAAGATGCTTGCGGAGGATGCAACCACCCAAAAGCCAAAGGAAAGAGAGAGTTGTGCTACACTACTCCAAACCCATGCCGTGCTCACATACAACTCCATCCGGGAACGCCTCATCTTGTCGTCACTGTAGTTCAGAGAGTCTGGATGGTTCCCAAAAAGAGCAGTACTATGCCGCCGACCTCCACGTATATATCGCTCGGTCATCTCCCTGCAGTTCCGAATCTGATTTTCGCGGGATAAGCACCGTATCAATGCCATGGTATTTGTAAAGTCCATTTTGGTGCCAATGGTTTTAGACCGATCACTTAACTGACTCAAGTGATGGTACTTGACATGACTCACCGGAATAACTTAAGTAGACAACTTTGACACTGCATTGATCGTTCATAAAATTTTGGCACTGAAATGATCATTCTTAAAGTTTTGGCACAAAATATTTAGAAATTGTGTGATGCATTTATGTACTGGACAGCGTTTGTTAAATATATCAATTTTTCACAACTTGAGAAAGCAGAGTTAAATTGGTGCGAAAACATTTCCTAGCATTGATCCTCTCAATCAATCAAAGATAAGTAGTCCATTTCTATAAGGCTTCAAGCTCTGTTGTTCAATCTCAAAGCAGGGCAAGATCAGAACAAATGTGAAGTTACAAACCATGGAGAAATGTTACTTCTTTTTTTTTTTTTTTTTTTTTTTGGTGAAAAGCAAATATTAAAAGAAATTATTTGGAGAGAATGTTTGCTCCATGATTTTGCTTTTTAGTCTAATAAAACAAAGAAAAATAGTGGCAAATTTAGAATTTTTGCTTGTCTCACGTAGCCATTTTGTCAAATTTTTAATTAATAAATTCAAGCACAAAAATTAAGTGATCAATTTAGTGTCAAAACATTATGAAGGCTCACTTTAGTACAATTTTTAAGTGATTTAGGCTAGCACATCAAATTTTCCAGCAAACAAAGTAAATGGAGTAACTTAAGTGATCGCTATTAAAAAGTTGTGGCATTTAAATGATCAATTTCAACCGTACAAAAATTTGTGATGGTGGTACTATCATTTTCCCCTTTTTTGAGCGTTAAAGGGCAGACGTTTATGATACCAACACCCACATTACTATTGAGCCATGGAATATAAAGCCACATCTGGCGAGTGGGACACATCAAGCTTTTTGGTTGGTTTTAGTGCTCTTTACCAACCGTCAGAATCCGACACGACACACATGAGCTAAGCCCCTAAAGGAATACTCAATGTGGTCGTAATCAAGATTGAAGCAATTTGTGAGTGACTTAAACTCGAGCGGCTAAACTTTGAGTCTAGGGCGAGGTCTTGGATTTGAGCTTCGAGATCCCCCCAGGTGAAGGTCTTAGGTCGAAAGATGAGAAATCCGGTCCGGCCTCTAGATGCTTTTTGTCTCGTGTTTGTCCCGAGGGTTCTTGTTTGAGCAATTTGAGTGTTGGAGTTTTTGTTACGAGCACCAAGGACTTGGTTCAGTCCTAGGTGACATTGGGTACCAAAAGGATCGAGGTTCGAGCACCAAGGTCTTAGATCTAAACTTTGCACCCTCAAGATTGGTCCCTTGGGTCCTGGATCCGAGCATCAAGCATCGGGGGTCCCAAAGCCAAGGTCTTGAGTTCGAGTATGTGGCCGGGGACCAGGGTAAGATCAAGGCTCTAATTAGGTCTAAGTGTCATGACGTCATGTTTGGAGCCAAGGGGTCCAAGGTTGGCATCTCGAGTCCTTCTCTAAAGCTACATTTAATATCTAGAATAAAAATTATTTATCCTATCCTGTCTTTGCTTCTTATGTAAGATAAAATAATGTCAGCTATAAGAAATATATAATCTGGATAAAAATAACCCATAGGAGATGTGGAATAAATATAGATAGGATTTCTTATATCTATGATATACAAATTATTTTTCTTGGATAATTTTTTTAAATTAACAAAAATGAAAATAATAATTAAATATAAATAATATCTGAAATAAAAAAAATCAAAAAAATTAAAACTATTTTCCCTTTCAATTATTCCTATTTTATATAATTTTGGAATATCTTCATATTCTATGAAACAAAATTTTATATATGTAGTATTTATATTTGTTAGTAATTTTAGGTAAAATAGTGTAATTTATTATTTGATAAAAATTTATTAAGGAATGACAAAGGGGATACAAAATAAATTTAAAAAAATTAAGGAAATAAAAAAGAGGGAAATAATAAATAAATGAATAAATGAAAAAGAAGTAGAAGAACCTAAATTTTAAATGAATAAATTTAAACTTGAAAATGATCTTTCTAATTATTGAAGAATGATTTGCATTAAAGAAAATGAAGCTTTCACGACTCTATATTTCTCTTTCATGTTGAAGTTTATCCATGAAAACAATGAGAGTCGAAGCTCTCTTTCTTTCTTTTTTCCCTATAACTCTCTAGTTCATGTTATAAAACCTTGAAAGTAACAAGAGAGTTAAAGCTCTTCGTAAGTCTATAGTTCATGTTGAAGCTTCACGAAAGTAGCAAAGGAGTCGAAACACCATATGTTTTAGAATTGAGAAGATAAATGATAATGTTTTTTCTCTTACTAAATTTAGCATTTGTTGGTTGATCTACCTCATTGATATTGCCGATCTTCGTTTACAAATCTTGTCATTGTCAAACCTCTGACTTTGGAATGCCATGATGTGCTTTTATGGTATTTACAATTTGGACTGTACAATAATTCTAGATTGATTGAGGGAGGTTATCTTCGTTTGTGCAATTGTGATTTCTCTAGTAGTGAATTGTGAGAGATTCTTGTCATCTTCAATTGCTCATTTTCAGTTTCATTTATACTAATACGTTACTCATACCAAATAATGAATATGATAGAATATGAAAGTAACCCACTTTATTATTATGATTTACCAAATAATGTATATGATATAGCAAAATTCTTGAATTTCTTGTCCACATTCTTCAAATAGGCAAGTCTTAAAGAAAATATTTTCCATAAAACCGTTCTTCTAAACGATCCAAACGACTACAGATTGATAAATTGTTTTTTGACAACGAAATTCCCATGAAAGAAACAAAACCCTAGTCTGTGAACTTTAGCTAATGAGTTGAGTAAGAAACTCAAGTCAGCCAAAACTTTGATCGGGTCGAGCTCAAACTCGAAAAGATTAGTTCGATCAAGCTAGAAACTAATTTCTGTCCCGAGTTGGGTTCGAACGACATTCAATTTGGGTGATCGCTGGCCTTTTTTGCGGGCTCATGCTCATGCTTATGCTCATGCTGATCTCAAGGATCGCAAAATTTTCGTGAAACGGACCATCTCTCTCTCTCTCTCTCTCTCTCACACCCCCAAAAGCGAGGGGTCAGGATCTTCTTTAACGGACGGCCGAAAGGGAACCACATGTTGCACGGTAAGAAAAGGGATGGTGATCTTTATCTCTCTGGGGAGCCTCACACGTGGAGCACTCTGGCCCTCCATGCCTTTTGATGCCCTATGCATGGCCTATAGATTACACAATTCTATGAGCCCGCTCGCATAAAGAGTCCCTCACTATTCTTTTATAAATATCACAAGCCCTCTGTGGCCAAATTTATCCATAGAGTGTCAAGTCTCTGGGTGTGTGTGTGTGTTCTTGCAGCTCCTTTGACCACAAAATTCTGTGCTTGTCTGTCTGCGGGGTTTGATCATCTTGAACTGCATTCCCCTGAGCAATCAAAATGTCTTCGTCTGTCGATCCTCTGGTAGTGGGTCGCGTGATCGGCGACGTGGTCGACATGTTCGTGCCGTGTGTGAGCATGTCCGTGAGCTACGGCTCGAAGCACGTCACCAACGGCTGCGACATCAAGCCCTCCCTCGCGGTCAACGCCCCCAAGATCAGCATCTCTGGCCACCCGGACGAGCTCTATACCTTGGTACGTCGTCCCACCCGTGTAGCCGGTAGTGCATTCCGGAGGGTAGGTTATTACATGGATCTGGTGCATGCATCCTTCTCGGACGAATTCGGCAAGAATGCATCCACCAGATGCATGAAATAACGAATTCTCATCCTGGAGGGGGGTGATGATCGCATGCATGCATGGCGTGGTTTGATAGTGTGTTTGGAGAGAGCGGAAACAGCCATGGGGAAAACATTAGCTTCAAAACTGATAAATGCAAGAAGGGTCGTTTTTAATTTTATTTCTCTCTTTTGCGCACAGGTGATGGTGGATCCTGATGCACCGAGCCCTAGTGAGCCAAGCATGCGAGAGTGGATCCACTGGTGCGTCCACTTGCTCACGTTAATAATACAAACGCCTGTGTTTCTTCAGCTTATCTTGTAATTCTGACAAATGTGTCGGAGGACCAAATCCCACTGCTAGTCACAAGTGCTCATTATGATGTCATTCGCCCTTGCTTTGTCTGTTATCCTAGCCATCCGACTGACTTTGTGCGACTGTGTTATCTTTTGTTTTGTGGTTATCAGGATCGTGGTCGATATCCCTGGAGGCACAAACCCTAACCGAGGTAAAAACAAAAGAATTTCGTTGAGTTCAATCTCTTTTCTCTCCTTATGGGTCGTCATACACGAAATACTGATGAGAAATCAGCATGAATTTGCACGCCTCCATGATGCACTTGATTCCTGAAGAGTCTTTGTTATGGTTAAAGTCAGTACAATTTGGACATGCATTCTAGTCTGTGCCTATGTATCTTGATGACGAGATTTTGTGTGGCTGGCCGATATCAGATTGATTGAACAACTTTTAACTCTGCTTTCTGGTTTTGAGTTTTATAGGCGCAAACTTTCACATCGAACATGTCAATTTCTTATTTTCTCAAAATTATATTTCTTATTTGATCATAAGAAAAACAAACTAAGCCTAGCAAATGCAAAATTTTTATGATCTCAACGCCAATATGAAATGAACGATTTCTAATTTCTTTCGTTGAGCAACTCGCCATTAAGGTGCGGAAACCGGATTAACTATTGTGAAATTACCACGTCTTAAAAGGTCTAAAATTTAAAGTTTAGATTCTCGGACGAAGGTGTGATATTATGTAAGTATTATGATCAATAATTAATTATACGTGCAATGAGAAAGTGTAATCTCATGAGAATAAAATTGATTTTAAAGGGAAAAGGATCTCTTTGGAAATAACTGGAGGACATTCCAGAAATATCAAACTGTTTTAGACATTTTATGAATGATAGATACACGAAGGAGTGATTTAATAATAAAGTATATCCTGATGACATATTTTTTTGTGTTTAGCTGCAAATTATCTTGACGTATGTTTTGTATTTGACAACTTTGACCATAGTTAATAGCGATTGTCATAAGCGGAGTCTCGTGGAGATAAATCTAGATAGCAGTTCAGGTATCTAATCCCTTGCCCCCCTTCGGTTGTTAGTTGCAATATTTCTTGCATTTAGATATTAAAGATCGTATTGGACATGATTAGACAGAAATCAAACCCCTGAAACTGCTCCTGTCATCAGCTGCAAAACCCTTCCTCCATGGGAAGGGAGGGTTATCGGCAGCATAACCCTTTCTTCACAAGAAGGTATAAGAAAAGAAAAAGGGAAATGGTGTTGAATTTTTTATTGAGAAAAAAAAGGATAAATTAATTTCACACGACAGTATCTGTTTCGTTCGTGGAAATTCACAAACTGTTGCGTTACATCGCATCGTCTCATGCCCTGTTTTGAGCATGGAAAGTTTGAAAAAGACAGTCTCTGCGTCCAGATACAGATACGCAGGTTCTTCTACTTTTTTGCCCTTTGTTTTATAGCGCACGTGTACCGCGCGCACACACCACGCGTCGAATATGCAGATTCTTGTTCTCGTTTTGCTTCTCCCTCGCCTCTGCAAGTCTCTATGTTTTCTGGTTTTTCTATGTTGTCTCTGCAATTAGTGAAGGGACACTTGGTTACGTGATCAAGTACCAAGTACCATGCACGCTGGCCTGTCTAATCTGGCACGTGTATGCCACTTGTCATCTGTTTGACAGCAGGACATCTCCAGCTGAGATGTTTCTCTACTGATTTTTCTTTTTTCATATATGTAGAGATATTTTGCATAAAACTTTAAATTGCATAAGATTTAACTTGAAAGGGGAAGAAGGGGGAGGGGGTTGCATCTTTGAATGTGAAATTGATTATTTTGTACTAGAAAAGTGACTCAATAAGATATTCACCTAATCAAATTTTCCTAGCTCATTCAAAGGTTTGTCGTATAATATAAATATGATGTACATAATTAACCTCAGTTTAGATTTCATGATTTTTTTTTTTTTGGTTAACCGAGGATCCCCGGGCAAGCTTGTCGGCTTACTCCGATTTGGAGTCCATGGGCAAGATTCCATGATCTTCATCTCTTGGTAAACAGGCTTTTCTTTCCGGAAATCTTTGTACCTCTAGTACAGTCAAAAGGGTAATTTTTCTTCCTAATTAGAAGAAATTTTCTCTGACATGTTCATTATTTTGTGTAAAAGTAAGTAAAAACAAATATCGATTGTATTGTTTTTTGAGAGAGTTTTCTTCAATTAGGACGATGGAGAACATAAGTCTAATAATACAAATAAATTTACGTAGAGCCTTTTCCTAGAAAATCAAGATTCGTAATACTTAGCGATTGACAGGTCTATCCTTCTTTTTCCAAAGGAAAGATTATATCATGACATAGCTCGAATAAGCCTAGTTATACACATATGACGAGATTGACCAAGCTTAAAAAAAACAATAAATAATAATTTGGAAGGGATGTGAAACCCTAAACAAATGTATATCGAAAAATATGGATATCAATCTTTTTTCTCATTCCTTCCGTTTGGGCAGGGAAAGAGATACTACCCTATGTAGGTCCACGGCCTCCGGTGGGGATCCACCGCTACATCCTGGTGCTGTTCCAGCAAAAGACTCCCATCGGCCACATCGACCACCCCAACTCGCGCGCCAACTTCAACACCCGCCTCTTCGCCGCGCACCTCGACCTCGGCCTCCCCGTGGCGACGGTCTACTTCAACTCCCAGAAGGAGCCCGCCAACCGCCGCCGCTGATGTCCGGTGGAGCCTGCCAGGGAAGAACCTAAAGGCACGGGCGGTTATGGTTATGGAGGCTTAATTAGGCGTTGAAACCTTTTAATGTATGCCGGGTTTGGTTGCGTATTATTGCTATATATATGTCTAGGCTTCTTTACTACTAACAAGAAGTGAACGAAGAAGAGAGGGGACAGATTAAATTACGATACTTGAAGCGTGTATTAAGCAGTGAAGTCTTCTTGCGCTCTATGAATGTAGGCAATTGAGCCAAAAAAGAAGAAAGGAGTTATGGATTTCTATATATATATATCCAATAATATTATAAGTGCACAATGCTATTTAGATGTCGTGCATCTCGTGTTTTCATGCGTCTGTTGCGATGAGCTCCAAGATTACATTATTCACTTAGTGATATTTGCTGGATGATATTAACTAGATAAGAGTAATCTCTATGACTTCTAAAATCGGTCTGCAGAACTAGTTCATTGAGCGGTGTGCTGCGATGAGGTATTCCGGCGGGTGAACCACATATAAGAATTCAGTAGGAGAGGAATATTCGATACCACATATTTTTTACATGCCAAAGTTTTGATTCTCAACGGAAAAAGTCATGTTTCTTTAGACACATGTGGAAATTCTTTCAATCTTGCGTGGGTGCAAGAATTTTTGTCTATTAAAAGAAAAGAAAGAATGGGTAGTGGGTACCAGTCGAAGAGATTCGCTGACATATTGGTGGCAATTTGAACATGTACAATCAATGGCTAAAGAACGTGACTTGTCGATTTCGTGAGACTTCGTGCTGGAATTTTTGGGGACCGCATAGAGAGAGAATGGACCCTTTTTACGAGCTCAAATTTCGTGAAGTACAATAAGACATTGTTCATGAGTTTGACTGGTGGGATCGAGGAATATCCGGAAGTATTTATTTGATGGAGAAAATCGAACCGGCCGGACTTGTAGATCAAAATTAGAGAGCTCAATGTGCCATTCTACAAAAATGGTGAGTACGCATTTGTTCTAAGTTAGAATGCATTGAAATTAGGGTTAATACATTAAAAAAACCCCAAATTAGTACATTTGTAATAAATTTATCCAAAATTAATTTTTTGACCATAAAGAATCTCAAATTGATACACAATTGACAAGTTTACCTTAAACTAGTATATTTGAGATTTTACTCTGTTTATCATAGTTATTCGATTTTTGTAATTTTTTTACGGTATGAATCCAATTTGATGGAGGGTATATTTGTCACAAATATGTCAGTTTAAGGTTTTTGGCTATTGAATAAATTGATTTGGGATAAAATTATCAAAAGCATATCAGTTTGGGATTTTTTATTTTTATTTTAAGTTGGGTAAATTTGTCATAAATGTACTACTTTGAGATTTTTTATGGTTAAAAAATTAGTTTGTGGTAAATTTGTCATACGTACACCAGTTTTGGATTTTTTTTTTTTTTTTTTTTTAGGGTATTAACCCTTAAAATTTTGAGAAGACCTCCGAAACACTTAGTTCTTCAACGTCATCAAAGGAGTTGAGTATCGAAGATCCAAAGATTTCATTGTGATTTTCACAATTCCTAATCTTGCTGTCCTAGCTTGTTGTAGTTCCTCGTCAGTTACCACCATCGTCAATATTCCTTCGACCCCCTAAATGTTAGTTGTCGTTTGAGTCGGTAAGTTTATTTATTTATTTAAATATTCAATTGCCTAAATTTTGGTTCTACGATTCTAACACAAATTGGTTGAGATTTTAGGCATTCTCCAAATAGTAATTTCCCGTTTAAATCGTGTATACAATCGAAAATTTGATCTTTAAGAATTAATCGGGATCTCGATTACATTTATTTCCTATTTTAAATTGAGGAAAATATTTGATTGTATAGGTATCTTATTGTTAACACCTAAAATTTAGCATCCTATTTAGTAATTTCTTAAAAAAATGAGGAATCGACCCGACCCCCATAAAAAATAATTTTATTAAATTGCATAGCATATAGGTATAAGGAGCATTTGCATTAATAATAATAAAATTTATTATTAATTATTAACTAATTATTATTTAAAAAAGACAAAAAAGAGACTCGGCTGGGGCCAGTCGGCCCAGCCTTCTTTCCTTTTCTCCTCTTCTTCTTCTTCTTTCCCGCTTAGGCCCGACGCATTTTTCCTTTTCCCCTCCAGCCCAGCCCTCACATTGCCCATCTCCTCCCTTTCGCCCTGTATGTCTCTGCAAAATAGAGGACACCGTACTACGCGGCAGCAAGCAGTGCGTAGCCGTCGACGGGGTTGACGGTCGAGGGCAGGTTGGCATGGCAGGCTGGCGGTGGTAAGAGGCCATGGGCGCCTGCCAGTTGGGGTTAAAAGAGACAGAGAATGAGAAGGAGAGAATAGCCCTCGTGTTTGTGTTGTAGTCAGTATTGTTTATCGTCCGTCGAGGGTCTTGACGCGACTTCGAGTCTCGGTTAAGCTGCAAGCTTTACAATTCAAGAGCACACTCCACCCGTTCGATGAAATGCCCTGATGAGATCCAGTTTTTCGTTCCCCTTGTTTCGGCTAAAATCGAGTCACCCATGCTCAGTCTCGACCAGTTGAGGCGGCGTCGTCAAGATGGCTGTGCTTTTGCTCGGCCTGTGGTCACCCATAGAGGTCCTCGGAATTCTGGTGGATTAGGCACACCAAGCGGCGTCCACCATAGCTAAGGCGAGGGTCGTTTGCCGCGGCCGTCTCCAACGCAGCAAAAATTCCTGCAGCCAAGGGAAGACACGAGCCGGGTCGGGCTCGGCTTGTGGGTTTTTCCGGCCAGGCTTGGGTTGTTTGTGGGCCTACTTATTTTGGGCCAAGTTGATTGTAGTTTTTGGGTGGCTTAGTTTGATTATGAGTTAGGGTTATTTTATTGTGGGTCGGGCTTAGTTATTTTGGGTTTTCTTTTTTTGGGTGGGCTCAATTTTAAGCTAGACTAAGCCCGCATGTCAGGCCCAATCCGGCTGAGGGCTTGGTGATTTAGGTCGGTCCCGACTTGGACCGGATTCGGAGGTTCCACGCAAGTCCCCATTTTCGAATTATTTTTTAAAATTCTTTAAAAAATGTTTTTTAAGATATATTTTTAAAACTAATAGCATTATTTTTTAAAAAAAAAATTTCGGAAATTTTTTATTTTTCTAAAATTAGGAAGAAACTTAAAAATTAGACTTTGAGTAGTTTTCGTTAGGGGTGTGTACTAGGAACCGCCCAAATCAGGAACACTCGAATCGGACTGGATTAGTTGGTTTTGGGTGGTTCCCAAAGAGGGCGGTTCGGTTCCTAGTTCCCACTTTTGGAACTTGTGGCTGGTCGGTCCAGTTCCCAATTCCAAGGTGGGAACCTAACTGACTGCATCAACCGGACCGGATCGACTAATTATATGTGTGTGTGTGTGTGTGTGTGTGTGTGTGTGTGTGTCTATATATATATATAATATTTTAAATTTTTTAAGAAACAAACCTTAATTCCTCATAATTTCTCCCATTTTTCATTTTATTTTTGGCCCAAAAATGCAAATTTACCGGTTCCACTAGACCAAACTAGATCGGACTGGTCAATGGGTCCAGTTCCCGGTTCCACCTTGGAACTGGACCGGATTGAAAACCGATTAGTCTTATTTTTTTTAAATTGTGCGAAAATCTTTGATAAAAATTTTTTTACTCAAAAATTGAAGGGAATATTCAAAATAAGGCTTTGAATGCTTTTATTTTTTTCACTTGAAGTAGATTTTGTTTTAAATAAGAACCTAAAGTGCTCTTATTTTTCTCAAATATAGGTCCGAATGAATTTTTCAGTTGGCTCTTATTTTCTTACTTTTACTTTAAGGTACTACACTCCAGTAATGGAGAAAAAGATATTCCGTGGATTAAATACACAGCGACATGCAGTCACTTGGCTTTAGATAGCGAGAAAGGCTGGTGAAATTTCTCATGCACACTTCCCTTCATCTCTGATTGACCGCCTAAATTTCTCGCAGATCAATTACTCACCATAATAATAATTGCAATGGATAAAAAAAAGAAGATCGAATATTGACCGAAAGAATGAAACCCATGTCAATCGACTAGGCATATCTGAAGAACTATATTGCATGAATTCATTAACTATACATGAATCGCGATCATATCACAAATTGGTTCTTTGCGGAACCATCAATCAAGTTGTCGTTTTTTTGGGGCAACGCGATCCCGTAAGTTGGCATCCTGATTGAGCTTCAGTTGACAGATCGAATCCATCCACGGCACATCCAATTTGTTCAGTGAAATATACTGACATCGATGTCGGGACCCGAGAACTTGCAAGGATTTAGCTCCTCATTACCATAAGTTCATGAAGATTCCTCCGAGCTAGAGCTGCACTTGATTTATGTAAACACAAAAAAACCCACGCACCCCTACGCACGCACGCAAGCACGCACGCACGCAGAGATACCTGACATAGATGCGTTTCAGAAGGCAATGACTGGGATGATTGACCGAGCGCTTGAAAAGTGGAGTGTCTTGGTGTCTATGCAGAACCCTTGTCGAGCAAACAGTTCTTGCTTGCACCTCAATTTCGCCGTCTGTCCGACCTTGGTCTTCGCTCTAACAACTCGCTCTCACTTTAAACCTTGCGTTGGTTGTTCATTTGAATCGACTCAATTCGATTCAATTATGGTTATTTGTTTCTTCTGTCTTCCTGAAAGCTAGGTTTAGCAGATATTTTGCCTTAGCATTTCGCTTCATTAGCTCAGTACTGGAGCGACATTGCTTGAATTTAATTTGTAACTAATACCCAATTATCCTTTCTAGATCGGACACACGGGTTTAATCTATCTATATAAAAAAAGAAATCAATTCGGATTAGAAACAAAAGTTATTTAATGTAAAATACTCGATGCTAACCAAAATTCAACATCTTCTGCGGTCACATAATACCACTTGTAGTACTCAGAACGTCAGATGGCATATTTATGATAAATGTCATGTGATGCATGAGATAGTAAGTTCCATAATCTTTCTGATTTTGATAGATTTTGCGTCCATATAAAACCAACTGATAAAAGAATGAATATTGGGATCGCCAAAGAAAATTCCCTCCCTATTCATAGTCGCAAAATGTTTAATCATCTACCGCCTTCTTCAAGCAGGCAACAAAACATGCAAGGCATTCACCTTTCCTACATTGAACCCTAAGTTACAAGTCAATCTTAGTTGGCAGAAAGCTAATGTCATGGAAGTACATTCCAGAGCAATCCAATATCTCATTATTTTTTGACCAAAAAATAAAATAAAATCCAATTATTCTAAATATCAAGCACGTGAATCCAAATTAATTTCAAGACTTTCATTAGATGCTTAAACATATTTTTCTGCTATCAGAATGTTCATAATGAAAGGAGAATATAGAAATGCAAAAGCACGAAAAATTAGCTCAAAACTTCAGTTCCTAGTGAATGAGTGGCTCATTTCTTCTGCTAGGGCCAAAAAACATAGAGCAAAGAAAGAGGAGCTCATCCAAAGGAAGTGTCGAATAAACCCTTTTCTATATATCTGAGACGCATTCACGAGAAGATTCATCTATGCGAAGAAATTGTTTCCCTTAGGCAGACGCAAATCTAATGCTGTCTTAGTACATTACCTCAGAAGCATGAGAATTAGCACGCGCCAGATGAAGCTCAAGAAATGTTCAAGGTCGAACAGACAACGAAATAAAGGATCACCGCCAAGCCAACTGTTCACTCGCCAAGAGACAGCATGGAAACCACTCTCACCGATGAATTAAAAGCGCATGAAAGAAGACATTTCTTTTTCCCATTTAGGGAAAGACTTTCAAGCTAAGTCTTCCATCAAACCAATGGAAACTCTCCAAACGAAAATGAACACAATGGAATTTGAGTAAGGGCATGCCAATGACAATAAATACTAGTTTGAACAGGAGCCCATTTTGATCGGTGAGAACTTCACCTATCTTATATAAACACAGAGGGTTTGACTGTCCATTAGAGAGGAGCATTTGACTTTCAGATGGGGGTGGGGGTGTCGAAGGAGAGGGAGGGAGAGAGAGGGAGAGAGAGAGAGAATGGAGGGTTAGAACCTAGATATTCAAGGGTAGCTGTGCTCAAAAGAGAGAGGGAGAGATAGAGTTTATGGGGCTCCCGTTGAAGAGTAATCGCGAGGACTGCCACAGTTTTAAGCCTCATGTGCATGAAGTCTGCTGTGTGCCCTTTTTCCACCTAACCTTTTTGATCTCAACCAATGGCAAACTTCCATTAAAATTTATAAATTTGATCCTTTACTTAAAGTATGTATGGACATGGACAATTCCGGGGCAATCACTAAATGATATGGTTTCCTCCAACTCTTCAAAATTGGAAAATTTTCATTGTTGCATTTCAAAAAGGAAAAAAGGACAAAACTTGAACTTGGTGCAAGCCACTCGTGCGATGACCTAATTTACCAGCTGCAACAAGTATTAAATTAGGTTGGGAGTTATGCTCTCTTTTCCAACAATCATTTTGATCGGTGTCAACAATTTCTTCTATGATCAGGGAAATCTACTTGTGTATAAATGTAAAAGAAATAGGTAAGAAGGGACTTAAATTTCAGATAAGGGTCCAAAGATGAGTCCATCTGCACTTAGAGTTGTAGGAATATCGAACAATGTATTATGCATAGTTCATAAGGCTTGAAGATCAAAGCCAGACGATTTTACAGATGTTCATTTCAAAAGCATTATTGGTGCTATAGAAAAGATCGGGTTTTCTTAAGTTAGGCAGATAAATTACTTCGAAGTTTATGCAAAAGATCATTTCACACGACGGAAAGGCATTTGAGGTGTCAAACTGTTCATAGATACTTTCGGCTTATCCTTCTACTTTTCGAAAGATATGCGTGATTTCATCAGGATGAGTTTTGCAATAAACTCGATAGAATAGAGAGTACTGTACTTCTTGACGAAATTGAGTCAGCATCTGTTTTACCGAAATTTCTAGCGATACTAAATATCTTTCACTCAAAATCTTTCTTCGACTTTTAATTATAGGAAACCCCATATATGAAATATCATAGGTATTGTTGCGCGCGGAATAAGGATAAGCGAATCGGATAAAATAATCGAAATGAAGGAAAGGGAATCGGACTCCGGATTTATGTGGTTCGGTCCGAATATTGGAACCTATGTCCACGGGAAAAGTAGTACGGAATTCCACCATAGAAACAAGCGATACAATGGAGATTATAATCACTCAAGTACTCAAACATACTCTCAGTGTTTCCTAACCCCAAATTACACCCAAATAACTCACACAGTGTTTAACCCCTCACAATTCATAGTGAAACCTCACTTAAGGAATTATACAAATTCTATTCACAATAATTTAACTGGCTAAAACACTCGGATATAATTACGAGAAAATTCCTCTCTACCGAGAGCTTCTACCTTCGCTTAGGAAGTCTCACGACTTCTCTCACCAGCTCTTCAGCTTTCTTTCGACCATCGAAATAACTCGGCGCACTATTCTCCGTTGGATATCTCTCTCTTTATAATATAAAAGAGTGTCTCAATCATTTATTGCAACGTGAGGAAGTCTTCTTTAGAGAAAGAAAGGACAAAGCAAGCCCACCATAATCCATGGGCATCCATGCATGTGCATGCATTAAAGGAGAGGAAAAAATGGACGTATGAAGCTTTCTTTCTTCTTCTCTCAAAGTCAACAATGATGGCTTTGGCTGAAGACAAGAAAGGGAACACCCATCCTTGCATGCAAGTGAGCCGCTGTTTACTTTCCTCCATATGTGAAGTCCAATCTGCAGATATGAGTAGAAGACAATGAAATAAGCCGCACATTAGCCTCTTCACACTCGCAGCTCATAGATCCGCATGCAATCTTCTTTGAAAATTTCGGCTGATCAATTCGCATGCACTGCTTTGACTCGCACGTGGTCGAGTTCACGTATTCTCGTTAGTCCGGTTTCATTCAACCGGTTCAAACTCGAGACATATTTTCAACAATCTCCACCTTGGCTCGACGTTTGAGCCAAGTCATAATCGCTTCAGTGGACACCTCGCTACTACTTTGCCATAGCCCCAACGGGCTCAACTGCTACGGAGTACTTCCAAGTTCAAGCCATGCTTGAATTTTCCTATAACCGTGGACCTCATCAAGACACCAACTCCACCAGCATAGTTAGCTACTCCACAAGGATTTTCTGACATAACCTCCTGTATCACAGATAAAGTAAAACTATCATTGCTTCCATATTTGACAGAAGGTCGAACACACACCTTGTCAAATTCAGTAGCAACAGCAATTGTTGGCTCTATCAGGTCCACCTCGCTATAAGCATCATCCGTGTCGATTATTCTGCTAGTACCCGCTACTTTAGGAGTTTCTGGTTGCAACTCCACCTTAAGCTGAACACTGTCTAGATCCATATTAATACTGCCACAAACACTCCTAGCCAAAATTACCGGAGACTCGTCAAGGGTAACTTTTCCGCTGTCAACAGATGAATTTATATCCGGGCACTACAACTGATCGCCCCACTCACCTTGTGCATAGCCATCGAATATGCATCTTGCCCTCTCATCGAGTTTACCATCACTCACTCGAAAATAACACGAGCAACCAAACATTCTAAAAATAGAATAACCAGCAATGTTACCTCACCACACTTCTTTAGGAGTCCGCTATTCAATAGCAGTTGATGGGGATCTATTCACCAGGCAGCTTACTGTACTAAGCGCATTAGCTAGGATTCTCCTAGCAACACCAGCACTAGAGATCATTTTACGGGCCGTCACTAGTAATATTCTGTTCATCAATTCTACAAATTGTTGTGATTTACTGGCACTAGTGTGGTGTTTCACTATGTCTTTTTTCATGCAGAATTTATTTGCCAGCTCCGAGCAGAACTCCATGCTATTGTCAGTCTGCACATCCTTGATTGACTTACCAATCTCCGTCTCAATTAAAGCACTCGACTACGTGATCCTGACACCAGCATCAAACTTGTGTATCGGCACAAACACCCAGGTCTTCCTCAAGCAATCAAAAGACTCTCGAACAGATGCATCCAACGTCTTCGGGGTAGAACTTGTCATTGTCTCACCTTGAAGTTTATATAAGCCTCCATGCTTGATTCCTTTCATTATCACCAGGGCACCTCGAACAACCTTCAGAACTCCACATTCTAAAGAATACTTGCAACCAGCTGAATCTAGGGCACCCAAGGAAATTAAGTTCTTTTTCCATTCTGGATGTGTCTTACTCCAGTCAATGTCCTCACAATACCATCATGCATTTTGATTTTAACATCACCAACACTCACAACATCGCACTTAGCATTGTTCCCTAACTGGACTTTACCACTACCCGTGCACTGATAAGTGATAAACCAGTTCCTATTTGATGTAACGTGAAATGAACAACCAGAATCCATTATCCATCCGTCAAATGACGAATCCTCAGTGATAGACAAGACACAATCGACACCATCAGAATCATTCTCAGCTACAGCTGCAATATTATTTGTAGACTCAACTCTAATTTCCTTATCCTTTTCATTTTTCAGCTTAAAACAGTCTCTTCTACGATGCCCACTATTGCCACAATTCCAACAGACAACCCTACCAGTCCTAAACTGACTTCGTCTGTTCATGTTCCTGCTAACACGCGTGCTAGTTCTTCCTCTACTTTCACCTACTAAAGCAGTAGACATGGGTTCACCAGATTCTTGCCTACGAATGTCTTCACTCAGAATCAAATCGCGAACCTCATCAAACGTCAAAGTTCTTGACCCAGAGGAATTACTAATAGCAGTAACGGTAGTATTCCAACTATTAGGCAATGAAGATAATAAAATCAACGCACGTACCTCATCTTCAAAGTTAATCTCAACCGAACTCAATAGGTTGACGACCTTATTGAATTCGTTGATATGTTCAACTACTGACGTACATTCGCCCATTTTTAAGTGAAACAAACATCGCATCAAATAGACCTTGTTGATTGCAGAGGGTTTCTTGTACATATTTGATAGGGCTTTCATCAGTCTTGCAGTGGTTTTCTCCTTCATGATGTTAAATGCGACGTTACGAGCCAACGCCAACCGAATAACACCCATCGCTTGTTTATCCAGCGATTCCCACTCGGCGTCCTTCATCAAGTCTGGTTTCCCCCCAAATAAGGGTAAGTGTGATTTTCTCTGGTACAGACAATCTTTAATCTGCATCTTCCAGAAAGCAAAATCCTTCCCATCAAATCGGTCGATTTTCACCTTTCCTTCTTCCATCGTTTTCGATTCGATTTAAGTTAGCCAAACTAGGCTCTGAAACCACTTGTTGAGCGCGGAATAAGGACAAGCGAATCGAATAAAATAACCAGAATGAAGGAAAGGGAATTGGACACCGAATTTACGTGGTTCGGTCCGAATATCGGAACCTACATTCACGGGGAGAGCATTACGGAATTCCATTATAGAAATAAGCGATACACTGGAGATTATAATCACTCGAGTACTCAAACACACTCTCAGTGTTTCTCAACCCCAAATTACATCCAAATAACTCACATAATGTTTAGCCCCTCACAATTCCTAGTGAAACCTCACTCAAGGAATTATACAAATTCTACTCACAAGAATTTAACTGGCCAAAACACTCGAGTATAATTACAACGAGAAAATTCCTCTCTATCGAGAGCTTTTGCCTTCGCTCAGGAAGTCTCACGACTTCTCTCACCAGCTCTTCAGCTCTCTTTTGGCCACCGAAATAACTCGGCGCACTATTCTCCATTGGACATCTCTCTCTTTATAATATAAAAGAGTGTCTCAATCATTTATTGCAACGTGAGGAAGTCTTATTCAGAGAAAGAAAGGACAAAGTAAGCCCACCATAATCCATGGGCATCCATGCATGTGCATGCATTAAAGGAGAGGAGAAAATGGACGTATGAAACTTTCTTTCTTCTTCTCTCAAAGTCAACAATGATGGCTTTGGCTGAAGACAAGAAAGCGAACAGCCATCCTTGCATGCAAGTGAGCCGCCGTCTACTTTCCTCCATACATGAAGTCCAACCTGCAGATATGAGTAGAAGACAATAAAAGAAGCCGCACATTAGCCTCTTCACGCTTGCGGCTCATAGATCCGCATGCAATCTTCTTTTGACAATTTCGGCTGATCAATTCACATGCACTGCTTTGACTCGCACGTGGTCAAGTTCACGTATTCTCGTTAGTTCGGTTTCATTCACGCGCTCAAACTCGAGACATATTTTCAACAGGTGTTAAGGAATCGACGGCTTTGATTAGAGCATGACTATACAAACCCAACCTTGTTGGAATCTAATTGATGACAAGGTGTGGAACATACATATCCTATGATGTATCTAGATGTAAACAAAATGTATTGGAATTTAGTTGACAACGCGGATCTTGGAAGTTACAATTGAGAAACATGCCAAAATTTAATCAACTATGTGAATTTTGAAAATAAAAATATAGTGCAGGAAAGTAAACATACGAAAGATAGTGAATTTGTTTGATTTGGTTGGGGGGCTATTCAATAGATGAATCGCGATATTTATAGTGGTCGTGTGGTAACTATCCTTGAAAGATTTTTAGCGGTTGCATCCATCCCAATTGGTTTCCTGCGATTGCATCTATATTCTTCACTTCTGAAAGTCTTGTGCCCATGCTCTCATTATCTCATGCTATTGTTCAGGAGCGGTGATCTTTCCTCAAAAAATGCATGTTGATTGCTCCATGATCTCAATTGTTTTGTCCCCTAGTGACCTTGGATTTGTAATTATATCTTGATGCTCCCTATGCATTCAAAGATCTTGATGGTTTATTGCTCTTTACTCATCAGTACCTCTATTGATAATCATTAACCATTCATCACTATATCAAAGCACGCTATCGATGTGCATGACAATGCTCACACATTAATCATGTGCGCACTTCCACCCTGCAAATCATACCAGGATGCGTATTGTCCCTTTGACTCTTCGTACTTTGTGTGGCGCAATCGGCTATCACATAGTATTTAGACATGTTACCTTGATTGACCCTGCGTGTGACTCGTTTATCGTTATGGATTGTATTTCTTCGAATCAATATTTTTTGAATTGCTGTACATTCCTGGAAAGCATATATTTAAAAAAAGATTTGAATTTTATACTTCCTTTGTGTCTAGCCTTAATCACTAACCTCTTGTCCGGTCTAAAACCATTGCCTTCTCTATGTCTAAGACTCCACTATTCTCTATGGCTCCTGATTCTCCCAAGTATTTTCCTCCAGATTATATTGCCAAGTTTGATAGCTTACGGAAGGATGAACTATTGGGAGCATACAATAGAAGTCCAATACCGTCTTCCAGGGATATCTCCAAGAGGGAACCAAAATCTGAGCTCGTCAATATATCCATTTACATCCGTATTCACTTAAAAACTTAAGTCAATGAGTTATGAGCCAACTATAATATATAAACTGCTCCACACCACATTAATTCTCCGATACAGGATTTCTTTAACACAAACCACTTACACGTGCATCCTAACAATCATCTCCTCACATGTGAGCTCAGTGTTAGATATGCTCTTCCCTTAATTCAGGCATTCTTCTACATCAACTTTCTACAGGCCCACTTAGCTACACCACAATGTTCACTTGCCAAAAAACTGCAACCATAGGCTCTAATATCATTTGTTGGGAATGCACAACAGAAATTCAGTAACTTCACTTGGGGAGATTGCCAAGAGAGAGTTCAAATTCGAGCTCGTCAACATATCCAATTGGACTCACTTTCATTTAAAAGTCTAAGTCAATGAGTTATAGGCCAACTAGGATATTTTAATTGCTCAACATTACATTAGTTCTCAAATGTGGAACTTTTTTAACACAACTCACACGTGTATTATAACATGAACATCAAGAAAAGTGTTACCTTGATCTTCTAAACATGATTGATGATTACCCCAACACAACCATTCTTGAATCTTGCCTTAAAAATCACATTTTGAGTCCTAATTTTCCTTATGCCTTGTTTCCCTCAAGGAAGTAAGGAGTTACTTCTAATTCAGAGGTCCTCTATTGTAGATGTTTGGACCATCGAGCCTTCACACCTCAAGGGTTTTCCTTTCCTTGAAGTGGACTTTGCAGATGGTATTTAATGATGAAATTCGATGATCAGATATAACCAATCACCCTCCACTTATTCACTCTTGTTCATGCATGTCCTTTAATGTGATATCACGCTGTTCATCTCCTGTCGATAGGGCTTTGTCAATGATTATAATGCCTATTTACACGTCCTTTAATACTACACCACATTGTTTTAATTTCAATCAATGCAGTTCATATACACTGTACTTGTGATCTAAAGACCACATCCACTTACCAACATAGATTTCCTTCTAATTTTCAAACACTTCCTCATCTCTGGTCATGATTTCTTCTCCTTCTTGATCTACTTCTAACACTCCTTCTTTCACCAGTGAGTTCATCTCCCTCTGGAAAAGGTTGACCGACCTTCTCTCCTTCAGTGATGCATATATCATTTCCAACCTTGATGTTTAGGAAGAGATCCTCATATTAATGAAGGACACAGAAGTAAGAGTTTTTCTGATGTAGGTTACATTAATTAATATTGTAATTTGCCATTTTAAAGAATTTATCTAATAAGATAAGATATAATGTTTCTTAATTAGTTTAATATGGGGCTGGCTAGTATAAGCCGAGTTGAGCTCGGCTGGAAACTCTATAAATAGTATTCAAATCTCTTCTCCAATCCTGATATACAATTATTCTCACATAAGGAGCATTTATAGAATGCTAAAGGTGAGGGGTAGTGTGACATCCTTATTTTCGGGTTATGTTTTTGGTTGAATCAGCTGGGCTTTTCATCGACGCGCCTATGATTCTATTCTCTGAGCTGATCACTCATGATATAACTAGTTTATTTGGTGTAGCTGTTAAGGGATTTTAACGCAATAAACTTAAGAATTCGACTAAGAATTGACTACTTGACCGTGTTTATCTGTAAGGGTTAATATGACACTGTCA
This sequence comes from Eucalyptus erythrocorys, assembly GCA_014182555.1. Lineage (NCBI taxonomy): Eukaryota > Viridiplantae > Streptophyta > Magnoliopsida > Myrtales > Myrtaceae > Eucalyptus > Eucalyptus erythrocorys. The sequence goes on along the minus strand of CM024598.1, from coordinate 11,543,039 downwards.
AAATCGATTAGAGATCGGAGATAAGTCAGTTTGACTAGGGTATGTGATTAGAGTATTGGTAATTCTTACTAATTGCAAAATTCTCGTCGAACGACACTAAACTGATTTTTTTTGTCACTTTCGTACCCTGTACTCATATTTGAAATCTCGATATTTTCACGACAACCGAGAGTCGCCAATGGGTCAAAGATGTATAATGTGGTTCGAAAATAATTGACCAAGGGTCAATTGTACCTAAAATTCCTAAAAGCTACACGGTAGGTTAGGTTACACTAAAATCGCGCTAAATTGAAATTAACTGTGAATATAAACTCGATTTCAAAAATTGAAAATTTTGTCATGTCACGATTCATTTTAAGAACGTTGACTCATTCTCCAAAGATTTTTCTACAAACCCAAGATTTCGGCGAAATTTCAAAGTGGGGCTGTTTTGAACCGGGAAAGTTGGAGGACCGTTTTTGAGCGCATCGTTGGCCGTCAAGTTGGTTCAATTGATGATGAAAAATCATGAGATGAGCGATGGCATCTTGGTTAAATTTATGGGCATCAAATTAGGTTCATTTGAGAGAGAATTGAAGGGGAATTTGGACCAAAATTGGATGGAGGAGGTGCAAATTCGTAGGCCAAGGGTCCCTCAACCTTTTGGACTCTTTGGGAAACTTGTTGGGGAAGCCAAGGGGTTGCAATTTGGCTGAGGACGCCAGTCAAAGTGGTGGGGGCCTTGTAATGAGTGTTTGGGGGATAGAATGAAGACTTTTGAGGCAATGGTGGCCCCCTCCAATCTTCAACAGCCCTTCTTCTTCATTTCCAGCCACCTTTCTCCATTGTTGAAGCCTTTTGTGAGCTCAAAGAACCAAAGAAACCAAAACAGAGCTTGTGGCTGCTATTCCAGCCCTAGGACCGCCTTGGATCATCGTGGTCGAGGTTCCCGAGCGTAGCCTCCGTTGTTGACGCCGTGTCCGTGTCTTCAGCCCGCTTAACGAGTGAGTTTAGCTCATAATTCTTTGATTAGTGCCTAAACTTGCTTAGGATGTTAATTATGCTTAAGGGTTGTTTAGATTAGCTTAAGAATAGATTAGTAATAATCTAGAATGGATTAGTGTTAATCTAATTAGTGAGACTAGTACCATTGAAGTCAGATTAGTCCAATCTAGTGGACTTTCTACAGTTCTGATCTGTGGACCTTCGCTGTTTGCCATTTTTGTAGATCGAAATGAGTTGCGAATTTGACGTTGATTTTTTTTAAGAAATGTTTTAGACATCTTCATCTATAACATATGTTTTTCTCAAGATTTTTAAGAATTTAAAAGAAGGAGGTATCAACTCTGTCATTTGCAAATAGAATCTGGGACTGTGTTGGAATTTATGACCTTTTGGGATTTTAAAGGTTTTAATCAACTCTTAGGGTTTAAATTTCAAAATGATTTCTTCACAAAAGTTGTTTGTCACATATTCTAGTTTAATATAGTCAAATTTCAAATCAAATGGACAATGTTTGGATCTCAAACCAAACTAATTTCGGAAAATAGACTTTCTGGAAACGGACACAGTTTTTGTGCTGGATTGAGCGATTTACTAGGCTTAATCTAGAAGGATTTGGATTAAGGTGTCTCATGAAAAATGTTCGTTTATGTATCCTTTATAACATATTCAAATTTGGGAATTTTCCAAACTCATTTGGTTAGGTTTATGGATTTAAACTTGGAGATGCGCGAGTGGCCTAGTTTCTGCCATTTAGGACCGATTTTAGTTTGGTGATGGTTCTTGATGCTTTGCTTGCTTTAATTAGTGTTTTTAATGACTTGTGGATTGAATTTATTAATTATTTAATTGTGGAAATTCACTGTTCACGAGACACTGTTCACGTGCATTGTTCACCCGAGAATGAAAAGTGCCTAATTTCATGTGTTTTGATCTTATGAGGTGATATGAGTGTATAGATGCATGGGCATCCACATGAATTGAGTGATTTTCACAAAAAGGGAAATATGCTTTGTTTGAGAGACACCGAAATGGATTATCTTTACGGGAAAAATGATTTGAAATTTTATAGGCAAGCACGATGCATTGGTTAAATGCTCAAAGATAAAAAGGGAGTCTTAATGGTGTGATTGTGTGATTAAAAGTTAGACCGCCACCCAACATGAGTTTGGAGGTGATACCTGATGGGAGTCGGAAGCCGGTCGTAGTAGATTCTGGATTGATGTCCTTCTTTGGAAACCGTCTAAAACGGGAGTTATAGACATAGCCGTGCTTGACGGGGCGGGACGAAGCCCGATATTTATCGGTAGCCAGGCGGGAGTCGGATGAGCATTGAATGGGAAGTTAGTCATGGCCTGGAGGTCATTAATAACTAGAGCACACATGAGTTTTAAGCTCGATGGTCACTGACTAGAAAGTTAGCCATGGCCGGGCGGTCATAAATTAACCAGATTGTCAACTGGGAGTTGACCGTGGCCGATGGGCCGTAAGAATTTGAAACATGCGTGAAGGTTGAGATGGTTGGGCCTTATTATGAGGTAAAATTGTGTGGCGCGGTACAGGAGGTGTCAAAATGATTTTACCTTATAATCAGGACCCGTGTGATCGAGTGATACATGATAGGTGGCGCACTAAAGTGCAAGAGCATATGTGAATCATGGGATCTTTGGTTTTGACTGTGCATGAGTTCAGCAATTGTTTATGGTACGCACGCATAAATTGATATCGTGCAGGATGTGGCAATGGCTAGGTGAGATCGCTTGTGATGCGACTCGCATGTGATTGATGAACTGCATCATCTAATGGCCATGTGCATTGTGTGTATCGTGTTGAATTATAACGTGCGGGATATGGCATACTAGGTAAGATTGCATGTGAACCAACTATTGAGTGTTGGTTGTTGATCTTTGGTTTGTTTGTGAGGTGGTTCTGAAGAGATACCCCAAGTTGAGTTGGTGTTCTAATCGAGGGACTAGGGGAGGGACTCACTGAGATTTATATCTCACTGGTTATTGTATAACCATTTTCAGGTCCTTAGTGTGAATAACCCAGAGCTTGAAGCAGAATGGTTAAGAGCATAGGTGGCTCATTAGTTCTTTTTAAGATAGACCCTTTGTATAAGCTTTAGGTATTTATGGAAGTGTATTTGATTTGAAACTGGTTGTCTTGCTTTTCTATCCCATGTATGTTGTTGTTAGGGGATTAGTAAATTTGCTTCCGCATATGCAATAAAATGAAAAGGGTCGGCGACGAGTCCTGGAAACGTTGTAAAATTTTATCGACCACCGAGGGATGTGTGTGAGCTCGAGGTTCGGGGCGTGACATCCCCATTTAGTGGTATCAGAGCAAGGTTAGCATTTAAAGTGATAAGGTGTGATGGGTTTTGGGGATAGTTAGTAGGAAAGGCTTTTTCCTTATGTAGACGCCTATGATTGGTTAGCTAATTGGTAGTTTGTTTTGTGGGTTACTCAGTTTTCTTAACTCTGTGTGGAATTGGGAGGCAGGTTCTGTAGAGATCTTGTAGGATAAGTGATCTGGATCAGAAGACTCCTAGAAGGAGGTCTGTCGCGTCTGTCACTCGGGATAGGACGCCAACTAGGGTTGGTACCCAAGAAAGAGTGTAGGCTTAAGCCAGCGCGAGTGAGATGAGTATTGCCTCAGGTTAGTACTAGTGTAGCAGCACTTGATTAGATAGGATCGTACAGGTGCTTGAGTCTTTGGTAATTTTGATGGGGCAGCAAGTTCATAATCATGTTGCTGCCGCTGCAGCCGCACCCGCTGGAGTCCAACTTGGGAACGTGGTTACTGTGAGGCCAATGCATTAGTTAATAGAGCAGTTTATGAAGTTGAACTCATCGAGGTTCACTGGGGTAGGAGATCCTCAGGCTGCAGCCCTATGGATCCAGGATTTGGAGAAAGCCTTTGCACTGCTGATGTGCATCGAGGCAGAGAAAGTCATCCTTGCAGCCTATCAACTATAGGGAATTGCAAGCACTTGTTAGAGGGCCACCAGAGGAATGGTGTTCCTTGAAGGTGTGGTCCCAGAGTGGAATGCCTTTGTTGAGATCTTCAATAGCAAATACTTTTCTGATAGTGCTAGGGAATTGAAGATGGCAGAATTCCAGCGCCTTTGCCAAGGTACAATGACTTTAGATCAATACGAAGCGAAGTTCGCTAAACTGTGGCAGTACACCCCTAGATTGGTCGAAGATTCGGTAGACCGAGTTAGAAGGTTTAGAGATGGACCCAGATTGGAACTGAGGAGTCCATTGGTGCCATTGAATTTGATAGACTACAACGACCTGTATGAACGGGCCCAGTTGACAGAGAAAGACCAGAATGAACAAGCCGCCGCATCTGGATCGCGGTTTGGTTCGAATAGAGATGGGAATCAGTTGGGGAAGAGATCGATGACTAAAGGAGAATATCCCATTCATCCCAATCGAAAGGGTGGAATCAGAAAGCCGGCACCCAACCTTAATGGCAGATGTCGAATTTGTAAAAGGAAGCATGGACTAACCCCATGTCCTGGTAGGTCAGGAGCGTGCTATGAATGTAATTAGCATGGGCACCAAGTGAAGGATTGTCCCTACAGGCCGATGGGACCACAACAACTGCAACCGCCGCCACTGATGGGATAGAACAGAGGGAATGCATCGCAGACGGGATACCAATAGAATGGCGAAGAGGATAGGAATGAATCGATGCCATGCATCGATCAGAGGAATGATCTTTTTGAGGGATAATTTTATCAGAGTGGCACATCGAAGTTTTGGTTAAAGCTTGTAGAATTTCAGTTTGTAGAAATGAAGTTGTAAAAAGTAGAATCACTGGTTAGAATGGTACTTGGTATTTTTGCTTATGTATAATTTTGAGATTGTAAATGGAAAAGATTGGCTCAAGGAGCATCTTGTTGTAATGAATTGTTGTTATGCAGTAATTCAATTTATTCCGTTAGCGTGTGGAAGTTTCGAGTTTCTTGGAAGTTGAGGGAGATTCTCGATTACTTGAACTTCGTCACTTAAGACAACTCGGTTATTGGATATGGGTTGCCACGATTATTTGGCAATTGTAATGGATATGACAGTTAAGGAACCGAAAGTAGAGAGCATCATCATGGTACGGAAGTTTTTTGACGCATTTCCTGAGGAATCATCCGGTTTGCCCAGAAAGGAAGATCAAGTTTGTGATAATGTTTGTCGATGACTTCTGGGTGTACTGTAGAAGTGTAGAGGAATGTGAAAGACATTTAAGAGCAGTGCTTTAGACCTTGCAAGAACATGGACGGGATTTCCGTGAACCCAACCAAGATTGAAGCCATGATCAATTGGTCAAAATTGATGACAGTAACATAGATAAGAAATTTCTTAGGGTTGGTAGGTTTTTGCAGACGGTTGGTTGGAAGGTTGTTAGCAATAGCTGTGTCTCTGACTAGATTGTTGAAGAAGGCAAGGAAGTCTGTAGAGACAGTGTTGTTGGATGGAACTTCTCAAGGATTGTGATTGCGACCTCCTGTATCACTCCGAAAAAGCTAGTAAAGTTACATATGGTTGAATCAAAAGTCATCAATTGCGCAAGTGGTAATTTAGGAGTGAATTTTTACTTGAAGGAGCTGGAGATTTGGGTTTCAAATCTAAGGCAGGCCACCTTTCAAGTCTTATGGCCATCCTCTGAATTGAACCGGAAGTATAGCTAAGAATCAAGACATTGCAATTGATAGATCCTGAGATCCAGAAGATCCTGCAAGAAGATACAGAAAAGAGAAAGGCTGATTTGTAAGCTGCTGAAGACGGGACACTAAAACTTTGTGGACGATTGTGTATACCCGACAATGTGAAACTTAAGGAAGAGATCTTGTCAGAAGTTCACTGTAGTGGTTATCAACAAAGTATTCATATAGCATCTTTTGAAGCATTGAATGGCAGAGTGTGCAGAATGCCAGTGTGTTGGAATGAAGTCGAAGAGTGAAAGATCACAGGTCTAAAGTTGGTTCAGCAGTCAATAGATGGAGTTGCTATTATCAAAGACAGATTAAATACCGTTTAGAGCCATCAAAAAAGCTACGTAGATAAGCGTCGAAAGCCGAAATTCCAAGTTGGTGGTCACATCTTTCTGAAGGTGTCACCAATGAGGGGTGCTTCACGTTTTGGCAAGAAGGGAAAGCTGAGTCCGAGGTACGTAGGTCCCTTTGAGATTTTGGAAAGAATCGGAATCCTAACGTATCGTCTTGCATTGCCGCCGAGGTTGGCGGAAGTGCATGATGTCTTCCATGTGTCGATGTTGAGGATGTATGAGCTTGACTCGACCCATGTGCTAAATCTTGAAGAATTAGACGTAGACGACAAAGTGTCACACGTGGAAAGCCTGGTTTAGATTGTGCATCGAAAGAACAAATTTTGTGCACCAAGATGGTCCCCTTGGTCAAAGTGGACTAGCAACACAACGGGACATAATGAGCAACATAGGAAATTAAGCATTCAATGAGACGATTGTACTCCCACCTTTTTGATTAAGATTTATAAAGGTTTAAATTTTGAGGATGAAATTTTTATAAGAGGGGAAGAGTTGTGACATCTTGATTTTCGGGTTCTATTCTCGGTTGAATTAGCTGGGCTTTTCATCAATATGCCTATAATTCTATTCTCTGAGCTGATCACTCATGAAATAACTAGTCTATCTAGTGAAGCCATTAAAGATTTTAATGTAATAAACTTGAGAATTCGACTGCTCGACCATGTTTATCTGCAAGGGTCAATACAGCACTGTCAAAATTGATCAGAGATCAGAGATAGGTCAGTTCGACTAAGGTATGTGATTAGATTATGGGTGATTCCATCTAATTGCAAAATTCTCGTCGAATGGCACTACACCGATTTTTCTATCATTTTTGTACCCTGCACCGTATTTGAAACATCGAGATTTTCACGACAACCGAGAGTCACAAATGGGTCGAAGATGTACAATGTGGCTCGAAAATAATTGAGCACGGGTCAATTGCACCAAAAACTTTTTAAAAGCTACCTAGTAGACTAGGTCACGCTAAAGTCACACTAGATTGAAATTAACTGCGAATTTAAACTCGATTTCAGAAATGGAAAGTTCTGTTATGTCACAATTCATTTTAGGAACGTCGACTCATCCTTCAAAGATTTTTCTGCAAACTTGAGTTTTCGGTTTCCAGAGTTGCTGTGGGAAGCAGAGCTTGTGGCTGCTGTTCTAGCCCTAGGACTGCCTTGGATCACCGTGGTTGAGGTTCTCGAGCGTAGCCTTCGTCGTTGCTGCGGCGTCTGTGTCTTCGACCCGCTTAACGGATGAGTTTAGCTCCTAATCCGTTGATTAGTGCCTAAACTTGCTTAGGATGTTAATTATGCTCAAGGGTTGTTTAGATTAGCTTAAGAATGGATTAGTGATAATCTAGAATGGTTAGATTAGCCTTAGAATGGATTAGTGTCAATCTAATTAGTGAGATTAGTACCATTGAAGTCGGATTAGTCCAATTCACTGGACTTTCTACAGTTCTAATCTCTGAACCTTCGCCGTTTGCCATTTTTGTAAATCGAAATAGGTTGAGAATTTGAGGTCAATTTTTTCTTGAGAAATGTTTTAGACATCTTCAGCTATAACATATATTTTTCTCAAGATTTTTAGGGATTCAAAAGAAGGAGATATCAGCTCCGTCATTTGCAAACAGAATCTTGGACTATGCTGGAATCTGTGACCTTTTGGGATTCTAGGTGTTTTTATCAATTCTTAGGGTTCGAATTTCAAAATGGTTTCTTCACAAAAGTTGTTTACACATATTTTAGTTTAACATAGTTAAATTTCAGATCAAATGGACAATTTTTGGATCTTGAACCAAACTGATTTCAGAAAATAGACTTTCTGAAAACGAACACAGTTTCTGTGCTGGATTGAGCGATTTACTAGGATTAATCTAGAAGAATCTGGGTTAAGGTGTCTTCATGAAAATTTACAATTCACCAAACGTTATTTGCATTTTGGAAAACTCTTTTGATCCAAAGGCATTTTCATTTTCCCAAAAAAATTCCCCCAAAACTGAACCAAACGAGGCCTCAACCCTTTGCAAAACCTGTTCTATAGTAGCGAAGGTAATCTATGTAGTAGCTAATGCTAGAACAAACTCGGAAGGTGCGGGATTAGTAGGATTGATCTACATTTGAGTTGAACTGCCGGACACTCCTTGTCCATGCATTGGCTCATGGAAGGTGTTGACTATCATTGGTTTGACCACATCGATAATGTGTTGCGCCAAGTGGTTGGCCGATCAATGCTAGTGTTCATTTAAGAAGTCCCCTTATAGTAGTCATCATTACTGGGCTTGGCTCCAACCACCTCCTCTGCTTGTTGGTAAGTTGCCTTCGAGTGTCGACATCTCCACCTTGGGCCTGATAAGTGCCATTAATGACTCGGAACATCCTACCCTTTTGTTGGTACGCAATGGTGCTAAGTCCCACCAGCATTATTAGGATCACATTAATTCCTTGTGCATACCATCAGATCTTCTCAAGTCAACCACACTAGACCCACTCAATGTGCCAAAAAGATTTTTTGCATAAATTTCTCTTGCAACAAAATATCTTTCACCGAAAGTCATTTATTTGGCTTTTAATTATAGGAAACCAGGTTATGCACCAATTCCTTATAGGAAATATCATAGATTACAGGGAATCAACAATTTTGATTAGAGCAAGATTATATAGACACAAACTGTGCCGAAATTTAGTTGATGACAAGGCTTGGAACATAAAACTATATGATGTAACTAGATGCAAACCAGCTATGCTAATTTAATTGACGACATAACCTGAGAACATGAATACACTACGATGGAATTTAATCGACAGCATAGAACTTAAGATAGAGATACATTATGAAATTTAATCAAACGACATGAATTTGGGAAGCTATAGTTAGGAAACACAATAGAATTTAACTGACGACGTGCTTCTGGAAAATAAAAGTTCCATGCGGGAAAGTAAATATATTGAAAGATAGTAAGTTTGTTTGATTTGTGCCTAAGGGAGGCTATTCATTAGATGACTAGTGGTATTTATATTGGTCATGTGGTAACTCTTCTCAAAGAGGCTTTCGGCGATTGCGTCCATCCCAAGCAGTTTCCTGTAGTTGAATCCATATTCCTTCATTTTCAAAAGTCTTGTGCCCATACTCTCGTGATCTCATGATCTTTATCTCGAGCAGTTCTTTTCCCTTAAAAAGGCATGTTGATTGCTCAACAATCTCGATTGTTTTATCCCCTAGTGACCTTGAATTTGTAGCTATATCCCAACCCTCCCTATGCATTCAAAGACCTTGATGGTTTGCTACTCCTTACTCGTCGATACCTCTGTCGATGATCGTTAGCCATTCGTCATCATATATTGATCATTGATCGGGAGTGACCATCAAAACGCGCCGTCAATGTGTGCTAATATTGATTACTAAAATCGATATTGGTCCTCGTGGTCATTAATGATGCATTACGTGCATGACAATATTCACACATTAATCCCATGTTTATCCATGTCGACGATTTGGTCTTCTTCTTTTCTTTTTTCTTCTTTTTTTGTCTTTTGTCTTTTGTTTTTTTGTTTTTTTGTTTTTTGTGTAAACAGCATCATATACAAATGAAACAGCAATACTAGAGAATTAAGAATGTGCACTGTCATCTGATGGACGATGAGAGAATTAATAGATGAATATTCGAACACATAAGATCCCTCCGATAGACAATGTCACACTCATTAATTAGGAAGTAACTTGTAGTAAACCATTTTGCTCAGTAATCTATTTTGGACAGTAACATATATATATATATATATATATATGTATATATATATTCACATTTAATCATCATGTCGTGCTAACCTCCATACAGTAAACTTAGGAGAAGCAGAATCAAATTAGGCAATAACTGGTATCCATGGTTGGCTTTACCAAGCAACTGCTTTTTGCTTTCTACATTGGGATTAGTTCAATGGGATAAACTAATTCTCTTGGAAAATGGTTACACAGTCCTCTTCGTGTTTCAAACGACACGCTAAAGAGTGACTAACGACGAATGGCATCGTTGTGAGAATCAAATCGATCCTCTTCAACCAATGTAAGCTGTTAGGGAGTGTTTAGTGTTAAATGTGAGAATTAGTGCCTTCGGGACACTGATTAAGTATTTTTTTAATATGAAAATAAGTACATGGTTCTCTTCATGTTTCGAACGAATGGTAAAGAGTGATTAATGACAAATGGCATCTGTGTGACAATCAAATTGATTCTCGTCAACCAATTTTAGTAGTTAGAGGGTGTTTTAATATTAAATGTAGGATGTTGTTGACAAGTGCCCTCGAACAATTTTAATTTCAAGGCACTAATTATGCATAATACAATGACTATGGTGCATTGGAGACTATAAAGTTCACTTAATTACTTACTTAACAAGTACCTTTGGACACTCATTTTCAAAATACATACATATAAATGAGGGCCGTATTTTCCTTTATTTACGGTTGGACGAAACTTCCTTGAACCGGTATACTAATTTGTGTGCTACAAACATTGACAATATTCACATTTACATTTACCGGCCAAATCACTTGGCTATGGAGTTTTAGGCTGCGCATGACAACGGTTCTTGGCTGGGGAGTAGCTTTTTTCAGAAATGCTTCTTTTCTATTTCTATTCTGAGGAACAATTTCTGTATAAAAAAACCCGTTTAATAACTATACAAAATTTTTACTCTAAAAATAGAAAAAAAATAGAAATACGTTTGATCAAAAACAGTTTCTTTTTTATATTTATTTGTTTTTATTTTTGTTGGCCGATCGCCGCCGGCCGACCGCCGGCCATCGACCGACCGCCGCTGCCACCGGTTGCACGACCCATCGGCGCTGTCAACCGTTGGCCATCGGCCGCCAGGTGGCTGCGGGAGGTGGCGGCTGATGGGCCGTCCGATCGACGGCAGCGGCAGTCGGCTCATAAGGGGCGATCGGCGGTTGGCGGTGGCGACATGCGTGGCGGGCGGGCGGTCGGCGGCGGCGGCGGCGGGCGGCGACGGCGATCGGTCGGTCGGCCTCCGGCAGCGGTTGGCCGGCGGCTGCGGCGGGCGACAGTGAGCGGCGGTCAACGGCAGTCAATGGCGGTCAACAAGAGAAGAATAAAAGAAAAAAAATTCACTTATTTCTTAAACTTGTTTCCGGGAACAAGAAGCAACTTTTTTTCCTTCTCATTTCTATTTCCGGGCTAACTTTTTATTCCCGGGAATAAAAAACCAACTTGCCGTTATCAAACGGGTTTCTATTCTTTTTTTGTTCCCAGGAACCAAAGAATAGAAATTCTTGTTCCCGGAATGTTCTCATGCAGCACTTAATCAACTCAATTGCAAAGAAATTTTTTTCATTAAAGAAAGTTTCTCATAAGTATGGAAAAAAGAAATTGATTATGGACAGTGAAGACTTGTTTAGTAGATTATGTAGATTGATTATTCAAAGTAATTTTCCTCCCTTCCCTGTCACACTTAGGGCGCACATGACAACTATTTTGCTTCTTTGTTTTTCTATTTTTTGTTCCCAGTAACAGGTTTGAGCAGAAATCTATTTAACAATATAATTTCATTTTCTATTTCTAGAACAAATTTATAATCCAAAAATATGTTTCTAAAATAAATGAAAAGTAAAAAATTTCTACTTTCGTATTTTTAAAACAAAATTGAGAAACAAAAACTATTTTCATCACTCGCCCTCATTACTAACCAGCCACCAACCTGCCACCGCCACCTACTACCCATTGTCGTCCTTCATGCACCATCTGCTACCAACCACCTCCTGTCATCGCCCACCGGTCGGTTGGAAAGGAAAAATTTTGTGTCGCTATTGAATAAATTTCTATTCCAATTTCTGTTTCAGGAAGATAAATTTTATATTGTTCTCAAACATGTATTTTTGGTCAAAACTCATTTAGGAATAGAAGTAGAAAAATTTATTTCTGGAATAAAATGATTGTCATTAGCGCTCTTAGGGAGCGGCGAAGGTTGTCATTGACGATGGCAACGATGTGGTTGGCAGACGTAACAGAGGTGGAAAGAGGGAGAAGAAAGCAAGAGGAGTGCTAGGGTTTTGGTTAGTGATAGGTGGCTGTGACAAAGCGCATATATATATATATATATATATATATATATATATATATATATATATATATATATATATATATATATATATATATATATATATATATACCGGAATCGAAACATATTTGGCTGGCTAACTTTCTACATAGGGCAGCTGCAACTGTTGAATATATATATAGATGGACATGTGTCGGGATAGCTGGCCGGAATTGAAACATATTTGGCTGGCTAACTTTCTACATAGGGCAGCTACAACTGTTGAAAGCATACCTTCCCTTTTGTTTCCCAAATTATTAAACTGTTGAGTTCTATTTTTGTTCCAATGGCAACTGACGAGAAGCAGCAGCTGACATTCATGATTCTCGTATAACGTGGTTAGGTGGGGAACTCCAAACCCTACCCGAACTTGTACGCTGCAACCTGCGACAGAGCAATAGAAGTTTCCTGATACCGCATTAAGTATTCACCGATGATTCCTCGACAGCACGGCCACACATTTTCGGAATATGTTAGCTGCACTTCAGCTCTCGCGTCTCGATCCTTTGGGGTTGGATGAGTCTTTCTTAGCTAACTGGCCAGATTACAAAGTAAATATGTTGATTACGAAGCGAATACGTGTAATTAACTGATTGGTTATTATTGCCTTGGAAAATTTGGGAAAAAAAATTCCAGATCGTAATATCTTTTCAATGCTAGCTCGATAAATTTTATGGGGACTCGATTGAGAATTGCTTCTGAAATCTCTGACATATGCAAAAGGCTTTAATCGAAATATTTCTGGCCTTAATCTGTGGCATGCGGGCCAATAGAGATAGAAGACTGTTAGGTGGGAGTTTGACTAAGACGGCACATCTGTTAAAAGATAATGCCAAAGTAATAATAATAATAATAATTATTTTTGGTCGGTAACGCCAAAGTAATTAGCAAGAGAAAGATGTCGGCTGAAAAATGAAGGTGAATAATTAGACGAAAGACTTGAGACTCCTTCGATTATCTGAAAAATCCACCGCCAAAGTCAGGTTACTAAAGAAATGTTTTGTGGCAGCAGCAGTCCCAAGTCCACAGAGACCAAGTGCAAAACCCAGTGCTTGGGCTGTCAGAGCCTTAATGCCCTTGCCTGAGTCCCTAGCACTGGGGCTTAGGTCCCCTACAGTCGAGCCTTAGTCCAAGACCCCAATGCCCGTGCTCAAATCTCGAACAATGAAGCCAAGGTCCTCAACACCTAGGCCTAATTCTATGAGGGTCAGGCCCAAGTCAATTGAGGCCAGGCTCGAGACCCTAGTGCATGTGCCTAGATTCCCTACGCCCAAGCTTGAGTCCATCGGAAATGAGGCCCAAGAACCCGATGCCCATGCTCAGGTTCGGGGAACCCAAGTTCAAGTTCTTCTAGGTCTGGTCTAGATCTCGGCAATTAAGCCTCGTCATAAGACCCAAACCTAGCCTTGATGGACTTCGGCTTAGGAGTAGGGACTTGAGCATGAGCATTGAAGTCTTGGGCCCAGCCTCAATAGACCCTAGCCTAGCCTCGATGGACCCAAGCGTGAGCACTTTGGACTCAAGGGCATGGGCATCAGAGGCGGGGGTCGGCCTCAATGGAGTAGGGGACTTGAGCCCAGGCATCCCATAACTCAGGTCTAGCCTTAATGGACCCAAGGAAACCTAGGCTCGAGGGTCAGGGACTTGGGCGTGGGCACAAATGTCTCGGGCATGACCTAGATGGACCTAGGCACCGGCCTCGGGGAACTAAGTACGAGCACTTGGGACTCAACCTTGGCCTTAATGGGCCTAGGTCCGCACTGGGAATTTAGGCCCAACCTTGGTGGACTAGGCACGTGTGCCAGGTTCTCGAGCCCAATCTCAATGGAAATGGATTGGCCTCTTTGGTCATGGGTTTGGTCTTGATGGACCCTTGTGGACCTAGCCCCTGTCTTTGAAACTAGGTCAGCTACTAAGTTCTCATGAACAGGTGTTAGGGTTTCTATATCCAAGCACAAAGTTTCTGATTCAAGCATGACATCTAGTCATATTTTGAAAAATAATTTATAATTATTTTTAAAAATGAAATCATTTTTCCAGAATTTAAGTATAAATCTTCCATTGACTCATTTTTCTAAACAATCAAAATACCGGAAAATAGAAAGATATTATCTTAGAAAATATTTTTCATGAAACAAATGGAATTTTAAACTTTCTGTAACAATGCATTTAAGTGCTAAAATTTATCATTGGTCATCCAACTTAGTCTTTCAGCCAACTCCATAATGTTTTAGCGGACATGAAAGGGAAAAGTATTAAAAAAGTCCTAAACCTATTGCATTGGTACCACTTCAGTCCTAAACTTTTCAATTGGACCAATTCAGTTCTAAACCTTTTTTACATCGGTACCAATTCAGTCCATCTAGCCAATTTTGGCTTGCTAGCGCTGACGTGGACATCGGTTGATGATCGGATGCTGACGTGGCAATTTTTAATATTTTTTTTGAATATTTTTTGAATTTTTTCCTTTTTCTTTTCTTTTTCCTTTTCTTTTCTTCCTTCTTCTTGACTGTTCGGCGGTGGCTGGCGAGCCTCTGGTGAGGCTCGCCGGAGGCTCACCGCCACCGGGCAAGTGCCGCAAAGCCCTCACTAGTGGCCGGCCACCGGGAGAGGGCCTCGAAGCCCTTGCCTGCCGTCGGCGAGGGCTTCGCAGCCCTCGCTTGACCTCACCCAAGGCCGCGGGCGAGGCGGCTTCGCTTGGATTTGGGCGAGGCCAGCCTCACCCTGGCCTTGCCGCGGGTGAAGGCAACCTTGCCAAGCCTCGCCATGGGTGAAGGTGGCCCTCGCTAGGCACGCCGGCCTGGCGAGGGCCGCGTTGGCCTCAATAGCCACGGGCGACCTGCCGATGGCCACCTTCGCTCGTGGCAAGGCCAAGGCGAGGCGGCTCGCCTAGATCCAGCGAAGCCGCCTTGCTCGCCGCCTTGGGCGAGGCCGAGTGAGGGCCGTGAAGCCCTCGTCGGTGGCAAGCAAGGGCTTCGAGGCCCTCTCCCAGTGGCCGGCCGTCGGCGAGGGCTTTGTGGCCCTCGCTCGACCTCCCTCAGGGCCGCGGGCGAAGCCGCCTCGCAGGCGGCCCTGGGGGAGGCCAGGCGAGGGCCGTGACCCTCGTTGGCGGTAGGCAAGGGCTATGAGGCCCTCGCCCAGTGGTCGACGAGCCTCATCGAAGGCTCGCTGTCCACCGTCGAAACAGTCCAAGAAGAAGGAAGAAAAGAAAAGGAAAAAGAAAAGAAAAAAGAAAAAAGAAAAAAGAAAAAAGAAAAAGAAAAAAGAAAAAGGAAAAATTCAAAAAAAAATATTTAAAAAATATTTAAAATTGCCACATCGCATCCGCCGCCGGTCGATGTCCACGTCAGCCCCGGTAGGTCAAAATTGGCCAGATGGACTGAATTGGTACCGATGTAAAAAGATTTATGATTGAATTGGTCTAATTGAAAAGTTTAGAACTGAATTGGTACCAATGCAATAGGTTTAGGGCTTTTTTTGTACTTTTCCCGATAGGAAACTAACGGGACATTTTTTTCATGGTGGCTACATAGAATTGAAAAAAATGTATAAACTAAAATGACAAGTGATACTTTCTATACGACTAACAAAAGATTTAAGCATATCAAAATTGGAAGTTTTAGGATTTAAATGTACAAAATGATAGTTTCAAGACTCAAGTGCATTATCATGATAAATTTTGGGACTTGTCTTATAATTGTCTCCCGAACAAATTCTCGTTGTTGTTGGACGCAAATTGCGCAACCCCAAGATCTTCATAACTAGAACAAGAACACACACCCAAGAGTAGTCCAAATTAGAGGAAAACTCTTACAGTTGTACCACAAAATAAAATGGACTGCAGAAAGAGAAGAGAGAGAGAAAAATCAAACAATAGAAAACGCCGGGGCAGTTCTCCAACGACCAACCGATGGTAGTCCTTCAGCTAGCGGTCAATCGGAGTAGAGGGTCTCTTTGCTTCAGCGGAAGACATTCTGGTGAAAGCAAGACAAGTGATATAACAATAACATATGACAAAAATTTCACTTGAACGTTATACAATTTATTCGAATTCTTCGGCTGGTCGATGACAAATTTTTCTTCGACAGCTAACACTCACAAAGATACTTTCAATTTGGGTGTGGCTACTTCCACGTCATTTTGAATGGAATCATTTTTTTATTTTAAATGTAAAGTGAAAAGCGCCCTCAGTCAATTAATGCTAATTCAGGCAATAAATAACATTATTTGAGTAATTCACGTACTCTCAATTCAATTTAGGGATGGAAATAACCCCAAAATATTTTTTCTTTTGATTTATTCATTTACCCATTATGAGTTCTGGACCCAAAAATTAAAAGTGTGATTCCATAAGACAACTAGATACTTTGTTTAAAGCAAAGAATGAATGTACTTAAAATGGGAGTGGAAATAGCCCATATTTAACACATAAAGCGAACAAGATGAATAGCGAGTGAATGTACTTGTGTTGGTCAAAGGGGACTTCTGATTTTGTACCTGTAATAGAAGTAATCAATGGAGTCGAGCTCAAGCTTGGCCTTAAGCTCGAGCCTTATTTTTTGCCTAGGCCAGTCTATCCCCGAAAGAAACACGTGATATTCTTTAGGTCGGTTCAGGCTTGTCGCAGGGCCAATCCAGCGGGTCTTTATAATAGTTGAACGTAAAAATGTGAAATGGAGAAAATGGGGAATTTTCAATATATTTCGATATATATGATGGATAATACATAAACCTATTTATAGGCTTTATTGGATGACTACTTAAGATAACAAGATAACATATCAAACATTATCAATCAATTGTAAATATCTAATATCGCCAACATCCCCTCAAACGTAAGGTTGAAACAAATCAATTTGAATTTCCCAAAATCTTTAATCACCATGAAATTAGACCATAAGATTGACGATGAGATTACAATACGTGGATCATTTGACGACAATGAGTCTAATGGTAGTGTTTGATACCATAGTAGAAAGATATGTTTTCTGACAATAACTAAAAGATATTTTCCAGGACCATTTGAATGACTCTCTAGACCCACTTGGCTCTGTCCAATCCGGGCTACCTTCTAAGCAATCACGTGAATAGACTGCCCAAAAATGAAAAGAGTTGCTTCTCAAGAATGTCCTTCATAAAATCCTTTATGAGCTGTGAACGTAGTTGCCGATTGGATGTCTCGATCAGTTGGGCGAGTGACCAGTTCCACTCGCCGTTATCTGAAGTCGGACCATACATGAAGCACACTGTCGCCCACATGCGTTGGGATCTGCCTGGCATTTATGATGGTCCCCATAGGTCAATTTTTCTTATTTGCTTCACAAGTTTGTAAAGCTTTCTTTATTCGATCGTACCCACTGTCTTCCAATACAAGTACGTGCAAGGGGAATAACAGGAGAGCCTGTTGTGGACTCAAATTTGTAGCCTTAGCAACAAGAAAGCAAAAGGGATTCATTTGTAGCATGGGATGATGGATGAAATGCTTTCCATTAGATTAGATATTCCATATGAAAAAGGAAAAAGAAAAGAAAAGAATGATTTATATGTCTTTCTATAAATGCTAAAAAGAAGCTGCAACTTGACGTAACTTATTCTATATGTTTTCGTATCGTCATCGTGCGATGTTTCGGATGACGTATAAAAGCATTACATTGGATTCGATAGCATGCATGTCGGAAACTGATTTCTCAACGTATTATGACCGCAAAGAGCTTGGATGGAAAATGGTTAGGAGGTGAAAAGTAGCCAGCAAAGTAGGACTGGGAGTTAGCGGTCAATGCATAGAGTATCTCAAAGTTTAATGACGATTTTATCGGATTTCTCGAAAGTGACAATCTCGGGGTTGAGTAACTCACTCTTTAAAGGGCTGTGCTTTCCTTCATCTCCAATTGAAGAAAACTTCTTTCTACTAGTATTCCAATCGGTGAATTACAAACTTTGTCATATATTAAATTCGTATGGAGTGATGTCCATAAATTGTAACGCATCAATCAGTAGTATTGTTGGGCATGGAGTTTTCTCCAACCAGGACGGCCTTCAAATCGGGCACGTTCATGAACCACGGAAGGCGCGTAGACCTAGAGCCAAAGACTCCCAAAATCTCACCCGTTTTTTCATTCTATCTTTCGAAGTTACTTTTGCAGGAGCGGGCCTTCAAAGATTTGAAAACATGATGGCCCATCTTTTGGAAAGCGGGGAAGCAAGTGTTTTCAAGCCCAAAGGAAGTGTCTGTCTGCTAAGTATAGCCAGCCTAAGGTGAGGCCCAAATTGGTAGTGAAGCAGCCTAATTTTTCTTTTTTATTCTTTCTTTAGGAGCTCATGAAAGTATGGAAAAATTCGTAGTTTTATCGGGCCCAGATGAAGTCGAGTAATGGAAGACAAACTTAGAATCAATTAGGGCTTCAGGCCCCAAAAACATTTGGGAAGGAGAAGTCGGTTTCTTATTTTCTGGTTGCGCTGAATTATTTGGCCAAGTTCCAATGTAAATGCTAAAAGAGAAGGGAAATGGCTTACCTTCGAGTTTGGTTCGAATTTTGATTTTTTGACCTAATTGGAAATACCCAATTAGGTTTTATAAAGTCTCTGTCAAGTATCTATGTTGATATACAGTATCAAAGGTTATAGTGATCTTTGCGGTGATAACATTAAATGCTTCATTTATATACTCAGTTCACTCACTTAACGGTGAATCTTACATAGACCCATAATTAGGCCTATCAAATGATTGGGTTGGATCAAAAATAATTTGACCCAAAATTGACCTATTTATATGCAATGCAAATTTAACGACTCATACCCAACTTAGCCCGCAACTATACTCAGGATTCATTTTCAGCAATTTTTCTCCTTTAATTGTTGCCTTCGAAGAATTGGTGGCTCCATAAACCAGCTCGCCGAGTTAGTGAGGGAGTTGGGGATCGAATTATGGACAAGGAGTCAAGGCAATGGTAATAATCCGACTCGGGCCATTTATAAATAATGAAAGAGGTTCGGGTTTTGGTGTTTATGATGAAGTCTTAACGCATTGGGCTTGATGGAAATTTCAACTTGCATTTTTTAACCAAAAAAAAAAATCCATAATAATTAATCTTCTTCTAATCATATTTTCCAGATCTATACATATCAGTTGATAAGCAAGTTATGAATTTGCTACACAACGACATACTTGTCAATCAATTATTACAACATCAATTGTATTTTTTCCTCAGAAGGAAATACAGCAATCGGATTCAAATCTTAAAGTATTAGCAATCAGGGAGTACTCAATGCAATTGTCTTCATAATAATTCTATTTGGAGACCTTTCATGAATGTGAACGAGCAAGAACATGAGCACGGCCACAAATAAGGCTTAAACACCAATTGAATTGCGCAAGAAACACAAAAGGCCCCTTCCCAAATAAACAGTGCACATTCGAATTAAATTATTTCTCGAACTCTAAAAACCCAACCACCGAAACAAATTACTGCACCGAAAATGCATCTGTATCGGCATCGCCTCCTAAAAATCGTGCTCTTGTTATGTTAAAACTTGACCAAACTTCACTATCACTGGAGATACGGGCAAACTAGACCAATGCTTCAGTTTTGCTTTCGGTGCCTTCGGGAGAGCGCCAAATCAAGCGAAATTAGCGCTGCGCATTTTCTCATGAGTCAGCAGCCTCTCTAGGTCCTCTAGCTTCTGCAAATATGCCGGGATGAGCCTTCCATCGACAATCTGCATCCAGTGTTAGCACGAATTATTAAGCTTGTGTTCTCACAACTGCCTATCCAGAAAGGAGGAGAGAGTAATACCGAAATCTTGGTTGGGCTTCTTTTCAAGAAAAAACTCTCAAGGAGCTCATATATAATAAGAAAGATATCAGAACTGAACATCAGAAAGCTATCTTCCCGACCGCGGTTACAAATAATTGGTTCTCTCATATGTAATGTGGGCCAGAATGTTTACTAGAGCAAATCATGGTTTTCCCCTTTGTACCACCTAAAAGGGTGTGTTGAACACGAAAGGAAAAGAATTGGAAAATTCTTAATTATGGAAAAGTCGTGTTTTTCCTCCAACCATCCCACCACACGTTTTGATTGGTGGCTTCTCGGCATGGACATTACCTATATTTAATTTTGGTTGAATTTTCATATTAGTCGTGTCCATAACTTGTAACCCCCATCAAAGATATGGTTGGAGAGAGTTTTCTTCGACCAAAGTTGGAGGAAAATATTGCTCTTCGCAATAATAACTTTTTAATGGTGATTGCAATCAACAATGTACAGTTGTTTAAGGACCACTAAAAAACGGAAAAATTATTCGAAAAATCATAAACCCACTACACTTTTATCAATTCAAACCTAAACCTTTTAGTTATGTCAAGTGAATCCGAAATATTTTCACACTTTATTAATTAAGTCAATTCAACCAAGTTTTGTCGGAAATTGTTGATGTGGACATCGTTAGTTGTACCACTTAGGATGAATGCGATGATAGGAACGATTTTAGATCATTTTTTAAATTTCAATCTTAATTTTCTATTTATTTTACTTTATTTTTCCTTCTTCCTCCACCGATCGTTGGGCTTTAGTAATGGCCAGCAACTGGCCAAAGGTAACTACAGGTGAGGGTCACCTGAGGCTGGCGAGGGCAGAGTGAGGACCAGGTGACTCCAGGGAGGTCAACTTAGGCTGAACAAGCCTCAGTCGCCACATCTCTTCCCCCAAATCAGATGAGGAACCGTTGCTCAAGCTTCTCTCCTTGAAAGCTGATTTGGAATCAAACGGCTTGCAAGATGAGTAATCCCGCCTGCACCTCTTACTCTAGCAGCTCGGTCCTCATTGGCCTTTGGCAAGGGCAACCCTCGCCGGTGGTTGCCTCTAGCTAGTTGCCAAGGCTCGGTGACCGGTGGAAAAAGAAGGAAAAAATAAAAATATAAAAAATTCAAAAATTTTAAAATATTACTAAAAATTGCCCACGTCAATCATAATCGTGCCATTTAGGACGATCAGCATTCATGTCATTGATTTGTAGCCAAATTGGGCAAATGAATTCAAGTGATACAATCAAAAAGGTTACTGAATTTATAAAAATGCAATAGGTTTTTAACTTTTTAGACAATTTTTGCCTCAAAAAATCTCTCCCCCTCTACTTGGCCAGCCATTGTTTAACTTACGAACTTCTTGGTCATAATCGATATACTAATTGAAAGCCAATCCACAAATAATCTCTCTTTTGTCTGTGCTATCATTTTTCTGAGCTAGTGTAGAAATGTAAGGAAGTTCGGGCAACCCAAGTCAAAAAAGCACTCTGAGGACTAAACTGATAAAACACAACAAGTTCAGGGACCACATATTTTTGTCAAACGCAAAAACACGAATTCGTCAAAAAGGCATTTAGCTCTTACTTTGGACAATGTACTCCTCAAAATCAAACTCGCGTTGGAAGCTTACACCAAGGAAATCGTTTTTCCGCAGCTGCCATCTCCATTTTCCTCAACGTGTCAATGACGCAAATTTTTAATATTTCTCGATTTAATTAATCTAGTAAGTTGGTAATAAGTATATACGATTTAATTAACCTAGTAGGTTGGTAATAAGTATATAAACTATTCTAAAGTGCGAACCATGATCTAAGCGTGAATAGGTCCTTCCGATGGAACTGCAAGCAGACATGCACGCGCAGACATCTTTATCTTGAATGGTAGATGAAAAAGTTCTCTCTCTCTCTCTCTCTCTCTCTCTCTCAGTAGAAGGTCGCACCTTGTGAGGATACGCTTTGGTTGAGCAGCTAAAATCACATGCAACTACCACTGAAGACTCAAAACTGCAGAGAGAAAATGAATAAATAAGAAAAGCTTACCAAATTCATCTCATTTCCTCTTTCAACTTGACGGAATGTTTGGTGGACCAAGGTACTGTCCTGATGGTTCAAAGCATCTTCCCTGCGCAACCCCCATTCGGTGTCCGAGAATATGTGGTGCTCTCTCGATGAGCTCGCAAGGACCTTCTAGTGTCCGAACGTCCTCTGCAAAATAAGAAGGATGCATTGAATAGTGCTAGGAATATCAACGCTTACATGTAGAATTGATATATCTAAGCTATATGCTGGACTCCGATCAGATGTTCAACATGATCCATTTGCTTAAATATATCCGATGTTTCATTTGGTAGTGCATTGAAAAGCATCCACTTTCCCTTGTTATGTATTTACAATCACGTTGTTCTGCAAGAGAATTCTGATTCTTGAATGGAAAACCTAAGTAGAAAGAACATGAAAGCAAGACATTGTCATAGTCATAGATAGACTGACCACATTTTGGGCACAAAAATAATCAAACATCATTGACCACCTCTTTGAAAAATGGTGTAAAGCTAGATGGAAGCATTAGAACTTACAAGATAGGATTATAGAGAGGTCATGGAAGATTCGGGGAACAATTTAATATTTAAATAGAGATGGAACTGCATA
The DNA here is from genome assembly GCA_014182555.1 of Eucalyptus erythrocorys. Lineage (NCBI taxonomy): Eukaryota > Viridiplantae > Streptophyta > Magnoliopsida > Myrtales > Myrtaceae > Eucalyptus > Eucalyptus erythrocorys. The sequence goes on along the minus strand of CM024598.1, from coordinate 11,520,433 downwards.
AATTAGTTTGTATCCACCCATCGTTTTCTATAAATTCATCTGCTCTTAATTTTAATGCTCACTCCACCAAAAATTTCTTTAAAAAAAAATGGCAGTTCAGTTGATGACGGTACCCCAATTCCTGGCCAGAATGATCTCTTTTCTTGCTTGATCTTCCTGATATTTGGCGAGAAAAGTTGGTGATAGAACTTCTAGCTCTCCTAACGAGGTCAGGCGGACTTTCCGTCATCGTTGCACGGAAAAGCTGCAAAAAGTCCATTGCAAATCCACTTTGAGTTGACACTTAGGGATGCACGGGGCAGAAATTGGAAAAGGAACATCAACTTCTGCCGGTCTTGTAAGAGACTGCCGCCATGAAATGGCAGCTACCGATAAATAAGCAATCGAACAAAGAAAAACGAAGCCTTAATATGAAGATTATTTAAAAAGTGTACCTTTAATGAGAAGACCAAGATTATTTTAAGCAGATCCCGGTGGTTAAGGGCCATAATTATTATAGCATGATGGCCTATAAAGCCTAGATTTTCCACGATAGTCATGCCGAGCACTCCATTGTAATTTGTCATCTACCTTAGGATGTAATTTTGTAAACCGGTTTTAGTAGTTTGGTAGAATATAAGATTAATCTGTAAAAAAAAAAAAAAAACTTGTTCAAACCGTGGACCTCTTTGTTAAAAAAAAAAAAAAACCGTGGACCTCAAGATAAAATGTGTCTTATGGGAGCCACTAGGCCATTATATCATATAGAAAAAGATTATTTTATCTCATACATGCATGCGTAAGTACCGCAAGGTAGTCCGCTAATTCTAAAACCACAATTACCTGTTTCAGCAAAAGCAACAAGTTTTCGGGGCACAAGCAGTATGGAGGTACCAACGATGACTCGCAGGGCCGCTCTCTCCGACCTCTTGTGGTAATTGGTGCAATTTTTCTCTTGCAAGTATATAATATAATCTAAAAAATCGCATGTAAATATATATATATATATATATATATATATATATATATATATATATATATATTGCTCTTCATGATCTTAGTGGCTACGTCCGTCACTGATCTCGAGAATTTTATGTTAATCACCGAATGACAAGTAAAAGACTTGCATGATATTTAGAGCACATATAGAAACTGATGAAGAGACTTGCAGTGCCCTAGAAAGGACATCACCATTCATATTAGTTGCTTAGTATTAGGTGCCATTGCTATGATGTAATATTTATTTCCATGTTATCACACGTATAGCAAAATGTTTGACATACGAAATTATATATCTAAAGATTTATATGGGGTATTAAACTCATGAATAATGGTGATTAACTTTAAATTAGTAATCGTTATATTCCCTATAATGTGGATTATAGGGGTAATTTGGGAAATCGAAGACTATTTTCATCTTATTGCATATGTCATTCATAAAACCGTACGGTGTAAAAGGTATTGCATTACTTAAACCAAGCAACTTAATAAATTTTAGAGTTTTATTATATTACCGCGTAATAACTATTACATAACAGGCTTATACTATTATCCCTGTTTTTGAACTGGCTGTAAATGCAATTTTACAGCAAGTGCTCTCTCTCCCTCTCCCCTCTCTCTCTCTCTCTCTCTCGTGCACACAACTCCTTTTCTCTTCACCCACTGCCTCGGTCAAAAGAATGATTGTCCTGCCCTCAGGGTCATCACCAATATTGCTTTTGCTCGGCTTATTGACTGGAAACAATCGTGCGACGTTTTGCTACAGCATCCACAAATGGGTTTATAATCATGAACGCGAAGACTTTCAAGAAATTTTCTCTACTCTCACTCGCTAAGGCACATTTTAATAACAAACCGATAGTGGATGAAAATGCACATGTATCTTTTCTTTTCTTTAGTTTTTTTTTTTTTTTTCAAATGATCTAGAATACGAGCATAGAGGTCCGACTCTCGGAAGGTTTATAGGACACCCTACAAGTTATATGAAATAGTTAAGTTTGAGTCTTTGGCCTTTTTAAGTTTCCCTACAAGAGCAGTTTGCATGCAAGTGGTAATAGAACAAATGAATTCGGAATTCTGAGTTGGAAATCTCCAGAAAACTTCAATTAACTCCGTTACCCTTGAGGGTTTACAATGCACACTTCTCATTCACCTATCTCTAGGCGCGCCATCTTAGAAAATTAAATGATCAATACTTCGTCTCCTGGAAAAGGTATCCGTATCATGCACATGCATAGACCGATCAGTGTGCAGTATAAGATTTTCCTGCAAATTAAAATCCAAGATCCACAGCAAACACACGCCATTTTATTTATTACATAATAATGCCTCTAAATCCCACATGCATAGCTCCATCCTCTGCAATATTTGTGGAAGGAGAAAGCATGCAAATAACTTAACACACATGTTGGGTCTTCAGTTCTTGACCTCATTATCAGAGTTAGATAAACTTGTAGATAAGGGAAGCACACTAAAACCTCAACCCATATCTCAGGTCATAAAGTCTATGTAAACAATCATTTAAACAATAGTAACGTAGTATACGGTTTCCCCCCGTTAATCTCCTTGCTTTGAGCATGCTTCGAGTGCTTTGCCGGACCACCGGACGCCCCAAGCTTGAGGTCCAAACGATCACCATCTGGTGATACTCCTTTTTCTTTGATGGAGATTGCTGCACTTGACTGATGAACTGTCTTATCCTCAGTCGAGGATTTGATTTTCACTGCTGATGGTCGGCGGTGAATGATGCCTTTGCTTAGTAGCTTTCGCCGTAGATGAGAGTTCCAATAGTTCTTCACTTCATTATCAGTCCTTCCGGGCAATCTTCCAGCTATGAGAGACCACCTAGAAAGACAATTTACGGAGCAATATTGCGTCAGCTTTTGGACGAGCTGATTATTTCGATGTTGACTTTAGTATGATCAGAACAATTTTGCTTTTGATTTTCTAGGGTTATTAATCACACCAACCTGTTCCCTAGAAGAGCATGGAGCTTGATAATAAGGTCCTCTTCATCCTCTCCAAAGTTCCCTCTTTTAAGGTCGGGCCTCAGATAGTTCAGCCATCTTAGCCTACAACTTTTTCCACAGCGAAGCAATCCTATTCGAATCAAAACAAGACCGTTAACATAACTGACAATTTGTCTGGGTGGCATAATTAGGGTAAGTATGATTAGGGCTAGTGAGAAAGAAAGCGACTTCAAGGGCTTCTCATGCTCTATATCTCAATACGCTCACAGAATCGTACATACATGCGCGTTTTTTCGCTTATGTTTCTTGTTTTCGGCTTCTTCTATTCTATTATGGACAGAAGTTTACCTGCAGCTTTTGGCAGGGAATTCCAGTTACCCTCACCGTGCTTTTGGACGTAGTCGATGAGCTTCTGGTCTTCTTGCTCGGACCAAGCTCCTTTGTTGGTCTTTTGCTTGTCACAACAAGGATTCCTCATTATGTGAGAGAGAGAGAGAGAGAGTGAGTGAGAGAGAGAGAAAGAGGGGTGGGTGTGCACCTGAGAAGAGAAAGAAAGCAGGAGGTTAGAGAAGCATATGATTTTCAACTACATAAAAGGTGGGGTTGTGAAAGTTGCACAGAACACAAGGGCACCGGGAAGTACATGAAGTTGACTTGTCAATTGGAGATTTTCTAGATATATCAAAGACATACGGTTGAAAAATCCTTAAGAGAGAGAGAGAGAGAGAGAGAGAGAGAGAGAGAGAGAGAGAGAGAGAGATACTTGATCCCAGTTGATGGTATAAATCAAGTCCGATTATGCGAGATGATCGCTAGGCTTAGGATTGATATAAGTCCTTTTTCCTTGAACGGATCATATCTTTCAGGTAAATTCCAATTTTCATGGTTTATGTTTGTATAATATTAGGTACTGTACCTTACCAAAAATATTAAGTACTGTATATATGAGATTTCATAATAAAAATTCAAATTGTTAAATGAAGATGTGATCTAGTATAGAAATATTTTAATACTCCCTATCAAGTATAAGCTGGACATTTGCTTAATTAGGGGACCAATAAGAGCTTCGAAGATTTCAACTCAAGAATAAATTATTTAAATATTAAATCACATGTTTCTTTAATAACTTAAGCTTTTAGAATATTCGGTAGTAATATTACATGGTGCTAGAGTAAGAGGTCCTAAGTTTGAATATTTCGGAATCCCTATTTGTCTCATAATGACATATTTCCGTACATAGTATTAGTAAAAAAGACCAGACTAAACATGAGGAAGAGTACTTAAATATTTAAACATTGAATGACACATTCCTCTAATAACTTAAGTTTTTAAAATAATTAGTAGTGATTTCACAAATCTTACAGTTGGTGCAAATTATATATAATCTAGTGAGGTTGATGCAAGGTTTGGAGCATTGCAAATTCTTTAATGCATTTGATTGACCCCGAAAACAAGAACGTTACCATCACAAATCAATTAATGGTATCTAAAGACTTCATCTTTTTACATGCGAACCGCGTCTAACATAGCCCCAATAATGGAGGAAATTATTTTTGAGCATCTCCACCAAAATTATTCTGCTGTTCAACAATAAGTAATCCTCAATCTACAAGAAAATGATGTTAAAAAGAACATATTAATCACTAGAATGAACACCCTGAATCGGTCGGATAAATTTCCTAGCCAAAATAAATTGAAAAAGCATTCATTTATCCCATGGAGAAAATTAGTTGGAAAAACTTCAATAGCCATTTTTTTCTGATGGTTTCTTAGTCATTTTCAACTGCTTTGGTAGAGGAAAATTATGCATAGAAAACGTGCAGGATAATGAGGAGAATACATAGCAATTGATTTCCTTCGGATTCCTTATGACCTATCTAACCCAACTGTGGAATCTATATGTAAAATAATAATTTTGTGTACCACATGTTGAAAGACTAAAACTAATTTAAAATAGATATTTTGAAAAGAAAAATATATTCCGATTATCGAGAAACAAAAGTCGATCAAAAAGTTTATGGGACTCAGGTTGCTTAGCGGAACTGTATAATTCTCTCCATAGCTTCCCATAAAATTCGAAAAATCATGATGACTCATAATTACATTTCATTAATACTGTTTAAAAGATAAAGTCTCTTAAAGATATTCGAATAGTTAATAGATAAAAAGGACAAAAAAAGGAGGGGTCTTGAAGGATGCATGGAAATGAACATGTGCTAGCTCCAAAATGAAATCTAACTGTCATTTGTATTCCGAAACCTAATTATACAGAACGGATTTGTGGACCAATGTCTGTGGAAAGTCTTGCGTCACATTTATTTTCTTTTCCAAACCTATAGCTTAGCGAGGGCTACATCCTCCATATTTAAAAACCCTAAAAGCGTCAAAGCGAGAACGACGAAAGTAAATGCGGGTGGCGTCAAACGTAAATTTACAAATCAAGAAAAGCAAGAATCGCAGAGAAAGGAACATCTGGTGAGGCCCGGCGCCTTTTTGTCTTGAACGGTAGATGAACATTTCCATTTCCCAAGTGAGGTTGGCATTTAATTCCAATTTTGAACATATATATACATATATATAATAATTTATCTCTTCGGAGAGAACTGTGGTTGGTTGAAGCTTTTTCAAACCAAATGGACGGATAGAATCTCCACCGGCTGTCCATTCACGATTTCTCGAAGTGACATTGAAAACTACTAGGTACGAACTATTCCTAACACATTCATGTGAAGTTGGAAGTTGCTCCTTTGAATGTTTGGTTTTTACTAGGACCTTTCAAATATTCTTTTGACCTTCGCCACGAATATGTCACGCTTAGGGTTTCACGAGAATCATCTTTTTTCCTCGAACATTTGCCATTAAAATCTTAGTAATGCTCTATGGATTTAGTTAACGAGTTCCATCGGAGCATCGAGCAAGCTATTACATAAAAAAATTATGTTTATGTTTTCTAACAATTTGCTCTTGTCCATATCGTTTATAGTTAATGTTTTGAATATCAAATTATTTCTCGTTAGATACATTGAGTAAGTGATTTTTAGCTTAATTAAAATTCAAACTACCAAATTAATTGTAAGGCGTTGTAACGCTTTTTAAGTATGCAAATAATCGCCGATGGGCTCAAGCATCCGGCAGGAATCTGCTAAAGATGATTTTAACAGACGATGTTTAATATGTCACGCATCGATTTTAGCTATTTTATTAGTTCATCGGAGGGAATGCCGAACCCAGACCTAGATTTTTGTTGCAGTCTTTCGGCTCATACGAGAGCATTATCTTCCCCCCCTCTCTCTCTCTCTCTCTCTCTCTCTCCTCTCTCTGTGACTCTCTCTGACAATATTTCCAGCAAACTTCCAGATCTGCCCCTTATCTTCGAAATGGTTTCCTAGTCATTGAGTGACTTTTGGGACCGAGTTTCGATAATTTCCTAGGATGGGGTTCTATAAGATAATCAAAAGCTGCCCTGACGATCCCCGCCATGTTGATACAATTGCTTGGAATGCGTTGCTCGTTTTGATTCTTTTTGACTTTGCCCTTGTGTCTGTATGGGAAGGAAGAATATATAGAGGGGAAGAATATATATTTCCGTATTTAAAGACGCAAATGAAATTGAAGATAACTAAGGTGAAAGAAATCTCCTGAGCCCTTCATGTGAAGAGAAAATAATCGACTTATACTGAAAGCCCAGGTGATCTTCTGTTCACATTTAAAGGTTCGGTATACTTTTATATGATTTTAGAGCATCTTAATAGCGCCCGTATTCACAGGCTTAATCATGTACATGGGTGGATGTTGAATTTTTCAGAATTGTTAGGCTTAGGTAATATGCTTTTTCACCCATGCAAAGCTTTTCAAATGGACTACCTCTTGTGGATCACAGATCCACAACTAGAAGTCTCAAAGTTTAACTTTGAGACTAAACCCTACAAACCAAAAAAAAATGGGGTTTCTATGTCCCCCATGAACGGTCATCTTCCAATCCACGAATCGAATCGAAGCGCTGATGAAACATCTGGTCACTTTAGACGCCACTTGTCATGGGACAATATCTCCACGTTCGATTCGACTAAGGGTCTTCATCTTCAACCTTAACAGGAACGTGTGACAATGAGCAATGTCAAAAAATTCTTCTACCATGTTTCCACTCGTGCTTGCTGTGAGCGAATCGTTTTGATAACAAAAGACTCATCTTATCAGATCAGATGATCTCAAATTGTACCCAGACAATTTAGCCATCAGCTTATAACAGTCGAAAAATTCGAGAAACTAAGTTGAGTAGAGTCTATGTGCGATAACTGTAGTCGCTCTTCGATCAACGGGGGCCCTATTGTGAGCTCGAGATTCAGGTCGGGCAGGAAGCCAGTATTGCTCTCGGGTTTACTCGAGCATTGCAGCACAGAGCCCGTGTCTTCTTCTTCCTGCGAGTTCTCGGGTTTGCACGTTGAGCTATGGTCTGACCCCAGCGATTTGTTCGGAACAGAGACAGCAGGTCGGGGCCGATGATTGTTTGGATCAATCCCCATCTGCATGAGTTTTCTTCTCAAGTGGGTGTTCCAGTAATTCTTCACTTCATTGTCTGTCCGTCCCGGTAATCTTCCGGCAATGAGGGACCACCTGAGTCAACAGAACATGGTTCGTTGCACCGGGATTAGTACGTTTTGTACGGATAGATTGTTCAACAATCAGGAGCACAAGGATTTCACATTTCCAAAAAACACACGGACACAAAATTTTTGTCAGTTAAAATATTATCCATTTGGCCACATCATTGTCAAATCATTTAGTCTACTTTTAGTAGGCAGTTGAATCATTTAACGTTGTTCAACCGAGAATGCGGAAAAACAAAAGCTATCACTCAATCCGACGGCAGGTCCCAATAATTTATCCAAGTGTCCTAAAAACTACAGTGGTGAGCTAACAGAACGAAGAGTTGGAAGCTTTTGGCTCAGTTTGAAAAGGAATGCAACACGATGCTCGAGATGACTTTGATAGTTGCACCTTAAGTAGGCCAGAGTACTTTCTTGTTAGTCTACTGAAACGGAACTACTAAAGCTTCCGTTTTGTTGTGCCATTTGAACTGTCGATTACTAACTTTGAAAAGCGACCTTCTAATTTTAGCAGTGAAGCTCTTCAGACTTGACACTTGCGAAGACCAAATGCCAATCTTGCCTAATGAAATACCCAATGATTATGCTACTTATCAACAAACAATACAAAAGCAAGTCCAGAATGAGCTTTTCTTTTTTCTCTCTTGAAATATCTCACATTGTTTCTTTTGTTCTGGGGCATCTCCAATGGGAACCCCCAAAAAAAAAAAAAAAAAGGCTTCCTTTTCCCTCTAATTATGTATACAAGTATATAATCATGAGCAGTGAAATGACTAAACATGCATTCGGAAAACCTCATTATGTACTCGAAGACCGAAGCTGTGCATGAAGAGAAAGTGTCATCTCTCTCTCGCTCTCACCTATTTCCGAGGAGTGCATGCAGCTTGATGATGAGGTCTTCTTCATCCTCACCAAAATTGCCACGTTTAAGGTCTGGTCTCAAGTAGTTGACCCATCTCAATCGACAGCTCTTCCCACAACGCAGCAAACCTGGCACAACCCAGATATAAAACTCCCCAAATAAGCCAAAAAAATAATTAAAAAAAGAAAAAGGAAAAAAGAAGAGAAACCTCAACCACACATTACAGTTTTTCAAGAGTTTCGAGAATTACTTGCAAACAAGGGAAGTGTACATGCATTGCAACATTTTACGTGTAGCTTGGTTTCAGTTGTCTCGGTGCAATTCTTTGCCACTATCATAGATAATTTATACAACATCCTGGCTTGAATTTCTATGTTTCTCTCGTAACGTAAGTTTCTGGGCCCACCGCTGTTTCAAAGCGACGCGGAGAGGAAAACTGCAAAAAGTCGCGCACGAAGTACCTGCAGCTTGGGGGAGAGAGCGCCAGCAACCTTCGCCATGTTTATGGATGTAGTCAATGAGCTTTTGGTCTTCTTGCTTTGTCCACGCCCCTTTGTTCATCGTCCCTTTCTTCTCGCAACAGGGCTTCCTCATTTTCCTTCTCACAGGCCACACAGAGAGAGAGAATTCTAGAGAGAGAGAGAGAGAGAGAGAGAGAGAGAGAGAGAATTCGATAGGAGGGAGAGCGACCCTTGGTGTGAAATATAAGAGAGGCTAAGCTGGTCAAACCGCAAAAGCTTGGACTGACCGTTGAAGGAAAAAGTAGAGGGAGACTTTAGAAGAGCATGTAGAAGAGTAGAGAGAGAGTTGGTGAGGGGGACTAACTAATGTACTCAAAAGTGAGTGCATGTCCAAGGTCTGCCACGTAGGCCTCCCTTCCTCTATTTTGATGCCAGCACGCCTGCTCTCTCGACAGATGGCTGACAAGTGTTCATCCGCGGGCCCCACGGCAGAACGTGGGAGATGATACAACATATCCATAAGAGGGTATGCTTCCATTTAACCTAATGTCGCCAGAGAAAAGGTTCTCCAAAGCCCTAGTGAGTAAAAAGCCCATAGGGTTTACACAGTATCTTTGAAAAGCTAGTTCTCTGGAACTTGGGATTAAAGAACTAACTATGGTCCCAACCATTGCTTGTCCTTAGTGTTTTTAAAATTACTGCATTTTGTACGTACGATGAGGAAGCAACAATAGGCGATGACTTTTTGGCGACGGTCGATGAAACCCGTTTTTGAAACTACTCTTTCACGATTGCTTGTATGACATTTCTAATGACTAGCCATATTTCAAGTCCACCCCAAGAACACAAATTTGTTCTATGTACTTTTAGTCCATGCAATTTTTGTTCTAGAATTTTTTTTTTTTTTTTTTTGTATCTAAGCTTTCTCTTTATGGTACATTGACATAGGAATTGTTATTATCTACTTTTGATGTACTATACCAATGATTTTTCATGATATGTATTAATATTGAAATTCAATCGTCTTTGTAATTACTATATATTACATAATTTTTTGCGTTGTCAGGTGCCATTTCAAACAGAAAAAATCAATCCATATTGTGACTATAGTGAATTGGTTCCTCAAGCATCATAGAAGCCTTAACGGTTGATCTAAATATTGCTTTGAGACTTGTTTTTTCGCATCGATTCAATTGATAAAATAATATCTCGTTTCCAAGATTTTACATAAAAATGAGTGGCAAAATATGCTGATATTTCTAACAACCTTTCATTTACCGAGTTAGCATTATGGAATTACGATGATCCATCATGACGTGCCTTGCAAACCCTAAATCGCTCTTAAACATTTTTGGTGTAATTCATGAAAGGGTCACGATCCCACGAGGATAACCTAACTTCGAAAACCCGTCCTTTGCTTAAGTTATATATAGAGAGAAATGAGTCATTAGGGTTTGAGAGTTAGTTAGGTGTCTTTAATTAGAACATGTGAAAAATAGAAATCCTACCACGCGACAAAAGAGGCAAATGGTTGTAATAACAATTGGAGATAAGTACACTAAAAATTCTAAAACATGCCATAAAAGTGCAATTGAGTCCTATAACCTTAAAAAAAATATAATCAAGTTTTAAAACTTATCACTGAAGAGCAATCGAGTTCTAAAATTTTTATATATTGCAATTAATGGAAGGACTTGATTGGATCAATTTGATAACCTTTATTACCTTATTACACTTTTTGAAACTTTAAGAACTCAATTTTACTTACATGACAAGATTTAGAAATTAAGAGCACTTGTTGAAAGTTTTATGATTTAGGGTGCGTTTATTTCATGAAAAACTCAATGATAAAGGAAAATGCTTTTCCGGAAAGCATTTTCCAACAATATGGTTTGTTTTTCTTTGTTTGGTGATATATAATTGAAAATGTATTCTATTGTTTGGATCTCATTAAAAAATAATTTCGCACTTCATTGCAGTAAAAAAAAAAGAATTTTTAATTTTAAAAAATTTGAATTTTTAATATTGTTGTTTTTTATTTACTTTTATTTTCTTTCTTTTTATTTCCTTTTTCTCTTTTCCTTCTTCTTGTCCTTCACTCCTTAGCTTCCTCATGCCATCCCTTCTGCTTCATTTGGTAGTTCGTTCTTGATTGGCTTACAAAGGGTGAGCTCCAGCTATCGTCGGAGGTGATGAGCTCATTAGCTGGCCGCTAAAGGCTATAAGCTCGCCCAATCTGGCGAGGCTTGAGCCTCATCAGATGGAGGCCACGAGCTCACCCGATCTCCGGTGAGGCTTGAGGCTTATGGACCTCGAGACAAGCTCAAGCCTTGTTGTCGAAGGCCATGAGATCGCCCAATTTGGTGAGGCTAGAACTCATTGGCCATCCTTATGGCCGGTGACGGGTGGAGAAGAAGCAAAAAGAAAAAGGAAGAAAAGAAAAGAAGGAAATTCGAGTTTTTTTATTTTTATTTTAAAAACATTTTCAAATTTTTAATTTTTTTAAAAAAATAAAAAATTTCAATTTCAATTTTAAAAAAATATTTTTTATAAGAATAATTGTTTGTAAACCAAGCATCAAATCTAAACTTTGGTAGATTCGGAAAACGTTTTCCGGTCCTTTCAAAGGGAAAATCATTTTCATGAATTTAAGCTTTGTTAGAAAAATGTTTTTCGTTGACTAGGAAAACGTTTTCCATCGACTTATTTTCCGAGTGAACCAAACGCAAGAAAATGAGGAAAATATTTTCCCCGAAAATGTATTCCGCAAAACAAACACATCCTTAGTTACACTTTTTGGTGACAAGTTTTAATACCTTCAATGCAAATATCCCTAATAATTGAGATTGAGGATTCTCATCCAAGTGACCCGAGAACTAAAATTTTCAAGAAGGGACCCTTATAGTTTTGGTACAATATCCTTACAACTTTTGGCGCCAATTGCGACTTCGTCCATAATGACTCAACTCAACTCGTGGTCATATCTTGAAATTGGACTCTACCTGTAAAATGGTACCTCAAAGGAAGTTAGAATTCACAAACCCTAACTAAACTTATTACGTTGGATTGTTTGTGACTTTCAGTTAAGTAGCCTGAAAAAGAAATCTTCTATTCTGCACACACGAAGAGGATCCTAGATTTCTCACTTAGATTCCCAGACTATTATTAAAACATAATATACAAATTAATAAAATATTGGCTATTATAAATTTGGTGAATAGACCTCAAAACCAGAACTTGGGAAAATCCGAGGGTAGGGTTTCCAGTTGCGATTCCTACCAAGCAGAATCATGAGATGTTGGTAGGGCGAGTCACATGTTTCTCACGTTGACCGTTAGATCTGAAACAAGTTCTTCACAGCTGAAAACAAAGGAGGATAAGCCGATGGCGCACACGTGTAAGAAGCAGATACAGTTTGATCTTCTTTCGGGGCCTCAGGAGAAGACAGAAACGGAAGTTAATGAGCCGACAGATTGGGATTTGTCTGGTCCCGGGTGCAACTAGAAAAGCAGCCCTGCCACGTGTCTCTGAATGGATGGTCAAACTGAATTTCTAAGGAGCACTTTCCCTCCTAAAGGTGGAGCGGCATCGCGAAAAGTCAACAGAAAGTCAAGACAGAGATTCACAAAATGACCCTCCTCGGCGTCTGGTCCAATCTTTCAAATGCACGAGCCGGAAGAAGAATAATGCCCAGAAAAGGATGGTTCTGGAAAACTTGCTTATACCTGACATTCCTTAGCTATGAAGGAATATTGATACAAGTATGCAACAAATACTTCACATTTCTCTTGTTCTCTTCACTACAGAGATTACTCTTTCAATCCATTCTCTTTTCTTTGCATGCAACTCAATTCAATCATAGTATTGGGTCACAACATATTACAACCAAATTTATAAAAACTGAACATGCAAAAGCTATTTGTTCCATTTCCGACTTACATTAGCTACCGTTCAACAATTACCCTAAAGCATTCTCATTGACAAAATTGAGGGAAAGGAATTTTCTTAGTTGTTCTTCAACTTAACAAGATCAAGCAATAATACTCTAGATTAAAATACAATTACCAAGGTCATTGGTGATATAAAAGAATTTAAATCACCCCGTGTTGGCACAATTAGTTGGGGCATTTAGGATGTGGGGTTCAAGAACTAAGGACCACTCCTTCCAATTAAATTATCTACCTGCAAACCGCTCGAGTCAGCTTCATTAGCTGTCGCCAAAAATTCAATTTTAACTAGTTCATGGGCATTGAGGGGTGTTTTGTGAGCTTAACTAACTCTTCATGCTCGGGCTCTTAATTTATAAAAGAGAAAATAAATCCAAATCAACAACCCAACAACGATTTTACTAGTTGAGGTAGATAAGAACGTGCAACAATAAGTACATAGAATGAATCCAGAGACGTAAATCTCAACTCATTATGTCGATTGATGGAATTCTTTTCACCTTCAAAAACACTATGAACTATGAAGACTTTGTTGTAAATCGGGTAGACGAAAAATTTCATGGGCTCATGATTTGCTTGTTTAGACGGCTTTTCTCATCATCAAAAGGAAAAACCTAACCATTTCAATAAAATACTGTGCCTCAGAACAGATGCAAAGTGCGAACATAATTTGCATGCCATAAAGTACTTTGACTAAATTCAATCATATGAATCATCTTTTCAAACTATGCGAATTTATAACCATTTATTATGTACATGAACTGGTCGGTCTTCCTCTTATTGATGGGTCACGGGGGCTCTTCTGACACATCAGGCCCTCAAAATTGTCTAATTTTGAAATTTCATCTGTGATTTTTGGGCCTGATATTTGGGCCTAGTTAGCAATTAAAAATAGGGCCCACAAGACATTTGCATAGTTTGAGGCTTGATGGAAACTAAAAGCCTGATGAATTTGTTACGCTGAGCCAGTGCAATGTATTTATATTAACGATTTTGATTCATAAAATCGACATACTACACGATGCAGTAATTAAAATAAAGCCGATACAGTAAAATTATAAATAAGAAATTTAAAAATTAGGTTACATTAAACCCCCAATAAGAGTCCGTTACACAACTTTATAAATTGATTATAACTTTAAAATCCATAAACCTGTTGTATAGATTGTTAACAATTAGAAAATTCACCGTAATCACCTTGGACTAGAAAAGATATCAGTAATATACACTCTGTTTGTTTTGTAAAAAATGAACAATTTGAAAAATATTTTCCTAATTTTAATCATTTTTATCATTTATTACAATGAATTGATGAAAAATATTTCCATTTTGATAATGAGGATATTTTCCTTATCCTTTTTTTTAAGAGATATAAATGGTTTAACTTAGGAAAATAATTTTCAAATTGTTAATTTTTGCAAAATAAACAAAGCTATAATGTGAAAGTACTTTCCATAACCACACCAGCAATTGGCATTGTTTTTCTTGATACTTTCTCTTGCGTCAATAATGCATTGCTTTGGGCAAAAAAAAGATTAATGTATTATTGCTTTAATAAATTCCATTAAACTAAATGTTTATATGGAGTTATCATCACTCTAAAAAAAAAAAAAAAAATTCCTCGTAAAATTTGGGATTGTGTGTACTTTGTTCTTGGAAACTAATAGTTCTCCTCTGGCCAGGAAAGGACAAATAAATCCCATCGGAATCATAGAGCAAGAGATTCAAATTTACAATTTTCAATGCTTATCTTCAATAAATATTTTAATCTATAGGTCGAGTAACATATGCTAATTTAAAGGCAAGAGGGAGATGAAGCCTTAGTTTGATAATGTATTACTGGTGGCCTTTGTTGAGTTTGGTGATTGCTCGATCTTGTCATTTAGCCCCTTTGGCCTTATAGTTATTGTCAAGATAGGAACAAAATATTGATGCTGATAAGAGTATGAATTCATAAAAAAATGACATAGCCTAATAGGACTAATGAATCACGATACAAAAGAAAAGGTATATAAGATGCACGGACTCATGTGGGGCACGTAGTAAGAAAGTGAGATAAACATTACATAATGTGTTATGGGATTATTGTCAATTATTCTAAAAACTGAAGTTCTTAAAAGAAAGCATAATTTAATATTTAAATATCTCAACACCTCTTCACACGTGCACTGGATGTTGGCCTATTCATGCTTAGGCTAGACTTTGGTTTAAGACTAAGGATTGAAATATATAATATGGAGGCAAATAAGGGATCTGAAAAGGCATTCTAGTATGATACCATGTAAAATTTTTTAAGACCGCTGCCAACCATTTGAAAAGTTTAAATTGTTAAATGAATGCATGATTTGATATTTGATTACTAAAAATCGCAAAATTTTTAATAGTTGCTTAACAAATTCCCATGCGACATTTGTGGAGCAATCAATAGTTTGAAAGTTGAATTATTTTGAATGGAGTATGCATCACTAGTTCCTTAAGACATTGATTACCAAGACTTATCTAATACAAGGAAAATGAGACAAATGGACTTTGAATGTGAGCCCTATATGTAATGTCGTCCCTAGACTTTTAATTTTTTCAATGTGGTGCTTGTATCATTTGTAATCTACGTTAGAATAATAAGACTTTCAATCACATTAAATATAATGTGCCCGGATCAAAGAAAGCCATTATTGATCCACGAGAGAAGATGCCGTCATGTAGGTGTGTCACCACTCTCTTCAATGATGGTTGTCATGGGTGTGTATTTTTCTCTCAACAATTTTGTGGAAAATACGAAAGCATGATAATGGGATGCAAACATAATCCACCAAAGAGAGACCTTATATAAAGAAGGTGATAGGGCCAACCCTAAAGCTGTCAAATCTCAACCTTTCATCAAAGTTTTAAGAAATTAATTCTACATGCGTAATTGGATATCATAAATATATTGCCCATAATATATTTAATAAAATTGGGCATATATCAAATGTTAAATAATTGACCTACTAAGCCACATAAATGGGTTGAAGCTTGTCATGTCCAACATTCTCCCACTTGGCAAAAGGTTCTATTATCAATCTAATTCGCAAGGCTTAACACAACATAATCAAGCATATACAACATCCCTTAAGTAAAGTAATGTCTGACATTCATATAGAAAAGAATTGGAGCCAATATCCATGTTCCAATGCCACTATAATGTTCTTCAATTACATTTCCAACACAAACATTAAACACAAAATTTAATGGCTTAGTAGTCATGAACTATAATGTTTCATAATATAAATATGTTCACTAGGTCCATACATAATTGTTTGTTTCAAATAGCTTCAAAGGTGCACATATAATAAGAAGCAACAAAAAATAAATCCAAATCCATTACATGAGGTGATCACAAAATAAATAAAAGCATGTCATATGTCCAAAACCATGGTCTAAATTAAAGGTTATTAACCAAATCCATACTAGCAACACGTTCTTGAAAGAGATTGGGTGGACACAATGTGATTTTGGACACCTTCTCTCACAACTAGCTACTTAATGTTGATGTGTTTGGATGCACTATTTGACTTATTATTCTTCGAAGAGAAATAGTAGCTTGATTGTTATGATGAATCTTCAGTAGTCTCAAATATTGTCAACTACCTTAAGCCCCCTTAATGAAGTTTCTCAACCACAAACCACGAGAACTCGCCTCATAACATGTTATGAACTCGACCTCCATAATGAAATATGCAGTTAAAGACCGCTTTGCACTCTTCCATGAGCTGAGTCCTCTAGCGAGCATAAAAATGTAACATGGTTTGAATTTTTTGGTGTTGATGCACCAAGCATAATCAGAATTAGAATAATCAATAATCTCAAGGCTATCTTTTCTCTTGTATGTAAGCATAAAATCTTTTGTACCCTTTAATCTACGTATTGCTTTCTAAGCTACTTTCCCATGAGCCATTCCTCGGTTTATTTGGTAAAGGCCAAGCATTTCAACAACATACGCTATATCTTGATCAGTACACACTAAAGCGTACATAAAACTCCTTACAATAGATGCATAAGGAATATGCTCAAATTGTTCGGGCTCTAGTTTATTTCTAGGGCATTACACTAAGCATAAACTGTCACCCTTAACAACAGGGGCAACACTGGGAGAGCAGTTATGCATGTTGAATCTCTTGAGAATCTTTTCAATATCGGCTCTCAGAGATAATCCTAAGATCCTTTGAGATCTATCTCTGTGAATCTCAGTGCCTATAACATAAGAAGCTTCACCAAGGTGTTTCATCTCAAAGTTATGTGAAAGAAAACTCTTGATCTCATATAACATATCCTTACCACTGTTAACAAGTAGTATATCATCTATGTACAGTACTACAATGATGAATTTAGTCTCGCCGATTTTAAATTATATACACTAATTCATTGCATTTTCTTTAAAGCCAAAATTATTGATCACATCATAAAACTTAAGATACCACTGTCTTGAGGCCTATTTCAAACCATAAATGGACTTTTTCTATTTGCATTTAAAGTATTCCTTGCCCTTAACCACAAAATATTGTGGTTGTGCCCTATATACATCTTTTTGCAAGTCTCCATTAAAAAATGATGTTTCCACGTTTGTTTGATGTGGCTCTAAATCATAATGAGCTACCAATTTCATGATTGTTCTAAAAGAGTCCTTCTTTGACATGGGCAAAAAATTGTCACTATAATCTATTCATTCTCTTTGAATGAAACCTTTACGACCAATCTAGCTTTATACCTTTCAACATTACCTTTGGTAGCTTAGTTTTGTAGACCCATTTATAGTTTACAACTTTGGCCCCTTCAGGCAAGTCTAGGTCCCAAACATCATTAGTTTCCATAGAGTTAAACTCATTTTTCATGACTTCAAGCCACTGAGTTGACGGATCACTTGTAATGGCTTCATCATAAGAGATAGGATTAGCTCCTATGCCAACATCGTGGTCTAACTCATTAGAATCATGATGTAATCATCATAGATGGCTAATTTCTTTCTTGCCCTAACCTCCTACTTGGTTGTTCATCAACGAGAGGAAAAATAGGCTCTATATTGTGAGGTTCTTCATTAGGTACCTCCTCTGATGGACGGTGAAGGTAATGATATGCTAGACCCTTAAATAAAAGTAAACAAAATATGATCCCAAGTAGAAACTTGATCTCAGGTTTCCTCAAAACAAAAAAATCGAAATAATAAAAAATCTAATTGGACATCTTGCGGCTCAAATTCTTGATTATAGTGCTTCTTGATATGATAACCTTCCTAGTTGGGATATGCCTAACATTCTCAATTACATTTGAAATAAATCAATTTAGGAAATCAATACATTTCGGCTCAAGAAATTAACTAGATTGGAGTATTTGTTTTTAAAAAACAAGATAGGCGGTAAGCTCACGGACAACAGGGACCGGTGGCAGCGAGTTCATAACGATGGTGGCTATTCTCAGCTCACAACAAATGGCTTGGTGATAATGTTAGGACTAACGATAAGGATCCACAATTGGACGTCACTGCAACAGAGGGTGAGTCATGAAAAACATGCGAAAAAAGAACAGCTGGTTTGGTATTGCTAGTTGTTCGTTACAAGTGTTTGTCAGTTTCGAGCATGATATTTACTATGAGATTGAGGCAGCTCTCTATGCAAAACAAGAGACAGAAAGGCCGTAGATCGCTGGGAATCGGTTGGAATAGTGTGAGAAAAGTAGCTGTTGGAATAACTCGACAAAGAAAGGTTGGTAGGGACATTGGTTGTGGCTAAGCAGAGACAAGGAGAGGGATACCAATGAGCAAGGAAAATCGGATAGCAAACTTGCAGGACGTGTGATGGCCGCGACCTACTGGGACTCGCCTGGAACTTAGCAAAATCCATCTCAGCCAACCTAGAAGTTTGCTGGAATTCGTGAGACCACCTGGAAGTTTGGCGAAATTCGCCTTGAGATGTTGGGCTACGATCGGGAGCACTTGAACATTGACCAGGAAATCAGAAACGTGATGATGCAATTTGGCCACAGGGATAGGGTAGCGGCACAAGTCATTTGAAGAAAACAAACGACCTTTTTCCTTCCTTTCTCCCTTACTTGTGTTCTCTCTCTCTCTCGCTCTCTCTCTCTCTCTCTCTCTCTCTCTCTCTCTCTCTCTCTTTGTGAGTGTATGGCCTTATCTCTTCTTTTTCAAACCCAAACGATCTCTATTTATAATAGCAAACCTAGGGTTTTTATTTCCTAATCCTGGTATCCAACTTTTGGCAATCTTATGATCATTTTCTCTAGTTGAATTTTCATTAAAAACAATTGAATTATCTTCCAAGTACGATATTTATCAAATCAAATCCCAACTTGGCGTCATTATTACATAATTTTTGGCCCTATATGTATTTTAAGTGTTGACTTGTCATTTTACAATGTTTTTCTTTCGAAAAACCAACGCAACTAGAGATGTGCAACCGAATCGGTTCTACCCAAGAACTAGATCGAATCACTCAAAAAACAAGTCCAAGAACTAGTTCGAGAACAGGTTCCAAAAATTTGAAACTGGTTAACAACTTCCAAGTGAATACTCACTCAGGAACCGAATTGGACCGCCTTATTTTAGAATCGGTTTTATAAGCTAAAAAGCCAAAACCCTAATTTCTTTTTACCTTAAATTCTAACCTCAATACTCCACTGTTCTTTGTCCTTTTTTAAAACTCTTCGCCATTTTCCCTCTCCTCCTAAATTTTTATGGATGAATGGGGAATGGAGTTTTATAATTTATGTTTTATATTACATGTTTGAACTTTTTAATATTTATAATTGTACGTGACTATGTATTCATCTTATGAATTATCGTTTTTAGCACATTATGATTTTTATTATTTATCTTTTACTTTGAATCGTTTCATTCCTCATAGCCTAATATGATTTTTCCATAAAAAAATGAACCAGAAAAAGGAACAAATAATATAATAGGTTCTTTGCTAGAACCCTAGAATCGGATTGGAAAAACATTGTAGATTCTAGAACCGGTTCTAGGCTATAGGATAAGTTCTGGGTTTCAGTTTTGGAACCTATTCACCTTGGAACCGATCACCTCTAAACACAACCATCAAAATCACTAGCCTCACATCTCCAAAATCTTGAAATTTCACCAAAGTCTGCCACCACACATGCCTCCACATGTTGTTGCATCAATTAAGAGATTCTCATTATATCTCTTAGCTCTCCATATCTCCCTTGATTACAAATCAAGGGAGATATGGAGAATCTCCTAATCATTTCTACTATTATTTTTATTCCCTCAAAATGGATTCATATGTTCCATAAATTTATTGTTCATTCTTTTGTGGGTAGATGCCAAATTGATAATTTAAGAAGTGCAATAAAATAAATGTTTTTGCTTCAGTTGCCACTCCAAAAGTGGCAAACACTTTATGGGAAGAATAACTTAGAATATAGGAACAATGAATCAAAGTTGTTAAGATGGGAGGCCCAATTCTTAACCTATATTTGATGGGCTAAGTCATTAGGTGCATTAGTTAAGTTCAATAAATAGGTTATAAATGCATTAAGAATGGCTAAGCCTAAAAAATAAGGGTTTATATTAGTTCAAAATTATCTAAACCTAAATCACCTTTGTGGTTTTCTCTTCATCTTTTATGAGAAAATAATGGACTCTTCGAACTGTCCAAGTTCAAATAACTCTTGGTGCGCTGAAAGATAGGCTTGACTCATCTTTATTAAAAATATTAAGACAACTTCTTTTTTCCTCTTTATTTTTTACTTTCATTAATCTTGAAAATTTTATACGTTAGTTATTGGAGTCTATTTATCCTTAGTTGCATTTGGCATTATTATCTTCATATGATATTCTAATCTCAATTCTTGTCTTTACAATTCATAGTCAGCTTAAGTCATTTTTTTCAATATCGTACATTCCTTTTAATTAAAATATCAATTCCTCCATGTTATTTGTTGGTGTAATTTTATAAATTCACTATCAGGTACTTTTTTTTTTTTTTTTTTTTTAATTCTTCATTGTGAATAACTACAAAATTGAAAAGTCTATGTAACGTTGAAAGTCAATTCTTTAGCATCTTGTAGTCAAAATAATGATTTTTATCCAAATAACATATACATGAAGAGCTTAAAGTGGGTTGACTAGGTGGATATAGATTTTCATAGGTTGAATTACATATGAGAGTATTTTAGTAAACGGGTTGAGTATTGGTCGAGTTAGGTATGGTAAGTAAATTTATATTACATTATAAATAGGTCAAGATGAATTAAATAGGTCAATTTAAGTCAAACCACTTTTAACCCAATCCAACCCGAATTGGCACACCATTTGACAACCCTTGCTGTTGATATGTAATTTACATCATATGTTGACAATTCAAATCTCATGTTTCTATCTTTTTTTTTTTTTTTTTTTCCCTTACATTGGTCTACAAGTTGATGTGGGATATTATTCTTTATCATTTTATATGGGAAAAGAATACCACAAGTTCCATAACTTTTGTACGACACTCATTTAAGTGGCATAACTTTTTTTTTTTAATCACTCGAGTGCTATAACTTTTGTACGACCTCACTTGAGTTCCATAACTTTTTTTTTTTTTTTTTCGATCAATTGAGTGCCATATAACTTTTTAATCAATCACTTAAATATAATAACTTTTTAAGAATGTTCACCACAAGTGCTATGCCTGGTCAGATTTTCAGGACTTAGATGAACATTTTAAAAAATATATTGCATTTAAGTGATTGATTGAAAGTAATGGCACTCAAGTGAATAATTTTTAGAAGTTATGGCTCTTAAGTGGTCAAAACAAAAGTTATGGCACTTAAATGAGTCCCACTTTATACCATTGTAATATTCTTATATCTTATTGATTATTTGTCCACACATATCTACAATTTTATATCAAAAGTAGAAATCACAAAGTGTAATTTTGCCCATATCACCTAGCCAAGAAATAATAACTTCTCACCTCTTTTATTATTGTTGAATGAAATTCAATCCAGGTGCATGAAAATTTTTAAAAAGTCCCAAGCCTATATTTGGGAGATTACATGTATATAAAGATTACATAAATCTCATAGTCATGTTATGTAGGACACTTTATCATCCTCCCTCACACGCAAACCCTTTTATGAGTGACTTGTGAAATTTGACGAATAGAGAAATCTAAGGACTTTGATATCCTGCAAGAAAATCTAACTTGGAAGTTTAAATCAATACGTGGAGAAAAACTACATATTTATAAAAACAATAGTAACAAGATGATCAATTAGGATCGACCAACCATACAAAAAGGTAGGGATGGAGAGTATCCTAAATAAATGTATAATCATGAGAAATATACGAAATATAAACAAAATGTCATATTATAGATGGTTGTGGATAACATGAAAGCCGTCTCCGAAAAGCGGCATAACCATTTCCCAAATCACTCCCACTTCCCCAACTTGGTCACGTTTTCTATTCCTATATCCCCAAAAAGCAATGTGCCGATGAAACCCTACAAAACATAACGAGTCGTCACATTAAAAGCCCTACATTATCTACCAAACCACCTCGGCAATTCAGGTCCCTCTTTCGTCATACTTATCGGGGAAAATTACCAAAAAAGTCTTAAACCTATTGTAATTTTTCTAATTCAGTCCTAAACTTATTTTTTTGACCACTTGAGTCCTAAACCTTTTACAATTATTCCAGGTCAGTCCATCCGGCCAAACTTGGCCAATCAGCGTGACGTGGCGGCCGACGGCGCCGGCGAGCATTTTTTAATATTTTTAAATTTTATATTAATTTTTATTAGTTTTTTTCCTTTTTCCCTCCTTCCTCTCCCTCTCTCCTCCCTCCTCCCTCCTCCTTCCTTTGGCTCCGACGGGGCGAGGCCTCCTCGCCGGATCTGGTGAGGGCTCACCCCACGGGCGATCGACGGCGAGACCCCCTCGCCGGATCCGGCGAGGGCTCACCTCGCGATCGTCGCGCGAGGCGAGCCCTTGCCGGATCGCCGGATCCGGCGGGGAGGCCTCACCGGACGTGACGGCGAGCCCCCCGCCGGATCCGGCGAGCTCCCCGCCGAATCTAGCGAGGGCTCGCCTCGCGGTCGCCGGCGAGGGGGACTCGTCGTCGGTTGCCCGTGGGGCGAGCCCTCGCCGAGCCAAAGGAGGGAGGAGGGGGAGGGAGGGAGAGGAAGGAAGAAAAAAAAAAAAAGGAAAAAGGAAAAAAATTAATAAAAAATTAATAAAAAATTTTAAAAATAAAAAAACATTAAAAAATGCTCGCCGCGCCGGCCGCTGCCATGTCGGGCCGCTGGCCGGCTAAGTTTGGCCGGATGGACCGATCCGAATAATTGTAAAAGGTTTAGGATTTAATTGATCAAAAAATAAGTTTAGGACTAAATTGAAAAATTATAATAAATTTAGGATTTTTTTGGTAATTTTCCCTACTTCTCAACCACCCAATCAATCGTTAAGCGGGCTGATTTTTTTCCACTCAAAATTAAGCTATCAAAAAATAGGCCAACAAGGGTACATACAACGGATTACTTAATATTTTCCATCACATGTAAACCATTTCTCATTGCACGTGCAAAACATGATAAAAGGAATCATATAACGGAACGACTAACGGAACAAAATAACCAACAGAGTACAGTGTGTCAGCATTTGAACTCTTGACCTATTTTACCATGTTATACGAACAATTTTTTTCTAAAAATTTAAAATTTCAAGAAACGAGCCAATATTACATCTACACCAAACAGTCCACATCTATTTTGGAAAGGATTCGATAGAGCTCGGAAATGGTCAATTTCATGGAATCTCGTGCCTCTTCCCGTTAGGCCCATTCGATGCTTTTCGGTTAAATTTAACGTGTCACACGAGCATAGAGACAAAGGACCGAGGTAGATATTTATGTTTCCGCAGTCACGCTAGGTCTTGAAGGGGCTAAATCTCAAGGGCATGTCTGTCCTCGGTTGGATCATCTGGCCCTTTCATCATCAACTTGAAGCTTTTGGGCCCATGAAAGAGCACTCCTCATGATAGCACATCGTGCTCTTCTCAAGACAAAACATGAGCAAGTAGTCAAGTCACGAACTAGGTGTTCTCACTTTGCTTTTCCCCTTTGCATGTCCGTCAGTTCACGGGCAACTTAGACCTCGGAAACACAAACATTCTCGTCTTTGATCAACTCTATGTCGCTTCTGGCGTCGACGCTTGATATTCCAGAACGAGCCCTTGCCAGTTATAATCGCGCGGTAAATAACACCCAAGGTACTCTCGCCCCTGTCCGATCGTTGTGTTCAAAAAGCATCATACCACTTTTGTACCATAACAGGGACCCACCTTCTGAATTCCCGTCAATGGGGGACGTACATATGCATTTATTGTTTGGATTTCTCGCCGAAAGGGAAGAAAAATATTATACTTACTTTTACCAAAAAAAAAAAAAAATCATATTTTATTTTATGCAATAACGAGAATGTTCAGGTAATGCAGAAACGCCGATGTTCAGGATTTCTCTTGCTGTTCTTGCTCTATAAATAGACACTCGCTCTCCTTCTCAAGGCAAACCTAAACTCCCTCTCGCCCTCCCTCCCTCCCTCCCTCTTGAGAGCGCTGAAGTATGAAGATGAGAATCCAAGTCCAATTGATGTTGTTGTTGTGGTGGCTGTGGTGGCTGTTGGGCCTCGTGACAGGGTCGACCATGGCCCAAGAGACGGTGATCCCTAAAACAATGCATCTCGGCACTGGTAGGCCAAGCCGGCCGGCCTTCCCGAAGGGCTTCGCTCGGGGGACTATGACCTCAGCTTATCAAGTCGAAGGCATGGCCGAAAGAGAAGCATGCGGGCCTAGCATCTGGGACATCTTCGTCAAAATTCCAGGTACTTCTTCCATCATCTCCATCCGCTAATGCTTTTGAAATCAAATTTTCTTTTGTCAAGCGATGATGACAGTTGAAGTAATGGAGTTTCACTCAAATGCCGTTGAACCTTGTTGTTGATTATGGTGTTAAAGGTGTCCTGGTCACGTGCTTACTGTTGATGCTTGTCGTTGATTATGGTGTTAAAAGTGTCCTGCTCATGTGATGTGCACAGGAAATGTGTGGTAAATAGTGGGAGGTTGCAGTGGACCGCAGAATAATTTTTCTAGAAAGACTAAACTGTCATCGATAGCATGAACTTTATATAAAAGGAAAGTAGAGAGAAAGCCACACTTTCAAATGATGGCCCGTGAATTGGGACAGCTTTCCAGTCACCACCTTTCACGAATAACATTGGTGAAAGGAGGGATCGAATCGGGCTACTTTTTCTTTCAATTGGGTCCAATTTGGGTCCACAAGGGGCAGAAGTTATATCCCTGGACGGCCTTTTAATCAGCGGGTCTCCATCGATTTGATACCTGCTTATTCACTGTGCCTTCGGATAGTTGAAGCAATTGATTCAAAGATGAAGGCATTTTAAGCTCCATTTATTTTGCGAAAAATAATTTTTTTGATAAATTTTTTTCTAACAATAATCATTTATATTGATTGAAATAATTAATCAATACAAAATGTTTTCATTATTGACAATGATTTATGTCTAAACAATTTCGTGAACTAACAAAATACTTTTTGGTCATTTTATTTTTGTAAGAAATAAAAAAATCATTTTTAGGAACCTATTTTTAACTAATTCATTTTCCACAAAATAAAGACATCCTTAGTTTGTAAATAAGTTTTTCGTTGGTCGTAAATTGAAATGGTTTATCACATTTACCATTTCTCAATTTCTTCATACTCTTGCTTCATGAAAGGGTATTAGGACAAAAGAAGTGCTAAAGTTTCGTACGGCGCCCACTTTGATGTTAAAAGTATTTTTTGAATCACTTGAGTGCCATTTTAAAAATAAAACTATCACTTAAGTATCAACTTTGGTTTAGGTCATTGAAAATTTAACGTTATCATATTTTATTAATTTCTCCAATCAATGTGGCTCACTAGTGTGCCCATTCAGTATATATATATATATATATATATATATATATATATATATATATATATATATATATATATATATATATTCCTAAACGACATTGTCTACATCTTTGCACCAAATATAAACCCTTTCTTCTACCAACTCTATGTCTCCACCTAAAAACAAATCGATCCCTCCATATTTGTGCCTGTCATATTTTTACCCCTCTGCTCTATTCCAATCTAAGTTTTGCATTGCATCATTGTTGCTATCGTCGTAAATAATGACAATGAGCCTTCAGATTAGAACTAGTCATCCTCAATTAGGGCTCGCTCGACGCCAATCGACTAGGGCTCAAAATTGAGCACAAGTGGCGCGTAACCCTCCGTCGGTGTTGCACAATGGCCAGTGAGCTAGATTTGGAAAGAACCGGAAGAGAGACCTTGACAAGGCGAGCCAAGCCACATTCGGAGTCTGGCGTTAGTCAGCATCACCCAAGACCTTGATAGGCGTCCTGCGACCCTCAATTGTCATCCCTGACCTCCTTCGGTGAATTATTAACTCATAAAATAGCATTCTCAAAATGCTGAAAGCCAATATTGGAGATGCATTGTGTTGAAGGACTTTAGAAATGCTCAACTTTGTCACCTTTGGGATTGTGTTTCCAAACACCTCAACCTTGGCATAAGGACCTTTATAGGCCCAAAAATCTTGCGAAATACTCCTCCCAAACACACCTCGTCGATTCATCATAGCATATGCATATCCTTCTTTTTTTTATTCAGTATATTCATTTTTTTTTTCCCGTAGAGGACTCTAGTTAGTTATCTGAATTTTGGGGACCATCATGTCTGTTAGTGAGATTCTTAATATTTCTAGAGAATATTATCCTATATCAAAGACTATTAAGGTATTACTATTGATTATCTATATCAATCAAGATTGCATGAATATCTCCCTTGATTATGCATATTTTGATTGATTATTTAAATAGTTGTCTCATAAAGTTTGTATATAGGTTAATATAATGTTCAGTATGATATATTGAAGATCTTTCTTATTCTCAACTTAGTTTCAGAGCCAATTGATCCTAAAGTGCACTGGGTGCACCCACACTCGTTGCACACCCAAGTGCCCATCTAGAGCTAATTTTGCTTCTTGTTACTTTTTTACCAAAAATTCCTAATATCCTCCGGTCAACATTGATTTCAACAGTGTTCATCTTGTCTGATAGCTAATGGACTTTTGTCACATAGTCTGCAGAGTCCACTTATAAAAGGAAGCACTTAGTCAAATCCATTCCATGATGGTCACATTTCAATGCCAACCACAACGGCTGTATTACCCAATCAAGCCTTTCATAGAGTGGCTTTTCTTTTGACGCCAACTGCATCACTAAAGTATTTTCCCAAGCTAGCCGTATAGGCTACATTTCTTAGTTACTATTTTGGAAGCCAGCTGCTTTGGTAGCTTGTCATTTTCCTTTTGATTCTCGACCTTTCACAAGTACCACTAGACTCGCCACCCTCAGAGTTTGAGGGGGATGTTAGCGATATTATAGTAGAGACTTTTAAGAATTTCTATAATATATTATCTTATGTTAGAGACAATTATGATATTACTATTGATTATCTATATCAATCAAGATTGCATGAATATCTCCTTTGATTGTGCATATCTTGATTGATATATATATATATATATATATATATATATATATATTAATTACTTTAGATAGTTGTCTTATAAACCCTACACATAGGCTAATGTAATGTTGATGCGATCGAAATATATAAAATTACTCTTTGTCATATATCTTTTTTATTTCTCAACTTGGTATCATAGCTTTGGTTCATGTGGAAACCTAAGTGCACCGGGTACACGCTATGCACCCCAGTGCACATCCATCCAAATAAATCCATTCTTATCATCGCCACTCAACAATGTTCACTTCCTGTACACGAATCTCATATGAGGAAGCACTTAATCGAGTCCTTTTGATAATAGTCGTGTTTTGACACTAATCGCATTGACCGCGTCATCCCGTCTAGCCTTTTTCATGAAGGATGCTTTCTTTCGATGCCAGCCACATGCGCCGCATTTGAGTAACTATTTTCCAAGCTAGCTATATAGGCCTCTTGATGCTACAATGCCAATCGTATAGGCTACATCACTTAGTTACTATTTCGCAAGCTAGCCACATTGGTCACTTTCTGTTTTCTCCCCAATTCTCAACCTTTTGTGTGTCATTTTGAGAAGCGGACCCCACCAAACTCGCTACCCTCAGATGAGCCAGATTTGGAAGACACTGCCTCAAACACCGGCCCACCATGGATCAACAGGCCCAATGCCCTGCGGTGTCATCAGATGAACAAGTTTTCGTGGCACTGTTCAACAATTGAAACTCTAGTTGACTACTACGATGTGACCTTGAGTTTGAAAGGGATGTTAGCAATATATCATCAGAGATTTTTAAGATTTTCTATAATTCATGTTCGTAAGATCACTTTGCTCAGTGAACTCACTGTATATATTGTTCTTATTTACTTTGTTGAACACCAGTAGAGTACTATGCGAAAAATTTATAGCCTGATCAAGATTATTAACTATAATTCATGATTTTGAAGGCAAAGATTTGAAGGTTTTCATGAGAAGGAAGGCGGAGATGATATGGGAACTAATCATGTTGATAGTGATGGGTGGCCGTGGCGTGTCGATGGCCCAACAGCCACCGCCGGTGACGGAGGCGATTCTACGTCAAGTGGCCGCTTCTCTCCAAATGTACGTGGACGAGCTCCCTCAAATGCCCAAGCTCTTCGGATACACCCTCGACACCGGTTCGCTTAAACCCGGCAATCTCACCATCGGCATGTACAAGACCAAATGGGTATGTACTAAGCTTCTCTTCCTTTTAACATCTAAAGTATCTGTCAATCCGATCAACTGTTTAATCTTTCAACGTTTTCCACTTGCGACATGGGCCAACTTTCTTGTCTTTCAGGGAGAACACACATCTCCAATGAGTAAAAAAGAAGAATAGTTAAGGCCTTCCAATGCATTATTCTCATGTTTTCTTTATTTAAGTTCACCTAACTTTGATTTTCTATCTATGAACAGAAATTTCACCGGGATTTACCTGCAACAACTGTATTTGCCTATGGAACATCAGCTCAAACAGCCACGGTGCCCGGCCCTGCCATCGAAGCGATCCGAGGCGTGTCGACGTCTGTGACATGGGAAAACCACCTCCCCGACTCGCACATACTGCCATGGGACCCGACTATACCCACCGCAGTCCCCAGGCACGGAGGTGTCCCCACGGCCGTGCATCTCCACGGCGGTGTTCACCCCCCAGAATCGGACGGCAGTGCTCTCGCTTGGTTCACCTCCGACTTCAAGGAGACCGGTTCCGCGTGGTCCCGGTCCACGTACACATACCCAAACGTACAGCACTCCGGGACCTTATGGTACCACGACCACGCCCTCGGTCTAACCCGGGTCAACATCTTGGCTGGCCTGATCGGCTCCTACGTCCTTCGAGACCCGCCCCTCGATGCGAGGATGAACCTACCTGTTGGCCCGGAGTTTGATCGCCAGTTGATGATCTTTGATCGAAGCTTCTATCAGGACGGATCCTTGTACTTAAACTACACCGGAAACAACCCAACCATCCATCCTCAGTGGCAACCGGAGTATTTCGGAGAGGCCATCATAGTCAACGGCAAGGCGTGGCCTTATCTCCGAGTCCAGCGTAGAAAATACCGATTCCGCATAATCAACGTCTCCAACGCGCGGTATTACAATCTCGCATTGACCGACGGCCTATCGTTCACGGTGGTGGGATCGGACTCGTCGTACTTAGCCTCACCCGTCACCACCCAGCGGATTCTCCTATCGCCTTCCGAGACCTTCGACGTGGTCGTCGACTTCTCCACCGCCGCTGCGACCGAATCCATAATGACCAACGACGCCCCTTACCCGTACCCGACTGGGACTCGGCCCGATCAACGAATGGCCCAGGTCATGAAGTTCATCATCAAGCCCGGAGCCCCCAGCCCACCCGACACTTCCCGTGTCCCAGCAAGTCTGGTGCCCAGCCAGGCGGCGGTGACTGTCGGAGCCTCCCTCACGCGATACATCACATTGTACGAATACCTGAGCCCGGCCAGCTTGCCCACCCATCTATACATAAACGGCAAGAGCTTCCTCGACCCGGCCACGGAGACTCCAAAGTCCGGATCCACCGAGGTGTGGGAGGTAATCAACTTGACCGGAGACAACCATCCGCTTCATATTCACCTAGCGACTTTTCAGGCGATCAAAGTGCAGCAGCTGATGGATGAGCAAGGATTCTTGAACTGCATGACCAGCAAGAACGACGCAGTGGCATGCAACGTAACCGGCCATGCAACTGGGCCCACTCTCGACGTTCCCCCCCATGAGAGGGCGTGGAAGAACGTCGTCAAGATGGAGCCCGGTTACAAAACGACGGTCGTCGTGCACTTCAATTTGGTGGAACAAAACAATGCTCCGTACCCTTTTGATGCCACGTCAGCTCCAGGATATGTTTACCACTGCCACGTAAGCTACCATAAATTTCCCAACTTTTTATCAATTGATATAAATTAAAATTGATCATGGGCATGGCGACTCCCTAAACCCAGATTATAGCGAAGCGTGTTCTTTCTTTAAGCATGGTCATCTCATAAAGAAAATTTGAAGCCTTTTATATGGTGGCGACCCCACTGCTCGACTCGACGTGGTTATTTACTCAATCTTTGTTCTCTTTGTTATGAAACTGTTGAATGAATTCTACGTGCAGATATTGGATCATGAAGATAATGAGATGATCCGGCCCCTGATGCTGGTAGAATGAGAAGATATTGTTCTTGTGCGCGAGGTTCGAGATGGCGTTTTCAAGCGTGAATTGATGTTGATGTGACATACTCATGTCCTTAAGCTGTGTTGTCTGTTTTCTTCCTTCTCCATTTCAAGGGTGAATTAGGCTCTGTTTGGCAACTTTCCGATTCTGATTCTTTATTCCCAAAATCAGTTTGGGATGAGAATCGTGTTTGGTAAAATTTTTGTTCCCGGAACAAATACGGGACAAATACGTTCCCGGAATCATTTTGGGATGAGATTTAAGAATAAAAAAAAAAGTTGCTTCTGCGTCCGAGAATCGAAAAAAGAATTAACACGTTAAAACTCTCTTCTTCCCTTTCGGCATCCCGCGACCACGCCCGCCACGGTTCGCCGCCGCCCGCCACCGCCCGCCGCGCTCGCCGCCGCGGGCCGCCGCCGCCGGCGCGGTCCGGTCCGGTGAGCTCGCCGCCCGCCGGCCGCCCGCCGCCGCCGCCCTGATCAGCGAGCTTGCCGGGAGGCGAGCCCCGGCCCGGGGGCGATCCCAGCCACCGGCGAGGCCCTCTGTCCACCGGCGAGGCTCGACCTCGCAGGTTGCGAGGTCGAGCCTCGCCGGTGGACGGGAGGGCCTCGCCGGGGCCGGGCGAGGCTCGCCCGGCCACCGACGGGGCTAGGCGAGCCCCGCCGTGGCCGGCGAGGCCCGCCCGGCCACCGGCGAGGCTCGGCCGACGAGGGCCGGCCTCGAGGGCGGCGACGCTTCGGTGAGGTCGCCGACGACCGGCCGGAAGAAGAAGAAGGTTAATAGGAGAAAGGGGAAAAAAAAAAAAAAAAAGGAAAAAAAAAAAGAAAAGAAGGAAAATAGAAGAAAAGGAAAAAAGGAAAAAGAAAAGAAAAAAAAAAGTAAAAAAGAAAAAAATTATTTAAAAATTAAAAGAAATTAATTTGGAACAGAATCAATCTACACGTTATCAAACGCAATTCTATTCCGAGAATCGAAATTTTGAACGATTACCAAACACGTTTTTTACTCGAGAATCGTTTTGGGAGCGAGAATAAAAAATAATCAATTCTTGTCGAATCGGTTTCCGGAACAGTAATCGTTGCCAAACGCGCCCTTAATGTTCATGTGAAATAGAGTGCTTCTAGAGTCGAGACCAACATGAGTATACTTGTAATTTTATCTAGAACTATGGAAGGCGTGGTATTTGATGGGTTTCGCAGAAACGAGCCAAATTTCTATTAGAACATTTAAATATTAAATTATTTATTTTTGTACTAGCTAAAGATTATAAAATAATTGACAGCGATCTTAAATAAATCTCATGATCGTGAAAGATTCAATGAACTATAATGATTCGACAAACTTTGCCCACTTTTGACATTCTGAGCTGTTTAATCATACAATAAATTCTTTGTAAAATGTTGAATAATAGAATTTATTGAAGAATTATAGAGTATACATACCTCATGAATGTACTATGTTAGATTGACTTGGACCTCTACGTACAAAGCCATTCATGGCAAGACGTATAGAATCCAACAACATTATTTTATTCGAGTTCCCTAAGGTGATTACATGATTGTCAGCAATGTTTAGCAACCTAATCTTCAAAATTCTAGATTGGTCAGAATGTTCGATTAGGTGCCTACATAAACTAAATAAATTCATTTAGGTACGAGGAGATAACATGAAGAAACGAACCAAAACTGGGTCTTTTTAGCCTCCTTTCCTGCGGGCTGATTAACCGGTTTTTCTTCTTTTTTTGCGCCTCCGTGGCGGCCAACGATAAGATAACTCCCCCAAGCCATGCGATGAAAGTCAAAGTCATATAATTTGCGTTGAATTTACCTCTAAAACGCGTTATAATTAAGAATGAGACACAAAAATTCATAAATTTGACTTATGAGATTATCGTAATTTATATGTTATATCGACAGTGAACCTAATAAAAATTCCAAATTATATCCACCTCAAGTAGAGGACTTTGACTTCCTAGAAATCCAATAAGGCAATATCTATATGTTAAAAATGAGACACAACAATTCAAATTGTCGGTTGCAATGCACATTAGACTTGATAATTAAATTGGCTTTGGTTAAGAAAATGCAAGATGTCCTGATGCGAGAGTTGTCTTGAAGATGATCGAGATAGTTGGACATTGAAAAAATCAACAACCAAATTACTTTCGATTAGGACATAAGATTTTTCATACTTAATTACTTCATCATTGTTCTGTGCAGTTTCATGGATAAAGACTTTAGGGAACCAAGCATGCATTTCCAAATTTCTATGTGCGCAGCCGAAATGTTATAAGTCGGGTCCAAATTCAAATAAACATGATTGCTTAGTTGCATTAGTCAATGCCAATGGAAAATTTACCTAATTAGTTTTAAACATTTCAATTTTATTAATATTATAATGTAGCTCAAGGTTGGCAACTCAAGCAATAGGATTGAAAGAGTGATTTACACACACGAAAACTTGATCGCAAGACCGAGCAAAAATTTTAGTTTTGTGCTAGCTCAGGAAAATGGACATAGCTTTGGTAATTCAGATTAGAATGACTTGATTCCAAAGCCAAAAGAATGGAGACTCTTGAATCTACAACTTTATGTTTTGAGTTTTCACATAAACACCATAGGCTTGTCGATTTTGGAAGGAAGTGGACGAAATGAGATCAAATAGAATGAAAAAAAGGATAGAAACCTCAATGGTTGCTCTTCTAGGCCTTCAAGGAAGTTTTTATTTTTATTTTTATTTTATTTTGGTCGGATCTCAAAGGAAGTTGAAATGGCATCAATTCGATGGTTGCAACTCTTCAAGGATGCAAGTTTTAAAAGCTCCGATTCTTTAATGATAGAATGAAAACTCTTCTAGGTTTTGCAAGTGATTTGAACTCTTCAAAGTTTAAGGAAATTGCACTAAGCAAATTTTTATTAATCAAATTAGTGTGTGTTCTATAGAGACTCAATGACCTTTTATAGCAAAACAAAAGAAGAATAAAAAACTAGACTCAAACCTAGAATCTAACAGTCATTTATGTACATAGAAACTAGAAACAATTAGAAAGCTACGCTTTATTAAATGTACAACATTTTCAATGCTTGTGACCGTCCCAAAGTGTCTTGATGCAAGCTTCGATGCATGCGAAATGCCAAATTTTTTATGATAAAGTCAAAGATGATGCCTTATCAATAAGAGACTTTTCGATGAGAGTGTTGTTGATCTTAAATGCACGCTGATCTTCTTGATTGAATGAGTAGATCTTCAATATGGGCTACATCATTGCCCCTTCTTCAAAAGAATCAGTCCGCGAATTCGAATTACCATTATTGGATGAATCACCCACATGAGGTGTTAAATACCAAACATTGAACACGTCATGTATCTTCATATGGGAAGAAAGCTTTAGTTGATATGCATTAGGATTGATGCATTCATCACTAAACTTGTTGTAGTTCCCAACAAGATGATGCTCCGGTGGCAAATAAGCCCAAACAAAGGTTCAAAGATAATTTCAAGTAGCCATTTATCGACTTCCTTTTTGTAGGATTCGGTTTTGCTCTTCAAACTTTGGCGCACTTCTTCATGGATTATTCTTTTTTTTTTTTTTTTTGGTCGGGGATTATTCTCATTGGAAATACAATATCATTCACCTTATCATCAGCTTTGTAACAAAAGGAATAGGTGCAAGATTGAGAGCAATATTCAATGTCATCCATACACAATCACGAAGGGACTATATGCAATGGTAAAGTTCACCAAACAATTATGGGCAAATTCTCTAAGTGACAACTGAGTTTCCCAAAAAGGGGATTATCATTGATCAAAGTTCTCAATATGTTTTCCAAGGACCAATTGACAACTTCAGTTTGTTCATCCGTTTGGATAAAAAATACAATATTAACCTCCTTCATGGCACCATTTACTTCTTTCATTGTGAGCAAAGTAAGGATAAGGAATTTCCAATCAAAGGGTCCTTAAGAGGTTCCTTACTCGGCATCAAAATAATTTTTTTCTCTTCCATACTCAAAAGAACACGTATTTTGATAACCTTCATGGATAATCTTTTTATTTAATAGCCATAGTCAGCCAAATATAATGTGACTAGCATCCATGAGTAGAACATCACATCATATTTTGTCAAAATAGATAGAACTAATGAAAAGATTGGCAATGCATCATTTGAAAATGGTTACACGATACCTCTCTTCAACCAAGACATTTGTAAGGTGTGGAATGTGCTTTCAACTCCAATTTCAGCTTACTTGCCACCACTTCAGAAATCACATTCTCACGACAACCCAAGTCAATCATTAATTGACATACCTTCCTCGAAATAGTGCAGACTGAGTGAAAAATATTTATGCGCAGCCACTCATCTTTGGTGTTATCTTTAAGAATAACAAAAAAATTTCTCATTATGAGAAGCTCGCCGATATCAACATGTAATATTTGTTCATCTTCTCCAACAACTTTGTCATCTTTTAATTCTTCTTCAGGTAGCTCCTCTGCGTCCTCATTAGATTCATTTTCCACCAAGAAAGCTTTACCAGCTGGTCCATTCTTTTTAGTTCGACAATTTCTAGCAAGAATAATAATGTATACCGGTAGTAATTGGTCATTTTGAAATGTTGGGCTAACTAGAAAGCTCGCTAGTAGGTTGGGTCATAGCTTCAGGAACTTTTGGCAGTGCCAGTGGTACTCTTAGGGCGCGCATGACAATATTTCTAATTCTCAATTTTTCAGTTTTTCAGTTTCTAGGAACAAGTTTAAAATAGAAATTCGTTTGGTAATGCAATTTAATTTTTCTATTTTTGAAATAGATTTATACTCTAGAAATAGATCTGAAGTAGAAATTAGGAGTTAAAATTTTTAGCTTTTCTATTTTTAGAACAGAAATGAGAAATCAAAATTTTTTTCATTGTTCACTCTTGTCACCGCCTATCACCTATCGGCCGCCCATGAGACGCTAGATGCTCGCCACTCACAACCACTCGCCAACCGCTCGCCATTGGCAACCCTTCATCGATCGTTGGCCATCGGACTTCGGCTGCCCGTTGTCTATCGTCAGCCATTGGATGCCGGATGCCCACCGATCATTGGTTGCTCATCGCCAACAGCCGGACGCTAGAGGCCCATTGTTGACCACTGGACGTTCGCTGTTGATCGCCCGCTACAGCCTGACAGACTTCAGCCATTAGCCACCAGCCGTCAGTTGTCAGACTTCAGATGTTGGATACCGGTTGCTGGCTATCAGACGCCAGATGCCGAACTCTGGACATTGGATGCTGAACTCCGGACGTTGGATGCTGGCCGCTGACCATCAAACGCTGGATGCTAGACTTCGAATGTCGGACTCCGGACTCCGGCCGCTCGCCACCGGTCGCCGGACGTCGGACTCCTGCCATCAGACAAATTTTTATTTCAGAAATAGAAATTTTGAATCGTTATCAAATTGATTTCTCAATTTCTATTTCATGGACGAGTTTCTCAGCAAAGAAACGTGTTTGATAATGATTTAAAATTTCTATTTCTAGAGAAAAAATTTGTTTGATAAAAGAATAAAATTTATATTTTTAGGAGTGGCGACGGTTGGCATTCGATGGCTGGAGTTTGACGTTCGACGATCGGCGTCTGCCATTCAACAATTGACGACAGGTGATCGGAATCTAGCGTTCAATGGTCGATGTCCGGAGTCTGGCATTCAGTGTCCAGCGTCCGACATCTGACATCTGGAGGCCGGTGACCGGTAGTTAGCAGCGAGTGGCCAATGGCCGAAGTTCGATGGCGGGGGGGCGGGGGCCAACGACCGGAGTTCAGCGGCCGGCGGCGGGTCGCCAATGGTCGGAGTCTAGCAGCCGGTGACCGACGGTTGGCGGTGAGTGGCCAACGGCGAAAGTCTAACGTTTGACATTTGATGGCCGGTGGTGACTAACAGGCGGTCGGGGGGGGACGTTCGGTGGTCGACGGTAGGCCTCCGGTGTCTGATCGTTAGCAATGAGCAGCTAACAACCGACGGGCATCCAACATCTGGCGGTCGGCGATTGGTGACGAGCGGCTAGAGTCCGCTAGTTGACGGCCAGCATTCGATGGCTGGCGGTTGATGGCGAGTGATTGATGGCTGGGGATAGTGGTGGGCGGTCAACGACTGGCGCGGGTGGGCGATGGGCAGTAATGAGAGTGAACAATGAAGAAAGTTTTGATTTTTCATTTCTTTTCCAAAAATAGAAAAGCTAAAAATCTTCACTTCTGATTTCTACTCCAAATTTATTTCTGGAATAGAAATTTGTTTTAGAAATAAAAAAAATGAAATTGTGTTACCAAACGGATTTCTGTTTCAAACCTATTTCAGGGAATAGAGAAATAGAGAAATGAATACGTTGTCATGTGCGTCCTTAATTGCTTGATTTGGCAGGTAGAGGGCTATTGTCTTGTAAGGCAAGGATGCTCCACTTTGATTGCCCACTAATGTGCATATCTCAAGTTCAAAATGTTAAGAACTTCTAAAGCATCTTTGATATAAAGTTGAAGACCATTCAAATGCTCATTCACAAGCACCTCTTGTGGATCTTGAATGTTGTTGCAAATCACCAACTCATATTGATCAACCGTTCTTATTCCTAGTGTCAGCTTTTGGTACTTTTTGTGGAGTTCTCTATTGTATCATTTAGGAAGGAAATACTTTTGAATCTTGTCCTCCATTTTTTTTTTCATGAAGTGACTGGAGCCTTACCAATAGATTAACCAGTCTCACTTCTCCACCAAGCTATGGCCTTCCTTTAGAATCGCATAGCAATAATGCCAACTTGGCGATCTTTTGGGACATTCCTATGCTCAAAAACTTCATTCACAAGTGTCAAGCAATCGACAATTTCATCAGCGGGATCAATATCAAAAAATTCTATATTATTTCCCTTGATTTCCTTTTTCCCAATTTGGTTCATGAACTTTTTGTTGCGATATGGGGCATTCCTCCATCGGAGAAATGAGTGAACACTTTCTGAAAAGGAGGAATCACCATTGGATTCTCCGATTTTGGAACGGGGTGGGAGGCTGTTGTCTTTAGCCCTTAGACATTGAACTTCTCAGGTCAATTAATCAAATTGTTGTTGCATATACTGCTTCAAATTCTCAGTAGGTGTTTGCACTTCGCTCAATGAAATGATTCTACCACCTTGACATGTTACTTGTCTTGGGGGCATTGTCCTCTCCTCCAAAGCTCTAATACCAAATGATGTAACCCAAGATTAGCTACTCAAATAATAGGATTGGGAGAGTGACTTACACACATGAAAACTTGATCAAAGAATTGAGAATAAATTTTAGTTTTGCACTAACCTAGAAAAACAACCATAACTTTGTTAATTTAGATCAGAATGACTTGATTCTAAAACCAAAAGAACAGAGACTCTTGGATCTACAACTTTTATGTTTTGAGTTTTCTTAGATAAGCACTGTAAGCTTGTCGATTGTGGAAGGAGTTGGACAAAACGAGATTGGATAGAATGACAAAAGGATAGAAACTTAAATGGCTGGTCTTCTAGGTCTCTGTGGAAGTTGAAATGGCATCAATTTGATGACTACAACTCTTCAAGATGTAGACGTTAAAAGCTTTGACTCTTCAAAGACAGAGGGGGTTTGAACTCTTCAAGGTTCAAAGGAATTGCACTAAGCAAATTTTCATCAATCAAATTCGGTGTGTGTTCTACATAGACTCGATGACCTTTTACAGCAAAACAAAAGAAGATGAAAAGACTAGACTCAAACCTAGAATCTAACGGTCATTTATACACATGGAAACTACAAACATATAGAAAACTAGGCGCTATTGAATGTACAATATCTTCAATGCTTGTGGCTATCCCAAAATGTCCTGATGCAAACTTCGATGCATGGGCAATGACAAAGTCTCTGTGACAAAGTCAAAGATGAAGCCTTATTAATGAGGAACTTTTCAATAAGAGTGTTGTTGATCTTGAATGCAAGTTGATCTTCTTGGTTGAATGAGTTGGTCTTGAATACGGACCGCATCATATTGTTATAAATATTTACACAAAATTTCAATATAGTCCTTTCGGTCAATTTTTTTTTTTCAAAAATTGTTGATGTGATAGTCCAGTTTTCATCGGCCATCCTACATGGCATACCACAACATCAGTGATTTCCAATAAAAATTGGCTAGAATGATTATATTCGTAAAGATTTATGATTAAATGAGTTAAATTGGAAAGTTTTGGACTGGATTGGTATCCATACAATAAGTTCAGAATTGATTAAACAATTTCCCTGTGCCAAAGCTTAGCTAGGTCGTCTACTAATGAATCATGTTTAGATACAACGTGAATTACATAAGAAAATGAGATTACAAATGTCGTACGAAAATTACTGTAGGGAAGTCGGCTGCGATATCAAATTGTTGACAAAAGAGCGAACGACCATGAGAGATGGAGAAAACGTGTCATCATCTCTCCTTCCTTTTTCTTGTCCTTCAAGCTTTACCGTCGTAGAGATCAATTTGAATTACTGATCTAAAAGGTCTCAAATCATGGGGTCCGCTTGAGAAAAGAGAATAATCCCATTTCACACTTAAAAGAAAGATGAACAATGCACATATCCTGTTTTTGTTTTATCCCCATCATGCCCCTATATTGTTCAGCTAAATGTATAAAGTAAAAAGAAAAGAGTTCACTAATTACTTTTGGAGATTGTCCTGCCACATTTGATTGAGGGCTGGAATAAAGGTTAATTAATTCACTTATCGAAAAAATAAAAGAAAAGCCTTACATTTGGAAATTCCCCGTTGCAATTAGTTTGAAAATCACTTCCACCTTGGAGCAGAATCAAGCAAAACAGCTTTATTCGTTTGTGCCTTTAAAGTGTTATATATCACTCATATATAGAATTTCTACAGAATTTATGTACCTATAATCTCCCTCGACAAGATAACTCAAACTTTTGTATCAGGCTTTTTAATAGTTGATTGTATTTCCGCCGATACAATAGAAAAACGTGGCCTATCGAATCTTCAAAGACAGGACACATTTGTCAGAGGAAACATGAAAGTAGCTTCCAAAGTCTTCATCTCGGAGCCCACTTTTGTCCTCTCACTCCTTGTACAGCTCATCTTCAACTCGTCTACAAGGTCAAATCATAACCCCACAAACAACCAAGTCAACACAATTCTTGTCAGCTTGCTCATAATAAACCAAGAAAATCTGGGTAGAGACCAGAAAACCGATGGCCGATTACAACTTAATTTCTGTGTGTGTGCACACATTTGCCCTAAAAGCTAAGAGAGCAGAGCCAAAGAGAGATGTCATTGTCTTAAAGACAAGTTGGAGTCGAAGATGAACCTTAAAAAATTGTGGGAATCCACAATTATTTCCACAAGATTCTGATCATGGTAAGATAAGAAAGAGAACCGAGCAACGGGGTGGTGGTTGGGAACAGCTCACGAAACATCCAACATTGTCCAAATATGATAAACAACGGACAAGGAGATTCTATTTTCCTTATAGTATATAAAGGGTGTGAGATCTTCGTTCATTTTCCATCACAAAGCTTGTGCCGAGCACACGCCTAGCTTCTTCTCCTTGTCCTCTCTTGTGCTGAGCACACGCCTAGCTTCTTCTCTTTCTCCTCTGTCTGTCTGTCTGTCTGTCTCTCATTTGGATGTTCTTCTTCGGTCACCGTCTCCATCACAAAGGCAAGGAAATAAGTTTTTTAACCTTAATATCGCAAGCCTAGGAATTTCCAGTGATTACTCATCTATACTGTCCCCGTATTGCACGAAAATACAGCGTTTTGGTCATGTTCTTCTTTGGTCACTTCATTTATTAATTTACGTAAGAAGTAGCTTTTATTATGTACCTAAACGTAGGGTTGAAAAAGCTATCCGTGCACACGTAGTATTCGCTAGATCATAGTAGGGACGTTCTTGCGTGAATTACTGTTGATTGAACCCTAATCATAGAACAGTTCATTTGTTCAGCATTACATGCTTGTTACAATGGTTTCAATGATGGCAAAATTTGACATTGTCGTAGGATAACTTTCGTGGGATGACCAGCTACATGACGAAAACTAAACTTATGTACGGGGCATTCCTAATTGTCCTGAGTTGTATCGTCGCGACAAGCGATGCACAAAGTCCAACCGTGACTGATGCAACTCTCTTGCGAGTGGCCGCTTCTCTTCAGATGTACGTAGACGAACTACCACAATTGCCCGAGCTATATGGATACACCACCGTCAATGGCGTCCCCACGTCGGCCACTTTGACCATTGGCATGTACCAAACCTCATGGGTACGTCTATTAGGCCATTTAAACATATGTTGAAATCATATTCTAGGAGACAACTACAGCTTTGTTGAGGTTCTATATACACATGATCTGCACATTAGTTACAAATTGATTAATTCTCTCTTTTTTCTTTCCTTTTTAACAGAAATTCCACCGGGACTTGCCAGCCACCACCGTGTTTGCGTACGGAACGTCGGCTGCGGCAGCAACTGTCCCCGGACCCCAGATCGAGGCGCTCCAGGGCGTGCCAACGCTAGTGATGTGGCAAAATCACCTCCCCCAGTCCCACATACTCCCGTGGGACCCGACCATCCCTACCGCCGTACCGAAGAAAGGGGGTGTCCCGACCGTCGTCCACCTCCACGGCGGGATCAACCCACCCCAATCGGATGGCCACGCCAATGCTTGGTTCACCGCGGATTTCGCCGAGACCGGGCCCACCTGGTCCCAGTCGACATACACTTACCCGAACGCGCAGCATGCCGGCAACCTTTGGTACCATGACCATGCCGTGGGTCTCACCCGTGTCAACCTCTTGGCAGGCCTGATTGGCCCATACATCATCCGGAATACCGCCCTCGACGCGAAGCTGAGGCTTCCCCTAGGCCCGCAGTACGACCGGGTCTTGA
This sequence comes from Eucalyptus erythrocorys, assembly GCA_014182555.1. NCBI lineage: Eukaryota > Viridiplantae > Streptophyta > Magnoliopsida > Myrtales > Myrtaceae > Eucalyptus > Eucalyptus erythrocorys. The sequence goes on along the minus strand of CM024598.1, from coordinate 11,478,858 downwards.
TGATCTTCGATCGGAGCTTCAACACTGACGCCTCGCTGTACATGAACTCCACAGGAAACAACCCGACCATCCATCCTCAATGGCAGCCGGAGTACTTCGGTGATGCCATCATAGTCAACGGCAAGGCCTGGCCTTACCTCCAGGTCGAACGTAGAAAGTACAGGTTCCGTATAATCAACACTTCTAACGCGAGATACTTCCGCTTCTCATTGACCAACAACTTGACCTTCGACCAAATCGGGTCGGACGCGTCCTACCTTCCCAGCCCGGTGACCATGCTATCCATCCTCTTGGCTCCCGCCGAAGGTGCTGATGTGGCCATCGACTTTTCCATGGCGAGCGCTAATGAATCCATTTTGACCAACGACGCTTCGTACCCTTACCCGATCGGCAGCCCCGTGGATCAGCTGAACAGTAAGATCATGAAGTTCATCATCCAACCAGGGGCTCCGAACCCACCTGATGACTCGAAGGTCCCGCCGAAGCTGAAACCATACCCTCCGGCCAAGACAGCTGAGGCCACAAGAACCAGGTACATAACGCTGTATGAGTACCAAAGTGCCGCTGGGACTTCGACCCATTTGTACATAAATGGGTTGAAGTTCGAGGACCCAGTGACTGAGACCCCGAAGGTCGGGACCGAGGAGATCTGGGAAGTGATCAACCTGACGGGCGACAACCACCCCTTTCACATGCATTTGGCACAAGTCCAGGCCGTGAAGATCCAGCAACTGGTGGATCTGGCCGGGTTCACTTCATGCATGACCCGGTTGAACGACGCCGTCGCATGCAACGTCACGAGCCATGCGGCGGGGCCATTGGAAGATGTGCCCCTGACGGAGAGGACGTGGAAGAACGTGGTGAAGATCGCGCCAGGGTATAAGACGACGCTCGTGGTTCAGTTTTATGTGATTGATGAGAGTTATGCCCCGTATCCATTCGATGCTACCGCAGAACCAGGTTATGTGTATCACTGTCATGTAAGCTGACTCTAAGAAACCTTCTTTTTGGATTCATGTTCTGTTGGTTATCTTCCGTCGAAGTCCCGAATCTTCTGACTGATTGATGTTATGCAGATTCTTGATCATGAGGACAATGCTATGATACGACCGATGAAGTTGGTCGCCTGAAGAATGCATTGACTGACGTTTTAGGAGCGATACATGTCCACGTATTGTGTGTTCGTGCAATAATCGAGATTGAGATTGAGATTGTAGATCTTCTTGTGAGTCTATGATTTGTATCTATTAATGATGTGATCGCTCAATAAGGAAGTAAATAGTGTGTGTACTATCTTTTCAAGGACAGTGTAATACATTTTATATCTATCTCTCAAGGTAGTGTGTGCTCGTGCAATAATTGAGATTGAGAATGAGATTGAGATTGAGATTGTAGATCTTCGTGAGAGTCAATGATTTGTATCTATTGATGATGTGATTGCTCAGATAAGGAAGCGAATATTGTGTGTACTATCTTTTCAAGGACAGTCTAATACATCTTATCTCTCTCTCTTTCTCTCTCTCAAAATATCTCTTTTGTCCAAAAGAGAGATAAAAAAATAAAAATAATCGACAGAGTCTGTCACCATCTTTCTTAAGGTGAACCACCAAAGAGAAATTAATGAACTACTAAACAAGAACAAATGTTCATCCCATGAGACAATAATTCATGTTTGGCATGGACTCTCCCAAACCTTAAGGTACCTCAATGAAGCCAATCAATCTTGAATGGTTCAGATCCATGAAAAAGGACTTGATGGAGTTAAGGTAATTGGAAATCAAGTAGTGGTGAAGAAATTTTTGCATCGATGTTTTCACTCTTGATAAGGTGATGGTTTCCCTTCATATTGTAATGTGCAACTTTCTTATCTTTTGGAAGTCGCCACTAATCAACTAAGGTCAATTAGTAATCCAAATAATGTATAGGAAAATACTTTACTTTTGCAAATCAGAAATTCAATGAATTAGGAAACTTGATTACACAAGATTAATCTAATGCCATTCCAGTACTTTTTCTCTTTATTTTCAAAAATATTTTGCAAACAATCTTGGCTGATTTTAAATTTAAGCCACTATCAGGCAAAAGTGATCATGCAATTACATTATTGAACACTCAATAATCAAAGCAATAATTAAAGGGTTATGCTTTTTCCACTACTTCTTTGGCATGTGCGCTCCTTAAAATTGTGTTTTGACTATATTATCCTTTGTGGGATTCGACTTTCTAGAGCCCTACCTTTTTGGAGTGTCTCACTTTTTAACTTTGTTCTTCATCTTTCTTATGTATCTCTATTCTCTCTCTTTGCTTATTCGACCAGTAGTTCCCAGGCGTGAGGTGGAGAGATAGGATGCACGACTTTATAAAGGGGGAGCTGTTGATGGTGACCAAGGAGGTCGGTTCGGCTTCATAGAGTGGAGGGCCGCAATGGAGAGGATTTTTCACAGGATGGACAAGGGGGTGATCATGCGGAACGAGGGCAATTGGTGCGAAGTGGCGAAGTGCAGCTGCAACTGTTGCAATTGTGTCAACGACAACGTTGACGACGAATTAGACATCTTCAACAGCTTTGTCGAGTCGGTAACAAACGGATTATCGGGAGACGCCTGGGTGCTCTCAAGGTGAAAATGCCACTTCTCTTCGGTTACAATTCCTCCATTTGTAAATCCAAATGGGGGAAAACCCGCTCTTTCCCTGCTGATACTGTCTCTCCTAAGTTCTTCAAGTTCATCATCATCGGTTGGATTTTTGTCCTCGAAGTTGCTTGGGCACACGGTGGGGTCAAGCAACGCCTTGCCAATCTTGTGCCTCTTCACAACAGAGCAGATAATAGTTAGGAAGGTCTCAATGATGGTGGGTCGAGGCTGCGAGGGGCGGAGAAGCGAGGGAATGGTGTGACCAATGGAGCCTTTGGGATTGTGGACGCGGTGGACATAGGTGGAGAAGGCAAAGATGAGGAAGAAGATGACAAACATAAAGATAGATAATAGAGAGAGAAGAAAAATAAGAAGAAAGTAAGACACAAAAAGGGGCCCACATTTGTCTTTAATAATAATCAATGGGTATAATGTGCTTAAAACGTGGAACCCACAAGAGAGTCAAAACACTAGTTCAAGATGTGTATAAGCCAAAAAGAGAGTGGAAAGAGCTTGGTACTAAATAAATTGCTTAAAACATTAAGAACCTAGAGCGCGTATGCAATCAATAATTGATCCCTATTCATCTGTTAAGTGTCTCTTCAATCTTACATTGGGGAACAATAATATGTAATGATATGCACGTATTTTATTTCATGAGAAGGCAATGTCATTGACTCTTTATAGAGTTTTTCTTTGGTTATGAAAATGATGCAATTAAGATGAGATGATTATATAACTCTATACAAGAGAATTTCTTCAGTTTCTCATTTGGTATAATTGGAGATGGTACCATTGAAGAAGGCAAAGCCTGTTGATCTATATCCATACCACCATGGATGGTCTCGACCCAAAGGTTTGCAACATTTGCTGCCACACTGCCGAGCCCTGAGGTGTGAACCTCTCACCAGAGGAGTCAACCATAAGAATGTCTTCAGAAACATTTGAGACATTTTTGAGTACTTCATTGTTATCAATCATCATGATTTTTTGATAAACTCAAAAATAATAAATATAATAGCTTTAGGATTATTGGAAATAACGTATTAGAGGAAAAATACATAACACTATTTGTTTGAACCAGAAAATAATAACTCTGAGAAAGCAATGACAACTTTAATAATGACTAAGTCAATGAGTTTATTTATTCAATAAATCTTCTCAACAAGTGAAGAGTACACCAATGCAAACTGAATATAAACTAGCAAAACTGCTTTAAAAATGTAACAGAACTAAATAGGAGGTGAGGTACGGCTAATCAAATCTCCTTAAGGTGATTAGTTTCCACCAACGATACTAAGCAACTTCACAAACTATGTCTCCCAAGATAGATAACCTCAAATCCTTTAGAATTAGTATTATGCATATAGGACTATATTGAACACTTATCGAAATTGGCATGCTTAGAGAAAAATTGAAGTGAAGAGATGCGAGGTTTTTCTTCTTGTTCTCATTGGAATGAAGAATAGCTCAAATCAATTTATAAAATTTGAGAAATCATGTACTTAAAAGATATATGAATTCAAGAGATATATAAACAGAATGTCTTTATACATTGCTTCCTCGTAATATTGCACAGAAAACAATTCCCCCACCTTGATCAAATAGGCTTTCACGCACCTCCACTATCCTTTCTTGTCAAGAACCGAGGATATCCAGCCCCTACTTCCCTTCTTTTCCCCCATCAATTTAAATCTCCAGCCAATCTCTGAATCAATTGCGGTTGCGCGTTTGCAAGTTAGAAACAAAGTTTTTTTCCTTTTCCTTTTTGCCTGCTGATCGAATATGCGTGCCATTTTTCTGCCAAATTCTTTCCATTAAACCTCATTTCCCAAAAATGGCTGGATGGTGACCTCTTTAGCTATGTCAAGGAGGCGTGATCGAGTTCGTTAACAGGAATCAAGCTTGCGCAAGCATAATCCGAAATATGATTAAGCTTAGAGCTTCATTTGCACTCATCTACTCAAAAAACAGTAATTTATGCAATTTTTATTTTTCATTAGCTAATTTTCTTATGCAATAAATGTTGGTAAAACAAACTAAGAGGTGCCTTATCCCACATCGAAAAGATGTGAGTGCATACATGGACGAAATGTGACACTAATCAATGATCATTATATATTACTTATTGAAAATTTTGGATTAATTAAAATTAACCATAACATCCCGTTGAATAGTGGGATTATTCATGAAAGAGTTACGGTTATTTTTTTGTTTATTTAATTCTGAATTTTATTATTTCTTCCAACTGTCGTTTTAGAGTTCATATATGTTTAGACAAAACTTCTTAATCCTTGGAAGGTTGTGTTTGTTCAAATATAACTTTTTTTTTTGGCTATATATCACTGAACATGTCTATTCAATTATAATCTTCTTCTTCTTTTTTTTTTTTTCCATTTTAATTTTCTTTCGAAAGAAAATACAATTATTATTTCCAAGTGTTTCTCTTGAGAGACCTTGGAAAAATACTATAATTGCTATTTAGTATTCCCGATCAAGAGTTTGTTATATCTTGGAGGAAATTTGCCAATAACCATTAGTAACAATATGGGGCAAATAATTTCTTTAAAAAAGTGATGTCATGTCTCAAGGTCCAACTTTATTATTCTACCCGTTCGAAGCCATATTTTCCAACAGTTTTAAGGAATTATTTGTGCAATGATGAAGTCAAAGCCTTCTTCACAATACCTTAACTCTTTCATCTTTCACATCATTTACAAAGGCTTCCCTTCCATGACCATGGGGGCCCAAAACCCTAGATCAAGAGAAAAGAACTCATTGCTTGGAAAGTGGTGATTCTTCAAAAATTGAGTTTGCATATCTTCTATAGGAGGATAAGGCACAAGTGCAGATAAGCATGTTTATTCTAAGTTCACTAAAGAATATGGTGTTTTGGGATAAGAATAGCATTAGTATCAATACTTTTGTACCGTGCTCATTTGAATATTAAAACTTTTTTTTTTTTTTTTTTTTGCTTACTTGAATGTCACAAATTTGAGAAATCGATCACTTGATTGCTACTTCCAATCCCCCCTCCCCCCCCCCACCAAAAAAGGCAAACGTGGCCGCCAATCATCCAATGTGGCCACTGAAAAATATTTTTTAAAATATTTATTATTTATTATTATATATTTTTGAATTTTATATTTATATTTATTTTTTTTTTTTTTTCTTTAGGGTCGGTAAGGGTGATTGACGACCCTCATTGATCGGGGTTGCCTTACCAAGATTGGGCGAAGACGGCCTTGCCCTCGGTCATGAGGGCCCTAGGCAAGGCTGTTATGACCCTCACCCGCTCTAGGTAGCAACTAGCTCTGGGCGACCGCGAGTGATGCCGCCCAAAGTGGGCAAGGGCTATCATGGTCTTGTCAACAATCAATGAGGCCTTGACGGCCTCGTCCAAGGCCTTCACGACAAGGGTGAGGTGGCCCTCACCCAAATTTGGCCATGATGGCCTTTGCTTGCTATGGGCGACGTTGTTCGCGGTAGTCCAATGGTTGGTGAGGGCCCTTGCGACCAAAGGCAAGGCAACCGTGGCCGGCAAGGGTCGCCAGTGACCTTCACTAGCCCTAAAGAAAAAAAAAAAAAAAGAAAAATACAAATAAATAATAAATAATTGAAAAATAATTTAAAAGTATAAAATTCCACATAAGACATTTGGCTGAAACTGGCACTCAAATGATAATTTTTTCTCCGATGTGGTACTCAAGTGAGCAAAAAAAAAAAAAAAAATGGCATTCAAATGAGCACCGTATGAAAGTTGTGACACTCCTACTATTTTTATGCCATGGTGTTTTATTGTGCTTATATGCTAATGATATGCTTATCATATGACTAGAGTTAATGAGACTAAGATGTATCTAACTTTTACATTTTAAAATGAAGAATTTGTGTGAAGTAGATATTATCTTAGGCTTTAAAATTAAAGAACATGGTGGGGGTCATTCTTTGAGCAAAGTGACTACATGGAATATATGTTAAATAAATTTAAACATCTTGGTATTCCATTTGATTCCAGGAAATTAAGTTAACTAGTAGAGCAGTAATATAACTTAAATATGCGAGTACTACAGGGTCTTCAATATATGTGATGCATTGTGTTTAACCCGATATTGCTTATTCTATTTGCAAGTTGAATAAGTATGTTAGTAATCTAAATATAGAACATTGAAGGCTATTACCAAAATTTTTTGTTATTTTAAGAGAACTAAAAAATTTGGGACTATTCTATATAATTATCTGGTTGTATTAAAATGACACACTTGTGGGTGATAAACAATCCATTTTTGGGTGAATTTTCACATTATGTGAATGTGTTGTTTCTTGTGCTAGCAAAAAACAAATGTGAATAACTCACTCAACTATGGAATTTGAATGGTTTTTTTAGTAGAACCTAGGAAAGAGGTTGAATAGATTAGGGATTTGTTCTTGGATATGAAATTATTGCCTAGTCCTCTACCTCTTATTTCTATCCATTGTGATAGTCGTGCCACCTTGGCAAAAGCTTATAGAAGCACCTATAATAGTTAGTCTAGACATATTAGTCTGATACATGAATATGTAAGACAATTAATTAAATATGGTATTATAATAATTGTCTACATGAGGTCAAGTAATAATATAGCTGATCCCTTAATAAAGACTTTACTAAGAGACATGGTGTAATTGACCTCACAAGAAATAGGGTTGAAACCCTTTAATTAAAATCACCAATAATGGTAACTCAACATTATTCTAAAACATCACTAGTTACAAGATTTAATGAATAAAAACAAGTTATTGAATGTGATTGTTAGATACTGACATAACTCTAATATAAGAAGTTATTATCGTCTATCATGTTTTGTAAGTTGAACTAAATTTTTAATGAAGTATAGTACAAATTTCTAATGTGTTGATAGTAACAGAAACACATGGTAGATATTTAATCTATATGAGTTTAGAAGAAGTGCCACTTCTTACGAAGGTTAGGGTCATTTTCTAGTGGGCTCATAAAAAGGATCAAGCACAATGCCATAATAGTGATGGGTAATATATAACTTCTAGCTAAAACAAGATATTAGTGTATGTACAGTATGTCCAATTCTATTGTTTAAAAGTACGTGTTTGAAGTCGAGCTACTTCTCACTTTGATAGAGTTTTGAGAAACTTACACTAAGTAAAGGTATAAGTTGAAAAAGACCTTTTTGTATATATATTAATCTCACGGAAATTTTGGTTGTATATTTTTAATGTCTTATTTCTATTTTTGTTTTACAAGCAAAATGAGGGATTGTAGTTAGTTCATAGAACAAACTAAGAGGTGCCTTATCCAATATTGAAAAGATGTGAATGCGTACGTGGACACTAACCAACAATCATTTTATTATTGATTTAAAAAATTCAGATTTATTTTTATAAAAAATTAACCATAGCCTCCTATTTAAATAGTGTGACTATTCATGAAAGAGTTACGGTGATTTATTATTTATTATTTATTATTTATTTAATTCCGAATTTTATCATTTCTTCCAACGGTTATCTCGGAGTTCATGGCTATTTAGACATAGCTTCTTAATTCTTGGGAAATTGTGTTTGTTTGAACATCACTTCTATTTTATATATATATATATATATATATATATATATATATAATATTATTGAATGTGTCTGTTCAAATATAGTCTTCTTTCCATTTTTGTTTTCCTTGGAAAGAAAATATAGCCATTGTTTCCCCCTTGAGAGACTTTGGAGAAATACTATAATTAATATCTAATATTCTCAATTGAAATTTTGTTGTATCTTGGAAGAAATTTGCCAGTGACCACTAGCAACATTGTAGGTCAAATAATTTCTTAAAGAAAGTTATATCATGCATCAAAGTTTGACTTTATTGTCCTACCAATTTGAAGCCATATTTTCCAACAATAAATCAGATAGCCAAAATTTAGGAGTCATCAAGCATAAATCGACATTATGTTAATTGAAAATATGCCAACTTGATATTCTTTAGCTTTTGATTTCAAAAGGGTGCAATGGAAATCTTTGTTTATAATGAACCGTTACCCTTGTACGTGTCTATATAATATGTATTATCCTCACTTAGAAATGAAGTTGACCTTTAGCTTAAGAGGGAAAAATAGCAACAAAAAACATGATATATAAATTCTTCTAAAGAATTGATGAATGAGTATTTCACATTGCTTATCTATGAAATTTATATACTCTAACGCCATGTAAGAATATTCGAACCAAAAGCTATATCAAACTAAACCTTGAATATTAGAGGTGGAGGGAGATTATATGTATATAAATAACATACAAACCCATACATAGGCGATGTGAGATTATTTAACAAACCTCATTATGATTATTGTCCAATCATATTAATAAGTGAAATTTTATTTTTCAATTAACATTTTGAACAGTTAAAATGCCGCCATAAGTGTGTTTGCATTAAAATCTCAAGAGATTAACAAAGATTTTTTTTTTTTTTTTTTGGTTTCATTCTCATATCAATTTAGAAAATTACGAAGAAATTCCACACCATTTCAAATGACGTTAAATATTCACGTGTCTCTATGTTTAAAGATTTAGATGCTTAGAATTCTACAAAGAAAATTTTCAAATATCAAAAGTGAAAAAAGAAAATACAATGTTTAAAAGTAAAATTCTTTCCCACATATGATTACACTATATTGGTACTCGTAAATTAATTCAAACACGGGGTTGACCACTGCAAGTAGCTACGACTTTTGCATGTTCAACAAAATACCAAATGATATCAAATGTCAAAGGTCGAATATTATATCTTTTCTGGAGAATTCTCATCTAGATTCGTGCTAGCTGGAATTTGTCCCCGCATAAATAGTAAATGAGCTTATATTTCCTTGCATCATCTCAGACGTTATCTGTAACACCCCTTAACCCAAATGGATCATTACAGTCATTCATCTCCTTTTTAACTAAGCCAATAAATACTTGGACGAAATTTTTTTTTTTTTTAAAATACGGTCCCAGCGCAGTTTAATTTGCGGAAGCATAATCTTACCAACTCTCCCTTCACACAAACATGAGACAATTGCACACCAGCTAGACATCAAAGAAAGAAAACCGAACCATTTTATTTACGTATTTACAGGATGGGTTAATCTCGGGGTAGGTACATACAAAAGTAAGCCATCGCACAACTAGTGTGGCTTATACTTAAAAAGGGACACCTCTACCCCCTTCCTCACGGATCTCAAAAGAGCGACCCATCCCTCCTTGGTGTCGGTCGTGTCCAAAAAAGACCTTCAGCTTCTAGCCTTTCCCCCTCACGCAGCAGCTACACCCATCCAGGCGCATCAGGTGGTGGAGGTGGCAACATCCTCGCATCATCCCATCCCGGCGCACATGGATGGAGATGAACTCTGGGTGACGGGCCATCAGGTAGGCCCACCTCATATGATACTATCGCACGAACTCGAAGAAAAGTCAATCCGGGAACATAGGGACAAGTCGATCACTGTCACCTCTATATCCACGTCAGAAGGTATACCATAAAAGGTGCCCCGCGTGACAGGTGGAATCGGCATCTCTAAGCTGAAATGTTAGTCCCCAAAAAGGGGTGAGTACAACCACTCAGCAAATAAATAATTCCCTATGGCTACTCAAGCATCACACAAGACATCACAATTAGAGTCCATATACATGAAATTGCATCATATAGGAATACATCATCACACTTCCACATATGTGTCACATTTCGCCATAAGGATCCATTCATCTATATATTCAAATCCAATACTCATGCATACATATCACCATATGCATCAATTCAAGCTCATGCATACATGTCACCATACACATCATGCCATGCCCATTCATACATACCACCATAGGCATATACATCCATCCATGCCCATGTATATATATATATAGCCATATACATCAATCCACACTCATGCATACATGTCACCATATGCATATTCACATATACCATGCCATGTCCATGCATACATACCGCCATATGCATATTCACATTTGCCATGCCATGTCCATGTATACATACCACCATATGCATATTCACATATACCACGCCATGTCCATGCATACATACCACCATATGCATATTCACATTTCAATTTTCACACTTTTTAATTGGCTTTTTAATGCATTCCCGGCACACACCATCCGGGCTTCCGGCCCCCCCACATTCCGGGCATCTCGCACCCCAACTGGCATCACGAGGAATCACGGCACACACCATCCGTGCTTCCGGCATTTACACTCCCGGCCGGGCATCTCGCACCCCAACTGGCATCACGAGGCATTCACGGCACACACCATCCGTGCTTCCGGCATTCCCTACGCTCCGGGCATCTCAACTCCGAGGCCATCCAGATTTACGCACACAGGGCTACTGGGCATCCGGCATTTTCACTCCCTGGCCGGGCATCCCGAAAACTCCCGGGGCATTGTCGGCACACACCATCCGACAGCCTTCTCATTTTTCATGAGATATAATTTCATGCATGGCTCAATCTCATATGGCATACAACATGATGCACATAACCAACATCAACATGATATGCCGAAGATCATCATTCGTGTAACATGGTAAAACACTTGGAGCTACATCAATCATCTAATTCATGCCATTTAAATTTGCCCATATATCTCCTTTTTTTTTTTTTTGAAATTTTATAAATTCCAACATACATGTTTCAAGAAAATGCTTGAAATTAGATACTCAATTGAACTTCAAAAATTTTGGGATTGCATGAGGGATAGCTAAAACACAATAATTTATTTCCCATGAAAATTTTAAGTCTTAGAAGTCATTATATGAAAAGTAATATTTAACTTTATAAAAGACAATTTCGAATTTCTCAGCTTATACTAATTCGGCAATTTCTTCATTTAAATAACTAAATGACCTCTAAAAATTATAAAATTCAACCACCACGCAGACAAGGCATAGAGGCACATCATTCAAGAAGAACTCAAGTCCAAACAGTCACCGCATGAAAAGATATACATTAAACAGTCCAACAGCTGATACTCGTGTACACGGTTTGCACCGTTTTTTTTTTTTTTTTTTTCCATTTCTTTAAAATTAAATATTTAACGAGCTTCAAAAATTATAAAAATTTACCACGTAATAGCCAAGATGCTAAAGTATGTTTTTCATTAAGGCATCCAGGTCAGATTCATTTTAAATAATTAAATATAGCAATTTCAAGCTGCTGCTCCTAACATCGTTGTATTCCAATTTATGCCCGATAATAACATTCACCTTTCCTCAAAATTAAACGTCCATTTGGCCTTCAAAATTTATGATACTCTACCATATGATCCAAAAGACTCTAATATAAGTTTCTCATGAAGACACTTAGGCCAATTTTATTATAGAAAATTTATTATAACTAAAAAGAATTTCTGCCCATAAAACGACATTCCCAGCACGTCCTACCTCCGAAAATATTACGTATGACCGACCTATTGTGCTTATTTTCCTCTAAATTTTGGATATGTTCTTGTTTAAAAGTACTCTCCAACTTTCATTTAGACATCGAAGTGAAAAACCCAAAGAAAAACCCTCTTATAGGCTGTCGAAGCTACTGATGTCCAGTATGGGTCACCCGATACTCACGTCCTCAGGAAAAACGACCATTCCCTAGGATATTCTTGTTCATTTGATCCCAAATTTGAGTATGATGTTCCTCTTGATGTTCTTTACAGTTTTCGTGAAGACATCGAAGCAAGATTCTCAATAGAAATTCAGATACAGCAACCAAAATCACTAAGACTCAACATGCATCACCAGATCTGAACATTTTCTTAGAAAATAAAGTTCACCCCTCAAAGCTTGTCCTTTTTATCTCAATTTTTAGTATGTTACAATTCAGAATGTGCTCTTTAAATCTCATGAAGAAGTCGAGATCAAATTCTCACTCCAAGACCACATGCAAGTCCCTACAAGTTTCTGGCGCATGAAGTTTTACTCAAAACAGAAAACACCCTCAAGCAAATCCAGCTCAAGATCTCACTTTCAGCTCATACCTTCCACGATTTTCGCCACAAAACAACACTAGATTCACAACAAGACATGCATGAGTAGATAAGGGAATTGATCTCTTGCCTTAGACTAAAAAAATCGTGCAAAGAGGGACGGGCGAACACGGGCGGTGGTACGGCAGCTTCTCCTTCTTTCCTCTCCTTCTTTTCTTCTTCCTTCTCTCTTTCACTCACTCTCTCTCTCTATGCCCGTCGAAGCCTCCCTAGAACCGGTCATCTCCATTTTATTTCCCCACAAACCCATCATTACTAGCAATCATTTCCTTTAACACTTGGTTTGCATGCAGAAATTTGCATGCAAACCGGTCTTGGCCATCCACGGTTTCTCGAGTCCATGGGCTTATGGCCGTGTGGGCTTGTGGCCGTGTGGGCTTGTGGCCGGCCCACTTGGCCCGTCGCAGGCCCACTCAAATTTGGCCCTAAATTCTAAATTTAATTAAATAAACTTTCAATTAAATAATAATAACAATTTCTTGATTAATTAAATTAAGAATTTAAATCAACTCATGACATGTACAACCTCAAATCTCGTAACTAAAGTCTTGTGTTATTAATATATGGATTCCTTACAATCTCATAGCCGAGTCTCGGTACGAGTCATGGGCAATTTTTATTGCTAATTAAAATCACAAAATTTTCCTCGCCTATCCATATCTCAAGGATTCTTAATAAAATTCCGGGATGCCACAACTCTCCCCTCCTTAGAGAATTTCGTCCTCGAAATTTGGCAAAACTTATATCCCTTAAAACAAATGAGGATATCTTTTTCTCATCTCAATTTCGCTTTCCCATGTGGCTTCCTCTACATCATGGTACCGCCATAGAATCTTAACCAATGGAATTCTCTTGGTCCTGAGAATTTGTTCTTTTCGATCCAATACTTGTACTGGCTCTTCAATGTACCTTACTTTCTCATCCACTTTGATGACTTCATGATCGAGTATGTGGCTAGGATCCGGTTGATACTTTTTCAACATCGATATATGAAACACATCATGTAAATTTCCTAATTTTGGAGGTAATGCCAAACGATAAGCCACATCTCCAATTCTTTCAAGTACTTCAAAAGGTCCGACAAATCTAGGGCTCAACTTACCCTTCACTCCAAATTGATATATTCCTTTCATTGGGGATACTTTAAGAAATACATGATCTCCCACATTGAACTCTAAAGATCTTCTACGCTTATCTGCGTAGTCTTTTTGTCTACTCTGAGCTGTTTTAAGTCTTTTCTTGATAATCTCAACAGCTTCAGTGGTGACTTGTACTAATTTAGGTCCTGTCAATTTCTTTTCACCTACTTCATCCTAACAGACAGGGGTCCTACATCTCCTTCCATACAATGCTTCGTAAGGGGCCATGCCTATACTTTTCTGGAAACTATTGTTATAAGCAAACTCTACCAAATGCAGTCTCTCATCCCAGTTTCCTTTAAAGTCAATCACACAAGCTCTTAACATATCCTCTAATATCTGGATTACTCTTTCCGTTTGTCCATCTGTTTGAGGATGAAAAGCGGTACTAAGCTGAAGTTTAGTACCTAATGCATCTTGAAGGCTTCTCCAAAAGTTTGAAGTAAACCTTGGATCTCGGTCTGAGGTAATGGTTACTGGAACACCATGTAAGCGTATTACTTGGCTTACATATATCTCTGCATATCTATTCATTGGGTAATCTGTACGAATTGCTATGAAATGAGCGGACTTAGTTAAACGATCTACTATTACCCAAATAGAGTCATGACCACTTGATGTCCTTGGCAATCCTTGCACAAAGTCCATCGTTATATGTTCCCACTTCCATTCTGGTATATCTAGCGGTCTTAAAAGTCCTGCGGGTTTACGATGTTCTGCCTTAACTTGTTGACATGTCAAACATTGAGATACGTACTTGGCCGTATCTGCTTTCATACAATTCCACCAAAATTGCTGACGCAAATTCTTGTACATCTTAGTACTACCTGGGTGGACACTGTAACTACTTTTATGTGCCTCCGACAAAATTTCTTTCTTTAATTCCTCATTGTCGAGAACACAAAGTCGTCCTTGACATCTTACCACTTCATCTTCGGAAATTTGGAATTCTGGTCTTTTTTCCTAAAGATACTGCATCCTTCACTTTCGTGATTTCCGGATCAAACTCTTGTAAGGCTTTAACTTTTTGAATAATTTCAGGTTCAATTTTCAACGCACTAAGCATACCAGTAAGGCAATCTACTTTCAACCTAAACTCTGAGTCTGCCACTGATTTCAACAGATTCCACTCAGCCATTCTTAAACTAGCTATTTCCATAGTTGACTTACGACTAAGAGCATCAGCTACCTTATTTGCCTTTCCTGGATGATATCTTATCTCACAATCATAATCCTTCAATAATTCCATCCACCTTCTTTGCCTCATGTTCAGTTCTTTTTGTGAGAATAGATATTTGTGCTCTTATGATCGGTATAAATCTCAAACTTTTCTCCATACAAATAGTGTCTCCATATTTTTAAGGCAAATATTATAGCAGCTAACTCTAAATCGTGCGTTGGGTAGTTCAGTTCATGGGGTTTCAATTGTCTAGATGCATAAGCTATAACCTTGCCATGCTGCATCAAAACACATTCTAGTCCTTTGTGAGATGCATCACTATACACTGTAAAACCATCAGATCCAGATGGTAAGGTCAAAATTGGGGCTGAGGTTAACTTTTTCTTGAGTTCTAGAAAACTCCTTTCACATTCCCCATTCCATTCAAATTTCACGTTCTTTCGAGTCAATTTTGTTAAAGGACCTGCCAATTGTGAAAATCCTTCGATAAATCGCCTATAGTAACCAGCTAATCCTAAGAAACTTCGTATTTCAATAGGTGTGGTCGGTCTTGGCCAATTTATCACCATCTCAACCTTCGCTGGGTCTACTGCAATTCCTTCTCCTGATATCACATGCCCTAAAAATATTATTTGATCCAGCCAGAATTCGCACTTACTAAATTTGGCATACAACTTATGATTTCTCAAAGTCTGCAAAACTATCCTTAAGTGTTGTTCATGCTCTTTAGGCCCTCTAGAATATATCAAGATGTCATCGATAAAAACAATCACAAACTGGTCTAAATAAGGTTTAAACACCCTATTCATTAAATCCATAAATGCAGCCGGCGCGTTAGTCAATCCAAATGGCATAACAAGGAACTCGTAGTGTCCATAGCGAGTCCTGAATGCCGTCTTAGGAATATCTTCTTCCTTAATTCTTAATTGATAGTATCCCGACCTCAAGTCAATTTTTGAGAAAACCGAACTCCCTTGGAGTTGGTCAAAAGATCATCAATCCTAGGCAAAGGGTATTTATTCTTAACGGTCACTTGATTCAGTTGCCTATAATCAATGCACGTACGCATTGATCCATCTTTCTTTTTCACAAACAAGACTGGCGCACCCCAAGGTGAAGCACTAGGCCTGATGAATCCTTTATCAAGCAATTCCTGTAGTTGCACTTTCAATTCTTTCAACTCCATTAGTGCCATCCTATAAGGGGCTTTAGATATCGGCGCTGTTCCAGGCATCAACTCAATTTCAAATTCAATTTCCCTATTTGGTGGCAATCCAGGTAATTCCTCGGGAAATACGTCTTGAAATTCATTAATTATCCTAATTTCCTCGATTTTAGGTTCTTCTTGGGTATAATCTTTAACCATGGCTAGATATCCTTGACACCCATCATCAAGTAACTTACAAGCTTCCATTGCCGAAATAAGGGGTGTAGACAGGTGAGTTTGACTTCCCAAAAATTCGCAATTAGACTGATCAGGTAAGGCAAAGCGAATCACTTTCCTATAACAATCTACTTTAGCCTGATGCTTATGAAGCCAATCCATCCCTATAATAACATCAAAATCATACATAGCCATCACAATTAGGTCTATCTCCATATCTTTTTCTCCCACCATTATCTTACAATTTCTACATCCCAACGTGGATACAATCACATCCTTTAAAGGCGTAGAAACACAAAGAGGCGTCTCAAGAGGCATAACTTCTATCTCATTTAACTGTCTATATCGCTCAGACACAAATGAATGTGTAGCACCCGTATCAAACAATGCATAAGCCTTTCTATCATTTATGAGAATCATACCTGATATAACATTTTTGGAAGCTTCCGCTTCCTCTTGGGTGATCGCATACACCCTTCCTTGTGCTGGTGGTCTTTGAGAATTTCTTGGTAAATTGGGTCTAACAGTGTTCTGTTGGGGCTGTCGCACTGAGCCTACACTCATTTGCGACCTTTCTTGTGGACAGCTTCTCCTAAGATGACCTGCTTGTCCACAACTATAACACTTCAGCTGTCCAGTGCAAGGTCCTGGCCCATGTCTTCCATCACACCTCGGGCATTCTCCGTTTCTATTAGGCATTCTTCCTATATTCAGGCTAACCTTGCCTTTATTAAACTTCCCAAAATTACTCTTTCTTGGGTGGCCAGGTCTGTCCTTGACCTACATAGGGTCTCTTACCTCGTTTCACATCATTAAAAGACCACCGTTTCTTACCCTCGATCGCTCCCTTTCCAATTCTGCTCTACTAACCGTGCCCTCTCATAGACCTCGTATAATCTCTTATGTATAGAGGCACCAGTTGTTTCATAATATTGGTTCTCAATCCCTTCAAAATCTCTTAGCCTTCTCTTCGGGTCCTCAACCAATCTAGGGGCATACCTAGATAACTCAGAAAATTTGGCCTCATATCGGTCTACTGGTCAATCCCTTTTGTTCTAACCGAACAAACTCAGTAATTTTCCTATCCTTAGCACAATCAGAAAAATGCTTCCTATTGAAAGTCCTAACAAACTCGTCCCAATTCACAGAGTACCGGTGGAAAGATTATATCCTTTGAAGCTCTCCACCAAAACTTTGCATTTCCCTCCAACTGGTACTCTGCCAAAGTTATTTTCTCAGCATCATTACAGCCCAACAACCTGAAAATTTGTTTCATTCCATCAATCCAATGTTCCGCCTCCTCAGGACTTCCCATTCCACTAAACTTAGGTGGCTTTAACTTCAAAAATTGCTCCACCAGTCCCCGAGTACGGCGTTCGCTCCAGGTTGTTGCTGTGCTCGTCTTTCCATCAAATTCCCTATATTGGCCAATGCCTGCAGGATATCTTCCATCCGGGGTTCAGCCCTTGCAGCAGAGGCTTCAGCCCTCGATGGATGGGCACTTCCAGGTCGCACCATACCTTTCCCGCAGTTGTCAAGCATTCGCCTCAGGAATAATATGAGACTCATCGTCTCCATTTAAATCTACCACAGCTATATAAGTAACATTTACATGTTACTGATAACCTAAAAATAACCCTAATAGGGATCTACGAGTGAATACACATCATCCGTTGTTCAAGGCCAGACAACTACCCCATTAGTATCCTATGGTGTGCATTGTCATCATGTTCCTCAATTTCCAAATGAAGCTCCTTATCACTCCAAATATACCAAACGCTCTGATACCAAAACAAGGGAGCCGAACGGCTGTAACACCCCTTAACCCAAAGGGATCATTACAGTCATTCATCTCCTTTTTAACTAAGCCAATAAATACTTGGACGAAATTTTTTTTTTTTTAAATACGGTCCCAGCGCAGTTTAATTTGCGGAAGCATAATCTTACCAACTCTCCCTTCACACAAACATGAGACAATTGCACACCAGCTAGACATCAAAGAAAGAAAACCGAACCATTTTATTTACGTATTTACAGGATGGGTTAATCTCCGGGTAGGTACATACAAAAGTAAGCCATCGCACAACTAGTGTGGCTTATACTCGAAAAGGGACACCTCTACCCCCTTCCTCACGGATCTCAAAAGAGCGACCCATCCCTCCTTGGTGTCGGTCGTGTCCAAAAAGACCTTCAGCTTCTAGCCTTTCCCCTCACGCAGCAGCTACACCCATCCGGGCGCATCGGGTGGTGGAGGTGGTAACATCCTCGCATCATCCCATCCCGGCGCACATGGATGGAGATGAACTCGGGTGATCGGGCCATCAGGTAGGCCCACCTCATATGATCGCACGAACTCGAAGAAAAGTCAATCCAGGAACATAGGGACAGTCGATCACCGTCACCTCTATATCCACGTCAGAAGGTATACCATAAAAGGTGCCCCGCATGACAGGTGGAATCAGCATCTCTAAGCTGAAATGTTAGTCCCCAAAAAGGGGTGAGTACAACCACTCAGCAAATAAATAATTCCCTATGGCTACTCAAGCATCACACAAGACATCACAATTAGAGTCCATATACATGAAATTGCATCATATAGGAATACATCATCACACTTCCACATATGTGTCACATTTCGCCATAAGGATCCATTCATCTATATATTCAAATCCAATACTCATGCAGACATATCACCATATGCATCAATTCAAGCTCATGCATACATGTCACCATACACATCATGCCATGCCCATTCATACATACCACCATAGGCATATACATCCATCCATGCCCATGTGTATATATATATATATATATATATATATATATATATATATATAAAGCCATATACATCAATCCACACTCATGCATACATGTCACCATATGCATATTCACATATACCATGCCATGTCCATGCATACATACCGCCATATGCATATTCACATTTGCCATGCCATGTCCATGGATACATACCACCATATGCATATTCACATATACCACGTCATGTCCATGCATACATACCACCATATGCATATTCACATTTCAATTTTCACACTTTTTAATTGGCTTTTTAATGCATTCCCGGCACACACCATCTGGGCTTCCGGCCCCCCCACATTCCGGGCATCTCGCACCCCAACCGGGCATCACGAGGAATCACGGCACACACCATCCGTGCTTCCGGCATTTACACTCCCGGCCGGGCATCTCGCACCCTAACCGGCATCACGAGGCATTCACGGCACACACCATCCGTGCTTCCGGCATCCCCTACGCTCCGGGCATCTCAACTCCGAGGCCATCCAGATTTACGCACACGGGGCTACTTTGGGCATCCGGCATTTTCACTCCCGGCCGGGCATCCCGAAAACTCCCGGGGCATTGTCGGCACACACCATCCGACAGCCTTCTCATTTTTCATGAGATATAATTTCATGCATGGCTCAATCTCATATGGCATACAACATGATGCACATAACCAACATCAACATGATATGCCGAAGATCATCATTCGTGTAACATGGTAAAACACTTGGAGCTACATCAATCATCTAATTCATGCCATTTAAATTTGCCCATATATCTCCTTTTTTTTTTTTTGAAATTTTATAAATTCCTACATACATGTTTCAAGAAAATGCTTGAAATTAGATACTCAATTGAACTTCAAAAATTTTGGGATTGCATGAGGGATAGCTAAAACACAATAATTTATTTCCCATGAAAAATTTAAGTCTTAGAAGTCATTATATGAAAAGTAATATTTAACTTTATAAAAGACAATTTCGAATTTCTCAGCTTATACTAATTCGGCAATTTCTTCATTTAAATAACTAAATGACCTCTAAAAATTATAAAATTCAACCACCACACAGACAAGGCATAGAGGCACATCATTCAAGAAGAACTCAAGTCCAAACAGTCACCACATGAAAAGATATACATTAAACAGTCCAACAGCTGATGCTCGTGTACACGGTTTGCACCGTTTTTTTTTTTTCCATTTCTTTAAAATTAAATATTTAACGAGCTTCAAAAATTATAAAAATTTACCACGTAATAGCCAAGATGCTAAAGTATGTTTTTCATTAAGGCATCCAGGTTAGATTCATTTTAAATAATTAAATATAGCAATTTCAAGCTGCTGCTCCTAACATCGTTGTATTCCAATTTATGCCCGATAATAACATTCACCTTTCCTCAAAATTAAACGTCCATTTGGCCTTCAAAATTTATGATGCTCTACCATATGATCCACAAGACTCTAATATAAGTTTCTCATGAAGACACTTAGGCCAATTTTATTATAGAAAATTTATTATAACTAAAAAGAATTTCTGCCCATAAAACGACATTCCCAGCACGTCCTACCTCCGAAAATATTACGTATGACCGACCTATTGTGCTTATTTTCCTCTAAATTTTGGATATGTTCTTTTTTAAAGGGTACTCTCCAACTTTCATTTAGACATCGAAGTGAAAAACCCAAAGAAAAACCCTCTTATAGGCTGTCGAAGCTACTGATGTCCAGTATGGGTCACCCGATACTCACGTCCTCAGGAAAACGACCATTCCCTAGGCTATTCTTGTTCATTTGATCCCAAATTTGAGTATGATGTTCCTCTTGATGTTCTTTACAGTTTTCATGAAGACATCGAAGCAAGATTCTCAATAGAAATTCAGATACAGCAACCAAAATCACTAAGACTCAACATGCATCACCAGATCTGAACATTTTCTTAGAAAATAAAGTTCACCCCTCAAATCTTGTCCTTTTTATCTCAATTTTTAGTATGTTACAATTCAGAATGTGCGCTTTAAATCTCATGAAGAAGTCGAGATCAAATTCTCACTCCAAGACCACATGCAAATCCCTACAAGTTTCTGGCGCATGAAGTTTTACTCAAAACAGAAAACACCCTCAAGCAAATCCAGCTCAAGATCTCACTTTCAGCTCATACCTTCCATGATTTTCGCCACAAAACAACACTAGATTCACAACAAGACATGCATGAGTAGATAAGGGAATTGATCTCTTGCCTTAGACTAAAAAAAAATCGTGCAAAGAGGGACGGGCGAACACGGGCGGTGGTACGGCAGCTTCTCCTTCTTTCCTCTCCTTCTTTTCTTCTTCCTTCTCTCTTTCACTCACTCTCTCTCTCTCTATGCCCGTCGAAGCCTCCCCTAGAACCGGTCCTCTCCATTTTATTTCCCCACAAACCCATCATTACTAGCAATCATTTCCTTTAACACTTGGTTTGCATGCAGAAATTTGCATGCAAACCGGTCTTGGCCATCCACGGTTTCTCGAGTCCATGGGCTTATGGCCGTGTGGGCTTGTGGCCGGCCCACTTGGCCCGTCGCAGGCCCACTCAAATTTGGCCCTAAATTCTAAATTTAATTAAATAAACTTTCAATTAAATAATAATAACAATTTCTTGATTAATTAAATCAAGAATTTAAATCAACTCATGACATGTACAACCTCAAATCTCGTAACTAAAGTCTTGTGTTATTAATATATGGATTCCTTACAATCTCATAGCCGAGTCTCGATACGAGTCATGGGCAATTTTTATTGCTAATTAAAATCACAAAATTTTCCTCACCTATCCATATCTCAAGGATTCTTAATAAAATTCCGGGATGCCACATTATCGCCATCGTAGCGAACGCTCTACACTTGGACAGCTCAGACATGACAGGGGTCCGTCCGTTTTACCACCAACCATGTTGGACCAACGAGAAGCGCACCCAATGGCCTTTTTGCGTGCTTGTAAGCTTGATACTTTTGCAAGTCCAAATTAATGCGGAAGAGATTGTATCATAGCGGATGCCTTCGGTTAATATCCAGTGCACTTTCTGTCGGATTGGTACAGAAGACGGAACACATTGGTGCTTCTAGTGCAACCAGATTGGAAGAATATGGCATAGTATCACATAACATGGGTTTCAACATTTTGCACAAGGATGAATGATGAACTTCAATGGATGATCAAGGCCGTAAATAGTAAAGACTGGTTAGGCAGACTCCTCTAGATATCATTTTGGTAATCATATATTACATTTGAATGAAGTGCAACCATAGACATTTTTGAATTAAGTCAAATAATGTACACTTCATTTTGTTTAAGGTGTGTCAAATAGTTAGTGGTAGAGCTTCACTTTACAAAAATTTTAGACCAGATTAATATTGCATTGGCTACTGTGCGGAGACTTCCAATCTTCATCTTCTCACATTACTAGTTCTATTTGTAATACTGAGGGATGCCCCAAGTTTTTATACTTCATTTGATAAATACTACTTACATTTTATACCAAAAGAAAAAAAAAAAAAAAAAAAAAAAAAAAAAAGATCAGTCCTTATGCTAGGAAGTCCGTGGGGTGCCATTATGGACTCCTCCTTAACATAAATTATATTTGGGAGAGGCTTATGAAATCGAGATTTTTTTTAGCAGAAGTTGTGACATTAATCAATGATCTTAGGACTCTAATAGCTATCCTAAAGAGGGATCCCTCGGGATGATCCAAAAGCGGCTTCACTCAATCAAACCTAAAAACCTTAGCAGTATTTTCAACAATGGCATGTGCATTTTTATATTGCAAGGAATTTTTATTTTTATTTTTATGTTAAAAGAGCTATAGTCGTTCTAATGGGATCTCGTTGACAATTGGGTTCGTAAGCACCAGCGTTCTTAATAAGACAAGATTGAAGATTCTGACGAATTGGGGATTGGAACCGCAACGGACGGTGCGGAGATCACGTGCATTCGTGCACCCCCGTCCAGACAACGCTCGACACGTCAATGATTGCGATCCCTTCGTTTTGTTATTTGGAGGAGACTGAGGTGGTCGTCCATTTACCGTCCCAGCTCGTGCCCGCCTCACGCCTTCTCTTTTGCCTCTTCCGTTTGGATTCGTCCTCGTTCTGCCGATAGAGATATAGAGAAGGTAAGCTGTCCATCTTCTTTGACTTAATCAAGCTCATGTCACTCCCATTCCCTCGTTTAGGCTCCGTTTGTTTCGCGAAAAATAATTTAGGAAAACATTTTCCGGATTTTCTGGTGTTTGTTTTATGGAAAATGAATTTCTTGGGGAAAATGTTTTCCATCCAAAGAAAAAAGTCTTTTAAAAGTAAGGGAAAATGTTTTCTACTTTTGAAAAATGGAAAACATTTTTCTCAGTTGATCGATCTTCACTTTCTCCTCTCATTTCTTCTTCCTTTTTTTTATTCGAATTATTTTTTAGTTTTCTTTTTCTTTTTTAATTTGAATTATTTTTAATTTCATTTTTCTTTTCTTTTCTTTTTTTCTTTTATTTTTTCTTTTCCTTTTTTTTTTTTTTCTTTTTATTTTTTTCTTTTATTTGTTTCCTATCTTCTTATTTCTTGGCTAATCGTCAAACCAGGTGAACCTCAAACTTATCGATTTTAAACTCGCGCTCATCGATCCGGTGATTCTCAAGCTTGGCACTCGCGCTCGTCAATTTGGTGAACGGAAAATATTTTCTTTACCGAACACCGAAAATATTTTTCGAAATACTTTCGGGTTTTAGCCGAACACGAAAATATTGTCATTTTCCTGGAAAATGACTTCACGGGAAAATATTTTCCGGATATGGCTCATTTTCCGCGAAACGAACGGACCCTTAGAATGCATCGGTATCATTCGAGGGTGATGAATTAGCTGAGCAAGTTCCATCTCACCATTTAGATATGATTAGATACGATATTTTTAATTCATGCTTTTTGTTATGAATTCTCATAACCATGATTGAAAATATCGAATCTCTTCTAATTGCTTTAACTTTGCTTTTTCTTAATAATTCGATGTATTCAAACATAATTGTTCAACTAATCCGATGGATCTACTCAAATTGTCCCATTTGCATGCATCTAGTAGAATTATATCCGCATAATAAGGCATGACCTTAAAGTTACTCTAGGTGAAAAACGGACTCTAATTTTCATATGGAATCTTACGATAGGGCATATTTGAGGGGCGACCTGCGATCATTGAACAAATGAACACTAGGCTATTGTCTAGTTGGATTCTCTTGATGATTCTTGTGGGTTGGGCCGTGACGGAGGCCCAAACACCTCCTCCACCTCCGGTGACAGACACGACCTTTTTCCAAGTGGCTGCCTCGCTCCAAATGTACGTCGACGAACTCCCACAAATCCCCAAGCTCTTCGGTTACACCATGGGTAACGGTGTGCGTCAACCAAACAATCTCACAATCGGCATGTACAAGACGACATGGGTACATCTCTCTTTGTTAAGAAAGTATCTTCTATTACTGTTACACCATATTCCAGTGGTGACACAAATCAGTCTTGACCACTTGCAATGAAATGAATATATTTTATTTTATTTGACACCATGTGCACTATAGATCTCCCTTTTCATTGATTTATCATGTCATATCTCATTGCTATTCAACGTAACGATTATGTAAAATAGATTCTCCTCTTTATCGTCAACTTAACTTTCAAAGAAAGATGTGATTATAAAACTCGTCCCTCTCAACTGAAAATTTGTATGTGTACTAATAAGTTTATAACCTATATGCGTGATTGCTTTCAAGTGACTCAATCAATATAAAACCATCCTTTACTCATTGAATTTATCTTGTCGTCAGAAATTCCATCGTGATTTACCCGCCACTACTGTATTTGCATACGGTACATCGGCAGCAAACGCCACCGTGCCCGGCCCCACCATCGAGGCCATCCAAAATGTGCCTACGTACGTGACGTGGCAGAACTTCCTCCCCCAATCCCACATCCTCCCGTGGGATCCGACCATCCCGACGGCCAACCCCAAGAACGGTGGCGTCCCGACGGTGGTGCACCTGCACGGCGGGATCAGCCCGCCGTAGTCGGACGGCCACCCGCTTGCTTGGTTCACCACCAATTTCGCCGAGACAGGGCCCACGTGGACCCAGCAAACCTACACCTATCCGAACGCGCAGCACGCCGGCAACCTCTGGTACCATGACCACGCCGTGGGACTAACGCGCGTCAACCTCTTGGCCGGCCTCATCGCGCCGTACATCATAAGGAACGTATCCCTGGACGCCCGGTTGAACCTCCCTCTCGGTCCTGAGTTCGACCGGGTCCTCATGATCTTTGATCGAAGCTTCAACACGGACGGTTCACTGTCCATGAACTCGACCGGAGTAAACCCCACCATCCATCCTCAGTGGCAGCCGGAGTACTTCGGCGACGCCGTCATCGTCAACGGCAAGGCCTGGCCGTACCTCCAGGTCCAGCGCAGAAGGTACAGGTTCCGCATAATCAACACGTCCAATGCCAGGTACTACCGCCTCTCCTTGACCAACAATTTGAATTTCACCCAGATCGGGTCGGATGGGTCTTACCTCCCGAACCCGGTGGGCACCCAGACCGTCCTCCTGGGCCCTTCCGAGGGTGCCGACGTGGTGGTCGACTTCTCGATGACGGCAGCAAATGAGACTATCCTAACCAACGACGCACCGTACGCGTATCCGTCCGGCAATCCAGTGGAGCAGCTCAACAGCAAGGTCATGAAATTCATCATCCAACCCAGGGCTCCGATCCAAACTGACAGTTCCCATGTCCCTCCGAACCTAAAAACTTACCCAGTAGCCTCAAATGCCATCGGCATGGCCAACACCACCCGGTACATTACACTCTACGAGTACCTAACTCCGGCCGGCACTTCGACCCGTCTGTATATAAACGGGTTGAGATTCGAGGACCCGGTCTCGGAGACTCCGAGAGTCAGGACCACGGAGATCTGGGAGGTGATCAACTTGACGGGGGATAACCACCCGTTTCACATGCACTTGGCTGCGTTCCAGGCCTTGAAGATCCAGCAGCTGGTGGACCTGGCCGGCTTCACCTCGTGCATGACCCAGCTGAACGACGCCATTAAGTGCAACATCACAGGCCACGCAACGGGCCCGCTGGTGGACGTGCCGCTCACGGAGAGGACATGGAAGAACGTGGTGAAGATGGCGCCCGGGTACAAGACGACGCTCGTGGTGCAGTTCTTCGTAGTCGACGACGCGTACTCAACGTACCCGTTCGACGCGACTGCAGAGCCTGGTTACGTTTATCACTGCCACGTAAGCTCCGCTTGAATTCAATCATGCATGATCTTTTTCCGACTTTTAAAGCCTTTCACTTCATAGTTCTTTTTCGTTGTTTTCGGAGTAGGTTTTTGTATCTTTTTTGTATGAAGGCTTGTGGTATGATTGACGATCTACACCTGTGCAGATTCTTGATCACGAAGACAATGCAATGATCCGTCCTATGAAGCTTGTTCACTGAAGAAGGGGATCCTCTCCTCCAAAATGTAGCCTTGATTCTCGGGTTGAAGGTTGACTATTGTTGACACCTAAATTTTGACTGTCCGATCATTTATTGTATAAAAATTAAGGGTTAGTTTTATCCCTAAAAAAAAAAATAGTTGCATAACACATAGGTTTAGGTGCATTTATTTTAATTTAACTTTTTTTTGGGCCGGTGGTGGAATGGATCAAATTTATATTTTTAAGCTCTAGTTCGGTAGGCCGGGCTAGGCCCATGGAAGGAACAAATTAGCCCAAGCCCGTGGTTCTTTTTATTAATTAATTGAGATTTGAGGCGATATTACGGTGGTTTTTGGGATTTTAAAAAATCGGATTTGCAATCTTATCTTTAGCCTTTTGGTGATAAAATCATTAGGAATATTAAGGACGATATTATATTTTGTTGTGGATGGAGATTTCAAAAGATTTTTAAGTTGGTTAACAAAGCTTTATCTTTAATATTTTGAGTTATCTTCAACAGTTAGGTCAATATATTTGAGAAACAGACTGATTCGTTTTTGGATATAAATATGGGGGTACGGCTTCACACGCAAAGGGGCCTTCTCTTTCGTCGAAGGAAAAAAAAATTGAAAACTGAGCGGGGTCTTCGAGTGAAAAAGAAGAGAAAAAGGCGAACACAGGGAAGAAAAGTGAAAAAAGGGTCTTCAGTTCTTCGAGGGGGAAAAAAATTGAAAAGAGGGAGAGAAAACAGAAAGGGGGCTTCGGTTTTTGTGAAAAAAGGAGAGAGAGAAGAGAAGAGGAGAAGAAAGAAAAGTCAAAAAGAGAGAGCAGAGACGTGGGTGCAGAAAAGTGGGAGAGAGAAAGTACATCGGCAGAAAAAAAAAAAAAAAAAAAAAAAGCAATTGAGAAGACCCCCACTGTTCACTTCCCCAAGGGGTTCCTCTTGCTGCACCGTCGAACCCAGCATCGCCGGTCCTTGCTCCGCCGGTCCTCGCTACCCAAATCCGCCGTACCGCCGAGCCGATCTGCCCTCCGTTGCAGCCCGCTGTGCCCCTGCTCTAAGTGCGACCGCACCACGCCCCCGAAATCACGACCTCCTGCTCGCTCGCCACCACGCCGGAGTGCCCCCGATCCGCAGCAATTTGCAGCGACCCACGCGCCGGCTGCTGTGCCCCTACTGTGGCCGCGACGACCCGCGATCTCCGCCCACCCGAAGATCCGTCGGCCCTGCCTCCGCCCAGATCTCCCGTGCCGAATCGCTCCTGTTACTGCTACAATCCGATCCGCGACGCCATTTTTGCTCTTGCTTCACCGGACCGCCCCGACACAGAAGTTTCTGCTCGACGATTGCGCCTGTAGCAGCGCCCGACGCGCGACGCTGAGTCTCCGCCGCGTCTCCGCTCGCCTCCGCCGATCTCGACGCCACACCAGCAACTCCACCCGAGCCTCCCTCACCTCTGAGAGCCGAGCCGATCCGACGCCAGTCCCCTGGGACCTCCGCCTGAAGCACGACGCCGCTCACCGCATCGGCCGCCGCCCCTCACCAGAACGCCAGCGATCCCATCCCTGGTGATCCACCGAAGCCAACTAGCTATGGGTGAAGAAAAATAAAAAGAACCAAAAAAGAAAAAGGGAAAATTGATTAGGTAGTTTTATCTTTTACTTTTATTCTTATTTTCCACTAACTTTTATCTTGTTTATTTTTGTTATTTAGAATATTGAGATATGCTTTTCTTTTATAAGTCTATTAGGCATTAACTGCAGTTGTTTTATCCCAAATTATGGTAATTATTAATTTGACCCGTAAGACGTCGGGTCATTTTTTTAATTACTTTAATTTTTAGGATGTTTGGTAATATTTTAGCTGTTAAATCATTATAGAGTTAAAATAGTTGTTAATTTAATCCGTGAGACAACGGATTATTTTTTTTTCAGTTATTTTAATTCTTATCTTGGTTGTTTTAAAATAATTACTTGTTTTGGAAAAATAAAAAAGGAAAAAAAAACATTAAAAAATAAAAAAATCATAAAAATCTAAATATTGCATTAGAGATTTAGGTTTGTTAAGTTAGGATTACATTTTTAGGACTATAGTTTCTTTAGATTATACTTCTAAATGTTTTCTTTAATTAGAACTATTTTAAATAGTGTTGGCACATCTCATTATTTTTTAGAATAGCTTTAATGATAAGATATAGTTTGAATTAAACTAATCATTTTAGATAGTTTAATTAGGGTTTTATTAATTCCGAATTTCAAATAAAAAATCAAAAATATTACATGCATGTCAAATAATTTATATAATAGGTTTAAATTAAAATGTCTCTTAAAGTAAAACTCATGCATATCAAATTTAAATTAAGATTGCATATAATTAACATTTTTTTTAAAAAGAAAAATTAGGTGTCATGTAGTTTAGAAATCATGTTTAGGGCATGCATTTTCATTAGCATTTTTGTAAGGTTGTAGTTTATAATTTCTTACAATTTATTGCTTCATTTGATTGGATATTATTTCATTAATTGTGCACCCGCATGACCACCATTTGCATGTTAGTAGCTAAGGTTAAAAATTAATCAAGACTGCCTGCAAAAAAATATTTTTTTATGACAAGGTACCGAAAGGGCGTTAGATTTTTCTAGCGTAACCATGTCCCCGGACTTAATGAATCTCTGGTTCGTAAAAAATAAAGTATTCTCCCATACTTTATTTGGGTTTCTAACCATCCCTAATTGGTTGGTGGCGGCTCCAATTTGAATATACTTGCATGTTTAAATGAGGTAATTTCTAGTATTAAGTCGCGATTGGTAGGACTTGGGAGGGTCCGTGCCAAGTCTTCGGACTTAGTAATCCATTAGCCTTCTTTGAAAAATTTCACCCGCGGGAAGGTCGCGACAGCTTGGCGACTCCGCTGGGGACGGTTAAAACTCATAGTGGACATAGGCCTGTTTCTTTTTCTAAAAAAAATATTTTGTTTGGCAGCATGGAAACAAGGTACGCTCCCAACATGAAGTGTTAAATGTTTTTACAGAAAGGAGGTATAAGGGGAGTAGTGCTTGCTAACTCTTTGTTTTGTAGGAAGGTGTTGAGATTGAATGCTTTTCTTATCATTGAAGTGTTACTTGTATTATAAATTGTTGTGCATGATTTTCAAATTATTTTAGCACTACAATTGCACACACAACCTGCCGTCGGACCTGGACCGCATTTAAGGATTCTAGGATGGTGTTGAGAAATGGATCAACCTTGAATGCGAGACCGCGATGTAGAGGTTGCCTTTCACAACCCCAAAATTTTTTCATGGTGTCAAATGTGTTTGTCCATATCCGCGAGATTGCGTGATTATTGGACATTCCATTCGACTGAGCCGGGGTTAGGAGGACCTGACACGTTAATGCGAGACCGCAACGGTCGATCATCCTCTTAGCTCCATTTTGTTAAGCCATCTAGATAGAAATCGAGCCTCACATTTCATGCGTTTGTCTATGTGATTGTCATCCATTACCAGTGAAAGTAAGTTGTCTAAATTCTTTGCAATTTATTTACTTATGATTTTGTTGGTCCATGACAATTAGGTTTCATCGTCAGCATATAAAATGAGAGTGTTTTAGTTCCTTAGTTCAATGTTTAGAGTCTCTAATTTCAATTCAGTGTTTTCAATTTTTAGTTCAATGTTTAGGGACTTAAATTTCAATTCTCAGTTCAATGTTAGGAAGTTTGATTCAATGTTTAAAATAAAATTTTGAATGAAATCAGGCAATTAGATCATTGTCATGGACCAATCTCATTTGTTATGATACTTACTGTATTTTTTTCATTAGGTAGCATCACGGCACATCCAAGATCGCCAATCTGTACTTGTTCCAGAGCAACCATGGTAGATAACACCGAACAAACACGTGTTGCTGAACAAAGTCGCATCACTGTCCTCGAATCGGAGATGAAACAAGTCCTGAATGTTCTTGAGCAGCTCTCTAAACAAATCGAATCTCTCCAAGCAAACACTGCCCCATTAGCTCCACAAGTTGAAGTGGTATTACCACAACATGATCCCGTGGCCGATCCAAGAGATAAAGGCAAGAGTGTGGCCGATCCAAGAGACAAAGGCAAGAATACATTCGCAATTGGAACATCGACCTCTAATGATGCTTCCAGGGAGAAAATTACTAACACGCCTCAAATTGTTGTTGATGAGAAGATACAAGTGATACAACCGGCTGTACCGAAAACAGAGCAAGAAAAACGCATGGCAAAAATCGAGGAGAAACTCAAGCAGCTGCAGGGTTCGTTTGTCCAAGGCCCAACCGATCTGTCCCACTACGCAAAGGTCAAGATGCCGAAGAAGTTCAAAATTTCAGACTTTGAAAAGTATGATGGCACCTCTTGCCCAAAGATCCATCTGCAGACTTATGTGGTCAGGATGACCCAATATGTTGATAACATCCCCTTGATGATTCAACAATTTCAAGCAAGCTTGACAGGACCGGCGCTTCAGTGGTACATCATGAAGGAAATTAATTTGCTTGAGACTTGAGAAGATTTGACTGATGCCTTCTTCAAGCAATATAAGTACAATATTGATGTCACTCCATCTCGAGAGGATTTACTTCACACTGAGAAGAAGAAGACGGAATCTTTCAAGGCATATGTCACGAGATGGAGGGCCATAGCTGCTCAAATTACTCCGGAGCCAATAGAAAAAGAGCTGATGGATTTGTTCATGAAGACACTCCCACCTGAGTATCGAAATCGAATGCTGGGATCGACTGCTGAGTCATTCAATCAGCTAATCCCTGTCGGTGAGCGAATTGAAATAGCCCTGCATGATAGATGGGCATCTGATCAAACCAGCTCGTATGGGAGGGTCTCAACCAAGAAGGATAAGGAACTTGTAGCAGATGTTAATGCAACTTATGTTCAACCACCTCGCCCTACCCCGAATACCCAACAGGGAGGAGCACGACCATTCTTTGGCTAGCGAGAAGCTCTTCCAGCGTCAATTTACGCCTCTTCCTAAGCCCTTGTCCAAGATCTTGCCAACTCTTCAAAAGAAAGGATTACTTGCTAAGGAGCCTAAGCGACCTAATCCCGAGTGTTTCCCCAACTTTGATCCTTCCAAAACATGCGCTTACCATATGGGGGAGGTAGGGCATTCTGTCGATGATTGCTATATGCTGCAATATAAAATCCAAAATCCAAAATCTTTTGGATGCCAAGGTGGTCTCATTCCGCGATGCACAGCCGAACATCCAGAATAACCCACTCCCTGACCCAGAAGCTGTGAATGCCATTTTCAGCTTTGATGCTGAGCCCACCATGTCTTAGATGATGCATGAGGAAGTAGAAGTGATGGACACCCTGGGGCAACCAAGTGACAAAAATTTTAATTCCTCTGCGCAGGAATTTTCATTGCTTTCCGTATTTGCTTGTCAGGATTTTCATTCCTAGAATTTCCCTTATTTCAGTAATGTAATTTGCTTTTTCATCCAATAAAATACATTGAGATTTTTCATGTTTTAAGGGCATGTTGAAGTACACCAAACTAGCCCTGTGATGAAATGCTACCAAAACAAAACGGCAAGGAGCTAATTCTGAAGGCTGGGTTTCTTCATGATCCCTTGAAAAAATATTCAAAATAAAATAATTTTCCAGCATGCATCTAATTTACCCTGTTTGTTTCTTTTAATTATTTGCTTTATGTTTCAGGTGCAGCCCTGCGCACATTCAAGAAACCTCTATGATCTCCCTTGCAAAGAGGGGCAAGACACAGACACTTAATATCTTTAACTTTATCTTTTGATGTATAAGAATAGAGCATGACCTGTCTATCACTACAGAATGTTTTCACATGATATTGTGTAATTTGTTAATTCCACTTGAAATTTATCAAAATGGATAATTCAGTGAAAGATGTTGAGTTACTTGATCATGCTAAATGAGACGTGAAAGGCAAGCCTTATCCCATACACAGTCCCTTGTCTATACATTGTGAGGTGAGTATGGAGACGTCTTGTGTTTCAAGATGAAGAGTTTTCTTGCAAAAAGTACGACAGCTGAAATGACAAGAGGCAGTTCATTTCCCTACTAATGAACCCTTGTTCAACCCTTCTTTGAGCCCAAATACTTGAATAATTTCTTTCATACTACCCCTGTCAAGGACCACCCCACATTGGGGCAAGTTGGAGGTAAGATAGCAATATGAGGTGAGGAAAATGAAAAGAATTTTTCTTGTTCTCACTTGTATCAATCTTCAAGTCATGCTATTACATTGAATTCATATGGTAATTTAAGTGCCTTAGGACGACGAAGAGCATTTCTTTCTCTATCCTACACACTTTTATCCATTGCTTAGCTCATTTGAGCCATTTCACATTAAACCCAGTTGGTGATCATCCCCCACACTGGGGCAAGACAAAAAAAAAAAAAAAAAAAAAAAAAAATCATTCAAGAACATGGCTTACAATGCTGATGAAAAATGAAGGCTGTATGAGTTCAAAGAAAGTGAGTGCAAAAAAGAGGGGCATGCAAAAGCAGTGTGCCTAATAAAAGCAAGGCCAATGCCCAAAAGAAAAAAAAAAAGAAAAAAAGAGAAGAAGAAGAAAAAAAATCAAACATTGGTTGAAGCCGTACCCCCCAATAATGTGGTACCAAAAATACTCAGATATTGCAATCAATGGAGTTGTGATATGAAAAATTCTCGATGATGGAGAAAAAGAAAATTGGTGGAAGTGTCAAGATGATCACCAACTCTGACCCCCTAAACACTTATTGAGCCTAACGATCCTTTCATTTTTCAACCCATGAACCCAGCCTATGTTACGTCCCTTACAAAGTCTCTTCAGATTATGGCACTTAAATTAACATAGGGGTTCACATGTTTTAAGCATTGCTCGAAGAAGTGTGAGCAAGATTACTTCTTTCTCATTTTGGCAGGGTTCTTGACTTGTAAACCCAGAGATGATTACAGAATTATTCTTTCAATTGGCTTGACTCAAAGAATTCCTTTGTTAAGCCTTTGACGAAGCCCACATTACAATATCTCGTCAAAGACCTCTCGATTGGTAAGGTCGCACGCTTGCAAGAAAATTCAAACTCTTGTCGACAAGATGATGATAAGATTGAGTGATATATTCCTACATCAATGGTCGGGACAAATGACCCCTCCTAAATGAGAGCGAGTGAAAAGCCTTTTCACACCAAAAGTGTCTCATTTAGCATGTTCAAGAGATTCACAGATTAGTGAAAATTGTCCTAATGATAATTTTTCCAAAGTGGAAGTTTTAAAAAAAAGGGCCATCACGCATGGACCTTCATTGAATTTTAAAAAAAAAAAATGATGAAATGAATTTTTCTTCAAAGACCAAAGGATTTGTCTTTGAAACCCTGAGTTTGAATACTTGATGAGAATTCCAAGTACTCATTTATAAAATATTTTCAAATGTCTAGTGTGAATTCCAAATATTTGAACCTTTAAATGCTTGATGTGACTTCTAAGTATTTGTCTTTTCCAACATCTGATGTAATTTCCAGATGTTTAGTAATTATTTTCAAATGTCTAGTGTGAATTTTGGATATTTGAATCTTTAAACACTTGATGTGACTTCCAAGTGTCTATCTTTCCAAACATCTGATGTGATTTCCAGATGTTCAATGTTTCCAAATGTCTGACGTAAGAATCAGATCTTTGAAATTTCTAGTACTTGATGTGATTTTCAGGTGCTTTGAATCGATGAGAGTTCCAGATTCTTCAAGACTTTGAGCTTTTTAATTATCTGAAAAGAGTTCCAGATTTTTGTCGGGTCTCATAGGAATCATTTCACACCAAAGTCCACAGACAGGTACGAGGTACATGTTCTTCTTTGCATTTGCATTTCATTGGTCATAGACACGTGGAAATCTATGTTCATGACCAAATCATTGCATTCTTTATTGCATAGTACATGCTCTTCTTTGCATTTCATTGGTCATAGACATGTGGAAATCTATGTTCATGACCAAATCATTGCATTTACAGGACATTTCTTTATTGCATGACATTGCATTTATTAGAGTCCATTTAAAAAAAAAAAAATTTCAATGCATGCATATGATAAAAATTTAGGTCTCAATTTATCTTTGAAGACAATCTCTACGAGCTCACCTTCAAATAGGGGCAGCTGTTGACACCTAAATTTTGGCGGTCCGATCATTTATTGCATAAAAATTAAGGGTTAGTTTTATCCCTAAAAAAAAAAAAATAGTTGCATAACACATAGGTTTAGGTGCATTTATTTTAATTTAACTTTTTTTTGGGCCGGTGGTGGAATGGATCAAATTTATATTTTTGAGCTCTAGTTCGGCAGGCCGGGCTAGGCCCATGGAAGGAACAAATTAGCCCAAGCCCGTGGTTCTTTTTATTAATTAATTGAGATTTGAGGCGATATTACAGTGATTTTTGGGATTTTAAAAAATCGGATTTGCAATCTTATCTTTAGCATTTTGGTGATAAAATCATTAGGAATATTTTGCTGTGGATGGAGATTTCAAAAGATTTTTAAGTTGGTTAACAAAGCTTTATCTTTAATATTTTGAGTTATCTTCAACAGTTAGGTCGATATATCTGAGAAACAGACTGATTCGTTTTTGGATATAAATATGGGGGTATGGCTTCACACGCAGAGGGGCCTTCTCTTTCGTCGAAGGAAAAAAAAAAAAATTGAAAACTGAGCGAGGTCTTCGAGTGAAAAAGAAGAGAAAAAGGCAACACAGGGAAGAAAAGTGAAAAAAAAAGGGTCTTCAGTTCTTCGAGGGGGAAAAAATTGAAAAGAGGGAGAGAAAACAGAAAGGGGGCTTCGGTTTTTGTGAAAAAAGGAGAGAGAGAAGAGAAGGGGAGAAGAAAGAAAAGTCAAAGAAGAAAGAAAAGTCAAAAAGGAGAGAGCAGAGACGTGGGTGCAGAAAAGTGGGAGAGAGAAAGTACATTGGCAGAAAAAAAAAAGGAAAAAAAAAGCAATTGAGAAGACCCCCACTGTTCATCTTCCCCAAGGGGTTCCTCTTGCTGCACCGTCGAACCCAGCACCGCCGGTCCCTGCTCCGCCGGTCCTTGCTACCCAAATCCGCCGTACCACCGAGCCGATCTGCCCTCCGTTGCAGCCCGCTGTGCCCCTGCTCTAAGTGCGACCACACCACGCCCCCGAAATCGCGACCTCCTGCTTGCTCGCCACCACGCCGGAGTGCCCCCCCGATCCGCAGTAATTTGTAGCGACCCACGCGCCGGCTGCTGTGCCCCTACTGTGGCCGCGACGACCCGCGATCTCCGCCCACCCGAAGATCCGTCGGCCCTGCCTCCGCCCAGATCTCCCGTGCCGAATCGCTCCTGTTACTACTACAATCCGATCCGCGACGCCATTTCTGCTCTTGCTTCACCGGACCGCCCCGACGCCGAAGTTTCTGCTTGACGATTGCGTCTGTAGCAGCGCCCGACGCGCGACGCTGAGTCTCCGCCGCGTCTCCGCTCGCCTCCGCCGATCTCGACGCCACACCAGCAACTCCACCCGAGCCCCCCTCACCTCTGAGAGCCGAGCCGATCCGACGCCAGTCCCCTGGGACTTCCGCCTGAAGCACGACGCCTTTCACCGCACCGGCCGCCGCCCCTCATCGGAACGCCGGCGATCCCATCCCCGGTGATCCACCGAAGCCAACTAGCTGTGGGTGAAGAAAAATAAAAAGAACCAAAAAAGAAAAAGGGAAAATTGATTAGGTAGTTTTATCTTTTACTTTTACTCTTATTTTCCACTAACTTTTATCTTGTTTATTTTTGTTATTTAGAATATTGAGATATGCTTTTCTTTTATAAGTCTATTAGGCATTAACTGCAGTTGTTTTATCCCAAATTATGATAATTATTAATTTGACCCGTAAGACGTCGGGTCATTTTTTTTAATTACTTTAATTTTTAGGAAGTTTAGTAATATTTTAGCTGTTAAATCATTATAGAGTTAAAATAGTTGTTAATTTAATCCGTGAGACAACGGATTATTTTTTTCAGTTATTTTAATTCTTATCTTGGTTGTTTTAAAATAATTACTTGTTTTGGAAAAATAAAAAGGAAAAAAACATTAAAAAAAATCATAAAAATCTAAATATTGCATTAGAGCATTTAGGTTTGTTAAGTTAGGATTACATTTTTAGGACTATAGTTTCTTTAGATTATACTTCTAAATGTTTTCTTTAATTAGAACTATTTTAAATAGTGTTGGCACATCTCATTATTTTTTAGAATAGCTTTAATGATAAGATATAGTTTGAATTAAACTAATCATTTTAGATAGTTTAATTAGGGTTTTATTAATTCTGAATTTCAAATAAAAAATCAAAAATATTACATGCATGTCAAATAATTTACATAATAGGTTTAACGATAATTTTGTTAGGGGCCATTGATCAATTCCTAAGTTTTTATACAACGGATTAGTCGCAAAGATTTAGGTGTAAATAGCCATTATAGTCTTTCCCTATGGTGCATCTGCTACAACAACGGCGGCGCATAGTCTAGCCATTGAAGTACTTCGAGACTGACCCAAAAAAAAAAAGGTACTTCGAGGTGTCCCCACTTCGGCGACGTGGCTCAATTTCCTCCCTAGATCCCACATCCTCCTGTGGGCTCCAACGCTGGCCACGGCCATCCCCAAGCACGGTGGCGTCCCACCAGTCGTCCGTCTTCACGATGGGGTCTACTCGCCAAACTCGGCCCTTGCATTTTACGTGGGCAGTCCAAAAGGCACTCGCAAGACCTACACATACCCGAATATGCAACCTGTCGATAATCTTTGAGAAAATATCAGGTAGAGTTTTGAGTCCAACGTGTCAAAATCCCAGTTCATTCGCTTGCAACATGCGTCGTATGCATGCCCGCTTATCAGTCATGGTCTCTCCCTCCCTCACTGTCTCGCTTTCTCTTCCCTCTGTTCATGGTCTTCCTCTTTGTCTCTCTCCTTTGCCTACCCCAATTTCCCTTCTTCGACCTCAACCTCGAGCGTGACCGCAAACCCCCGGTCGTCGCCTCCAACAGTCGCCTCCATCTCTACCTCCATCTTCACCCGCTCCTTCTCTGATCTCCAGTGCCGCCACGCCCTGTCCAACTCCTCTCGCGCTCTTTGCAT
This sequence comes from Eucalyptus erythrocorys, assembly GCA_014182555.1. Classification (NCBI taxonomy): domain Eukaryota; kingdom Viridiplantae; phylum Streptophyta; class Magnoliopsida; order Myrtales; family Myrtaceae; genus Eucalyptus; species Eucalyptus erythrocorys. The sequence continues at coordinate 11,441,053 of CM024598.1, read as the reverse complement.
CCGCCCCCACATCAACCAGGAGGTCGTGCACCGTGTTGACGAACCGCACCAATGCCTAAGCTGACCCTAGTTGACCTCAAATCAAGCTGAGCTCTAGATCACAAATCTAGGGCTTGCTCAACCTTCGATCCAAAATCTAAAGTCTAAATTCGCTGGCTGAGCTCGAGCTTGACAATGGAGGACTAAAACAGCAGCGAGGTGGTGGACTCAGATAGCAGTGAGGTGGTGGTGGTGGTGGTGGTGGAAGGGGATGAATGTTTGTTGTTGTCCATGTCGGAGTGAAAGGGAAGAAGAAGAAAGGGAAGAGAGAGAAGACACAGCGAGGGTGGATAGGGATTCTAGCGAGGTGGACCTAGCTGACACGTGTCACCTAATGAATGGATTGAAATTTTGACATGCTGGACTCAAAGCTCTACCTAATGTTTTGTCGAAATCTTTGGTACCCTGAGTACACGCTCAGCCCCACACGTGTCAGCTTTCTAGCCATTCTGATTGGTGCCTACATAATCTGCGATCCATCGTTGAACGCGAAGCTTGATCTCTCGTCGAGGCTCGATTTCGACTAGCATTTAGTAGTGTTTGACCGGAGTTTCACCAAGGACAGACTGTTGTACGTGAATTCCACTAGTGACAGCCCGACGCAACTGTAGTGGCAACCGGAGTACTTCGGCGATGTCATCATAGTCAACGGCTGGCCCTATCTTGAGTTCCAAAGTGGAAAATACAGATTCTGCGCGATCAACTCCTCTAACGCATGCGACTACAGATTCTCGTTGACCGGGTGCTTGTCATTCATCATGGACACCGATGGTTCATCCTGTTTGCCGTTACCGATTTAATCGATTCTCTTAGCTCCATCGGAAACCGCCATGTCATCATTGACTTCTCTATGACAGAGGCAAAAGAAGTAATGCTCAAGAACGGCGCTCCATACCCTCAGCCCGGCGGCAATTTGGCTGACAAGCTGAACAGGAAGGTCATGAAGTTCGTGGTATTGTCAAGAACCCTAACCCACCGGACAAATCCCGTGTACCCCCATCTTTGAAGGTCTACTCAATGACTAAAAAGCCGACTGTTAAAAGTTATTCACTTAAATTGTATCAAATGTCGATGCATCGATCGGATGCGTGGGGTTCTTATCACACGTAAAGATCAATCGTTATCTCCTTAATCATTCGATGCAATCGATCAAATGATCCCTTCATAGGTACATAGTGTTGGATGAACATCTAAGGGCAACCGAAGATGCAACCCATTTGTACATTAACGAGAAGATGGATCTGGCGACACTCCAAAAAACTGATGGCACCGAGATGTGGATGTGATGAACTTGATGAAGGACAAAACCTGTCAAAATGGGTTTATAATAAAGAGCAAGATGGACAAATTTAAGCCTGATTCATCACTCGCCTGCCCACCCATAAGATAACTAGCCCGACTATCGAAACTCCATTTTGAGCACAATCACTATGTTCTTTATACTAGTTTACCAAAATTACTGGGCACTTCCATTCATACATTACTTGGTTATGTCACAAGGTACTCGTGTCAAGTGCACGGCTGAAAATTGACGTTCATGTGTGCATACTATGTATTTTAGTACATTAAACTAATCAAGCTGATTGATATTTAAGTTATTAAATGTGCAGAGAAAGTTAAATATATAGATATTTAAATGATTTTAAGATTTAAATGCACTGTTGGTAATTTAGAAATTTCGACATTTTAATCTTTAACTATTTTTAATAACTATTTTCTTCGTTTGTTTTATTATGTCACTACGATATGCTTGAAACAAAGACATGCATTACATAAAGTAGTTTTTATTTTTGTAAAAGTAGGAGGTTGGAAATCCTCATTGAACTTGTTTTTCTATTCCGTAGAGATTAACCGACACTCGCTCTATGAAAAATCGATTAAATTCCCTTTTTTCTAGCATGGGCCATAAATATATTTTCCCTAGTATGGGCCTCATTGTATTGGAATTTGTGGCTGGACTGCCTGGCTCATCAAGGATTGCATCTCCTTCGGGTCATAGGCCAATGCGAGCTTAGACGACTGCAACTTCCGTTTGACATAAAAGCTTCCCATCACTTTATTATAAACCTTTGGGCTTTGCGGGTCATACTAGGGCATTCCTATATGACCTAAAGGACTTCATAATAGAGGATGACATAGGTTTCTATTTCTCGCTTTTCCATGATATTGCATCTCCTACTAACATAAATATGTACTTTATTATCGACTTCATGTCATCTTAACAGTTAACAAAGTTTGCATCTAAATGTCTTACTAATTGAAAGACCTGAACATGTCTGTAAATCAGCATATACTCTTATGTTCTCTTTAAGTATCTCAGTACCTTCTTGGTAGCAACTCAATGATCGTGTTCCGAATTTGACTAATATCTACCTAGAAGTCCTGTTGCAAAAGCAATTTCTAATCTAGTGTAAATTTGAGTATATATGATACTTCCAAGGGTACCGATATAAGCTACATCTTCAGTTGGGTTTTCTCAATGTCTAAATAAGGACAATGTGACAAATTCAATTCATCATCCTTAATGACAGGAGCAATTCCTAGCTTATAGTGCTATATATTAAACATTTCCAAAATATGATCAACGTATGTTCTCTGAGACAAAACCAATATACGGCAAGAATGATCCTTATAGATCTCGATGTCAAGGACAAAAGGCATCTCATTGAAGTCCTCTATGTCAGAAATTTTCGACAATATCTGCTTTATCTCATGTAGTAATTCATTATCATTGCTTGCACACAAGATATCATGCACAAAGAATATGAGAAAAAAAAAAAAAATTTCTTCCTACTAACCATGTAGTATGTACACTAATTTACTTTATTACCAACAAAACTAAACAAAATGATAACACTATGAAACTTCAAGTATTATTGTTTGAAAGATTGCTTGAGGCCATAAATAAGCTTTTCAGTCTACACACAAACTAACCTGATTTATTTGCTACAAAAACTTCGAGTTGAATCATATAGACCTCCTTATCAAGGTCTCCATTTAGAATGGCAACTTTAACATCCATTTGGCATAACTAAACATCAAATTGAGCTACTAATGTCATGGTCACTCTAAAAGAATCTTTATAAGAGATTGGAGAAAAAAAAATGTTTCTTCACAGTTCACTCTTTCTTTCTGAGTGAAATTCTGGGCTACTAATATGACTTTAAACTTTTCAATCCTTCCTTTGAAGTCCCTTTTTGTCTTATACACTCACTTGCAATCAATGAACTTGTGACCTTTAGACAACTCAACAAGCTCTCAAGCACCATTACATTTCATACACTACATTCCGTCTTTCATTGCATCTAACCACAAATCTAATAAGGATAAGAAATAACATCTGTATAAGTCACTAGATCAACAGCGTAGCAAATGTCGTAGTCATACTCTCATAAATAGACTATATAGTATGGTGGTATAATTGATCATCTCTCCCTAACAAATCTCCTTATTGGAGTTACTAAAAACTCATCTTGCATTTGGGAGGGTTGAGGAACTTCATCAAGAACTATCTCAACCACAATATCTTGGACCTCAACAAGCTCAATCTGTGGTGCAAGAGACTCCATAATTATCTATATAGACAAAGACAAAGACACGACGATCTCCACCATACTATTATTCTCAATAATCCAAAAGCAGTTATCCTTTGTGGCTACGTTGAATTGTAGAAACTTTGCTGTCTGTGATTCCACAATTCTCATGCCTCTATTGGGATAATAAATTTGATACCCTTCGAATGATCTAAGTAAGATCGAAGTAATGTCGAGTGTTTCCAAATTCCAACTTACTTAATGTTGGATTAGATGACCTCACTTCTACAGGACAACCCAAATTTTAAGATAATTCAAGTTATATTTACGTCTAGTCCATAACTCAAAATGAGTCAATGCAACAATTTTGGTAGGAACACAGTTCTGCATGCGAAAGGCTGCTTTCAAAGCGCCACCTCATAAAAAATCAGGCCAATTAATCCTACTAATCATACTCATCATCATGTCCATTAAGGTGCGGTTGCACTCTTCAACCACACCATTTTATTTAGGATTTTCGAGCATAATAAACTAAGTTACTATCTCAGAATCCTCCAAGTATTTGGCAAATGGTCCTATAAACTATCTAGCATCGCCATGCCTACCAACATACTCATCACCACGGTCAGATCTGACAACCTTTATGACTTATCCCAACTATTCCTCAATTTCGGTCCAAAAAAAAAAAATCTTGAACTTATCAAAAGATTCTAACTTTTCCTTAATCAAGTACAGAAGAAATAGTCATCAATAAATGTGTAGAAATAAAAAATTTTACACAACGTTACCATGTAGGGTTCACTAGGATTAATGTAAATGACCTCCAATGGGTCTAAATTTCATAATGTAGCTTTATTATTTATCTTAATCATCTTACATTTACAACAATCTACGCAAGTCTCTAGGAAATTATTAAGTGTACACATTATCAGTCTTTCTACTTTTTCTCTAAAGATGCAATCAAAACATTTATGCCATATTGCATAAGACTATTCCTTAGATAGAAGTCTTTTAAAAATAACTTTTACAGCTATATAAGCGACGTATAAATCATTCGGAGATAAACAAAATATGTACAATCCATTGGTTATATTGCAACACCCAACCTTATTTGAATTAAAGAATATATAAATAACATTGTTCTTTATTTCAAGAAAATAGCCACACATGTCCAAATGTGATATGGAAACTAAGCTCCGTCTCAAAGAAAGTACATAAAGTGTGTTTCTTAGTATTAGATTAAAATGAGAATCTAGAATTAAAATGATATCTCCCACAAACTCAACATCGACTTTATTGTTGTTTCCCATGGTGAGTTATGATTCATTCTGATTTAGCTTCCTTCGATTTATGAATACTTGTATGGTAAACGTAACATGGTTTGTTACACTGCTGTCTAGCCACCATAAAATGGATGAGGCTTTCGATAGAAATTGGATTCATAAACGAATGTCAAAGAATTATTAACTATAAGCTCATACTTGGACAACCAAATTTTATATATTCGCTACAGTCTATATTTATGTGACCTTTCTTTTTAAAAAAGAAGTAACAGTCGCCAATCATTCTTGAGAGATTCTATCTTAGAACCCAAACTATTAGAACGACCGATGGTTTCATGAGTTCTTTTATGAGTACAATTTTTGGACTTCATGTCTACCATCCTTAGGATGTGATCCCTAACTTTACTAGAACTATCATACCTCATATTAAAGAGTCCTTGTAGATATGTCCCAATCTCAGCATTAGACAAGGTACATTTTTAAGCCACTAAGGCTTCTATCATTTGTCTAGTAGTGCAGCCAGCTAGCAAATCACTCTTTAAGTGTTCATGAATGGATCACTTCATTGATAACAAGCAAACCTGATTACTCTTTTCCCAAAGCAGTAAAATGTACTTTATGCGGAATATTTGCTAGCTCCATCACAAATAGAAAATCCTCTTTCCATGAATCTCAATCGTAATGGAGATATTGTTTGTAGTAAAGGTAATGAAATAACAAGCAATGTATACAATTAGTATCATGTGAGTATAACTTGAAATAGTACAAGTACACATAAAAAGAGTTATATATATCATTATATAATCACCTTTAGGCAAAATGTATGATATGTACTTATATACTTTCCACATCACAGTGGCTAGGGGTGTGTAAAAGAACTCCGAACCAAATCGGACTAGACCGAATCGGCGGTTCCCATGGGAGCTGGTTTGATTCCCGGTTCCAATTTAGTGAAGCCAATGAATATCGGTCCGGTTCCCGTTCTAGGCGTGGAATCGCTTGCCCGTGCACCCAGACCAAATTGGTATATATATTTTTAAAAAAAGAAATTTCATTTCAATTATTTAATTATTTTATAGTTTTTCTACCAAATACATATGTACATATATGTATATTTGTAGTTATTGGGCATTATTAATTAATTTTGTGTATTGGGTATGTACTAGGATTAACCCCCTACCTTTTTTTTTTTTTTTTCATTATAAGAATCCATTTATTTGCTTTCTCAACCAAAACAAAATAAACAAACATAGAGGAAATAGAGAACCGATTGGAAATGTCCATAAAAGCCAACTACTCGTTTTAAGAATATAATTAGATCTCTTTTTTGCCATTCCCATGATTAAATTAGGTTGACATTGAAAAAAGATGAATCAAGTGATTAATGTTTGAACTTCTATAAAGGTTAGGACTTTTAACGTGGAGTCTAATTCTCCACATGTTTCTAGTATTGGGAAATCGTAAGAGGACTGCACCGTGACCTTCGAAGAAATTAAAGTTTTAATTAACAAGTATTGTCTATTCATTTTGCCTTATAGTTTTCAATCATTAATCAAATTCAATGGCTCACAATTTAACCTGAACCCAAACATGCTTTGTAGAGATTGGGGAGGACTCAACCTCAAAAAATGTCTTATGAGATGAGGGGAACTGTAGCAGTTATAAATAAGGTAAGAGGATTTCTCCCAAGCGATATGGGACTTCATTGTATAGCAGCAAATAGGGATTAGCATACACATGGATCCACCAATCTAAGAGGACTCAGCCTAAAAATACGTCTTGTGAGGTGTGGGGAGCCGCGGCGGTTATAAAGCAAGTCAGAGAGCTTCTCCCAAGCAATGTGGGACTGCCTTGCATGACTCACTTAGGAACCAAACCATACCACTGGTCCAGTTCCTAGGTGAATCCATGGAAACAACGGGCAAGTCTTGGTTCTAATTTTTCGAAATTGGTCCTTAGTAGGTGGTTCTCAATTCCAAGACGGAAACTGAAAATAATTAGCACGTGGAAGCTAAATAATTTCTCAATAGCGTGAGAACGAAGTGGAAGATAATAAATTTTCCTTCAACACAAATCAAACGGATCTGGAATAGTCTTGAGACCCTATGGTTTGCTTTATTTAATGCTAACTGAAAATATGGCAACTTATTTTTCTTTTGTTTTTTATTTCAAAAGGGTGCAATGGAAATCTTTGTATCTTCGTATCCAATGAACTTTTACTCTTGTACGTATCTTTATACCATATATTATTCTCACTTGTAAATGAAGTTGACCTGTAGCTTAAGAGGAAAAAATAGCATAACAAAGGTGATAAATTCTTTTAAAGAATGAACAAATGGGTAATTTACCTCATTCGTCTACGGGATTCATATGCTTTGATACCATGTAAGAAGATTCGAACCGAAAGCTATATCAAACCTAAAATTGTAAGATTATAAGTGAAGGGAGATCAAATGTATATAAAAAGCATACAAATCCATAGACAAGTGATATGAGATATTTTAACAGACTTAATTGTTATTATTTGAACATATTAATAAGTGAATTTTTAATTTTCAACTAACATTTTGAAAAGTTGAAATGCCATCATAAGTGTGTACCATAGTCTCAAAAAGGATAAAACAGAGTTCTTTTGGCATTCATTCTCATATCAATTTGGATAATCATGAAGAAATTCCACACGAATTAAAATGATCTTAAGGCTTCATTTGTTTGGAAGAAAATGAATGATTTAGAAAAAAAACTTTCTAAAAAGGTATTACTTGTATCATCAGAAATAATTAGTCAATGAAAAATACTTTCATTACCTGCAGTAATTTATTTTTAAATATTTTCATATATGTTAAAAATATTTTCCATTCATTAATTTTTTTAAGGAACACAAACAATCATTTTTAGGAAAATATTTTTCAAACATTTCATTCTCGCGAAGCAAACACATCCTAAATATCTAATGTCTTTGACCATAAAAAAAAAAATTTAATGTCTTAATGTTAAAACATTTAGATGCTCAGAATTCCACAAAAACAAAATCTCATGAATCAAAAGCAATTAAAAAAAAGACAAAAATTGAAAAACTAAAAGTCACTCCAAACACTAAAGTAAAACTCACAAATTAATTCAAATATTGGGTCAATCATTGAAAGTAGGGGGAAATTACCAAAAAGTCACAAATTGATTGCACTTGTGTCAATTCAATCATAAACTTATCAATTTGAAAAATTTAGTCTTAAACTTTTTGACTATTTTTCATTTAAATCCTAAACCTTACAATTACATCAATTGAATTTTAAATATTTTGACGATTTGTTAATTCGGTCCTAAACCTTTTTAGGATTTACCAATGTAATTCTTTCGACTAATTTTGGCTAGAAATTGCAAACTTGGTGGTTTGATCAATGTAGGTCATCCTACATGACACCGCTAATGCTGACATAGATGATTTTTGTAATTCTATTTAAAAAAATTCTTAATTTTTTTCCTTTTTTATTTTTATTTTTCTCTTTCCTTTCTCTTTTTTCTTTAAGAAATGATTGGCTAACTATCCTTAATTTATTGTGAGAATAATGGTATATTCTGGACCACAAAAAATAAACAACAAATAATTATTAATTGTTATTGAATCCACTTCTTCAAATATTTGTGATTCACAATAAATTATTCTTCTCACAATAGTCCAAAAACTGTTGTACTAGCAAGGTATTTTTCCTGTTTTTCTTATTTCCCTCCTCCAATCACCAGCCGCCAGCGAAGGCGAGGGCTAGAGTGCCCTCGACGGCCACGGGCGAGGTAGGTCAAGAAAATATGTTTGGCCGATTGTTAGCTATGCTCCAGTTTGATCCTCCCCGGGATAGACCCGCTCTTCCTACCAAATCATATCAAACGTCGAATATCTTATTCTTTATGAAAAAGTATTTATGGCAGCTGGAATTTGCCCCCCCCTCCCGGGTTCCCCAAATAAATATTAAAATGAGCTTAATACTTTGCTTGCGTCATCTCAGACGCATATCACCATCGTAGTGGACACTCCACCCTAGAACAACTTAGACACGATAGTGGTCCATCCACGTTACCTGCAAGCGTGTTCGACCCGCAAGGATGACACCCGATTGGGCTTTCTCATGAGCTTGTAAAGTTCAGTACTCTTTTGACCAAAAAAAAAAAAATAAAAAATAAATAATAATAATAATAAAGTTCGATGCTCCTGCAAGTCGAAATTCATAAGAAAGAACATCCCTTAAGCCGCCAAGTCCGTCGGACTGTGATTACGGACTCCTCGAAATATGGAATTATGTTCCGAAGAGTCCTATGAAATCGAAATTCCCCGAGCAGTGGCTATAACATATGTCAGGGATTGTGAGAGTATGGCTCTGGCTAGGGTTGATCCGAAAGAGTCACTCCATTTCATCCAACTCAGACACCTAAGCAGTAATTTCAACGACATGTGATAATGTTTTTCGAAAGAAAAAAGAATTAAGAATAATTTCACAAACGGTCTATACATGGACTCACTATGTAATATAGTCCATGAATTTGTAATTTGTTTAATATGATCCTTGAACTTTAACTCAACTTATAATGTCAATCCTGAAATTTTAATATAGTCAATGTGGTCCCTAACCTTTTGGTAAATTTTTAATCTAGTCCATAAATTGTTATATCTATCGATTCAATCTAATCCATAAATTATATAGTCCATAGACCAAATTGAATATTATCAAAAGTTCAGTGACCACATTGTATATTGGATTAAAGTTCATGCATTACATCGAATAAATCAAAAGTTCAGGAATCATATATTGAGTTAAAGTTCAAATATCATTTACCTTATTTTCTCAAAGAATTAGCTAATAATCATAGTATAATTGAGAAACTTTTCATTTCAAAATTTGAATGTAAAGTGGGCTCTTGTTGACCAACCGGTGATCTTAATAAGAAAAGATTGAAGATTCCGACGAGTGATGGGGCGGGGAACCGCAACGGACGGTGCGGAGATCATGTTCACGTGCAGGCATTCATGCAGCCACATTCGGACAACGCTCGACACGTCGGATAATTGACATTCTTTCGTTTGGGTATATAAAGGAGACTGAGGTGGACGTCCATTTCACCATCCGGGCTCGTGCCTGCCACACTCCCCTCTCTTTATTCTTCTTCCTTCAGGGTTTGTCCTCGCTCTGGTAGAGATTGAGCCGAGATGTGATGCATGTCCATAGACGGATTGGGGTTGGGAAAAAATTGAATATGGAGAACTGGCATGTATCATCACAATGTGTGCGGCTCTAATCTTCTTACTTTAATCTCTTTTTCAGTGTAGACGAATATCGGTGAAGAATGGAGATCAAGGTACTGCTCACGTTGGTATCTGTTGCGAGCTTCATAAGTCAGGGTATGTCGGAGCACAAAGCCCCGCCGCCGCCTGTCACGGAGGCGGCCCTTCATAAGATAGCGGCTTCACTGGACATGTTCGTTGACGAACTCCCGCAAATGCCGAGGCTCTACGGTTACTCCAGGCGTGAAGGTTTGCTCCATCCTGGAAATCTCACCATTGGCATGTACGAGAAGAAATGGGTGAGCTTATTTTCTTTTGGGAAAAAACCACCAAAAACCCCAAACTTTATCTCGAGTGACACATTTACCCCAAACTTTTTTTTGTGTCGTGAAAAACCCCAAACTTTCCAAACTGTGACACATTTACCCCAAACTTTTTTTTGCGACACCAAAGTAAATGTGTCACTCGGGGCAAAGTTTGGGGTTTTTGGTGGTTTTTTCCCTTTTCTTTTTATCAGCAAAAGAACAAATTTTTAGATTAATAACATCCGAAGCCTTAGTTATGTTATTATTGTCTTAATCGATTTTATATATAGATATTGAATAGGTCATACGGTAACTTATGTATTTTTATAATTTTTATGTCTTATCTACAGAAATTCCATCGAGATTTACCGGCCACTACTGTCTTCGCCTTTGGCACATCAGCTGCCGCTGCGACCGTGCCCGGTCCAACCATTGAAGCACTTCAAGGCGTCCCCACTTCGGTGACGTGGCTCAATTTCCTCCCTCGATCCCACATCCTCCCGTGGGATCCAACCGTCCCCACGGCCATCCCCAAGCACGGCGGCGTCCCGACGGTCGTCCACCTTCACGGTGGGGTCCACCCACCGGACTCGGACGGCAACGCTTTCGCGTGGTTCACCTCGGGTTTTCAGGAGACCGGTCCGAAGTGGACTCGCAAGACCTACGCATACCCCAACGTGCAACATGCCGGAAACCTTTGGTACCACGATCACACGGTCGGCCTGACGCGTGTCAACCTACTAGCCGGTCTGATCGGCGCCTATGTGATACGTGATCCGGCGTTGGAGGCGGAAATTGATCTCCCGTCAGGGCCCGATTTCGACCACCATCTGATGGTGTTTGACCGGAGTTTCACCAAGGACGGATCGTTGTACATGAACTCCACCGGCGACAACCCTAACATACATCCGCAGTGGCAGCCGGAGTACTTCGGCGACGCCATCATAGTCAACGGCAAAGCTTGGCCCTACCTCAAGGTCCAACGTAGGAAATACAGATTCCGCATAATCAACTCCTCCAACGCGCGCTACTACAAATTCTCATTGACCACAGGCTTGTCATTCATCATGGTCGCCGCCGATGCATCCTATTTGCCATCGCCAGTGATCACCAAATCGATTCTCTTAGCTCCATCGGAAACTGCCGATGTCATCATCGACTTCTCCACGACAGAAGCGAAAGAAGTAATGCTCAAGAACGGCGCTCCATACCCTTATCCCGGTGGCAGCTCGGTTGACAAGCTGAATGGGGAGGTAATGAAGTTCGTGGTATTGTCTGGAAGCCCTAACCCGCCGGACAGATCCCGTGTCCCACCATCTTTAAAGGTCTACTCAACGACCCAAAAACCAATTGTTAAGAGGTATTGACTTAAATTGTAATGAATGTCGATGCATAAATAAGATGCATGTGATTCTTAACAGACGGAAAGATCAATAGCGATTTGCTTAATCCTTGCATAGGTACATAGTGCTCTATGAATATCTGAGCGCGACTGGAGATCCCACCCATCTGTACATCAACGGGAAGAGACTGACGGATCCGGCGACCGAGACTCCAAAAACCGGTAGCACCGAGACATGGGAGGTGATTAACTTGACGGAGGACAACCACCCACTGCACATTCATCTCGCGACGTTTCGTGCCATCAAAGTGCGACAACTGTTGGATCTGGAAAGTTTCAAGTCGTGCATGACCGAGAAGAGCGACGCGGTTGCATGCAACGTGACGGGCCATGCGAAGGGAAAGTCGCTCAAGATACCTTCGTACGAGAAGACATGGAAGAACGTAGTGAAGATGGAGCCTGGGTACCAAACAACGATTGTGGTCAAGTTCAACTTGATCGAGAACGATGCGCCCTATCCGTTCGACGCCACCACGGAACCTAACTACGTGTATCATTGTCACGTAAGACTCGAACACAACTTTCTCCTCACCACTTGCCTTATTTTGATAGAACATAATCGAAAGTGTATGTCGACATAGAGAAGAACTAAATGCATTGTGTGCGAAATGGTGATGCAGATTCTTGATCATGAAGATAACGCGATGATCCGTCCATTGAAGCTAGTCGCTTGAAGAAGCCAGTTGTTTGATGGACAAGACTCAATTGGAGATGATATGATTTGAGGATTATTATTGCCAGAAATAATTAGGAGACTTTTTTTGTTTTCCTTAGTTCTCTATATCTCTTTTAATTGTGCATGCATGTCGCTCGATTGTGCATATTTTTTTGATCTTACATGATTGTAATTGATATTGTAATATGTTGCTAATAATTGTCATTTTTGGAAAACATTACATCAGTTAAGAGATTCTCAATATTTATCTTGCTTATATCTCCCTTGATTTGATTCACAATCAAGGGAGATATGGAGAATCTCCTAATTGTTGTTGTTGTTGTTGTTGTTGTTGTTGTTGTTGTTGTTGTTGTTCCTCCCTCAAAATGAATTTATATGTTACATGAACTTCTTGTTCATCCTTTTGTGGGTATATCAATTTGATAATTTAAAAAGTGTGACTGAATATGTGACATCCTGATTTTCGACCTTGTACCGATTATATGAAATGAGCTTTTCATCGACGCACCTATAGTCTGTTTTTTTTTTTAGCTGATCACTCACGAGATAACTAATTTATTAGGTGAAGCCGTTAAGCAATATAAACACGATTGGCTTGAGAATTCGACTAGAAATCAACTACTCAACCATGCTAATTTGCAATTGTCAATACGGCACCGTTAAAATCGATTAGAAACTGGAGATAAGTCGATTCGACATGGACGTGTAATTAAAAGTGTGGATGATTCCACCAAATTGCAAAATTCATGTCGAACGATACTAAACCGATTTTTCTGTCAATTCTGTACTTGTGCCTGTAATTGAAACCTTGAGATTTTCACGACAACCAAGAATCGTCTATGAGTCGAAGATGCACAATGTGGATCGAAAATAATCGACCACGGATTAAATGTGTTAAAAATTCCTAAAAGCCACCAATAGGTTAAGTCACGTTAAAATTACGTCTAGTTGAAATTAACCGTGAAATTGAACTCGGTTTCAAGATTCAAAAGTTCTAGCGTGTCACGATTTATTTTTAGGACGTTGACTCATCCTTCAAAGAATTTTCATTGAGCCGGAATTTTCGATGAAAAATCAAAATTGGGCGATTTTAAACTAGTAAATTTGGAGGGGCATTTTTGTGTGCATTTTTGGCCTTCAAGTTGGATCAACTGATGAGGAAAATTGTGGATTTGGTGTGGGCACCTTAGCTGGTATTTTTGGGGACCAAATGGGATTGAATTGGAGAGATTTTGTGTGAAATTGAAGTTGGAATTGGTGAAATTCATAGGCCGCGAGGACTGCAACATTTTCCACTCCTGAATCACCATCAGCGCAATTGAAAACTTTCAACTCAATGCATCTGCGACCTTGTTAGCTTTTTCAGGATGATACAGGATGTCGCAATCATAATCCTTAAGAAGTTCCATCCAATAACGTTGTCTCATGGTCAACTCCTTCTGGGAAAATGAATACTTGAGACTTTGATGGTCAATAAAAATCTGGAACCTTTCTCCACACAAATAGTGTCTCCAAATCTTTAGATTGAAGATAATCGCTGCGAGTTCTAAGTTATGTGTTAGGTAATTCAACTCATGAGGTCTTAACTGACGGGACGCGTACGCAACAACCCTACCATGCTGTATCAACACGCAACCCAGTCGTCTAAACGACGCATTACTATAGATCTCGTATCCTCAGGGAGCCAGACAGAATTGTCAACACTGGTGCGGTAGTCAGCTTATGCTTAAGCTCTTAGAAACTACGCTCGCACTTATCCGTCCATACAAATCTTCTTCCTTTTTCAGCAGTCGAGTCAAAGGCGAGGGTAATGCTGAAAATCCTTCCACAAACCGTCTGTAATAACCTGCCAATCCCAAAAAGCTTCTGATCTCTGTCACAGTCGTTGGTCTTGGCTAGTTGATAACTGCTTCGATCTTGGTTGGGTCCATAGAAATTCCTTCAACTAAAATCACGTGACCTAGGAAAGCTACATGAGTTAACCAAAACTCGCACTTACTAAACTTGACATACAACCCATGATTTAGCTGAGCCTGAAGCACTATCCTTAAGTGCCTTTCGTGCTCCTTTGGATTCCTCGAGTACACCAAGATGTCGTCGATGAACACAATCACAAACTGATCCAGGTACTCCTTGAATACACGATTCATCAAATCCATCAAAGTAGATGGGAGCTGTCGCGACCTTCCCGAGTGTGAATTATTCAAAGAAGGCTATTGGATTACTAAGTCTAAAGACTTGGCACGGACCCTCCCAAGTCCTACCAATCACGACTTGATACTAAGAAATTAGCTCATTTAAACATGCAATTATACTCAATTTGGAGCCACCACTAACCAATTAGGGTTGGTTAGAAACCCAAGCAAAGTATGTGAGAATTCTTTACATTTGCGAACTAGAGATTCAATAAGTCCGGGGACATGGTTACGCTAGAAAAATCTAACGCCCTTTTGGTACCTCGTCATTTTAATTTAAAAAATATTTTGTAGGCAGTCTTGATTAATTTTAACCTAAGCTACTAACATGCAAAGGGTGGTCATGCGGGTGCACAATTAATGAAATAACATTCAATCAACTGAAGTAATAAATTGTAAGAAATTATAAACTGCAACTTGATTAAGATCCACTCTCTAAAAAACTTACAAAAATGCTAATCAAAATGCATGCCCTAAACATGATATCTAATTTTTTCTTTTTCTCCTTTTTTAATATTAACTAAACGTAAACTTAATTTAGATTTGATATGCATGAATTTACTTTAATGATATGTGAGATGCAATTCATGTGGCATAACTTGAACTATCACTATATGTATGCAATCTAATTTACATAACCCTAAATATGCATGTGCTATATGATATGGGATGTATGACGTGGTAATTCCATATGCATGTTCTTTTTATGATTTTTTAATGATTTTTTTTATTACACATATGCAACCTACACTAAACAATGATGACATGAAATAGGATTAATTATAAACTAATTTATTAACTAACCAAGTAAATGACCTTTTGTGTTTTCTTTTTTAATGACTTAATAATTCTTATTAAAAGAAAATAATGATGCAATACTAATCTTAGGCTTTTTTTTAATTAAAAAATTGCACAACGAGAATATTAAAACATTAAACTATGACCCACTAACTAAAGTGCAACATGTAGTGTGCACATTATGAAATCTATATAACCTAAATAACATTTTTTGTTCTTTTTTGTTTTATTAAAGGAAAATTAAACTAATCCTATATGAATCTAAAAAATCAAAATGCAAAACTTTAAATATGAAATGCATATGGACCTAAGTACTTAAATTCTAGATGATATGTGATGTGCAAATAACGATGATGCATCAAAATATACATCCTATTGATAATCTTCCAACATGAATCAATGACATATTATCTTTATGTGAATCAATGATGCAAAGCAATTCATGAATTTGCCATGAAAAGTCGAAATAATAAAAAATCTAACCTGACGTCTCGCGGCTCAATATTTTTGATTATCATGACTTAATATGACCAATTTCTTAAATCGGGTAATGATAATAAATCAGAACAAATCAAGTTAGAATAAAAAGAAAACTATGAGTCCCAATACTCAAAATCAACTTAATCTAAAAATTTACCTATAGTCTACCTCACGGTTAACTTGAGGAATGGTGAAGAAACAGTGGTGGCTGAGCTGTGATGGTGGTTCGGTAATGGGTCACCACTCGAAACGGGGGCTGTTCGTCGAAACTCCAGCAAGGCTCGGGTGACAACCGAACCTGCAACAAAAACAGGGGAGGCAGCATGTGGCTTTGTTCGGGCGTGCAGCAATGAGCAGAGGCGGCAGGTGTCACTTGGGAGGGCGCGTTGAAGGCAGAGCAGCATGGGAGGTCTGGGTGCTGCAAAGGCGGGCGCAGGCGGTGCGAATCTAGTTCGAGCTAGCGGAGTGGCGTCACCCGGGCAGGGGACACGGTGGCGGAACTCGGGCTGGGCAACGGTGCGCAAGAGGGCTTGAGCGGAGCTGATGGTGCAGTGGCCTGCGTGGGGGACGAGCGGTGGTTGCTCGGGTCGTTGTGGCACTGTCGCGAACGAGTGGCAATTAGACGGTGGCGAGACCGATGGTGCTGGCGCGGCAAAGTGGAGATCTCGGACCGGCAGCGATGTGGGGGCGCAGGTCGCAGTGGGCTTCGATTGGAGTTGGGTAGGAGGACCGGTGGAGCAGGGCGTCATTGGTGTTACTGGTGTCGGACGAACAAGCAGATGATGGCGAGCGTTGCGGGCGAGATCGGTAGAGTGTCGAGAAACGGCAGGGGTGCGGAGGTCGCTGAGTCGCGAGTCGCCAAGGTGTAGTGTCAAGCTCTGGTGGTGGTAGGCGAGTGGGGACGACGACGTCACCGGTGTGGAGGATGACAGCAGTGAAGGGCTTGCGGCTAAGCAGCGGAGACTTCGTGGGTGTCGATTTGCTTCGTGACAGAGCGGAGAGCAGCGAAGGCACGGTGCGATACGGTGCTAGCGAAGGGGCTCTGTTGCTGTGGCCAGCGAAGATAGCCCGTGAAGGAGATGAACAGCACTTTCTTTTTTTTTTCTTTTTCTTTTTTTTGCCTTCACGTCACTCAGCTATCTCTCACTCTATCTTCGTACACTCTCCTCTCCTGCTTTTCCCGCTTTTCCCTTAGATTTTTCTTTTTTCTTCAACGAAACTTCCCAGATTGCCTTTTTTTTTTTTTTATCCAGAGAAACCCCTCTCATGTCTCCTCATGTTCTGTCTCTTCCTCTGCAACCTCTTACTTGTCTTTTCACTTTAACTCTGTCACGAAGACTAGCTGGACAGCTTCCTCTCCCTTTTTGACTATTTGACCTTTTTTGTGTTCTTTTCTTTTTTGTTCGACGAAGAGAGAACCCCTTGCTCGGTTCTGAAGCCTTGTATTTTATAATGAAAGTGCTCAAAGTTGTTGAAGATTTGCAAATATTCACTCAACCATCCAACAGTAAAAAGGCTCCAAAATCACAACCAAATTTTTTTAAAAAAATTTTGAAATGAAGATATGTGTTCAACAAGAAAAACGCTTCAAATTTTTTTTGAAATCTCCCTCCACGAACCCAAATGTTTTATTTTATTTATTATCCTCTATTTCTAAAAGCTAAATCTAATCCTAAATTAGGTGTTAATAGCTGCCCCTCTTTGGAGGGAAGTTCGTAGAGGTTTCCTTCAAAGATAAATGACACCTAATTGCCTAATTTAAACCATGCAAAATGAATGTGAAATAAATACGCAAATGATAATTGTAATGACTTTAAAAAAAAAAAAAGAAATGGACTCAAATAAATGCAAGGTCATGCAATAAAGAATGCCATGTAAATGTAATGATTTGGTCATGAACATAGATTTCTACGTGTCTATGACCAATGAAATACAAATGCAAAGAAGAACATGTACCTGTCGTACTTGTCTGGGGATTTTGGTGTGAAATGATTCCTATGAGACTCAACAATCATCTGAAACTCCCTTCAGATAATTGAAAGGCTCAAAGTCTTTAGGGATCTGGAATTCTTATCAGATTCTAAGCACCTGGAAATTGCATCAAGTACTTGAAATTTCAAAAATCTGATCATTATGTCAGACATTTGAAAACATTTACTAAACATCTGGAAATCACATCAGATGTTCGAAAAGACAAACACTCAGAAGTCACATCAAGTGTTTAAAGGTTCAAATATCTGTAATTCACACTAGACATTTGAAAACATTTACTAAACATCTGGAAATCGCATCAGATGTTGGAAAAGACAAACACTTGGAAGTCACATCAAGCATTTAAAGGTTCAAATATCTGGACATTTGAAAACATTTTATAAATGGGTACTTGGAATTCTCATCAAGTATTCAAAGATGACTGAACAAACTCAGGGTTTCAAAGACGAATCCTTTGGTCTTTGAGGAAAAATTCATTTCATCATTTTTTTTTTTTAAATTCAATGAAGGTCCATGCATGATGGCTTTTTTTTTTTTTTTTTTTTTTTTTCAAACTTCCACCGGAAAAATTGTCATCGGGACGATTTTCACTTAAAGCGTGAATCTCTTGAAAATGCTAAATGAGATACTTTTGGTGTGAAAAGGCTTTTCTCTCGCTCTCATTTGGGAGGGGTCATTTTTCCCGACCATTGATGCGGGAATATATCACTCAATCTTATCATCATCTTGTCGACAAGAGTTCGAACTTTCTTGCAAGTAGTACGACCTTACCAATCTGAGAGGTCTTTGACATGGACCGTAATGTGGGTTTGGTCAACAGCTTAACAAATGAGACTCTTTGAGTCAAGGCAATCGAAAGAACAATTCTATAATCATCTCTGGGTTTACAAGTCAAGAACCCTGCAAAAATGAGAAAGAAGTAATCTTGCTTGCACTTCTTCAAGCAATGCTTAAAACATGCGAACCCTTATGTTAATTTAAGTGCCATAATCTGAAGAGACTTTGTAAGGGACGTAACATAGGCTGGGTTCATGGGTTGAGAAACGAAAGGATCGTTAGGCTCAAAAAGTGTTTAGGGGGTCAGAGTTGGTGATCATCTTGACACTTCCACCAATTTTCTTCTTCTCCATCTTCGAGAATTTTTTATATCACAACTCAATTGATTGCAATATCTTAGTATTTAAGTATTTTTGGTACCACATCATTGGGGAGGTACGGCTTCAACCAATGTTTGATTTTTTTTGCGTTTATTTTTTTTTGTGGGCATTGGCTTTGCTTTTACTAGGCACACTGCTTTTTCATGTCCCTTTTTTTTTTGCACTCACTTTTTGGACTCACACAACCTTCATTTTTCATCAGCATTGTAATCCATGCTTCTTGAATGATTTTTTTTGTTGCCCCAGTGTGGGGGATGATCATCAACTGGGTTTAATGTGAAATGAATTCATAGGCTCAAATGGGCTAAGAAATGAATAAAAGTGTGTAGGATAGAGAAAGAAATGCTCTTCGTCGTCCTAAGGCACTTAAATTACCATATGAATTCAATGTAATAGCATGACTTGAAGATTGATACAAGTGAGAGCAAGAAAAATTCTTTTCATTTTCCCCATCTCATAATGCTGTCTTACCTCCAACTTGCCCCAATGTGGGGTGGTCCTTGACAAGGGTAGTATGAAAGAAATTCTTCAAGTATTTGGGCTCAAAGAAGGGTTGAACAAGGGTTCATTAGTAAGGAAATGAACTGCCTCTTGTCATTTCAGCTGTCGTACCTTTCGCAAGAAAATTCTTCGCCTTGAAAAACAAAATGTTTCCATACTTACCTCACAATGTATAGACAAGGGACTGTGTATGGGATAAGGCTTGCCTTTCACGTCTCATTTAGCATGATCAAGTAACTCGACATCTTTCACTGAATTATCCATTTTGATAAATTTCAAGTGGAATTGACAAATTGCACAATATCATGTGAAAGCATTCTATAATGACACCTCAGATCATAAAGTCAAAGCTATTAGGTGTCCGTGTCTTGCCCCTCTTTGCAATGGAGCTCATAGAGGTTCCTTAAATGTGCGCAGGGCTGCACCTGAAACATAAAGCAAATAATTAAAAGAAACAAACAAGGTAAATTAGATGCATGCTGGAAAATTATTTTATTTTGAAAAAATTTTCAAGGAAACATGAAGAAGCCCAGCCTTCAGAATTAGCTCCTTGCCGTTTTCTTTTGGTAGGATTTCATCACAGGGCTAGTTTGGTGTACTTCAACATGCCCTTAAAACACGAAAAATATCCATGTATTTTATTGGATGAAAAGCAAATTATATTATTGAAATGAGGGAAATCCTAGAATTGAAAATGCAAATATGCAAATACGGAAAGCGATAAAGACTCTTGCGCGGAGGAGTGTGCAAATAATTAAAATTATCCTACTCTCGAGCTTTGTCGATGTCAAACACTAAATTATCTTCAAACAATTCAGTTATTCCTTCGAGTGCGTCATCAAAGCTCTCAATCTTTGGAGGTGTGGGATCATCTATACCACCCCATCCATCTGGGATGATATCCCGTGGGTCGAAGTAGGAGCTGGGAGGAGCCATACTTTACATAGTAATCGAATTTGCCACTTGGTTGCCCCAGGGTGTCCATCACTTCCGCTTCCTCATGCGTCATCTAAAACTTGGTGGGCTCAGCATCAAAACTGAAAATGACATTCACAGCTTCTGGGTCAGGGAGTGGGTTATTCTGGATGTTTGGCTGTGCATCGCGGAATGAGACCACATTGGCATCCAAAAGATTTTGGATTTTGTGTCGCAACGTATAGCAGTCATCAACAGAATGCCCTACCTCCCCCATATGGTAAGCACATGTCTTGGAAGGATCAAAGTTGGGGAAACGCTCGGGATTAGGTCGCTTAGGCTCCTTAGCGAGTAATCCATTCTTTTGAAGGGTCGGCAAGATCTTGGACAAAGGTTTAGGAAGAGGCGTAAATTGACGCCTAGAAGAGCTCCTCTGCTGGCCAAAGAACGGTCGTGCCCCTCCCTGTTGAGTGTTGGGAGCAAGGCAAGGCGGTTGAACGTAAGCCATGTTAACCTCTGCTACAGGTTCCTTATCCTTCTTGATCGGGATTCTCCTATACGAGCTAGTTTGATCAGATGCCCATCCATCACGCAGGGCTACTTTAATTCGCTCACCGACAGGGATTAACTGATTGAATGACTCAGCAGTCGAACCTAACATTCGATTTCGATACTCAGGCGGGAGTGTCTTCATGAACAAATCCATCAGTTCTTTTTCTGTCGACTCTGGAGTAATTTGAGCAGCTACGGTCCTCCATCTCGTGACATATGCTTTGAAAGATTTCATCCTCTTCTTCTCAGTGTGAAGTAAATCCTCTTGAGATGGAGTGACATCAATATTGTACTTATATTGCTTGAAGAAGGCATCAGTCAAATCCTCCCAAGTCTCAAGCAAATTAATTTTCTTCATAATGTGCCATTGAAGCGCCGATCCTGTCAAGCTTGCTTGAAATTGTTGAATCATCAAGGGGATGTTATCAACATATTGGGTCATCCTGACCACGTAAGTCTGCAAATGGATCTTCGGGCAAGAGGTGCCATCATACTTTTCAAAGTCCGGCATTTTGAACTTCTTTGGCATTTGGACCTTTGCGTAGTGGGACAGATCAGTTGGGCCTTGGACAAACGAACTCTGCAGCTGCTTGAGTTTCTCCTCGATTTTTGCCATGCGGTTTTCTTGCTCTGTTTTCGGTATAGCCGAGTGTATCACTTGTACCTCCTCATCAACAACAATTTGAGGTGCATCAGTGATTTTTTCCCTGGAAGCATCATTAGAGGTCGATGTCCCAATTGCAGATGTATTCTTGCCTTTATCTCTCGGATCAGCCATGGAAGCATGTTGTGGTAACACTACTTCAACTTGTGGAGCTGGTGGGGCAGTGTTTGCTTGAAGAGAATCGATTTGTTTAGAGAGCTGCTCAAGGACATTTAGGACTTGCTTCATTTTCGTTTCAAGGGCGGCGATATGAGTTTGTTCGGCAACACGCACTTGTTCGGTGTTATCAGCCATTATTGCCTTAGAACGAGTACGGATTTGTGATCTTGGGTGAGCCGTGTTGTTACCTAATGAAAAAATATAGTAAGTATCATAACAAATGAGATTAGTCCATGACAACTGTCGATCGTTTGTTAAGTGAAATCAAATTCCAAAGACAATAACTCCCTAATAAAATAAATTCCTAAAACATCAATATAAGAAATTGAAATAACACCTTTACCAAAAAGAAATTGAAATAACACCCTAAAACCAGAATTAAACTCCTAAATCTAGCGACTCTTTTCCATATACAATTGGGAGATCACAGTCTTTCGAAGCTTCTTGTTCTGCCGAACCAACTCAGAGATTCAAGCCTCCTTCCTTTCCACCGTTTCTTCAAGATGTTCAATTTGTGCTTTACGAGTGGGCTTCATGGTCACCTCAGGTATCACGGGAAGTAGAGCTTGAGGGATCTCATGATGATGGATATAATAATCCGAGGCATGAAAAACCCTCTCTTTTTCTTTCAATCTTCTAGGCACCAATATCTTTTCCAGGTGGCATTCCTTCCATGCATTTTCAAGACGCTTGATCTCATCGAGGTATTTGTGATACTTGCGCACGAAACAGGCTTGAAACAGATCTACTCGGAGAGGAGGTGGGATATCTTAGAGCACTCGATACTGGCGGGCCACTCTATAAGGATAGTAAGATGTTGCACCAGTAATTCCCATCAGTGGAATTGGATTATCTGTCTTGTGAGAAAAACAAGCCATGCTAACATGGAACCGTTTAGCATACCATAGGAAGCCCTTGAGATCTGGATCTTTTAAAAAAATTACCCAATTAGAAAATGACTTTTCGGTATACTTTTTCTCTAAGGTTGATAACCTCTTTATTGGGTGATTAGAATCATCAATTTCACCTCGACGCATGAAATGACCAAACTCCTTTATGTGAGAAAGAAACCAAATTTGCAAAAGTTCAAGAGAGGCATTCATGATTTTTCCTCCATTTTGTTTAAAACGGTTGAGGGACAAAAATGTCTCGGCCAAAATCATGTTTATAAAGTTCATGCC
This sequence comes from Eucalyptus erythrocorys, assembly GCA_014182555.1. Lineage (NCBI taxonomy): Eukaryota > Viridiplantae > Streptophyta > Magnoliopsida > Myrtales > Myrtaceae > Eucalyptus > Eucalyptus erythrocorys. Next base: position 11,417,949 of record CM024598.1, on the reverse strand, counting down.
AGCGCATGCTTGTCTGACCACCCATGCAATTGAAGGATTAATAGCCTTTTGTCGATGAGGAAAGATTATAAATCCAAAGAATGCTAAGATGAATATCCTACCCTTTTGGCGCATTGAAGATTGATTTAAAAAATGATCAGCCAAAAAGGAGAATGGGCTTACAATTAGCTTTCAAAACTTTCTTAACCTCATCAATTTTAATTCTTAGAAATTGAGATAAAATCGATGTGGGCTCCACACCAAGAGGTGGCCTAACAAGTTCAGTCTCAATGGGCATTCCTATGATAACGCTATATTCTTCTAGTGTTGGAGTTAGCTCATTCTTACCACAAATAACAGTAGCCGTCTCGAGACACCAAAAGTGTGAGATAGCTTGCAAAACACCACTATGGACTCCAATATCCAAAAGGGGGATGAGCCGTCCCAATATTGATTCCACATAATCTTGACCTTCTTTACTTAATTTATTCTACCACCCTTTGAGCTCAATCTTACGAGTTGGAACAAATTGAACATCGGATCTCCCTATTGTATGTAGATTAAGTTTTACGATCGACCTAGTGTCATGGACCAAAAGAAAGTACGATAAAGTAAATAGATTGCATAATATAAGGTAAGAATACTTACTTCACAGAGGAAAATGGCAACCACATAGACAGGCGCATGAGATGTGAGGCTTAACACCTAAACTACAAGGCTTAACAAGTTAGAGCCAAGAGGATGGGCCGACTAGTCACAGTCTCGCGTACAAATGTCGGGTCCTCTTGACTCTGGCTCGGTCAAAAGGAAAATCCCATAATCACGCAGTCTCGCAGACAAGGATAAACATTTTGACACCAAGAAAAATTTTCGGGGTTTAGAAAGGCAACCTCTACATCGCGGTCTCACGTTCAAGGTTGATCCATTTCTCAACACCATCCTAGAATCCTTAAATGCAGTCCAGGTCCGACGGCAGGTTGTGTGTGCAATTGTAGTGCTAAAACAATTTGAAAATCATGCACAACAATTTATAATGCAAGCAACACTGCAATATATAAGAAAAACATTCAATCCCAACACCTTCCTACAAAACAAAGAGTCAACAAGCACTACTCCCCTTATACCTCCTTTCTGTAAAAACATTTAACACATCATGTTAGGAGTGTACCTTGTTTCCATGCTGCCAAACAAAATATTTTTTTTAGAAAAAGAAATAGGCCTATGTCCACTATGAGTTTTGACTATCCCTAGCAGAGTCGCCAAGCTGTCGCGACCTTCCCGAGGGTGAATTATTCAAAGAAGGCTATTGGATTACTAAATCCGAAGACTTGGCACGAACCCTCCCAAGTCCTACCAATCACGACTTGATACTAAGAAATTAGCTCATTTAAACATGCAATTATACTCAATTTGGAGCCGCCACTAACTAATTAGGGTTGGTTAGAAACCCAAGCAAAGTATGGGAGAATTCTTTACATTTGTGAACTAGAGATTCAATAAGTTCGGGGACATGGTTATGTTAGAAAAATCTAACGCCCTTTTGGTACCTTGTCATTTTAATTTAAAAAATATTTTGCAGGCAGTCTTGATTAATTTTAACCTAAGCTACTAACATGCAAAGGGTGGTCATGCGGGTGCACAGTTAATGAAATAACATTCAATCAACTGAAGTAATAAATTGTAAGAAATTATAAACTACAACTTGCTTAAGATCCACTCTCTAAAAAACTTACAAAAATGCTAATCAAAATGCATGCCCTAAACATGATATCTAATTTTTTCTTTTTCTCCATTTTTAATAGTAATTAAACGTAAACTTAATTTAGATTTGATATGCATGAATTTTACTTTAATGATATGTGAGATGCAATTCATGTGGCATAACTTGAACTATCACTATATGTATGCAATCTAATTTACATAACCCTAAATATGCATGTGCTATATGATATGGGATTTGTAACGTGGTAATTCCATATGCATGTTCTTTTTATGATTTTTTTAATGATTTTTTTTATTACACATATGCAACCTACACTAAATAATGATGACATGAAATAGGATTAATTATAAACTAATTTATTAACTAACCAAGTAAATGACCTTTTGTGTTTTTTTTTTTTAATGACTTAATAATTCTTATTAAAAGAAAATAATGATGCAATACTAATCTTAGGCTTTTTTATTAAAAAATTGCACAACGAGAATATTAAAACATTAAACTATGACCCACTAACTAAAGCGCAACATGTGATGTGCACATTATGAAATCTATATAACCTAAATAACATTTTTTGTTCTTTTTTATTTTATTAAAGGAAAATTAACCTAATCCTATATGAATCTAAAAAATCAAAATGCAAAACTTTAAATATGAAATGCATATGGACCTAAGTACTTAAATTCTAGATATGACATATGATATGATATGTGATGTGCAAATAACGATGATGCATCAAAATATACGTCCTATTGATAATCTTCCAACATGAATCAATGACATATTATCTTTATGTGAATCAATGATGCAAAGCAATTCATGAATTTGCCATGAAAAGTTGAAATAATCAAAAATCTAACCCGACGTCTCACGGCTCAATATTTTTGATTATCATAACTTAATATGACCAATTTCTTAAATCGGGTAATGATAATAAATCAGAACAAATCAAGTTAGAATAAAAAGAAAACTATGAGTCCCAATACTCAAAATCAACTTAATCTAAAAATTTACCTATAGTCTACCTCACGGTTAACTTGAGGAATGGCGAAGAAACAGTGGTGGCCGGGCTACGATGGTGGTTCGGTAATGGGTCACCGCTCAAAACAGGGGTTGTTCGTCGGAACTCCAGCGAGGCTCGGGTGACAACCGGACCTGCAACAAAAACAGGGGAGGTAGCAAGTGGCTCTGTTCGGGAGTGCAGCAAGGAGCAGAGGCGGCGGGTGTTACTCGGGAGGGTGCATTGAAGGCAAAGCAGCGTGGGAGGTCTAGGTGCTGCAAAGGCGGGAGCAGGCGGTGCAGATCTAGATCGAGCTGGCAGAGTGGCGTCACCCGGGCAGGGGATGCGGTGGCGAAACTCGGGCTGGGCAATGATGCGCAAGAGGGCTCGAGCGGAGTTGATGGTGCAGTGGCCGGCGCGGGGGCCGAGCGGTGGTTGCTCGGGTCGTCGTGGCACAGTAGCGGACGAGTGGCAACCGAACGGTGGCAAGACCGGTGGTGCTGGCACGGCAGAGTGGAGATCTCGAACTGGCGGCGATGTGGGGGCGCAGGCCGCAGTGGGCTTTGATTGGAGTTGGGTAGGAGGACCGGTGGAGTAGGGCGTCGTTGGTGTTACTGGCGTCGGACGAACAGGCGGATGATGGTGAGTGTTGCGGGCGAGATCGGTAGAGTGTCGAGAAACGGCAGGGGTGCGGAGGTCGCTGAGTCGCGAGTCGCCAAGGCGTAGTGTCGAGCTCTGGTGGTGATAGGCGAGCGGGGACGACGGCATCACCAGTGTGGAGGACGACAGCAGCGAAGGGCTTGCGGCTAAGCAGCGGAGACTTCGTGGTTGTCGATTTGATTCGTGACAGAGCAGAGAGCAGTGGAGACTTCGTGGGTGTTAATTTGCTTCATGACGAAGCGGAGAGCAGCGGAGGCACGGTGCGATATGGTGCTGGGAAAGGGGCTTTGTTGCTGTGGCCAGCGAAGACAGCCCGTGAAGGAGATGAACAACACTTTCTTTTTTTTTTTTCTTTTTCTTTTTTTGCCTTCACGTCACTCACCTATCGCTCACTCTGTCTTCATACACTCTCCTTTCCTGTTTTTCCCTTTGATTTTTTTTTTCTTCAACAAAACTTCCAGATTGCTTTTTTTTTTTTTTTTTTTAATCCAGAGAAACCCCTCTCACGTCTCCTCACGCTTTGTCTCTTCCTCTGCAACCTCTTACTTGTCTTTTCACTTTAACTCTCTCACGAAGACCAGCTGGACGGCTTCCTCTCCCTTTTTGACTATTTGACCTTTTTTGTGTTCTTTTCTTTTTTGTTCAACGAAGGGAGACCCCCTTGCTCGGTTCTGAAGCCTTGTATTTTATAATGAAAGCGCTCAAAGTTGTTGAAGATTTGCAAATATTCACTCAACCATCCAACAGTAAAAAGGCTCCAAAATCACAACCGAATTTTTTTTTTTTTAATTGTGAAATGAAGATATGTGTTCAACAAGAAAAACGCTTCAATTTTTTTTTGAAATCTCCCTCCACGAGCCCAAATGTTTTATTTTATTTATTATCCTCTATTTCTAAAAGCTAAATCTAATTGTAAATTAGGTGTCAACAGATGTTAGTCAAATCAAACGGCATTACGGTAAACTCATAATAATCATATCGCGTACGAAATGCCGTCTTCGGTATGTCTTCCTTTCTGATCCTTAGCTGGTGGTATCCTATCCTCAAGTTAATTTTAGAAAATATCGACACTCTCGGCAACTGGTCAAACAAGTCATCAATCCTCGGTATCATGTACTTGTTCTTGATCGTCACCTGGTTGAATTGTCGATAGTCCATGCAAAGATGCAACGAACCATCATTCTTCTTCACGAACAAGACTGGTGCTCCCCAAGGTGATGCATTAGGACGTATGAATTCCTTATCCAACAATTCCTGCATTTGCACCTTCAGTTCCTTCAATTATGACAACGCCATCTGATAAGGAGCCTTAGAGATTGGCTCCGTCCCGGAAGCCAACTCAATTATGAACTCGATCTCGCTTTCTGGTGGCAAACCAGGCAATTCCTTTGGAAACACATCTGGAAACTCTTGTACCTTAGTGATGTCCTCGGTCTTCTGTTCCTCAACTATCGTATCCACAACAATCGCCAAGTAACCTTGGCAACCCCCGTCTAACAAATGGGTTGCCTCAAGCGACGAGATTAAGGTAATTGAGGGTCCTCCTTAACTCCCAATAAACTCGAAACTCTCACCCGCTAACGAGTTAAACTGAATCGCTTTACGATAGCAGTCCATAGTAGCTCGTTGCTTGGTAAGCCAATCCATGCCAATTATCACATCAAAATCATACATGGCTAGGACTATCAAATCTATTATTTCCTCTTGCTTATCAATAACTAACTTGTAACGAGGACAACCTACTGCAAATAACACCTTATCTTTTGATGGGGGTAGATATGCTAATGACTGACCCCAATGGTTCAGGACTCAACTCTACCAACTTAACGTACTGCTCAACAATAAATGAATGAGTAGCTCCTAGATCAAATAAAGCATAAGCAGCATGGTCGTTCAACAAAACCGTACCTGAACAACATTAGATGAGTTCTCTACCTGTCACTAGTGATAGCGTACACCATTCCTTGAGCTGGAGGCCTGTTCATACCACCTTGCGGTGCATTCTGTGGCGCATATCCCTTATTCTGACCTATTGGTGGCGGCGGTGGCGGCTGCAATCTCATCGGCCTTCGGGGACAATCCTTGACTTGGTGACCCCGCTGCCATATCCATAGCAAGCACCCATCCTAGAATGGCACGGGGCTGATCCGTGTTGCATTCCACAGAAGTGGCACGGGCCATTCTGACTCAGTGCTGACTTTCCAATCTCACCCTTCCTGTTGGGTGGAATATAATACATTCCTCCTATCATAGGCTTGTTCCCAAACCGATTGCCATCTCTGTTTGAACCGAACCACGACCCAAATGCAATGGCCCGTTCTTTAAGGTTTCTCTCTATCAGCTGGGCCCGTCCATATAGCTCATTGTAATCTTTTAGATTGAATGGCACCAGCAGATCATTCAACTCCATTCGAAGGCCATTCCTGAACTTCCTAGCTTTGTCCTTTGGATCTTCTACCAGTCTCGGGGCATACTGCGACAGCTTGACAAACTTTGCCTCGTACTGGTCTATAGAAATTAGACCCTGACGGAGGTGCTGGAATTCCTCCATCTTTTGTTCTTTGGCATTGTCAGAAAAGGACTTGCCATTATAAGCTTCAAGGAAGGTGTTGAAAACCAGAATCATGCCTTCGAGGATCACTCTTCCTCTAGTGGCCCTCCACCAAGTACTTGCATTTCCCTATAACTGATAGACTGCAAGGATCACATTCTCTTCTTCCGAGCACCTCAGTAGTGTGAAGGCTTTCTCCAAGTCCTGGATTTAGAGGGTTGCAGCCTCGGGATCACCTGATCCTATGAATCTCGGTGGGTTCAACTTTAGAAACTACTTGACAAGCTCGTGCATCGGTCTCTTAGTAACCACATTCCCAGGTGGAACCTCGGCATGTGTGGCAACAGTAACAGCATCAGCGGTGGCATTAGCGGCAGTAGCGGTGATGGCAGTAATGCCGGCGGCGGCGGCGGTGGCTTGATTCTGGGCCTATTGTCCTACCATGTTTCCCAGTGTCTCTAGCGCTTGCACGATCCCCTCAATTCTAGGATCGCCAGGTGTTGCTACACCAGCACGGGCCGGTGGCGGCATTATCCCACTGGCGCTACCTAAGCCTATGCCCTACCTAGGGCATCGATCTTAATAGATGTCCTACCCTCAGTGACAGACGTCACTGATCTCTTCCTAGGAGTCCTTTGCTCCTGATCACTTGTAGTGCAAGATCTTTATAGAATTGACTTTCCAATTCCACACAGAATTAGAAACCGAGCGATCCACACAAAACAAGCTATCAATCAGCTCTCAATCACATGCATTAGTAGAAAGAAAAAGGCCTTTCCTACTTACTATCCCAAGACCCATCACACCTTATAACTCCAGACATTAACCTAGCTCTAATACCACTTCGGGCGGGGACGTCACGCCCCGAACCTCGAGCCCGCGCGCATCTCTCAGTGGTCGACTAAATTGTGATGTTCCCAGAACGTGTCACCAACCCAATCAATTAATGCACATGCAGAAGTGAACTATAAACTCCAGACAACATATAAACATGTGATAGAAAAGTAGGACGATCAATTCCCAAAAGCCACACTTTATAAACACATCGAGTTTATATACAAAAAGGTCTAAACCAAAAAGAGGCTACCAAGCTAACCCTACCCCAAACCCTACCTACTTTGGTTCTGGGTCTATCATGACACCGTAAGGAATGTCGACATCTAAAGGATCAGCTACTGTGGCAGCGGGCTCTTCATCTTCGTGCAACTGGTGTGCCTCGATATCAGTTATAATATCGACATCTACTATAGGGTCAAGCGCCCCCGCATACTCATCATCGACGGCAGGCCCGTCGAAACCCTTTAAGGGGCCCTTCCGAGCACCGTTGGGCCCGCGACGAAACCACACCTTATCTCGATGAGGTACCAATTGAGGTAGGCCCTTATCGACCTAGATAGTAGTCACGACAAGCTCACAAGTCCAATCAGGGGTCCCGTGGATGGCGAATATGGTTCGCTCGGTACTCGCCTCTCGTGGCCAACTAAAGCGGATGTGTGAAAAAGTTAAGCCCACGACGGAGTGAGACAATGTCTCAGCGAGTCTACGCCCTAAACCCTGATTAGAAAGATAATACACCTAGAGGCAACCTAATCACACATCAAATAAGACTCACCTCGCCTCAACAGCTTCTTGCACGTCAGTACAGCTCATATAACATATATAAACGTAATAAAACATAAACATTAATTGAAACACTTCAAATTCATGAATCAGTCAATCATAGGGGTCAAAATTATAAGGCCAAATCGTTATGACATGTCTCATACTGTGCCATACAATTTTGTCCCATAATCAAGTGCAAATAAATCACTCAGTTAAGCATTCTAATTAATTACGACCCAACGGTCATGGCCGACTCAATAGTCAGTGGCTTTCTGGCATGGCCAGGCGTCGTCTCACATCATTGAGTACAATAACGTCTACATCTAAATGGCAGTCCCGAAGGAGCATCGGCCAGCCTCCACTGCGACCAACATTCGTTGACGTGGGACATTCCCAAAGGAGTATCGTCCAACATAAAAGCTCATGACAGGTTTCAATAGCGATTCCATGCATATCCAATCTCAGCCAAGGACATCGTACTTTGCACTCAAATGCCTCAATTTAAATAATGTATTTGGCATATTTTTCTTTATATTAAAAACACCTGGTAAAATAGGTGCGTGTGGACATACGGTCAAATCGGACCACAAAGCATGATATCCTTTTATTTTAAAATCATAGAATTTTATATAGTACTAAAAACATTTTCGGCATAAAAAATCGACACCCAGTATTTTTCTAATTAAATACCAAAATCTCATGTTTTTGGAATAATAATTCAAAAATTAACACTCAACATCAAATTGCACAAAGTAGCACTCAATTGCACAAATCAACCACACCACAACGATCGGCCACGAAATTCTAGCAACTAGCTATCTCGGTATAATTTCTAGAAATAAATAAATAAATAAATTACAAAATAATTAAATAAATGTAAAATAAGTAAATAAATCACTAATGAAGCTATATACACTAATCTAACTACATAATTGGACTTAATTAAATAATTTGCTAAGCTAATTAAATCACATAATCGAATTAACCTCTAATTAAACTAATCTAACCACCTAATGAATCTAATTAACTATCTAAATGCTTAATTACACTAACTAATCATCATAATCCACACTTACTCTAAACTAATCATCCTCTAAGCATAATTAACCCCCTAAGTAAGGTTTAGAGAAGAAACTCACCGGTTTAACAAGCCGATGAGTTCACGGTGACGGCAACACAGAGGTGAGCAAGACTCGGGCCTACGACGATGCTAAGAGAGGTCTAGAAGGGCCCGAAAATGGTCCATGAAACTCATAGCCCAAGATGTGAGATTCAATTCTGCTTTGGGCTAGGCCGAATGGCTACAGTGATTGGAAGGGGCTGGATTGGCGTGAAAGTGAACATGGTGGAACTAGGCGGGTAGGTGGAGGAGTGCTGGCGACGTCGGGCCAAGTGGACGTGAGCAGGAATGGCTTGGGCGACCAAGCGTTGCGAGTTGGCGCAGGCTAAGGGCGCAGGGCCGGCAGCTGGATGCGGATGAGCGGCGGATGGTCGAGCGGGCTCGAGCACGGTTGGACGGCGGCAAAGGGGCCTGGCGGTGGCTAGCTTGGTTTGCAAGGGTGGTGGCTAGCTCCTTGCTTTGGAAATTGAGGTTTTCCGCAATAATGGTGAACAAAGAAGCAAGGAAGAAGAAGAGCTTGCTGTTAAGGAAGGAGGGGACAAGAGGCCACAAAAGTCTTTGGAAAATATCCTAAACACTTGAGTGTATGCCCCATAAGTCCACAGCTATGATCCAGCAGCAATTTCCCTTCCAATCTTCCTTCACAAGCCAAGGATTGAGTCCAAAATGTTGCAGTCCCCATGGCCTATGAATTTCACCAATTGCAACTTAAATTTCACACAAAATCTCCCCAATTCAATCCCATTTGGTCCCCAAAAATACCAGCCAAGGTGCCCACACCAAATCCACAATTTTCCTCATCAATTGATCCAACTTGAAGGCCAAAAATGCACACAAAAATGCCCCTCCGAATTTCTTAGTTTAAAATCACCCAATTTTGATTTTTCATCGAAAATTCAGGCTCGCCGAAAATTCTTCAAAAGATGAGTCGATGTCCTAAAAATAAAGCGTGACATGCTAGAACTTTCGATTCTTGAAACCGAATTCATTTTCATAGTTAGTTTCAACTAGATGCGATTTTAGCGTGACCTAACCTACTAAGTAGCTTTTAGGAATTTTTAACGCATTTGATTTGCGGTCGATTATTTTTTATCCACATTGTGCATCTTCGACTCATACATTATTTTCAATTGTCGTGAAAATCTCAAGGTTTCAATTATAAGCACAAGGTACAGATTGACAGAAAAATCGGTTTAGTACCATTCGACATGAATTTTGCAATTAGGTGGAATCAATCATACTTTAATTACACAACTATGTTGAATCGACCTATCTCCGGTTTCTAATCGATTTTAACGGTGCCGTATTGACCATTACAGATTAGCACGGTCGAGTAGTCGATTTCTGGTCGAATTCTCAAATCGGTCGCGTTTATATTCCTTAATGGCTTCACCTGATAGATTAGTTATCTCGTGAGTAATCAGCTCAGAAAAAAAAAAAGACTATAGGTGCATTGATAAAAAGCCCATTTCATATAATCAGTACAAGGTCGAAAGTCAGGATGTCACATATTCGATTACACTTTTTAAATTATCAAATTGATATACCCACAAGAGGATGAACAAGAAGTTCATGTAACATATAAATTCATTTTGAGGGAGGAACAACAACAGCAACAACAACAACAACAACAATTAGGAGATTCTCCATATCTCCTTTGATTAAGAATCAAATCAAGGGAGATATAAGCAAGAGAAATATTGAGAATCTCTTAGTTGATGTAATGTTTTCCAAAAATGACAATTATTAGCAACATATTACAATATCAATTACAATCATGTAAGATCAACAAGATATGCACAATCGAGCGACATGCATGCACAATTAAAAGAGATATAGAGAACTAAGGAAAACAAAAAGAGTCTCCTAATTATTTCTGGCAATAACAATCCTCAAATCATATCATCTCCAATTGAGTTTTGTCCATCAAACAACTGGCTTCTTCAAGCGACTAGCTTCAATGGACGGATCATCGCATTATCTTCATGGTCAAGAATCTGCATCACCATTCCGAACACAATGCATTTAGCTCTCCTCTACGTCGACATATACTTCCAATTATGTTTTATCAAAATAAGGCAAGTGGTGAGGAAAAAGTTGTGTCCGAGTCTTACATGACAATGATACATGTAGTTAAGTTCCGTGGTGGCGTCGAACGGATAGGGTGCATCGTTCTCGATCAAGTTGAACTTGACCATGATCGTCGTTTGGTACCTAGGCTCCATCTTCACTACGTTCTTCCATGTCTTCTCGAACGAAAGTATCTTGAGCGACTTTCTCTTCGCATGGCCTGTCATGTTGCACGTGACCGCGTCGTTCTTCTCAGTCATGCACGACTTGAAACTTTCCAGATCCAACAGTTGTTGCCCTTTGATGGCATGAAATGTTGCAACATGAATGTGTAGCGGGTGGTTGTCCTCCATCAAGTTAATCACCTCCCACGTCTCGGTGCTACCGGTTTTCGGAGTCTCGATTGCCGGATCAGTCAGTCTCTTCCCATTGATATACAAATGGGTAGGATCTTCGGTCGCACTCTCATATTCATATAGCACTATGTACCTATGCGAGGATTAAGCAAATTGCTATTGATCTTTCCGCGTGTTAAGAATTAAATGTATTGATCCATGCATCGACATTCATTACAATTTAAGCAAATACCTCTTAACAGCTGGTTTCTATGTCGTCGAGTAGACCTTCAAAGATGGTGGCACATAGGATCTGTCTGGCGGGTTAGGGTTTCCATGATAGATTATACATATAATACTTTGATGTGGAAATTCAAAAGAAAACAATGATCTTTGATCTTCATGATTTTCACAAATAGATGAAGACGTACCTTTATCCATAACGTTACCATAGAACTCGAACCAAATGAAGAAATCCGACCCCTAACCCACTATTCCTTACTATATTCAATCGATGGAGGAGAGAATATTAAATTCATTTCAGTTATTGTTATTCTTATGGGTGGAGAGAGGACCGGACTCTATTTATACATTCTATCAATAGGCGCATTCCATCAAAGCGCCATAAAAGTCACATCTCTTCGGAAAGAGGATTATACCATTTCATTTTATTAGAGTCGCAACTTCTCATAATCAATGTTTATTTTTTTATAGCATTTCAATAATCATTAAACCATATAATAAATCATATCACGTGGGCCACAATAATTTTTACATTCTATCACTTGGCCCATGTGACTTTCCTTTCATGGTTTAATAAAAACTATAATGTGCACAATAACATTATGCTATAAAATTTTCATTAAATTGGTAATCACATAATAATCACAATTAAGTAAAGAAAACTAATGCGAGTCATAGCGGTTGTATGTCATTAATCGACATAGTCCATTCTATGCACTACAACTATAGTACTTTACTTAACAAGATCCACAAATGAGAAGTACGGTAATAATCCAACTATAATATCTCTTTAGAAGCTATCCTATTTAACATTCATCTATTTTCCATAATGTATACTAAATAGAAAACAGAAAATATCATAAATACATAAATGATCTCAAAGTGTTATCAAATACATAAACTTAATACAATCATAATACAAACATTAATGACATCCAATAATGTCCATCTTTTTAACATTCTCATTAAATGTTTTGGGCAGCTACCCTTTTGTTAAGGGATCTGCTATCATAAGATTGGTGCTAATGTGCTCAATTGACACTCTTCGTTTCTGAACTTCTTCTTTAACAGACAAGTATTTGATCTCCATATGCTTAGCACCCTTAGAATACTTGTCGTTTTTAGAGAAGAAAACTGCTATGAAGTTATCACAATAAATTTTCAGTGGCTTGGCAATACTATCGACAATCGCAAGCCTTGAAATAAAATTCCGTAGCCATAATCCACGAATAGTGGCCTCAAAGCGTGCCACAAATTCAGCTTCCATAGTGGATATAGCAATAATTGACTGATTTGCACTTTTTCATGAAATTGCCCCTCCAGCCAGAAGAAACAAGTAACCAAACGTTGATTTTATTGTATTGGCACATTTGGCTAAGTCTAAACTTGAATATCCAATCACCTCAAGATGGTCGGATCTTTTATAAGTGAACATATGATTCTTCGTTTCTTGCAAGTACCTAAGAACTTTCTTTGCAACTTTCCAATGATCCATTCCAGGAATACTTTGATACCTACCCAGCATTCCGACAGCAAAACTGATGTTTGGTCTGGCACAAGTTTGTGCATACATTAAGCTCCCCACAACAAATGCATAAGGAATATTTTTCATTTGTTATCGTTCCAATTCACTTTTCGGACATTGCATAAGGCTAAATTTATCACCTTTCTGAATTGGAACTATTCCTGCTGAACATTTACTCATATTAAATCTCTCTAAAACTTTATCAATGTAAGATTTCTGAGACAATCATAATAACCCTTGTGATCCATCACGAAATATTTCTATTCCTATCACATACGTTGCCTCTCGCATATCCTTTATTTCAAAATTCTTAGAAAGAAACTTCTTGGTTTCATGTAACAAACCAAAATTATTAGCAGCAAGCAAGATATCATCAACAGCAAGCAAAATATCATCAACATACAGAACTAGAAAAATAAACTTGCTCCTATTAATCTTCATATATATACACCGATCAACGGTGTTTTCTTTAAATCAAAATGAAGTTGTGGTATCGTTAAACTTAAAATACCATTGTCGGGAAGCTTGTTTAAGTCCATATATTGACTTCCTTAATTTACATACCATGTGTTTCTTTCCTTTAATTGAAAAGCCTTCGGGTTAGTCCATATAAACCTCTTCTTATAAATTCCCATATAGAAATGCGGTTTTTACATCCATTTGGTATAACTCCAAGTCATAATAAGCCAACAAAGCCATAATAATTCTAAGTGAGTCTTTCTTAGAGACTAGTAAAAAAGTCTCTTTATAGTCAATGCCTTCTTTCTACGTAAAACCCTTTGCAACAAGTCTGGCTTTATGTCGTTCAATATTGCCTTTTGAGTCGCGCTTGGTCTTAAAGACCCATTTACACCCGACCTTTTTACATTCTTTAGGCAAGTCAATAAGATCCCAAACTTGATTTTGATGCATGGATTTTAACTCTTCTTCCATGGTATTAAACTATTCTAACATTCCATGGCTTGGGAAAATGAACCTGGATCATTTCTAATTCCTAAGTCAATTTCTGTCTCTTATAGATAAACATATAGTCATCAAAAATAGTTGACCTCATTTCCCTTTGAGATCTTCTTAATGCTATTTCTTGTGACTCAGCTATTGGAGGTTCAATATTGACATCTCCATAATGGAGTATTTGTTCATTAATATGTTGTTCTCGATTGTTGTTAGGTTGTACAATAATATTAGAAATAACAACTTTAGAAGCTTTGGGTATAGGAATTTCTATCCTTACTTCTTGAATGCAAGTATCATGCACTCTTTCACTCCCACTGATGTCACCATTCTCAATGAACCTAGCATTTCCAGATTCAACAATTCTTATACTATGATTAGGATAATAAAATTTATACCTTGTGGTTTTCTCTGCATAACCAATGAAATAACCATTAGTTGTTCTTGAATTCAATTTCCTTTCATGTGGACTGTAAATTCTTACTTCTGTCGAACAACCCCAAACATGTAGGTGTCGTAAACTAGGTTTCCTACTTGTCCACAATTCAAAGGGAGTCTTTGGAACTGCTTTACTAGGAACCATGTTTAATAAATACATAAAAGTCTCTAAAGCATACATCCACAAAGACAAGGGTAAAGATGAATGACTCATCATACTCTTAACCATTTTCATTAAAGTATGATTACGCATTTCTGCTACACCATTTTGTTGTGGTGTACCTAGCATTGTGTATTGAGCACAAATGCTATATCTTTCAAGGAATTTAGCAAATGGACCTGGGCATTGTATTGATTCATCATATTTTCCATAATATTCACCACATTTATCCAATCTTACTATTTTCAATTTTCTATCTAATTGCCTCTCAATCTCTTTAATATACACTTCAAGTGCAATCATTAATTGAGACTTATCATGCAAAAGATAAATGTTACCATAACGTGAAAAATCATCAATAAAGGTGATGAAATAGCTTTTCTTACCAAAAGATGGAATATTGAAAGGACCACATATGTCAGTATGTATAATTTCAAGAAGTTCTGTGCTTCTTGTGGCACCTTTCTTAGTGTGCTTTATTTGTTTACCTTTAATACAATCAATACATACTCCAAGGTCAGTAAAATCCAAATTTGGAAGAATTTCATTTTTCACTAATCTTTTCATTATTTCCTTGGATATATGACCCAAACATTTATGCTACAAATAAGCAGAATTCTCATTCACCAAACTTCATTTAGTACCAACATTATGATGCAAGGTCATTAATGTCTCAACAAAAATTATCAAGTCTAAATTTGTAGAGACCATCACATAAAGTTCCAGTTCCAGTAAGAGTTTCACTCTTAAAAAAAACTTAAATATTCATAACCAAACTTACAATAAAATCCCGCTACATCAAGTCTTGGCAAAGAAACTAAATTGCGAGAAAATGTAAGTACATAAAGGGTTCGAAATAAATCCAAATAATACCTAGTATCTAAAATCAAACGGTAAGTGCCAATGTCTTCAATTGGAGCTTTGTTTCTATTCCCTGTAATCACATAACTTTCATTTGGCTTTATAGTTTGGATCGTAAGAAATCCCTACATCGTATTTGATACATGAGTGGTGGCACTGGAATTAATCCACCAAGTATTATGAGGAACTTCAGTAAAGTTTGATTCAAAACATACTAAAGCACAAGGCTTACCTTTCTTTTCAAACCAAGCTTACGTTTCAGACAATCTTTCTTCAAGTGTCCAATTTTGTTGCAAAAATAACAATTAATAAGATTGTGTTCCTTCTTGTGGATTTGAGAAGCCTTTGAAGAGTCATTCAGGACGTGTAATCATTTCTTCTTACCACTTCCACCTTTCCTTTTGAAATTCTTTTGAGCTTCTTGATGACTTGAGAGATGAACAGAATGAGCTTTTTGATTCTTTATCCTTGTTTCCTCTTGAACTAGCATACTGGCCAATTCATTCACATTCCACTTATCCTTTATAGTATTGTAATTCATTTGAAATGGCCCATATTGCTTATGAGGCAAGGAATTAAGTATAAACTATACTAAAAGTATCCATTCACATTTATTCCTAAGGTCTGCTAAATTTGTCATCTCAAGTATATGCTCATGCATGGTACATGAACCATCATATTTCATGGTGGTCAATGTACTAATCAATGTACTAGCAAGTGACTTATCAGCAGTTTGAGAACTCTCTTACACAAATTTCATAAATTCCTTAACATTGTTAGTCTTGGGAAAAGAAGTTTTTAAGTTGTTTGCAACTGTCATTCGCATGAACATTAAGCTCAGTCTGTTCGATCTTTCCCAAGCTTTATAGAAAGATTTTTCATTATTGCTACTTTCATCAGTAATAGCAGCTGGTTTCTCAACTTGAAGCGTTAAATCAAGATCCAGGCCACCTAAGTGAAACTGGACTTGTTCACTCCAATCAGGAAAATTTATCCCATTGAATAAGGAAATAGACGAGGCATGTGAATGCAATGAAACATGTACAAATACTGCAAATATGCAAGAAATACTCATACATTAATGCCTTGAGAATATTACCTAATCAGATTCAAACTAAACTACACATGTACATCATAGTTCTCCTTTGGGCGATCATGTGGTATACAAATATATATATATATATATATATATATATATATAAACCATAATGATGCTAATAACTCTTATTTGGTAATTATAAATATATCTTATTAAAATTTATTTACTATTTTTGGATATACAAACAAATTTAACAAGTCATATTAATTACCAACTATCATGTTCATGAATTATAATAAGATAATTAACCTTTGGGTTAATCCCTAAGTTCTTATAATAAATGAACTTCAATATACCCATAACACTAATAATGATATGAAACATATCAATTTCATATATAGCATTAATTAATCATGGGTAATTCAATAAAATAATTTACAATATAAAAAATTCAAAAGATTTCAAGGCTTGACCACTTTGGTGACTAACAAACAATTCATAATATGAATTTTTTAATTATTGTAAAATAAAGATATTTACCAAATTGCACACAAGGACAAAACGTAATCAAAGCATAAGGGAAAAATCGTAAAATCATATTTCCATAAGGGCAGAATCATAAATTTAAAATCCATGGGCAAAATGCTAAATAATTGGCCAAGGGCAAGATCGTAAAAAAAATGAAAAGAGGGGCAAAACCATAAAAAGCCGCGTGAGGACGTCAGCCACGTGCGGAGCACGTGCCCCGCACGCACACGTCCAGTGAGCAAGCACATGTGGCATGTGCCTGCAATTGCGCGGGAAGCCCCACGCGCGCGTGACGATGCGTGGCACGCGGGTTCCACACGCTTGCAACTACAGCACGCGCGTGGAGCCCATGCGCCTTCTTCCTCGTGCATATGGGTGTCAAAATGGGTCATTGACCCATTTATAGACCCATTTATAATTAAATGGGTCGTTAATGGGTCAAGCTTACACCCATAATGGGTTTTAAAAGTTAAAAGGCTGAAATAAGTGGGTCTTAAATGGGTCTGAGAGCAGACCCATTTATGACCCACTTATCAACCCACTAAAATGAATCGATTTACTCTCCTTTGTGACGTCTTCGTTTTCTCGCTTACCCCCATCGTACGATGTACTGCAAGAAGGTGGAGGCCTCCTTCTGGACCGCCGAGGAGGTCGACCTCTCCCAGGACCTCCGCCACTGGGACGGCCTCACTGCCGACGAGCGCCACTTCGTCACACACATGCTCGCCTTCTTCGCCGCCTCCGACGGCATCGTCCTCGAGAACCTCACTGTCCGCTTCATGAAGGAGGTCCAGCTCTCGAAGGCCCGCGCCTTCTACGGCTTCCAAATCGCCATCGAGAACATCCACTCCGAGATGTACAGCCTCCTCCTGGAGACCTACGTCAAGGACTCCGTCGAGAAGGACCGCCTGTTCCGTGCTGTCGACACTATCCCGGCCATTGCCGCAAGGCCGACTGGGCCCTCCGCTGGATCGACGGCGGGGAGTCCTTCGTGGAGCGTCTCCTCGCCTTCGCCTGCGTCGAGGGGATCTTCTTCTCCGACAGCTTCTACGCCATCTTCTGGCTCAAGAAGCGGGTTCTCATGACGGGGATCACCTTCTCGAATGAGCTCATCTCCCGGGACGAGGGCCTCCACTGCAACTTCGCCTACCTCCTTTACTCGCTGCTGCAGAACAAGCCGAGCAAGGAGCGGTTGAAGGGGATCGTGCGGGAGGCCGTCGACATCAAGCGAGAGTTCGTCTGCAACGCGCTGTCGTGCGCCCTAGTAGGGATGAACCGGGACCTGATGGGCCAGTACATCGAGTTCGTCGCCGATCGGCTGCTCGGCGCGCTCGGCTGCGGGAAGGAGTATGGCGTGGCCAACCCGTTCGACTGGATGGAGCTCATCTCGTTGCAGGGGAAGACCAACTTCTTCGAGAAGCGGGTCAGGGAGTACCAAAAGGCCTCGGTCATGTCCAGCATCAACGGCAACGGTGGCACCCACGTGTTCAAGATGGACGAGGACTTTTAGATGCTCCACTCGCGCTGTAGCACGGTGTACCGGATACTTGTCTCACAAATTTTTTTTATATTCAAAAATAAAAATAATTTCTTTAGAAAAATCAGTCACCTGGCCAATTGGAAAAATGATACTAGAAAAGGAAAAAGAAAAGTTATATTCAAAAAATAAAAATAATTAAAAATTTATTTAAAAAAAAATTAAAATTAGATTTTTTAAAATAATTATTTTAAAATTTATAAAAATTGTCCATTAAATTTGTGTTGTATAAAATTATTTTAGCAATACCATTTTTTAAATATATATATCTATATATACTAATAAATTAAATTTAGTTAAATGGGTCGGGTATGGGTCAAAATTTTTGCATTGCAATAAACGGGTCATAAACAGGTTAAATGGGTCGATTTGGGTTGGACCATTTATGACCCGACCCAAACCCGACCCAACCCACCCGTTTAACGGGTCTACTCGTGCACGGATGCGATTTTCCGCCGGTTTTCGCCATTTTCAGTCGTGATTTCGCCGCTATTTCTTCTCCGGTAGCCCATCCCAGACACAAATAAATAATGGGTTTTGAAGAGCATGCAGGCACGACCACATAGGTTCAAGTTTTGGTGAAAATGATTAAGAAATCAGCCCCAAATCAAACCAAAATTTCTCATAACACAATCCTTTAACCATCGCAACTTCTGCCGCCCGATTAGCCTCCGGCGAATATCAATATACCAGAAAAACTCATGCCTAATGTTCCTCATGGTAGTGTGACCGTATGGGTTCGAAATCAAGTGGTGGGTTGCCGGATTTTGCTCGGAATCGACAAGTTTCTTACTTGGCCTCAAAACTTTGAATTCCTCCTTTCTATTTTTTTTTTTTTTAATGCTCCATCATTTGGGTTTTCTTCGACATAACACTCTTGATCATTTCAACAACAACAAATAGTACAAACAGGATCATTTAACGAAACATCATACATAAATTTTAATATTTCTATAAATGGAAAAATCATGAGATCATAAACTATGCTTTGATACCAATTGATAGATTATACATATAATACTTTAATGCAGAAATTCAAAAGAAAAAAATAATCTTTGATCTTCATGATTTTTACAAATAGATGAAGATGTACCTTTATTCATAGCGTTACCGTAGAACTCGAATCAAATAAAGAAATCCGATTTCTCTCCCTTAACTCACTATTCCTTACTGTATTCAATCGATGGAGGAGAGAATACTAAATTCTTTCTAGTTATTGTTGTTCTTATGGGTGGAGAGAGGATCGAACTCTATTTATACGTTCTACCAATACGTGCCTTCCATCAAAACGCCATAAAAGTCGCACCTCTTCAGAAAGATGATTATACCATTTCGTTTTATTAGAGTCGCAACTTCTCATAACCAATATTTATTTTTTTATAGCATTTCAACAATTATTAATCATATAATAAATCATATCATGTGAGCCACAATAATTTTTACATTCCAGATAATACCACAAACTTCATTACCTCCCCATTCAGCCTGTCAACAGATTTGCGACTAGGATAAGGGAATGGAATGCCGTCCTTGATCATTACTTCTTTCGCTTCTGTCGTGGAGAAGTCGATGATGACGTCGGCAGTTTCCGATGGAGCTAAGAGAATCGATTTGGTGATCACTGGCGATGGCAAATAGGATGCATCGGCGGCGACCATGATGAATGACAAGCCTGTGGTCAATGAGAATTTGAAGTAGCGCGCGTTGGAGGAGTCGATTATGCGGAATCTGTATTTCCTACGTTGGACCTTGAGGTAGGGCCAAGCTTTGCCGTTGACTATGATGGCGTTGAAGTACTCTGGCTGCCCCTGGGGATGTATGTTAGGGTTGTCGCCGGTAAAGTTCATGTACAAACGATCCGTCCTTGGTGAAACTCCGGTCAAACACCATCAGATGGTGGTCAAAATTGGGCCCGGATGGGAGATCAAGCTCCGCCTCCAACGCTGGATCACGTATCACATAGGCGCCGATCACCAATTCTCCATTTTGATGATACATGCCAGTTCTCCATTTTCAATTTTTTCCCAACCCCAATCCGTCTATGGACATGCATCATATCTTGGTTCAATCTCTACCAGACATATGGAACATTAATCAATCCGGTCATTAACTAGTTAAGTTGCTGATGAAACCTCGATAGGCTCATGTTTTCCTTCAACCATCCTTCTGGATGGTGGGATGCACAGTCACCGACATCATCGTCGTTACGTTTAGTCAATTTCAGATGTGAGTGGTGCCCACAACTTGTAACATGCAAATCAGAGGGCTGTTGGAGGAAATTATCGCTAAAAGTAGACAGATGGCAAGGCTACTATGCTCCGATTGTCGATAAACTCAAACCCCAACTATAGAAACCAAAGCTTTAGTCATACTTTATATAGGTACTTGAACTGAACCGACCCAGCCCCACCCCTATGACACCCCTGGCCATAGTTGCACTCGGGGAATAGAGCTAGATCGATATCGACCTAAGTGGGTGAGTCCAACATATGAACTTGTACAAAAAAATAACTTACCCTATATAACTGTAAGAAGAGAACCCCCTTGAGAATGAGTGCAAATATGCAAATGATATGAAGAGAGGAGAGAAAGAGAAAGAGAAAGAGACGAGAGAAATTGCGAGGGTGGGGAGATTAGAAGTGGTGAATCGGAGGACTCCAACTCCCGCGTGGATTTATACTCTTGGAAAACCACTGGTTTTTGCAACCTTTCATTATCAGACAAAAAAAGAAAAAGAAAAAAGAGAGAGACTCCTGGTGGGTTTCTGCATCATCAAACCGCTCTTGAATCATTGAATCTAACATTGTACCAATCACGTTGCTCAGACTGCAGAAAATGGGAGAAGAAAAAGAAAGCAGTGACGCGTGATCAACTACTGCTCTTAATTAATTCAAGATATATTGTTAGAGTAATTAGATATTAAGTTATGCCTAGCATCTACAATTGGTAGTAATACCACAAAATCTCATATGATATCGGATGTATGACTTTGGAGCTTCTCTACAAGGAGAGAGCTCATTTAGAAAAACCACAAAAACCCTCAATCCGGAGGAGGGGAGTTTCGAACTCCGCACCTCGCCATTTCCATATGTGTATGGACATTCCACTAATTTTTGGGCTCCTAGCCTGTTATTAATTTTTTTTTTCTTGATTTTGCCATAAATATGTATTCTTGATTAAATGGTGGAGCACGATTGAGTTTTCTTGATGAAGCCATAAGGTTCTCTGACTTTTAACTTTTAATTTAACACATTCATTTTGATTCCAAAGCCTAGTCCAAATCTTTTGTATAACCATTCAAAGGACAAGCAATATAAAGGCACCTACATCTTCACCAATTCTAGCTTACAATTTATTTTTAGATTTATTACGATGTAAAATAGGATGCACGGACCTCAATTGCCCAGTGTCGGCGGGACAACGAGTGGAAATCGCTATCACCTGATTTAGATTAGTGGATCTTTTTAAAAAAGCCTTGAACCTTTCATTATTAGACAAAAAAATAAAAAGAAAAAAGAGAGACTCCTGGCGGGTTTTTACATCGTCAAACCACTCTTGAATCATTGAATCTAACATTCTAGCAATCACGTTGCTCGGACTGCAGAAAATGGGAGAAGAAAAAGAAAGCAGTGGCGCGTGGTCAACTAATGCTCTTAATTAATTCAGGATATATTGTTAGAGTAATTAGATATTAAATTACGCTAACAGACGCTTACATCTGTTGAAGAAAAATCCCTTAAGTGTTTTGAAGCTAACAAAACATCTTCATCAGATAAGTCTGAAGAGTTCAAGACTCAATCGCTAAGCCTGAAGAGTTCAAGACCCAAATGTTTCAGTTTGAAGATCTCTAGACTCAACTATCAAAGTCTGAAGTCAGTTAAACTCAAATTTCAGAGTCTGCCCAAGTTGACAGCTATTCAATCTAAAAGCTTAGGATTTCAAAGATTGGATAATATCTTCTATGATTCATTCTATTTCATGTAAGATCTCTGGCTGAACCTAGCTTGAAGATTATTTGGTTATTCTCATCAAGATTTATCTTGAATATCCGTTGAAGAACAAGCAAGATTTGGAAGGTTCTACTTATGGAAACTCAAAATCATGATTGTATAGGCGAATAGGATTGACGAGCTATCTTCCACATATATTCGATAGCTTGAAAATCACCTTAATTGATTCCAACGGGTAGATTGGATGAATTCCTTTGGAAAGTGCTGACGATTATGAAGGCACGAAGGAGTATTTAAAGGTGAAGTCATTGTTGTTCGAAAAGAGTGCGTTGATAGAAAATTTCAAAATCTGAACCTCTGAAACTTCTTGTTCTCAAATTTCTAGAGCCATAGTTGTGTACAAAAGGAGAAATACATACAGTCAGGATTTGTGAGCAATAGCCAAGACTTTCTACTGAAGAAGTCTAGATCATAAGCTGTATAAATCTCATTTGCTACATAGTGAATTTAGCCAGTGGGCTGTCAGCATGGAGAGTGGACATAGGCTTACATTAAGCAGAACTACTATAAACTTCTGTGTTCAAATCTTCTTACATTAATCTCTTTATTTTTGCATGATTTAATTTGCTTAAGTGTTTAGTTTCAAGTCTTTTTACTCTGATTTTATTTCAAGTCGAGTGATTTGGGTTAAAGGTTTCCAAAGAAATTTATAAACACCTATTCACCCCTTCTCTAGGTGTGTTTACTAGCCTTATCAACATCTAAAACAATTGGTAGTGATACCACAAAATCTCATATGATATCGGATGTATGACTTTGGAGCTTCTCTACAAGGAGAGAGCTCATCTAGAAAAACCACAAAAACCCTCAATCCAGAGGAGGGGAGTTTCGAACTCCGCACCTCGCCATTTCCATATGTGTGTGGACATTCGACTAATTTTTGGGCTCCTAGCCTGTTATTCATAGTTGTTTTCTTGATTTTGCCACAAATATGTATTCTTGATTAAATGGTGGAGCACGATTGAATTTTCTTGATGAAGCCATAAGGTTCTCTGACTTTAAGTTTTTAATTTAACACATTCATTTTGATTCCGAAGCCTAGTCCAAATCTTGTGCATAACAATTCAAAGTAGAAGCAATATAAAGGCATGTACTTCTTCACCAATTCTAGCTTACAATTTATTTTTAGATTTATTACGATGTAAAATAGGATGTACGAACCTCAACTGCCCAGTGTGGGTGGGACAGCGAGTGGAAATCGCTATCACCTGATTTAGATTAGTGGATCTTTTCAAAAAAGCCTCGAACCTTTCATTATCAGACAAAAAAAAAGAAAAAGAAAAAAGAGAGAGACTCCTGGTGGGTTTCTGCATCGTCAAACCGCTCTTGAATCATTGAATCTAGCATTGTACCAATCACATTGCTCGGACTGCAGAAAATGGGAGAAGAAAAAGAAAGCGGTGGTGCGTGGTCAACTATTGCTCTTAATTAATTTAGGATATATTGTTAGAATAATTAGATATTAAATTACGCATAGCATCTAGAACAATTGGTAGTGATACCACAAAATCTCATATGATATCAGATGTATGACTTTGGAGCTTCTCTACAAGGAGAGAGCTCATCTAGAAAAACCACAAAAACCCTCAATCTGGAGGAGGGGAGTTTTGAACTCCGCACCTTGCCATTTCCATACGTGTATGGACATTCGACTAATTTTTGGGCTCCTAGCCTGTTATTAATATTTGTTTTCTTGATTTTGCCATAAATATATATTCTTGATTAAATGGTGGAGCAGGATTGAATTTTCTTGATGAAGCCATAAGGTTCTTTGACTTTTAACTTTTAATTTAACACATTCATTTTCATTCCAAAGCCTAGTCCAAATCTTGTGTATAACAAGTCAAAGTAGAAACAATATAAAGGCACGTACTTCTTCACCAATTCTAGCTTACAATTTATTTTTAGATTTATTACGATGTAAAATAGGATGCACGGACCTGAATTGCCCAGTGTGGGCGAGATGGCGAGTGGAAATCGCTATCACCTGATTTAGATTAGTGGATCTTTGTAAAAAAGCCTCGAACCTTTCATTATCAGACAAAAAAAGAAAAAGAAACAAGAGAGAGACTCCTGGTGGGTTTCTGCATCGTCAAACCGCTCTTGAATCATTGAATCTAACAATTTACCAATCACGTTGCTCGGACTGCAGAAAATGGGAGAAGAAAAATAAAGCAGTGGCGCGTGGTCAACTACTGCTCTTAATTAAGTCAGGATATATTGTTAGAGTAATTAGATATTAAATTACGCCTAGCATATAGAACAATTGGTAGTGATACCACAAAATCTCATATGATATCGGATGTATGACTTTGGAGCTTCTCTACAAGGAGAGAGCTCATCTAGAAAAACCACAAAAACTCTCAATCCGGAGGAGGGGAGTTTCGAACTCCGCACCTCGCCATTCCCATTTGTTTATGGACATTCAACTAATTTTTGGGCTCCTAGCTTGTTATTCATATTTGTTTTCTTGATTTTGACATAGATATGTATTCTTGATTAAATGGTGGAGCACGATTGAATTTTCTTGATGAAGCCATAAGGTTCTCTGACTTTTAACTTTTAATTTAACACATTCATTTTGATTCCAAAGCCTAGTCCAAATATTGTGTATAACAATTCAAAGCAGAAGCAATATAAAGGCACGTAATTCTTCACCAATTCTAGCTTAGAATTTATTTTTAGATTTATTACGATGTAAAATAGGATGCATGGACCTCAATTACCCGGTGTGGGTGGGACCACGAGTGGAAATCACTATCACCTGATTTAGATTAGTGGATCTTTTCAAAAAAGCCTCGAACCTTTCATTATCAGACAAAAAACGAAAAAGAAAAAAGAGAGAGACTCCTGGTGGGTTTCTGCATCGTCAAACCGCTCTTGAGTCATTGAATCTAACATTGTACCAATCACGTTGCTCGGACTGCAGAAATGAGAGAAGAAAAAGAAAGCTGTGGCGCGTGGTCAACTACTGCTCTTAATTAATTTAGGATATATTGTCAGAGTAATTAGATATTAAATTATGCCTAGCATCTAGAACAATTGATAGTGATACCATAAAATCTCATATGATATCGGATGTATGACTTTGGAGCTCCTCTACAAGGAGAGAGCTCATCTAGAGAAACCACAAAAACCCTCAATTCGGAGGAGGGGAGTTTCGAACTCCGCACCTCGCCATTCCCATATGTGTATGGACATTCCACTAATTTTTGGGCTCCTAGCCTGTTATTCATATTTGTTTTCTTGATTTTTCCATTAATATGTATTCTTGATTAAATGGTGGAGCACAATTGAATTTTCTTGATGAAGTCATAAGGTGATGTAACTTTTAACTTTTAATTTAACACATTCATTTTGATTCTAAAGCCTAGTCCAAATCTTGTGTATAACAATTCAAAGCAGAAGCAATATAAAGGCACGTACTTCTTCACCAATTCTAGCTTACAATTTATTTTTAGATTTATTACGATGTAAAATAGGATGCACGGTCGTTACCAAAAAAAAAAAAAAAAAAAGGATGCACGGCCTCAATTGCCCGATGTGGTCGGGACAGTGAATGGAAATTGCTATCACCTGATTTAGATTAGTGGATCTTTTTAAAAAGCCTCGAGCCTTTCACTATTAGACAAAAAAAAAAAAAAAAAAAAAAAAAAGAGAGAGACTCGATGTCTTTTAACCAATGACATGTAGGTTGTACTTTTCTAACAAATGCTTTATGTTTGAACCCCCCCCCCCCCCAAAAAAAAAAAGTTTTCTTTGGGCAATTTGATTAGGGTTGAGCATGGTACTTTTCTAACAAATGCTTTCTGTTCAAACCCCACCTTCCCACCCCCAAAAAAAAAAAAAAAAACTTTCTGAGGGGAATTTGATGAGGGGTGAGCATGGTAGTATTCAAAACAACTAGAGAAAATTATCCAAAAAATCATAATTCTATCATACATCAGTTAATTTAATCTTAAATTTTTCAATTGTGTCAATTTAGTTCTAAACCCTTTGATAAGTTGTTAATTTATTCCTAAATCTTTTAATAATTTACCAATTTAATTATGTTGGTTTGCTGGAAATCACTAATGTGGTTGTCTAATCAGCATTGATCGTTCTACATGGCATTGATCGGAATGGATGTGGACAATTTTTTTATATTTTTAATTTTTTTCTGATTTTTTATTATAATTTTAATAATTTTTGCATTTTCTTTTCTTTCCTTTTTTTCTTTGTCCTTTAGCTAGTGAAGGATAGCCTTGTCCACCTTTGGCAAGGCTCAACCTTGCTAGCATTTGGCAAAGCTAACAAGGTTTACCTCGCCCTACCATTGGTGATGCTCAGCTCAACCCTCACCGAAGTTGACAAGGGCGAGCCTTGTTGTCATTGACTCACTGGCGAGGTCGACCTTGCTTTGCGGTTAGCAAGGTTTGACCCTTGCCTAAGGCTGGTGAGGTCAACCCCTCGCCTAAGGCTGGTGAGGTTAACCTCGCTAGCCTTTGGGGAAACCCGATGAGGCCTTGCCACTGGCGAGGCTCAACTCTTGCTAGATCCAATGAGATCAACCTAGTCAACCTGGCAAGGGCAAGTCTTGCTGAAGCTTGACTTTGCCGTCGCTAGCGTGGTTAGGCAGCAAGGTCGACCCTTGCTTGAGGCGGGTGAGGCCGGCCTCGTCCATTGACTAGTGCAAATGTATATATTGTCATTCTAAACTTATGATATCTTAGAGAATGTATGTTGCGATGTAAATGATGATTTTTATGAGCTGTAAGTGTGTACATAGTAAACTATTCATTATAAACTTTGACAATATCAGTTTTCACGCATTCAAAGTCTATAATAAACTACTTACATTTAGTTAAAAATCTCTCTCTAAATTCTCTTGTAGAAACGGTAATGTACTCATTGATGATGTCTGAGTATATCAACTTGCTTGCCAATACTAATTCTTAACTTTAAGCTTAAATTGTTGCAAGCAATCCCTATTCATATCTTTTCAAATAAATTATTTTACTATTTGGGTGGAAGGTTTTGTCATTATCAAAAATGGAGAAACTATTGAGAAAATCTTTAATATATTTTGAAGATTGACAAAACCATCCATAATTTATTGATACTTTGATATATGCACAAAGTTGTTTTGTTTCAAGTACTGTTTGCGTAAAAAAGAACTCTGAGATGATGAGGAAAAAGATTCAAAATAGTTGGAAGGACCTATGTGAACAAGTCTAGAAGAAGGGGAAGTTCATAAAGACCTGGAGATATTAATGTGAACAGTCTACAAGATCTATATCACTATTATACTTGAAGTGCATAATAAGTAGTATGATATAATCGAAATCTAATAAAAGCAGAAAATTAGTCATAGTCTAATATCATCAAATAACTGGGAAGTTTGATATAACCAATAAGCAGAACATCTACATTACTTGCGACAACAACTTCGACACATGGCTGAAGATTATAATTTCGAGATATGTCATTTTATCCACTGACAGCTTGTGATTTGGTATGGATTTCTAATATATAAGATTTAAATTGACCAAGATTATTGACTTATGTAAGATATTTCGATTGGTTTACAATCATCACAAAGGCATGATACTTTCCACATTCAAACTAATACTAAGATTTGATTGTATGGGCAATCAAATCTATGGTAATTTTGATTGAGTGCCTTAAATGACTAATTGATATTCTCAACAACTGTGGAACAATCTGATTGGAGATTGGTCGTCTTGAAAATTGTTCAAGGGGAAGATTGGATGTTGAGGAGTATAAAAGAAGATCAATGCGCCTAAAAGAGATTGATCAAGCATTCAAAATATCCAATTTTAGAGAAAGCTTTACACTTTACATTTTCCTTCTAAGAGCATTTAGATTGTAATTTATCAAGAAGGGTTGATAGCGTTGTAGTTTGGACTTAGGTGTGAGATAGTGAGTCCTATCAGCTTGAATAAAAGCAGTGTCAGCTTTGAGAAAAAGTACTTGAGTATAAGTAGCACATTCTTCTGTAACTTCTCTAAGATTACTAGTGGAGTCAAGCCAATAAGTGGTTAATGTGAGTGAGCAGACGTAAGCTCACATTAAGCGAAACCCCTATAAGCCCTATATGCATCATTCTCTATCTCCTTGCTCATATTCATTTATCGCTTGATGACGTACTGAACTATATTGCTTGATATAACTGATTTGCTTTTTTATCAATTCTTCATTACTGAATCACACTTATATTATACTTAACGCTTTTAATTCCACAATTTTTTTTTTTTTAAAGTTTATTAGATTCACCTATTAACCGTCTCTAGATGATAATGTTAGCCAACATCAGATTGTCGTCACGGGTAGGATAGTAACTTCACTTGTATTAACAGTCCTTCGTTATATCAAGCTTTCTAATGATATTAGACTTCAGCTTATAGCCATTACCGACAAATCTATGTTAATCTCGAAGCCAGAGTTTTATGATCAAAGGAGTGAAATTGCCACTGATTTTCAGTCAATTCATAATTTTTATCATGTAAAATTTTACTCTTCTCGTTTCCTTGTCAGCCGTAAGTATGTCTGAGCGGATCTTCGGAATCACGAGTACAATTAATAAGCTTAAAATTATCCTCAAGTTGTCTGTCCAATGGCATTTCTCTGTGAGAGTTAACTTGGTAGACTGATAAGTACATGCCAATCATTTGCATATCCAGATTACTTTTTAATTAGTGCATTGGAAAGTACTCAACTCTTGAACTAGTGCATATTTACATCGAGAATTGACTGTTCATCTCCTTCCTTATGATATATTTGTTGAAAATTTGTTTGTAAAGCAAACTAAGTGTGTTTTTACTTGTCCCAGATTGAAAAGTTGAGAGGAGATAGGCCAGCATTCTCTAATATGTTTAAAGAAAGGAATAAGTGTGAGCTAGATCCCACCATACTCATGTGCGAGTGTACGAATAATTGCGCAATTATTAGGTACACTTAGCAAGTGTATAATAAAAATATTTTCCATTCATTAATTTTTGTAAGGAACACAAACGATCATTTTCAGGAAAATGTTTTTCAAAAATTTCATTTTTTGTGAAGTAAACACATCATAAATATCTAATGTCTTTATGTTAAAACATTTAGATCTCAGAATTCCACAAAAACAAAATCTCAAGTATCAAAAGCAATTAAAAAAAGATGAAAATTGAAAAAGTAAAAGTAGCTCCAAACACATGATTATAATATTAAATAAAACTCATAAATTAATTCAAATACCAAGGTCGATCATTGAAAGTAGTGGGGAAATTACCAAAAAAATCTCAAATCTATTGCACTTGTATCAATTCAATTATAAACCTATCAATTGGAAAATTTTAGTCCTAAACATTTTGATTTTTTTTCAATTTAATCATAAATCTTACAATTGTGTAAATTGAATTTTAAATATTTTCACAATTTGCTAATTTGGTCCTTAACATTTTTAGGATTTGCCAATGCAATTCTTCCAACTAATTATGGCTGGAAATCGCTAATTTGGTGGTTTAATCAATGTAGGTCATCCTAAATGATACCATCGATGCTAACGTAGACTATTTTTGTAATTCTTTTAAAAGGATTTCTTAAATTTTTTCTTTTTTTTTTGTTTTTCTCTTTCATTTATCTTTTTTATTTAAGAAATGCTTAGGTGACAGTCTTTAATTTATTGTAAAAATAACAGTATGTTCTCAACCACAAAATATAAACAACACATAATTATTAAATTATTGTGAGATCCACTCTTTTAAATATTTGTGACTCACAATAAGTTATTCTTCTCACAATAATTCAAAATCTGTTGTACTAGCAAAGTGTTTTTCCTTTTTTTCTTATTTCCCTCCGCCAATCGCCAGCTGCCGGCGAAGGCGAGGGCTAGGGTGCCCTCGACTAGGGTGCCCTCGACGGCCACGGGCAAGGTGGCCATGCCTCCTCGCCTTGAAAGTAGCTCCGACTTTTGCATGTTCAAGAAAATATGTTTGGCCAATTGTTGGCTATGCTCCAGTTTGATCCTCCCCGGGATAGACCCACTCTTCGTACCAAATCATATCAAATGTCGAATGTCGAATATCATATTCTTTATGAAAAAGTATTCATGGCAGCTGGAATGTGCCCCCAAATAAATATTAAAATGAGCTTAATACTTTGCTTGCGTCATCTCAGACGCATATCACCATCGTAGTGAACGCTCCACCCTAGGACAACTCAGACACGATAGTGGTCCATCCATGTTACCTCCAAGCGTGTTCGACCAGCAAGGATGACACCCGATGGCTTTCTCATGAGCTTGCAAAGTTTAGTACTCTTCTGACCAAAAATAATAATAATAATAATAATAATAATAATAATAATAATAATAAAGTTTGATGCCCTTGCAAGTCGAAATCCATAAGAAAGAACATCCCTTATGCTGCCAAGTCCGTCAAACTGCGATTACGGACTTGAATTATGTTCCGAAGAGTCCCATGAAATCGAGATTCCCCGAGCAGTAGCTATAACATATATCAGAGATTGTAAAAGTACGGCTCTGGCTAGGGTTGATCTGAAAGAGTCACTCCATTTCATCCAACTCAGACACCTAACCAGTAATTTCAACATGTGAGAATGTTTTTGAAAGAAAAAAGAATTAAGAATAATTACACAAACGGTCTATGTCACGCCCCAAACCCCGAGACACGTGAACAACCCGCCTTGGTCGTGATATTGTGACATTCCCAGTTAGTGTCGCCGACCCAATTTAATTTCATAAGCGCATGCGGAACGTATTAATAAACCCCTGACAATTTAAAAGCGGGATAGAAAAGCAGGAATCAAAAATCAATTTAATACAAACCAACATGCTATCATAAAATCAAACAAGGATTACATGCAGTCAAAACGGATCGGAGTCCACACACTCAGGATTGGCCAAATCAAAAACAAGGAACCGTCCTAAAACTACTAGCCGGACTCGATCGTCGATCCTCCATCTTCTTGACTTTGCAACTCCTTTTCCAACGGCACCGGCAGTCCACTTGACTCCACTGGGATCATCATCTACGGCCCTGAAATGTGTTTCCCACAACGGGGTGAGACATTGTCTCAGCAAGTTCACCCCTCCTAAGCCCCTATTAGAAAGAAAATACACCCCAAAGATGACCTAGCCACACGTCAAGAAGACTTACCTCGCAACAGTCCGCGCCTGCAAGTTAGTACAATTTATCTCATTCAATCACGTGCAAATATGACAATTAAATAATCAGGGCACAGTCACATCATCAACCAATCAATCACTTTGATCGTCTCAGCGATCAATCGGCTTGGCCGATTACCTGTCATTCAATCAAATCAATCACTGCCCCCAACCACAACCCTAAGGGTAGACTCAACAATCGGTGGTATCACGGCCCCACATGGCACGACCTTCGAAAAGGTGGTTCAACACTAGTGGCATCACGGCCCCACTTGGCACGGCCTCTCATAGGCGGTTAACAACTAGTGGCATTACGGCCCCACTCGGCACGGCCTCTCATAGGCGGTTAACGACTAGTGACATCACGGCCCCACTCGGCACGGCCTTTCCTAGGCGGTTCACAACTAGTGGCATCACGGCCCCACTCGGCACGGCCTTTCCTAGGCGGTTCACAACTAGTGGCATCACGGCCCCACTCGGCACGGCCTTTCCTAGGCGGTTCACAACTAGTGGCATCACGGCCCCACTCGGCACGGCCTTTCCTAGGCGGTTCATCACGGCCTCAATAGGCAGGGCCTCTAATAGGCGGTCAATCACGGCTAAATCCCCATCAATTCCTACAATTGGAATTTCTACCCAAAACCCCTAATTTACGCAATCACACTCAATTCGCCACAAATCAAGCATCAAATTAAAATTCTAACATCACAAAGAGCGATCGGCACGAAATTCCGAGCAACGGGGCTAAAAATAAATTTTTCCGTTTTTTTATATATATAATAATATTTAATTAATTTCGGAATATTTTAATATTATTTTAATAATCCGAATTTCCAACCAATTAAATAATTCTAAATTAAAATCTAAATAAGTCACATCACCATCAACTTTAATTAACCTCTTTTAAACTTAATTAAACCCAATTAAGCTTAATCCAATTTCCTTAATCCAACTTACATTAAAATAATCTAATCTAACCACCTAAACACACTTAATTCAAATTAAACACACTTAGGGCATAATTAACTCTCTAATCAAGGATTAGTGAGGTAACTCACCCGATTAACGCGCCGGACGGACCAAAACGACGAGCGCGACGAGGGGATCGATAAACTCCAAAGCGGGCCTAGCATCCGGGGCTGGGAAGGCGGCCAAATCGGGCCACGAAGTGGCTGGAAACCCTTTTTTTTTTTTTTTTTTTTTTTTGGGTCTCGCTGTCTTGCGGCCGAGGAGGGCGCGACGGGGGGGAGCGCGGCGGCGGTGGCACGGGAACGGCGAGGGGAGGCTGGCGGCTCGCGGCGGAGGGGCGACGGCGGCCGGAGGCGGGCTGAGGCGCCATGGGACGGGCGCGTGGGGGCTGCGGACGGCGAGCTGGAGCGGCGGGGTGGCGCGGGCGGGCGGGGAGGTCGGCGGTGGCGCGGCGACGAGCGGCGAACGGGGGACGGCGGGAGGCGGTGGCGGCGTGGCGGCAGCGGCGGGCGGCGCGGTCGCGCGCGGCTCCCCCCCTTTCCCCCGTCGAGCCCCCTCCTTCTCCCTCTCTCTCTCTCTCTTCCCCAAGCTTGGGGATGACAAGTGGGCCCCCCTCTCCTTCTCTCTCTCCTCCTTTTCCTTTTTCTTTTCCTTTTCCTTTTTCTTTCTAATCCTCCAAGGGTGGCCCACCACATGACATCATCGCCGATGTCATACTCCACTAACTCCTTCAACTCTTTCAATAGGTTCAATTAATCTTTCCGCCGGGGTCCAAATTTCGTACCTCTTAATTTCTTCAATTCTTCTCTCAATTGAATCCAATTGAAGTCCACAAAAATTAATCCAATGTCACCATACTTTAATTCACACCTTGGCTCGTCCATAGAACCAATTTAAATCCTAAAAGTACGACCATAGGCGAACCTTATAATTTCCCTTAATTCAATTCAAATCGACTCCCGTAAAATCAATTGATGTCTCACTTATCAAATTGATTATTTTTTTTATCCAAAAATCCCTCATACTCCTCAATTTCACAACCCCCGGCTTTAACTGAACGAACACGGCCCTATTTATTCGTCGAATTTAGGACCCGAAAATCGGGATGTCACAACTCTTCCCCTCTTATAAAAATTTCGTCCTCGAAATTTAAACCTTTACCAATCCTTAGACAAAAAGGTGGGGATATTTTCATTTCACTGAGTCTCACTATACCAAACTACTCCTTCGGTCTCATGGTGCTGTCCGACCATTTTGATCAAGGATACCATCTTGATATACCAAATCTGCTCTTTCTGAACCAACAACTGAACTGAACTTTTCCCACCTGACACCCTGTCTTTCACATATGATCTCTTCTTCTCAACTCTCTAATGAACCCTTGAAGCTCAATGACTGAAAATTTCTGACAGTTCTGTCTAGCATTCACCCTGACACTGATCTGACCACCGAAACACTGATCCCTGAGCTGACTCTGGTCTGTGATCTTTCTTCACTTTCTCTTTTTACCTCTGAATTCTGTATCCTCTGTTATGCACCGCTTAAGAAAGAATCCCCTGAAAGAACCCCTCGGAAAACTCTGCCAAATCTGTAATCTCTGATCTGGATTCGAAATATAAATCACCCCCGGCACTCCATGCCGGTGAATTATCCGATGCCCACACACTTCGATATATCTACTCCGAGATATGACAAAATCTCAAATCACTGAAATCGAACTTAGATTAGCAGTTAATTTCACTCTGACGCACTTTTGGTGTGACCTAGGCTACTAGGTAGTTCTCAGAACTTTTTAGGACAAATGACCCGTGGTCGATTTCCTTCGAGCCACAATGAACCCACTCGACACAGTGTCGATTCTCGATTGTCGTGAAAATCTCGAGGATTCAAATACGGACACAGGGTACCAAAACGACAGAAAAATCAAAGTAGTGCCAGTCGATGGGAGTTTTCCAATTCAGTGGGGTCACCCACGATTGGTCATTCATCCCAGTCGAACTGACCTATCTTTGATCTCAATTCGATTTTATACTGTGCCGCAATGATCTCTAAAGATAAACATGGTCGAGAAGTCGATCCCGGTCGAATCGTCAAGTCAATTTGCCTTAAAGCCCTTAATAACTCACCCGGCTAGTCTAGTTATCTCATGAGTGGCCAACTCGAGAAAAACACTAAAGTCACGCCGATGAAACGCCCAACTTATCCAATCAAAGTCAGAATCCATAAACTTGGATGTTGCACACCCAAAACAAGATTCATTCGTATCGTACCAAAACGGACCAACTCCTTCCATCAATCGGCCACTTTGTCCTCAAATGGTATCGGTAATCCCCGAATCCTTAGTAAGCTCATCACACTTTGTTCCATTGTGATATATCTTCATTCCCACTGGACTTTCGAGTGAGGTTAAAATCCTCCGAGTCCGCATAACCGGGACTTTCACTTGCGGCAACTCGGCACTTGCAACCCGCCTGGCAATATCCATCTTCACAACCGCCTACCAATTTAAGCGACGCGATTCGACTTACCGGCACCATCGGTCAAAACCGCATTACCATAGTGGACTTCGATAAAATTCTCTCCTTGAGTGCTACTTTGTCGGGCGTATTCAATCACTCTTGGAACCCGAACTTTCCATCCCCGAAATTTCAAAGCCAATCTCTTTCTTACTAGCATCCTCTCATCGACTTTCGAACATCTCGTACGTCGATTAGGCGCCGATTAAGACTTAAACATACGGTTCAATTTTCAAATTTCAAACTTCAATTTTTTTTTTTTTTTAAAGGCGGTTATAAAATTCAAAGGGTAGCCTACCTCAATTTTGAAAACCAAATTTTGAACCCTTTTTAAATAAAATCAATACTTTAGCCAGTCTGTGCACAATTGAAGACTTCCAACTCGAAGCATCAGTGACTTCTTTCATCCTCCCGGGTGATACCAAATGTCACTATCCAAGTCCTTCAAAAGATCTGGTTCACAGCGTCATCTCATTCAATTCCTCCTAAGAGAATAAACACTTTGAGACTTTGACAGTTGATAAAGATCTGGAGTTTCCCCCTTTACACCAATAACATCTCTAAAACTTCAGAGCGAAAATTGTTGCCGTGAATTCCAAGTCGTCTGTCGGTTAATTCAATTCATAAGGTCTCAATTGACGGAACACATGTGCAGTACTCCTATCCTGCTGCATCATTAAGCAATCCAATCCTTTAAATGATGCATCACTGAAAATCTCACACCCTCTAGGACCAGACGGAATGGTCCACACAGGTGCAGTTCTCAGCCTCTTCTTAGGTTCTTGGAAACTACACCCTCACTCATCTGTCCACACGAACCTTTCTTCCTTCCTCAGTAGTCTTACCAACGGTGATGTTAACACTGAAAGAAAACCCATATACGTACTGTTTGTAACACTCTGGTAAACCGAGAAACCTCTGATCTCTGTCACTGTAGTCAATCTCGGCCAACTGTTCACTGCTTTAATCTTGACAGGGTCCACGAAGATTTCTTCGCCTGAAATCTCGTGACTTACCAGCGATACACAAGTCATCCAAAACTTGCACTAACTAAACTTAACATGAAATTCAAGAGTCCTCATGGTCTGAAGTATCATCCTTAAATGTCTCTCGGGCCCCTCGACATTCTCTGAACACACCCGGATAACTTCACTGAACACAATCACCACTGATCTAAGTGCCCTTACACATTCTGCTCATAAGACCCAAACAAACGGCTAAGGTATCGTCAAACCACACAAAGATTACGTGAACTCACAACTGCCGTATTGATTGCGAGATGCCAACTTCGGTATGCCTCTCTTCCTGATCCTTACTGATGACACTTTGACCTCCAGTCGGTCTTGAGATGTATTAATGTACAACCACAATAAACCAACTTTCTCCATCACGAATGGAACAGGTGCTTCCCAAGGTGATGCACTGGAACATGTGAATCCCCTATTCAAATTCCTGCATCTGCACCTTCAATCCTTTTTAACTCAGATGACACCATCCGGTAAGGAGCCTTAGGGACCGGCTCTGTCCCGGGTATTAATTCAATCACCACTCTATTTCCCTTCCTGACAACAACCCTGACAACCGGACAACCAACCTGACAATTTCTCCATAACATACTTTAGAAGACTCCTGTGCCACAATTATATCCTCCATATTCGACCCCTCAATTGACGCATTCATTACAGTTGTCACGTAGATTTGATAACTAACGAACTGAACCAAGTCAACTACCATGACGATTTACAAGGATTTAAGTCCCTCTTTGACTTTCAATGATTCCAAACCTCTGTACGTTAACTGAACAAACTGAATTATAATACTGTCACGATTCAATTTAACAGCAGGCTTCTTGCGCCATGTGTTCTGGTTAACATCAATTGGCAAAGGAGCTTGCAATGCTTCATAGTTGTTTTTGTCATCCTTTTGATGACAGGGCACTTCATACAACTTCCCATGAGAGAGTTCCATCAATTTCTCCTCTGGCTTCAAAAAGAGGTCTCTCTCTCCTTTCGGAGACTCATTGAGATCCTTACTCAATTTATTCTCAGATGCACTTCCACTTTGTAGTGAAGCCTGATGCTCGACAGCATCAATTGACTTGCCTTCATCATTCTTGAGCTCATCCCCCACGAATATCTCTGAAGCATCCAAATTTTCGTTTCTTCAATGGCCTATTGGGATCGTCCAATGGTTTAACTATTGCCTCACTTAGCAACGCATTATTGTGAGGGTCTTCATCCACTTTGTCGTGACAGATAACCTTTTCAACACCTTTTCTATCTTATCCATTATTTTGAGATGCGCGACATCAAATGCACGAGAAAGGACGAAGTCAGCTTTTTGAATATCTTCACGTGAAGGTTGCGGATTCCTTGTGTCCTTTGAAGTGCAGATGACGTGGCATTTTCCAGCAATTGCTTCCAGAGGATTATCATTTGCGAGACCTACACCTTTACCAGATGCCAGGAATAATTCATTCTCAATAACCGGGCAAACCTTAAACCTCAACTCAGATACGATGGCTTGATCCTCGATCACAATTCCATACCGGACCTCAACAAGCTTGGCCACAAGCACAATCACAATACTGGCGGCAATAGAAACAACAACAACAACGGCGGTCACGGCCCTGGCGGCACTGATGGTGACGGCACAACAGCGACTAAAGCGGCGGCCTACTGACCATTCTGTCCCCCAACCTCTCAAGCATCCTCAAGAACTGAGCAAACTTTGAACCTTCGGGGGCTGCTGCCCCAGCATTGACAAAAGACAATGCTTCACCACTCGCACTGACCCCAACTTGCGCTCTACCCGGGCACAACGGGCACCAACTTTCAACAGCGGCCTGCCCCGAAACACAGGGCCTACAACCCTTACTAAGCGGCCCACGACACTCGGTCACTCACGCAGCAGGCTCAACACAGACGCCCGCTTCTAAAACAAACACAGAGCGACCACACAAACAAGCTACCAAGCAACTATCAATCACATGCATTAGAATATTAAAGCCTTTCCTACTAACTATCCCATGACTCATCGCCCTTATCACTCCATTCACTGACCATGCTCTGATACCACTTAAACGGGGTTGTCACGCCCCGAACCCCGAGACACGTGAACAACCCGCCTTGGTCGTGATATTGCGACATTCCCAGGTAGTGTCGCCGACCCAATTTAATTTAATAAGTGCATGCGGAACGTATTAATAAACCCCTGACAATTTAAAAGCAGGATAGAAAAGCAGGAATCAAAAATCAATTTAATACAAACCAACATGCTATCATAAAATCAAACAAGGATTACATGCAGTCAAAACGGATCGGAGTCTACACACTCAGGATTGGCCAAATCAAAAACAAGGAACCATCCTAAAACTACTAGCCGGACTCGATCGTCGATCCTCCATATTCTTGACTCTGCAACTCCTTTTCCAACGGCACCGGCAGTCCACTTGACTCCATTGGGATCATCATCTACGGCCCTGAAATGTGTTTCCCACAACGGGGTGAGACATTGTCTCAGCAAGTTCAACCCTCCTAAGCCCCTATTAGAAAGAAAATACACCCCAGCATGACCTAGCCACACGTCAAGAAGACTTACCTCGCAACAGTCCGCGCCTACAAGTTAGTACAATTTATCTCATTCAATCACGTGCAAATATGACAATTAAATAATCAGGGCACAGTCACATCATCAACCAATCAATCACTTTGATCGTCTCAGCGATCAATCGGCTCGGCCGATTACCTGTCATTCAATCAAATCAATCACTGCTCCCAACCACAACCCTAAGGGTAGACTCAACAATCGGTGGTATCACGGCCCCACATGGCACGACCTTCGAAAAGGTGGTTCAACACTAGTGGCATCACGGCCCCACTCGGCACGGCCTCTCATAGGCGGTTAACAACTAGTGGCATTACGGCCCCACTCGGCACGGCCTCTCATAGGCGGTTAACGACTAGTGGCATCACGGCCCCACTCGGTACGGCCTCTAATAGGCGGTTAACAACTAGTGGCATCACGGCCCCACTCGGCACGGCCTTTCCTAGGCGGTTCACAACTAGTGGCATCACGGCCCCACTCGGCACGGCCTTTCCTAGGCGGTTCATCACGGCCTCAATAGGCACGGCCTCTAATAGGCGGTCAATCACGGCCAAATCCCCATCAATTCCTACAATTGGAATTTCTACCCAAAACCCCTAATTTACGCAATCACACCCAATTCGCCACAAATCAAGCATCAAATTAAAATTCTAACATCACAGCAGCGATTAGCACGAAACGAGCAACCTAGGGGCTAAAAATAAATTTTTCCCTTTTTTTTATATATAATAATATTTAATTAATTTCGGAATATTTTAATATTATTTTAATAATCCGAATTTCCAACCAATTAAATAATTCTAAATTAAAATATAAATAAGTCACATCACCATCAACTTTAATTAACCTCTTTTCAACTTAATTAAACCCAATTAAGCTTAATCCAATTTCCTTAATCCAACTTACATTAAAATAATCTAATCTAACCACCTAAACACACTTAATTCAAATTAAACACACTTAGGGCATAATTAACCCTCTAATCAAGGATTAGTGAGGTAACTCACCCGATTAACGCGCCGGACGGACCAAAACGACGAGCGCGACGAGGGATCGATAAACTCCAAAGCAAAGGCCTAGCATCCGGGGCCGGGAAGGCGGCCAAATCGGGCCACGAAGTGGCTGGAAACCCATTTTTTTTTGGGTCTGCTGTCTTGCGGCCGAGGAAGGCGTGACGGGGCTGGAGGCGCGGCGGCGATGGCGCGGGAACGGGGAGGGAGGCTGGCGGCTCACGGCGGAGGGGCGACGGCGGCCGGAGGCGGGCTGAGCAGCGCGGGGGCTGCGGGACGGCGAGCTGGAGCGGCGGGGTGGCGCGGCTGGCGGGGGAGGTCGGCGGTGGCGCGGCGACGAGCGGCGAACGGGGACGGCAAGAGGCGGTGGCGGCGCGGCGACGAGCGGCTGGGGCGGCGGTGCTGCGCGCATCTCCCCCTTTCCCCCGTCGAGCCCCCCTCCTTCTCCCTCTCTCTCTCTCTCTCTTCCCCAAGCTTGGGGATGACAAGTGGGCCCCCTCTCCTTCTCTCTCTCCTCCTTTTCCTTTTTCTCTTCCTTTTCCTTTTTCTTTCTAATCCTCCAAGGGTGGCCCACCACATGACATCATCGCCGATGTCATACTCCACTAACTCCTTCAACTCTTTCAATAGGTTCAATTAATCTTTCCGCCGGGGTCCAAATTTCGTACCTCTTAATTTCTTCAATTCTTCTCTCAATTGAATCCAATTGAAGTCCACAAAAATTAATCCAATGTCACCATACTTTAATTCACACCTTGGCTCGTCCATAGAACCAATTTAAATCCTAAAAGTACGACCATAGGCGAACCTTATAATTTCCCTTAATTCAATTCAAATCGACTCCCGTAAAATCAATTGATGTCTCACTTATCAAATTGATTATTTTCTTTATCCAAAAATCCCTCATATTCCTCAATTTCACAACCCCCGGCTTTAACTGAACGAACACGGCCCTATTTATTCAGTCGAATTTAGGACCCGAAAATCGGGATGTCACAGTCTATACATTGGCTCACTGTGTAATATGGTCCATGAACTTATAATTTGTTCAATATGATCCTTGAACTTTAGCCAAACATATAATGCCGTTCCTAAAATTTTAATATAGTAAATGTGATCCCTAACCTTTTGGTAAATTTTTAATCTAGTCCATAGATTATTATATCTCTCGATTCAATAACCTCCAATTAAGCGTCCATCATCATTATCACCAACCCATCCAACATCAGAAAAGGCATGAAGAGCTTTGGAAGAATCGCGAGTGAAAAGAATACCAAGACAGGGAGTATATGCCAAATAACGTAGTATATGCTTGATGAATTGCCAATGAGCTTTTGTAGGAGCATGGAGAAACTGACATGCTGTATTGACAGAATATGCAATGTTAAGTCTGGTAAGAGTCAAGTATTGAAGGGCATCGACTATGCTGCAATAAAGTAAAGGGTCCGATAAAGGCTCGCCATGTCTACAAGAGATTGGTTCATCAGTTGTGCACGGCGTAGAAACTGCACGGGCATTTGTCATTTGTGTTTGCTGCAAGATTTCATGAGTGTACTTTGGTTAATGTAGGAGTAGTCCTTCAGAAGTTGATTAAGCTTCGACACCAAGAAATTGGTGAAGGGGACCCAAGTCTATAATTGCAAATTTAGTCTAGAGAGCAACAAGTAGACTTCTGAAAGGAGAATTAGGAGAGCCTGTGAGACTAATGTCATCCATATATACTAGAAGTACTATGCTGTAGAAAGCAGTGTGAAGAGAAAACAATGAAGAATCTATGCCTGACAATTGAAATCCAAGGCCAATGAGGTAGGAACTCAACCATTGGTACCACGTCTGAGGAGCTTGCTTGAAACCATACATGGAATGTCGAAAATGACATACACGATGAGGATTTGTGGGATCAACAAACTGTGGAGGTTGTACCATATAAACTTCCCCATTTACGTAACCATGTAGAAAAGCATTGGAGACATCAAGTTGTTTGATGGACCATCCTTTAGAGAAGGCAACAGCAATGATAAAAGTTTTAGTGTAATCAATTCCAATTTGTTGGTGGAATCCTTTGGCAATGAGTGGAGCTTTATACCGTTTTAGAGTTTCATCTACACACAGCTTAACCTTGTAAATCCATTTGCATCCAATTGGATGAGCATGAGGAGGACGAGCATGAGGAGGAGTTGGAACAAGCTTCCGAGTGCCATTTTTTTATGAGGGTGGTAAATTATGCGTCCATTGCTGAGCACCAATGAGGATCACGAGAGGCCTGAGTAAAACATGTAGGCTCCGTATAAGGATGTGCGGTGGCAGTCATTGCAAAAGTGTGCTGACGACTGATAGTCCGGCATGAAATAGTTCCATCCTTGAGGCGAGTAATCATTGAATGAGTAGGAGCAAGAAGACTAGGATCGTGAATCATTTGAAGCAGGAACACTACTTGCTGGTTGTGAATCAGTTTAGGCAGTAGCTATTTGAGACATGTCTAATGGTGATGTTGATGGGGGTGGTTGTACACAAGTTTTTTATACTGGAAGTGGCATAGGTTGGTGAGGTAGAGGCAGCACGACGTCTAAATTTGGAGCCGGTGGCGTTGGGGAAAACATAGTGCTGAGGGGAAATGAGGTTTCGTCAAAAATTGCATTTGCGGCAATAATAAAGCTAGTGGTTCAATGGGCAATAACACCTGTAACCCTTATAACTTGGAGGGTATACAAGAAAAATGGAATCTTGAGAGCATTGGGCCAATTTATGAGGAGCATATGGCCACAGATACGGAAATACTACACAACCAAAAACTCTTAAAGACGAAATATCAAGTGGTGTCCGAAAAAGTGTTTGCCAAGGACTAAGATCGCCAATGACCCTTGAGGGAAGCCTATTTATTAGAAATATTGTAGTCTCAAAGGCATATTCCTAGAAATTTGATGAAATTCCAGCTTGATACATGAGAGCCAGTCCAGCTTCGACTATGTGACGATGCTTACGTTCTGCAGGGACATGATATTCATTGATGGATCCCATGTTGATGCAGGTGAGTTTTAAATGCCGAAGAGAGAAATTCAGGTGCACCATCACATTGAATTGCCTGCAATCTACATTGAAGCTGAGCTTTCACATATTTATGAAAAGTGATAAAGGTAGTAAGGAATTGCACGAGTAGCCAAAGGGTAGAACCAAGAAAAATGAGAGAAGTCATCAATAAAGCAAATATAATACTTATATCCACTTAGAGACGTTACAAGAAAAGGACCCCAAATATCAAAATGAACTAGCTGGACCAGAGAAGATGCTCAAGAACTACTAGATGGATGGGAATGGCAATAGCTCTTGCTAAAAGCATATGCCGTATAAATAATGGAGGGTGATATGGTAAAATTCGTTTGAGTGTATCGTAGTAGACTAACTATAGCATCAAAGGAGGCATGGCCAAGTCGATGGTGCCATAGAGTAAATGAAACAGTACAAGACGCAGTAAATGCTGACGGAGGTGCTACGGAGTTGAATGGAAAGACACGGTAGAGACCATGTTGAAGCTTGTCGTGGAGTAGAATCTGATCGATTCCAAGAGAAATGGCACAAAAGTGAGTTTTATAAAACATGAAGACACAATTACTGTCAATGGCAAATTGAGAGATAGACGACAAATTTGTAGTGATAAAAGTAACAACTAAAACACTTGAAAGACGAAAAGGAGTAGGTGGAGTAGGTTCGAGAGTACTTGTGTGGGTGATAGGAAAAGAGACTCTATCACCCACGATGAGCTCATGATGCAGAAGCAAGAGCTGTCACGCCCCGAACCCCAAGACACATGAACAACCCGCCATGGTCGTGGAATTGCGACATTCCCAGGTAGTGTCGCCGACCCAATTTAATTTTATTATGTGCATGCGGAACGTAATAATAAACCCCTAACAATTTAAAAGCGGGATAGAAGCAGGAATAAAAATCAATTTAATACAAACCAACATACTATCATAAAATCATCCAAAGTTTACATATGACCAAAATGAGTCAGAGTCTATGTGCATCAAAAAGAGGTCAGACTGCACACTAGGGGTCGATCTACCAAAAAGAAGAAACAGTCCTAAAGCTACTAGTCGGACTCGATTGTCGACCCCCCATCTTCAAGCTCTGCGACTCCCTGAACACTGCACCGGCAGTCCATCATCCTCCACTGGTACTGCCACCTACAGCCCTGAAATATTTTTCCCACAACGGGGTGAGACATTGTCTCAGCAAGTTCACCCCTCCTAAGCCCCTATTAGAAAGAAAATACACCCCAGCATGACCTAACCACACATCAAGAAGACTTACCTCGCAATAGTCCGCGCCTGCAGGTTAGTACAGTTTATATTATTCAATCACGTGCAAAT
The DNA here is from genome assembly GCA_014182555.1 of Eucalyptus erythrocorys. NCBI lineage: Eukaryota > Viridiplantae > Streptophyta > Magnoliopsida > Myrtales > Myrtaceae > Eucalyptus > Eucalyptus erythrocorys. The sequence goes on along the minus strand of CM024598.1, from coordinate 11,373,977 downwards.
GTGACAATTGAATAAACCAAAGCACAATCACATCATTAACCAATCAACCACTTGGATCGTCTCCGCGATCAATCGGCTCGGCCGATTACATGTCATTCAATCAAATCAATCACTGCCCCCAACCTCGACCCTAAGGGTAGACTCAACCATCGGTGGTAATCACAGCCCCACGTGGCACGACCTTTAATAAGGTGGTCAAACACGGCCTCGACAGGCACGGCCTCTAGTAGGCGGTTCATCACGGCCCCAAAGGCACGACCTCTAAAAGGTGGCTCATCACGGCCTCACTAGGCACGGCCTCTCGTAGGCGGTTCATCACGGCCCCAAAGGCACGACCTCTAATAGGTGGTTCATCACGGCCTCACTAGGCACGGCCTCTAATAGGCGGTCAATCCCGGGCAAATTCCCAACAATTCCTACACTTGGAATTTCTACACATAACCCCTAAATAATGCAATCGCACTCAATTCGCAACCAATCAAGCATCAAATTTAAATTCTAACATCACAGCAGCGATCAGCACGAAATTCTAAGCAACCGGGGCTAAAAATAAATTTTTCCATTTTTTTTAAATAATATTTAATTAATTTCGGAATATTTTAATATTATTTTATTCATCCGAATTTCGAACCAGTTAAATAAATCTAAATTAAATTCTAATATGTCACATCACACTTAACATTAAATAAATCACTTTTAACCTTATTAAACTCAAATTAACTTAATCCAATTCCTTAATCTAACTTATAATAAAATAATCTAATCTATCCACCTAAACACACTTAATTTAAACTAAACATACTTAAGGCATAATTAACCGTCTAATCAAGGATTAGTGAGATAAACTCACTAGATTAGGGCGCCGCTTAGCTCAACTCGAAGAGGGCGATGCCGGGATCGATTTTCCCCAAAGCCGATCTCGCGTCCGGGGCCGGGAATGGGCTGAAACGGGCCTGAGAAGTGGCTAGAAACCCACTAAATTCTGCTGCTGTTTGGCCAAAGGGGAGGTGCGATGGTGAGGCTTCACGGCGGCGGTTCGACGGAGAAGGAGGCGGAGGAGAGGGCGGCTCGGGCTGGTGGCGGCTTGGACGGCGACGAACGGCGGACGGCGAAGGCGGACGGGGATGCGAGCTGGTCGAGAGGGGCGGGGGAGCTTCGGGCGAGGCGGTGGCGAGCTTGACGGCGCAGCGAGCGGTGCGGGCGGACGGCACGACGGCGGCGGCTCGCGCGGCAGCGGCGACGGCGTGATGGCGGCGGCGCGGGCAAGGGGAGGGGGTCGACGGACGGAGGCTAGGGGGCTGCCGGTTTTCCTTTTCTCTTTTTCTCTTCCCTCTTCCTTTTCTCTCTCCTAGTCCCAAGGTTGAAGAAGAAATCTCCACCCTCCACTTGTCACCACCTCCTTCACCCTAGCCACATCACCATGACATCATGTAGGTGATGTCATCTTCCACTATCTCCTTCCCACAACTTCATTCAATGGTTGCATTTCACTTTTCCGCCGGGGTCCAATTTTTGCACATTCTAATTTCCCCAATTTCTCAATCAATTCTCTTCTAATTGAGTTCAATTAAAATCCATAAAATTAATCCAAGATCCTATTAAAACTTGTGACATAACCGGTCTCAAATTTTTTAAATTTCAATTTCAATTTTCACGGTTAAATTCAATCTGGTGCGATTTGAGCACGCCTGATCCACTGAGTAGCTTTTAGGGAATTTTCTTGCATCCAACCCGAGGGTGATCAGTCCCCGAGCTTGATACATCAAAATCCCTTAATTGCTTCACCCAATAGACCAGTCCTCACGCGAGTGGCCAACTCAAAAGGACGACTACACGCACGAGATGAATCGCCCGGTTCAATTGACTGAAAATAAATTCAAGAAAATTCGGGATGTCACAACTCTTCCCCTCTTATAGAAATTTCGTCCTCGAAATTTAAACCTTTACAAATTCTTAAGCAAGAAGATAGGGGTACAATTGTCTTATTGATTCTTCGGTCTCCCAGGTTGCTCCTTCAGTTCCGTGGTGTTGCCAAACCACTTTGACCATTGGGATGGTCCTGGTGCGCAGGACTTGTTCCTTGCAATCCACAATCCGAACTGCGCTTTCAACATACGACACCCTGTCGTCTACGTCTAATTCCTCGAAATTTAGAACGTGGGTCGGGTCAGGTTCATGCTTCCTCAACATCGACACGTGAAAGACATCATGCACCTGTGACAACTTCAGCGGTAGTGCAAGACGATACGCTAGAGTCCCTATTCTTTCCAAAATCTCAAAGGGACCTACGTACCTCGGGCTCAGCTTTCCCTTTTTGCCAAAGCGGGAAGTACCTCTCACCGGTGACACCTTCAAGAAGACGTGCTCACCAACCTAAAATTCCAACGGCCTTCGGCGCTTGTCTGCATAGCTTTTCTGGCGGCTCTGAGCGGTCTTTAATCTGTCTCTGATAACTGCAACTGCTTCCACTGACTGTTGGACCAACTCTGGGCCGTGATCTTTCTTTCCCGACCTCATCCCAAAGACACAGGCGTCCCGCACGCCCGCCATACAACGCTTCAAAAGGGGCCATCTGAATACTCTGCTGTAAGCGTTGTTGTAGGCGAATTCGACTAGATGAAGCTGTTCTTCCCAACTTCCCTTGAAGTCCAAGACACAAGCCCTTAGCATATCCTCGAGGATCTGAATCGTCCTTTCAGACTGGCCATCCGTCTGCGGGTGATAAGCCGTACTATATTGTAACTTCGTCCCTAACGCTGACTGGAGGCTCTTCCAAAAGGCGGCGGTGAATCTTGGGTCCCTGTCGGAAGTGATCGTGACCGGCACCCCATGCATACGGACTATGTGACGCACGTACAATTCTGCGTGCCTATCCAAACTGAGGTCCCTTCGAACCGCAATAAAGTGTGCCGACTTCGTCAATCTATCGACCACCACCCATATCGAATCATTTCCTCTCTGGTTCCTCGGTATTCCTGTCACAAAGTCCATTGTAATATGCTCCCATTTCCACTCTGGGATCTCCAGGGGTTGCAGAAGTCCTCCTGGCTTGCAATGCTGAGCTTTCACCTGCTGACACATCAAACACTTGGCGACATGCTTGGCGATGTCCGCCTTCATGCCACACCACCAGTAGTGTTGACGCAGATTCCGGTACATCTTGGTACTACCAGGATGAATGCTGTAACTGCTACGATGTGCTTCTGATAAAATCCCCTCCCTAAGCTCCACATTGTCAGGTACAACCAATCGTCCTTGGAATCTCACTGTTCCATCATCAGAAATCTGGAAACCAACTTTCCTCTTCTCTGAGTCCTCGTGTACGATCTGCTGAACATATGGATCTGTCTGCTGAAGCTCCCTGATTCTGACTTGCACTTCTGGCTTAATCCTGAGGGTGGCCATAAGGCTCGAAAGGTGGCTTACCTCGAACTTGAAACTCGAATCTCAAGCTCCCTCAAGTAGACTCCACTCCTTGAGTACCATGTGTGCAACCGAAGACTTTCTACTCAAGGCATCGGCGACCTTGTTTGCCTTTCCAGGATGGTACAGGATCTCACAGTCATAGTCTTTTAGGAGCTCCATCCATCGACGCTGTCTCATATTCAACTCCCTTTGAGAGAACAAGTACTTAAGACTCGATGGTCGGTGAAGATCGAAATCTTTCCCCGCACAAGTAGTGCCTCCAAATCTTGAGGGCAAAGATGATGGCCTGCAAGCTCCAAGTCATGCGTCGGGCAATTCAACTCATGAGGTCTCAACTGTCGGGACGCATACGCGACAACTCGACCATGCTGCATCAACACGCAACCCAATCCTTTAATCGACGCATCACTATAGATTTCAAATCCTCCTGGACCTGATGGAATAGTGAGTACCGGTGCGGTAGTCAGCTTTTGCTTGAGCTCCTGGAAACTACTCTCGCACTTATCTGTCCATACAAACTTCTCTTCCTTCTTCAGCAGTCTCGTCATCGGCGATGCCAACCTTGAAAACCCTTCCACGAACCGTCTGTAATACCCCGCTAAACCCAGAAAAGTCTTGATCTCCGTCACTGTAGTCGGTCTCGGCCAATTGATCACCGCTTCAATCTTGGTTGGGTCCACCGAGATCCCTTCTCCAGAGATGACGTGACCTAGGAAAGCCACACGAGTTAGCCAAAACTCACACTTACTGAACTTAGCATACAACTCATGATCCCTCAAGGTCTAGAGCACAATCCTCAAGTGCCTTTCATGATCCTCCATACTCCTCAAATACACCAGGATGTCGTCGATGAAGACAATTACGAACCGATCCAAATACTCCTTGAACACCCGGTTCATTAGATCCATGAAAGCATTGGGCGTTCGTCAACCCAAACGGCATCACAAGTAAACTCATAATGGCCATATCGAGTGCAAAATGCCGACTTCGGTATATCTTCCTTCTTGATCCTTAGTTGATGATATCCCATCCTCAAGTCGATCTTAGAAAATATCGACGCTCCCTGAAGCTGATCAAACAAATCATCAATCCTTGGCAACGGATATTTATTCTTAATCATTACCGGTTGAACTGTCGGTAGTCGATGCATAAACGCAATGAACCATCCTTCTTCTTCACAAATAACACCGGTGCTCCCCAGGGTGATGCACTCGGACGAATAAACCCCTTATCCAGCAACTCTTGCATTTGCACCTTTAGCTCCTTAAGCTCCGACAAGGCCATCCGATATGGTGCTTTGGAGATAGGCTCGGTCCCGGGGGCTAGCTCAATTACAAATTCTACCTCCCTTTCTGGCGGCAAACCCGGTAACTCCTTCGGGAACACGTCTGGAAACTCTTGCACCACTGGGATGTCCTCTAACCTTGACTGCTCTACCGTCGTGTCCACGACAGTCGCTAGGTAACCTTGGCAACCCCTGTCTAGTAAGCGAGTTGCCCCAAGAGAAGAGATTAAGGAAATCGAGGGTCCTCCCGGACTCCCAACAAACTCAAAACTCTCACCCCCTAATGGGTTAAACTGAATCGCCTTGCGATAACAGTCCATCTTAGCTCGTTGCATGGTGAGCCAATCCATGCCAATTATCACGTCAAAATCATACATGGCTAGGACTATCAAATCTATCCTCCCCTCTCTCTCACCAATCACTAACTTGCAACCAAGGCAACCCACCGTAGCTAACATATTATCTTTCAACGGCGTAGATATACTCATCACAGAATCCAACAACTCAAGAATTAACTCTACCAACTTAACAAATCTTTCAGCTATAAACAAATGCGAAGCTCCAGGATCAAACAAAGCATAAGCAGGTTGGTCGTTCAGTAAGACCATACCTGTGACCACATTAGGCGCATCCTCCGCCTGTCCTCTAGTAAGTGCATAAGCCCTTCCCTGAGCTGGAGGTCGGTTCGGTCCACTCGGCGGCATGATATGCGGTGTGAATCCTCTGTTCTGACCCAGCGGTGGCGGCGGCGGCAACTGTGGCTGTCTCATCTGTCTCCTCGGGCAAGCCCTGGCCATGTGGCCCTGCTGGCCACACTCAAAGCAGGCACCCGTCCTAAGAGGGCACGGGGCTGAGCCATGTCGCCTCCCACACGCACGACATGCTCCACTGAAGCTAGATGATGACTTCCCCACTCCACCCTTCTGTTGGGTGGAATAGGGTACCTCCCTCCGTGCATCGGCCTCTTCCCAAGCCGATTATCATCCCTGTTCAAATTAAACCACGATCCAGACGCGGCGGCCCTCTCATTCTGGTCCTTCTCAATCATCTGGGCCCGCTTGTAAAGGTCATTGTACTCCCTCAAATCCAGAGGTACCAACAAGCTCCTCACCTCGGGTCGGAACCCATCCCTAAACCTTCGAGCTCGGTCGGTTGGTCGTTGGACCAACTCCGGGGCATACTTCGACAGGTCGGCGAACTTCGCCTCATACTGATCAACCGTCATCGTACCCTGACGAAGGCGCTGAAACTCTGCCATCTTCACCTCTCTGGCACACTCAGAGAAGTATTTGTCATTAAGGACCTCAAGAAAGGCGTTCCACTCTGGAACCACGCCTTCAGGGAATGCAATCCTCCTATTGGTCCTCCACCAAGTAGCTGCGGTCCCCCTTAACTGATAGGCGGCCAGGATGACCTTCTCTGCTTCAGTGCATAGCAGCAACTCAAAAGCATTCTCCAGCTCTAAGATCCATAGTGCTGCTGCTTCGGGATCTCCGGCTCGTGAACGTTGGTGGATTCATCCTCGAAATGATGCACCAACTCGTCTAATCCTCCCAGAGCCACATTAGCGGCCACATTCCCAGGTGGAATCTCATCAGGGTCCTCCTCCTCCTCCTCTTGCTCGACAACTGGCGCGGCGGCGCGTGCGGCAAGTAGGTAATGTGGCATTGGCGGCATTGGCTGTGTTCAGCTGCGGTGGCGATAGCGGCAGCCTGGCGATCCATCCCGTCCCTCATCGCCTCAAGCATGTGCATGATCCCCACAAATCTCTCGATCCTCCCGGGCTCTTTGCCGACCGATCGGAGGTATTTTCGCACCACCTGCACTGGTCCCGGCACTGGTTCCGGCCTGTGCTCCTCCCGAGGCACCATGGCCACCAATCCTCAGCGAAGACCCACCTCGAAACACGGGCCCTGCTGCCCTCTTCCGAGCAGCTCTCGGCACTCGGTCACTCATACTGGAGGCTCAAACAGACGCCTATTGGCGAATTCCAATACCCCATTAGAAATGAGTGACCTCACAATCAATTTAACAAACAACTAACAATCACATGCATTAGAATAAGTAAGGTCTTTCCTACTAACTATCCCATGACTCATCGCCCTTATCACTCCATACACTGACCATGCTCTGATACCACTTAAACGGGGTTATCACGCCTCGAACCCCGAGACATGTGAACAACCAGCCATGGTCGTTGAATTGCAACATTCCCAAGTAGTGTCGCCGACCCAATTTAATTTTATTATGCACATGCGGAACGTAATAATAAACCCCTGATAATTTAAAAGTGGGATAGAAACAGGAACAAAAATTAATTTAATACAAACCAACATACTATCATAAAATCATCCAAAGTTTACATACGACCAAAATGAGTCAGAGTCTATGTGCATCAAAAAGAGGTCAGACTGCACACTAGGGGTCGATCTACCAAAAAGAAGAAACAGTCCTAAAGCTACTAGTCGGACTCGATTGTCGATCCCCCATCTTCAAGCTCGCGACTCCCGAACACCGCACCGGAGTCCATCATCCTCCACGGTACCGCCATCTACGGCCCTGAAATATTTTTCCCACAACGGGGTGAGACATTGTCTCGGCAAGTTCACCCCTCCTAAGCCCCTATTAGAAAGAAAATACACCCCAAAGCATGACCTAGCCACACATCAAGAAGACTTACCTCGCAATAGTCCGCGCCGCAGTTAGTACAGTTCATATTATTCAATCACGTGCAAATGTGACAATTGAATAAACCAAAGCACAATCACATCATCAACCAATCAACCACTTGGATCGTCTCCGCGATCAATCGGCTCGGCCGATTACATGTCATTCAATCAAATCAATCACTGCCCCCAACCTCGACCCTAAGGGTAGACTCAACCATCGGTGGTAATCACGGCTCCACGTGGCACGACCTTTAATAAGGTGGTCAAACACGGCCTCTAGTAGGCGGTTCATCACGGCCCCAAAGGCACGACCTCTAAAAGGTGGCTTATCACGGCCTCACTAGGCACGGCCTCTCGTAGGCAGTTCATCACGGCCCCAAAGGCACGACCTCTAATAGGTGGTTCATCACGGCCTCACTAGGCACGGCCTCTAATAGACGGTCAATCCCGGCCAAATTCCCAACAACTCCTACACTTGGAATTTCTACACATAACCCCTAAATAATACAATCACACTCAATTCGTCACCAATCAAGCATCAAATTTAAATTCTAACATCACAGCAGCGATCAGCACGAAATTCCGAGCAACCTAGGGGCTAAAAATAAATTTTTCCGTTTTTTAAATAATATTTAATTAAATTTCGGAATATTTTAATATTATTTTATTCATCCGAATTTCGAACCAATTAAATAAATCTAAATTAAATTCTAATATGTCACATCACACTTAACATTAAATAAATCACTTTTAACCTTAATTAAACTCAAATTAACTTAATCCAATTCCTTAATCCAACTTATAATAAAATAATCTAATCTATCCACCTAAACACACTTAATTTAAACTAAACATACTTAAGGCATAATTAACCGTCTAATCAAGGATTAGTGAGATAAACTCACTAGATTAGGGCGCCGCTTAGCTCAACTTGAAGAGGCCGACGCCGGGATCGATTTTCCCCAAAGCCGATCTCGCGTCCGGGGCCGGGAATGGGCTGAAACGGGCCTAAGAAGTGGCTAGAAACCCACTAAATTCTACTGCTGTTCGGCCGAAGGGGGAGGCGCGACGGTGAGGCTTCACGGCGGCAGTTTGACGGAGAAGGAGGCGGAGGAGAGGGCGGCTCGGGCTGATGGCGACTTGGACGGCAGCGAACGGCGGACGGGGATGCGAGCTGGTCGAGAGGGGCGGGGGAGCTTCGGGCGAGGCGGTGGCGAGCTCGACGGCGCGGCGAGCGGCGCGGGCGGACGGCACGACAGCGGCGGCTCGGCGCGGCGGTTGGCGACGGCGTGATGGCGAGCGGCGCGGGCAAGGGGAGGGGTTCGACGGACGGAGGCTGGGGGGGCTGCCGGTTTTCCTTTTTCTCTTTTTCTCTTCCCTCTTCCTTTTCTCTCTCCTAGTCCCAAGGTTGAAGAAGAAATCTCCACCCTCCACTTGTCACCACCTCCTTCACCCTAGCCACATCACCATGACATCATGTGGGTGATGTCATCTTCCACTATCTCCTTCCCACAACTTCATTCAATGGTTGCATTTCACTTTTCCGCCTGGGGGGTCCAATTTTTGCACATTCTAATTTCCTCAATTTCTCAATCAATTCTCTTCTAATTGAGTCCAATTAAAATCCATAAAATTAATCCAAGACCCTATTAAAACTTGTGACATAACCGGTCTCAAATTTTTTAAATTTCAATTTCAATTTTCACGGTTAAATTCAATCTGGTGCGATTTGAGCACGCCTGATCCACTGAGTAGCTTTCAGGGAATTTTCTTGCATCCAACCCGAGGGTGATCAGTCCTCGAGCTTGACACGTCAAAATCCCTTAATTGCTTCACCCAATAGACCGGTCCTCACGCGAGTGGCCAACTCAGAAGGACGACTACACACACAGATGAATCGCCCGGTTCAATTGACTGAAAATAAATTCAAGAAAATTCGGGATGTCACAAGAGCAAAGGGTGGCAGAACTAAAGGAGTATAGTGATTAACAGGTGGGGGGGAAGAGAATTGTAGTAAGCCTAACGAGATGGTCCAACTTGTTGGCGTTGAGTTTGTGTTTGAGTTGTGGGTGGATAATACGTAGGCTGATTTGGGTGGGCATATTGAGCCTGATTGGGAGTTGGTGGAGGTGCAAAATGTAAGTTATACCTTTACCCACACATGACAACTTTGTGACCTGGACGTCAGCATAATTGGCAATAGACAATGTTGTGACAACCACGACCACGACCACGACCACGACCACGACCATGACCGAGACCACTAGTGGCAGATTGGGAGTGGGTAAAATTCCACTTTATTGCCTTCTATGGGGACCAAAAGAGTTGTTTTGGCCAGTAGGGGAGAAGCTTCTCAGATTGGTTAACAATGGTGTTGTTCCGATGTATGTTGCAAGTGCGGCAGTGGTGGTTGTGCTGTATTGGAATTGGGCAATTCAATTCGGCCTTCATGAGATAAGAGGAGACCATGAAGGTCCTCACGGGAGAGTGGATTGGCTTGGGTTTGCACCGAAATTGCAGATGATAGTCGGTCGTATTCACTGCCAAGGCCATGGAATAGATGAGTTTGATATTCACTTTCAAAAAAAATCTCACCTATGGCTGAGAGTTGATCACAAATTTCAGTCACTTGTTGTATGTATTCTGTGACTTATCTTCCGCCTTCGTTAATTGTTTGCAGTTGCATCTGAAGAAATAAAGCCCGGGCTAAAGATTGAGTCGCATATGAAGAAGAAAAATATGCCCGTTCTGAAGCCGAAGCGCGGTGTTTGGACAAGTGGGTGACGATTAGTGTGGTAAATGTAGCCATTATCCACCCAAGGGCTTTATGGTCTCTTATTAATCAGGTTGTGTATAATGGATTTTGAGACAGAGTTGAGTTGGGGTTGCCTTCTTGTTGCAGGATGTGCTGTGGTAAAGTTTGCTCGGTGCCTTCTACACTAGAAAGAAGTTGGGAAGCCAAGAGGAAGGGAGTGAGACGTGTTTCCCAACTCACAAAATTTGTTCCATTGAATCTTTCACCGATTGAGGGAGTGGAGATTACAATTGGAGTAATTGGAACTGGGAGAACTGATGGATTTTTCTTTTTGTTGGGCCTATTTTGGCCTGATGGGCCCAAAGGCTCGGCCCATGGGTTTAGGGCCCATGGAAGGAAGTGGTATAAAAGAAAAAGAAAAAGGGGTGAAAAGACACGTTTTACATTTTTGGTTTTGGACGTGTACGTATCAACGACGCTCTCTCTCCTCCCTCTTGAAGAACAGTAACGTCTTTCCCTCCTCGAATTGCAACGCCGGGTGTTTAGTCTCGTGGAAATAAGGTGCGTTCGTCCCTGTGATGCACTTTTGATCGGTGATTCGTGATTGGGTGTTGAAATCTCCTTCCGCTGCGTTTCTCCTCTTTTTGGGATCGTTTTTGTGTCGAAACGATCGTTTTGGGAATCCTGTTTCCCGAATCCAAACCTTTCAAGAACAAAGGAAACATAGGTAGTTTAAGCGGAAACTTGGGGAACATATGAGAGGAGAGGCTGATACAAAAGCCATTAATTTTCTTTATGCAAAAAGGCTTTCGCCAAAGAAGCTCTAATACCAACTTTGACAGAGGATCTGATCGAAGGATAATAGAATAAATGGATGAGAAAAGTGAAAAGAGTGTTTTCTGTATCAATCGTTTTTCACTCTACGCTATTTTATAAAGTTTCTCTTTGTACACATTGCAAATAATATTCATTTTATGTTGAATATCAGGAAAAGATCAAGATCGTACATTGTTTGATATATATATATACTCTAAGCATCTTGTGTTGAAAACCAGAAAAGATCGTATTGTCTGCTAAAGATGAGAAACAAATCAAGATCATATCTTATCAAGAAAAGATCATATATTTTACTTATTCAACAAGGATCATGCATCTTTTTAAGTTTCACGTGGGACATGAGGATGTAGTCAAAGAAGCTGAGGAAGATATTTATGTTTTTGCAATAATACTGGGACTTGGAAGGGACTCAATTTCAAGTGCGGGTGTCTTAATTGGACCATCGGCTCAATATAATCATCAGCACTCCATCATTGACTGAAAAATGATAAAGAAAAGGTCCTTTGCCTTGAGAAGAGGGCGACGTCCGATTACTTGGCCTTTCTTTTTCTTTTGCCTTTTTTTTTTTTTCTTTTTTTGCCTATTTTAATTTGCTCTTTTCACAAGGACTGGCCAAAGCTACACCTCTTAGCTCCCCTAGGATGAAAGAAGATTGTCGGCCGTTTTTCAGATGTGTCAACCTGCTTCACCTCCCTTAATTCAATGTCCGTTCTGCCCTTTATTGATCTGTTGGAAGAAAGAATCAACCGGCATCCATAATTTATTTCTTCTTTTTTTCTTTTTAATTTATAATTCGGGATCATAAGTATGGAGATTTGGTTTTCTAGAGGCCTTAGAAAACCCCGCACGCCCCAAGAATTGATTAATCTATGCCTTTAGCTTATGCAATTGGCCCTAATTCAATATAATTTGCACGCAGGTTGTGAAATTCAAAAGAATCTAAACTGGACATCCCTGAAGACTTACTTAACCACCCAACCCTTCTGATTACTTCCAATATTCTTACAATCGGCCTTTCTTAAGATTTGTCTTTTCATAGCGATATTGGTAAATAATTTCTGGTCCATGAAATTTTTCATGATCACATGAATCAAGTAAAATACAAGCAAAGCATTCAATTTACGCATTAGGTCTTTTCACGTCCATCAATTCACATGCAACTCAAACCTTAGAAACCTAAATGTACTCATCTTTCGTGGCTTAGCTTACTCCAAATTAACATTCATTCATTCATCAATTTTATATGGCATCATGCCGACTTTGATATCCCCAAACGAACCTTATCATCATAAGGTAAATAACGTAAATAACACTAACGTTATTCTCATCCCTGTGTCTCACGATAATTCTTTCAATCACAATCTGTGTGGCACTTCGATTTCCAATGACCTTCTTTGGTCTAAGTAAAGTAAGCCTTACTTCCGCTATCACTCTCACACGCCTTACTTTCGCTCTCATTCTCACACAAGGAAGAGAATTCTTAGAGAGAGGAACTTTAGAGAATACTTATATTGTTCAAATGAAAGTACATTATACAAGTGAGAGAAAGGGCTACCCTATTTATATGAGAGCCATCTAATTACAACCATTGATCTAAGAGGTTTAGGAAGATTTGAACTAAGAATTTTGCTCTGATATAATGTGATATTTTGTGAGACAATGTAAACTGTTCTAAAAACTTAAACTATTATAGGAATATGTGGTTTAATATTTAAATTTATAATACTTCTCCCTCATGCGTTGGCTGGATTTCAGCCTAAGTCAAGCGTAGAATTATGTAATTGAGAAGGCAGATAGAGGTCTAGAAGATTTGAACTCAATACCTCATTGCTCCGATATCATGAAAGAGTTTTTTGGACCACTGTCAAATATTTTTAAAAGTTAAGTTGTTAAATGAATGTGTAATTTAATATTTAAATATATTAATAGAAGACCCATATTAATTGTTTGGCTTTCTCGTTGAAAGAAAAAAAAAATCGTTCTTTAATTTTCTTGTTGATTAAGAATGATCGGATCATGTAGAAATGCTGACGTTCAAGATTTCTTTTACCATCCTTGCTCTATAAATGAACACCCACTCTCCTTTACAAGGCAAAGCTAAACTCTTCCCCGCTCTCCCTACACCCCACCCCTCCCCCGAGAGTGTTCAAGTGTGAAGATGAGAATTCAAAAGCCATTTAAGTTGTTGTTGTTGTGGTCGCTTTTGGGCCTTATGATGAGGTCGACAATGGCCAAAGAGGCGGTGATCCACGAAACAATGCGGTTCGACACCGGCGGGCTGAGTCGATCGGCCTTCCCGAAGGATTTCGTCTGGGGGACTGCGACCTCGGCTTATCAAGTCGAAGGCATGGCTGACAAAGAAGGCCGCGGGCCGAGCATCTGGGACGTCTTCGTCAAAATTCCAGGTATTTCTTTCATCATTTCCATCTATTAATGCTTCTCAAATCAATCTTCTTTTGTCAAGCGATGATGACAGTTGAAGAAATGAAGTTTCACACTCCAAATGCCATTTGACCATGCTGTAATCGATAAGATACTACACTCCACTCTGTGGCGGCATGATGATGCGTGCTAATATTTTCAAGTGTGAGGTCACGAGTTTAGAACCTGCTAACAGTAGTAGCGAACATGATACACATCACAGTTTCCTGGGTTTCCCATTTTGCTGTTGATGCTTTTCATTGATTATGTTGATAAAGTGTCCTGGTAATGTGATGTGTACAGGAAATGTGGCCAATAATGCAACTGGGGAGGTTTCAGTGGACCAATATCACAGATACAAAGTGAGTGTTTCTTTCCTTGTCGCCATCTGTTTGTAAAGTTCTCATCAGACAGTGAATAAAAGAGCTCTTGATGCATACATAGATTGGACAAAAAGGTTCCCTCCCCAAGATTTTCTGGTGTGTGAATGTAAGACAGAAGGAATCTAGCGCTTACATTGGGTCTCTTGAGGACTAAACAAAAGATTTTGGTTCAGACGTATATATGGTGTCCTAATGTTCCTAACCTTTGTTTGGTTTATATTATATCTCCGAATTTTATACTTCTTATGTACGGTCCATTCATTTATTCGCTTATGGACCCGCTTCTTGACAATTTCTTGAGAAAAACGAATTGTCACATTGCATATCTTAATAATTCAAGCTTTGTCCCAGTGTTGTTCTACCGGGTTGGTATTGTACATAAAGAAACATGAACATGCTACATTTATTCTTTTGTCCCACTTAGCGATGTACCCAATACATCTCTGGCACTCTTCAATCCTGTTATGCTGTTACAGGGAGATGTGGATCTAATGGCGAAGCTGAACTTCGACGCCTACCGTTTCTCAATTTCGTGGTCGAGGATTTTCCCTGGTAATAACAAATATTATTGTTCTTATTGCTTCGGAGCTGACCCTCCCAATCAAGTAGTTGATGTAACACGTGATGTTTGACATGATGCAGATGGAACCGGGAAGGTGAATTGGAAGGGAGTTGCTTACTACAACAGGTTGATCAACTACTTGCTTAAGAAAGGTAGATGAATAAATGAATCCAAAAAAGACTTTGAAACCTGTCTTGATTTCACAATATCATTTACTAAGACAATTGTGTTGTGTTATGTTATGTTAAGCTGCGAAATGAGCCAAAGGACTTTCTCTTTGCAGGCATCACACCGTATGCAAATCTGTATCACTATGATCTTCCAGAGGCTCTGGAGAAGAAGTATAAGGGACTGCTGAGTCCCAATGTAGTGTAAGTATCATCAGGTGTGCCTTATTTAAATTGATGAACAAAATATGTTTGTCAACATTGGGATTTGATTGGGGCTACATTGACCATGCAGGAAAGATTTTGCTGATTACGCGGATTTTTGTTTCAAGACTTTTGGCGATAGAGTGAAGAACTGGATGACTTTCAATGAACCGAGAGTGGTGGCTGCTCTCGGATATGATAATGGGTTATTCGCCCCCGGAAGGTGCTCAAAAGCGTATGGGAACTGCACAGCAGGAAACTCAGGAACCGAGCCTTACATTGTGGCCCATTATTTGATCCTGTCTCACGCAGCAGCAGTTCAGAGATATCGAGAAAAGTATCAAGTATGAATACAATTTCTCATATGTTCTTTCTGCTATGAAACTATTATTAGCAGAGTAGTGTTTGCCTGTTTCTATTTAAGCTATACTTTGTGTACGAATGGAGAATGTGTGCGCATGTGCAGGAGAAGCAAAAGGGAAGGATCGGTATTCTTTTGGATTTTACTTGGTACGAGCCTCTTACCAGATCAAAGGCCGACAATTATGCTGCTCAAAGAGCAAGAGACTTTCACGTTGGATGGTAATAATGCCCCTACATCTTACAAGATCTTGCCAAAGTACTGCTAATCAATGTTGCTTAGGCTCGATAACCAAAGATTCAAATCAAGAATTCTATGCACATTTCAATTTGCATCGAAAAACTTGAGCTTTACATGGTTTTGGTAGCATTCCCAATTAAGGCAACCTTTGGAAGTCATATATTGCGAACTTAAAGTCCAAGGATCCTACTGTAGGTTTATTCATCCAATTGTGTATGGAGAGTACCCGAGGACAATGCAAGAAATTGTCGGGGACAGGCTTCCAAAATTCACCGAAGAAGAGGTTAAGATGGTGAAGGGCTCAATGGATTTTGTCGGTATTAACCAATACACAGCTTACTACATGTATGACCCGCATCAACCGAAAGCTAAAGTTTCAGGGTACCAGCAGGACTGGAATGCCGGATTTGCCTGTAAGATACTTCATTTCTTCATTATAGTCGAATAGGGTGTACACTATACTGTATTGTAATTGATCGTGTACTGAGAGATTATCTTCTTGAAATTTTTTCAGTTGAAAAACATGGAGTGCCTATTGGTCCAAGGGTAAGAAGTACATTCACTCAATTTGGACGATGGTCCTGATCTCTGTTTTATTATTGATCTATGTGAATTGCATGTGATCAAAGTCGCTTTAAAATTGCTGCAGGCACATTCTTCCTGGCTTTATAATGTACCCTGGGGATTGTACAAAGCTGTGATGTACATCAAGGAGCGTTATGGGAACCCCACTGTGATTCTGTCCGAAAATGGTACACCTCTATGCAATAAGTGCTGAATCATCCTCTAGCAAGTAATTGCAGTGTTTTTAACAATTTAGTAATTTATATTACAATTTTAGGCATGGACGATCCGGGCAATGTCACGCTCTCTCAAGGACTGCATGACACCACGAGGATCGACTTCTACAAGGGCTATATAACCCAACTGAAGAAGGCTGTTGATGATGGAGCTAATGTAGTGGGCTACTTCGCATGGTCTTTGGTCGACAACTTCGAGTGGAGGTCGGGCTACACATCACGGTTTGGAATCATCTATATTGACTATACCAACCTCAAGAGATACCCCAAAATGTCGGCCTATTGGTTTAAGCAGCTGCTCACCAGAAAAAAGAACTGAGGTTACCCAGGGATGAAGTTTTTATCCTCAGTTTAGAATTTAGAAGAGGATGAATGATGTCAATCGTGAAGTGCTCGTCATCATAAATTATAAGCTTCTGCTGTATTCTTCATACGCAGGTTCTATGTTTCGCTTTCCTTTAGTATGAATAGGTGCTGAATAAATTTGACCTTAAGGCGTGTCAACGTAATAAAAGAAATGGTGTTCCATGACATTCGCTAACAATTTGCAGGGTTCTGAGTCGAGAACCGCTTGTAGAGTCACTCTAGCTACTCTGCTGATAAACATAAATTTGGAAAAGTAGCAACACTATGATCGTCCCATAAATTGGCACTGCACGAGGAACGATTGATTTCCTTGAATGTTATGCTATTGATCGAGGAAATGCAGAGGCAAATCTTCTGGACGGCTATCGTAAATAGCTCAAATTTGTTGCACGCATGCCGAAATGCCATGCTCAGTTTTTGTTCATGCCATCTAGTAAAAGCTGATTGCAAGAGACCTCGGAATCTTTAACAATGGGCTCACAGAAACATCATCTGCCTTATTAGATTCTCAAAATGGTAAGAAATACCTTATAACTATGTCGGAAAATATGACTTCAAAATAATAGAGCAATCAAGTCGAACTTTGAGACGTAATATTATTTTCTTTAAGGATTTATTTGTCCCACAATATTATTAATGGTCACCGACAAATATCCTTCAGAATACAACAAAAATTTTAAATGAGAATACTAGATGACAATTCTAATATATCTCTAAGGTCTCTTTAGGAAATAATTAAAAAAATGGCTATAATTTTGAAAAGAAGACTCAAAAATGATCTCGTACTCGTTCGTCTAAAAACTGACACACTCACACACACACACACACACACATCTCTAAGGTCTCTTTAGTAAATAATTAAAAAAATGGCTGTAATTTTGAAAAGAAGACTAAAAAATGATCTTGTACTCGTTCGTCTAAAAACTGACACACACACACACACACACACACACACACATCAATTTTAAAGAATATATGCGACTTTTCACGAAAGGTTACAAAGTGAATAAATATATCCTTTTGAAAGAAGTTGCAAAATGAACAAATGCAACTCTTTGGAAAAAGTTGCAAACTAAACGAGTATTATTTCCAAAGGTTGTCTTGAAAAGACATATACACACACACACATATCAATTTTAAAGAATATATGCGACTTTTCACGAAAGGTTGCAAAGTGAATAAATATATCCTTTCGAAAGAAGTTGCAAAATGAACAAATGCGACTCTTTGGAAAAAGTTGTAAACTAAATGAGTATTATTTCCAAAGGTTGTCTTGAAAAGACATATATATATATATATATATATATATATATATATATATATTCAGAATAATAAAATATAATAAAAAATAATATTTTTTTACTAAATAAAATTTCAAATTTTCATAATTTCTAAAAATACTTAATAAACAAAAACAACTTTTGATCTAATAAAGATTAATAAGATAACTATATGAAATAAAATAAAAATAGAGGAACTAGTGCTAATTAAACCGCACGAGGTGACTTTTCACGAAAGGTTGCAAAATGAACAAAGATATCCTCTCGAAAGAAGTTGCAAAATGAACAAAGATATCTTCTCGAAAAAAGTTGCAAAATGAACAAATGCAACCTTTCTCGAAAGGTTGCATACTGAACGAATATCATTTCTAAAGGTTGTCTTGAAAAAACACATATATTAAAATTCGAAATAATAAGAAAATAAAAAATAATAATAATTTTTTAACAAATAAATTTTCATAATTTCATAATTTCCAAGAATACTTAATAAACAAAAACAACCTTTGAACTAATAAAAGTTAATAAAATAACCGTATGAAATAAAATAAAAATAAATGGATTAGTCCTAATTAAACTGTGGGCGTGCAAGTGTGCCAAGTGCTAAGTATACTTAATAATCGTGTAATTATTCAAACACTCGCACACGAGTATGGTGGGGTCTAGCCCACACCTAATCTATTGGAAAGACAAATATATATGGGAAAGGCAGCTGTGATATGCTTTTATATATATGCTTTTATTTAGGCCTTTTATTTAGGCCATTTACTTAGGATATTTTGTGTACATATCTTTTATTGTGTTATCTTTGTATTTTTGGTAGTTTAGCCTTATTAGGAGATTGTTTGATAGCTGTATCTTCTTGTATATATGTTGCGTTTCTATGGTAATGAAAGACAGAATTCTCATTCCAAAATTCCTCAGTTCTTTTACATGGTATCAGAGCCATGGCTGATGGAAAGAAAGGTGAGGAGAGTTCTGGAACAAACAAGAAAATCTCTAGCCCTTACACACTTTGAATTCGAATGACAACCCGGGTAACTTGATTACCCAAGTTCGGTTGAAGGGCGAGAATTATGAAGAATGGGCGCGAGCCATGCGGACTGCATTACGAGCCAAGAAGAAATATGATTTTATTGATGGATCTGTCAAGCAACCAGCGAGAGGATTATTTGGAACTTGAAGATTGGTGGACGGTTAATTCCATGTTGGTTTCTTGGGTGTTTAATACCATTGAACCGACACTTCGCTCGACTATCTCTCACATGGAGAACGTGAAAGATCGTGGGATGATATCAAGCGAGAGATTCTCATTGGGAATGGTCCACGGATGCAGCAAGAAGCGAGATCGGATTTGGCCAATTGTAGGCGGGATGGTCAACCCATCGTGTCCTATTTCGGTAAACTCAAAATCTTGTGGGATGAAATAAATAACTATGATCAGATACTAGTTTGTGTTTGTACAGGTTGCAGATGCAATTTAACCATTGAATTGGAAAGAAAGCGTGAAGAAGAGAGAGTTCATCAGTTTTTTATGGGCTTAGATGAAGAAGGATATGGAATAGTGCGCGCTAATATTTTGAGCACTGAACCTTTGCCTAATCTAAATCGTGTCTATGCTATGGTTGTTCAGCAAGAGCGAGTGCGAACTATGACACGAACCAAGGATGAAAGAGGCAATCCCATGAGTTTTGCAATCCGGGCTGGTGGTCAAAATTCAAGGGGGGATAAAGATAAAATCCCGTTTTGTTCTAATTGCAATCGAGAGGGACATGATGCTGAAAGTTGTTTTCAACTAATAGGATATCCAGAATGGTGGGGTAATAGACCACGTGGAACCTCTGCTGGACAAGGTAGTGGTCAAAAGCGTAGTAATAGAGGTGGACGTAACAAGGGAGGTGGTGCTCGTGCCAATGTCTCATATGCAACTGGAGTTGATAGTGGGCGAGGAGTTGTGACGGATTCAGATCGAAAAGGTCTTAGTGGATTGAAAGATGAGCAGTGGGCAACTTTATTGGGAATGTTAAGTTCTCATCAGAATAGTGCCTATGAGAGGTTGACAGATAAACATAGTATTTTTCCTTGGATTATTGACACAGGAGCTTCCCACCATATGACAGGAAGTTGGCATTTTTGAGAGAATTGCGTGACATTGTGCCATGCTCAGTCGAGTTACCTGATGGAGAAAAGACCATGGCAATGAAAGAAGGAAGCTGTGTTGCTTGGAGGAAACTTGAAATTGCGACGAGTTCTTTTTGTCCCCAATTTGAAATGCAATCTGATTTTTGTATCACAACTTCTTAATGATTCAAATTTGGTTATTCAACTCACTAACAAAATATGTGCTATACGGGACCTAAATTCGAGGAACCCGATTGGAGCGGGTGAGCAACGCGAGGGCTTTACTTTCTCAAGGGAGGGACTTGGTACATGCTTGCACGGTGGCTGATATGGAACCCTTTGAGCTTTGGCATAAAAGAATGGGTCATCCTTCTTCTAAGGTGGTGGAGTTAATTCGAAGCTGGCAAAATGGTTAGGAAAACCAATAAAACTTGTGAGGTTTGTTTTAGAGCAAAACAAACAAGAGAGATCTTCTTTTCTAGTGACAATAAAGCTAAAGATTGTTTTGAATTAATACATTGTGATTTGTGGGGGCCTTATAGAGTTCCAGCTTCATGTGGAGCAATTTATTTCTTGACAGTTGTTGATGATTACTCTCGTGCTGTGTGGATATATTTGTTGAATGGAAAAAGTGAAGTGGCTTGTGTTCTTAGGAAGTTTATTGCGATGGTTAGATGCCAATTTGAGAAAAATGTGAAAATCGTTAGAAGTGATAACGGAAGTGAATTTTTGTGTTTGAAAGAATATTTTGATGAACATGGGATATTGCATCAGACTTCTTGTGTTGGAACACCTCAACAAAATGGCCGAGTGGAAAGAAAGCATCGCCATATCCTTAATGTTGCAAGAGCTTTGCGTTTCCAAGCAAATCTACCCATAGAATTTTGGGGAGAATGTGTACTCGCAGCTGGGTATTTGATTAATAGGACTCCATCTATATTATTGAATGGTAAAACCCCATATGAGATTATTTTTGGCCAACCTCCTTCTTACAAACATATTCGGGTTTTTGGTTGTTTGTGCTATGCGCATAATCAGAATCGGGATAAAGATAAATTTGCTAGTAGAAGTCGTCGATGTGTTTTTGTTGGTTATCCATTGGGAAAGAAGGGGTGGAGATTGTATGATTTAGAAACTGGTGAATACTTTATTTCAAGAGATGTAGTGTTTGTTGAAACGGAATTTCCATATGCTGATGAGAAAACAGTAAGTGATGAACTCATTAAAAATAGAGTTATGGAGTTGGGTGATGAAGTTGATGATTTAAAAAGTGACATGAGAGAGGAGCACACCGAAAGTGTAGATAGAGAAAATGAGGTGAATCATGAAATGGAGGAATTGAGGACGTGGAAAGAAGTGAAGTTGTTGAAGAGCAGTTAGGCAGGGGACAAAGGGTCAAGCAATCGTCTGTTCGTTTGAAAGATTATGTGACAAACACCATCAGAATAAGCCCCTCGACATGCTCATTTGCCCGATCTGATTCCTCAGGTATGCCTTATTCTATAGCACGTTATGTGAGTTATAAAAAATTTTCTATGCAACACTGGTGTTTCTTGGCAGCAATTATTGCAGGACATGAACCAAACTCTTATGGGGAAGCAATTAAAGATGAACGGTGGAGAGAGGCCATGAGTAAAGAAATACGAGGCTTTAGAAAATAATGGCACATGGACGGTCGAAAATTTGCCGCCTGGGAAGAAAGCAATTGGGAGCAAGTGGGTGTATAAAATTAAGTACAATTCTGATGGAAGCGTTGAACGATACAAGGCACGATTGGTGATACTAGGAAATAAACAAGTTGAAGGCATAGATTATCAGGAGACTTTTCCTCCTACAGCAAAAATGTGCACTGTATGCACTTTTCTTGCCGTTGCAGCTGCAAAGAATTGGGAACTTCATCAAATGGACGTTCAAAATGCTTTCTTACATGGCGATTTAGAGGAAGAGGTTTACATGAAGATGCCACCTGGATTTGCCTCTCAATCGTCAGGGAAGGTATGTAGACTTCGAAAATCTCTATACGGTTTGCGGCAAGCACCTAGATGTTGGTTTGCGAAATTGGCAGCATCTTTGAAATCTTATGGATTTCGGCAATCATATTCAGATTACTCCTTGTTCACTTTTCAAGTTGGGACTGCTCAATTGAATGTGCTTATTTATGTTGATGATCTCATTATCTCTGGTAATGATATTCCCGCTGTGCAAAAGTTCAAGAACTATCTAAGTCGTTGTTTTCATATGAAAGACTTGGGGAAGCTGAAATTTTCTGGGGATTGAAGTGGCAAGAAACTCGGATGGTATTTTCTTGTGTCGGCGTAAGTATGCATTGGATATGATTTCGAGGTCGGATTCTTTGGGTTCCAAGCCGGCTAAAACTCCTCTTGAACAAAATCACAAGTTGGCCCTTCGAGAGTGATGATGTAGACAACCACGCTCGGTATAGGCGTCTAGTGGGCCGGCTTATTTATCTAACAATAACTCGACTGAATTGTCTTCTTGTGTACATATTCTTGCACAGTTCATGCAGCGGCCAAAGAAAGCTCATTGGGAGGCAGCTATGAGAGTTTTGTGTTATTTGAAAGGAAATCAGTCGGGGTATTATGTTGCGTGCCAATTGTGACCTCAAATTGTACGCTTCTGCGATTCGACTGGGCTAGTTGTCCTTTGACGAGACGATCTTTGACTGGTTACTTTGTTCTTTTTGGAGAATCACCTATCTCGTGGAAGACTAAGAAGCAAATGAGGCAGTGTCTCGCTCATCGCTGAAGCTGAATACAGGTCTATGAGTACTACGGTTTGTGAACTTAAGTGGTTGAAAGGATTATTGGATTCTCTTGGTGTGAAACATTCTCAACCTATGCAACTGTATTGCGATAGTCGGACAGCTTTACATATAGCCGCCAATCCCGTTTATCATGAGCGTACCAAGCATATTGAAGTGGATTGTCATTTTATTCGTAATGAGATACTTAATGGTAACATTCAAATAGATTATGTACGTAGTTCAATGCAGCTAGCTGATATTTTCACGAAGACGTTGGGATATGATCAATTTAACTTTCTTCTTCGCAAGTTGGGCATTCGAGATCTCCATGCTCCAACTTGAAGGGGGGTATTGGAAAGGCAAATATATATGGGAAAGGCAGCTGTGATATGCTTTTATATATATGCTTTTATTTTAGGCCTTTTATTTAGGCCGTTTACTTAGGATATTTTGTGTACATATCTTTTATTGTGTTATCTTTGTATTTTTGGTAGTTTAGCCTTATTAGGAGATTGTTTGATAGCTGTATCTTCTTGTATATATGTTGCGTTTCTATGGTAATGAAGGATAGAATTCTCATTCCAAAATTCCTCAATTCTTTTACATAATCCTTTCTTTAAACGCATTAGAGAATGCTGGCCTATCTCCTCTCAACTTTTCAATGTGGGACAAGTAAAAACACACTTAGTTTGTTTTACAAATAAATTTTCAACAAATTATATCAGAATGAAGGAAATGAACAGTCAATTCTCGATGTAAATATGCACCAGTTCAAAAGTCGAGTACCTTTCAACGCACTAATTAACAAGTAATCTGGATATGCAAATGATTGGCATGTAATTATTACTCTACCAAGTTAACACTCACAGAGAACTTGAGAATAATTTTAAGCTTAAGAATTCTACTCGTGATTGAATAGATCCGCTCAGACATACTTACGGCTGACAAGGAATCGAGAAGAGTAAAAGTTTACATGATAAAAATTATGAATTGACTGAAAATCAGTGGCAATTTCACTCCTTTGATCATAAAACTCTGGCTTCTAGATTAACATAGATTTGTCGGTAATGGCTATTATCTATTGTGCTAGAGGATTCATTAGTAAAGAGTTGAGAAAAACTCATAATACATTTTGAAGTTAACAAAATAATTCATGATTTGTTAAAATTCGTCTGAGTGTATCATAGTAGACTAACTATGGCATCAAAGGAGGCATGGCCGAGTCAATGACGCCATAGAGTAAATGAAACAGCACAAGACGCACGAAATGCTAACGGAGGTGCTATGGAGTTGAATGGAAAAACACAGCAGAGACCATGTTGAAGCTTGCCGTGGAGTAGAATTTGACCGGTTCGAAGAGAAACGGCACAAAAGTGAGCTTTATAAAACATGAAGACACAATTATTGTCAATGGCAAATTGAATGACAGACAACAAATTTGTTGTAATAAAAGTAACAACTAAAACACTTGAAAGACGAAAAGGAGTAGATGGAGTAGGTTCGAGAGTACTTGTGTGGGTGATAGGAAAAGAGACTATCACCCACGCTGAGCTCATGGTGCAGTAGCAAGAGCTGAGAGTGGCAGAAGTAAAAGAGCATAGTGACTAACAGGTGGAGGAAGAGGATTGTAGTAAGCCTGAGGAGATGGTCCAAGTTGTCGAGGTTGAGTTTGTGTGTGTGTGTGTGTGTGTGTTTTTTTTTTTTTTTTTTTTGGGTCTAAAAACGGATAATATATTACTAATGCATATTAGAGGTAGTGTTTTGCATTATGTCAAAATACAACAAATCTCGTAGAAACAAAGGAGGGTTGTAAACCCAATTGGAAGGAAGTAACGATGCCCCATGGGCCTTCGTGGCCCGATTTACTACCAGGTTCGCTTCCCTCTTGCAATGAGCTATCTGTAGATTAGGGCACTGAAGGAGCAACGCCGTGGATGCTTCGATCAAAGGTCTGATCTCCCACAGCAACAGGTTAGGGTTTCGAATGGCTTCAACAAGAGAGAAGCAATCGGTTTCTAGGCTCATCTGATCTGTGTCTTTTCCTTTATGCAGCAAGAAGTGTATCGTGATGTTCAGCGCCATCGCCTCTGCTTGCAAGGCCGAAGAGGCAATGATGGATCGTGCAAAAACCATCGATGACAATACTGGAGGAATCTCGACACACGCAGGCCACCGAAGCTTCACTGCGATCGGATTGGTAAGCTGCATCAGTGTTGATTTTTACCACTCCTTGATTCGGTAGACGCCATCGTTGATCTTGTTCTGCCTGTTGCACACCTCGTCTCAATTTCTCCCGATTTGAGTTTCTATTAGATTTGGCATTTGCTAAAGCTATATGCACGACCTATTTAGAGTTAGGCTGCTGCTGGCGGAAGATGAAGTTATTGTGGGCTTTCCAGATTTGCCAAAAGATTGATGCAATTGTTTCCAAATCTGGTGAGTCGTCTCTGTTTTCTATTAAGGCCCTGTTTGGTTCAACATTTAGAATGGGCTTTGGGGCTCTAAAAGGGCTTGGCTAAATGCAAGTGGTGTTTGGTTCAATTTTTGGAGGATTTTGAGAAGATGCAATTGCATATTGAAAGGGCTTCAAAGGGCTTTGAGGGAATGAAAGGATAGAGGTCCATTGGCAAGTTGCATTTTGGGAATGCAAGTTCATCACTATTCATCTTCTTGATGGAGAAGCTGATCGGAGGCCGACGACTGCTGGCCAAGGGTCGCGCACGCTAGCGACGCGCCGACAACCGCCGCCTGAGGGTCGCCCGACCCCGACAATCATCGTCGGACCTCAGGCGATGCCTGGGTCGCGCAACCCAGGCAATTGATGGCCTAAATCGCGACCTAGGCGGCCACGACCTCGAGGTGACGGTCACCGAGGTCGAGCGACCCTAGGCGGCTTGACCCCGGCGACTGTCGCCTAAGGTCGCCCGACCCGGGCGACGTCTGAGAGCCAGATTTGGCCATCCGGCCGCCAAATCTGGCGATCTAGTGGTCGGACTTCAAAAAAAAAAAAAAATACAAATATTTATTTTATTTTTTAATTTAATAAAAGCCTTTTACAAATGCAAATTTTACCAAATAGTATTTTGACCAAAGTTGTTTTTCAATGCAAATTTTATCAAACGATATTTTCATTTCAGAAAACTCCCTTCACCCAAAGGTAAATGCATTTTTACAAATGCATTCCCCAAAAGTCGAATCAAATGGGCCCTAAGTTGACCAACCATGATTCTATCCGATGAACTCCACTGAACTATTGCTTGATGTTGATTGCTGGGTGGACCCATATATTTTGTGTCCATTGACATAGAAAGAACATATGTTCTGGTGTTTCTAGGACCTTATCTTTGCACAAACAGCAAGTTCGATCGATAGTATGTGTCAATGGTAGAGCTTTTCTCTAGTTGCCAAAGCGTTATTGCAAACTACCCAAAGGAAAGATCGAAGTTTGGGCGTAGAATTCATTTTCCAAATTGCATTCCATAGTTTGCTCTTAAAAGCAGGAAAAATGAGGGGGGGATTGGGTTTTCGTGACCATATTGCTTTCAATAAAGCCTTACTAGGCAAACAGGCATGGTGGCTCTCTCAACAACCTTCCTGTCATGCCCCGAACCTCGAGCGCGTGCCCATCCCTATTTGGTCGATAATAATTTGCGACTTCCCATGACGAGTCGCCGAACCTTTCATTTTATTGCACAAGTAGAAGTGAAAAGAAATCCCCTAACAGTAATCATCTCAGGATAAAAAAGCAGGATAAAACATGCTTTTATATTTACATAGAGTTGAGTACATGGTCGACAACCAAAAGGCTACAAAAGCTTATTTTCCAAAAGAGACGGTCCTAGCTGACCTACACTTCACATCACCTCCTCTCTGCTCCAGGCCTTTCACTCGACGACTCTAAAAAATTGTCCCACAACGAGGTGAGATATAAATCTCAGCAAAAGTCTATGCTCTAAACCCTGATTAGGAGGATAATATGCCCAGAGACATCCTAACAACCCAATCACGCAATTGGCATAGGGGACTTACCTCATCTCAGTTCCACTTTGTAGGTCAGCACAATTTATATCACAGACAGCCATACAAATATGAGCAATAATTAAACTCTAACAACTTGAATGTCTCACTCAATTCTCAAATTAGTACAGGGGTCCTGATTATAGGGCCAAATAATTATGACACATCCCATACCATGTCACACAATTTTGTCCCATAATCTGACACATCAATTCTACTCAACAAGCGTTCCAATTGGCAATTACTCTCACCCTAGGGCATGGCCTACTCCAAGTTTGGTGGTCTATTGGCATAGCCAGGCATCATCTCACCCCATTTAGCATGGTTACATCTCTCGAAGACAACTTTCCCGAAGGAGTATAGGTCCAGCCTCTACTGTGACCCAAATCCTAATAAATGGGTAACGGCCATCCAGCATAATTCGGGGACGGGTTTTTCTTAACCAACACATGACCACTCAATCTCAGCTCAAGACACTATGCATTGCACTCAAATGCCTCAATTAAAATTGTGATCCTAGCCTATTTTCTTCATATTAAAAACACCTAGTGAAATTAGTCGTGCGTGGGTACACGATCAAATTGGATGTGGAAATTCAATAACTCTCTTTTTAAAATCCCATTAGTTTATATAATATATAAAACCATTTTCGATGTTTAAAACCCGACACTCGAGATTTTTTGAATAAATATCAAAGTTCATCAATTTTCGAATAATTGACTCACTTTCCAATCAAAACTCGAATTTCACAAAATAAAACTCGATTGCAGAAATTAACCACACCATTGCGATCAGCACAAAATTCTGGTCATCGGCTATCCCGGCCTAATTTCCGAAAAAATAATTAATAATTAATTAATTTTGAAAATTAATTAATTAATTCAATTTAATTTCTAAAAATACTAACCTATGCCAAAATTATTAAATTAAATAACAATACGGACTAGGAAAATTCCCGAACCCTTCTAGGTAAATAATACAATTTATCCAAGTCTAAACTAATTTAATCTAGCCACCTAATATGCATAATTAAATAATTAAATTTCTAATTTAATCTAACTAACCACCTAATTCCTAATTAAATAAATCTAAACACCCCTTAAACGTTATCAACCTACTAAGAAAAGTTTAGAGTATAAACTCACTGGTTAATTGCGGAAACCGATTCACCACGACGACGGTGCGACAATGGCTGAAATCTGAATTTTCAGCAACGTCGGCGGACACTTGGGCTGAGCCTAAAACGGGCCCAACAAATCTCAGCCCAAATTAAGATTTGTTATTGAAATGGGCTGGGCTAGAAGCGAGCTGACCCCGCAGGCTTGGACTGCTGAAAATGACAACTTGCTGGGCTTCAAAGTTGGATTGGACTAGACTGCTGGACTTTTGGGCCCAGCTAAACTGAAATTCGCTGGGCTTGATGGATCGAAGACAAGCCCAGCCGTTGGGCCACAAGACTTGCGTGGACTGCTGCTGGAAACTAGGCCGATTGTTGCAGGATTTGCTTGCCCAAACCATGGGCTGAAGAGATGCGACCGAGGAGCTACTTCGATCAACAACCCAACTGAGGAAAAGCAAGATTGACCAAAGGAGACACGCAGCTTCGATGGGGTTTTCTTTCGTGGGTGGCACGGCAGAGATTGAAGACGCAAGCCAAAGGAGAAATGGCTGGATTCGCTGGCAGCTAGATGGAGATGAAGACGTGAGCTAGCGGAGAGACTCGGTGGAAGTTTGTGGTCAATTTTCGGTGGACTCCTCTAGGTGCATGAAGAAATGAAGATTACAGGTGTATGGGTCAACAAAAGGATTTTCTATGGTGTTGTTGACCAACGTGGGACTTCGTTCGTGGCTTCTGTGGCTGAGAGGGAAAGGGTGAGTGGAAAATGGGTAGACGGTGGACAAAGAGAGAGAAAGGGTAGACAGTGGACAGAGAGAGAGAGAGGGAGATCAATGCCAAAAATGAAAGAAAAAAAAAAAAAGACAAACAGGGGCAGTGAAAGAGGGGCGTCAATGGAAAGAAAGCAGCTGATGGCTTGGTGTGTTTGGCAAGTTTGGGGAGAGAGAGAGAGAGAGAGAGAGAGAGAGAGAGACAAAAGTCCAAAATCTTAGCAAATGTCTTAAATGCTTGGTCCCCTTAGAGTCCTCAAACTTATCTCAATGTCTCTCAATTCTTTCTTGCATTATCTTCACAAATAAACCCAATTTTGAAGCCCAAAATTGTTGTCTTCTTCAAGATCCGAATTTCACAATTTTTGGGACATCAATTTCTTTGACAAATTCCCAAATTTGACATCCAATTTTGATGTAGAAAAAGCCCACATAATTTCCACAAGTCCCCTTCGTCATATAGCTCGGTTTGCAAGGCGAGAATCTCTTCATTTCGGCCGATCCGAATTTCCGCTAATTTTTCCACGACGTCCAAACGATTTTCCGCAAAAATCCCAGAATATCTGAAAATTTTTCGAAGGAAGAGTCGACATTCCTAAAATAGCTCGTGACATCACAAAACTTTTCATTTTTGAAATCGTATTCAAATTCACGGTTAATTTTACTCCGGCACGCTTTTAGCGTGACCTAGTCTAGTAGGTAACTTTTATGAATTTTTGGTACAATTGACCCGTGATCGATTTATCTTGAGTCACAATGTACATCTCCGACACATTGGCGACTCTCGGTTGTTGTGAAAATCTCAAGATTTCAATTACAAACACAAGATACCCAAAACGTCAGAAAATAAATTTAGTGCCGATCGATGAGAATTTTGCAATCAAGTGGAATCACCCACACTTTGATCACATATCTCAATCAAATCGACCTATCTCTGATCTCTAATCGATTCTGACAGTGTCATAATGACCCTTTGCAGATCAACACGGTCGAGCAGTCAATTTCTGATCGAGTTCTCAAGTCCAATTGCATTTAGATTCCATAATTGCTTCTCCAAATAGTCTGGTTATCTCGTGAGTGATCAACTCAGAGAATTGCACTATTGGCGCGTCGATGAAAGGCTCGATTTATTTAATCGAAAATGAATTCTGAAAATTCGGGCTATCACACTTCCTCCCTGTATAGCATATTATTAAAAGGCTTGTACTTTCACTCTTAATACTTCTGGCATGCAACCAAAGGAACAAGACCCTCCTGGGGATGGCAGAGCATATTAATAGGCCGGGATTCTACAGCAGAAAATATACAATGGTCTGTGGGTGATGAGACACGTATTAAAATCCGAGAGAATAGATGGCTGGCTAAGGGAGTTCTTGGTGGACCTGCACCTAGAGGAGAACCTGAAAGAGTAGCAGATTTTATAATTCTAAACCACAATGAGTGGTATACTCCGCTCCTACGGCAGAGCTTCGTTAGTCAAACAGTGGAAGAGATTATATCTATCCCAATTCGGCCTCAATGCACTAAAGATAGGCTCATTTGGAAAGGCAAGCAGAGTGGTAGATTTACTGTCAAAAGCTGCTATAACAATATAAGAACGTGAGTTGTGGGTGGATGATACGTAGGCTGATTTGGGTGGGCATATTGAGCATGATTAGGAGTTGGTGGAGGTGCAAAATGTAAGTTATACCTTTCCTCACACATGGCAACTTTGTGACCAACACGTTATCATAATTGGCAATAGACAATGTTGCGACAACCACAACCACGACCATGACCAAGACTAACTAGCGGCGGGTTAGGAGTGGGTAAAATTCCACTTTGTTGCCTTGTATGGGGACCTGGAGAGTTGTTTTTTTCCAGTAGGGGAGAAGCTTCTCAAATTGGTTGAAAATGGTGTTCTAATGTATGTTGCAAGTGCGGCAGTGGTGGTTGTGCTCTATTGAAATTGGGCAATTCAATTCGGCCTTCATGAGATAAGAGACCATGAAGGTCCTAACGGGAGAGTGGATTGGCTTGGGCTTGCACTGAAATTGTTGTACTTTAGCTAGTACGTCCATGATGAGGTGCGATTGAATTGCACCGTTTCGCCTTGACAGGAAACGATGGAAATACACCATTTGAAATGGTGTGATGGAAATGGTGTGATGGAGTCATATAAAAAACTCCTGAAGACAACCGTTGGAAATGTTGGCAGAAAATACACTCAAAAATTCCTCTCGTTTTGGGTTCCCTTTTCCATTGAAGAAGAAGGCGTTCCATTTCTTCTTTACAAGAGCAATCGGCATTTATGCCGTGGAAATTGGGTGTTTTCCTCGTGATTGCATTCAGACCAACGTGAGGTATTGTTGTTCGTGATTCATCCATAATTCGACGATCGTTCCGAGGTTAATTATTATTTGCGCATCGGAATTAGGTAAGTCGTCTTCCGCCGACTTGAATTCCATCATTGGTATCAAAGCCCGATCGTGATTTCTGCCTTGTTTTCACCGAATTTTCTCCTTTATCACTTGATATCGAGATCAAGAGATTGAATTCTACACTGTCTGGATGTTCATATGCTCTGAATTGCAATCTGAATTCTTGAAATCTAACCGAAGCGAAGAACAAGATCGGCATCGCGTACACCCATACGGTTTTGGCCAATTTTCGAAATATTTTTTTCAGCCAAAATCAATTTTCGAATATACAAGATCAAAGTACTTGTCGAGACAAGTTCGTGGGTGGGTCGAGCTCGCAGGAGGACGCCACACGCGCCCACACGCGCGGCCAGAAGCCGTTGCGCATGGGCACCACACGCCTGAAGTGCTGGGAACGCCTACAGGTGCACAACACAAGCCAATCAGCGAACCGGCAGGTGCGCGTCACGCGCCGATTGGCGAACCGATGTGTGATGACGTCACCCAACGGTCGATAACGTTAGCATTGTTGAAGAAAAATCCCTTGGAGTTTTGAAGTTGACAAAACAGCCTCAACAGTGTGGTCTAAGGACTCCGAGACTCACTCGGCTACGTCTGAAGTTGTCAAGGTCTAAAGGTTTTCAAAGACAGTCGGACCCAGAATTTCGGTGCGGGGTTTTCCGTCGAAGTCGGTCAAGACTCAGTTTCCGTCTAAAGACCTTCAAGACTCAGTTTCAGTCTGATGACCCTCTAGACCCAAATCTAAGTCTAAAGACAGTTCGCGATTTTTACAGGCTAGCGACAGATTATTCCTATGACTACGGAAAGATAGATATTAGATTTTGTATTTCCTAATCTTAACCATGGAATATCTCTGGCTATGATCAAGAGCTTGGAAGATTTGATTCTTCGGATTTTATCCGTTGAAGATCAAGATTATTTTGGAAGAATCTAATTTTGGGAACTCAAGATCCCGATTGTATGGGCGAACAGATTGATGAGCTGCTTTGTCTACTTACGTTTTCGGGACAAGGAGATCACTTAAATTGATTCAGTCCAACGGGTTGATTGGATGAATGTTTTGGTAAGTGCCAACGGGTATGATGGCACGGAGACTATTTAAGGTGGATCGACGTTGCTTGGAAACAAGGAAAGACTCCGGTAGAAATATCTTGATGTTAGAATCTCCAAAATCACTTGTTCTCTAAAGTCTTTCATATTCAAATTGTGTATCAAAGAGAGTGAGATATAGTGCGAAAGCGTGAGGAAGGCTATAGGAGAGACTGTCAATTGAATAAGTCTAATCCGTCTACTGTAAAGGCACTCTTTTGCTACATAGTGATTACAGCCAGTTGGCTGCTAGCATGGAGAGTGGACGTAGGCTTGGTCTAAGCCGAACCACTATAATCCTTGTGTCAATTCTCTCTTACCTTACTCTATTTACTTTGCGAATACGTAATCTGTTTATTATTAATATATCTTTGATATCAACGTATTGCATCGCAAAAGATTCCAAAAGAATTCCGCAACAACCTATTCACCCGCCTCTAGGTTGATTCACTAGCCCATTTCAATTGGTATCAGAGCAGGTTGCTTATTTATTAGAAGTGTTATTACTTCGAAGCTAAAGATCTATGGCTAGTGTTTTGGCTCAGGGTTAATTGAAGGTCGAGCAACACCAGACCTCCCTACTTCGATGGCAAGGATTACAACGTATGGAAAAACAAGATGAAGGCATTCCTAAGATCTAAAGACCCTATGGAATGGGATGTAGTGGAGAACGGGATTATTCCTAAAGCTACATCAAGCACAAGAAAAGAAATAGCTGATGGAGCAGGGTTACCACAAGCAGAAATCTCTAAGAGACATGCTCTTGATGCAAAGGCTATTTACTCTCTCTATTGTGCATTATCTCCTACTGAGTATAATAGAATTTCATCTTGTGATACAGCCAAAGATGTTTGGGACAGACTACATGTTACTTATGAAGGAACAGATCGAGTCAAATAAACCAAGATCAACATCCTTCTTGGTTAATATGAAGCCTTCAAAATGAAGCCGGGAGAAACCATCACGGATATGTTCGGTCGATTTACGAAATTGTAAACGGCTTGGCATACCAAGGACAGCCAATCTCGAGAACCTATGAAGGTCAATAAATTGTTGAGAGGGCTCTCCAAAGATTGGAATCATGTCAAAACATCTATAAGAGAAACACGAGAGGATCATGCCTCTTTCGGTGGATGAATTGGTCGGCATACTTCAATCCTATGAAGTCGAGCAATTCAATGAGGAATTTGACACAAAAGGTAAGAAGTCAATTGCTTTAAAATCTAATGATGATTCTGGTG
This sequence comes from Eucalyptus erythrocorys, assembly GCA_014182555.1. Lineage (NCBI taxonomy): Eukaryota > Viridiplantae > Streptophyta > Magnoliopsida > Myrtales > Myrtaceae > Eucalyptus > Eucalyptus erythrocorys. The sequence continues at coordinate 11,340,685 of CM024598.1, read as the reverse complement.
TTCTGATTCGAAGAAGACTTGGATGATGAAGAATTGGCACTTCTGATTAGAAAGTTCAGAAGGTTGAATAGAAAAGTTAGAAGATTCAATGGTAAGAAACAAAACAATCAAAGATTTCAAAGGAGATCAAATGAAGAAGAATATACCAGCAAAGAAGTTGTTTGCTTTGAATGCAAGAAAAACGAGCACATCAGACCCAACTGTCCCTTATTGAAGAAAAAGAAAAGAAAACCTAAAAAGTTCAAGAAAGCACTCAAAGCAAAAACGTGGAGTGACACTGAATGTGAGGAGAGTGATGAAGAATATGCAAATATATGTCTTATGGCAGACTCGGACTCAGATTCGACTCGACGCGGTCGGACTCGCACTCGAGACTCGAGACTCAAACAATGGTATCAAGGTTAGAAATCTAAAAATTCCTACCAAAATATCAAAATATATTGATGAACTTTGTTTCAGTCTTAAAGGCTCTCTTAAAAGGATTTCTGAACTAAAAAGGGAGAATTCCAAACTGAAACAACAAGAAAAAATCTTACATGAAAAAGTTGAAAGTCTAGACAAGTCCCTTGCTGTTTCGAAAGAAAATGAGAATGATCTTTCAAAAGAGAATGCTTGCTTGAAAGAAGACTTATTGAAAATCTCAAAGAAATTTTCAATAGGTTCTGAAAAGTTGGATAAGATTCTTTCTATCCAAAGACCTTATTTTAATAAATCCGGTTTAGGAATGACACAAGAAACCGTTCCTTTGATCGATTTCCCAAAAGTAAAGGAAAGAATCAGGAATAGGCCATCAAAAACTTTTTATAAAAATCATTTCCAAAAAGTTTTTGTAAAGCCTGTTGGTAGACATGCCCTTACTTGTTCAAGATGTAAAAGTGTAGATCATTTTGAAAAGGAATGTTCCAAAGTTTGGAGACCTGTTGAGAAGAGCTGGGCAAAGACTATTTATACTACTAACAATGATGGACCCAAGAAGATCTGGGTACCAAAGAAGACATGAGTCTTTCTTTTGATTGCAGGTTACCTTCAAGAAGAAAGTCAAGTGGTATTTGGACAGTGGATGTTCAAGACACATGACAGGAGACTCAAGTTGTTTTACAAAATTCTTTCATATAAAAGGAGGAAATGTCTCTTTTGGTGGTAACAACAAGGGTAAGATTGTTGGTCAAGGAACTGTGATGATTGGAAATCTCACAATCAACAATGTCTCTCTTGTTGAAGGATTGAACTACAATCTACGAGTATTAGTCAATTATGCGATTCGGATATAAAATCAATTTTCAAGAGGATACATGTTTGGAACAAGCAAAGATCTTTCACGAGTCATTTCTTGGTTGAAGACATGGGAATATCTATTTGCTAGATATAAGATCTGACAGTCCTCAATGCTTGATATCAATTCAATATGAAGTCATCCTCTGGCATAGGAAGCTTGGACATGTCAATCTGAAGCAAATTGCAAAAGTATCATCCAAAAAGCTTGTTGGAGGACTTCCTAACCTCAAGTATCAAAAGCATGAATTGTGCACTCCCTGTGTACTTGGTAAACAGGTTAGAAATTCCTTTAAATCTATAAATCAAGTATCTACTAATCATGTTTTGCAGCTATTACACATGGATTTATTTGAACCAACAAGAGTACAAAGTATTGGAGGTAAAAGATATTGCTTGGTTATAGTTGATGATTATTCTCGTTTTACTTGGGTTTTCTTTCTTACAAATAAATCTGATGCATTGATTCATTTTACTAAATTTGCAAAGAAGATTCAAATTGAAAAAGGATATGCAATTTCGAGTATTAAACCTGACCATGGTGGAGAATTTGAAAATCATGATTTTGCCAAATATTGTGATGACAATGGTATTCAACATAATTTTTCATCTCCATATACTCCACAATAAAATGGAGTTGTAGAAAGGAAAAATCGTTCTTTACAAGAAATGGCAAGAACTCTCTTAATTGAAAGTAATATATCACCTCATTTTTGGGCTGAAGCCACTTCTACTGCTTGTTATATTATAAATAGAATTTTCGTAAGACCTATATTAGAAAAGACACCTTATGAACTGCTCAAAGGTAAGAAACCAATTGTTTCATACTTTCATGTATTCGGTTGTAAATGTTTTATCCTAAAGAATTCAAGTGATCGAATTGGTAAGTTTGAAGAAAAATCAGATGAAGGAATTTTCTTTGGCTACTCCATGACAAGCAAAGCCTTCGGAGTCTTCAACAAACGCACTCAAACTGTGGAAGAATCCATGAATGTGAAGTTTGAATATTCTTTACAAAATCAGACTCAACCTGAAGATTTAGAGTCAGGGGCAAGTGTCTACAAATTCTCATGAAGAAAATCAAGCCTCGACGCGAGAACCTCAAACAAATTCAGAAATTCCAACGAAGAAGAACTTCACCAAATTGACAAATCAACTACAAATTGGAAGCAAAAGTCAAGTCATCCCCGGACCTCATCATTGGCAATATTGATGAAGGAGTTCGTACTAGATCTAAAAGACGAGAAGCTTCCGGTGCTCTTGCACTAATTTCTGAGATTGAACCAAAAATATAGAAGATGCATTGAAAGATGAAAGCTGGATCGAAGCAATGCAAGAAGAACTAAACCAATTCAAAATCAACAACGTTTGGGAGCTAGTTCCTAAACCAAAAGGAAAATCAATCATTGGTACCAAATGGGTTTTCAGGAACAAGCTTGATCAACAAAGAAAAGTGGTAAGGAATGAAGCAAGACTTGTAGCAAAAGGCTACACACAAGAAGAAGGCATCGACTATGACGAAACCTATGCTCCTGTGGCAAGGTTAGAAGCTATAAGATTACTTCTTGCTTTTGTTTGCTTTAAAAATTTCAGGTTATTCCAAATGGACGTGAAAAGTGCATTCCTAAATGGAGTCATTCAAGAAGAAGTCTATGTGGAACAACCACCAGGATTTGAAGATCCTAAAAGACCAAACCTTGTTTTCAAGCTGAAGAAAGCCTTATATGGTTTAAAACAAGCACCTTGAGCATGGTATGAAAGGTTAAGCAATTTTTTAATCCAAAATGGCTTCTCTAAAGGTAAAGTAGATACTACCCTATTTATAAAGAGAGAAGGCAAGGATTTCATACTTGTTCAAATTTATGTTGATGACATCATCTTTGGTTCATCTAATGAGAAACTTTGCAAGAATTTTTCAAAGTGTATGCAGAACGAATTTGAGATGAGTATGATGGGAGAACTAAACTTCTTTTTGGGACTTCAAGTCAATCAATCAAGTGAAGGAACTTTTATCCATCAAGAGAAGTATGCAAAAGACCTTATCAAGAAGTTTGGAATGGAGAATTGCAAGAGAACAGAAACTCCTATGTCAAGCTCATCAAAGCTGGATAAAGACGAACAAGGGAAGAGTGTAGACCAAAAGCTATACAGAAGTATAATCGGGTCACTTCTTTACCTTACAGCTTCTAGACCTGATATTTTGTTTAGTGTCTGCATTTGTACTAGATTTCAATCTAATTCTAAAGAATCTCATATGTCTGCTATTAAGCGTATCATTAAATATGTTGCAACAAGATCTAAGCTAGGACTATCGTATTCTAAGAGAGGAAATTTTACTCTTCTTGGATATTCTGATGCTGACCTTGCTGGTTGTAGAGTGGATAGAAAAAGCACTACAGGTACATGTCAATTATTGGGAAACAAGATGGTGTCTTGGTTCTCAAGAAAATAGGGTATTGTGGCTCTTTCAACCGCTGAAGCAGAGTACATTGCTCTTGGAAGTTGCTGCTCTCAAATTCTATGGATGCAACAGCAATTGAGAGACTTTGGAGTTGATGAAACACATACGGAGATCAAATGTGACAATATCAGTGCAATCAACCTCACAAAGAATCCAATACTTCATTCAAGAGCAAAGCACATTGAAATCAAGCATCATTTCATTCGAGATCATGTTCAAAGTGGAGATGTTGTAATTCAGCATGTAGATTCAAAAAATCAATTGGCGGATATATTCACAAAACCCTTAAAGAAGGCTCACTTTGAATCAATTTGTTCAAGACTAGGAATTGTGAATTTTGAAGATATTCAGACTCATCGCTAAAGTATGAAGATGGTTCAGACTCATCGCTAAAGTCTGAAGGTGGTTCAGACTCATCGCTAAGTCGGAAGTGGTTCGGACTCAACGCTAGGTCGAAGACGGCTCGGACTCAAAGCAAGGTCTGAAAGTGTTTCGGACTCTACGTAAAGTCCGATTATGCTCGACGCAAAGGTAAGGTCGAAAAGGGTTCGAGACTCAAAGGTAAAGTCCGAACATCCGTCGACTCGTACTATTTTATCTTTTACGAATTTCCTTTTCGTATTCTCTCTTTAACATATTTTTGGTAATTACTTTTCAGTATTTCAAAATCTCTTTTCGCTCTTTTTTCGACATGTATTAATGACAGTTTACATTTTCAAAAAAGGGCAGTTTTCTTTTTACGGTTTATTTTTGGCAGTTCTTTTCTTTCACTTTTTGGCGACGATTCGTATTCCGGTGATTTTTCTCCCACTATTTATACTCTCGAACTGTCACTTTTACTCTCAGCTACTCCATTGCGATTCAACTTCATACTCTTTCACTCTCAAAACCCTAAAAATCTCCTTTTGCCATTTCCATTTCATCCCTTTTTCGCCTCAAAGTTTCCATTTTTCCTCACGTACAAGTTGAAACTTTGCTTGCTCTACAAGAATGTCGTCTCGCAAGTCCTCCATTGCAAGCGGGGACCACGAAACAGCAAGAGGGTCCTACAAGGGTGGACCTAACGAGAGGAAGATTCGCCTCAACGAGAAGCGGAGAGTCAACATTCGAGGAAGTTGTTGCGGCGAACCGGTAAGAACTCTTAAGCCAAATGTAGCTTACAATCTCTATACAAGGCTCAAAGAAGGGAAGGTTAGCCTTAAGACGATCGAAGAGTATTTGAAGGAGAGGGGATTTAGGAGTGAGTATGCATTTTTGAAAGAGATGGAAAAGCTAAAGGTTGTTGATGAAGGCACTGCACAAAGGACGCTGGAAAATATTCCGAGCGATCCACTTGAGAATGCTCCTGCTGAAACTTTAGATGATGATGAAAGACTTTTCTCTCATTTTGAGCCTCGTTTTGGTGTGGTTGCCAACACTGTTTGTCCTCCGGGGAGTTTATTTCGGTCGAAGGAACATGAACGAGTTTATGCGAAGCTGTTAAAAAGGGGAGTGGTCAATCCAAGGAGTGTGGATTTTGACTTCCTAGATTCAATAAGAATTAATTTGAGAGGGAAGTTTGCTAGGTTGCGGTTGGAAAATTTCTGCATGGATATGACTGTGGCCCACTCTGAATTGACAGCTTACTTTTACTCGAATCTATCCTTTTTGGATGCAAATCATTTGTTATTTTCTTTCATGGGCAAATATTATATTGTTGATGTTGACTTACTGGCTGACATCATTGGTGTGGAAAGAAGGAGTTTCCAGCCAATCAAAGTCTCAACAGCCTATGCAACATTGGATATTGTACGAGACAGATCTGTTGAAGGCAAGATATCCTACACTAGGATAAATGCCACCAATGTTTTGTTGCATAAAGTTGTCATCAACTGCATCCGGCCAAAAACGACCTCGAAGACCGATGTTTCCAAAACGAGGCAAAGTTGATGTTTGCCATCAACCGAAAGCAGACCTTTCTCACTTCCACATGTCATACTTTTCCATATGTATAGGACAGTGGTGAAGGATAAGGGTCAGCTGCCTTATTCATCAATCATCACCAAATTGTTTAGGCATTTTGATATTCAAGTCCCTGCATCTTTGTGCCTAACAAAGTTGAATCGATGCTCGTTGGTGAGAAGATGGTGATGAAGATGAAATTTCCAGTAACCGATCGCAGCAAAGACCTTTGGAAAGGTTGAGGAGGGAAACACCTTCAAGAGAGATTCCCACCGCTTCATCAAAAGGAAAGGCAAAGAGCTCATGGCTGAAAAGAAAAGAAGAAAGATCATCCCTGCAAGACGAGGAGGATGAAGAAGATGCCATGACTTTGTCCACTCTCTCTAGGATGAGGAGCCTGTAATCCAGGAGAACAGAGGCTGAAGAGAGAGCGAGAAAAGAAGCGAGAGGAGAAGGAAGCAGAGAAACAGAGGAAAGAGAAGGAAGAGAAAGAAAGGAGAAGAGAAGAGGAGAGAAAGAGAAAAGAAGAGGAAAGGAAAAGAAAGGAAGAGGAAAAGTAGAGAAGAGAAGAAGAAAGAAGAAGAAGAGAAGAAGAGGAGAGAAAAAAGAGAAGAAGAAAAAAGAAGAGAAGAAGAGAGACAGAGGAAAGTGAAGAAGAAGAAAGAAGAAGGAAGGCCGAGGAAGAAAGCAAAATGCAGGAGGATATGGCTGCTGCATTTGAGCCATCTTTTCTTTGGGGAAGAGACCGAGAAACATCCTCGTGCTAATGTGGATGTTGGCGATGAATTTTCCACTCCACCCACCGGCATTCATTTAGGGAGTTGCTGCAGAACAAGGAACAATATCGCCACTACATTTTAGTGATGTGAGTAGGTCTCGGGTGCGACCCCGAGGAGGTCTTTGCATCACACTTCCCGAGCATGAAGAATCCTCACCCGCCGAGAAGGAAATGGCTGAAAGGGAAGCTCCGAGTTTTCAAACCCATTCGCTGGTCCAAGTGGAAGCAATGCCAATTCCACAAAGCATTTTCACAGCTGTTGGATATTATCTTTGGACTTAAAAAGGCAGGTTTTTGAGATGGACTTTGAAATGAGAGACTTGAAGAAGGCACTGCTGAGTACTTCGGTGAACATGCAAGAACAGATCAATGCACCGAGAGCACAAGTGGAGTCAAATCGGACCGGTGCACTGGAAATTGGCTTCGGTGAAGGAAAATCTTGCCAAACTTGACAAGTCAGTCCGGGAGCTTAGCAAGTTTCAGCTTGTTCGTTTCCCTGCTGGCCCCTAAAAAAAATTTCAAAACTTTATCTCCATTTCACTCTACCTCTTTGATGGGACAAAAAGGGCGAGAGTTGCGCAGATTTGATTGCAGGTTTTGAAGATTTGATTGAAGTTTTTGAAGCCGAGGAAGCTTGGAGATTTTTTTTTTTTTTTTTGAAGTTTGATTTTATTTAGACTGTTTTATTTCGGATTTCGATTGGGTTGTTTAAACTTCTATGACCTTATGCTAATGTGATGATTTGGATTTAGACTTGTGAATTTGATTGCAGGATTACTATATTTTGTGAGGATAATTGTTATTGGACTAACACTGTTTTGCGAGATATAATCCTCAAAATATATATAAGTTTTTTTCTTGCAGGTTTTTAATTCACAAATCTGTCGAGGGTTTTGTCACCATCAAAAAGGGGGAGATTGTTGAAGAAAAATCCCTTGGAGTTTTGAAGTTGACAAAACAACCTCAACAGTGTGGTCTAAGGACTCCAAGACTCAGTCGACTACATCTGAAGTTGTCAAGGTCTAAAGGTTTTCAAAGACAGTCAGACCCAGAATTTCGGTTTGGAGATTTTTCGTCTGAAGTCAGTCAAGACTCAGTTTCCGTCTGAAGACCTTCAAGACTCAGTTTCAGTCTAATGACCCTCTAGACCCAAATCTAAGTCTGAAGACAGTTCGCAATTTTTACAGGCTGGCGACAGATTATTCCTATGACTACGGAAAGATAGATATTGGATTTCGTATTTCCTAATCTTAACCATGGAATATCTCTTTTGTGATCAAGAGCTTGGAAGATTTGATTCCTCGGATTTTATCCGTTGAAGATCAAGATTATTTTTGGAAGAATCTAATTTTGGGAACTCAAGATCCTGATTGTATGGGCGAACAGGATTGATGAGCTGCTATCTACTTAAGTTTTTGAGACAATGAGATCACTTAAATTGATTCAGTCCAACGGGTTGATTGGATGAATGTTTTGGTAAGTGCCAACGGGTATGATGGCACGGAGACTATTTAAGGTGGATCGACGTTGCTTGGAAACAAGGAGAGACTCGGTAGAAATATCTTGATGTTAGAATCTCCAAAATCACTTGTTCTCTAAAGTCTTTCATATTCAAATTGTGTATCAAAGAGAGTGAGATATAGTGTGAAAGCAAAGAGAAGGTTTGTAGGAAAGACTGTCAATTGAAGAAGTCTAATCCTTCTACTGTAAAGGCACTCTTTTGCTACATAGTGATTACAGCCAGTTGGCTGCCAGCATGGAGAGTGGATGTAGACTTGGTCTAAGCCGAACCACTATAATCCTTGTGTCAATTCTCTCTTACCCTACTCTATTTACTTTGCGAATACGTAATCTGTTTATTATTGATATATCTTTGATATCAACGTATTGCATCGCAAAAGATTCCAAAAGAATTCCGCAACAACCTATTCACCCCCCTCTAGGTTGATTCACTAGCCCATTTCAAGCATGACGTCATCGATGACGTCACCACTAGCGGCAATTGGCCGACTAGTCATCGGTCGGCAACCCAACTCGTGACCCGACCCGACCTTTGACCCAATCCGAAGTTGACCCGACCCGACCCGACCGTTGACCGGTCAACGGTCGAACTGGTCAACTGTTCCAACAGTCAAACCGATCGAACTGGTCAAAGGTTGGACCGATCGGACCGGTCACTGGTCGAACTGGTTGGACCGGCCAAGAGCCGTTTGGCTCTCTGGCATGTGCGCCACACGCGCCGCGCCCTCAGGCGACGTGTGAGGGCGCGTGCAACCTCCGATTGGAGCGTGGTCAATGGCATTTGGTTCGTATAGATGTTGCCGACACTGTGGTATATTTATTTTGTATTTTTGAATTTTATAAATGTATAAAAATGTGTAGGGAACCCTAAGTACGCGTGTTTTTGAGGTTTAAATGCATTATTTATTCTTTTTAGCTTGTATTTTCTTGTGGTTTTGAAAATACAGTAACTAACTTATATGAAAATGATGTCATATCTGCTGTGTAGAGCTTAGTTTGATGGTAGCATGTATATAATTTGATATACTTGCAATTTTCTAGTTCCAAGGAAATTCGAACAATGGTAGGAAATCCTTGGTTTCTGTTATATGTTGAATTGCGGTTTTGATTTTAATTGGAGCATGATTATTTTTGTACGTTAATTCAAATCATACTATGCTTTTGTATTAATGGAAAAATGTAGAAATTACATGAGGTCATGTAATTATTTTTCCTAGTGGAAGTTCGTAGGTTGGTAGAATTCAAGAGAGTTCTCACCTAGAACTTAAAATTTGTGCAAATTAAACTAATTAATAATAATAGAACAACTGTACATGGGAGCTGATTGGGAACATAGTGAACTTTCGTTTTTGTGTCTTTTATTGAATTATCATTAATTTAATTTGTCTTTGCTGCAAATTAAATGTGTGTGTAACTCTGAAAATGTGCTAGTATTGACTCTGCGTTTATTATGTCAATGTGTTATAGCAATTGATTATGGTTTCGGCATCCAAGATCTTTGTGGCTGACCTCAATAAGGGTGAGAAGCTGAATGGTGACAATTACGATATTTGATACTGAAAGGTTCTATACATCCTTGAGGAGCAAGAGGTTTGGGAAACCCTTAACCACACCATGGATGAACCTGAGTATGAAACTTCAGCTCAATACAGGAGAGATCTAGAAGCTTATCAAGCTTGGAAGAAAAAAAATAACATTGCTCGCATCACATTGCTGAGCTATATGCAAGATGATCTCATGTGTGAATTTGAACATTATGATAAAGCTCAAGCTATGTGGATTGCCTTGAAAGATAAGTTTGGGGGTACATCTGCCACTAAGCTGAGGAGACTCACCATCAAGTTTGACACATACCGAAAGCGCACAAATGTAACGATGAGGCAGAATCTTCGGGAGATGTCAAACATGATTCGTAAGCTGAAGTCTGCAGGTCACTCCCTTACTGATGAACAGTAAGTTCAGGCTGTTATAAGGTCTCTTCCTAATAATTGGGAGGATATGAAGATCAATATGACGCATAATGAGAATATTGTCACTTTTAATGATATTGCGCGTCATTTGGAATTAGAGGATGAGCACCTAGAGGCTGCGAGATCCTCTACCCATGCTTATGTTGCTGAATCGAGTTTACGCAAAGTTTCAGGTTTCAAGCGCAAAAGGAATTCTCAATTCAATGACAAAGGGAAGAAGACTGGTCAAGCACCTAAGAGGGCTAAGACCTTCCAACGTAAGAAGCATGGTGGGAAGAAGGACAAGACCAAGATGGAGTGCTACAATTGTGGCAAGATGGGTCACTTTGCTCGTGAATGCACTGAGCCGAAAAAAGTACCCTATTACTCCATTACTTTAAGTAATGTTTTTGTTTCTAGCACTGTAATGCTTGCTGAATCTCATCAAATGTGGACTACAAACTCAGGAGCAACATACCACGTAATTAGAGATCGAGAAGTATTTGTGGAGTATCATCGAATACCGCCTGGAAGAAGATGGATATATGTTGGGAATAACTCAAGAGTTAAAGTGAAGGATATCGGCACATGTAAATTACTTTTACGTAGTGGTCGAAACCTATTCCTATATGATGTCCTTTATACTCTAGATATTCAATGAAACTTGGTCTCCGTAGTTGTTCTTCTTAGCTTAGGTTATGTATTGAATTTCCATGGTGATTGTATTAACATTTTGTTTGGAACCGTTTATTATAGTTTAGGTCATGTATCGAATGCTTTTATGGTGTTAGACATTGACTATGATCAATACAATGTTAATATTGATGGTTGTTTTTTTTTTTAATTGCATCTGCTAATAATTTTGAGATTGATGCAAGTATTTGGCATGCTAAATTAGGTCACATTGGGTTGCAAAGAATGCAAAGATTAGCTAGAGAAGGCCTTTTAGGGTAACTCACTAATGTTGATCTACTCGTATGTGAACATTGCGTAGTTGGAAAAGCAACTAGAAAACCATTCGGTAAAGGGACTAGAGCCGAACTTCCATTGCAACTAATACATTCTGACATTTGTGGTCTTTTGAATGTGAGGGCGAGACATGGAGCCTCATATTTCATCACTTTCATAGATGACTTCACGCGTTTCGATTATATCTTTCTGATTTTCCATAAGTCGGAAGCATTTGATTACTTTAGATGATATATAGCGATGGTAAAGAATCAGTTGAATAAAACGATAAAGGCATTGAGAACTAATCGCGGACGTGAGTATATATCTGAGCAATTCAAGACTTTATGTGATGAAAAGGGAATTATACGACAATTGACTATTTCTGGTACTCCACAACAAAATGGGGTAGCTGAGAAAAGGAACGGAACCCTATTAGAATTGGTTAGATCCATGATGGCACAAGCAAATTTACCTATCTCTTATTAGGGAGATGCGTTATTGATTGTTGCCTATGTACTTAATCGAGTGCCCTCAAAATCGGTCACTTCCACCCCTTATGAATTATGGACTAGTAGGAAACTAGACTTAAGTAGTCTACGTCCATGGGGATGTGCAGCTTATGTTTATGATTCTTCCCATAAATATGGCAAATTAGGCCCTAGAGGGAAGAAATGTATCTTTATAAGATATTCTGAACACTCCAAAGGGTACATGTTCATAGGTGAACAAGCTAATGGAAGTGTGACCGAAATGGAGTCACGATATGTCATGTTCTTGGAGAACGATTTTCCTAGTAAATGTGAGATTGATAAGGATTTTCAATTATATGAGATAGAAGATCCTAATAACACACCCACTAATGTTGTAAAGGGAAATGAAGATTTACCTCAGCATGCAACACTTAGTGGGAGTGTTGCATCGCCTGGCGAACTGAATTCAAGAGAAATTCAGTTGCGTAAAAGTAATCATAAAAGTATTCCTCATCGTCGTTTTGATATTGAAGGGGAAGCATTTATGATTGCTCAAAAAGACGATATTGAGCCAAAAACTGTTCAAGAGGCTCTCTCATCCTCTGACAAAGAAAAATGGAGAAAAGCTTTGGAAGATAAGATGGAGTCAATGAGAGCAAATCACATCTGGGACTTGGTTGATCTACCACCCAATCGCAAGACCATTGGAAACAAATGGGTCTTTAAGATTAAGCAATGGGCGAATGGATCCATTAAAAAGTATAAAGCTCGCCTTGTGGCAAAAGGTTATACTCAACAAGAGGGCATAGATTATGAGGAAACTTTTTCACCGATTGTAAGGTTTGCCTCAATACGCCTTATTCTAGCCATCGTTGCACATTTAGACCTTGAATTACATCAAATGGATGTAAAGACGGCATTTCTCAATCGAGAACTAGATAAGGAAATCTATATGAAGCAGCCAATAGGTTTCATAGCTAAAGGTCAAGAGGATAAAGTATGCAAACTTCATCGCTCAATATATGGCCTTAAATAATCATCTAGACGGTGGTATCTTCGTTTTCATCGAGCCATAACAACTTTTGATTTCAAGATGATTGAAGAGGATCACTGTGTCTATGTCAAGCGGTCCGAAGATAAATTTATGATTTTATCACTTTATGTTGATGATATTTTGTTGGCCGGGAATGACAAGGTTTTGGTTATCACCATAAAAGAATGGTTGTCCTCCAATTTTGAAATGAAGGACATGGGAGAAGCTGCTTATATATTAGGAGTTAAGATCAAAAGAGATCGATCAAGGAAACTCCTTGCTTTATCACAAGAGTCTTATATTATGAAGATTTTTGAACGTTTCAATATGCAGCACTGTAATCTCATTGATACCTCTGTCATGCAAGGTGAAGGCCTAAGTACTGAGATGTGTCCTAAGACTCCAAAAGAAATTAAAGTAATGAAGATTGTTCCTCACGCTAGTGTGATCGGAAGTTTGATGTATGATATCATGTGTACTCGACCTGACATATATTATGCCGTGGGATTGGTGAGCCGATATCAATTAAATCCCGATCAAGCACACTGGAAAGTAATGAAGATGATTCTTAGATATTTGAAGGGCACCATGGACTATCGACTTTGTTACCAAGGGAATGATTTACGCATATTAGGTTATTCAGATACTGATTGGGGCGAAGACCTCGACGAGCATAAATCGACTTCTGGATATGCGTTCTTGCTCAATGGAGGTGCAATTTCTTGGAATAGTAAGAAACAGACATGCACGGCATTGTCTACGATGGAGGCGGAATTTATTACATGTTCTTCCGCAGTGCAAGAAGCAGTATGGCTAAAACATTTCTTGGAAGATTTAGCCACTATCACTGAGGTTCCAAGACCGATGATAGTTTATTGCGATAGTCAAGCTGCCATTACCTATGTGAAAGATCTCAAGTATCATGGAAGAACGAAGCACATTGACATAAAAAAACAACTTCATTAGAGGTATTATAGCGCAGAAAGAAGTAATCATACAATACATTTCAACCAATAGAATGGTTGCTGATCCATTTGCGAAGACTATTCCTAGAGACGTATTCTTGACTCACAGAATGTCATTAGGATTGCATAGAATATAATATGTGTTATTGTAGAGGATCATTAATTTATGTATTTGTGGACATATGTATTGTACTTGTTTGATTATTAGTGACTTGATGATACACATATATTATTGAAAAGTATGTCAGCAAGCATTGATTGGCTCACTCACACAAGCAATCGCCTTAAGTGCTATAGATCGCACGTTGAGATGAGACATTATGTACAAATAAATGCTGAAGAGCAAGTTTGGTACATAAAATAATATGTTGCCTTGATTGGAGTCAAGATGAGGTCTGTGATTTGTTTATAATAAAACCGAACATGATAGTTCCACAATCATGTATGCCTGAAAGATGCCGGATGTGAGTACTTAATTGGGCGCTATAGAAAACAAGCTAATATAGCACTCGAGCTTAACATGAGTACATGAGGAGTACGTGACTACGTTTAGGCTAAGATCCGTATAGTGGATATATTTAATGAATGACATACGCTCTTATAGAAAGATAAATCCACTATAGCATGTAATTCCTTCTACATGTGCATTATACAACCGACAAGGGAAGGTGATGGAATAATCCCTATTTACTCATCGTGTGAGCCCTTGAGGTAATTTATAATTTACCTCATTTTGTGCCATATGTTAACTTCTAACTATGCTCTCGAAGTAAAAGATCAATGTTGCTACTTTAGCATATTACCGGTGGTCATGAATAGATATGGCCTTATGGGACGTGTCTAGGAAAGCAGTTGTTCTGAAATGCAGAGAGACATGAGTGCGAAGGAAGGCTATTGTTGTTTTACATCCATCACATATATTTACCGGTCGACCAATTATATCGCCCTATGTGGTTGCGGATATAATTATAAATACATGGTGTTTTGAGAATAGTCAAGTATAACCTTTAAGAAATAGGTATACTTGGACTGATGTAATAAAATAGGTCTGGGGCACTTGAGACATCGATTGTTTATTTCTTTTCGGGGTTGTAGCCATTATGTCATCTCTAACAGGTGCATAATTTGAGCTCCCAAGTGCAGGTGTACTCATTGGTCACACGGCTTACTTGCCAGTATGAATTGTTTTGTAAAGTTGATGAATGTTGAATGCCTTATATTCTCTATCAAGCCCATCATATCCGAGTGGGAGATGTTGTACTTTAGCTAGTACGTCCATGATGGGGTGCGATTGAATTGCACCATTTCGCCTTTATACGATACGATGGAAATACACCATTTGAAATGGTGTGATGGAAAGGGTGTGATGGAGTCATATAAAAGACTCCTGAAGACAACTGTTGGAGATGTTGACAGAAAATACACTTAGAAATTCCTCTCGTTTTTGGTTCGCTTTTCCATTGAAGAAGAAGGCGTTCCATTTCTTTTTTACAAGAACAATCAGCATTTACGCCATGGAAATCAGGTGTTTTCCTCGTGATTGCATTCAAACAAACGTGAGGCGTTGTTGTTCGTGATTCATCCGCAACTCGTCGATCGTTCCGGGGTTAATTATTGTTTGCGCATCAGAATCAGGTAAGTCGTCCTTCACCGACTTGAATTCCATTAGAAATTGCAGATGATAGTCGGTTGTATTCACTGCCAAGGCCATGGAATAGATGAGTTTGATGTTCACTTTCAGAAAAAATCTCACCTATGGCTGAGAGTTGATCAAAAATTTCAGTCACCTGTTATATGTATTCTGTGACTTATCTTTCGTCTTTGTTAATTGTTGCAGTTGGAAGAATTACCAAAAAAGTCATAAACTTATTACAATTGTGCCAATTTAGTCAAAAAAAAAAATTTTGGCCAATTTAGTCATAAACCTTTACAATGTGCCAATTCAATCCATCCGGCCAACGCTAACATGGACGCCAATCCTCCGACAAATGCTAACGTGACATTTTAAAAATATTTATTTTTATTTTTTGAATTTTTAAATATTTTTTTGAATTTTTTTATTCTTATTTTTCTTTTTTTCTCCACCATCTCTTCGCCTCTGGCCGACTAGCGTCGGCCAAAGGCGAGGGCCGGCGAGGTCAGCCTCACCGACCAATGGCGAGGCTCGCCCTCGCTGGCTAGAGGCGAGGGCCGGCGAGGTAGGGCGAAGCCTTGCCAAATCCGGCGAGGGCGACGCCCCGCCAGCCATTGGCGAGGGCAACGCCTCGCCGGATCCGTCGAGCTCAGCCCTACTGGATTACCTCACCAATGGCCAGCAAGGCAACTCACCCGTTGTCCATAATGCGGCGGTGATCGAAAGCCGCGAGCTCACTCACACTCCGAAGGCGCAATCGTAGGGCACGGATTGAGGCGGAGAGAGAATGGTTTCGAGCGAGCGCTTGCAACTTCAAACGAGAGAGAGAGATAGGTATCGTCACCCATAGAATCTTTGGTTGAGGAGGTCGCCTCGCCGGCCTCTGGCGAGGTCAACCCTCGCCTTGGCTGGGCGAGGCCTTGCCGGATCTGTCGAGGGTCGAGCTTGCCAGATCTAGTTCACCAAATCCAACAAGGCCTTGCCCTCGCCAATGGCTAGCAAGACTGACCTCACCAGCCCTCGCCTCCGGGTGGCACCAGCCGGCCAGGATGCGAAGAAGATAATGGGGAAAAAAAGGAAAAACAAATCAAAAATTCGAAAAATATATTTAAAAATTCGAAAAAAAATTTAAAAAATGCCACATCAGCGTTTGCCAAACAACTGACGTCCACATCAGCGCCGGCTAGCTAATTTTAGCCGATTGGACTGAATTGGCACAATTCTAATAGGTTTAGGACTTTTTTGGTAATTCTCCCATTTGCAGTTGCATTTGAAGAGATAAAGCTTGGGCTAAAGATTGAGTCGCATATGAAGAAGAAAAATATGCCCATGCTAAAGCCAAAGCGCGGTGTTTGGACAAGTGGGTGACGATTAGTGTGGTGGATGTGGCCATTATCCACCCAAGGGCTGTATGGTCTCTTATTAATCAGGTTTTGTATCATGGATTTTGAGATAGAGTTAAGTTGGGGTTGCCTTCTTGTTGCAGGATGTGCTATGGTAAAGTTTGCTCAGTGCCTTCTCACTAGAAAGAAGTGGGGAAGCCAAGAGGAAGGGAGTGAGACGTGTTTTCCAACTCACAAAATTCGTTCCCTTGAATCTTTCACCGATTGAGGGAATGGAGATTACACTTGGAGTAATTGGAACTGGGAGAACAAAGGAAACATAGCTAGTTTAGGCAGAAACTTGGGGAACAGATGACAAGAGAGGCTGATACAAAAGCCATTAATTTTCTATGAAAAAAGGCTTTCGCCAAAGAAGCTCTAATACCAACTTTGACAGAGGATCTGATCAAAGGATAATAGGAAAATAAATGGATGAGAAAAGTGAAAGAGTGTTTCTGTATTAATCGTTTTTCACTCTACGCTATTTTATAAAGTAAGTTTATCTTTGTACAAATTGCAAATAATATTCATTTTATGTTGAAGATCAGGAAAAGATCAAGATCGTACGGTGTTTTGATATATATACTCTAAGCATCTTGTGTTGAAAATCAGAAAAGATCGTATGTTCTGCTAAAGATGGGGAACAAATCAAGATCATATCTTATCAAGAAAAGATCATATCTTTGACTTATTCAACAAGGATCATGCATCCTTTTAACTTTAATTTCACGTGGGACATGAGGATGGAGTCAAAGAAGCTGAGGAAGATATTTATGTTTTTGCAATAATACTAGGACGTGAAGGGACTCAATTTCAAGTGCACGTGTCTTAATTAGACCATCGGTTTAAAATAATCACCAGCACTCCACAATTGACTGAAAAATGATAAAGAAAAGGTCCTTTGCCTTGAGGACAGGGCGACATCCGATTACTTGGTCTTTCTTTTTCTTTTTCTTTTTTCGCTTTTCTTTTTCCTGTTTTTTTGCCTATTTCAATTTGCTATAAGTTAAGTTGTCTTTTCCCAAGGACTGGCCAAAGCGACACCTCTTAGCTCCCCTTGGATGAAAGAAGATTGTCGGCCCTTGTTTAGATGTGTCAACTTGCTTCACCTCCCTTAATTTAATATCCGTTCCGCCATTCATGGGAAAATTTCAAAAAAGGACCCAAAGTGTCATTCTTTTCTCAAAAGAGAACCTTAAGTGAAGTTTGTCTCAAATAAAGACCCAAAGTACCATCATTTTCTCAAAAAATGACCTGAACTGAAGTTTGTTTCAAAGAAAGATCTAAAGTAGTCATTTAGTCTCAAAAAATGACCTCACTCGCCAGCCAGTGAATAGATGCATCTCCGATGTATATTCCGATGGCCTAATTACGGTATTTTCATCCAATTTTTTTTTTCCATTTTTGGTTGCCCTGTTCATCATCTTCTCCGTCCCCTGTTCACTTCTTCTTGCCTAGATCAAGAACACTAGACTTGGGGAAAGGCCAATGAGCGCTGGCTGCTATGAAGGGTTGGTGAGAGCTCGAGAGGGCTCGACGCCTATCACCAGCAGCGAATGAGGGCTCAACGCCCATCGCTAACAGCGGGCGAGGGCCATCGAGCCCTCACTGGCCATGAGGGAGGGGGCCCATCCAAATCAAGACCCTACAATAAGGTCCTCAAGGGCAAAAGGGGTAGCCGAAGAAGTCGTCGATCTGGGAGCGATGGTGGTAGGAAGGGATGAAGAAAGTGATGTGGACATCCCAGTTGTAATCCTAGTAGAAGATGAGGTTGTTAGTGGAGCAGCAGGCGGAGGTGGGGGAGGTCACCCCTCACAGCCATCAGCGAGGTCACCCCTCGCCGGCCTTGGGCAAGGGCTCGCCCACCTCATCGACCACTAATAAGGGCCAGCGAGGGCTCAACGGCCTTGCTGGCCGCAGCCGAGGCCACCCTTGGCAAATCTAGTGAGGGTCGGCCTGCAAGCCCTCGCCCATGGTTGGTGAGAGTTTGGTGGCCCTCACCTACTGCCGACAATGGGCGTCCAACTCTCGCCGGCTCTCACCAATGGCTAGTGCTCACCAATTCTTCCCAAGTCCGATGTTCTTGAGAAGAAGACGAATAGGGGACGAAGAAGATGATGAACAGTGCCACTATTGACCCAAAAAATAATAATAATAAAGAACAAGACAACCGAAAATTTAAAAAAAAAAAAAAGAATTGGACAAAAGTACCCCTAATCGGGCTACCGAAATATGCATCGAAGACGCATCTATTCACCGGCCGGCAAATGAGGTCATTCTTTGAGACTAAATGATCACCTTGGGTCCTTAATTGAGACGGACTCCACTCCAGGTCCTCTTTTGAGAAAATATAGGCACTTTGTGTCCTTATTTGAGACAAACTTCACTTCAGGTCCTCTTTTGAGAAAATGATGCCACTTTGGGTCCTTATTTGAAATTTTTCCGCCATTTATTGATCCGTTGGAAGAAAGAATCTACCTGCATCCATAATTTACTTCTCCTCTTTTTTTTTCTTTTTAATTTATGATTTGGAGCCATAAGTATGGAGATCTGGTTATCTAGAGGCCTTAGAATACCCTGCACGCCCTATGAATTGATTGATCCATGCCTTTAGCTTATACAATTAGCCCTAATTCAATATAATTTGCATGCAGTTTATGAAATTCAAAAGAATAACATCCAACTTCTAAATTGAAAATCCCTGAGGACTTAATCAACCACCCAACCCTACTGATTACTACCAATATTCATGGCAAATTCTTCAGAAAAAATTTTGTCTTCCACGATGGAATCTGATAAGTGAGATTTCGAGTAAGTGTTTACATAATCTTCTTTTGTCTGAAAAAATGATTCATCGAAATAATGAGTCACCATTGATATCGACCCATCTGAAATCTCCAAATGTTTAGGAGTTCCTCTATTCAATCCTTTGCAATTGGCCTTTCTTAATATTTGTCTTCTCATAGCAATATTGGTAATGAAATTCTTCATAATCACAAGAGTCAAGTAAAACACAAGCAAAGCATTCAATTTACAAATTAGGTATTTTCACGTCCATCAATTCACATGCAACTCAAACCTTAGAAACCTAAAGGTACTCATCTTTCGTGGCTTAGCTTACTCCAAATTAACATTCAATCATTCATCAATTTTATACCGCATCATGCCGCCGTTGCTATCCCTAAATGAACCTTATCATCATAAAGTAAATTAGGTAAATAACACCGACGGTATTCTCATCCCTGTGTCCCGATATAATTCTTTCAATCACAAACTATGTGGCACTTAGATTTCGAATGACCATCTTTGGTCTAAGTAAGCCTTACTTCCGCTCTCACACTCACACGCCTTACTTCCGCTCTCACACGAGGAAGAGAATACTTAGAGAGAGGAACTCTAAAGAATACTTATATTGTTCAAATGAAAGTAGATTATACAAATGAGGGAAAGGGCTACCCTATTTATATGAGAGCCCTCTAATTACAACTATTGATCTCTTTGTGATCTAACAGTAGATGATGTTAATCCTCATCTAATTGATCCAACAGTAGAGATCCACTTGAGCTAATGGTGGTGGATGTTGATCCTCGTCACGTTAATCTCATAGTGGAGATTGAATTTATCCCAATGGTTGAGGGCATTAATTCTTATCAAATAAATCTAACAGTAGAGATCAACCTCTTATCAATCTACGGTTCTAAGAAACCCCTTGGATTGATAATATGGTGATCCTTTGGATTAATGACGTGACGAACTTTTGTCCGTGACATTTGTCCAATCATTGAATTAAAAAAGGCATTTGCCAAGGACCCACCATTCTAAATTCCGCTCAATGAGGGAAGTTTAGGTTGTTAAATGAAAGTGTAATTTAATATCTAATTATTCTATTACCCTCATGTTTGGTCTTTTTTTTTTCCCTAAAGCTAAGCATAACCATATATTTAATTGGGAAGATAAATGAGGTTTGGAAATATTTGAACTAAAAACTTTTGCTTTAATACAATATGATATTTTGTGAGACAATGCAAACTGTTCTAAAAATTTAAACTTTTAAATGAATACGTGATTTAATATTTAAATTTATAATACCTCTCACTCATGCATTGGCTGGATTTGGGCCTAAGTCAAACGTGGAAATATATAATTGAGAAGGCGAATAGAGGTCTAGAAGATTTGAACTCAATAACCCATTGTTCTAATATCACGAGAGATTTTTTTTTTACCACGGTTAACTATTTTTAAAAGTTAAGTTGTTAAATGAATGTGTGATTTAATATTAAATATTCTAATAAGACTCATATTTATTGTTTGGATTTCTGGTTGAAAGAAAAAAGAAATCGTACTTTAAGTTTCTTTTTTATTT
The DNA here is from genome assembly GCA_014182555.1 of Eucalyptus erythrocorys. Taxonomy (NCBI): domain Eukaryota; kingdom Viridiplantae; phylum Streptophyta; class Magnoliopsida; order Myrtales; family Myrtaceae; genus Eucalyptus; species Eucalyptus erythrocorys. The sequence goes on along the minus strand of CM024598.1, from coordinate 11,319,966 downwards.
GGGCGGTGACTAGAATGATCAGATGATGGAGAAACGCTGAGGTTCAAGATTTCTTTTACCATCCTTGCTCTATAAATGAACACTCACTCTCCTTCACAAAGGCAAAGCTAAACTCTTCCCCGCTCTCCCTACACCCCATCCCTCCCCCGAGAGTGTTGAAGTGTGAAGATGAGAATTCGAGTGCCATTTAAGTTATTGTTGTTGTGGTCGCTTTTGGGCCTTATGATGAGGTCAACAATGGCCGAAGAGGCGGTGATCCACGAAACAATGCGGTTCGACACCGGCGGGCTGAGTCGATCGGCCTTCCCGAAGGATTTCGTCTTGGGGACTGCGACCTCGGCTTATCAAGTCGAAGGCATGGCTGACAAAAGGCCGCGGGCCGAGCATCTGGGACGTCTTCGTCAAAATTCCAGGTATTTCTTTTATCATTTCCATCTATTAATGCTTCTCAAATCAATCTTCTTTTGTCAAGCGATGATGACAGTTGAAGAAATGAAGTTTCACACTCCAAATGCCATTTGACCATGCTGTAATCGATAAGATACTACACTCCACTCTGCGGCGGCATAATGATGCGTGCTAATATTTTCAAGTGTGAGGTCACGAGTTTAGAACCTGCTAACAGTAGTAGCGAACATGATGCACATCACAGTTTCCTGGGTTTCCCATTTTGCTGTTGATGCTTTTCGTTGATTATGTTGATAAAGTGTCCTGGTGATGTGATTTGTACAGGAAATGTGGCCAATAATGCAACTGGGGAGGTTTCAGTGGACCAATATCACAGATACAAAGTGAGTGTTTCTTTCCTTGTCGCCATCTGTTTGTAAAGTTCTCATCAGACCGTGAATAAAAGAGCTCTTGATGCATACATAGATTGGACAAAAAGGTTCCCTCCCCAAGATTTTCTGGTGTGTGAATGTAAGACGGAATCTAGCGCTTACATTGGGTCTCTTGAGGACTAAACAAAAGATTTTGGTTCAGACGTATTATGGTGTCCTAATGTTTCTAACCTTTGTTTGGTTTATACTATATCTCCGAATTATTATACTTCTTATGTACGGTCCATTCATTTATTCGCTTATGGACCTGCTTCTTGACAATTTCATGAGAAAAACAAATTGTCACATGTCATATCTTAATAATTCAAGCTCTCTCCCAGTGTTGTTCTACCCGGTTGGTAGTGTACATAAAGAAACATGAACATGCTACGTTTATTCTTTTGTCCCACTTAGCGATGTACCCAATACATCTCTGGCACTCTTCAATCCTGTTATGCTGTTACAGGGAGATGTGGATCTAATGGTGAAGCTGAACTTCGACGCCTACCGTTTCTCAATATTCGTGGTCGAGGATTTTCCCTGGTAATAGCAAATATTATTGTTCTTATTGCTTCGGAGCTGACCCTCCCAAACAAGTAGTTGATGTAACACGTGATGTTTGACATGATGCAGATGGAACCGGGAAGGTGAATTGGAAGGGAGTTGCTTACTACAACAGGTTGATCAACTACTTGCTTAAGAAAGGTAGATGAATAAATGAATCCAAAAAAGACTTTGAAACCTGTCTTGATTTCGCAATATCATTTACTAAGACAATTGTGTTATGTTATGTTAAGCTGCGAAATGAGCCAAAGGACTTTCTCTTTGCAGGCATCACACCGTATGCAAATCTGTATCACTATGATCTTCCAGAGGCTCTGGAGAAGAAGTATAAGGGACTGCTGAGTCCCAATGTAGTGTAAGTATCATCAGGTGTGCCTTATTTAAATTGATGAACAAAATATGTTTGTCAACATTGGGATTTGATTGGGGCTACATTGACCATGCAGGAAAGATTTTGCTGATTACGCTGATTTTTGTTTCAAGACTTTTGGCGATCGAGTGAAGAACTGGATGACTTTCAATGAACCGAGAGTGGTGGCTGCTCTCGGATATGATAATGGGTTATTCGCCCCCGGAAGGTGCTCAAAAGCGTATGGGAACTGCACAGCAGGAAACTCAGGAACCGAGCCTTACATTGTGGCCCATTATTTGATCCTGTCTCACGCAGCAGCAGTTCAGAGATATCGAGAAAAGTATCAAGTATGAATACAATTTCTCATATGTTCTTTCTGCTATGAAACTATTATTAGCAGAGTAGTGTTTGCCTGTTTCTATTTAAGCTATACTTTGTGTACGAATGGAGAATGTGTGCGCATGTGCAGGAGAAGCAAAAGGGAAGGATCGGTATTCTTTTGGATTTTACTTGGTACGAGCCTCTTACCAGATCAAAGGCCGACAATTATGCAGCTCAAAGAGCAAGAGACTTTCACGTTGGATGGTAATAATGCCCCTACATCTTACAAGATCTTGCCAAAGTACTGCTAATCAATGTTGCTTAGGCTCGATAACCAATTTGGAATCTTTTTGGTGTGTTGGATTCAAATCAAGAAGTCTATGCACATTTCAATTTGCATTGAAAAACTTGAGCTTTACATGGTTTTGGTAGCATTCCCAATTAAGGCAACCTTTGGAAGTCATAGATTGCGAACTTAAAGTCCAAGGATCCTACTGTAGGTTTATTCATCCAATTGTGTATGGAGAGTACCCGAGGACAATGCAAGGAATTATCGGGAACAGGCTTCCAAAATTCACCAAAGAAGAGGTTAAGATGGTGAAGGGCTCAATGGATTTTGTCGGTATTAACCAATACACAGCTTACTATATGTATGACCCGCATCAACCGAAAGCTAAAGTTTCAGGGTACCAGCAGGACTGGAATGCCGGATTTGCCTGTAAGATACTTCATTTCTTCATTATAGTCGAATAGGGTGTACACTATACTGTATTGTAATTGATCGTGTACTGAGAGATTATCTTCTTGAAATTTTTTCAGTTGAAAAACACGGAGTGCCTATTGGTCCAAGGGTAAGAAGTACATTCACTCAATTTGGACGATGGTCCTGATCTCTGTTTTATTATTGATCTATGCGAATTGCATGTGATCAAACCCGCTTTAAAATTGCTGCAGGCACATTCTTCCGGGCTTTATAATGTACCCTGGGGATTGTACAAAGCTGTGATGTACATCAAGGAGCGTTATGGGAACCCCACCGTGATTCTGTCTGAAAACGGTACATCTCTGTGCAATAAGTCCTGAATCGTCTTCTACCAAGTAATTGAAGTGTTTTTAACAATTTAGTTATTTATATTACAATTTTAGGCATGGACGATCCGGGCAATGTCACGCTCTCTCAAGGACTGCATGACACCACGAGGATCAACTTCTACAGGGGCTATATAACCCAACTGAAGAAGGCTGTTGATGATGGAGCTAATGTAGTGGGCTACTTCGCATGGTCTTTGCTCGACAACTTCGAGTGGAGGTCAGGCTACACATCACGGTTTGGAATCGTCTATATTGACTATACCAACCTCAAGAGATACCCAAAAATGTCGGCCTATTGGTTTAAGCAGCTGCTCACCAGAAAAAACAACTGAGGTTACCCAGGGATGAAGTTTTTATCCTCAGTTCAGAATTTAGAAGAGGATGAATGATGTCAATCGTGAAGTGCTTGTCATCATAAATTGTAAGCTTCTGGTGTATTCTTCATACTCAGGTTCTATGTTTTGCTTTCTTTTAGTAGAAACAGGTGCTGAATAAATTTGACCCTTAAGGCGTGTCAACGTAATAAAAGAAATGGTGTTGCAAGACAATGCTAAGGGTTATGAGTCCAGAACCGCTTGTAGGGTCACTCTAGCTACTCTGCTGATAAACATAAATTTGGAAAAGTAGCAACGCTATGATCGTCCTATAGAATGTCTAACCAGGAAAGACAAAATACTAAATTCGGTTGATGGGTCCTGGTATTGCACTGCACGAGGAACGATTGATTTCCTTGAATGTTCTGCTGTTGATCGACGAAATGCAGAGGCAAATCTTCTGCGCGGCTATCGTAAATAGCTCAAATTTGTTGCACGCACGCCAAACGCCATGTTCAGTTTTCCTTCATGCCATCTAGTAAAAGCTGAATGCAAGAGGCCTCAGAATCTTTAACAATGTGCTCACAATAACATCATCTGCATTATTAGATTCTCAAAATGGTAAAAAATACCAGATAACTATGTTAGAAAATATGGCTTCAAATTAATAGAGTAACTAAGTTGAACTTTGAGGTGTAATATCACTTTCTTTAAGAATTTTTTTGTCCTACAATATTGTTAATGATCACAGTAAATATCTTTCAGGATGCAACAAAAATTTCAAATGAGAATACTAGATAACAATTCTAATATATATCTAAGATCTTTCTAGGAAATAATTGAAAAAGTAGCTGTAATTTTAGAAGGAAGACTCGAAAATGATCTCAAACTTGTTCATCCAAAAACCGACATATATGTAAATCAATTTTAAATAATATATGCAACTTTGCACGAAAGGTTGCAAAGTGAACAAAGATATCCTTTCAACCACTGGGGTTTGTCTCAGTAGCCACCCTTCCAACATGGAAGAGGAATATGAGGGGTTCAAATCCCCACCTTCTTGGGGGGGTCAGGGGTGAGGATGAATTAGTTTCAAGTGTGGGTTTCGACTCTCACACCCTACAAAGAGTCAGTGCAAAAGTCTAAGAGTTAACATGAGAGTAGAGTAAGACCGATAAAAAAAAAAAACAAAAATATCCTTTCAAAAGAAGTTGCAAAATGAACAAATGCAACCCTTCAAAATATGTTGCAAACTGAGCGAGTATCATTTCCAAATGTTGTCTTGAAAAGACACGTATATAAAAAACTCAGAATAATAAAATATAATAAAAAATAATATTGTTTAAATAAATAAAATTTCGAATTTTCATAATTTCTAAAAATACTTAATAAACAAAAAAAAAAGCTTTTGATCTAATAAAGATTAATAAGATAACCATATGAAATAGAATAAAAATAAAGAGATTAGTCCTAATTAAACCACATAGGTGACTTTTTACAAAAGGTTACAAAGTAAACAAAGATATCCTCTCGAAAGAAGTTGCAAAATGAACAAATGCAACCACTCGGAAAATGTTGCAAATTGAACAAGTATCATTTCTAAAAGTTGTCTTGAAAAATACGTATATAAAAATTCAGAATAATTAAAAAAATAAATAATAATAATAATAATTTTTTAATAAATAAAATATCAAAATTTTTTTGGTAAAGAATTTTTTTTTTGGGTAAGGAATAAAATTTCAAATTTTCATAATTTCCAAAAATACTTAATAAACAAAAACAACCTATGAACTAATAAAAGTTAATAAAATAACCGTATGAAATAAAATAAAAATAAATAGATTAGTCCTAATTAAACCGTAGGCGTGCAAGTGTGCCAAGTGCTAAGTGTACCCAATAATTGCGCAATTATTCGCACACTTGCACACGAGTATGGTGGGGTGCGGTCCACATCTAATCATTTCTTTAAACACATAAGAGAATGCTGGCCTATCTCCTCTCAACTTTTCAACGTGGGACAAGTAAAAACACACTTAGGGTCCATTCGTTTCGCGGAAAATGGGCCATCTCCGGAAAATATTTTCCCAGAAGTCATTTTCCAGGAAAATGACAATATTTTCTGGTGTTCGATTAAAACCTGAAAATGTTTCGGAAAATGTTTTCCGGTGTTCGGTAAGGCAAATATTTTCCACTCACTAAATTGACGAGCGCGAGTGCCAAGCTCGAGGCTCGCCAGATTGACGAGCGCGAGTTTAAGATCGATGAGTTTGAGGTTCACCTGGTTCAACGACGAGCCAAAAAAGAAGAAGATAGGAAACAAATAAAAGAAAAAGAAAAAAATAAAAAATAAAAGAAAAAAGAAAAGAAAAGAAAAAGGAAATTAAAAATAATTCAAATTAAAAAAGATGAAGAAAACTAAAAAATAATTCGAATAAAAAAAAAAAGGAAGAAGAAATGAGAGGAGAAAGTGAAGATTTGTACAGGTGTGAAGTAAGATGGATCAAGTGAGGAAAATGTTTTCCACTTTTCAAAAGTAGAAAACATTTTCCCTTACTTTAGAAGGCTTTTTTCCTTGGATGGAAAATATTTTCCCCAAGGAATTCATTTTCCATGAAACGAACACCGGAAAATCCGGAAAACGTTTTCCCGGAAATTATTTTCCGCAAAACGAACGGAGCCTTAGTTTATTTTACAAACAAACTAACAAATTATATTAAAAGGAAGGAGATGAACAGTCAATTCTCGATGTAAATATGCACCAGTTCAAGAATCGAGTACTGATCAAAAAAAAAAAAAAAAGAATCGAGTACTTTTCAACGCACTAATTAACAAGTAATCTGGATATGCAAATGATTGGCATGTACTTATCAATCTACCAAGTTAACACTCAAGAGAAATGCCGTGGGCAGACAACTCATGATAATTTTAAGCTTATGAATTCTACTCGTGATTCCGAAGATCCGCTCAGACATACTTACGGCTGACAAGGAATCGAGAAGAGTAAAATTTTACGTGATAAAAACTATAAATTGACTGAAAATCAGTGCAATTTTACTCCTTTGATAATTAAAAAAAAAAAACTCTGGCTTTTAGATCAATATAGATTTGTCGGTAATGGCTATAATTTATTGTGCTAGAGGATTCATGAATAAATAGTTGAGAAAAACTCATAACACATTTTGAAGTTAACAAAATAATTCATAATTTATTACAACTTAATATGAGTTGCTCGTGTTTCTGGTTATATCCACATAAAAGGAACTTGATGTGCTAAGTGAAAAGACTCAAAATAACTAGAACCTACGTAAACAAGTCTAGAAGAATAGAGATTTCATCAAAACTAATTGATACAAGATGAACAGTCTATAGGATCCACATCATTACCGTAGTCAAAATGCCTAATGAGAAGCAATTAGATATAACCAGGAAGTCTGATATAATCGGAGTCCAATATTAGCAGAAGCCTGACATAAGTGGGAGCCTGATATAAGCTGAAGTCTAATATGATTAGAAAGCTTGATATAACGAAGGACTGTTAATACAAGTGAAGTTACTACCCTACCCGTGACAACAATCTGATGTTGGCTAACATTATCACTTAGAGCGGGTTAATAGGTGAATCTAAGAAACTTTAAAAATAAAAATTGTGGAATTAAAAGCATTAAGTTTAATATAAGTGTGATTGAGCAATGAAGAGAATTGATATAAAAGCAAATCAATTATATCAAGCAATATAGTTCAGCATGTCATCAAGCAATAAATCAATATGAGCAAGGAGATAGAGAATGATGCATACAGGGTTTATAGGGGTTTCGCTTAATGTGAACTTACGTCTACTCTCCCACATTAACCACTTATTGGCTCGACTGCACTAGTAATCTTAGAGAAGTTACAGAAGAATGTGCCACTTATACTCAAGCACTTTTTCTCAAAGCCGACACTACTTTTATTCAGGCTAATAGGACTCACTATCTCACACCTAAGTCCAAACTACAACACTATCAACCCTTCTTGATAAATTCCAATCTAAATGCTCTTAGAAGGAAAATTTATAGTGTAAAGCTTTCTCTAAATTTGGATATTTTGAATGCTTGATCAATCTCTCTTAGGCACATTGATCTTCTTATATACTCCTCAACATCCAATCTTCCCCTTGAACAATTTTCAAGAGGACCAATCTCCAATCAGATTGTTTGACTGTTGTTGAGAAGATCAATTAGCCATTTAAGGCGCTCAATCAGAATTACCATAGATTTGATTGCCCATACAATCAAATCTTAGTACATAGAAGTATAGTAGTTTGAATGTGGAAAGCATCATGCCTTTGCGATGATTGTAAACCAATCGAAATATCTCACATAACTCAATAATCTTGGTCAATGTAAATCTTCTATATTAGAAATCCATACCATATCACAAGCTGTCGATGGATAAAATGACATATTTTGAAATAATAATCTTAAGCCATGTGTCGAAGTTGTTGCCGCAAGTAATGTAGATGTGCTGCTTCTATCAACAATTCCTGGTTATATCAAACTTCCCAATTATTTGATGATATCATACTATGACCATTCTTCTGCTTATATTAGATTCCGATTATATTATAGTACTTACTATGCACTTCAAGTATAATAGTGATATAGATCTTGTAGACTATTTACATTGATATCTCCAAGTCTTTATGAACTTCCCCTTCTTCTAGACTTGTTCACATTGGTCCTTCCAACTATTTTGAATCTTTTTCCTCATCATCTCAAAGTTCTTTTTTACGCGAACATTACTTGAAACAAAACAACTTTGTGCATATATCAAAGTATCAATAAATCATGGAATATATTAGTAGGTTTTCTCGATAGTTTCTCCCTTTTTGATAATGACAAAACCTTCCACACAAATAACAAAATAATTGATTTGAAAAGATATGAATAAGGATTGCTTGCAACAATTTAAGCTTAAAGTTAAGTATTAGTATTGGCAAGCAAGTTGACATACTCAAACATCATCAATGAGTACATTACTGTTTCTACAAGAGAACTTAGAGAGAGATTTTTAACTAAATGTAAGTAGTTTATTATAGACTTTGAATGCGTGAAAATTGATATTGTCAAAGTATATAATGAATAGTTTAATATGTACACACTTACGGTTCATAAAAACATCATGTACATCGCAACATATATTCTTTGTCTAAGATATCATAAGTTTAGAATGACATTATATACATTTGCATTAGTCATTGGATGAGGCCGGCCTCACCGGCCTCACCCGCCTCAAGCAAGGGTCGACCTTGTTGCTTAACCACGCCCAGCGACGATAAAGTCAAGCTTTAGCAAGACTTGCCCTTGCCAAGCTGGCTAGGTTGATCTCATCGGCTTCCCCAAAGGCTAGCGAGGTTGACCTCACTAGCCTTAGGCGAGGGTCAAACCTTGCTAACCGCAAGGCAAGGTCAACCTCACCAGTGAGTCAATGACAACAAGGCTCGCCTTTGTTAGATTTGGTGAGGGTTGAGCTAAGTGTTAACGATGGTAGGGCGAGGTCAACCTCTTTAGCTTCGCCAAATGCTGGCAAGGTTGAGCCTTGCCGAAGGTGGACAAGGCTATCCTACTTGCTAGAGGACAAAGAAAAAAAAATGCAAAACTTATTAAAATTATAATATAAAATCAGAAAACAAATTTAAAAATATATAAAAATTGTCCACATCCATTCCGATCAATGCCACATAGAACGTTTAGTGTTGATTAGACAACCACATTAGCGATTTCCAGCAAAATTTTACCAAAATAATTAAATTGGAATATTATTAAAAGATTTAGAAATAAATTAACAAATCATCAAAAGATTTAGAACTAAATTGACATAATTGAAAATTTTAAGATTAAATTAACTGCAGTATGATAGATTTATGATTTTTAGATAATTTTCTCTTAGTTGTTTTGAATACTACTGTGCTCACCCCTAATCAAATTCCCCTCAAAAAGCATGTTTTTTTCCTTTTGGGGTCGAACAGAAAGAATTTGTTAGAAAAGTACAACCTACATCTCTCTCTCTCTCTCTCTCTCTCTCTCTCTCTCTCTCTCTCTCATAATGAAATGTTCGAGGCTTTTTTTAAAAAAATCGACTAATCTAAATCAAGTGATAGCGATTTCCACTCGTTGTCCCACCCACACCGGGCAATTGAGGTCCGTGGATCCTATTTTACATCCTAATAAATATGAAAATAAATTGTAAGCTAGAATTGGTGAAGAAGTACGTGCCTTTATATTGCTTCTGCTTTGAATTGTTATACACAAGATCTGGATTTAGCTTTGGAATCAAAATGAATGTGTTAAATTAAAAGTCAAAAGTTACAGAACCTTATGGCTTCTTCAAGAAAATTCAATCGTGGTCCACCATTTAATCAAGAATACATATTAAATGACAAAATCAAGAAAATAAATATGAATGTTAAGTCAATCACAGGCTAGGAGCCCAAAAATTAGTTGAATGTCCATACACATATGGGAATGGTAAGGTGCGGAGTTTGAAACTCCCCTCCCCCAGATTGAGGTTTTTTGTGATTTTTCTAGATGAGCTCTCTCCTTGCAGAAAAGCTCCAAAGTCATACATCTGATATCATATGAGATTTTGTGATATCACTACGAATTGTTCTAGATGCTAGGCGTAATTTAATATCTAATTACTCTAACAATATATCCTAAATTAATTAAGGGCTGTAGTCGACCACACGCCATTGCTTTCTTTTTCTTCTCCCACTTTCTGCAGTCCAAGCAACGTGATTGGTACAGTGTTAGATTCAATGATTCAAGAGTGGTTTGAGGATGCAGAAACCCACCAGGAGAGTTAAAAAAACAGTGTGAAGAAGAAGTTGGAAGGTCACCAGCCCCGTCAAGACTAAGATATTCAAAAACCCACAATTTTACAAACTCCTAATTAATTGGGATTTTTCAAACTCTTAATTAATTGGAATTTAGAATGTCAAAATGGACTCTCATCCGATGACCAAGTGGGAATTAGGATAGAACGTCGTGCCAGCTTGCTCATATATATATTTATAAAAGAACCCACCAAATTAATTAAATTATCCAATTATTAATTGCTAATTTCCTTTCCACTTTCCTTAGATCTCTTCCTGTGCTTTAGCTGGCCTCTCAACATCACGGCACGCTGGGAATGGCAAGTGCCGAATGGTCGTATGCTGGCAGAACGCTCGATCTTATTATAATCGAGTTGCTTCCCAACGAGCACGCGCGAGACCCTAGCTTTTACAATGTGACCAATTGAAACAGTGGACACTACGCAGGGACTTACCTAATCGAAAGGGAAACATACCCATTGGGGATCGAATGTAAGCTGCTCGCTCACGTGTTTTGGTTAATATCGATTGATCATGTCCAACCAATGGTAGCACAAACCAGTGGTTTTCCAATAGTATAAATCGACGCGGGAGTTGGAGTCCTCCGATTCACCACTTCTAATCACCCCACCCTCGCAATTTTTCTCGTCTCTTTCTCTCTCTTTCTCTCCTCTCTTCAGATCATTTGCATATTTGCACTCCTTTTCAAGGGGGTTCTCCTCTTACAGTTATATAGGGTAAGTTATTTTTTTGTACAAGTTCATATATTGGACTCACCAAAATAACTTGTACACGTTCATATATTGGACTCGCCAACTTAGGTCGATATCGATCTTGCTCTATTCTCTGAGGTGTCATACAGGTGGGGCTGGGTCGGTTCAGTTCAATTACCTATATAAAGTATGACTAAAGTTTTGGTTTCTATAGTTGGGGTTCGAATTTATGCCAATCGAAGCATAGTAGCCTTGCCATCTGTCTACTTTTGGCGATAATTTCCTCCAACAGCCCTCTGATTTGCATGTTACAAGTTGTGGGCACCACTCACATCTGAAATTGACTAAACGTAACGACGATGATGTCGGTGACTGTGCAGCCCACCATCCACAAGGATGGTTGAAGGAAAAGATGAGCCTATCGAGGTTTTATCAGCAACTTAACTAGTTAATGACCGGATTGATTAATGTTCGATATATCTGGTAGAGATTGAACCAAGATGTGATGCATGTCCATAGACGGATTGGGGTTCGGAAAAAATTGAAAATGGAGAACTGGCATGTATCTTCACAATGTGTGCGGCTCTAATCTTCTTACTTTAATCTTTTTTGTAGACGAAGATCGGTGAAGAATGGAGATCAAGGTACTGCTCACGTTGGTATTTGTTGCAAGCTTCGTAAGTCAGGGTACATCGGAGCACAAAGCCCCGCCGCCGCCAGTCACGGAGGCGGCCCTTCATAATATAGCGGCTTCACTGGACATGTTCGTCGACGAACTCCCCCAAATGCCGAGGCTCTACGGTTACTCCAGGCGTGAAGGTTTGCTCCTTCCTTGGAAATCTCACCATTGGCATGTACGAGAAGAAATGGGTGAGCTTTATTTTCTTTTTTTCTTTTTTTGGTGAAAAGCTTTATTTTCTTTTTATCAGCAAAAAATCAAATTTTTAGATTAATAACATCCGAAGCCTTAGTTATACTATTATTGTCTTAATCGATTTTATATGTGGATATTGAATAGGTCATACAGTAACGTATGTATTTTTATGATTTTCATGTCTAATCTACAGAAATTCCATCGAGATTTACCGGCCACCACCGTCTTCGCCTATGGTACATCAGCTGCCGCTGCGACCGTGCCCGGTCCAACCATTGAAGCACTTCAAGGCGTCCCCACTTCGGTGACGTGGCTCAATTTCCTCCCTAGATCCCACATCCTCCCGTGGGATCCAACCGTCCACACGGCCATCCCCAAGTACGGCGGCGTCCCGACGGTCGTTCACCTTCACGGTGGCGTCCACCCGCCGGACTCGGACGGCAACCCTTTCGCGTGGTTCACCTCGGGTTTTCAGGAGACCGGTCCGAAGTGGACTCGCAAGACCTACGCATACCCCAACGTGCAACATGCCGGAAACCTTTGGTACCACGATCACACGGTCGGCCTGACGCGTGTCAACCTCCTAGCCGGTCTGATCGGCGCCTATGTGATACGTGATCCGGCGTTGGAAGCGGAGCTTGATCTCCCATGCGGGCCCGATTTCGACCACCATCTGATGGTGTTTGACCGGAGTTTCACCAAGGACGGATCGTTGTACATTAACTCCACCGGCGACAACCCTAACATACACCCTCAGTGGCAGCCGGAGTACTTCGGCGACGCCATCATAGTCAACGGCAAAGCTTGGCCCTACCTCAAAGTCCAACGTAGGAAATACAGATTCCGCATAATCAACTCCTCCAACGCGCGCTACTACAAATTCTCATTGACCACAGGCTTGTCATTCATCATGGTCGCCGCCGATGCATCCTCTTTGCCCTCGCCGGTGATCACCAAATCGATTCTCTTAGCTCCATCGGAAACTGCCGACTTCATCATCGGCTTCTCCATGACAGAAGCGAAAGAAGTAATGCTCAAGAACGGCGCTCCATACCCTTATCCCAGTGGCAGTTCTGTTGACAGGCTGAACGGGGAGGTAATGAAGTTCGTGGTATTGTCTGGAAACCCTAACCCGCCAGACAAATCCCGTGTGCCACCATCTTTGAAGGTCTACTCGACGACCCAAAAACCAACTGTTAAGAGGTATTCGCTTAAATTGTAATGAATGTCGATGCACGGATCGGACGCATTTGATTCTTAATCCTTGCATAGGTACATAGTGCTGTATGAATATGAGAGCGCGACCGGAGATCCCACCCATTTGTATATCAACGGGAAGAGACTGACAGATCCGGCGACTGAGACTCCGAAAACCGGTAGTACCGAGACGTGGGAGGTGATTAACTTGACGGAAGATAACCACCCGCTGCACATTCATCTCGTGACGTTTCATGCCATCAGAGGGCGACAACTGTTGGATCTGGAAAGTTTCAAGTCGTGCATGACCAAGAAGAACGACGCGATCGCGTGCAATGTGACGGGCCATGCGAAGGGAAAGTCGCTCAAGATACCTTCGTACGAGAAGACATGGAAGAACGTAGTGAAGATGGAGCCTGGGTACCAAACGACGATCGTGGTCAAGTTCAACATGATCGAGAACGATGCGCCCTATCCGTTCGACGCCACCACGGAACCTAACTACGTGTATCATTGTCACGTAAGACTCGGACACAACTTCTTCCTCACCACTCGCCTTATTTTGATAAAACATAATCGGAAGTGCATGTCGACGTAGAGAAAAACTAAATGCATTGTGTTTGGAATGGTGATGCAGATTCTGGATCATGAAGATAACGAGATGATCCGTCCATTGAAGCTAGTCGCTTGAAGAAGCCAGTTGTTTGATGGACAAGACTCAATCGGAGATGATATGATTTGAGGATTGTTATTGCCAAAAATAATTAGGCGATCCTTTTTGTTTTCCTTAGTTCTCTATATCTCTTTTTATTGTGCATGTATGTCGCTGATTGTGCATATCTTTTTGATCTTACATGATCTTAGGTAGCTAGTAATTGTCATTTTTGGAAAACATTACATCAGTTAAGAGATTCTCAATATTTCTCTTGCTTATATCTCCCTTGATTTGATTCACAATCAAGGGAGATGCGGAGAATCTCTTAATTGTTGTTGTTGTTGTTGTTGTTGTTGTAGTAGTAGTTGTTGTTCCTCCCTCAAAATGAATTTACATGTTACATGAACTTCTTGTTCATCCTTTTGTGGGTAGATATCAATTTGATAATTTAAAAAGTGTGACCGAATAAATGTTTTTACTTCAGTTGCTACCCCGTAATTGGTAACTTCTTTGAGGGAAGAATATGGGAACAGTGAATCAACATTGTTAAACTATAATTAAACCTGTCAAAATGAGTCCTAAAACCATTTCTTAACTTATGTTTAATGGGCTAAGTCATTATATGGGTTAGTTATGTTTGATAAATGGATTATGAATGAGTTTCAAATGGCAAAGCTCAAAAATATATGTTTGTTAAATGGATTCGCAATTTATCCAAAACCTAACCTATTTTTGTGACTCTCTATTCAACCACTATAAGAAAATAATGGACTCATTGGATTGTTCCAAGTACCGAAAACTCTTGGTGGGCTCGAAAGATGGGCCCACAAAGACTTTTCTTTATTATAATATATCTTTTTTCTTTTGGTCGGTATTATAATATATCTTTCCTTAGTTGCGTTTGGCATTCTTATTTTCATGTAGGATTATAATTTTAATTCTTGTCATTGCAATTCATGGTCTACATAATCATCTTTTTCAATATCTTACATATCATTTAATTAGATATTCAAAACCTCCCGGTTATTTGTTACTGTAATTTTATAAATTCAGTATCAAGTACTAACTTTCTTATTTTTCGTTATGAATCAATATAAAATTTGAAAATTCCATGCAATGTTAAAAGCCAATTCTTTAGTATTATATGGTGGAAATAGCGGTCCAAATAACATATACGTGAAGAACTTAAAGGGGGTTAACTAGGTGGATATGGAATTTTAGAAGTTGGATTAAATATTGAAGTATTCTGGTAGATGGTTGGGTCATTATAAATTGGTCAATTTAGATCGGACCATTTTCGACCTAACTCAATTCACCAATTTGATGGCTCTAGCTATGATATGTAATTAATGATAGTTCAAATCTCTTGTTTCTTTCTATCCTTTGTTTCTTTCATTGGTCAACAAGTGGAATATTCTTTTATCACTTCATAGGAATATTCTTATTGACTATTTGTCCGCACATTTCTAGGATTTTCTATCAAAAGCAGAAATTACAAAGTGCCAATTTTACCCTTATCACCTTGCCAAGAAGATAATAACTCGTCAACTCTCATATTTTTGTTTAATGAAATTCAATCCTAGTGGCTGGAGATTGCTAGAAGGTCTAAGCCTATAAGTTAAGGAAGGTTACCCTACCTCATGTGCAAATCCTTTTATGAGTGACAAATGAAATTTGACAAATTGGGAAATCTGGAGGCTGTCATATCCTATAAGAAAAATCTAATCAAAAAATTTAAATCAATAGGTGAAGAAAGACTGCATATTTACAAAGAGCAAGATAATCAATTAGAATTAATCAGCCATATATAAAAGGTATAGATGGAAAATTCCCTACATATAAATGATATACGAAAATAAAGGAAATATCTTGATCGCAAATGCCTGTGGATAACATGAAACCCATCTCCATATAGCTGCATATGCATTCCCCAAATCGGTCCCACTCCCTCACCTTGGTCACATTTTTACTACATGCCTCCTCAAAAAGTAATGTGCTAATTAAACCATATAAAGCATGACGAATCGTCGCATTAAAAGCTCCATCCACTAAGCCACCTCAGCAATTCCGATCCCCTTTTTGTCATGCATTAAAAGCTCTATCTACTAAACCACCTCAGCAATTCTGGTCCCCTTTTTGTCATGCTTTTCGGCCACCCGATAACATCATCAGACGGGTCTTTCTTTTCTCATAAAAATTTAAGCTATTAGAAGAAGGGGGAAGAGGGGGAGGAGGGGGGGACGGCATATTGCTCATCACTCTCCATCGCATGTAAGCCGTTCCTTGCCCCGCGCAAAACATGATACAGACGAAATAAAATTAACGGAATAGATGGGGGAACAAGAAAACAGATAGAATACGGTGTGTCACAGCATTTGAACTCTTGTTTTCTGGATACTTTATACGAACAGTTTTCTCTTAAAATTTAAATTATTGCGAAAGGAGCTAATAGCATATCAACACCAAACAGTCCACACACATGTCGGGATGGATTGGATAGAGCTCGAAAATGGCCAATTCCATGGAATCTCGTGCTCTTCTTGTTAGGTCCATTCAAACTTTTCAGTTGAATTTCACGTGGGACAGAGCATAGAGACAAAGGAGCTGAGGAATCATTTATGCTTCTGCAATGCGTGATCAACTTGGAAGACTTTGGGGCCATGAAAGAGCACTCCATCATTGACTGAAAGACTGACAAGAAACAGGTATTTTGCCTTGAGAAGAGGAGACGTCGTGCGATTATGGGTAGATAATGTGTTTGTCCCTGCCACTGAATACGGCCCGCTTCCTAATTATTCACTTATAATATAGTATTGAATTCATATAATAATCTTATAAATCAATGTCAGTTCATTTAGCCTTTCTCTTGTCTTTTGCTTATGCAAATTCCCATATGCTAGGTCGGTCTTTTGTCAAGAAGCAAATGGAAAAAGATTGAAGATACCTCGTTGAACCCTCACGAAATATATTAGATGTGCTGAGAAGGTAGTTCAACAATCAATCATCACAGCCACTACTAGCTGCTTGGAGACTTATGGAACAGCTCACACGTTCCATGAGTCAATTATTTAGGCTCTTGACCTAAGTAGCTAACGCTAACTTGGAGCAATGTGCACTTAGTTAATGAGATTTCAAATGGAAAACATCCAATTCTCTAATTGAAATTCCTCCCAAAATCCTAATTAATTCCTCAACTTTGATTGTTACAACCCACATCCTATCGTCCTTTTCTAAAATTTATCTTTCCATAACAACATTAGGTACATAAATTTCCAGTCCACGAGATATGTTCGTAACAGTACGAATCAAGAAAAACACGAGCAAAGCATTATGAGTGGCGAATTAGGTGTTCTCACTTTGCTAATTCCCTTTACATGCCTGTCGGTTCATGTGCAACTTAAAACTCAAAAACATAAACGTTCTCGTCTTTGATGGCTCCGCGTGTCGGCCGTTTGATGGTCCATAACAAACCTCATCACCGCAAGGTAAATAAAATGAGATAAGGTTGATTGTCTTCTCATCCCTGTCCGGTCCACTCAAAGCATCTTACGACTTTTGTATTATGACAGGGACCCGCCATTCTGGATTCCCGTCCACGAGGGGCCCGGATTTCTTGTTCTGGATTACTCACCTAGAGGAGGAAAAATCACAATTTAAGATTTTCTTTCTGTTTTGTGCAAAGACAGAGAATGATCAGATGACGTGGAGAGGCTAGCTTTCAAGATTTCTTTCACCATCCTTGCTCCATAAATAAACACTCACTCTCCTTCACAAGGCAAAGCTAAACTCTCCCTCCCTCTCTCTCCCTCTCTCTCTCTCCCTCTTGAGAGTGTTCAAGTGTTAGGATGAGAATTCGAGTGCCGTTGATGCTGTTGTTGTGGTCCCTGTCGGCCCTCGTGGCGAGGTCGACAGTGGCCGAAGAGACGGTGATCCCCGAGACAACGCGTTTCGACACCGGTGGGCTGAGCAGATCGGCCTTACCGAAGGGCTTCGTCTGGGGGACGGCGACCTCGGCTTATCAAGTCGAAGGCATGGCCGACAAAGAAGGACGCGGGCCTAGCATCTGGGACGTCTTTGTCAAGATTCCAGGTACTTCTTCCGTCATTTGCATGCGCCAGTGCTTCTCAAATTCAAATCTTCTTTTATCAAGCGATGATGACGGTTGAAGTAATGTAGTTTCACCCCAAATGCCATTGAACCTTGAGGTAATAAATGAGATACTACAGTCCACTGGGTAGCGGCCTAATGATACGGGCTATTCTTTTCCAGTGCGAGGTCACGATTTCGAATCTGCGCACGGTAGCAGAGAATATGATGCACATCACAGTTTCCTGGGTTTCTATTTTCGCTGTTGATGCTTGTCGTTGATAATGGCGTTAAATGTGTCCTGGTCATGTGATGTGTACAGGAATTGTGGCCGGTAATGCAACTGGGGAGGTCTCGGTGGACCAGTATCATCGGTACAAAGTGGGTGTTTCTTTCCTTGTCGCCGTCTGTTTGTAAAGTTCTTATCGGTCCATGACTAAAAGATCTCTCGATGCATTCAGAGATGGGACAAAAAGATCCCTTTTCAAAGATAATGTGGTTTGGGAAAGAAAGAGAGAAGGAATCTATTATTTACATTGGATCTGTTGAGGGCTAAAACAAAAGATTTTGGATCAGACACATATATGGTGTCCCGATATTTCTAAGCTTTGTTTAATTTATATCACATTTGACAATTTATCATAGTTCATATGTACGGTCCAATCATTATATTCGCTTTATGGTCTTGCTTCTTGTCAATTTTCTGAGAGAAACGGTTTCTCAAATGTGATATCTTAATAATCAAACCTCTTTCCTAGTGTAGTTCAACCTGCTTGATATTGTGCATAAGGAAACATGAACCTGCCATAATTATGTCTTGGTTCCACTTAGCGGTGTATCCAATGTGTTTCTGGGCACTAATTAACCCTGTCATGCTGTTACAGGAAGATGTGGATCTAATGGCAAAGCTGAATTTTGATGCCTACCGCTTCTCGATTTCGTGGTCGAGGATTTTCCCTGGTAATAACAAAATCTTTTGTTCCTATTGCTTTGGAGCTGACCCGGCCAAACAAGTAGTTAATGTAACACTTGACTTTTGATATAATGCAGATGGAACCGGGAAGGTGAATTGGAAGGGAGTTGCTTACTACAACAGGTTGATCAACTACTTGCTTAGGAAAGGTAGATGGATAAATGAATCCGAAAAAGAGTTCCAAAACATGTCTCGATTTCACAATATCTTTTACTAAGACAATCGTGTTATGTTATGCAATATCTCTTTGCAGGCATCACACCCTACGCAAATCTGTATCACTATGATCTTCCAGAGGCTTTAGAGAAGAGGTACAAGGGACTGTTGAGTCCCAATGTGGTGTAAGTATCATCAGGTGTGCCTTATTTAACTTGATCGACAAATGATGTTTGGCTACATTGGAATTTGACTGGGGCTACAATGACCATGCAGGAAAGATTTTGCCAATTATGCAGATTTTTGCTTCAAGACATTTGGCGATAGAGTTAAGAACTGGATGACTTTCAATGAGCCGAGAGTGGTGGCTGCTCTTGGATATGATAACGGGTTCTTCGCCCCCGGGAGGTGCTCGAAAGCCTATGGGAACTGCACAGCAGGAAACTCAGGAACTGAGCCTTACATTGTGGCCCATCATTTGATCCTGTCTCATGCTGCAGCGGTTCAGAGATACCGAGAAAAGTATCAAGTATGAATGCGATTTTTTATATGTTCTTTCTGGTATGCAACTATTATTGCCCAGGGAGTAGTGTTTATCTGTTTCTATTTGAGCTCTACTTTGTCCATGAATGGTGAATGTGTGTACATTTTCAGGAGAAGCAAAAGGGAAGGATTGGTATTCTATTGGATTTTGTTTGGTACGAGCCTCTTACTAGATCGAAGGCCGACAATTATGCAGCTCAAAGAGCAAGAGACTTTCACGTTGGATGGTAATAATGCTACTTACATCTTACAAGATCTAGCCGAAGTACTGCCAATCAATGTAGCTTAAACTTGATTTCCAATTTGGTCTTGGCACATTTCAATTTGCATTGAGGACTTGAGCTTTACATGATTTTGGAAGCATTCCCAATCAAGGCGACCTGTGTAAGTCACAGATTGAGAACTTAAAGTCACGTCATCCTAATGTAGGTTTATTCATCCAATTGTGTATGGAGAGTACCCAAGGACGATGCAAGAAATTGTCAGGGACAGGCTGCCGAAATTCACCAAAGAAGAGGTTAAGATTGTGAAGGGCTCAATGGATTTTGTCGGCATTAACCAATACACAGCTTACTACATGTATGACCCACATCAGCCGAAAGCTAAAGTCCCAGGGTATCAGCAGGACTGGAATGCTGGATTTGCCTGTAAGATACTTCATTCTTTCATTATAGCCAGTCAGAGTGTACACTATACTGTACTGTGCTTGATCATGTATTGAGAGAATATCTTCTTGAGATTTTTGCAGATGCAAAACTTGGAGTGCCTATTGGTCCAAAGGTAAGAAGTACATTCACTCAGTTTAGACTATGGTCCTGATCTTTGTTTTAATCATTAATCCATGTGAATACATGTGACCGACGTCACGTTGAAATCGCTGCAGGCACATTCTTACTGGCTTTATAATGTACCCTGGGGATTGTACAAAGCTGTGATGTACATCAAGGAGCGTTATGGGAACCCCACCATGATTCTGTCCGAAAACGGTACATCTCTGTGCAATAAGTCCTGAATCGTCTTCTACCAAGTAATTGAAGTGTTTCTAACGATTCGGCTATTTATGTTACAACTTTAGGCATGGATGATCCGGGCAATGTCACGCTTTCTCAAGGACTGCATGACACCACGAGGATCAACTTCTACAAGGGCTACTTAACCCAACTGAAGAAGGCTGTTGATGATGGAGCCAATTTAGTGGGCTACTTCGCATGGTCTTTGCTCGACAACTTCGAGTGGAGGTTGGGATACACATCACGGTTCGGAATTGTCTATGTTGACTATACCAACCTCAAGAGATATCCGAAAATGTCGGCCTATTGGTTTAAGCAGCTGCTCACCAGGAAAAAGAACTGAGGTGACCCAAAGTTGAAGTTTTTTTTTCCTTTGTTTAGAATTCAGAAAAGAGTAATTGATGCCAATCATGAAGTGCTTGTCAGCATGAATGGTAAGGTTCTGCTGTTTTCTTTGTTCTCAGGTTCTATGTTTTGCCTTCTTTTGGTAAAAAGAGGGTGCTCACGAATTTGACCTTAAGGCTGGTCAATGTAATAAAAGAAATGGTGTTGCATGACAATGCTGTAATTTGCCAGGTTATGAGTCGAGAATCGCTTGTAGAATCACTCTAGTTACTCTGCTAATAAACATAAATTTGGAAAAGTAGGAACACTACAAATGTCCTATAGAATTCCTAACCCAGGAAAGGCCAAATACAACATTCGGTCGAAGTATCCTGCTATGGCACTGCACAAGAACAGTCGATTTCCTTGAACATTATGCTATAGCTCAAGGAAATGCAGAGGCAAATCTTCTGTGCGGCTGTCGTAAACAGCTCAAATTTCTCGCACGCATGCCAAATGCCATACTCAGTTTTCATTCATGCTGTCTAGTAAAAGCCAATTGCGAGAGGCCTTGGAATCTTTAACATTGTGCTCAGAGAAACATCATCTGCCTTCTCTAGATTCTCAAAATGGCAAAAAGTACCTGAAAATCATATCAGAGGACAGCCAACTCGTAATGTAAATGTGCACCAGTTCAAGAGTTGACTCTACTTTTCAACGCACAGGTTACCAAGTAATCAGGATAAGCAAATGACTTGCATTTACTTATCAGTCCATCACCAAGTTAACACTCACCGAGTGATGCCATTGGGCAGAGAACTTGTGGGATAGTTTCAAACTCATGAATGCTACTCGTGATTCTGATGATCCGCTTAGACATACTTACAGTTGAAAAGGAATCAAGAAGGGTACACTTTTAACATGATCAAAATTATGAAGTTAACTGAAAATCAGTAGCAATTTCATTCCTTTATCTGGACAATTCTGGCTTCTAGATTAATTTAGATCTATCGGTAATGGCTCTGATCTATTCTGCTAAAGGATTCATGAGTATATAAGTGAACCAAAAAGTTTACGTAGAAGCCTCATATCAAAATCTCAATTGGGGAAAAAAAGATTTTAATGTATCATACACGAGAAAAATAATTCAAAATAGTTGTCCTCTTTTCTGATCCCTTGCAGTTACTTCTTTTCACTTTCTTTGTCTGTCTAGCTTGCTTATTCTCACTAGTGTTGAAGTTAGGAGTAGAAGTTACGCTCTCCTGAGACACTAATGCACTGTAGAAGATGCCTGAATTTCCCACCTCAGTCAATACAGAACGATGTCCACTATCATTGTCCTTGAGATCATTGCAAATTTGATCCCGTTTTCTTTTCATGTAATGGTTGTTTTCAGGCATGTCTAATGAAACGTCGTTGGAACTTGGACTTAGCAAATCCAATTCTTCGACATCTATCAGAAGAGAAACTTCGTCACTGCTTTTCTTCACTGGACGCGAGTGAATTTTACCCACTTTTCTTATCTTGAAAGGATTGTTGTTGGGAATTTTTATAGACGTGCTTTCAGAGACTGCAACACTCCCCACAGCTCCGGAGGTTTCTGGCGGCAACATAAGTCTCGAAAGCACAGCTGCTTCATTGCTGAACTTCCTTTCCTGTAAATTGAGCTCCTCCACTGCTGTACATGCCACAAACCAAGTATACAGTCATCAAAGGTGAAAGTTGCATCACAATTGTGAGCCAACAAGACAAGTTTGAGTGACAAACATGTGTTTCACGCGTAATTTAAAAGGCTAAAGATGCTCAATCCTATATGGTAAATAATTCATTGAACTAGGAAAGCAAATGAAAAACCATTTCAATAATATATAAATGGATGCACATTATGCAAGTACACCTGTAAAGTCTGCCTTCATATATTCATTTGAGATGTTGACGAAGAAGCAGTCTTTCTCTGCAGATAAAGCAGTAGCCTCTTCTTGCCAAAGTTGAGGTGAAGCTGGTATGATGTCGATAGGTACATGGCATCCAGAAGTCTGATGAGTATCAAATGCTTCCATGTTTGATGGGTCCACTCTTCCCTCTGCAATTGCAATAGCTATTGAGGGAGGGACGTCCCTATTTCATGACTGACTGTTAAGGAGTAAACTGTTTTTCCTTTTGTTTGTGAGTAAGAAAATTACATTTATCGGCACACTTTAACAGGGCCCATAGGTCTCGCTGAACTTCCACCAAATTTTTAAGTAGGCTGTTCTTATCTTTGTATGAAACTGGAATGATCCAACAGCATATGCAAAAAGAGGATACGGTCCAAGGAAATCCAGCTCTCCATCTAGAGCCTGCAGGAGCTTTTCCGAAAGAGGTCTCGTGTCTGAGTTTCTTCATGATGTGTCATATCTGTATTGAGAGCAAACTAAGTTAACTTATGTACATTTAAAGGACTGCAATTAAATACAGATAAATGAAACTTAAGTTGGGAGTTTTGCCTACATTCGAGCATGCTGGAATACTGCTACTGCTCATGGAAAAATTTGCTATAATATTCAGGCATCTGATTTCCCTTTTCAAGCTTCAGAACTGATAATGCCTGCAACAAAACCGCCCATATGGAGTTTAATCATAACCTTTTCTGGAAGTTTTAGCATTTTATCAGGGCTAGTAGTTACAAATACGTGCTTCAAAATTGATAATGTTGCACTCTTATGCTTACAATCATGAAAAGGACGTGTTTTGCCTATTAGAACTACTTCTCTACGTGTAATTTCAACTATATGGGCATTGGGAGTTATAAGTGAGCTATTTTGCCGTTTGAGAAGCAAAGAGAGAACTTACACGGTCAATGTTTCGATACTTGGAAATCAGAGAGTAAGCTTTCTTTATCCCTATTCCAGGAACAGATAGAAGGAAATCGCAGCCAGCTAAGACACACATACCTGCAAAGGGACATGAAACATTTCCTTTTTCAGATTGATCCTCTTTCTTGGGAATAAATCTCATCCATAGAGAAGCATTGAGAATTAAAACTCTTGTTCTTTCACACTTTCTGGAAATTAAGGACTTCATCGGTTTTTGGAGAAAGTTATAACAGGCGCAAAAATGCACAACAAAAATGGAAACACCATTATGTCATTATGGTGTTAAATTTTAACTTCAAACTTGTGTCTTACTTCTAACGATATCAACACAATCTAATATCCAAAATTTTGATTGTCACGACCCACGACCCACGTCCTGTCGTCCTTTTCTAAAATTTGTCTTTCCATAATAATATTAGGTACATAAATTTCTGGTCCATGAAATATGTTTGTAACAGTACGAATCAACCAAAGCACGACGAGCAAAGCATTATGAGTCACGAATTAGGTGTTCTCACTTTGCTAATTCCTTTTGCATGCCCGTCGGTTCACGTGCAACTTAAACCTCGAAAACATAAACGTTCTCGTCTTTGATGGCTCCGCGTGTCGGTCGTTTGATAGTCCATAACGAACCTCATCACCGCAAGGTAAATAAAATGAGACAAGGTTGATTGTCCTCTCATCCCTGTCCGGTTCCACTCAAAGCATCTTACGACTTTTCTATTATGACGGGGACCCGCATTTATTGCTCTGGATTACTCACCCGAAGGAGGAAAAATCATAATTTAAGATTTTCTTTCTGTTTTGTGCAAAGACAGAGAATGATCAGATGACGTGGAGAGGCTATCTTTCAAGTTTTTTTTCACCATCCTTGCCCCATAAATAAACACTCACTCTCCTTCACAAGGCAAAGCTAAACTCTCCCTCTCTCTCTCTCTCTCTCTCCCTCTCCCTCTCGAGAGTATTGAAGTGTTAGGATGAGAATTCGAGTACCGTTGATGCTGTTGTTGTGGTCACTGTCGGCCCTCGTGGCGAGGTTGACAGTGGCCGAAGAGACGGTGATCCCCGAGACAAGGCGTTTCGACACCGGCGGGCTGAGCCGATCGGCCTTCCCGAAGGGCTTCGTATGGGGGACGGCGACCTCGGCTTATCAAGTCGAAGGCATGGCCGACAAAGAAGGACGCGGGCCTAGCATCTGGGACGTCTTCGTCAAGATTCCAGGTACTTCTTCCGTCATTTGCATGCACCAGTGCTTCTCAAATTCAAATCTTCTTTTATCAAGCGATGATGACGGTTGAAGTAATGTAGTTTCACCCCAAACGCCATTGAACCTTGAGGTAATAAATGAGACACTACACTCCACTGGGTAGCGGCCTAATGATACGGGCTATTCTTTTCCAGCGCGAGGTCACGAGTTCCAACCTGCGCACGGTTGCAGAGAACATGATGCACATCACAGTTTCCTGGGTTTCTCTTTTCGCTGTTGATGCTTGTCGTTGATAATGGTGTTAAATGTGTCCTGGTCATGTGATGTGTACAGGAATTGTGGCCGATAATGGAACTGCGGATGTCGCGGTGGACCAGTATCATCGGTACAAAGTGGGTGTTTCTTTCCTTGTCGCCGTCTGTTTGTAAAGTTCTTATCCGTCCATGACTAAAAGATCTCTCGATGCATTCATAGATGGGACAAAAAGATCCCTTTTCAAAGATAGTGTGGTCTGTGAAAGTAAGACAGAAGGAATCTATTATTTACTTTGGATGTCTTGAGGGCTGAAACAAAAGATTTTGGTTCAGACCCATATATGGTGTCCTAATATTTCTAAGCTTTGTTTAATTTATATCACATTTGACAATTTATTATAGTTCTTATGTATGGTCCATTCATATATTCGCTTTATGGTCCTGCTTCTTGACAATTTTATGAGAGAAACAGTTTCTCAAATGTGATATCTTCTTGATAATTTTCTGAGAGAAACGGTTTCTCAAATGTGATATCTTAGGGCACGCATGAAAATCATTATGTTCCAGAAATTATTTCTGGAACAGAAATAAACTTTTCTATTTCCATTTTTAGAAGAGTTACTAAGTAAAAATAACCGTTTGATAGCAATACAAAATTTCTAATCTAAAAATAGAAATTCATTTTTGTCCGGCGGCGACCGGCGGCCATCGACGTCCGGCAACGACCGGCGGTGGCGGCCGTTGGTGACCGGCGGTGGCGACCGCGGCCATCAGCGACCGGCAGCGGTGGCGGCCGCCAGCCACCGCTGATCGACGGGCGACCAATGGCGATGGTGACAGCGGCGACCAGTGGCGGCAATGAACAATGAAAATTTTATTTTATTTCTCATTTCTTTTCCAAAAATAGAAAAATAAAAAAAATTATTTCTGATTTCTATTCCATACCTATTTCGGAACAAGAATCTATTTCATAAATAGAAAAGTGAAATAATTTTATCAAACGGATTTCTATTTCATAATTGTTTCGGAATAGAAAAATTATTTCTAGAACATAAATTTTTTTTATCATGCAACCCCTTAATAATCAAAGCTCTTTCCTAGTGTTGTTCAACCTGCTTGATATTGTGCATAAGGAAACACGAACCCGCCATAATTATGTCTTGGTTCCACTTAGCGGTGTATCCAATGTGTTTCTGGGCACTAATTAACCCTGTCATGCTGTTACAGGAAGATGTGGATCTAATGGCAAAGCTGAATTTTGATGCCTACCGCTTCTCGATTTCGTGGTCGAGGATTTTCCCTGGTAACAACAAAATCTTTTGTTCCTATTCCTTTGGAGCTGACCCGGCCAAACAAGTAGTTAATGTAACACTTGACTTTTGATATAATGCAGATGGAACCGGGAAGGTGAATTGGAAGGGAGTTGCTTACTACAACAGGTTGATCAACTACTTGCTTAGGAAAGGTAGATGGATAAATGAATCCGAAAAAGAGTTCCAAACATGTCTCGATTTCACAATATCTTTTACTAAGACAACCGTGTTATGTTATGCAATATCTATTTGCAGGCATCACACCCTACGCAAATCTGTATCACTATGATCTTCCAGAGGCTTTAGAGAAGAAGTACAAGGGACTGTTGAGTCCCAATGTAGTGTAAGTATCATCAGGTGTGCCTTATTTAACTTGATCAACAAATGATGTTTGGCTACATTGGAATTTGACTGGGGCTACAATGACCATGCAGGAAAGATTTTGCCGATTATGCAGATTTTTGCTTCAAGACATTTGGCGATAGAGTTAAGAACTGGATGACTTTCAATGAGCCGAGAGTGGTGGCTGCTCTTGGATATGATAACGGGTTCTTCGCCCCCGGGAGGTGCTCGAAAGCCTATGGGAACTGCACAGCAGGAAACTCAGGAACCGAGCCTTACATTGTGGCCCATCATTTGATCCTGTCTCATGCTGCAGCAGTTCAGAGATACCGAGAAAAGTATCAAGTATGATTGCGATTTTTTATAAGTTATTTCTGGTATGCAACTATTATTGCCCAAGGAGCAGTGTTCATCTGTTTCTATTTCAGCTCTACTTTGTCCATGAATGGTGAATGTGTGCACACTTTCAGGAGAAGCAAAAGGGAAGGATTGGTATTCTTTTGGATTTTGTTTGGTACGAGCCTCTTACTAGATCGAAGGCCGACAATTATGCAGCTCAAAGAGCAAGAGACTTTCACGTTGGATGGTAATAATGCTACTTACATCTTACAAGATCTAGCCGAAGTACTGCCAATCATTGTTGCTTAAACTTGATTACCAATTTGGTCTCTGCACATTTCAATTTGCCTTGAGAACTTGAGCTTTACATGATTTTGGAAGCATTCCCAATCAAGGCGACCTGTGTAAGTCATAGATTGAGGACTTAAAGTCACATCATCCTAATGTAGGTTTATTCATCCAATTGTGTATGGAGAGTACCCGAGGACGATGCAAGAAATTGTTGGGGACAGGCTGCCGAAATTCACCAAAGAAGAGGTTAAGATGGTGAAGGGCTCAATGGATTTTGTCGGCATTAACCAATACACAGCTTACTACATGTATGACCCACATCAGCCGAAAGCTAAAGTCCCAGGGTATCAGCAGGACTGGAATGCTGGATTTGCCTGTAAGATACTTCATTCTTTCATTATAGTCAGATAGAGTGTCCACTTTACTGTACTGTGCTTGATCATGTATTGAGAGAATATCTTCTTGAGATTTTTGCAGATGCAAAACTTGGAGTGCCTATTGGTCCAAGGGTAAGAAGTACATTCACTCAGTTTAGACTATGGTCCTGATCTTTGTTTTAATCATTAATCTATGTGTATTACATGTTACCAACGTCACGTTGAAATCGCTGCAGGCACATTCTTACTGGCTTTATAATGTACCCTGGGGATTGTACAAAGCCGTGATGTACATCAAGGAGCGTTATGGGAACCCACCCGTGATTCTGTCCGAAAACGGTACATCTCTGTGCAATAAGTCCTGAATCATCTTCTACCTAGTAATTGAAGTGTTTCTAACGATTCGGCTATTTATGTTACAACTTTAGGCATGGATGATCTGGGCAACGTCACACTTTCTCAAGGACTGCATGACACCACGAGGATCAACTTCTACAAGGGCTACTTAACCCAACTGAAGAAAGCTGTTGATGATGGAGCCAATTTAGTGGGCTACTTTGCATGGTCTTTGCTCGACAACTTCGAGTGGAGGTTGGCATACACATCACGGTTCGGAATTGTCTATGTCGACTATACCAACCTCAAGAGATATCCGAAAATGTCGGCCTATTGGTTTAAGCAGGTGCTCACCAGGAAAAAGAACTGAGGTGACCCATAGATGAAGTTTTTTTCTTTGGTTTAGAATTCAGAAAAGAATAATTGATGTCAATCATGAAGTGTTTGTCATCGTGAATGGGAAGGTTCTGCTGTTTTCTTCATTCTCAGATTCTATGTTTTGCCTTCTTTTGGTAAAAAGAGGGTGCTGACGAATTTGACCTTAAGGCGGATCAATGTAATAAAAGAAATGTTGTTGCAAGACAATGCTGTAATTTGCTAGGTTATGAGTCGAGAATTGCCTGTAGAGTCACTCTCGTTACTCTACTGATAAACATAAATTTGGAAAAGTAGGAGCACTACAAATGTCCTATAGAATTTCTAACCCAGGAAAGACCAAATACAAAATTCGGTCGAAGGATCTGCTATTGCACTGCACAAGAACAGTTGATTTCCTTGAACATTATGCTATAGCTCAAGGAAATGCAGAGGCAAATCTTCTGTGTGGCTATCATAAACAGCTCAAATTTGTCGCACCTATGCCAAATTGCATGTTCAGTTCTCATTCATGCTGTCTAGTAAAAGCTAATTGCGAGAGGCCTTGGAATCTTTAACATTGTGCTCAGAGAAACATCATCCGCCTTCTCTAGATTCTCAAAATGGCAAAAAGTACCTGAAAATCATATCAGAAGAAAAGAGATGAACAGCCAACTCTTAATGTAAATGTGCACCAGTTCAAGAGTTGACTCTACTTTTCAACGCACAGGTTACCAAGTAATCAGGATAAGCAAATGACTTGCATTTACTTGTCAGTCCATCACCAAGTTAACACTCACCGAGTGATGCCATTGGGCAGAGAACTTGTGGGATAGTTTCAAACTCATGAATGCTACTCGTGATTCTGATGATCCGCTTGGACATACTTACAGTTGAAAAGGAATCAAGAAGAGTATACTTTTAACATGATCAAAATTATGAAGTTAACTGAAAATCAGTGGCAATTTCATTCCTTTACCCAGACAATTCTGGCTTCTAGATTAATTTTGATCTATCAGTAATGGCTCTGATCTATCCTTCTAAAGGATTCATGAGCATATAAGTGAAACAAAAAATTTACTTAAAAGCCTCATATCAAAATAGCTCAATCGGGGTAAAAAAAGATTTTAATGTATCATACACGAGAAAAATAATTCAAAATAGTTGTCCTGTTTTCTGATCCCTTGCAGTTACTTCTTTTCACTTTCTTTGTCTGTCTAGCTTGCTTATTCTCACTAGTGTTGAAGTTAGGAGTAGAAGTTACGCTCTCCTGAGACGCTAATGCACTGCAGAAGATGCCTGAATTTCCCACCTCAGTCAATACAGAGCGATGTCCTGTATCACTGTCCTTGAGATCATTGCTAATTTGATCCCGTTTTCTTTTCATGCAATGGTTGTTTTCAGACATGTCTAATGAAACGTCATTGGAACTTGGACTTAGCGAATCCAATTCTTCGACGTCTATCAGAAGGGAAACTTCGTCGCTGCTTTTCTTCACTGGACTCGAGTGAATTTTACCAACTTTTCTTATCTTGAAAGGATTGTTGTTGGGGATTTTTATAGACGTGCTTTCAGAGACTGCAACACTCCCCACAGCTCCCGAGGTTTCCGGCGGCAGCATTAGCCTCGAAAGCACAGCTGCTTCATTGCTGAACTTCCTTTCCTGTAAATTGAGCTCCTCCTTCATTGCTGTACATGCCACAAACCAAGTATACGGTCATCAAAGGTGAAAGTTGCATCACAATTGTGAGCCAGCAAGACAAGTTTGAGTGACAAACATGTGTGTCACGCGTATTTTAAAAGGCCAAAGATGCTCAATCCTATATGGTAAATAATTCATTGAACTAGGAAAGCAAATGAAAAACCATTTCAATAATATATAAATGGATGCACATTATGCAAGTACACCTGTAAAGTCTGCCTTCATATATTCATTTGAGATGTTGACGAAGAAGCAGTCTTTCTCTGCAGATAAAGCAGTAGCCTCTTCTTGCCAAAGTTGATGTGAAGCTGGTATGATGTCGATAGGTACATGGCATCCAGAAGTCTGATGAGTATCAAATGCTTCCATGTTTGATGGGTCCACTCTTCCCTCTGCAATTGCAATAGCTACTGAGGGAGGGACGTCCCTATTTCATGACTGACTGTTAAGGAGTAAACTGTTTTTCCTTTTGTTTGTGAGTAAGAAAATTACATTTATCGGCACACTTTAACAGGGCCCATAGGTCTCGCTGAACTTCCACCAAATTTTTAAGTAGGCTGTTCTTATCTTTGTATGAAACTGGAATGATCCAACAGCATATGCAAAAAGAGGATACGGTCCAAGGAAATCCAGCTCTCCATCTAGAGCCTGCAGGAGCTTTTCCGAAAGAGGTCTCATGTGTCTGAGTTTCTTCGTGATGGTGTCATATCTGTATTGAGAGCAAACTAAGTTAACTTATGTACATTGAAAGGACTGCAATTAAATACAGATAAATGAAACTTAAGTTGGGAGCTCCGCCTACATCCGAGCATGCTGGAATACTGCTAATGCCTCATGGAAAAATTTGCTATAATATTCAGGCATCTGATTTCCCTTTTCAAGCTTCAGAACTGATAATGCCTGCAAAAAAAACGCCCATATGGAGTTTAATCATAACCTTTTCTGGAAGTTTTAGCATTTTATCATGGCTAGTAGTTACAAATACATGCTTCAAAATTGATAATGTTGCACTCTTATGCTTACAATCATGAAAAGGACGTGTTTTGCCTAATAGAACTGCTTTTCTGCGTGTAATTTCAACTATATGGGCATTGGGAGTTATAAGAGAACTATTTTGCTGTTTGAGAAGCAAAGAGAGAACTTACACGGTCAATGTTTCGATACTTGGAAACCAGAGAGTAAGCTTTCTTTATCCCTATTCCAGGAACAGATGGAAGGAAATCGCAGCCAGCTAAGACACACATACCTGCAAAGGGACATGAAGCATTTCCTTTTTCAGATTGATCCTCTTTCTTGGGAATAAATCTCATCCACAGAGAAGCATTGAGAATTAAAACTCTTGTTCTTTTACACTTTCTGGAAGTTAAGGACTGCATTGGTTTTTGGAGAAAGTTATAAAAGGCACAAAAATGCCCAACAAAAATGGAAACACAATCATGTCATTGAGGTGCTAAATTTTAACTTCAAACTTGTGTCTTACTTCTAACGATATCAACACAATCTAATATCCAAAACTTGCCTGTAAATGGTAGTAACTCACCAGTAAATAGTGTCATGTCAAAATTTTTAAAGGAAGGTGTACTAGTTGTGGAATCAAAAACCTTCTGCAGCAACATCTCCTCACCATTGCCGTACCTATCCATTTTAAATACAATCTGTTTGCAGGTGGTGCAGACGAAAGGAAAACAAGACCCATTGTCAAAAGATGAAGCCGTAACGAGAATGATGGGTATTTTTTAACATTGTATGACTTTTCTCTAGAGTTTCTTACAGCTTGACAGCCATATGCTACCAGATCGCTGTCTTCTGTGATAACAGCTGCAACTCCACCTTTCTCTGCCTCAAGACTTGAGAGATATGCTAATTGTGCATCAGCCTCGTAAGGAGCTACTATGAATTCAATGTTTTCCGACTTCAATATCTAGAAACCCACCAATGAAGAGACTTGCAAGATTAGTACTAGAGGATTCAGATCACTCATCTCTATAAGGTCTCTCCCAGATTCTGAACTTCAACAGATGAATAAAATGCATCTATAGTGCAGCAATCATGTACCTGAATCAATTGATGTGCCATGGATGGGGTAATACTCACTCCTCTCTGCAAAAGATAGTGTTTTTTTATGAGATCAAGCACCATCCAATGAGCAAAAGGTTAAATCTTGAATGTGCAGGCAAGAGACTGCTTTCCTGCCTTTTAGCTGGATAAAGCATAAATTTTTTTTGGAAGCCCCTTCAAATCTATATGAAAGTTTAAGCTAGTAGATGAAGTTACGTTTTAATACACAATACTTTAACACAAAGAACTCACACCTTCTTAGACAAAACAATTGCATTTCAAAGCATTGCATTCCATACAATGTTTGGCATTGGCCTTTCTGTGCCACTCACTTGCCAAAATGTACAATCCCCAAGTTATGGCGGTTTCTTGTACAACAAAAGTTTCATTCAGATTGCCTACTTTAACTGCACAACAAGTGTCTTGGCCTTGAGAATTGTATATTGATGATTGACAGAAGCATGATGAAGTCAACTGTACTTTTGTTGGCCCATCAAATAGCTGAAACACCCGAACGACCTGCTCGTTTCAAGCTAGAGCACACATGACTAATTTGAGTGGGAAAGAGAGGAGAGGGCCAACTCGAGAAGAACTGCACTAATTGCACTTGACCATTCATCATCACCAAATGCAATTTCGATAAAACTAATTGCATGGACAGCTAAGCAAAACATTGGGTCAATTCCTGATAAACCACCCTGATCAAACCTAGCACCAGATAATCAATGAATGGATAGTCGGTTGGTACCTGGAAGAGCTCCGAGGCAGCCTTGACATCTCCCTCTTTAAGCTTCTGCAGGGCCAGGTCGCAATTAGCTTTCCTCCTCCTGAAGCACAACAGCCAACCCATCAACACAATTTCACAATCTAAATGTCACGCAAAAATCATATCAATCGCCGCCATTGAACTGGAAACTCATAACAAAATGTGGGTAATCAATGACCCGACCTCTGCCTCTCATCCTCAGTGGCAGCTTTACACGGGATGCTCCCCCCATCGAACACAACCACGGGGGTCACTTCGTAGTGACGAAGCAGGTTGATCCGGTGCATGAAATATCTCAGGTACTGCAACTTCTTGGCCCCGTCCGTGTTGAGGCAGAGCTCCATGCTGCACGAGTAAGCTGGAACAAAGTTTCGATCTTTCAATCGACCCAAGAGTCCAAAAACAAGAAAAACCAAATGGGTATTGGCAAAATGAAAAAAACAAAAAACAAAACTCTACCTCCCTTGTGAAGCCATGAATAGGCATCGATACCCACCTGCCAAAAGAGACAAGAAAAGAATCGAAATAGAGACATGAATCATCAAGAACGTTAGAAAAAAAATGCGAAATCGAGGAGGGAACTGGAATCGGGTTTCGGACGGTTTACGCGTTTGCCGGCGAATTTCTTGATGTGGACCGGCTCGATGTAAGGCTTCATGAACCTGAGGAGATCCTTGATCCCCATCGTTCTTCCTCCAGATTTCGTTCGGATTTCCTGATTTCGGGAGCTTCTTCTTTTCTTTTTCTTTTACCTCTTTTTCACGAGCTGGTTTTGATCCGTTAACTCTTGTTTTTTGTTTTTTTTTTTTTTGGGGGGTGGTTTTCCTAGGTTTCGTGTTCTTGCCGGGCCGACGGCGGAGAAAATGGCGGGAATGATAACAAATGGTATAAGGGAAAAAGAAAGGCTCGAGATTGAACGAACGCGGCTGTCACAATCCCCATTCAAATTGACCAATGGATAAGCGCCAGGTGTTGCGGGGCGAGGATGGGAAGGAAGGCGGGAGCCCTCATTGGTCCGTGACGTAAACGGGAGATGAGTGGACGAACAGGAGGAAAAATGATTTTCGGGTACGGAAAGCTCCCGACGCCGTTTTACCGCGATTTGCGTTTAAATTTTTGGCGGTGGTTCGCGCCTCCTATTTCCGCCATTATTTCGGAGTTTTCTCTTTTACCCATCATCGAGAAAATATAGGCTGTGTTTAATATGCCAAGTGGGCATATACAACAAAGTACCCACGAATCAACACGTGGCAATCGGGCCTGCCTATAAAAAAATTGGATATCTTTCTTCCAACTCTCGTGAAAGAATATTAGCTAAATAGAATACTCTACATAAGTCATGAGAAAAATCATTCAGTAATGGACATATATCATACAAGTCCCATATGAAAAATATTCAAAATTTATTGCTCTCCCCTATCTCTATCGCTCTCTCTCTCTCTCTCTCTCTCTCTCTCTCTCTCTCAAAAACCCTAGCTCACCAAGTTCAAAATTTATTTACTACAGTTGCAACAGCTCCTCTCTCTCCTCTATTGTCTCTTCTCATTAGAAATTGCTCCGTTCCGTTATGGAGGAAAAAAAATCACTCTCTCATGTTGGTAAACATCACATCTTTCACTCTTGTTTTTCCTTACTCTTCATGCTCTCTGCTCTGCTCTCTCTCTCCTTACCCTCCGCGAAGCACCTCTGCTCATGAATCATGACAGCAACATCGCTGCCTCCGCTTCCGCCATCGATATTTTCCTCACTATTCATGACCTTCGCTCTACTCTCTCTCTCTTTCGAAGCCCTCTGCTTGTGAACAATAATGCCACCACCTCCGTCGGTTACCTTCACACTGCCATTTTTTTCCCTCACTCTTGCAACTCCGCTCTACCCTCTCTCTTTCCTCCATGACGGTTGAATTTTCTGGAGAAAGTGATTTGATGTCCTTGTTACGTTCAATGGACTTAACCAATTTTTCCCGAGACGATTTGCTTGTTGTTGTCATTGTAATCGTGCATTGCACTTATGAGTCTTTACTTTGGCAGATTTTGGCATGGCAGAGAAGGAGATGAAATACCGAGTGAAACATTTTAACAAATAGGTCCTCTTATCTATAACTCCAATTGCTAATTTCACCAAAGCAATAATCTTTTTCTTCATCCATATGGAGCAGTCTATGGATCATTGATATGGAACCAGATTATTGGTGTATCTAGTGTCCTTTCTTGTAGTTTATTTTATATATGCACACATGTTTTTCATCTTGGGCCTAAAAAGTGTCTTCAATTCTTGTGCCAATGCGTTGTCACTAGTACTTTCCTTTAGGGAAGATGAGTTAAGGATGAATGTGCTTGTAGTTTATGGACTATCAATAATAGGTTGTTTCTAACTTGCAGTTATGTGTCACTCTTGCTCATATCATATTACTCATGATTCTGGTGGTGAGGTCAAGAGTGGAGCAAATTGAACTTTTAAAACAAAATGTGTAACTGTGGTAAACGTGTTGTGAGAATTTCAAAATCCAAGAAAAACAAACACAGGCTTCACTATAATTGTGAGAACAAGACGTGTGACTTCTTTTTTTGGTGTTCGCCTGCAAGCGATGTGGCTTGTTCTTTCTTGAAGGGTTCGCCTGCAATGCTTGAAGATGATATGAGAAACATTAAGTATTTGCTTGAAGGATGAACTCAAGAAGATGGATGAGAAGGCGCAAAAGACTGACGAGAAGATGTAGGAATTAAGTCATAACGTGCACCATTTAAGCGTATTACAAATTAGGTGTATTTTTTCTTTTTTTGTCTATCCTTTGTTCTATTAGGACTACTTTTCTAGAAAAAGTAGATGGTTCAAACTTGTACTTTTGCTAACTTGAATCAAACATTATGTTGTGTTGGCTCTAATGGACACAATCACATTATTTAGGTTCGTATATACCTTTTTCCATCTCAACCCTATTCTAATTGAATGGATGGTGCAACAAAGGCCGTATATCTCACATGACATAATTATCTTGATTTAGTGTATTTGCTATACTGGTTGTTTGGGCTCACTTGCGCAGGAGAAAATTTCATTGTGAAATCCGAAGCTCCATGTGCCACTTCAAAGAAAGGCATTGCCCTGATCGTGTCTGATACGTCTCCAAGTCGGTGACTAGTGTCCCTATTTACTTGCCAGCCAACATGTTTTTAGTTTAGCCTGGTTTATCATTTTGCCTTTGGTGCGTCAATTTGTGTTGGACTTTCAATTGTTCTAGGTTTTGGACTCGTTGGATGAACTTTAAGCCCGTGGACATATCGGCATGTGTGCTTGAGCTTGTGGACATATTATGCAGCTTTGTAATATAGAGAAATAAAGGAGTAAGATTGGAAACCAAGACATTGGACCTAGTGAAAATCAATCGACTTCTTTGTACCTGATGATCCAAATGCATTGGGTCCATGTGCATTGAATTCATGTAAGAATTGTTTTGAACCCCATGACAAGTTCATAGCGGTAAGAGCCGAGATGTCTAGCCTAATCAATATGAGCAAGTAAAGATTCCTGCAAATCTAGCTACTAAAAACAAAAGGAGAATTTTAAAATTCCTCACTAGTGGCTGTAGTATTGTGCCTCAGCAATTCATGAAGTCGTACTCTATATTTCAAGCTTAAGCATATTAAGATCCATATTCAAGAGAGACTACAATTTCCTTTAAGTAGATCAATGAATTGAATTGCAATACCAAAGTTTTCACGCCTAAATCAACATCAAAGATACTGAACCACAAAGGCAAAATAACCAGCATTTGCTTATTCTTCAATGTAAGTTGGCAAGAAGAAGTTAATGTCCATGCCCCCATCCACGGCCTCACCCACGTCCCACCACCCTCCCTGACATAGCAAGTAGCATAATTGTTCATGACATAGTAGAGCTGAAAAGGAAATTAGGATCATGGCAGGTAAAGTTAAAAATCATTTCAACAAAGTAAAAATGAAGTTCACATACTTGCAGTTGGCTTCTTGGGCTTGACCCTTAGGGCGCGCATGATTCTATTTCTGTTCCAGAAATAGTTTCTGAAACAGAAATAGATTTTTCTATTTCTATTTCTGGACGAGTTTCTAAGCAAAAATAATCGTTTGATAACGACACAAAATTTCTACTCTAAAATAGAAATTCGTTTCATAACGACACAAAAATTTCTTTCTTTCGGACGGCGGCGGCGTCCGGCGACAAACGGTGGCGACCGGCGGGCGGCGACCGGCGGCGAGTGGCGTCCGGCGACGGCGGCGGCGGCATCCGCCGACGGCGGCGAGCGGCGTCCGGCGGCGGTGACCATCGTTTGGTGGCGGCATCCGGGTTAGACGGCAGCGGCGGCGTTCGGCGACCGGGCGGCGGTGGATCGGCGACCGGTGGCGGCGTTTGGCGACCGGCGGCGTTCGGCGACCGGTGGCGGCGGCCGGCGACCGGCGGCAACGGCAGCGTTCAACGGCCGCCGCCAACGGCGGCATCCAGTGGCGGCGGCACAACCGGCAGCTGACGACCAGAGGCAACCGGTGGAAACGGCGGCGATGAACGATGAATTTTTTTTTTTTTATTTCTCATTTCTGTTTCAGAAATAGAAAAATAGCTTTTTTCTATTTCTAATTTCTTGTCCAGATCTATTTCTAGAACCAAAATCTATTTCAGAAATAGAAAAGTGGAATAATTTTACCAAACGGATTTCTATTCCAGAATTGTTTCTGAAATAGAACAATAATTTCTGGAACAGAAATAGCGCGCAATCATGCGCACCCTTAGTGTCTCTTCTACCGATTGGGTCTCTAGATTCAAACCATCATGAAGGATGTAGTAGCGAATGTTGTTACCCTTCACACTCAAGTGATTAATAGTCACAGTACTTTACACTTCAGATTTAGTTTCACGGTCTTCAGATGCATGCTTATGCTAATTAGAACACCTATAATGATCTAACACTATTGTTGACGCCTTAATTTTGCTTAGGTTTATTTTTATTTTTATTTTTTAAGCTCTTATTTTCTTTATTTTATTTTATTTTATTTTGGGTTAATACCCCGAAAAACCCTAAACCGGTACACTTGTGACAAATTTACCCCAAACTATTTTTTTGACCATGAAAAACCCCAAACTGGTACACCTATGACAAATTTACCTCGACTAACCATAAAAAAAACCCTAAATTGGTACATTTATGACAAATTTACCCCAAACTAATTTATTTGACCGCAAAAAACCCCAACCGATAAATTTGTGATAAATATATCCTTCACTAAATTGGATTAATACCACAAAAAAATTATAAAAATTGTAAACTTTGACAAACGGATCATAAAATCTCAAATTGGTATGCTAGTCAATTGTCACGTGTCATTTAACTTAATAATTTTACAATAAAATTTAACGAAAACTAACAAATGGTAAATTTGTCACAAGTGTACCAATTTGGGGTAAATTTGTCAAAGGTATACCAGTTTGGGGTTTTTGGTGGTAAAAAAAAAAATAGTTTGGGGTAAATTTGTCACAAGTGTACCAGTTCGGGGTTTTTCAAGGTATTAACCATTTTATTTTTACCTTTTTCGAATAATAAATAAACAAATAACGAAAAAACCAAAAAAAAGAAAAACGAACAAAAACAAACAAAAATGGACAAGGCGAAAAGCAGGCCTTTGGGCTTCCGCGGGCCAGCCCGCACTCGACTCGCTTCTTCGTCTCCCTCGCCTGACTTTGCGTGTGCAGCACACGCGGGCGGGTGCGATGCGAAGCAAGAGGAGCAACAGCCTCACACGTGGAGCAAGGAGGAGCAGGCGGCCAACGGGACACATCGGATGGGACGCCGGTCCGGCCGGGCTGGAGCCGCGCAGTCCCAGTGCCGAGCTCCATCGGCCAGCCGTTCCTCACCTATAAATAAGCCCCGTCCCCCATCGTCGAAAACACACAGACACGGAGCAAGAAGAAGAGCTGGATCAAAATCGTGGCTCTTGGACACACTCTGAGAGACTTTAGAGGGGCCGAGAGCTTGCAGCTGCAATCCGAGCCTCGCCGGAGGTAGTTGCAGAGAGAGAGAGAGAGAGAGAGAGAGAGGGGCAAGGGAAGGCCGAAGCCCGTCGTCGCCGCCACAGTGCCACCATGCAGGTAATCGCCATCGTTGCCGTCTCCGCTGCATCTCCTTCCAGCCATCCGCCGCAATCGCCGCCGTCCTCGCCGTCGCCGTCGCCCCCCTCTCACTACCCCCAATTCGGAACCCTAGGGTTCCTGGTTTTCCGGGTCGCGATCCCGGGTCGCCGGGTTAGACCCGGACCAAGAACCGGGTGGGATTCCACAAATTTGAGGGGGAATTGGTCATCGGGTCATGAGCGGGTCGGAGCCAGGTTGGGTATCCGTGAACGGAATCGTTTCACGTTGAGCCGAGAGACAGGTCGCGAAGCGAGTCGGATCAGGGCCGGGTGTCCGTGAATGGCATCGTTTTTCATTTCACAGGTCACCGAGTTGTCGAAGCGGGTCACCGGGCCGGGTCGGGCATCCGCGTCTGGCCGCGACGTCGTTTTGGCGTCTTGTTCCAAAACGCGGGCCTATTCGTGTTTCGGGCTGGCCGGGCGGATCGACCCGTGGATCCGACCCAGGTCGTTTTTTAATAAAATAATATTTATTTAAATAATAAAATATTTCATTCAAAACAAAAATCAAAAAAATAATTAAAAAACCCTTTTAATTTAAAAAAAAGGAAAATTATTTTAAAAATTTTTTATTTTCCAAAAAATCAAAAATAAAAATAATTTATTTTCAAAAAATATTTAAAATATTAAAAAACATTTTTATTTTCCGAAAAATAAAAAAAATCAAAAATACTTTATATTTTCCAAAAATCCAAAAATCGCCAAAAATCCCAAAAAATGCCAAAATTCATAAAAAGCCCAAAATTTTCATAAAATACCCAAAAGACTTGTATTTTTCCAAAAATACCAAAAAAAAAATCCAAAAATCCTTTTTATGTCCAAATAATGAAGAAAAGACCTAAAAACGTTTTTTTCCAAAAATGCATGGAAAATCCTTGACATCCAAAAAGCCTTAGGGTTTAAACAAGATTAGGTACCGAAAGGGCATTAGTGATTAACTAGTGTAATCAAATCCTCGATCCTAATTTCTCTGGTTGCGCAGGAGCAAGTATTTCTCCTGGTACTTCACTTGGGTTTCTAATCAACCCACCCCAAATTGATTAGTGGCGACTCCATTTTACCAATTAACTTGCAGGTTAAAAATTAGATCATTAAAGTCGTGAATTAGTGGACTTGGGAGAGTCCGAGCATTAACAAATTCAGCCGAGCCATTAGCCTCCTTAGGCGCTCGTACCCGACCTCGGGCGCCAGAAAAAAAGAGGTCGTGACAACCATATTCTGATCAGATCAATCATGCATCCCATAACTTTAGAAGCTGGTGCTTTTTATGAGATACATCCACAAATAGGACGTTATCAGAGACAAATCTTTTTACTTCTACATAACTATAAGTACATAGAAGTTGCATATTCTTGTGATAGATAGTGTTAACTACAATAAATTAAGACAAATAGTCTTAGCTACAAGAAATTGAATCAAAATATCATTGAATAATGGGTGAAAGGTTAAGACATAACAGAGCACCATTATTACAAAACTTCATTAACTTCTTCAATCCAGAGGAGCAGAAATAGCAGTACATCAAACAAACGCCAGAGTATACTTAAGTGATCTAAACCAATACCACTTAGCATAACTCCTCCTTATAAAAGAAAAAAATGAAACAAAGACTTTACTTGTAAAAGTATTTGGGCATGTGCAACCAAAATGGCAATCCATTTTATTTGGACATGCGCATCCTTACTCGTAGGATTCCCACAAAAGTATGGACATGTTCGTATACTCCCAACTATAGCCATGTTTATCGGCTTCTAAAAGCTCCATGAAGACATACTCCCATTCTTAAAAAAGCACGTACTATATGAGGGTTCCTCTCAACTATTGATGCTGCGACCGTGCATTGTCTATGCTTTTAGAGGGGTGTTGACACCTAAATTTTGGTACCCAGTTTTTAATTTATTTATTGAATTAAAAAATAAGGGATTAATTTTTAACCCCTACAAAAATTAATTAATTAATTGCATGGCATATAACTCTAGTTGCATTAATCTATTTGTTTATCACTTTTGCATTTGATCGGCGGCGGGTGAACTTCGATTTTACAAGTGGGCCATTCGATATATTTGGGAAAGATTTATATTATTCTTCCAATATTTGGTTAATCTTTCAGTGAAGACAAGCATAGGAAGGAGATATCGCAAGCTCATCTTTGTAAGGTTCGAAATCCAGAAAAAGTCTATTATAATCTTGAATTTTCGGGCCAGTATTTGGGTTAAAGAAATAAAATCGGTGGAGAATATTAATCATGCATGGCCAGACAAGGGAAGATACGAGCATATGCACAAAGGAAATTCGGAAGATCACGTTGGGCACGTTCTACACTACAGCCACATGGATTTGCAAAAAAGATATATTCCTGCAGAGAAGGCATTCGGTCAAGGAGGAAAGAATATATTTCAAAGCATGCACAGAAGGAAACAAAATATGCTTTCTTTTCTCGATGGTTTACACCCTTTCACTATAAATGGACTTGTTACAGGACAGAAAAAGGGGGATGGCAGAGAACACATTAGAAAAAAAAAAAAAAAACAAAAAAACACGAGAGAGAGAGAGAGAGAGAGAGAGAGAGAGAGAGAGAGAGAGAGAGAGAGAGACCGTGAGGATTGAGAGGAAAAGCGGAATTGTGAGGGAAATTGCTGACGCCGAGGAGCTTCATGCGCGCCTGCAATTCAGCTTCGATGAAGGTGTGGAGGCCGTGAGGGGCACCAGCTGTTGCTCCTACGAAGTCAAACCAGTGACTTCAAGCGGCGTCAGTAGGTCTTCATCGATCCCAGCGGTCTTCAACCAGTGACTTCAAGCAGGTCTTCAACCAGTGACTTCAAGCGGCGCCCTCGGTCCAGCGAGTATTCGGCCCTTCAAGTGTCAGTCGGTTTGTTGTGTCCGTTGTTCTGCCACGCAAATTGTTTCGCTGCCGCCCCCAAGGTAATCTCGTGTTCGTGAAAATTCCTGAGTGATTCAAGTCATCTAGGGCAGCATGCAGGTTCTTGGCGAAACCGGCTTCTCCAGCGACGCCTATTGCAGAAGTGATCTTGACAAAACGTCACCTCTCCACCACTGAGGCCACCATCCGTGTATTGCTGCTGTAATTAAGAACAACCACCGTCCTTGGCCGTGAACTGAGTCTCCACCAGTGTTCAATTTGCCGATTGGATGTTTTGGAAAGATCCCAATTAGTCCCCAAGGCCTAATTGAAATCTTTACTATCGCATCCAATTCTCAACCGCACCACTGAATCCGAACTCGTCGCCATCTCACTCTTGACACGCTGCTCAATGACGATCGGATGAGATCCGCCTCCTTTCCTTCGGCAAGCTTGACCCACCAGGCGCTGTTCACCGGCCCCGACGAGTTGCTGTTGTAACTGTAGTCTCCAACAAGCTCAGTCATCTCGCGACTACGCCTTTCGTTCGTCCACTCCCTGCCTTCTGATCGGACGTTGCTTTGATTAATCCACGATAGTCCTTTCACGACTGATCGGCATTTCATCACCGTCCCGGAAGCTCCCCCACCGAGAGTG
The DNA here is from genome assembly GCA_014182555.1 of Eucalyptus erythrocorys. NCBI lineage: Eukaryota > Viridiplantae > Streptophyta > Magnoliopsida > Myrtales > Myrtaceae > Eucalyptus > Eucalyptus erythrocorys. Next base: position 11,277,255 of record CM024598.1, on the reverse strand, counting down.
CACACCATGCAAGAAGTTCCCCCATAGATGACCTCATAGTTCTCATGGCGTTTGACCCATATACTGGAGTCCATCTTGATTCAAATTGTTAGGAGCATATGGTGAATAAGACAAAAGGAGAGAGGATGTCGGGTGCACATGTTGAATAAGACAAAAGGAGAGAGGACTTTATTCGATGGTCAAAGCAAGGAAACCATCGGTGGGATTTTGAAGAAAATTGATTTCTTTTTTTCAAAGAGAATTGATTTCCTTGCCGTGGCGTGATAAAATCGTTAGCCACCGTGAATTCCCGTACGACCGTGATGTCTTTTCTGAGTTAGCTGCAATCGGGCTGAGTCCGTTTCAACGCCGATCACCATTTGCGAATCCTTGGCGCTGATCCCATTTCGGAAGCAAAGCATTGAAACAAGGTAATTTTCTTGATATTTTATTGCTTCAATTGGATGATTGGATATTAATATTGATTTCATTGAGACTTCAGGCAATATCCATTAGGATTTATTTCATAATCCGCAACCGCACCTCGATTTTTTTATTCCATCTATGAGGCTTTAGATGGAATAATTAATCACGCGGGAATGAAATTGATATTTTGATCTTTAAGGCTTAAGATCAATCTATCGATTTTATTAGCGAAATAATCAAGATTGATTGAGATATTGTTTCCCAATTCGGACGACGTGTGATGATTCTGAATGATTTGGTGTTTATCTTTTAATTGTTTTATTTATCCCGAAAATACACAAAAATTGTGTTTATGTTCCATGTAGATTAGAATTGATTGCATGAGAGGATAGTTAGACTTTTTGAAAAAATGCATGTTTAGATGGTATCTAGGTTAGATAAAATCTTTTGAATTGAATTGCATGATGAGATAATTTTCTAAGTTAAGATAGGATTTAGATTAGTCTATTCCTAACTTAAAATAGATAATATCTCACTTTAATTGGGCTTTTATATTTTAGCAATTTTAATTACGAATTTTATAAGAAAATACAAAAAATCATTCACATGTCATATAGAATCAGGCTCATGAAATGCACGTCATTTAGTGATTGTTGCTAGGCCCATTCAATTAAAAATTGTCCATCATTAGATTAGATCATTTAATATATGTCGCGTGACATATAGTTTACATATTAGATTGCATGTTGCACGTCATTTTAGTTAAAAATTTGTACGTCATTGCATTGCATTGCACGTGACTTCTAGGCTTCACTTAAATAAAAGAAAATCTTTAAAAAAATTGAGCAATTGTGTGTTAATTAGAAATCATATCTAAGATTGATGATGTGAATTTTGATCTAACAACGCAGATGCTTTCATTACTACAAGATAAGTCCCGTAATTTTATTCATTGCTTTATTGGGTGTTAAATTGGTGGTTTACGCACCCGCATGATCACCTCACATGTTAGGGAGATAATTAAAATCAATTCAAGCTGCTTGCCAAACATTTTTTCAAAATAAAAAGAAATGGTACCAAAAGGGCGTTAGAGAAATCTAGCGTAATCAAGTTCCCGTACCTAGAATCTCTGGTTCGTAGGAGTAAAGAAAATCTCCCATTACTTTACTTGGGTTTCTAATCGACTCACCAAAAATAGATTAGTGGTGACTCTTAGATAAAATTCATCTGCATGTTTAAAAACTTGAACCTAAAGTCGCGGATTGGTATGGGCTTGGGAGAGCCCGAGTTAAATCTAGGCTTAACAATCCATTAGCCAAACCCTAGAGAGTTCACACCCGAAAAATTGGTCGCGACAAGGGGGCTCTGGATTCATTCATCCTAGGATGTTGAAAAGACTTTGATGAACCCTGTACAAGAAAATAACAAATATATTTATATTTTACTAAACAATATGCCTAGATAAATATATCTTAAGTACTCCCTTATCAGTAAAAGATAAGATATACTTAACTCAAAATGGTTCCGTGAGATCTATTGTAATACTCCAACATCTATCCAAAAGAAACCATTGACAATAAATACTACAATAATAACAAAAAGTCGAAATAACACTAGGATCTAAAATCCTACTCATTTCATAATAAGTACTTGACTAGTAGATGGGGAAAATCCATTTATAATCCTTAACAGCATGATATATGATCGTCCATTAAGCTCTTCTTATATACTAAACTATTTAATACCTAACTAGGAAATTGGCCAAATTTATTCATAATTCCTGATCACTGATGTATTGTAGTTGTTGCATCTATTAAAAAAAAACCAAATTAGGAAAATGTAAATACGAATGGAGGACTAAGAGAGACATACCTAATCATGAAAATTTAAATTTATTATAAGATCACTGATATTGCTAGGACAATAAGTACTTCAAAAGTGATTTGAATTACTCAAATAATCTGGAAAATGAGTTTCATCATGTTTGGCTTGAATAGCCAACTCTACATTAGAAAGTAATAAATATGTTACTTATCATCATGTAACATAAAAGAAAAATTTAACTACTCATATTAACTAGAATAATACGTCACTCATCTCAATTTTATATTTGCGTTGGGATTGTTTCTTTCTTACATTTTCTTTTTCTTTTTCTCACTTGAGTTTTTGAGCCTTCCATAACTTGTTTCTTTTGCTTTTCTTTAAAGGTGGTCTAATGTCGAGACATCGCACAAAGAAGCCTCATCATCATTATCATCATCATCAGCAGCATTAGGATCATCAGTCACAACCACACTTGATTTGTATGATGAAATTTGAAGCTTCATTTTTTCCATATTCTTCCTTAATATTCTCATAGTATTTACATATTTGGCACCAAAACTCATTTATTCAAAAGATTTTTGTAGTAACGTGAAAAATCAATTAAATTTATATGGATGAAGTGACATTTGATAAGATTCATTATTTACAATCCCTTCTTTGGTACCCTTAGTCTAATTTTTCAATAATAAAGAAAAATGGAATGCTCGTAACCACCGATATCTTCCCATTCAACACATGCAATGCATGGCAACATAAATATTCTTTTGATTTAAATAATTTGCATTCACAATAAATTGATAAATCTACAGGGTTAAATCTAATAATATGTTCACATTGAATCCTCATATACTTAAGAGTAAATAAATAAACCAATCCATTGAATGGAGTACTTAAAATATGTTCAAAGAGACTTTTCAAAAATTCTTCATTAAACCTTTAAAAAAAAGGTACGAATATACACTAAAGCAGTACATCAACATCTCATTATGAGAAACTTGTAATTTGGCCCTTCCACGAGAACTGTAATCATCTTGGCTTTCAATTTCTTTTATGTGTTTCGGTTACTCTTCATAATAATGGATAAATTTTACAAAGGTCGATGTATTTGTCAACGTATGTTGGAAGACATTATTGGTGCTCTCACTTCTTTGACTTGATATTATACCATATGAAAGTATATCACAACCAAAAGCTAAACTCCATTTATGTTTAAAGCTGAATAATTTTTTCAATCAATTGTTATCCTGAGTACCTCACTCCTCTTCCATTACCCTCCAAGTAGATTCAAATTCGTCCTCCGATTTGCATCTATACATAGAAGTGTGCAATGGGAACTGCCCAAACTGAGAACCATCTAAATCGGGAATCACCCAAACCAAACCAAATCAGCCGGTTTGGTCAATTCTCGAGGGTCTCGATCCGATACCCGAGTCCTAAAAGTGGAACCGGGGTCTAGGCAGTCCTGTTCCTGGTTCTAAGGGAGGAACCAGACTGAATCGAACCGATTAGTTTTTTGTTTATTTATTTTTTATTTCTTTAAAGTAAACCTAACCTAACCTAAGCCAAGCCAGAAGTAAGCCTCATTGTCTAAAATTATCAAAGAAAAATAGCTATATCATCCTCAAAAGTCATTCTTTAGTCACTTCACCTCACTTGTCAACTATTCTCTCATTTGATTTTACCCCTCATCATCTAAAGATTTGAGTCATTCCCTTCCTTAACCTTGAAATCTCTCTTCCCCTCTGTTTGTGCACCCTTGTTGCAGACCATGACAATGGTGGATTATGAGAGCAACCACCAGTAAGTAAAGGAGACAGTCGTGAACACGATAATCTAGTTCCACTTCGAGAAGGCCCTTGAGAAGAAACATGCCATCAACCAACAGAAGAATGAGCTTCACCACCTCTTCCTCCTCTTCTTCATCTTCCTCGCCTTCCTCTTCAAGCCTTCTCCCAACCGTCGTCCCGACTCTAGTGTCGCCTCGCTAGGCCCCAATCTCCCTAGCCCACTTGTCTTCTATGTCTCTGTTGCCCAAACCCTCTACACCATCAACAGCTTCAAGTACAAGTGGCAATGTCACGAGATCGGTTCCATAAGACCACCCAGGAATTGGACCAATCGGTCTTTTTAGTCTAATTTCGAGCACCTCTAGTCCAGTCTCAGTTCCCATTTCTTATATGGAACCGAACCGAATTAGGAACTAATCACCCCCATCTATACATAAGTGCTAAGAAATATTTATCCTTAAAACTTGACTTATGGTAAAGATGTTGAATGTTTTAATTGGCATTTTTCCTAATGTATTAAGTGCATAAACAGTGTTGTGTATTCGAAAACACCCTTCTAATGCATTTTTCCATGACTTGGTCTTAATTAGTAGACATGGTTTTCGAAACCTTATTTCCTATAGACTCCAAAAATATATCGAATAACTAATTAAATGATTATGTAATCTCGTCCAACAAAGTGCACAACCGAACAGAGTATTCTTCTAATGGTGATTAATCCCAACAACAGGTGCACAAATCATATTATATTTGTTAGTTTGATTCATGGAATCAAACATTAGCATATCACCAAAACAGACGTGATCAAAGTTAAACTAGTTATTTCTCCAAAATAAATGTGTCAATTTACCATCTTGATCTATTTGTACATAGTAAGAAAATATTGGTTTTTACATTTACATACAATGGAAATGATTCAAACGATTTTAACAATCTCCCTCACTTAAATCTTTATTCCTTTCTGTTTGCAAAAAAATTTGACAAATCGCGCAGCGTGAAACCCAAGTTTTTGCTTTTCTTACTTTGGTTGCTAAGAACTTGTATGCCGTAGTCCCCAAATGCCTACTTTAATTATGTCAACTAAAACATTCTTATAAGTATCAAATATCGTTCTTCCACATCTAATTAAATGCTTTTGATTTTCTGATACAAGTGTGACATCCTGAATTTTCCGACCCTATAAGTATAATTAGATTATTATGGGTTTGGATTATTTAAAGCAAGCCAGATGGAAAGCCTGATGGACCATGAGGAAAGTATGGACTTAAGAAGTCAACAGGTTACATGAAGATATCAAGCACGAGTTCAGTGGGCCATGAGCTACAGACTGGGGCTTGGCTTGGAACGGACCAAGAGTCAGGCTTGTTAAAGATATCAATTGAGTCTAATGAGCCATGAAATGCCATAGGATGAGCCCAGTAGGCCAAAGATGGGTGTTTAGGCCCGAGCGCTTTAATTTTTCGATTAAGATTTTAGGTTAACCTTATGAGAGATTAATTATGATTTTATTAAAATTTATAAGCGATTGTAATTTCGTTATTGAGCACTAGCTTTAGTATTTTTCCTCATGATTATTCTTTGTTTGTGATTGCAGATTAGCACCGAGACATTAGCGCGTTAATTCGATTTCGTGCGAACTCATAGACTTGCATAATTACAAGAGGACCCAAAATTTTGTGGATTCGAAACGAAACTAAGTAGATGACATGGATTACAACTTGATCTTAACCATCTCAAGCGCCAAGTGTCGACCATGAAGAAGAGTGCATGCATGAAGCCACAACCTTCATCTCTTCCCTCTCGGTTGCTCTCAACCTAAAGCCTAAGAGGAGACATCATTATTTCTTCCAAAAAATATCTCTTCTTGGGATCTTAGAAAACCCACATACTTATGTAGGCTTCCTTAGAATCCACGCCATTTCTTATCCCCAAATCTGACCTAAATTCTCTCCCTATTTCCTCCCTCTTTTCTCTCTTTCGCAGCTTGCACAGAAGCAAAGCTCGGCGGCCTCAACTTCTTCTTCTTCTTCTTGGGCGCATTTGAGGGTAGAATTCCGAAGAGCGGCGAGCCATCAACAAAGCCGAACCACAAGTAAGGAAATGATGAAGTCCTAAATCTAAAGTTATCTGTTGTTTTCGAGGAAACGTGCTGAGCATGCTGGATAGTGGATAGTCGAGTCTTGATGCTTCTGTTTTGGGTTGGAATAGGCTAGATGAGTGCTTGAATGGAGTCTTTGACCTTTGCATGTGATGGTCAAGGCTTGAATTGGTGAAGAATCGTGCGTGTGGGAGTTGTGTTGGTCGGAATGGTAGAGTGGACGACTATCGAGTGATGAATGAGTGTTGCATGTTGGTTTTGAGTGGTCAAGAGGCGAATTTTAGGTTCGGGTGGAACTATAGGTTGCTTGTGTAGTCTATGAGCTGATGAGATCATCTTTGGGTTATGTGGTGTGGTGTCCAAGTTCAAAAATGGGTCGTAGGCCAACTAAACAACCTAATGTAATCATAGATGGAGGCAAGGGTACTGGATGTTCTGTTCGGGAGAAACAAGCACGGTAGTCTCGGGTTTATACGTTACTTTTGGGTTTAGACATGTTATCGATGGAAAGAATTAATTTTCTTAAGAGCGCACCAACGATTTTAAGCTTCGACATGCTTGTTATTAGAGTTTTCTTGCTGGAATTAACAGGTGTGACCATCCTTTTCCTTAGAACAGCAAACTGACTTGCAGAAACCAGCAGAACCTTAGGTTGTTCTATGAATTCTCTGTATTTTTTAGATAGAGTTGGAGGACACATCGTTAGGAATAATATATCAAAATTTGAGAACAAATGGTTGAGGTTCAAATGGCTAAACGAATTTTCTTCAATAAGTGCATAAACTGAAAGTTGCTGCAGAATTTAAGGGTCTATACAATGAGTTACTACTCTTTATACAACGAAAAATAGGCTTAGGTTTCTTCACTGGAAAATATTGGTCTACATCACTTCTATAACATATTAAAATTTCGTAACGTTTTGACGAGATTTGATGCACTTTCTATTTCCATTAATAAATCTGCTCATGTCAGCCCATTTTCTGTCTTGATCCAAAAATGAGCGATAGATGTTGTGCCCTTTGTACCTAATTTTCATGGCATATAGGGAGTCTAATGGTCTTGTAATAGCGGCTAGTTTGTGCATGAGCATGTCTATTCCATAATTCAAAGTGTGGTCATTGTATGGTTACTAATTGTGGTATACGTGTGCAATGAGTGCGACATGAATGAAATGCTATGTGAGCCTTAAATGCTGCATAAAGTGATCGTGTGCTTTTGAGGTCATATGCATGCCATGATGTGATATAATTCAGAAGTGTGATGTGCGGAATGTGTGAATTAATGAGTAAGAGATTTCCATCAGTGCTAAGATACCGGTGATGCTTCGAGGAGTGGGATGCCCAAACGGTGTGATCTGATATCTCGGTTGAGTGATATATCAAGATGCTTCATAGTTGAGATACCCTTGTGTGTGATCAGGGATGCCTCAGTTGTGGGATACTGGGATGTCTCGGAGTGAGATGCCCCATGCTGTGTGATCTTAGAATACCTCAATTGTGTGATAATGAGATGTATCAGAGTGAGATGCCCATGATAGCAATATGGTGGAAGTTTGGATGTGGAATTCCGAAAGTAACTCGATCGAGCCCGCTTGAGTTGCGATGGATAAACTGATTGAGGGTGGACTATGTGTATAATATAAATTCCACCTGGCGTGTGAGTTCACCTGTTGTTGTTGCATCTCATCTTAGATCCGATTAGAAACATGAGGCATACATGCATATTTAGTGTGTTTGATATGACTTAGTATTCTTTTAGCTATACCTAGATGATTCAGTCTTAGTAAGTATACGCTATTTGGTTATGTTCTCTTGTTTTCTTTTGCGACTATGGATTGTCTAGTTTAGATTCTTATTATTTCTTTACTGGGCATTGCTCATTCCTTTCTATTTTTCAGATCGTCAGTATAGATGTACCACCTATCACTCATTATGGGGTGATGGCATACATTGATGTTTCTTTTCATGACGTATATGACCCTGATATCGAGCCGACTTATATGCGTTACGAGGCTACGCTTTGGATGGACGATGGCAGGACAGACTGGATCCTAATGAGGTTCGTTGCATGGTTCATAAACCATGAAGGGGAGCTATTTGGCCCTCTTCAATTCAACACTGGAGGACCTGGAGCCGCGGCAGGAGGCTTTTGGGCACCAATTCGTGATGTAGCCGGAGTAGACGTCTTTTGTTTTTTGATGGACGTGGGCTAGTATAGGAGGTAGTGAAGTTAGGATACCCACTCACCCTTTCCCTAGTTGATTACTTTTGTTCATGAACTTGTTAATATATGTTGTACATAGGTGAAGGACTTATAAGTAATCCAGGTCGACGTATGTATGCCCAAATGAATTCTACAAAGCTAACGAAGCCCTTCATGATCTTTATATATGTTCTTAATTGGATTGTCTAATGCTAGGTGACAGGACCATTACAAGATGATCATATATTAGAAAAGTTTCAGGTCATATAATATTTATGTTATACATGCTAACCAATTAGGTTAAAATAATACGGTGCAATAATCAAATAGAACTTGTCATGATGATAATCGGTATAATTTTCACTTGTGCTTAGTATGTGATGCTATTGAGACATCACAATAAATGTATGATTATGCTCGAAAACATACTCTATAATTTCATAGATACCATTATCAACCCAAATTTAATATGAGCAAGACACTTACATCCAACTTCAAACCTTTCATATTTTTTTGTTGATCAGATGGACCGACAAAATGCCCCTCGCAATTATATCAAAAAGTTTGTTGAGTTATTTCTTACATAAAAAAGTTCATTGAGTTATTTCTCGTTTTCTATTTCTAATCATATTATTCTTTCTCACTCTAAATCCTTTGCTGATTACAAAGGCCACATACTTATAATATGCTTCAAGTTCATTAGAAAAAAAAAAAAAAAACCATCCCTACGGCAAACTCAAAATCATTTTCCATATCACACATTATATGTGCAAGATGGGAAGCTTCATGTTGCAACCAAATGAACAACAAGTAAATGAACAACAAGTAATTAACGTAATACTTTTACAAAAAAAATAACATTACATCCATTACTAAAGAAAACAAAATATGTTTCACATAGTATGAGTAAAAAAGTACCGCTTATTCAACCATCCGATAACTTTACACTTGCAAATTAACTGAGGTGAGGACTTTAAAATAAAAATAATTTTTCGAATTTCCTCCTAATGAAATACAAAACAAACATTTTCAGAACACAATCACTTGCACTTGTACAAAACATTAACTCCAGCTTATGCTTAAACCTTGAACACAACTACTATATCAATCAATTTCAGAATATGTGATCAAAGATTTATTTTTATTTTTTTTGTAGACGCTCACATATGCAATTTTTCGTGTATCTTTAAAGCATGAAAAAAAAATGATATTTATTTGAAAGCATCATATTGTAGTCCCATTCAATGATACTCTGAATGATCAAACTGCTCGCCAAAGAACAGAATCACAAAATCTTCCTAACAAATTATGATAAATAGAAGAGCTAAACTAGGAAGAAGCCAGGCACAAGCATTGTCTCAAATGCTCCATTCTTTGTTCTCACTCAGAAAAGAGGTCCCAATGATTAGACATGAAGGCTGTCCCATATATTAATTACTTTATGTTAAAAAAATCCCCGAAGATTGATGGGAATAAACAAGAGAAAATTCAAAAAACCTATCTATAAATTGCCTTTTAGATCAGAGGTTTTATGAAAATTCATTGCACCAGGTTTTTAAATCTTTAAAATGTTCCCCTGCCGAACATTTTCAATGCCACTGACATCAAGGATGCTTGAGTCAAAATCATGTCCCATGGCACTCTTGATCTCACCACTAGAATCATGAGCAATATAATATGAGTAAGAGAGATGCGAAACTACAAGTTAGAAATAGCCTATTATTGATGGTCCATAAACTACAAAAGCACATTCATCCTCGACCCATCTTCCCCATAAAAGAAGGTACTAGTGACAATGCATTGGTACAATAATTTAAGACATACTCTTTAAGCCCAAGATGAAAATCATGTGTGCATATATAAAATAAACTATAAGAAAGGACACTGGATACACCAATATTCTAGCTTTATATCGGTGATCCATAAACTGCTTCAGATGGACAAAGAAAAGATTATTGCTTTGGTGAAATTAGTAATTGGAGTTATAGATAAGAGAACATACTTTTTAAAATGTTTTACCTGGTATTCTGTCTCCTTCTCTACCATACCAAAAATTTATCAGAGCAAAAGACTCATAAGTGCAATACACAAATTCAACGACAACAAGCAAATTGTCTAGAGAAAAATTGCTTAAGTCCATTGAATATAACAAAGAAATTAAATCACTTTCCCCAAAAAATTCAATTATCGTGGATGGGAGAGAGAGAGAGAGAAGTAGAGGTCGCAAGAGTGAGGGCAAAACACGACGGCAAGGCTCGAGGAGGCGATGTCGGAGGAAATCAGTGGAGGCGATGGTGTCGTGGTTCATTAGTAAAGAGCTCTAAAAGAGATAGAGAGCAAAGCAGAGGTCGTGAAGAGAGCAAGGGAAATATGCAACGGCGAGGCTCAGGGAGGCACTAGTGAAGATAGAGACAACGGCAACGGCGTCATGGTTCACGCGCAGAGAGTTGCTTCATGGAGGAGGGAGGGAGAGAGAGAGAGAGAGAGAGCAAAGCGAAGGGCGCGAAGAGTGAGGAAAAACAAGAGTGAAAGGTGCAAAATTTTTTCCTAAGTAACGGAATGGAGTGATTTCTAATGGGGAGAAAGAGGAGAGGAGAGACGGTATGCAAAGAAGAGAAATGATTTGCTGCAGTTGTAAATAAATTTCGAACGTAGCAAGTCAGGGTTTTCGACAGAGAGAAATAGAGGAGAGTAGTAAATTTTGAATATTTTCCACGTGGGGCCCGAACAGCACGTGTCCATCACTAAATGGTTTCCACATGGCCAACGTAGAGTATTCCACTCACTCAATATTTTCTCCTCTCTCATGCGCTCTGTTGTCATCTCTAAGAAAATACTCTCTCATCTCTCCATCTTTGCAACCCCATGCCTAATCATCTCACCATCTCTCACTCTAAAACCTTCGCTCATGTTCTAACATGCCTTCGGCTCAAGTCCTTCAAGCTCGACTCTACCATCTCCGCCCGTGCCCTGTCCATGCTTCACCTCCCTGACTGCCATGCCTTCCCCCTCCATCGACACCCTCAACAAAGGAAAAGAATCACTCTTGAATGTAGCAATTGATTCAGGAGCTGTTGCAATCGGTCTACAAGCTGAAGATGAGCTCAACCCCAACGGTGTGCCAAAATCGATCTACACTCATGCGCCGTCGATGAGGACAATGAATTCTACATCGTGTTTGACGAGTCTGGCATGCTGACCACGATTCTGGAGCCCTTGGAGGTTGAAAACCTTTAGAAGTTGTCACCGGGGATGGAGGAGATGGTGGTAGTGGCATGGTTCGTCAAACTAGAAAGAGCAGAGCTAGTCTTGAATCGGACATGAGTGAAGGTTTCAAAGAGAGAAGGGGGTTGAGTGTAGCGTTGCAAGATGGAGAGTAAAGCTCATGAAAGAGAAAGAATGAGTGAAGGTTTTAGAGAGAGGGAGGGAGTAGAGGTGATCGGGTCTAGGGTGGGTAGGGTCCAAACTGGACCCTGTACCCAACCCTGTTATAACCAGTTCCCTTTTTTTGGACCCTATACCCAACCCTATTTGCATTGGACTCTGTATCTGACCCACCCTGTTTTTCCGGTTCGGGAACCGAGTTAACCTTGTTTATATTGGAACCTGTTTTGCATAAAAACACATGCCAAAAGTAAAACTATATCCATAAGTGACTAGCACAGCACATACACAATATATCACTGTCTGAGCACTAATAGCAACACAGAAGTTTCAAATGTACACCAATAGCAGAACAGACAATTACCCTAATAAAACTACAGCAACGCGGCAAGTAAGAAAATAAAGCTAGGAGAATTTCACACATGCGTAAATAGGTCTGCAAGGCACGCTAACAGGTTATCTTCATCTCCAACGCTTTAGTTATTTGCATAGTAATCAAGCAGTTGGTCTCGAAAGGGCACGCAAAAATAGAGGGCCTACCCAGGAATCGGCAAAATAACATGAGTAAAATCACTGAGCACGGAAATTTAGAAAATCTAATGATCAAACTCCACAACAAAAGTCTGTCCTTCCCCCCCCCAAAAAAAAAAAAAAAAAAAAAAAATCTACTTCCCCACAACAGATAACTTGCATAATGCACATCAAATGACCAAACAGAACAACATGCGGCTGTCTCCTGAAAAATTTCCAATAGGGTGATCATCCAACCATCAGAAGAACCAAATGATCAGGCGGATTATGCAATACCATCACAAGCACAGCTTTCAAAATCCATCCTAACTAGCAATCAACTCTATGACCACCCTTCACATCTTTGCAACATAAAAAGAACCTCCCCACAAGCAATCGACTTTGCAAACAAAGAAAGTCAAACCAGACCCAAATCAACAAAAACCAATTAATAATCGACCCAAAACAACCCGATTCCGGCATCATCATCATCATCATCCGCTGAGGCGGCGGCCATCATCAGATTAAGGGAGAAGAAAGACAGAGGTGGAGGGAAAACAACAACCAGACTTGCAAGACGTTGTTACAGTGGCAAGTGTTGCCGAAGTTCTCGAGGCCAAAGTAGCGCTCGCCCTCGGGGAACTAGTCGCCGAGGGCCTTCTCGAGCTTGGACCCCGCCGCACCCATGACGCTCAAACGGCGAATCAAGAGCAGGCGGAGGTGGGAGAGAGGATGAGGAAGCCAGTGATGGATGACATAGAGCGACGGGGAGCTAGCGACGGCACGACTAGCGGTGGTGCGACGAACGAAAACACTGTGAACTGTGAAGTCTGCGGGTGTGAGGGGTAAAGAAGGAAACAGTCGAGGGGAGCTCGTCGAAGGAAACGCTGAGAACAAATTAGGGTTTTAGTCCTTCTGGACTTTTGGGCTGCCTTAAAAACCAGTTCTCAAATCGATTCCCAAACCGGTCCAGTCAATCCGGTTCCCGAGTGGGTAATTCCTCGGAATCGGTTCCCGATCCTATTTTTCGGGTGGGCCGGATCAAGAACCGGGTGAACCTAGTCCAGTTGCACACCCCTAGGAGGGAGGTTGAGTGTGGCGGTTGTAGAAATGGAAAGCAAAGCATGTGAGAGAAATAAAATTTTTCTGACAAGTGAGCCCAATTGCCATGTGTCAGTTCCTGGATGGTATGTTACTATTAAACACATCCAATATTTTCTCACCCATTATTAGGATGGGCAAGTTCTTAATATACAATAAATTATACATATAATAAAATACCCTTGTCAAGTGATCGATTCCATAAAATGGTAGATTCCAGACTTGAAATTTGGAATTTACCTTCTCAAGACCGGTTTTAACTTTTTGAAATCGTAAGCCGACCCTATTGGCTATAGAATTGGTCTAGAACTAAACTAATCGACCGATTCTAGAGTCAACTCGGGAATCAGCCAAAGCTTTCGTCAAGGAGCAAACGGAAAAAGATTGAAGATACCTCATTGAACCCTCACGAAATACATTAAATGTGCTAAGAAGGTAGTTCAACAATCAATCATAACAGCCACTACCAGCTGCTTGGAGACTTATGGAACAGCTCACACGTTCCACGAGTCAATTATTTAGGCTCTTTGACCCATGTAGCTAACGTTAACTTGGAGCAATGTGCACTTAGTTAACGAGATTTCAAACAGAAAATATCCAATTCCTAAATTGAAATTCCTCCCAAAATCCTAATCAATTCCTCAACTTTGATTGCTACGACCCATGTCCTATCGTCCTTTCCTAAAATTTGTCTTTCCATAACAACATTAGGTACATAAATTCCTGGTCCATGAAATATATTCATAACAGTACGAATCAAGTAAAGCACGAGCAAAGCATTATGAGTCACGAATTAGGTGTTCTCACTTTGCTAATTCCTTTTTGTTGACACATAAATTTTTGCCCAAAAATCATTTCAAAAAAAATGGGAACTTGTTTTTCCACAAAAATATTTCATATCAAATTATTGAATATAGATCATCCAGGTGTTTAGTATAGTTTTTTTAAATGGAAGATGTTTTTCCTAAAAAATTAAAAATATTAAAAATATTAAAAATATTAAAATATTAAAAAAAAAAAAAAAAAAAAAAAAGAGAAGCAAGTTGGGGCCAATGATATAAATGTGACTAGCCAAGCCTAGGAGGTCAGATTGGAATTAAAAGGGCAAGTTGGGGCCAAAATGCAATTTTTAAAAGTTGAGGGACCAATTTACAAATTTTGCAAAATTTCACCCGAGCCCTTAAATCATCGTCTTAGTCATCAATTAAGTTGAAATTGAACTTGGGCCAAGTCGAATCGGTCAAATTGGACCAAAATGACCAAATTTGCCTTGAATTGAGTATTTTCGGATAAGAAAATGGCTAACTTTGAAGGACTTTCTTGCAAAATTGGATGGAGAAAATTGCGAAAAATGATCAAGATATTAAAGTACTACACGTGAGCTTGCTAATTGATCAAAAACCGCTGACAAATGGATGGATTAAAGCACTCAAACCAACTACCAAAATCCTGCCCATGGTTAAGTCTTAATTCCGGAGCTGCTAAGTAGGCATATTGGTGGCCCCACCATATCCCACTCAGCCGTCCATTTAGCTCGATCTTTGCACGTGATGGAACCCCATTATTGGTACTGCAAGTGGACGGAAATTGGCCAGGGATAAGCTGTTGGAAGCACGGGAAAATCGCGGCAAAACCGGCACACTCAACAGCTGCAGAAGTTGAAAATTTTGGCCAAGTCAGAAAGTTGTTGGAGTAGCCCTGTTGACAGGCTTGGTAGGTGGACAAAAGACCGACCAAAAACCCCTCAATTCAGGGGAGAAGATCACGGAAGCAAGCTCTTTCAGGGGACGAGAGAGAGAAGAGAGGAAGGAGAGGAGAGAGCTCGGAATCGTTCCCCAAAAACACCTCCAGAAGCAACTCCAGAAAAGGCAAAACCCAGAAATTCCAGATCAACCTTCATAGAGAAAAGTGAAATTTTCACAAACTTGCGGCCAAAATTAGCCAAAACCCTCAACTAGAGAGTGAAATTTCACTCAAATATCTTTCCATCCATAGGTCGCACGTCCCAAATGGAGATCGGGAGGGTCTCCTAAAGCCCCCCCGAAACAGTGCCCTCCTGGCGGGCCAAGAAAGTTCGAAAATTTTTTTCTAAGTGTTGAGCCCGGCTGGTCATGGGTGAGGGAATGCGAGTATTTTTGAGAAAACTGAGAGACAAATGAGGGAAATATTGACTTTTACCCCAAGATATAATACATATGGTTTGGTTTGGTGTTAATTTTTCCAACAAAAGAGGTCTTGAAGTCTAATGTTAGAGTTCAACAAAAACCTTTGTTGTCAGTTCTTGTTTCTGCAGATCTCACTTCCAGTTTGAAGGAGCCAACTTCCACGGGCCCCCGAAGATAATTTCTCCGCTTCCTCGGCCAAGAGCCATTTGAAACAGAAACTAGGAAAGGTAAGTATCCTAGATGTATTTTTGTTCAAGTTTGAGCATGTTTTGATCATGAAAATCAAGAGGAAAACCAGCCCGGAAAACTGATTTTTGAGGCTGGAAATTTTTCTAAGTGTTGAAATCTCTTCAAGAGTTTTGCATGTGTGCTTCTTGAAGAGGTCGTTTTGATGTTGTTCGGTGAGTCATTTCTCTATGATTTTTGTTGCATTTGAAAGCTCATGTTACCTACTTTCACTAAGATTAAGTAGTGTTTCCCTTGGATCTCATATATGATGAGTGTCGGGGCTTGAATATGGGCATTCAACCTGTTTGCTTGACTTGGGTTCAAACCCAAATTTGCAAAATCAGCTCAAACCCGCATATTTGATGATGATTCCAGCTTGTTTTTCGTGTGTTTTAAGCTGTGATTTCTATCTAATATTGCTCCCTGCATGTGGTAGTATAATTTTGATACTTTAGTTCCACATAAGACGGCTCATGGATTGAGATTGAAGGCTACAAATATGGCCTGGTGAAGCTGTTTTGGAGTTATTTGATGCGCGCCAAGTGTCCGATGAAATGCGCGAACCAAGCTTCAATCTTGAAACGGTCGATTCAAGCTCGATTATTGTGATATTCATGTGCTGTGTTGTTCAATGTTAGCATATATCGGTTTAGGGAATTATTATTATTATTTTAAAAAATAAAAATAAAAAAATAAAAAAATCCAAAACTTTCAAAAAAAAAAAAATATAAAAAGTGATAGATAGTATCAAATTAGGATAGAAATGGCATCTATTAAATTTTCCTAATTTTAAAAGGTCATTTTCCTAATTTAGCGCTGTTTTGGTATTTTATAACCATTTTTGTAAATAATCCATTTTGCATAGATTAAAATTATTCGAGTAATTTCATGCATATTTGAATTCTCATTTCGCTCATGGGGGTCCCTGTCCTGGGCATGATAACAAGGCCATGTAATATTATATGCCCGACTTGTATCGGGTTTTCCTTTTTCATATTTACTTTCAAGTCCTTTCAATTTCTTGGATGTTTATTTCTTGCACCGCTTTTCAATAATTTGAGTGTGAATTTATCTTCTAAATTATGTTAGGATTAGTCTAGACTTTTTATTAAAAAAAAAAAACTACAAAAACATTTGCATGGACACTTAGTGGTTTTATAAGGATTGTAATTGGTAATCAAGATTGTGTGGCCATTTAGATAAACAACCTTTCAAGTTAATGGTACGCAAGGGCGCTAATAGAAACATTAGCGTAAATAAGTCCCCCGTTCCTAGAAATCTCACGGTTGCGTAGGAATCAAGACAACACTCCGTGTCTTGATTGGTTTCTAGCCGACCCCAATAGGCTAGTGGCGACTCCTAGAAATATATAGGTTGTTAAGAACTGAAATACAAAATCCAACGTCGCGCGAGGTATGAGTTTGGGAGAGCCCGCGCCTAATCCAGGGCCATTGGTCCGTCTCTTTAGGCAAATACCCCTAAACCTTCTTTTTTTTTTCCCCGCACAGAAAAAAAAGAGGTCGTGACACTTTTACATGCCTGTCGGTTCATGTGCAACTTAAACCTCAAAAACGTAAACGTTCTCGTCTTTGATGGCTCCGCGTGTCGGCCGTTTGATAGTCCATAACGAACCTGATCACCGCAAGGTAAATAAAATGAGATAAGGTTGATTGTCTTCTCATCCCCGTTCGGTTCCACTCAAAGCATCTTACGACTTTTGTACCATGACATTGACAGGGACCCGCCACTCTGGATTCCCGTCCACGAGGGGCCCGCATTTATTGTTCTGGATTACTCACCCAAAGCAGGAAAAATAATAATTTAAGATTTTCTTTCTGTTTTGTACAAAGACAGAGAATGATCAGATGACGTGGAGAGGCTAACTATCAAGATTTCTTCCACCATCCTTGCTCCATAAATAAACACTCACTCTCCTTCACAAGGCAAAGCTAAACTCTCCCTCCCTCTCTCTCTCTCTCCCTCCCGCCCTCCCTCTTGAGAGTGTTGAAGTGTTAGGATGAGAATTCGAGTGCCGTTGATGCTGTTGTTGTGGTCACTGTCGGCCCTCGTGGCGAGGTCGACAGTGGCCGACGAGACAGTGATCCCCGAGACAACGCGTTTCGACAACGGTGGGCTGAGCAGATCGGCCTTCCCGAAGGGCTTTGTCTGGGGGACGGCGACCTCGGCTTATCAAGCCGAAGGCATGGCCGACAAAGAAGGACGCGGGCCTAGCATCTGGGACGTCTTCGTCAAGATTCCAGGTACTTCTTCCGTCATTTGCATGCTCCAGTGCTTCTCAAATTCAAATCTTCTTTTATCAAGCGATGATGACGGTTGATGTAATGTAGTTTCACCCCAAACGCCATTGAACCTTGAGGTAATAAATGAGACACTACACTCCACTGGGTAGCGGCCTAATGATACGGGCTATTCTTTTCCAGCGCGAGGTCACGAGTTCCAACCTGCGCACGGTTGCAGAGAACATGATGCACATCACAGTTTCCTGGGTTTCTCCTTTCGCTGTTGATGCTTGTCGTTGATAATGGTGTTAAATGTGTCCTGGTCATGTGATGTGTACAGGAACTGTGGCCGACAATGGAACTGCGGATGTCGCGGTGGACCAGTATCATCGGTACAAAGTGGGTGTTTCTTTCCTTGTCGCATTCATAGATGGAACAAAAAGATCCCTTTTCAAAGATAGTGTGGTTTGGGAAAGAAAGAAGGAATCTATTATTTACATTGGATCTCTTGAGGGCTAAAACAAAAGATTTTGGTTCAGACACATATATGGTGTCCTAATATTTCTAAGCTTTGTTTAATTTATATCACATTTGACAATTTAATATAGTTCTTATGTACGGTCCAATCATATATTCGCTTTATGGTCTGCTTCTTGACAATTTTCTGAGAGAAACGGTTTCTCAAATGTGATATCTTAATAATCAAAGCTCTTTCATAGTGTAGTTCAACCTGCTTGATATTGTGCATAAGGAAACATGAACCCGCCATAATTATGTCTTGGTTCCACTTAGCGGTGTATCTAATGTGTTTCCGGGCACTAATTAACCCTGTCGTGCTGTTACAGGAAGATGTGGATCTAATGGCAAAGCTGAATTTCGATGCCTACCGCTTCTCAATTTCATGGTCAAGGATTTTCCCTGGTAATAACAAAATTTTTTGTTCCTTTTGCTTTGCAGCTGACCCGGCCAAACAAGTAGTTAATGTAACACTTGACTTTCGATATAATGCAGATGGAACCGGGAAGGTGAATTGGAAGGGAGTTGCTTATTACAACAGGTTGATCAACTACTTGCTTAGGAAAGGTAGATGAATAAATTAATCCGAAAAAGAGTTCCAAAACATGTCTCGATTTCACAATATCTTTTACTAAGACAATCGTGTTATGTTATGCAATATCTCTTTGCAGGCATCACACCCTACGCAAATCTGTATCACTATGATCTTCCAGAGGCTTTAGAGAAGAAGTACAAGGGACTGTTGAGTCCCAATGTAGTGTAAGTATCATCAGGTGTGCCTTATTTAACTTGATCAACAAATGATGTTTGGCTACATTGGAATTTGATTGGGGCTACAATGACCATGCAGGAAAGATTTTGCCGATTATGCAGATTTTTGCTTCAAGACATTTGGCGATAGAGTTAAGAACTGGATGACTTTCAATGAGCCGAGAGTGGTGGCTGCTCTTGGATATGATAATGGGTTCAACGCCCCCGGGAGGTGCTCGAAAGCCTATGGGAACTGCACAGCAGGAAACTCAGGAACCGAGCCTTACATTGTGGCCCATCATTTGATCCTGTCTCATGCTGCAGCGGTTCAGAGATACCGAGAAAAGTATCAAGTATGAATGCGATTTTTTATATGTTCTTTCTGGTATGCAACTATTATTGCCCAAGGAGTAGTGTTCATCTGTTTCTATTTGAGCTCTACTTTGTCCATGAAAGGTGAATGTGTGCACATTTTCAGGAGAAGCAAAAGGGAAGGATTGGTATTGTTTTGGATTTTGTTTGGTACGAGCCTCTTACTAGATCGAAGGCCGACAATTATGCAGCTCAAAGAGCAAGAGACTTTCACATTGGATGGTAATAATGCTACTTACATCTTACAAGATCTAGCCGAAGTACTGCCAATCAATGTAGCTTAAACTTGATTTCCAATTTGGTCTCGGCACATTTCAATTTACATTGAGGACTTGAGCTTTACATGATTTCGGAAGCATTCCCAATCAAGGCGACCTGTGTAAGTCATGGATTGAGAACTTAAAGTCACATCATCCCAATGTAGGTTTATTCATCCAATTGTGTATGGAGAGTACCCGAGGACGATGCAAGAAATTGTCCGGGACAGGCTGCCGAAATTCACCAAAGAAGAGGTTAAGATGGTGAAGGGCTCAATGGATTTTGTCGGCATTAACCAATACACAGCTTACTACATGTATGACCCACATCAGCCGAAAGCTAAAGTCCCAGGGTATCAGCAGGACTGGAATGTTGGATTTGCCTGTAAGATACTTCATTCTTTCATTATAGTCAGATAGTGTACACTATACTGTACTGTGCTTGATCATGTGTTGAGAGAATATCTTCTTGAGATTTTTGCAGCTGCAAAACTTGGAGTTCCTATTGGTCCAAGGGTAAGAAGTACATTCACTCAGTTTAGACTATGGTCCTGATCTTTGTTTTAATCATTAATTTATGTGAATTACATGTGACCGACGTCACGTTGAAATCGCTGCAGGCACATTCTTACTGGCTTTATAATGTACCCTGGGGATTGTACAAAGCTGTGACGTACATCAAGGAGCGTTATGGGAACCCCACCATGATTATATCCGAAAACGGTACATCTCTGTGCAGTAAGTCCTTAATCGTCTTCTACCAAGTAATTGAAGTGTTTCTAACGATTCAGCTATTTATGTTACAACTTTAGGCATGGATGATCCGGGCAACGTCACGCTTTCTCAAGGACTGCATGACACCACGAGAATCAACTTCTACAAGGGCTACTTAACCCAACTGAAGAAGGCTGTTGATGATGGAGCCAATTTAGTGGGCTACTTCGCATGGTCTTTGCTCGACAACTTCGAGTGGAGGTTGGGATACACATCACGGTTCGGAATTGTCTATGTCAACTATACCAACCTCAAGAGATACCCGAAAATGTCGGCCTATTGGTTTAAGCAGCTGCTCACCAGGAAAAAGAACTGAGATGACCCAAAGATGAAGTTTTTTTCCTTTGTTTAGAATTTAGAAAAGAATAATTGATATCAATCATGAAGTGCTTGTGATCATGAATGGTAAGGTTCTGCTGTTTTCTTTGTTCTCAGGTTCTATGTTTTGCCTTCTTTTGGTAGTGATGGTTTTATTAATTTATGTGATGGGCCTAAGTTGACCCGTCCACCCATATTGGGCCTAAAAGCCTGGCCCACAAGACTAGAGCCCATGGATGGAGGGATATGTCGAAGAATTATGACTTTTGGGAGAACATCTTATGCCGAAGGGACATGTTCTTTGGAGAGGACGTATTTAAGGGAGAAAAGAGAGGGAGGAACACACCTTTTGAGAATACGTACGTTCCTCCTCCCTCTCTCCCTCCAAAACTTCCAAAGAAGAACAGTGACGAAAAAGTGACGACACTTTTTCCCTTCAAGGCGAATTTACGTCATCAGATCGAACGGAATCAATTTTTTCTTCCTCATATCTACGTCGGTGTTTAATCTGTGGCTAACAAGGTACGTTCGATTCTGTGATGTGCCTTAGGATCGGTGATGCCTATGTTTTTCCTGAGCTCGTCTTCCGCACTCGTTTTAGGAGTTCGATTTAGTGTCAAAACCGGTTTTTGGGAATCCGATATTCCCAACATTGGTATCAAAGCCATGGTTCATGTTTCCTGATCCCTTTTCATGTTTGTGAATGATTTTTGATTGATTTTTCATGAAACATCGGCCGACACCAATTGGGGACAGAAAAATCCCGACACCTGAGCACTGTTCACCCGTTTTTTCAATTTTCTATAAGTTGAAATCAGATTTTGATGGCGTAGGGTCGAAGGTCTCGTCGAAATGAGAAAGTTGGCGGATCACCGCCATAGGCTGTCGGACGCACCGCCACACGCGGCCGGAACGAACCGGCTTCATCGACACGCGCATGTGTGATGCACGTGCACGACGGGCTGTCGATGGCGCGTGCGCTGCACACGCCAGCTGATGTTATCGTGACGTCAGTTGCGCACACGTGCCGCATGTGCCGGGTCGATCCACCCGACCCGGCCCAACTGGCCCGACCCGACCCGGTTGACCCTCGACCGACTGACCGTTGACCATTAACTTTGACCATTGACTTTGAAAAAAAATAAGAGGAGGAAAAAGAATGTGTTTCTTTTTCAATTATTTCTATGTGGATTATATGTAATCCCTTTTTGTTATGCATTTGTTGTAAGAATAATGCCTCCCCTTAAGTTGCACACACCTATTCGAGTAATTACCGATGAACAAAAGGAAAGGCTTTCAAGGTTGATATTCGATTTGAATAATTATCAATGGGAGAGCAGGGACATAATAGATCATGTTCTTGAAGTCAACGGGAAAATTCAAAAGATCATATGGAATGGTCGTCCCATGCCACAATCTGAGATGGTGCGATTTTTCATGAACACTCTTCCACCAGAATGGCAAAGAGTGTTGAATCTCTAATGGGATGTCAACAAAACCGCTTCATATAGAAGTATTGTGATGGCTTTTATAGATGATTATTACCTGATTGTTACAAAAGAAAAGATCAAGAAATTGAACAAAAAAAGAGCTTTCCCGGTTCATATATTGACTTGGGTTTAGATATCTCAAGTTGCCTCTGTTTTAGCATACTTTATGGATACCTTATGTAAATGTTTTTACGATTTGGTTGTTGTTGATGTAGCAACTGATATGTAAGTTGCATTATGTGAAAGCATTATTATTCTATTGGATGTCAAATATTATTTGATTTCTGTTATTATTGACTACTGTGGATAGTTCATAGAAGTTTTTATAGCTTCATAGAATTTATTTTGCATAGACAATCATACTAATGATAGTTTTAAGTTAAGATTTTTGAAGGATGATTGAAAACATAGTGACCTATTGATTTTGAAACCTTACTTGAAATTATTCATTAATATGATAGGTCTATGCAAAGTGAATGCATAAATGATGGGCATTAATTAGTGCATATATGTCTGATGTGTTCAGATCAATGGCTTCAGCCACAAAGAGCATAGTTGCCGAGCTAAACAAAGGTGAAAAGCTCGTTGGTGATAACTATGAAATCTAACACATGAAAATCCAATATTTGCTGGAAGAGCAAGAGGTATTAGAAGTTCTTAACCTAACCATGGAAGAGCCTGAAGATGAAAACACTGCACAACACAAGAGAGATAAGGATGCATTTGCTGCATGGAAAAGGAAGAACTCTCTTGCTTGCATTACGTTGCTGAGTAGCATGGAAAATGATGTCATGCGAGAGTTCAGGCGTTTTGTGAATGCCAAGGAAATGTGGGAAGTGTTGGCAGCAAGATTTGGTCATACTTTGGTGACCAAACTGAGGCAGCTCACTATTAGGTTTGACTCTTACAAGAAGCCTCATGGTCAGACCATGAAGCAACACTTGAGAAAGATGTCAAACATGATTAATGAGCTGAAGGATGCTTGCCATGTCCTGACTGATGAGCAGCAAGTGCAAGTAGTGATCCGTTCCTTGCCTCAAAGTTAGGAGCATATGAAGGTGCACCTGACCCACAATGAGAATATCAAAACCTTTAAGGATGCAGTGCCCCATCTTGGGCTGGAAGAGGACCGCCTCTTGGCGGTTAAGCCGGAAACTGAAATATATAATGTTGGTTCTAGCTCAAATGGAGCTTCCGGCTCCAAGCGCAAACGTCCTAACTAGTTCAAGAGGTGGAAAGGCAAGGGACCAAGTGCTTCAGGGAAGAAACCAAAGGTTGACCAACATGAAAGAGGAAAGCGTCCTCGAATGAAAAAGCTGACAAGGGTGAAGTGTTACAATTGTGACAAAAAGGGTCACTATGCTCACGATTGTCGCGAGCCAAAGAAGGTATACACCCATTGTGCTTTTGAGAACTTTGCCTATTTGTCAAGTTTTGTATTTTGACTGATCTAATCCTTTGTGGACTGTAAATTCAGGAGTGACAGACCATGTAGCGAAGGATAGAGAATCCTTCGTGGAATTCCGATGAGTACCAACTAGAACTAAGTGAATCTATGTGGGAAACAACTCCAGAGCTAAAGTAAAAGGAATTGGCACTTGCCAACTGAATATGCATGGTGGAGGCACTTTGTTCCTACATGATGTGTTGTATGCTCCGGAGATTTGTTGGAATTTAGTGTCTGTTTTAGTATTGGTTAAGCTAAGTTTTAATATGAACTTCCATAATAAGTAGCGTGGATTTGTATTTGAATACAAATTATTATGGTTGTGGTTATTTTCTGGATAGTTTCATTGTATTAGATATTGACTATGTTAATGCAAATGTTTGTTATTCCCTTCCCATGTCTCTTAATTCATATGATAATGATGTGAATAGACTAGCCAAAGAGGGCTTCTTGGGTAACATTGAAAAAGTCGATTTGCCCATTTGTGAGCATTGCCAAGTAAGGAAAATGACAAAGAAACCATTTGGAAAAGGTAAAAGAGCTGAATTTCCTTTGCATTTAATCCATTCTGACGTCTGTGGTTCAATGAATGTGAGAGGAAGGCATGAGGCTGTTTATTTCATTACATTTATAGATAATTATACTTAAAATGAATATGTCTATTTGATTTCTCATAAACCTGAAGTATTAAGTTGTTTCAAAAGGTTTATAAACTTGGTAAAGAATCAATTAGATAAGAAAATAAAAGCATTGAGATCCGATCGAGATCGAGAATATTTATCTGATGAGTTCAGAAAATTTTGTGATGAAAAAGGAATAGAAAGACAGTTGTCTATTCCATATACTCCTCAACAAAATGGTGTTGCGGAGAGAAGAAACAGAACCCTACTGGAAATGGTTAGGTCCATGATGGCGCATGCTAACTTACCTATCACTTTTTGGAGTGATGCTTTGTTAACTGCTGCCTATATACTTAACCGGGTGCCTTCCAAATCAGTTACTTCCACTCCATACGAGTTATGGACAGATAGAAAACCGGTCTTAAGTTTTCTTAAGTCATGGGGTTGTGGTGCCTATACTCATAAACCCTCTCACAAGTTTGGTAAATTGGGTCCCAGAAGAAAAAAGATTATTTTCATAAGATACTCCGAATACTCGAAAGGGTATGTGTTCATAGGTGAGTAGGAAAGTGGGAGTATAACTGAATTTAAATCATGGAATGTCACATTCTTGGAGAATGAATTTCCTAAGAAAGGCGAAATAGGTGAAGATTACTCCCCATTTAAAACCTTGAATCAAGATAATGATATTAGTGAAGTTCGTCCAAGTGGGAGTAATATAAGAAGTGATGAATTGAATTCAACTCATTCTCAATTACAACCACATAATGAGACGACATCATCATTATCTAATCCTAGCGGGAGCATAATGGAGAATGATGTGCAAAGTGTACAATCTCCCGTACGGCGAACAAGTCGCAAAAGTATTCCCCGTCGACGTTTTGACATTGAAGGGGAAACTTTTATGATTGTTCCACAAGATGAGGATGAGCTAAGAAATATACATGAGGCTCTAAATTGCCCTAGTAAGAAAAAATGGATGCATGCAATGAGAGAGGAAATGGAGTCAATGAAGTCAAATCACGTTTGGAAACTGGTTGATCTTCCAAAAGGATACAAAACTATTGGGAACAAGTGAGTTCTCAAAATAAAGTGTAAAGCTGATGGCTCGATAAAAAGATATAAAGCTCGCCTTGTGGCGAAGAGGTATAATCAACAGGAATGAATTGATTATGAGGAAACATTTTCTCCTGTTGTGAGATTTACCTCGATTCGTATTATTCTGGCAATAGTGGCAAGTATGGATCTTGAATTACATCAAATGGATGTAAAGATTGCTTTTCTCAATGGAGAATTAGATAAGAAAAAAAATATATATATATAGAACAACCTGTTAGTTTCATTACAAAAGGCCAAGAAGAAAAGGTATGTCGACTTTTGAAATTGATATATGGCCTTAAGTAGTCATCAAGACAGTGGTATATATGTTTTCATAATGCCATAATGGCATATGATTTTACAATGATTGATGAGGATCATTGTGTATATATCAAAAGATCCAAAGATCAATTTGTGATCATATCATTATATGTTGATGATATACTAATTGCCGGAAGTATTATGGAGTTTGTTATTATCATCAAAAGTTGGTTATCTTCCAA